>OX411883.1:14713618-15991896 GCA_948293265.1 Cheilosia impressa
TTTAAAATTGTAAGACTTAGTTCAATTTACAACAATATTCTGGGTACGGCTTCGAGTATTGTGAACTTTTGATTCAGATCCCTCAACTGTACTATTTTCTTTTGTTTCGTGAGGAAATCTTTTTCGTATGTGTCTGGAATTTCTTCTATATGTTCCTCCCCGTTCAAGTTGAACTAGGTAGGATCTTGGTTCTGGTAATTTCGATACTATTATACCAGGAAGCCATTTTTTCTCTAAAGATTGCATCCAAACATGATCACCGGCGCTAAATTCTTTTTTATAAGTTGCATTTTGATTATAATATGCCTTTGCCTTTTGCTTAGACTTAAAAATGCTGAGCTGGGGGCTTTCCGGAAGTTTAGGTTTCAAAATTTCATCATGCGAAGGTATTCTTGTTCGCAGCGTTCTGTTACACAACAATTGTGCCGGTGAATATCCAATGCTTGGAAGTGGTGTATTTCTATACTCTAGTAGTAGTAAAAATAAATCTGTTTTAGCAGCACGGCTCTTGCGGAGTAAATCTTTACTAATACCAACAAACTTCTCAGCCAAACCGTTTGATTTAGGATGGTACGGGCTACTAAAAATAAATTTTGTACCAATTTGTTTAGCAAAAGAAATACATTCCAAGCAGTTAAATGGGTTGTTATCTGATATGATAATTTTAGGAATTCCATGAGAGGAAAATGTGTTTTTCAGGTTTTTTATAATTTCATTTGCTGATTTATTTTTGATTGGTAGCAACTCCAACCACTTAGAGAAATAATCAACAATGACTAAGTAATAGCAATTTGAATATTCTAACAAGTCTAAACCTATTTTTAGAAAAGGTGTACTTGGTACATCATGCAAAATAATTGGTTCCTTCTTTTGAGAATTTCTAAATGACTGGCATACCACACAGCGATTAATTAAATTTTCGATTTGTACGTTCATATTTTTCCAAAATAATAAATATTTTGCCCTTAATTTAGTTTTGTTTATTCCTAAATGACCGTCGTGTAATATTTGCAAATATTCCTGTTGCAACGATTTTGGAACTACTATCCTATTCATATAAAATATAATGTCATCTTCAATAAATAATTCATGCTGCATGCGATAATAAAACTTTAAATTGCTTTCGACCTTGCTAATATCTTTGGGCCAACCATGCAAAATTAATCTTTGGAGTTCCTTCAACTCATGGTCTTTTTGCGTTTCATTTTGAAGCTGAGATTTTCTGTCATCGCTTATATTTATTGAATGAATGACTTCATCAAAATCATCCTCGCTGTTCATTTTGGTGACTTCTAGAAAAGAGCGAGAAAGCAAATCTGCTATGTGCAAATACTTTCCAGGAACATATACAACCTCAAGTCTGTACTTCATTAGCTTTAGTTTCATCCTCTGTAACCTCGTGCAATAAACCTTGTCAAGATCTTTGGCACATATAGTGACCAAAGGTTTGTGATCAGTTTGCACTGTTACCAGCCTCCCATAAATATAATTATGGAACTTGGTACATGCAAACGTAATTGCTAGGAGTTCTTTTTCTATTTGGGCATATCCCTGTTCAGTGTCTGTAAGAGCTCGAGAAGCAAAACTCACCGGAGAATCTGACTGCAGAAGACAGCAGCCGAGTCCACTTTTTGACGCATCGCATTGTAAAATTATTTGCTTCTTTTCATCGAAAAGTTTTAGTATGGGAACGTTGGTTATTAATTTTTTAATATGAATAAATGTGTCATTGTGTGAATCTAACCAAAGAAAGTCTTTATCTTTTTTAAGTAAACATCTCAGATTTTGCGAAATTGTGGATAAATTTGGAAGAAAACTTCGGAGATAATTAATCAAGCCTAGGAGCCTTTGCAATTCCTTTTTATTCGAAGGAGGTTTCATTGCGAGAATAGCTTCGATTCTATCCGGATCTGGGCTCATACCAGCCTCTGAAAAAATATGACCCAAGTACTTCACTGAAACTAAATTATGTTGGAATTTATCCGGATTAAATTTAACGCCGATATGCCGAGCCCTATCGAAAACCTTTTTTAGATTTTCATCATGCTCCTGCTGATTTCTTCCAAACACGATTAAATCGTCTAAATAAACGCATGCACCAGGAAGCTGTCCAAAATATTGATAAGTATAGCGCTGAAAAATTTCAGGCGCGACACAAATACCAAAGGGTAACCTACAAAATTTAAAACAACCAAATGGGCTACTAAAGGTGCACAAATCACTGGAGTTTTCATGCAATTCAACCTGCCAGAACCCATTTTTCAGATCCAACACAGAAAAAAATTTCATTCCACAGAGTTTATCCTTTATATCTTCCAGCTTCGGTATCAAAAAATGTTCTGGCCGTAAGGCCTTATTGAGATCTCTTGGATCCAAACATAATCTTATTTCCTTATTTCTTTTTTCCACTATTATTAAATTGCTCACCCAGTTCTTTGGCGTTTCTACCCTTTTAATAATACCTTCCACTTCTAGTTTCTGTAAAGCAATCCTAACCGGTTCCTGTAAGGAAGATGGAATTCTTCTCGGTGCTTTAATTGTGGGCACAATTGAGGAACTTACTTGAAGCGCACATTTTTGGGGAAACTTGCCAATCCCTGTAAAAATGTCTTTATTTTCAGTAATTAATGATTGCTTACTATTTTTGACCAAATTGATTCTTTTAATCAAATGCATGTCAATGCAGCTTTTCAAACCTAGCAGCGGCGTTGTGTCTTCTTGAACTACATAGAATTCCACATCATAATCCCTATTTTTTACCTTGCAATTGAGCGTAACAGAACCAAGCGGGTACAGTTTTTTACCACCATACGCTTCCAAAACACCTTTATTAGCATTCAGCAATTTATTCTTAAGAAAAGTAAAGTATTTATACGGTATAACATTAACTTCAGCCCCGGTATCAAGTTTGAATGCTATTTCAATATTTTCTACTTTAATAGTTTCACTCCAACATGACTTATGCTTGCTTGTTAAAGAATATACGAAAAAGTTTTCCTCACCTGAACTTGCCTCATCTGTTTCATTTGATTTCTTTTCTGTAAACTCAGTAAATGAAATGTCTGCAATTTTTTGTTTAGTTTTACATGCAATTGCGAAATGATCGGCCTTTTTACATTTAGTGCAAAATTTACCTTGGGCTGGACAATGTCCCGGTTCATGACATGAATAACACCGTTCACAACACTCTCCCCGATACTCATGATACCCCGAAGATGCCTGTTTTGGGTTAGAAAAATTTGAATAACCGTTAGAAAGTTTAGTTTTGTAATTTCTGTTATAATTTTTGTTCTTATTTAATTGATAACCTTTGTTAAAATGTAGTGCATTGTTAGTATTTCTAAAATATTTGTGGTTAGTATTAAGATGTTTAAAGTTTTCGGATACAGCATCAACTGTTAAGTTCCCGTTTGATGATGACTCTGCAGGTTTTCTGTTCTGTACGTCCTCCAGTCTTGATTTATCCAGTTCGAACAAACGGCATTTTTTTATTGCTTCATCCAGGCTTATGTTTCCCACTCCTAACAGTTTCTCCTGACAGGTTTTTGATTTTATTCCAAAAATGATGCGGTCACGAATAGCTTTGGATATCTCGTGTGAAGAAAACTCACACGAAGCTGCTAGATGTCGTATATCAGTCAGGAAATGATCGAAGCTTTCATCCTCTCGTTGAGTGCGGCAATAAAATTTATATCTCTCATAGACCTCATCTTTTTTCGGGTTGCAATATGTCTCAAATTCCTTTAGAATGTCTTTTAGCGTGGCATTTTCTTCTTTGCTGATGGTAAAGGTATTGTACACTTCTAGCGAGTCTTCACCAATGATGTTGAGCAGCATTGCTATTTTCACCTTTTCTTCCTTTTTGTTGCTTTCGGAGGCCAGCATAAAAATTTCAAACCTTTGTTTGAACTTCTTAAAATTTTCGGACATATTTCCATCCATTATTAATGGAGCCGGTTGTTTGAACTCCATTTTCCACACTCGTTTATCAACGGAACTAGGCTCCCAAAAGGAATTATTTAAGAAATAACTTTTTGACAAAGAAATAACTGTATTATTTATATCGACTTCTATATTCTCACACTCAATATCACTTAGTTCTGAATCTGAGCTTAATTTGACCACTCTTTTACTATTTGATGCACTATTTTTACTTTGCGAACGTGTTTTAACCATTATTTATCATGATTTTTGTTCGTTTTCGGCTGCGCCATGTTCAAGTGGACAAAATGATAATGACACGAACTACGAGAGAGTGGTTATATTATGAGCTTTATTGACAATGGTCTAGTCTCGACGATAGTGATACAGCGACTGCTCGCTGCAGTCAGATCTTGAACAATATAGATCAAAGTGTTATACTAATTATTATGTACAATTCAAAGTGTATGCTATGTGTTAAATATAATTGTGTTAGTATATATATATAACAGGCTGGCTCACAAGTATTAACCCTACAGGTTTTAAGGCGATTTGAACAAAAAAAATTTTTTGTGCAAAATTTTTTTTTTTGCGTTTTTTACCCACTTTTTGACACTTTTTCTAAAAGTTGTTAATTTATTTAGTAATCGCATTAATGTAAGAATTAGTTACAACCGGTTTTAAAGCGATTTGAACAAAAAAAATTTTTTGTGCAAAATTTTTTTTTTTTGCGTTTTTTACCCACTTTTTGACACTTTTTCTAAAAGTTGTTAATTTATTTAGTAATCGCATTAATGTAAGAATTAGTTACAACCGGTTTTAAGGCGATTTGAACAAAAAAAAATTTTTGTGCAAAATTTTTTTTTTTTGCGTTTTTTACCCACTTTTTGACACTTTTTCTAAAAGTTGTTAATTTATTTAGTAATCGCATTAATGTAAGAATTAGTTACAACCGGTTTTAAGGCGATTTGAACAAAAAAAATTTTTTGTGCAAAATTTTTTTTTTTTGCGTTTTTTACCCACTTTTTGACACTTTTTCTAAAAGTTGTTAATTTATTTAGTAATCGCATTAATGTAAGAATTAGTTACAACCGGTTTTAAGGCGATTTGAAGAAAAAAATTTTTTGTGCAAATTTTTTTTTTTTTGCGTTTTTTACCCACTTTTTGACACTTTTTCTAAAAGTTGTTAATTTATTTAGTAATCGCATTAATGTAAGAATTAGTTACAACCGGTTTTAAGGCGATTTGAACAAAAAAAATTTTTTGTGCAAAATTTTTTTTTTTTGCGTTTTTTACCCACTTTTTGACACTTTTTCTAAAAGTTGTTAATTTATTTAGTAATCGCATTAATGTAAGAATTAGTTACAACCGGTTTTAAGGCGATTTGAACAAAAAAAATTTTTTGTGCAAAATTTTTTTTTTTTGCGTTTTTTACCCACTTTTTGACACTTTTTCTAAAAGTTGTTAATTTATTTAGTAATCGCATTAATGTAAGAATTAGTTACAACCGGTTTTAAGGCGATTTGAAGAAAAAAATTTTTTGTGCAAATTTTTTTTTTTGCGTTTTTTACCCACTTTTTGACACTTTTTCTAAAAGTTGTTAATTTATTTAGTAATCGCATTAATGTAAGAATTAGTTACAACCGGTTTTAAGGCGATTTGAACAAAAAAAATTTTTTGTGCAAAATTTTTTTTTTTTGCGTTTTTTACCCACTTTTTGACACTTTTTCTAAAAGTTGTTAATTTATTTAGTAATCGCATTAATGTAAGAATTAGTTACAACCGGTTTTAAGGCGATTTGAACAAAAAAAATTTTTTGTGCAAAATTTTTTTTTTTTGCGTTTTTTACCCACTTTTTGACACTTTTTCTAAAAGTTGTTAATTTATTTAGTAATCGCATTAATGTAAGAATTAGTTACAACCGGTTTTAAGGCGATTTGAACAAAAAAAATTTTTTGTGCAAAATTTTTTTTTTTTGCGTTTTTTACCCACTTTTTGACACTTTTTCTAAAAGTTGTTAATTTATTTAGTAATCGCATTAATGTAAGAATTAGTTACAACCGGTTTTAAGGCGATTTGAAGAAAAAAATTTTTTGTGCAAATTTTTTTTTTTTTGCGTTTTTTACCCACTTTTTGACACTTTTTCTAAAAGTTGTTAATTTATTTAGTAATCGCATTAATGTAAGAATTAGTTACAACCGGTTTTAAGGCGATTTGAACAAAAAAAATTTTTTGTGCAAAATTTTTTTTTTTTGCGTTTTTTACCCACTTTTTGACACTTTTTCTAAAAGTTGTTAATTTATTTAGTAATCGCATTAATGTAAGAATTAGTTACAACCGGTTTTAAGGCGATTTGAACAAAAAAAATTTTTTGTGCAAAATTTTTTTTTTTTGCGTTTTTTACCCACTTTTTGACACTTTTTCTAAAAGTTGTTAATTTATTTAGTAATCGCATTAATGTAAGAATTAGTTACAACCGGTTTTAAGGCGATTTGAACAAAAAAAATTTTTTGTGCAAAATTTTTTTTTTTTGCGTTTTTTACCCACTTTTTGACACTTTTTCTAAAAGTTGTTAATTTATTTAGTAATCGCATTAATGTAAGAATTAGTTACAACCGGTTTTAAGGCGATTTGAACAAAAAAAATTTTTTGTGCAAAATTTTTTTTTTTTGCGTTTTTTACCCACTTTTTGACACTTTTTCTAAAAGTTGTTAATTTATTTAGTAATCGCATTAATGTAAGAATTAGTTACAACCGGTTTTAAGGCGATTTGAACAAAAAAAATTTTTTGTGCAAAATTTTTTTTTTTTGCGTTTTTTACCCACTTTTTGACACTTTTTCTAAAAGTTGTTAATTTATTTAGTAATCGCATTAATGTAAGAATTAGTTACAACCGGTTTTAAGGCGATTTGAACAAAAAAAATTTTTTGTGCAAAATTTTTTTTTTTTGCGTTTTTTACCCACTTTTTGACACTTTTTCTAAAAGTTGTTAATTTATTTAGTAATCGCATTAATGTAAGAATTAGTTACAACCGGTTTTAAGGCGATTTGAACAAAAAAAATTTTTTGTGCAAAATTTTTTTTTTTTGCGTTTTTTACCCACTTTTTGACACTTTTTCTAAAAGTTGTTAATTTATTTAGTAATCGCATTAATGTAAGAATTAGTTACAACCGGTTTTAAGGCGATTTGAACAAAAAAAATTTTTTGTGCAAAATTTTTTTTTTTTGCGTTTTTTACCCACTTTTTGACACTTTTTCTAAAAGTTGTTAATTTATTTAGTAATCGCATTAATGTAAGAATTAGTTACAACCGGTTTTAAGGCGATTTGAAGAAAAAAATTTTTTGTGCAAATTTTTTTTTTTTTGCGTTTTTTACCCACTTTTTGACACTTTTTCTAAAAGTTGTTAATTTATTTAGTAATCGCATTAATGTAAGAATTAGTTACAACCGGTTTTAAGGCGATTTGAACAAAAAAAATTTTTTGTGGAAAATTTTTTTTTTTTGCGTTTTTTACCCACTTTTTGACACTTTTTCTAAAAGTTGTTAATTTATTTAGTAATCGCATTAATGTAAGAATTAGTTACAACCGGTTTTAAGGCGATTTGAAGAAAAAATTTTTTGTGGAAATTTTTTTTTTTTGCGTTTTTTACCCACTTTTTGACACTTTTTCTAAAAGTTGTTAATTTATTTAGTAATCGCATTAATGTAAGAATTAGTTACAACCGGTTTTAAGGCGATTTGAACAAAAAAAATTTTTTGTGCAAAATTTTTTTTTTTTGCGTTTTTTACCCACTTTTTGACACTTTTTCTAAAAGTTGTTAATTTATTTAGTAATCGCATTAATGTAAGAATTAGTTACAACCGGTTTTAAGGCGATTTGAACAAAAAAAATTTTTTGTGCAAAATTTTTTTTTTTGCGTTTTTTACCCACTTTTTGACACTTTTTCTAAAAGTTGTTAATTTATTTAGTAATCGCATTAATGTAAGAATTAGTTACAACCGGTTTTAAGGCGATTTGAACAAAAAAAATTTTTTGTGGAAAATTTTTTTTTTTTGCGTTTTTTACCCACTTTTTGACACTTTTTCTAAAAGTTGTTAATTTATTTAGTAATCGCATTAATGTAAGAATTAGTTACAACCGGTTTTAAGGCGATTTGAACAAAAAAAATTTTTTGTGCAAAATTTTTTTTTTTTGCGTTTTTTACCCACTTTTTGACACTTTTTCTAAAAGTTGTTAATTTATTTAGTAATCGCATTAATGTAAGAATTAGTTACAACCGGTTTTAAGGCGATTTGAAGAAAAAAATTTTTTGTGCAAATTTTTTTTTTTTTGCGTTTTTTACCCACTTTTTGACACTTTTTCTAAAAGTTGTTAATTTATTTAGTAATCGCATTAATGTAAGAATTAGTTACAACCGGTTTTAAGGCGATTTGAACAAAAAAAATTTTTTGTGCAAAATTTTTTTTTTTTGCGTTTTTTACCCACTTTTTGACACTTTTTCTAAAAGTTGTTAATTTATTTAGTAATCGCATTAATGTAAGAATTAGTTACAACCGGTTTTAAGGCGATTTGAACAAAAAAAATTTTTTGTGCAAAATTTTTTTTTTTTGCGTTTTTTACCCACTTTTTGACACTTTTTCTAAAAGTTGTTAATTTATTTAGTAATCGCATTAATGTAAGAATTAGTTACAACCGGTTTTAAGGCGATTTGAACAAAAAAAATTTTTTGTGCAAAATTTTTTTTTTTTTGCGTTTTTTACCCACTTTTTGACACTTTTTCTAAAAGTTGTTAATTTATTTAGTAATCGCATTAATGTAAGAATTAGTTACAACCGGTTTTAAGGCGATTTGAACAAAAAAAATTTTTTGTGCAAAATTTTTTTTTTTTGCGTTTTTTACCCACTTTTTGACACTTTTTCTAAAAGTTGTTAATTTATTTAGTAATCGCATTAATGTAAGAATTAGTTACAACCGGTTTTAAGGCGATTTGAACAAAAAAAATTTTTTGTGCAAAATTTTTTTTTTTTGCGTTTTTTACCCACTTTTTGACACTTTTTCTAAAAGTTGTTAATTTATTTAGTAATCGCATTAATGTAAGAATTAGTTACAACCGGTTTTAAGGCGATTTGAAGAAAAAAATTTTTTGTGGAAATTTTTTTTTTTTTGCGTTTTTTACCCACTTTTTGACACTTTTTCTAAAAGTTGTTAATTTATTTAGTAATCGCATTAATGTAAGAATTAGTTACAACCGGTTTTAAGGCGATTTGAACAAAAAAAATTTTTTTTTGCGTTTTTTACCCACTTTTTGACACTTTTTCTAAAAGTTGTTAATTTATTTAGTAATCGCATTAATGTAAGAATTAGTTACAACTGGTTTAAGGCAATTTGAAGAAAAAAATTTTTTGTGGAAAATTTTTTTTTTTTCGTTTTTACCTACTTTTTGACACTTTTTCTAAAAGTTGTTAATTTATTTAGTAATCGCATTAATGTAAGAATTAGTTACAACCGGTTTTAAGGCGATTTGAAGAAAAAAATTTTTTGTGGAAAATTTTTTTTTTTTTCGTTTTTTACCCACTTTTTGACACTTTTTCTAAAAGCTGTTAATTTATTTAGTAATCGCATTAATGTAAGAATTAGTTACAACCGGTTTTAAGGCGATTTGAACAAAAAAAATTTTTTGTGCAAAATTTTTTTTTTTTGCGTTTTTTACCCACTTTTTGACACTTTTTCTAAAAGTTGTTAATTTATTTAGTAATCGCATTAATGTAAGAATTAGTTACAAGTTAGTTTTTGTGCAAAATTTTTTTTTTTTGCGTTTTTTACCCACTTTTTGACACTTTTTCTAAAAGTTGTTAATTTATTTAGTAATCGCATTAATGTAAGAATTAGTTACAACCGGTTTTAAGGCGATTTGAACAAAAAAAATTTTTTGTGCAAAATTTTTTTTTTTTGCGTTTTTTACCCACTTTTTGACACTTTTTCTAAAAGTTGTTAATTTATTTAGTAATCGCATTAATGTAAGAATTAGTTACAACCGGTTTTAAGGCGATTTGAACAAAAAAAATTTTTTGTGCAAAGTTTTTTTTTTTTGCGTTTTTTACCCACTTTTTGACACTTTTTCTAAAAGTTGTTAATTTATTTAGTAATCGCATTAATGTAAGAATTAGTTACAACCGGTTTTAAGGCGATTTGAACAAAAAAAATTTTTTGTGCAAAATTTTTTTTTTTGCGTTTTTTACCCACTTTTTGACACTTTTTCTAAAAGTTGTTAATTTATTTAGTAATCGCATTAATGTAAGAATTAGTTACAACCGGTTTTAAGGCGATTTGAAGAAAAAAATTTTTTGTGCAAAATTTTTTTTTTTTTCGTTTTTTACCCACTTTTTGACACTTTTTCTAAAAGTTGTTAATTTATTTAGTAATCGCATTAATGTAAGAATTAGTTACAACCGGTTTTAATGCGATTTGAACAAAAAAAATTTTTTGTGCAAAATTTTTTTTTTTTGCGTTTTTTACCCACTTTTTGACACTTTTTCTAAAAGTTGTTAATTTATTTAGTAATCGCATTAATGTAAGAATTAGTTACAACCGGTTTTAAGGCGATTTGAACAAAAAAAATTTTTTGTGCAAAATTTTTTTTTTTTGCGTTTTTTACCCACTTTTTGACACTTTTTCTAAAAGTTGTTAATTTATTTAGTAATCGCATTAATGTAATAATTAGTTACAACCGGTTTTAAGGCGATTTGAACAAAAAAAATTTTTTGTGCAAAATTTTTTTTTTTTTGCGTTTTTTACCCACTTTTTGACACTTTTTCTAAAAGTTGTTAATTTATTTAGTAATCGCATTAATGTAAGAATTAGTTACAACCGGTTTTAAGGCGATTTGAACAAAAAAAATTTTTTGTGCAAAATTTTTTTTTTTTGCGTTTTTTACCCACTTTTTGACACTTTTTCTAAAAGTTGTTAATTTATTTAGTAATCGCATTAATGTAAGAATTAGTTACAACCGGTTTTAAGGCGATTTGAACAAAAAAAATTTTTTGTGCAAAATTTTTTTTTTTTGCGTTTTTTACCCACTTTTTGACACTTTTTCTAAAAGTTGTTAATTTATTTAGTAATCGCATTAATGTAAGAATTAGTTACAACCGGTTTTAAGGCGATTTGAACAAAAAAAATTTTTTGTGCAAAATTTTTTTTTTGCGTTTTTTACCCACTTTTTGACACTTTTTCTAAAAGTTGTTAATTTATTTAGTAATCGCATTAATGTAAGAATTAGTTACAACCGGTTTTAAGGCGATTTGAACAAAAAAAATTTTTTGTGCAAAATTTTTTTTTTTTGCGTTTTTTACCCACTTTTTGACACTTTTTCTAAAAGTTGTTAATTTATTTAGTAATCGCATTAATGTAAGAATTAGTTACAACCGGTTTTAAGGCGATTTGAACAAAAAAAAATTTTTGTGCAAAATTTTTGTTTTTTGCGTTTTTTACCCACTTTTTGACACTTTTTCTAAAAGTTGTTAATTTATTTAGTAATCGCATTAATGTAAGAATTAGTTACAACCGGTTTTAAGGCGATTTGAACAAAAAAAATTTTTTGTGCAAAATTTTTTTTTTTTGCGTTTTTTACCCACTTTTTGACACTTTTTCTAAAAGTTGTTAATTTATTTAGTAATCGCATTAATGTAAGAATTAGTTACAACTGGTTTTAAGGCAATTTGAAGAAAAAAATTTTTTGTGGGAAATTTTTTTTTTTTTCGTTTTTACCTACTTTTTGACACTTTTTCTAAAAGTTGTTAATTTATTTAGTAATCGCATTAATGTAAGAATTAGTTACAACCGGTTTTAAGGCGATTTGAAGAAAAAAATTTTTTGTGCAAAATTTTTTTTTTTTTCGTTTTTTACCCACTTTTTGACACTTTTTCTAAAAGTTGTTAATTTATTTAGTAATCGCATTAATGTAAGAATTAGTTACAACCGGTTTTAAGGCGATTTGAACAAAAAAAATTTTTTGTGCAAAATTTTTTTTTTTTGCGTTTTTTACCCACTTTTTGACACTTTTTCTAAAAGTTGTTAATTTATTTAGTAATCGCATTAATGTAAGAATTAGTTACAACCGGTTTTAAGGCGATTTGAACAAAAAAAATTTTTTGTGCAAAATTTTTTTTTTTGCGTTTTTTACCCACTTTTTGACACTTTTTCTAAAAGTTGTTAATTTATTTAGTAATCGCATTAATGTAAGAATTAGTTACAACTGGTTTTAAGGCAATTTGAAGAAAAAAATTTTTTGTGGAAAATTTTTTTTTTTTTCGTTTTTACCTACTTTTTGACACTTTTTCTAAAAGTTGTTAATTTATTTAGTAATCGCATTAATGTAAGAATTAGTTACAACCGGTTTTAAGGCGATTTGAACAAAAAAAATTTTTTGTGCAAAATTTTTTTTTTTTTCGTTTTTTACCCACTTTTTGACACTTTTTCTAAAAGTTGTTAATTTATTTAGTAATCGCATTAATGTAAGAATTAGTTACAACCGGTTTTAAGGCGATTTGAACAAAAAAAATTTTTTGTGCAAAATTTTTTTTTTTTGCGTTTTTTACCCACTTTTTGACACTTTTTCTAAAAGTTGTTAATTTATTTAGTAATCGCATTAATGTAAGAATTAGTTACAACCGGTTTTAAGGCGATTTGAACAAAAAAAATTTTTTGTGCAAAATTTTTTTTTTTTGCGTTTTTTACCCACTTTTTGACACTTTTTCTAAAAGTTGTTAATTTATTTAGTAATCGCATTAATGTAAGAATTAGTTACAACCGGTTTTAAGGCGATTTGAACAAAAAAAATTTTTTGTGCAAAATTTTTTTTTTTTGCGTTTTTTACCCACTTTTTGACACTTTTTCTAAAAGTTGTTAATTTATTTAGTAATCGCATTAATGTAAGAATTAGTTACAACTGGTTTTAAGGCAATTTGAAGAAAAAAATTTTTTGTGGAAAATTTTTTTTTTTTTCGTTTTTACCTACTTTTTGACACTTTTTCTAAAAGTTGTTAATTTATTTAGTAATCGCATTAATGTAAGAATTAGTTACAACCGGTTTTAAGGCGATTTGAACAAAAAAAATTTTTTGTGCAAAATTTTTTTTTTTTTCGTTTTTTACCCACTTTTTGACACTTTTTCTAAAAGTTGTTAATTTATTTAGTAATCGCATTAATGTAAGAATTAGTTACAACCGGTTTTAAGGCGATTTGAACAAAAAAAATTTTTTGTGCAAAATTTTTTTTTTTGCGTTTTTTACCCACTTTTTGACACTTTTTCTAAAAGTTGTTAATTTATTTAGTAATCGCATTAATGTAAGAATTAGTTACAACCGGTTTTAAGGTTATTTGAAGAAAAAAATTTTTTGTGCAAAATTTTTTTTTTTTTCGTTTTTTACCCACTTTTTGACACTTTTTCTAAAAGTTGTTAATTTATTTAGTAATCGCATTAATGTAAGAATTAGTTACAACCGGTTTTAAGGCGATTTGAACAAAAAAAATTTTTTGTGCAAAATTTTTTTTTTTTGCGTTTTTTACCCACTTTTTGACACTTTTTCTAAAAGTTGTTAATTTATTTAGTAATCGCATTAATGTAAGAATTAGTTACAACTGGTTTTAAGGCAATTTGAAGAAAAAAATTTTTTGTGGAAAATTTTTTTTTTTTTCGTTTTTACCTACTTTTTGACACTTTTTCTAAAAGTTGTTAATTTATTTAGTAATCGCATTAATGTAAGAATTAGTTACAACCGGTTTTAAGGCGATTTGAAGAAAAAAATTTTTTGTGCAAAATTTTTTTTTTTGGTTTTTTACCCACTTTTTGACACTTTTTCTAAAAGTTGTTAATTTATTTAGTAATCGCATTAATGTAAGAATTAGTTACAACCGGTTTTAAGGCGATTTGAACAAAAACAATTTTTTGTGCAAAATTTTTTTTTTTTGCGTTTTTTACCCACTTTTTGACACTTTTTCTAAAAGTTGTTAATTTATTTAGTAATCGCATTAATGTAAGAATTAGTTACAACCGGTTTTAAGGCGATTTGAACAAAAAAAATTTTTTGTGCAAAATTTTTTTTTTTTGCGTTTTTTACCCACTTTTTGACACTTTTTCTAAAAGTTGTTAATTTATTTAGTAATCGCATTAATGTAAGAATTAGTTACAACCGGTTTTAAGGCGATTTGAACAAAAAAAAATTTTTGTGCAAAATTTTTTTTTTTTGCGTTTTTTACCCACTTTTTGACACTTTTTCTAAAAGTTGTTAATTTATTTAGTAATCGCATTAATGTAAGAATTAGTTACAACCGGTTTTAAGGCGATTTAAACAAAAAAAAATTTTTGTGCAAAATTTTTTTTTTTTGCGTTTTTTACCCACTTTTTGACACTTTTTCTAAAAGTTGTTAATTTATTTAGTAATCGCATTAATGTAAGAATTAGTTACAACCGGTTTTAAGGCGATTTGAACAAAAAAAATTTTTTGTGCAAAATTTTTTTTTTTTGCGTTTTTTACCCATTTTTTGACACTTTTTCTAAAAGTTGTTAATTTATTTAGTAATCGCATTAATGTAAGAATTAGTTACAACCGGTTTTAAGGCGATTTGAACAAAAAAAATTTTTTGTGCAAAATTTTTTTTTTTTGCGTTTTTTACCCACTTTTTGACACTTTTTCTAAAAGTTGTTAATTTATTTAGTAATCGCATTAATGTAAGAATTAGTTACAACCGGTTTTAAGGCGATTTGAACAAAAAAAATTTTTTGTGCAAAATTTTTTTTTTGCGTTTTTTACCCACTTTTTGACACTTTTTTTAAAAGTTGTTAATTTATTTAGTAATCGCATTAATGTAAGAATTAGTTACAACCGGTTTTAAGGCGATTTGAACAAAAAAAATTTTTTGTGCAAAATTTTTTTTTTTTGCGTTTTTTACCCACTTTTTGACACTTTTTCTAAAAGTTGTTAATTTATTTAGTAATCGCATTAATGTAAGAATTAGTTACAACTGGTTTTAAGGCAATTTGAAGAAAAAAATTTTTTGTGGAAAATTTTTTTTTTTTTCGTTTTTACCTACTTTTTGACACTTTTTCTAAAAGTTGTTAATTTATTTAGTAATCGCATTAATGTAAGAATTAGTTACAACCGGTTTTAAGGCGATTTGAAGAAAAAAATTTTTTGTGGAAAATTTTTTTTTTTCGTTTTTTACCCACTTTTTGACACTTTTTCTAAAAGTTGTTAATTTATTTAGTAATCGCATTAATGTAAGAATTAGTTACAACCGGTTTTAAGGCGATTTGAACAAAAAAAATTTTTTGTGCAAAATTTTTTTTTTTTGCGTTTTTTACCCACTTTTTGACACTTTTTCTAAAAGTTGTTAATTTATTTAGTAATCGCATTAATGTAAGAATTAGTTACAACCGGTTTTAAGGCGATTTGAACAAAAAAAATTTTTTGTGCAAAATTTTTTTTTTTTGCGTTTTTTACCCACTTTTTGACACTTTTTCTAAAAGTTGTTAATTTATTTAGTAATCGCATTAATGTAAGAATTAGTTACAACCGGTTTTAAGGCGATTTAAACAAAAAAAAATTTTTGTGCAAAATTTTTTTTTTTTGCGTTTTTTACCCACTTTTTGACACTTTTTCTAAAAGTTGTTAATTTATTTAGTAATCGCATTAATGTAAGAATTAGTTACAACCGGTTTTAAGGCGATTTGAACAAAAAAAATTTTTTGTGCAAAATTTTTTTTTTTGCGTTTTTTACCCATTTTTTGACACTTTTTCTAAAAGTTGTTAATTTATTTAGTAATCGCATTAATGTAAGAATTAGTTACAACCGGTTTTAAGGCGATTTGAACAAAAAAAATTTTTTGTGCAAAATTTTTTTTTTTGCGTTTTTTACCCACTTTTTGACACTTTTTCTAAAAGTTGTTAATTTATTTAGTAATCGCATTAATGTAAGAATTAGTTACAACCGGTTTTAAGGCGATTTGAACAAAAAAAATTTTTTGTGCAAATTTTTTTTTTTGCGTTTTTTACCCACTTTTTGACACTTTTTTTAAAAGTTGTTAATTTATTTAGTAATCGCATTAATGTAAGAATTAGTTACAACCGGTTTTAAGGCGATTTGAACAAAAAAAATTTTTTGTGCGAAATTTTTTTTTTTTGCGTTTTTTACCCACTTTTTGACACTTTTTCTAAAAGCTGTTAATTTATTTAGTAATCGCATTAATGTAAGAATTAGTTACAACCGGTTTTAAGGCGATTTGAACAAAAAAAATTTTTTGTGCAAAATTTTTTTTTTTTGCGTTTTTACCCACTTTTTGACACTTTTTCTAAAAGTTGTTAATTTATTTAGTAATCGCATTAATGTAAGAATTAGTTACAACCGGTTTTAAGGCGATTTGAACAAAAAAAATTTTTTGTGCAAAATTTTTTTTTTTGCGTTTTTTACCCATTTTTTGACACTTTTTCTAAAAGTTGTTAATTTATTTAGTAATCGCATTAATGTAAGAATTAGTTACAACCGGTTTTAAGGCGATTTGAACAAAAAAAATTTTTTGTGCAAAATTTTTTTTTTTTGCGTTTTTTACCCACTTTTTGACACTTTTTCTAAAAGTTGTTAATTTATTTAGTAATCGCATTAATGTAAGAATTAGTTACAACCGGTTTTAAGGCGATTTGAACAAAAAAAATTTTTTGTGGAAAATTTTTTTTTTTGCGTTTTTTACCCACTTTTTGACACTTTTTTTAAAAGTTGTTAATTTATTTAGTAATCGCATTAATGTAAGAATTAGTTACAACCGGTTTTAAGGCGATTTGAACAAAAAAAATTTTTTGTGCGAAATTTTTTTTTTTTGCGTTTTTTACCCACTTTTTGACACTTTTTCTAAAAGCTGTTAATTTATTTAGTAATCGCATTAATGTAAGAATTAGTTACAACCGGTTTTAAGGCGATTTGAACAAAAAAAATTTTTTGTGCAAAATTTTTTTTTTTGCGTTTTTACCCACTTTTTGACCCTTTTTCTAAAAGTTGTTAATTTATTTAGTAATCGCATTAATGTAAGAATTAGTTACAACCGGTTTTAAGGCGATTTGAACAAAAAAAAAAATTTGTGGAAAATTTTTTTCTTTTGCGTTTTTTACCCACTTTTTGACACTTTTTCTAAAAGTTGTTAATTTATTTAGTAATCGCATTAATGTAAGAATTAGTTACAACCGGTTTTAAGGCGATTTGAACAAAAAAAATTTTTTGTGGAAAATTTTTTTTTTTTGCGTTTTTTACCCACTTTTTGACACTTTTTCTAAAAGTTGTTAATTTATTTAGTAATCGCATTAATGTAAGAATTAGTTACAACCGGTTTTAAGGCAATTTGAACAAAAAAAATTTTTTGTGCAAAATTTTTTTTTTTTGGGTTTTTTACCCACTTTTTGACACTTTTTCTAAAAGTTGTTAATTTATTTAGTAATCGCATTAATGTAAGAATTAGTTACAACCGGTTTTAAGGCGATTTGAACAAAAAAAATTTTTTCTGCAAAATTTTTTTTTTTTTTGGTTTTTTACCCACTTTTTGACACTATTTCTAAAAGTTGTTAATTTATTTAGTAATCGCATTAATGTAAGAATTAGTTACAACCGGTTTTAAGGCGATTTGAACAAAAAAAAATTTTTGTACAAAATTTTTTTTTTTTGCGTTTTTTACCCACTTTTTGACACTTTTTCTAAAAGTTGTTAATTTATTTAGTAATCGCATTAATGTAAGAATTAGTTACAACCGGTTTTAAGGCGATTTGAACAAAAAAAATTTTTTGTGGAAAATTTTTTTTTTTTGCGTTTTTTACCCACTTTTTGCCACTTTTTCTAAAAGTTGTTAATTTATTTAGTAATCGCATTAATGTAAGAATTAGTTACAACCGGTTTTAAGGCGATTTGAACAAAAAAAATTTTTTGTGCAAAATTTTTTTTTTTTGCGTTTTTTACCCACTTTTTGACACTTTTTCTAAAAGTTGTTAATTTATTTAGTAATCGCATTAATGTAAGAATTAGTTACAACCGGTTTTAAGGCGATTTGAACAAAAAAAATTTTTTGCGCAAAATTTTTTTTTCTTGCGCTTTTTACCCACTTTTTGACACTTTTTCTAAAAGTTGTTAATTTATTTAGTAATCGCATTAATGTAAGAATTAGTTACAACCGGTTTTAAGGCGATTTGAACAAAAAAAATTTTTTGTGCAAAATTTTTTTTTTTTGCGTTTTTTACCCACTTTTTGACACTTTTTTTAAAAGTTGTTAATTTATTTAGTAATCGCATTAATGTAAGAATTAGTTACAACCGGTTTTAAGGCGATTTGAACAAAAAAAATTTTTTGTGCGAAATTTTTTTTTTTTGCGTTTTTTACCCACTTTTTGACACTTTTTCTAAAAGTTGTTAATTTATTTAGTAATCGCATTAATGTAAGAATTAGTTACAACCGGTTTTAAGGCAATTTGAACAAAAAAAATTTTTTGTACAAAATTTTTTTTTTTTGGGTTTTTTACCCACTTTTTGACACTTTTTCTAAAAGTTGTTAATTTATTTAGTAATCGCATTAATGTAAGAATTAGTTACAACCGGTTTTAAGGCGATTTGAACAAAAAAAAATTTTTGTACAAAATTTTTTTTTTTTGCGTTTTTTACCCACTTTTTGACACTTTTTCTAAAAGTTGTTAATTTATTTAGTAATCGCATTAATGTAAGAATTAGTTACAACCGGTTTTAAGGCGATTTGAACAAAAAAAATTTTTTGTGGAAAAATTTTTTTTTTTGCGTTTTTTACCCACTTTTTGCCACTTTTTCTAAAAGTTGTTAATTTATTTAGTAATCGCATTAATGTAAGAATTAGTTACAACCGGTTTGAAGGCGATTTGAACAAAAAAAATTTTTTGTGCAAAATTTTTTTTTTTTGCGTTTTTTACCCACTTTTTGACACTTTTTCTAAAAGTTGTTAATTTATTTAGTAATCGCATTAATGTAAGAATTAGTTACAACCGGTTTTAAGGCGATTTGAACAAAAAAAATTTTTTGCGCAAAATTTTTTTTTCTTGCGTTTTTTACCCACTTTTTGACACTTTTTCTAAAAGTTATTAATTTATTTAGTAATCGCATTAATGTAAGAATTAGTTACAACCGGTTTTAAGGCGATTTGAACAAAAAAAATTTTTTGTGCAAAATTTTTTTTTTTGCGTTTTTTACCCACTTTTTGACACTTTTTTTAAAAGTTGTTAATTTATTTAGTAATCGCATTAATGTAAGAATTAGTTACAACCGGTTTTAAGGCGATTTGAACAAAAAAAATTTTTTGTGCGAAATTTTTTTTTTTTGCGTTTTTTACCCACTTTTTGACACTTTTTCTAAAAGTTGTTAATTTATTTAGTAATCGCATTAATGTAAGAATTAGTTACAACCGGTTTTAAGGCGATTTGAACAAAAAAAATTTTTTGTGCAAAATTTTTTTTTTTTGCGTTTTTTACCCATTTTTTGACACTTTTTCTAAAAGTTGTTAATTTATTTAGTAATCGCATTAATGTAAGAATTAGTTACAACCGGTTTTAAGGCGATTTGAACAAAAAAAATTTTTTGTGCAAAATTTTTTTTTTTGCGTTTTTTACCCACTTTTTGACACTTTTTCTAAAAGTTGTTAATTTATTTAGTAATCGCATTAATGTAAGAATTAGTTACAACCGGTTTTAAGGCGATTTGAACAAAAAAAATTTTTTGTGCAAAATTTTTTTTTTGCGTTTTTTACCCACTTTTTGACACTTTTTTTAAAAGTTGTTAATTTATTTAGTAATCGCATTAATGTAAGAATTAGTTACAACCGGTTTTAAGGCGATTTGAACAAAAAAAATTTTTTGTGCGAAATTTTTTTTTTTTGCGTTTTTTACCCACTTTTTGACACTTTTTCTAAAAGCTGTTAATTTATTTAGTAATCGCATTAATGTAAGAATTAGTTACAACCGGTTTTAAGGCGATTTGAACAAAAAAAATTTTTTGTGCAAAATTTTTTTTTTTGCGTTTTTACCCACTTTTTGACACTTTTTCTAAAAGTTGTTAATTTATTTAGTAATCGCATTAATGTAAGAATTAGTTACAACCGGTTTTAAGGCGATTTGAACAAAAAAAATTTTTTGTGCAAAATTTTTTTTTTTTGCGTTTTTTACCCATTTTTTGACACTTTTTCTAAAAGTTGTTAATTTATTTAGTAATCGCATTAATGTAAGAATTAGTTACAACCGGTTTTAAGGCGATTTGAACAAAAAAAATTTTTTGTGCAAAATTTTTTTTTTTTGCGTTTTTTACCCACTTTTTGACACTTTTTCTAAAAGTTGTTAATTTATTTAGTAATCGCATTAATGTAAGAATTAGTTACAACCGGTTTTAAGGCGATTTGAACAAAAAAAATTTTTTGTGCAAAATTTTTTTTTTTGCGTTTTTTACCCACTTTTTGACACTTTTTTTAAAAGTTGTTAATTTATTTAGTAATCGCATTAATGTAAGAATTAGTTACAACCGGTTTTAAGGCGATTTGAACAAAAAAAATTTTTTGTGCGAAATTTTTTTTTTTTGCGTTTTTTACCCACTTTTTGACACTTTTTCTAAAAGCTGTTAATTTATTTAGTAATCGCATTAATGTAAGAATTAGTTACAACCGGTTTTAAGGCGATTTGAACAAAAAAAATTTTTTGTGCAAAATTTTTTTTTTTGCGTTTTTACCCACTTTTTGACCCTTTTTCTAAAAGTTGTTAATTTATTTAGTAATCGCATTAATGTAAGAATTAGTTACAACCGGTTTTAAGGCGATTTGAACAAAAAAAAATTTTTGTGGAAAATTTTTTTCTTTTGCGTTTTTTACCCACTTTTTGACACTTTTTCTAAAAGTTGTTAATTTATTTAGTAATCGCATTAATGTAAGAATTAGTTACAACCGGTTTTAAGGCGATTTGAACAAAAAAAATTTTTTGTGCAAAATTTTTTTTTTTTGCGTTTTTTACCCACTTTTTGACACTTTTTCTAAAAGTTGTTAATTTATTTAGTAATCGCATTAATGTAAGAATTAGTTACAACCGGTTTTAAGGCAATTTGAACAAAAAAAATTTTTTGTGCAAAATTTTTTTTTTTTGCGTTTTTTACCCACTTTTTGACACTTTTTCTAAAAGTTGTTAATTTATTTAGTAATCGCATTAATGTAAGAATTAGTTACAACCGGTTTTAAGGCGATTTGAACAAAAAAAATTTTTTCTGCAAAATTTTTTTTTTTTTTGGTTTTTTACCCACTTTTTGACACTATTTCTAAAAGTTGTTAATTTATTTAGTAATCGCATTAATGTAAGAATTAGTTACAACCGGTTTTAAGGCGATTTGAACAAAAAAAAATTTTTGTACAAAATTTTTTTTTTTTGCGTTTTTTACCCACTTTTTGACACTTTTTCTAAAAGTTGTTAATTTATTTAGTAATCGCATTAATGTAAGAATTAGTTACAACCGGTTTTAAGGCGATTTGAACAAAAAAAATTTTTTGTGGAAAATTTTTTTTTTTTGCGTTTTTTACCCACTTTTTGCCACTTTTTCTAAAAGTTGTTAATTTATTTAGTAATCGCATTAATGTAAGAATTAGTTACAACCGGTTTTAAGGCGATTTGAACAAAAAAAATTTTTTGTGCAAAATTTTTTTTTTTTGCGTTTTTTACCCACTTTTTGACACTTTTTCTAAAAGTTGTTAATTTATTTAGTAATCGCATTAATGTAAGAATTAGTTACAACCGGTTTTAAGGCGATTTGAACAAAAAAAATTTTTTGCGCAAAATTTTTTTTTCTTGCGCTTTTTACCCACTTTTTGACACTTTTTCTAAAAGTTGTTAATTTATTTAGTAATCGCATTAATGTAAGAATTAGTTACAACCGGTTTTAAGGCGATTTGAACAAAAAAAATTTTTTGTGCAAAATTTTTTTTTTTTGCGTTTTTTACCCACTTTTTGACACTTTTTTTAAAAGTTGTTAATTTATTTAGTAATCGCATTAATGTAAGAATTAGTTACAACCGGTTTTAAGGCGATTTGAACAAAAAAATTTTTTGTGCGAAATTTTTTTTTTTTGCGTTTTTTACCCACTTTTTGACACTTTTTCTAAAAGTTGTTAATTTATTTAGTAATCGCATTAATGTAAGAATTAGTTACAACCGGTTTTAAGGCGATTTGAACAAAAAAAAATTTTTGTACAAAATTTTTTTTTTTTGCGTTTTTTACCCACTTTTTGACACTTTTTCTAAAAGTTGTTAATTTATTTAGTAATCGCATTAATGTAAGAATTAGTTACAACCG
The DNA here is from genome assembly GCA_948293265.1 of Cheilosia impressa. Lineage (NCBI taxonomy): Eukaryota > Metazoa > Arthropoda > Insecta > Diptera > Syrphidae > Cheilosia > Cheilosia impressa. The sequence continues at coordinate 14,735,908 of OX411883.1, forward strand.
GTTTTAAGGCGATTTGAACAAAAAAAATTTTTTGTGCAAAATTTTTTTTTTTTGCGTTTTTTACCCACTTTTTGACACTTTTTCTAAAAGTTGTTAATTTATTTAGTAATCGCATTAATGTAAGAATTAGTTACAACCGGTTTTAAGGCGATTTGAACAAAAAAAATTTTTTGTGGAAAATTTTTTTTTTGCGTTTTTTACCCACTTTTTGACACTTTTTTTAAAAGTTGTTAATTTATTTAGTAATCGCATTAATGTAAGAATTAGTTACAACCGGTTTTAAGGCGATTTGAACAAAAAAAATTTTTTGTGCGAAATTTTTTTTTTTTGCGTTTTTTACCCACTTTTTGACACTTTTTCTAAAAGCTGTTAATTTATTTAGTAATCGCATTAATGTAAGAATTAGTTACAACCGGTTTTAAGGCGATTTGAACAAAAAAAATTTTTTGTGCAAAATTTTTTTTTTTGCGTTTTTACCCACTTTTTGACCCTTTTTCTAAAAGTTGTTAATTTATTTAGTAATCGCATTAATGTAAGAATTAGTTACAACCGGTTTTAAGGCGATTTGAACAAAAAAAAATTTTTGTGGAAAATTTTTTTCTTTTGCGTTTTTTACCCACTTTTTGACACTTTTTCTAAAAGTTGTTAATTTATTTAGTAATCGCATTAATGTAAGAATTAGTTACAACCGGTTTTAAGGCGATTTGAACAAAAAAAATTTTTTGTGGAAAATTTTTTTTTTTTGCGTTTTTTACCCACTTTTTGACACTTTTTCTAAAAGTTGTTAATTTATTTAGTAATCGCATTAATGTAAGAATTAGTTACAACCGGTTTTAAGGCAATTTGAACAAAAAAAATTTTTTGTGCAAAATTTTTTTTTTTTGGGTTTTTTACCCACTTTTTGACACTTTTTCTAAAAGTTGTTAATTTATTTAGTAATCGCATTAATGTAAGAATTAGTTACAACCGGTTTTAAGGCGATTTGAACAAAAAAAATTTTTTCTGCAAAATTTTTTTTTTTTTTGGTTTTTTACCCACTTTTTGACACTATTTCTAAAAGTTGTTAATTTATTTAGTAATCGCATTAATGTAAGAATTAGTTACAACCGGTTTTAAGGCGATTTGAACAAAAAAAAATTTTTGTACAAAATTTTTTTTTTTTGCGTTTTTTACCCACTTTTTGACACTTTTTCTAAAAGTTGTTAATTTATTTAGTAATCGCATTAATGTAAGAATTAGTTACAACCGGTTTTAAGGCGATTTGAACAAAAAAAATTTTTTGTGGAAAATTTTTTTTTTTTGCGTTTTTTACCCACTTTTTGCCACTTTTTCTAAAAGTTGTTAATTTATTTAGTAATCGCATTAATGTAAGAATTAGTTACAACCGGTTTTAAGGCGATTTGAACAAAAAAAATTTTTTGTGCAAAATTTTTTTTTTTTGCGTTTTTTACCCACTTTTTGACACTTTTTCTAAAAGTTGTTAATTTATTTAGTAATCGCATTAATGTAAGAATTAGTTACAACCGGTTTTAAGGCGATTTGAACAAAAAAAATTTTTTGCGCAAAATTTTTTTTTCTTGCGCTTTTTACCCACTTTTTGACACTTTTTCTAAAAGTTGTTAATTTATTTAGTAATCGCATTAATGTAAGAATTAGTTACAACCGGTTTTAAGGCAATTTGAACAAAAAAAATTTTTTGTACAAAATTTTTTTTTTTTGGGTTTTTTACCCACTTTTTGACACTTTTTCTAAAAGTTGTTAATTTATTTAGTAATCGCATTAATGTAAGAATTAGTTACAACCGGTTTTAAGGCGATTTGAACAAAAAAAATTTTTTCTGCAAAATTTTTTTTTTTTTTGGGTTTTTTACCCACTTTTTGACACTACAGTACAGCCTCGCTAGTCCGGACACTCGCTAGCCCGGACACTTCAGTAGTCCGGACACCTCTATGTTTCGGACATACATATATTACACCTCTATGTTTCGGACATACATATATTATTTGTCTCTGTTTCTTGGAAAAAACGTTTGTTCGTACGATTACGGGGAATCCCCTTCTAGTTTTGTCGCTTGTAGTTGGCTCTGGAATCTAGACATTTTAATCGTTGCAAATTTACTCATTGGAAGTTTATATTTGTGGTCTTTGATTTGTCCATTGTATGTATTTAATTTTTTCTCTATAGTCCGGGCATTTCGCTATTCCGGACACGGTAGAAACTTTATGTGTCCGGACTAGCGAGGCTGTACTGTATTTCTAAAAGTTGTTAATTTATTTAGTAATCGCATTAATGTAAGAATTAGTTACAACCGGTTTTAAGGCGATTTGAACAAAAAAAAAATTTTGTACAAAATTTTTTTTTTTTGCGTTTTTTACCCACTTTTTGACACTTTTTCTAAAAGTTGTTAATTTATTTAGTAATCGCATTAATGTAAGAATTAGTTACAACCGGTTTTAAGGCGATTTGAACAAAAAAAAATTTTTGTACAAAATTTTTTTTTTTTGCGTTTTTTACCCACTTTTTGCCACTTTTTCTAAAAGTTGTTAATTTATTTAGTAATCGCATTAATATAAGAATTAGTTACAACCGGTTTGAAGGCGATTTGAACAAAAAAAATTTTTTGTGCAAAATTTTTTTTTTTTGCGTTTTTTACCCACTTTTTGACACTTTTTCTAAAAGTTGTTAATTTATTTAGTAATCGCATTAATGTAAGAATTAGTTACAACCGGTTTTAAGGCGATTTGAACAAAAAAAATTTTTTGCGCAAAATTTTTTTTTCTTGCGTTTTTTACCCACTTTTTGACACTTTTTCTAAAAGTTGTTAATTTATTTAGTAATCGCATTAATATAAGAATTAGTTACAACCGGTTTTAAGGCGATTTGAACAAAAAAAATTTTTTGTGGAAAATTTTTTTTTTTTGCGTTTTTTACCCACTTTTTGACACTTTTTCTAAAAGTTGTTAATTTATTTAGTAATCGCATTAATGTAAGAATTAGTTACAACCGGTTTTAAGGCGATTTGAACAAAAAAAAATTTTTTGTGCAAAATTTTTTTTTTTTGCGTTTTTTACCCACTTTTTGACACTTTTTCTAAAAGTTGTTAATTTATTTAGTAATCGCATTAATGTAAGAATTAGTTACAACCGGTTTTAAGGCGATTTGAACAAAAAAAATTTTTTGTGCAAAATTTTTTTTTTTTGCGTTTTTTACCCATTTTTTGACACTTTTTCTAAAAGTTGTTAATTTATTTAGTAATCGCATTAATGTAAGAATTAGTTACAACCGGTTTTAAGGCGATTTGAACAAAAAAAATTTTTTGTGCAAAAATAATCGCATTAATGTAAGAATTAGTTACAACCGGTTTTAAGGCGATTTGAACAAAAAAAATTTTTTGCGCAAAATTTTTTTTTCTTGCGTTTTTTACCCACTTTTTGACACTTTTTTTAAAAGTTGTTAATTTGTTTAGTAATCGCATTAATGTAAGAATTAGTTACAACCGGTTTTAAGGCGATTTGAACAAAAAAAATTTTTTGTGCGAAATTTTTTTTTTTGCGTTTTTTACCCACTTTTTGACACTTTTTCTAAAAGTTGTTAATTTATTTAGTAATCGCATTAATGTAAGAATTAGTTACAACCGGTTTTAAGGCGATTTGAACAAAAAAAATTTTTTGTGCAAAATTTTTTTTTTTGCGTTTTTTACCCACTTTTAGACACTTTTTCTAAAAGTTGTTAATTTATTTAGTAATCGCATTAATGTAAGAATTAGTTACAACCGGTTTTAAGGCGATTTGAACAAAAAAAAATTTTTGTGGAAAATTTTTTTTTTTTGCGTTTTTTACCCACTTTTTGACACTTTTTCTAAAAGTTGTTAATTTATTTAGTAATCGCATTAATGTAAGAATTAGTTACAACCGGTTTTAAGGCAATTTGAACAAAAAAAATTGTTTGTGCAAAATTTTTTTTTTTTGCGTTTTTTACCCACTTTTTGACACTTTTTCTAAAAGTTGTTAATTTATTTAGTAATCGCATTAATGTAAGAATTAGTTACAACCGGTTTTAAGGCGATTTGAACAAAAAAAAATTTTTTGTGCAAAATTTTTTTTTTTTGCGTTTTTTACCCACTTTTTGACACTTTTTCTAAAAGTTGTTAATTTATTTAGTAATCGCATTAATGTAAGAATTAGTTACAACCGGTTTTAAGGCGATTTGAACAAAAAAATTTTTTGTGCAAAATTTTTTTTTTTTGCGTTTTTTACCCACTTTTTGACACTTTTTCTAAAAGTTGTTAATTTATTTAGTAATCGCATTAATGTAAGAATTAGTTACAACCGGTTTTAAGGCGATTTGAACAAAAAAAATTTTTTGTGCAAAATCTTTTTTTTTTGCGTTTTTTACCCACTTTTTGACACTTTTTCTAAAAGTTGTTAATTTATTTAGTAATCGCATTAATGTAAGAGTTAGTTACAACCGGTTTTAAGGCGATTTGAACAAAAAAAATTTTTTGTGCAAAATTTTTTTTTTTTGCGTTTTTTACCCACTTTTTGACACTTTTTCTAAAAGTTGTTAATTTATTTAGTAATCGCATTAATGTAAGAATTAGTTAAAACCGGTTTTAAGGCGATTTGAACAAAAAAAATTTTTTGTGCAAAATTTTTTTTTTTTGCGTTTTTTACCCACTTTTTGACACTTTTTCTAAAAGTTGTTAATTTATTTAGTAATCGCATTAATGTAAGAATTAGTTACAACCGGTTTTAAGGCGATTTGAACAAAAAAAAATTTTTGTGCAAAATTTTTTTTTTTTGCGTTTTTTACCCACTTTTTGACACTTTTTCTAAAAGTTGTTAATTTATTTAGTAATCGCATTAATGTAAGAATTAGTTACAACCGGTTTTAAGGCGATTTGAACAAAAAAATTTTTTGTGCAAAATTTTTTTTTGTTCAAATCGCCTTAAAACAAAAAAATTATTATTTAGTAATCGCATTAATGTAAGAATTAGTTACAACCGGTTTTAAGGCGATTTGAACAAAAAAAATTTTTTGTGGAAATTTTTTTTTTTTTGCGTTTTTTACCCACTTTTTGACACTTTTTCTAAAAGTTGTTAATTTATTTAGTAATCGCATTAATGTAAGAATTAGTTACAACCGGTTTTAAGGCGATTTGAACAAAAAAAATTTTTTGTGGAAAATTTTTTTTTTTTGCGTTTTTTACCCACCTTTTGACACTTTTTCTAAAAGTTGTTAATTTATTTAGTAATCGCATTAATGTAAGAATTAGTTACAACCGGTTTTAAGGCGATTTGAACAAAAAAAATTTTTTGTGCGAAATTTTTTTTTTTTGCGTTTTTTACCCACTTTTTGACACTTTTTCTAAAAGTTGTTAATTTATTTAGTAATCGCATTAATGTAAGAATTAGTTACAACCGGTTTTAAGGCGATTTGAACAAAAAAAATATTTTGTGCAAAATTTTTTTTTTTTGCGTTTTTTACCCACTTTTTGACACTTTTTCTAAAAGTTGTTAATTTATTTAGTAATCGCATTAATGTAAGAATTAGTTACAACCGGTTTTAAGGCGATTTGAACAAAAAAAAATTTTTGTGCAAAATTTTTTTTTTGCGTTTTTTACCCACTTTTTGACACTTTTTCTAAAAGTTGTTAATTTATTTAGTAATCGCATTAATGTAAGAATTAGTTACAACCGGTTTTAAGGCGATTTGAACAAAAAAATTTTTTTGTGGAAAAATTTTTTTTTTGCGTTTTTTACCCACTTTTTGACACTTTTTCTAAAAGTTGTTAATTTATTTAGTAATCGCATTAATGTAAGAATTAGTTACAACCGGTTTTAAGGCGATTTGAACAAAAAAAATTTTTTGTGCACAATTTTTTTTTTTTTGCGTTTTTTACCCACTTTTTGACACTTTTTCTAAAAGTTGTTAATTTATTTAGTAATCGCATTAATGTAAGAATTAGTTACAACCGGTTTTAAGGCGATTTGAACAAAAAAAATTTTTTGTGCAAAATTTTTTTTTTTTGCGTTTTTTACCCCCTTTTTGACACTTTTTCTAAAAGTTGTTAATTTATTTAGTAATCGCATTAATGTAAGAATTAGTTACAACCGGTTTTAAGGCGATTTGAACAAAAAAAATTTTTTGTGCAAAATTTTTTTTTTTTGCGTTTTTTACCCACTTTTTGACACTTTTTCTAAAAGTTGTTAATTTATTTAGTAATCGCATTAATGTAAGAATTAGTTACAACCGGTTTTAAGGCGATTTGAACAAAAAAAATTTTTTGTGGAAAATTTTTTTTTTTTGGTTTTTTTACCCACTTTTTGACACTTTTTCTAAAAGTTGTTAATTTATTTAGTAATCGCATTAATGTAAGAATTAGTTACAACCGGTTTTAAGGCGATTTGAACAAAAAAAAATTTTTGAGCAAAATTTTTTTTTTTTGCGTTTTTTACCCACTTTTTGACACTTTTTCTAAAAGTTGTTAATTTATTTAGTAATCGCATTAATGTAAGAATTAGTTACAACCGGTTTTAAGGCGATTTGAAAAAAAAAAATTTTTTGGGCAAAATTTTTTTTTTTTGCGTTTTTTACCCACTTTTTGACACTTTTTCTAAAAGTTGTTAATTTATTTAGTAATCGCATTAATGTAAGAATTAGTTACAACCGGTTTTAAGGCGATTTGAACAAAAAAAATTTTTTGTGCAAAATTTTTTTTTTTTGCGTTTTTTACCCACTTTTTGACACTTTTTCTAAAAGTTGTTAATTGATTTAGTAATCGCATTAATGTAAGAATTAGTTACAACCGGTTTTAAGGCGATTTGAACAAAAAAAAATTTTTGTGCAAAATTTTTTTTTTTGCGTTTTTTACCCACTTTTTGACACTTTTTCTAAAAGTTGTTAATTTATTTAGTAATCGCATTAATGTAAGAATTAGTTACAACCGGTTTTAAGGCGATTTGAACAAAAAAAATTTTTTGTGCAAAATTTTTTTTTTTTGCGTTTTTTACCCACTGTTTGACACTTTTTCTAAAAGTTGTTAATTTATTTAGTAATCGCATTAATGTAAGAATTAGTTACAACCGGTTTTAAGGCGATTTGAACAAAAAAGATTTTTTGTGGAAATTTTTTTTTTTTTGCGTTTTTTACCCACTTTTTGACACTTTTTCTAAAAGTTGTTAATTTATTTAGTAATCGCATTAATGTAAGAATTAGTTACAACCGGTTTTAAGGCGATTTGAACAAAAAAAATTTTTTTGTGCAAAATTTTTTTTTTTGCGTTTTTTACCCACTTTTTGACTCTTTTTCTAAAAGTTGTTAATTTATTTAGTAATCGCATTAATGTAAGAATTAGTTACAACCGGTTTTAAGGCGATTTGAACAAAAAAAAATTTTTGTGGAAAATTTTTTTTTTTTGCGTTTTTTACCCACTTTTTGACACTTTTTCTAAAAGTTGTTAATTTATTTAGTAATCGCATTAATGTAAGAATTAGTTACAACCGGTTTTAAGGCAATTTGAACAAAAAAAATTTTTTGTGCAAAATTTTTTTTTTTGGGTTTTTTACCCACTTTTTGACACTTTTTCTAAAAGTTGTTAATTTATTTAGTAATCGCATTAATGTAAGAATTAGTTACAACCGGTTTTAAGGCGATTTGAACAAAAAAAAATTTTTTGTGCAAAATTTTTTTTTTTTGCGTTTTTTACCCACTTTTTGACACTTTTACTAAAAGTTGTTAATTTATTTAGTAATCGCATTAATGTAAGAATTAGTTACAACCGGTTTTAAGGCGATTTGAACAAAAAAAAATTTTTGTGCAAAATTTTTTTTTTTTGCGTTTTTTACCCACTTTTTGACACTTTTTCTAAAAGTTGTTAATTTATTTAGTAATCGCATTAATGTAAGAATTAGTTACAACCGGTTTTAAGGCGATTTGAACAAAAAAAAATTTTTGTGGAAAATTTTTTTCTTTTGCGTTTTTTACCCACTTTTTGACACTTTTTCTAAAAGTTGTTAATTTATTTAGTAATCGCATTAATGTAAGAATTAGTTACAACCGGTTTTAAGGCGATTTGAAAAAAAAAAATTTTTTGTGCAAAATTTTTTTTTTTTGCGTTTTTTACCCACTTTTTGACACTTTTTCTAAAAGTTGTTAATTTATTTAGTAATCGCATTAATGTAAGAATTAGTTACAACCGGTTTTAAGGCAATTTGAACAAAAAAAATTTTTTGTGCAAAATTTTTTTTTTTGGGTTTTTTACCCACTTTTTGACACTTTTTCTAAAAGTTGTTAATTTATTTAGTAATCGCATTAATGTAAGAATTAGTTACAACCGGTTTTAAGGCGATTTGAACAAAAAAAATTTTTTCTGCAAAATTTTTTTTTTTTTGGGTTTTTTACCCACTTTTTGACACTATTTCTAAAAGTTGTTAATTTATTTAGTAATCGCATTAATGTAAGAATTAGTTACAACCGGTTTTAAGGCGATTTGAACAAAAAAAATTTTTTGTGCGAAATTTTTTTTTTTGCGTTTTTTACCCACTTTTTGACACTTTTTCTAAAAGTTGTTAATTTATTTAGTAATCGCATTAATGTAAGAATTAGTTACAACCGGTTTTAAGGCGATTTGAACAAAAAAAATTTTTTGTGCAAAATTTTTTTTTTTTGCGTTTTTTACCCACTTTTTGACACTTTTTCTAAAAGTTGTTAATTTATTTAGTAATCGCATTAATGTAAGAATTAGTTACAACCGGTTTTAAGGCGATTTGAACAAAAAAAATTTTTTGTGCAAAATCTTTTTTTTTTTGCGTTTTTTACCCACTTTTTGACACTTTTTCTAAAAGTTGTTAATTTATTTAGTAATCGCATTAATGTAAGAATTAGTTACAACCGGTTTTAAGGCGATTTGAACAAAAAAAATTTTTTGTGCAAAATTTTTTTTTTTTGCGTTTTTTACCCACTTTTTGACACTTTTTCTAAAAGTTGTTAATTTATTTAGTAATCGCATTAATGTAAGAATTAGTTACAACCGGTTTTAAGGCGATTTGAACAAAAAAAATTTTTTGTGCAAAATTTTTTTTTTTTGCGTTTTTTACCCACTTTTTGACACTTTTTCTAAAAGTTGTTAATTTATTTAGTAATCGCATTAATGTAAGAATTAGTTACAACCGGTTTTAAGGCGATTTGAACAAAAAAAATTTTTTGTGCAAAATTTTTTTTTTTTGCGTTTTTTACCCACTTTTTGACACTTTTTCTAAAAGTTGTTAATTTATTTAGTAATCGCATTAATGTAAGAATTAGTTACAACCGGTTTTAAGGCGATTTGAACAAAAAAAATTTTTTGTGCAAAATTTTTTTTTTTTGCGTTTTTTACCCACTTTTTGACACTTTTTCTAAAAGTTGTTAATTTATTTAGTAATCGCATTAATGTAAGAATTAGTTACAACCGGTTTTAAGGCGATTTGAACAAAAAAAATTTTTTGTGCAAATTTTTTTTTTTTTTGGGTTTTTTACCCACTTTTTGACACTTTTTCTAAAAGTTGTTAATTTATTTAGTAATCGCATTAATGTAAGAATTAGTTACAACCGGTTTTAAGGCGATTTGAACAAAAAAAAATTTTTGTGCAAAATTTTTTTTTTTTGCGTTTTTTACCCACGTTTGACACTTTTTCTAAAAGTTGTTAATTTATTTAGTAATCGCATTAATGTAAGAATTAGTTACAACCGGTTTTAAGGCGATTTGAACAAAAAAATTTTTTGTGCAAAATTTTTTTTTGTTCAAATCGCCTTAAAACAAAAAAATTATTATTTAGTAATCGCATTAATGTAAGAATTAGTTACAACCGGTTTTAAGGCGATTTGAACAAAAAAAATTTTTTGTGCAAAATTTTTTTTTTTTGCGTTTTTTACCCACTTTTTGACACTTTTTCTAAAAGTTGTTAATTTATTTAGTAATCGCATTAATGTAAGAATTAGTTACAACCGGTTTTAAGGCGATTTGAACAAAAAAAATTTTTTGTGCAAAATTTTTTTTTTTGCGTTTTTTACCCACTTTTTGACACTTTTTCTAAAAGTTGTTAATTTATTTAGTAATCGCATTAATGTAAGAATTAGTTACAACCGGTTTTAAGGCGATTTGAACAAAAAAAATTTTTTGTGTAAAATTTTTTTTTTTGCGTTTTTTACCCACTTTTTGACACTTTTTCTAAAAGTTGTTAATTTATTTAGTAATCGCATTAATGTAAGAATTAGTTACAACCGGTTTTAAGGCGATTTGAACAAAAAAAATTTTTTGTGCAAAATCTTTTTTTTTTTGCGTTTTTTACCCACTTTTTGACACTTTTTCTAAAAGTTGTTAATTTATTTAGTAATCGCATTAATGTAAGAATTAGTTACAACCGGTTTTAAGGCGATTTGAACAAAAAAAATTTTTTGTGCAAAATTTTTTTTTTTTGCGTTTTTTACCCACTTTTTGACACTTTTTCTAAAAGTTGTTAATTTATTTAGTAATCGCATTAATGTAAGAATTAGTTACAACCGGTTTTAAGGCGATTTGAACAAAAAAAATTTTTTGTGCAAAATTTTTTTTTTTTGCGTTTTTTACCCACTTTTTGACACTTTTTCTAAAAGTTGTTAATTTATTTAGTAATCGCATTAATGTAAGAATTAGTTACAACCGGTTTTAAGGCGATTTGAACAAAAAAAATTTTTTGTGCAAAATTTTTTTTTTTTGCGTTTTTTACCCACTTTTTGACACTTTTTCTAAAAGTTGTTAATTTATTTAGTAATCGCATTAATGTAAGAATTAGTTACAACCGGTTTTAAGGCGATTTGAACAAAAAAAATTTTTTGTGCAAATTTTTTTTTTTTTGGGTTTTTTACCCACTTTTTGACACTTTTTCTAAAAGTTGTTAATTTATTTAGTAATCGCATTAATGTAAGAATTAGTTACAACCGGTTTTAAGGCGATTTGAACAAAAAAAAATTTTTGTGCAAAATTTTTTTTTTTTGCGTTTTTTACCCACTTTTTGACACTTTTTCTAAAAGTTGTTAATTTATTTAGTAATCGCATTAATGTAAGAATTAGTTACAACCGGTTTTAAGGCGATTTGAACAAAAAAATTTTTTGTGCAAAATTTTTTTTTGTTCAAATCGCCTTAAAACAAAAAAATTATTATTTAGTAATCGCATTAATGTAAGAATTAGTTACAACCGGTTTTAAGGCGATTTGAACAAAAAAAATTTTTTGTGGAAAATTTTTTTTTTTTGCGTTTTTTACCCACTTTTTGACACTTTTTCTAAAAGTTGTTAATTTATTTAGTAATCGCATTAATGTAAGAATTAGTTACAACCGGTTTTAAGGCGATTTGAACAAAAAAAATTTTTTGTGGAAAATTTTTTTTTTTTGCGTTTTTTACCCACTTTTTGACACTTTTTCTAAAAGTTGTTAATTTATTTAGTAATCGCATTAATGTAAGAATTAGTTACAACCGGTTTTAAGGCGATTTGAACAAAAAAAATTTTTTGTGCGAAATTTTTTTTTTTTGCGTTTTTTACCCACTTTTTGACACTTTTTCTAAAAGTTGTTAATTTATTTAGTAATCGCATTAATGTAAGAATTAGTTACAACCGGTTTTAAGGCGATTTGAACAAAAAAAATATTTTGTGCAAAATTTTTTTTTTTTGCGTTTTTTACCCACTTTTTGACACTTTTTCTAAAAGTTGTTAATTTATTTAGTAATCGCATTAATGTAAGAATTAGTTACAACCGGTTTTAAGGCGATTTGAACAAAAAAAATTTTTTGTGCAAAATTTTTTTTTTTTGCGTTTTTTACCCCCTTTTTGACACTTTTTCTAAAAGTTGTTAATTTATTTAGTAATCGCATTAATGTAAGAATTAGTTACAACCGGTTTTAAGGCGATTTGAACAAAAAAAATTTTTTGTGCAAAATTTTTTTTTTTTGCGTTTTTTACCCACTTTTTGACACTTTTTCTAAAAGTTGTTAATTTATTTAGTAATCGCATTAATGTAAGAATTAGTTACAACCGGTTTTAAGGCGATTTGAACAAAAAAAATTTTTTGTGCAAAATTTTTTTTTTTTGGTTTTTTTACCCACTTTTTGACACTTTTTCTAAAAGTTGTTAATTTATTTAGTAATCGCATTAATGTAAGAATTAGTTACAACCGGTTTTAAGGCGATTTGAACAAAAAAAAATTTTTGGGCAAAATTTTTTTTTTTTGCGTTTTTTACCCACTTTTTGACACTTTTTCTAAAAGTTGTTAATTTATTTAGTAATCGCATTAATGTAAGAATTAGTTACAACCGGTTTTAAGGCGATTTGAAAAAAAAAAATTTTTTGGGCAAAATTTTTTTTTTTTTGCGTTTTTTACCCACTTTTTGACACTTTTTCTAAAAGTTGTTAATTTATTTAGTAATCGCATTAATGTAAGAATTAGTTACAACCGGTTTTAAGGCAATTTGAACAAAAAAAATTTTTTGTGCAAAATTTTTTTTTTTTGCGTTTCTTACCCACTTTTTGACACTTTTTCTAAAAGTTGTTAATTGATTTAGTAATCGCATTAATGTAAGAATTAGTTACAACCGGTTTTAAGGCGATTTGAACAAAAAAAATTTTTTGTGAAAAATTTTTTTTTTTGCGTTTTTTACCCACTTTTTGACACTTTTTCTAAAAGTTGTTAATTTATTTAGTAATCGCATTAATGTAAGAATTAGTTACAACCGGTTTTAAGGCGATTTGAACAAAAAAGATTTTTTGTGCAAAATTTTTTTTTTTTGCGTTTTTTACCCACTTTTTGACACTTTTTCTAAAAGTTGTTAATTTATTTAGTAATCGCATTAATGTAAGAATTAGTTACAACCGGTTTTAAGGCGATTTGAACAAAAAAAATTTTTTGTGCAAAATTTTTTTTTTTGCGTTTTTTACCCACTTTTTGACACTTTTTCTAAAAGTTGTTAATTTATTTAGTAATCGCATTAATGTAAGAATTAGTTACAACCGGTTTTAAGGCGATTTGAACAAAAAAAATTTTTTGTGCAAAATTTTTTTTTTTTGCGTTTTTTACCCACTTTTTGACACTTTTTCTAAAAGTTGTTAATTTATTTAGTAATCGCATTAATGTAAGAATTAGTTACAACCGGTTTTAAGGCGATTTGAACAAAAAAGATTTTTTGTGGAAAATTTTTTTTTTTTGCGTTTTTTACCCACTTTTTGACACTTTTTCTAAAAGTTGTTAATTTATTTAGTAATCGCATTAATGTAAGAATTAGTTACAACCGGTTTTAAGGCGATTTGAACAAAAAAAAATTTTTGTGCAAAATTTTTTTTTTTTGCGTTTTTTACCCACTTTTTGACACTTTTTCTAAAAGTTGTTAATTTATTTAGTAATCGCATTAATGTAAGAATTAGTTACAACCGGTTTTAAGGCGATTTGAACAAAAAAAATTTTTTTGTGCAAAATTTTTTTTTTTTGCGTTTTTTACCCACTTTTTGACACTTTTTCTAAAAGTTGTTAATTTATTTAGTAATCGCATTAATGTAAGAATTAGTTACAACCGGTTTTAAGGCGATTTGAACAAAAAAAATTTTTTGTGGAAAAATTTTTTTTTTTGCGTTTTTTACCCACTTTTTGCCACTTTTTCTAAAAGTTGTTAATTTATTTAGTAATCGCATTAATGTAAGAATTAGTTACAACCGGTTTTAAGGCGATTTGAACAAAAAAAATTTTTTGTGCAAAATTTTTTTTTTTTGCGTTTTTTACCCACTTTTTGACACTTTTTCTAAAAGTTGTTAATTTATTTAGTAATCGCATTAATGTAAGAATTAGTTACAACCGGTTTTAAGGCGATTTGAACAAAAAAAATTTTTTGTGCAAAATTTTTTTTTTTTGCGTTTTTTACCCACTTTTTGACACTTTTTCTAAAAGTTGTTAATTTATTTAGTAATCGCATTAATGTAAGAATTAGTTACAACCGGTTTTAAGGCGATTTGAACAAAAAAAATTGTTTGTGCAAAATTTTTTTTTTTTGCGTTTTTTACCCACTTTTTGACACTTTTTCTAAAAGTTGTTAATTTATTTAGTAATCGCATTAATGTAAGAATTAGTTACAACCGGTTTTAAGGCGATTTGAACAAAAAAAATTTTTTGTGCAAAATCTTTTTTTTTTTGCGTTTTTTACCCACTTTTTGACACTTTTTCTAAAAGTTGTTAATTTATTTAGTAATCGCATTAATGTAAGAATTAGTTACAACCGGTTTTAAGGCGATTTGAACAAAAAAAATTTTTTGTGGAAAATTTTTTTTTTTTGCGTTTTTTACCCACTTTTTGACACTTTTTCTAAAAGTTGTTAATTTATTTAGTAATCGCATTAATGTAAGAATTAGTTACAACCGGTTTTAAGGCGATTTGAACAAAAAAAATTTTTTGTGCAAAATTTTTTTTTTTTGCGTTTTTTACCCACTTTTTGACACTTTTTCTAAAAGTTGTTAATTTATTTAGTAGTCGCATTAATGTAAGAATTAGTTACAACCGGTTTTAAGGCGATTTGAACAAAAAAAATTTTTTGTGCAAAATTTTTTTTTTTTGCGTTTTTTACCCACTTTTTGACACTTTTTCTAAAAGTTGTTAATTTATTTAGTAATCGCATTAATGTAAGAATTAGTTACAACCGGTTTTAAGGCGATTTGAACAAAAAAAATTTTTTGTGCAAATTTTTTTTTTTTTGGGTTTTTTACCCACTTTTTGACACTTTTTCTAAAAGTTGTTAATTTATTTAGTAATCGCATTAATGTAAGAATTAGTTACAACCGGTTTTAAGGCGATTTGAACAAAAAAAAATTTTTGTGCAAAATTTTTTTTTTTTGCGTTTTTTACCCACTTTTTGACACTTTTTCTAAAAGTTGTTAATTTATTTAGTAATCGCATTAATGTAAGAATTAGTTACAACCGGTTTTAAGGCGATTTGAACAAAAAAATTTTTTGTGCAAAATTTTTTTTTGTTCAAATCGCCTTAAAACAAAAAAATTATTATTTAGTAATCGCATTAATGTAAGAATTAGTTACAACCGGTTTTAAGGCGATTTGAACAAAAAAAATTTTTTGTGCAAAATTTTTTTTTTTTGCGTTTTTTACCCACTTTTTGACACTTTTTCTAAAAGTTGTTAATTTATTTAGTAATCGCATTAATGTAAGAATTAGTTACAACCGGTTTTAAGGCGATTTGAACAAAAAAAATTTTTGTGCAAAATTTTTTTTTTTTGCGTTTTTTACCCACTTTTTGACACTTTTTCTAAAAGTTGTTAATTTATTTAGTAATCGCATTAATGTAAGAATTAGTTACAACCGGTTTTAAGGCGATTTGAACAAAAAAAATTGTTTGTGCAAAATTTTTTTTTTTTGCGTTTTTTACCCACTTTTTGACACTTTTTCTAAAAGTTGTTAATTTATTTAGTAATCGCATTAATGTAAGAATTAGTTACAACCGGTTTTAAGGCGATTTGAACAAAAAAAATTTTTTGTGCAAAATCTTTTTTTTTTTGCGTTTTTTACCCACTTTTTGACACTTTTTCTAAAAGTTGTTAATTTATTTAGTAATCGCATTAATGTAAGAATTAGTTACAACCGGTTTTAAGGCGATTTGAAGAAAAAAAATTTTTTGTGCGAAATTTTTTTTTTTTGCGTTTTTTACCCACTTTTTGACACTTTTTCTAAAAGTTGTTAATTTATTTAGTAATCGCATTAATGTAAGAATTAGTTACAACCGGTTTTAAGGCGATTTGAACAAAAAAAATTTTTTGTGCAAAATCTTTTTTTTTTTGCGTTTTTTACCCACTTTTTGACACTTTTTCTAAAAGTTGTTAATTTATTTAGTAATCGCATTAATGTAAGAATTAGTTACAACCGGTTTTAAGGCGATTTGAACAAAAAAAATTTTTTGTGCGAAATTTTTTTTTTTGCGTTTTTTACCCACTTTTTGACACTTTTTCTAAAAGTTGTTAATTTATTTAGTAATCGCATTAATGTAAGAATTAGTTACAACCGGTTTTAAGGCGATTTGAACAAAAAAAATTGTTTGTGCAAAATTTTTTTTTTTTGCGTTTTTTACCCACTTTTTGACACTTTTTCTAAAAGTTGTTAATTTATTTAGTAATCGCATTAATGTAAGAATTAGTTACAACCGGTTTTAAGGCGATTTGAACAAAAAAAATTTTTTGTGCAAAATTTTTTTTTTGCGTTTTTTACCCACTTTTTGACACTTTTTCTAAAAGTTGTTAATTTATTTAGTAGTCGCATTAATGTAAGAATTAGTTACAACCGGTTTTAAGGCGATTTGAACAAAAAAAATTTTTTGTGCAAAATTTTTTTTTTTTGCGTTTTTTACCCACTTTTTGACACTTTTTCTAAAAGTTGTTAATTTATTTAGTAATCGCATTAATGTAAGAATTAGTTACAACCGGTTTTAAGGCGATTTGAACAAAAAAAATTGTTTGTGCAAAATTTTTTTTTTTTGCGTTTTTTACCCACTTTTTGACACTTTTTCTAAAAGTTGTTAATTTATTTAGTAATCGCATTAATGTAAGAATTAGTTACAACCGGTTTTAAGGCGATTTGAACAAAAAAAATTTTTTGTGCAAAATTTTTTTTTTTTGCGTTTTTTACCCACTTTTTGACACTTTTTCTAAAAGTTGTTAATTTATTTAGTAGTCGCATTAATGTAAGAATTAGTTACAACCGGTTTTAAGGCGATTTTAACAAAAAAAATTTTTTGTGGAAAATTTTTTTTTTTTGCGTTTTTTACCCACTTTTTGACACTTTTTCTAAAAGTTGTTAATTTATTTAGTAATCGCATTAATGTAAGAATTAGTTACAACCGGTTTTAAGGCGATTTGAACAAAAAAAATTTTTTGTGCAAATTTTTTTTTTTTTGGGTTTTTTACCCACTTTTTGACACTTTTTCTAAAAGTTGTTAATTTATTTAGTAATCGCATTAATGTAAGAATTAGTTACAACCGGTTTTAAGGCGATTTGAACAAAAAAAAATTTTTGTGCAAAATTTTTTTTTTTTTGGGTTTTTTACCCACTTTTTGACACTTTTTCTAAAAGTTGTTAATTTATTTAGTAATCGCATTAATGTAAGAATTAGTTACAACCGGTTTTAAGGCGATTTGAACAAAAAAATTTTTTGTGCAAAATTTTTTTTTGTTCAAATCGCCTTAAAACAAAAAAATTATTATTTAGTAATCGCATTAATGTAAGAATTAGTTACAACCGGTTTTAAGGCGATTTGAACAAAAAAAATTTTTTGTGCAAAATTTTTTTTTTTTGCGTTTTTTACCCACTTTTTGACACTTTTTCTAAAAGTTGTTAATTTATTTAGTAATCGCATTAATGTAAGAATTAGTTACAACCGGTTTTAAGGCGATTTGAACAAAAAAAAATTTTTGTGCAAAATTTTTTTTTTTTGCGTTTTTTACCCACTTTTTGACACTTTTTCTAAAAGTTGTTAATTTATTTAGTAATCGCATTAATGTAAGAATTAGTTACAACCGGTTTTAAGGCGATTTGAACAAAAAAAATTTTTTGTGCAAAATCTTTTTTTTTTTGCGTTTTTTACCCACTTTTTGACACTTTTTCTAAAAGTTGTTAATTTATTTAGTAATCGCATTAATGTAAGAATTAGTTACAACCGGTTTTAAGGCGATTTGAACAAAAAAAATTTTTTGTGCAAAATTTTTTTTTTTTGCGTTTTTTACCCACTTTTTGACACTTTTTCTAAAAGTTGTTAATTTATTTAGTAATCGCATTAATGTAAGAATTAGTTACAACCGGTTTTAAGGCGATTTGAACAAAAAAAATTTTTTGTGCAAAATTTTTTTTTTTTGCGTTTTTTACCCACTTTTTGACACTTTTTCTAAAAGTTGTTAATTTATTTAGTAATCGCATTAATGTAAGAATTAGTTACAACCGGTTTTAAGGCGATTTGAACAAAAAAAATTTTTTGTGCAAATTTTTTTTTTTTGGGTTTTTTACCCACTTTTTGACACTTTTTCTAAAAGTTGTTAATTTATTTAGTAATCGCATTAATGTAAGAATTAGTTACAACCGGTTTTAAGGCGATTTGAACAAAAAAAAATTTTTGTGCAAAATTTTTTTTTTTTGCGTTTTTTACCCACTTTTTGACACTTTTTCTAAAAGTTGTTAATTTATTTAGTAATCGCATTAATGTAAGAATTAGTTACAACCGGTTTTAAGGCGATTTGAACAAAAAAATTTTTTGTGCAAAATTTTTTTTTGTTCAAATCGCCTTAAAACAAAAAAATTATTATTTAGTAATCGCATTAATGTAAGAATTAGTTACAACCGGTTTTAAGGCGATTTGAACAAAAAAAATTTTTTGTGGAAAATTTTTTTTTTTTGCGTTTTTTACCCACTTTTTGACACTTTTTCTAAAAGTTGTTAATTTATTTAGTAATCGCATTAATGTAAGAATTAGTTACAACCGGTTTTAAGGCGATTTGAACAAAAAAAATTTTTTGTGGAAAATTTTTTTTTTTTGCGTTTTTTACCCACTTTTTGACACTTTTTCTAAAAGTTGTTAATTTATTTAGTAATCGCATTAATGTAAGAATTAGTTACAACCGGTTTTAAGGCGATTTGAACAAAAAAAATTTTTTGTGCGAAATTTTTTTTTTTTGCGTTTTTTACCCACTTTTTGACACTTTTTCTAAAAGTTGTTAATTTATTTAGTAATCGCATTAATGTAAGAATTAGTTACAACCGGTTTTAAGGCGATTTGAACAAAAAAAATATTTTGTGCAAAATTTTTTTTTTTTGCGTTTTTTACCCACTTTTTGACACTTTTTCTAAAAGTTGTTAATTTATTTAGTAATCGCATTAATGTAAGAATTAGTTACAACCGGTTTTAAGGCGATTTGAACAAAAAAAAATGTTTGTGCAAAATTTTTTTTTGCGTTTTTTACCCACTTTTTGACACTTTTTCTAAAAGTTGTTAATTTATTTAGTAATCGCATTAATGTAAGAATTAGTTACAACCGGTTTTAAGGCGATTTGAAGAAAAAAAATTTTTTGTGGAAAATTTTTTTTTTTGCGTTTTTTACCCACTTTTTGACACTTTTTCTAAAAGTTGTTAATTTATTTAGTAATCGCATTAATGTAAGAATTAGTTACAACCGGTTTTAAGGCGATTTGAACAAAAAAAATTTTTTGTGCAAAATTTTTTTTTTTTGCGTTTTTTACCCCCTTTTTGACACTTTTTCTAAAAGTTGTTAATTTATTTAGTAATCGCATTAATGTAAGAATTAGTTACAACCGGTTTTAAGGCGATTTGAACAAAAAAAATTTTTTGTGCAAAATTTTTTTTTTTTGCGTTTTTTACCCACTTTTTGACACTTTTTCTAAAAGTTGTTAATTTATTTAGTAATCGCATTAATGTAAGAATTAGTTACAACCGGTTTTAAGGCGATTTGAACAAAAAAAATTTTTTGTGCAAAATTTTTTTTTTTTGGTTTTTTTACCCACTTTTTGACACTTTTTCTTAAAGTTGTTAATTTATTTAGTAATCGCATTAATGTAAGAATTAGTTACAACCGGTTTTAAGGCGATTTGAACAAAAAAAAATTTTTGGGCAAAATTTTTTTTTTTGCGTTTTTTACCCACTTTTTGACACTTTTTCTAAAAGTTGTTAATTTATTTAGTAATCGCATTAATGTAAGAATTAGTTACAACCGGTTTTAAGGCGATTTGAAAAAAAAAAAATTTTTGGGCAAAATTTTTTTTTTTTGCGTTTTTACCCACTTTTTGACACTTTTTCTAAAAGTTGTTAATTTATTTAGTAATCGCATTAATGTAAGAATTAGTTACAACCGGTTTTAAGGCGATTTGAACAAAAAAAATTTTTTGTGCAAAATTTTTCTTTTTTGCGTTTTTTACCCACTTTTTGACACTTTTTCTAAAAGTTGTTAATTGATTTAGTAATCGCATTAATGTAAGAATTAGTTACAACCGGTTTTAAGGCGATTTGAACAAAAAAAATTTTTTGTGCAAAATTTTTTTTTTTGCGTTTTTTACCCACTTTTTGACACTTTTTCTAAAAGTTGTTAATTTATTTAGTAATCGCATTAATGTAAGAATTAGTTACAACCGGTTTTAAGGCGATTTGAACAAAAAAGATTTTTTGTGCAAAATTTTTTTTTTTTGCGTTTTTTACCCACTTTTTGACACTTTTTCTAAAAGTTGTTAATTTATTTAGTAATCGCATTAATGTAAGAATTAGTTACAACCGGTTTTAAGGCGATTTGAACAAAAAAAAATTTTTGTGCAAAATTTTTTTTTTTGCGTTTTTTACCCACTTTTTGACACTTTTTCTAAAAGTTGTTAATTTATTTAGTAATCGCATTAATGTAAGAATTAGTTACAACCGGTTTTAAGGCGATTTGAACAAAAAAAATTTTTTGTGCAAAATTTTTTTTTTTTGCGTTTTTTACCCACTTTTTGACACTTTTTCTAAAAGTTGTTAATTTATTTAGTAATCGCATTAATGTAAGAATTAGTTACAACCGGTTTTAAGGCGATTTGAACAAAAAAAATTTTTTGTGCAAAATTTTTTTTTTTTGCGTTTTTTACCCACTTTTTGACACTTTTTCTAAAAGTTGTTAATTTATTTAGTAATCGCATTAATGTAAGAATTATTACAACCGGTTTTAAGGCGATTTGAACAAATAAAATTTTTTGTGCAAAATTTTTTTTTTTGCGTTTTTTACCCATTTTTTGACACTTTTTCTAAAAGTTGTTAATTTATTTAGTAATCGCATTAATGTAAGAATTAGTTACAACCGGTTTTAAGGCGATTTGAACAAAAAAAATTTGTTGTCTAAAATTTTTTTTTTTTGCGTTTTTTACCCACTTTTTGACACTTTTTCTAAAAGTTGTTAAATTTATTTAGTAATCGCATTAATGTAAGAATTAGTTACAACCGGTTTTAAGGCGATTTGAACAAAAAAAATTTTTTGTGGAAAATTTTTTTTTTTGCGTTTTTTACCCACTTTTTGACACTTTTTCTAAAAGTTGTTAATTTATTTAGTAATCGCATTAATGTAAGAATTAGTTACAACCGGTTTTAAGGCGATTTGAACAAAAAAAATTTTATGTGCAAAATTTTTTTTTTTTGCGTTTTTTACCCACTTTTTGACACTTTTTCTAAAAGTTGTTAATTTATTTAGTAATCGCATTAATGTAAGAATTAGTTACAACCGGTTTTAAGGCGATTTGAACAAAAAAAAATTTTTGTGGAAAATTTTTTTTTTTGCGTTTTTTACCCACTTTTTGACACTTTTTCTAAAAGTTGTTAATTTATTTAGTAATCGCATTAATGTAAGAATTAGTTACAACCGGTTTTAAGGCGATTTGAACAAAAAAAATTTTTTGTGCAAAATTTTTTTTTTGCGTTTTTTACCCACTTTTTGACACTTTTTCTAAAAGTTGTTAATTTATTTAGTAATCGCATTAATGTAAGAATTAGTTACAACCGGTTTTAAGGCGATTTGAACAAAAAAAATTTTTTGTGCACAATTTTTTTTTTTTTGCGTTTTTTACCCACTTTTTGACACTTTTTCTAAAAGTTGTTAATTTATTTAGTAATCGCATTAATGTAAGAATTAGTTACAACCGGTTTTAAGGCGATTTGAACAAAAAAAATTTTTTGTGCAAAATTTTTTTTTTTTGCGTTTTTTACCCACTTTTTGACACTTTTTCTAAAAGTTGTTAATTTATTTAGTGATCGCATTAATGTAAGAATTAGTTACAAAAGGTTTTAAGGCGATTTGAACAAAAAAAATTTTTTGTGCAAAATTTTTTTTTTTTGCGTTTTTTACCCACTTTTTTACACTTTTTCTAAAAGTTGTTAATTTATTTAGTAATCGCATTAATGTAAGAATTAGTTACAACCGGTTTTAAGGCGATTTGAACAAAAAAAATTTTTTGTGCAAAATTTTTTTTTTTTGCGTTTTTTACCCACTTTTTGACACTTTTTCTAAAAGTTGTTAATTTATTTAGTAATCGCATTAATGTAAGAATTAGTTACAACCAGTTTTAAGGCGATTTGAACAAAAAAAATTTTTTGTGCAAAATTTTTTTTTTTTGGGTTTTTTACCCACTTTTTGACACTTTTTCTAAAAGTTGTTAATTGATTTAGTAATCGCATTAATAAGAATTAGTTACAAAATTTTTTGTGCAAAATTTTTTTTTTTGCGTTTTTTACCCACTTTTTGACACTTTTTCTAAAAGTTGTTAATTTATTTAGTAATCGCATTAATGTAAGAATTAGTTACAACCGGTTTTAAGGCGATTTGAACAAAAAAAATTTTTTGTGCAAAATTTTTTTTTTTTGCGTTTTTTACCCACTTTTTGACACTTTTTCTAAAAGTTGTTAATTTATTTAGTAATCGCATTAATGTAAGAATTAGTTACAACCGGTTTTAAGGCGATTTGAACAAAAAAATTTTTTGTGCAAAATTTTTTTCTTTTGCGTTTTTTACCCACTTTTTGACACTTTTTCTAAAAGTTGTTAATTTATTTAGTAATCGCATTAATGTAAGAATTAGTTACAACCGGTTTTAAGGCAATTTGAACAAAAAAAATTTTTTGTGCAAAATTTTTTTTTTTTGCGTTTTTTACCCACTTTTTGACACTTTTTCTAAAAGTTGTTAATTTATTTAGTAATCGCATTAATGTAAGAATTAGTTACAACCGGTTTTAAGGCGATTTGAACAAAAAAAATTTTTTGTGCAAAATTTTTTTTTTTTTGCGTTTTTTACCCATTTTTGGACACTTTTTCTAAAAGTTGTTAATTTATTTAGTAATCGCATTAATGTAAGAATTAGTTACAACCGGTTTTAAGGCGATTTGAACAAAAAAAATTTTTTGTGCAAAATTTTTTTTTTTTGCGTTTTTTACCCACTTTTTGACACTTTTTCTAAAAGTTGTTAATTTATTTAGTAATCGCATTAATGTAAGAATTAGTTACAACCGGTTTTAAGGCGATTTGAACAAAAAAAAATTTTTGTGCAAAATTTTTTTTTTTTTGCGTTTTTTACCCATTTTTTGGCACTTTTTCTAAAAGTTGTTAATTTATTTAGTAATCGCATTAATGTAAGAATTAGTTACAACCGGTTTTAAGGCGATTTGAACAAAAAAAATTTTAAGTGCAAAATTTTTTTTTTTTGCGTTTTTTACCCACTTTTTGACACTTTTTCTAAAAGTTGTTAATTTATTTAGTAATCGCATTAATGTAAGAATTAGTTACAACCGGTTTTAAGGCGATTTGAACAAAAAAAATTTTTTGTGCAAAATTTTTTTTTTTTTAGTTTTTTACCCACTTTTTGACACTTTTTCTAAAAGTTGTTAATTTATTTGGTAATCGCATTAATGTAAGAATTAGTTACAACCGGTTTTAAGGCGATTTGAACAAAAAAAATTTTTTGTGCAAAATTTTTTTTTTTGCGTTTTTTACCCACTTTTTTACACTTTTTCTAAAAGTTGTTAATTTATTTAGTAATCGCATTAATGTAAGAATTAGTTACAACCGGTTTTAAGGCGATTTGAACAAAAAAAATTTTTTGTGCAAAATTTTTTTTTTTTGCGTTTTTTACCCACTTTTTGACACTTTTTCTAAAAGTTGTTAATTTATTTAGTAATCGCATTAATTGAAGAATTAGTTACAACCGGTTTTAAGGCGATTTGAACAAAAAAAATTTTTTGTGCAAAATTTTTTTTTTTTTGGGTTTTTTACCCACTTTTTGACACTTTTTCTAAAAGTTGTTAATTGATTTAGTAATCGCATTAATAAGAATTAGTTACAAAATTTTTTGTGCAAAATTTTTTTTTTTTGCGTTTTTTACCCACTTTTTGACACTTTTTCTAAAAGTTGTTAATTTATTTAGTAATCGCATTAATGTAAGAATTAGTTACAACCGGTTTTAAGGCGATTTGAACAAAAAAGATTTTTTGTGCAAAATTTTTTTTTTTTGCGTTTTTTACCCACTTTTTGACACTTTTTCTAAAAGTTGTTAATTTATTTAGTAATCGCATTAATGTAAGAATTAGTTACAACCGGTTTTAAGGCGATTTGAACAAAAAAAATTTTTTGTGCAAAATTTTTTTTTTTGCGTTTTTTACCCACTTTTTGACACTTTTTCTAAAAGTTGTTAATTTATTTAGTAATCGCATTAATGTAAGAATTAGTTACAACCGGTTTTAAGGCGATTTGAACAAAAAAAATTTTTTGTGCAAAATTTTTTTTTTTTGCGTTTTTTACCCACTTTTTGACACTTTTTCTAAAAGTTGTTAATTTATTTAGTAATCGCATTAATGTAAGAATTAGTTACAACCGGTTTTAAGGCGATTTGAACAAAAAAAAATTTTTGTGGAAAATTTTTTTTTTGCGTTTTTTACCCACTTTTTGACACTTTTTCTAAAAGTTGTTAATTTATTTAGTAATCGCATTAATGTAAGAATTAGTTACAACCGGTTTTAAGGCGATTTGAACAAAAAAAATTTTTTGTGCAAAATTTTTTTTTTTTGCGTTTTTTACCCACTTTTTGACACTTTTTCTAAAAGTTGTTAATTTATTTAGTAATCGCATTAATGTAAGAATTAGTTACAACCGGTTTTAAGGCGATTTGAACAAAAAAAATTTTTTGTGCAAAATTTTTTTTTTTTGCGTTTTTTACCCACTTTTTGACACTTTTTTTAAAAGTTGTTAATTTATTTAGTAATCGCATTAATGTAAGAATTAGTTACAACCGGTTTTAAGGCGATTTGAACAAAAAAAATTTTTTGTGCAAAATTTTTTTTTTTGCGTTTTTTACCCACTTTTTGACACTTTTTCTAAAAGTTGTTAATTTATTTAGTAATCGCATTAATGTAAGAATTAGTTACAACCGGTTTTAAGGCGATTTGAACAAAAAAAATTTTTTCTGCAAAATTTTTTTTTTTTGCGTTTTTTACCCACTTTTTGACACTTTTTCTAAAAGTTGTTAATTTATTTAGTAATCGCATTAATGTAAGAATTAGTTACAACCGGTTTTAAGGCGATTTGAACAAAAAAAATTTTTTGTGCAAAATTTTTTTTTTTTGCGTGTTTTACCCATTTTTTGGCACTTTTTCTAAAAGTTGTTAATTTATTTAGTAATCGCATTAATGTAAGAATTAGTTACAACCGGTTTTAAGGCGATTTGAACAAAAAAAATTTTTTGTGCAAAATTTTTTTTTTTTGCGTTTTTTACCCACTTTTTTACACTTTTTCTAAAAGTTGTTAATTTATTTAGTAATCGCATTAATGTAAGAATTAGTTACAACCGGTTTTAAGGCGATTTGAACAAAAAAAATTTTTTGTGCAAAATTTTTTTTTTTTGCGTTTTTTACCCACTTTTTGACACTTTTTCTAAAAGTTGTTAATTTATTTAGTAATCGCATTAATGTAAGAATTAGTTACAACCGGTTTTAAGGCGATTTGAACAAAAAAAATTTTTTGTGCAAAATTTTTTTTTTTTGGGTTTTTTACCCACTTTTTGACACTTTTTCTAAAAGTTGTTAATTGATTTAGTAATCGCATTAATAAGAATTAGTTACAAAATTTTTTGTGCAAAATTTTTTTTTTTTGCGTTTTTTACCCACTTTTTGACACTTTTTCTAAAAGTTGTTAATTTATTTAGTAATCGCATTAACGTAAGAATTAGTTACAACCGGTTTTAAGGCGATTTGAACAAAAAAGATTTTTTGTGCAAAATTTTTTTTTTTTGCGTTTTTTACCCACTTTTTGACACTTTTTCTAAAAGTTGTTAATTTATTTAGTAATCGCATTAATCTAAGAATTAGTTACAACCGGTTTTAAGGCGATTTGAACAAAAAAAATTTTTTGTGCAAAATTTTTTTTTTTTGCGTTTTTTACCCACTTTTTGACACTTTTTCTAAAAGTTGTTAATTTATTTAGTAATCGCATTAATGTAAGAATTAGTTACAACCGGTTTTAAGGCGATTTGAACAAAAAAAAATTTTTGTGCAAAATTTTTTTTTTTGCGTTTTTTACCCACTTTTTGACACTTTTTCTAAAAGTTGTTAATTTATTTAGTAATCGCATTAATGTAAGAATTAGTTACAACCGGTTTTAAGGCGATTTGAACAAAAAAAATTTTCTGTGCAAAATTTTTTTTTTTTTGCGTTTTTTACCCACTTTTTGACACTTTTTCTAAAAGTTGTTAATTTATTTAGTAATCGCATTAATGTAAGAATTAGTTACAACCGGTTTTAAGGCGATTTGAACAAAAAAAAATTTTTGTGGAAAATTTTTTTTTTTTGCGTTTTTTACCCACTTTTTGACACTTTTTCTAAAAGTTGTTAATTTATTTAGTAATCGCATTAATGTAAGAATTAGTTACAACCGGTTTTAAGGCGATTTGAACAAAAAAAATTTTTTGTGCAAAATTTTTTTTTTTTGCGTTTTTTACCCACTTTTTGACACTTTTTCTAAAAGTTGTTAATTTATTTAGTAATCGCATTAATGTAAGAATTAGTTACAACCGGTTTTAAGGCGATTTGAACAAAAAAAAATTTTTCTGGAAAATTTTTTTTTTGCGTTTTTTACCCACTTTTTGACACTTTTTCTAAAAGTTGTTAATTTATTTAGTAATCGCATTAATGTAAGAATTAGTTACAACCGGTTTTAAGGCGATTTGAACAAAAAAAATTTTTTGTGCAAAATTTTTTTTTTTTGCGTTTTTTACCCACTTTTTGACACTTTTTCTAAAAGTTGTTAATTTATTTAGTAATCGCATTAATGTAAGAATTAGTTACAACCGGTTTTAAGGCGATTTGAACAAAAAAAATTTTTTGTGCAAAATTTTTTTTTTTTGCGTTTTTTACCCACTTTTTGACACTTTTTCTAAAAGTTGTTAATTTATTTAGTAATCGCATTAATGTAAGAATTAGTTACAACCGGTTTTAAGGCGATTTGAACAAAAAAAATTTTTTGTGCAAAATTTTTTTTTTTTGCGTTTTTTACCCACTTTTGACACTTTTTCTAAAAGTTGTTAATTTATTTAGTAATCGCATTAATGTAAGAATTAGTTACAACCGGTTTTAAGGCGATTTGAACAAAAAAAATTTTTTGTGCAAAATTTTTTTTTTTTGCGTTTTTTACCCACTTTTTGACACTTTTTCTAAAAGTTGTTAATTTATTTAGTAATCGCATTAATGTAAGAATTAGTTACAACCGGTTTTAAGGCGATTTGAACAAAAAAAAATTTTTGTGGAAAATTTTTTTTTTCCGTTTTTTACCCACTTTTTGACACTTTTTCTAAAAGTTGTTAATTTACTTAGTAATCGCATTAATGTAAGAATTAGTTACAACCGGTTTTAAGGCGATTTGAACAAAAAAAATTTTTTGTGCAAAATTTTTTTTTTTTGCGTTTTTTACCCACTTTTTGACACTTTTTCTAAAAGTTGTTAATTTATTTAGTAATCGCATTAATGTAAGAATTAGTTACAACCGGTTTTAAGGCGATTTGAACAAAAAAAATTTTTTTTGCAAAATTTTTTTTTTTTGCGTTTTTTACCCACTTTTTGACACTTTTTCTAAAAGTTGTTAATTTATTTAGTAATCGCATTAATGTAAGAATTAGTTACAACCGGTTTTAAGGCGATTTGAACAAAAAAAATTTTTTGTGCAAAATTTTTTTTTTTTGCGTTTTTTACCCACTTTTTGACACTTTTTCTAAAAGTTGTTAATTTATTTAGTAATCGCATTAATGTAAGAATTAGTTACAACCGGTTTTAAGGCGATTTGAACAAAAAAAATATTTTGTGCAAAATTTTTTTTTTTTGCGTTTTTTACCCACTTTTTGACACTTTTTCTAAAAGTTGTTAATTTATTTAGTAATCGCATTAATGTAAGAATTAGTTACAACCGGTTTTAAGGCGATTTGAACAAAAAAAATTTTTTGTGCAAAATTTTTTTTTTGCGTTTTTTACCCACTTGTTGACACTTTTTCTAAAAGTTGTTAATTTATTTAGTAATCGCATTAATGTAAGAATTAGTTACAACCGGTTTTAAGGCGATTTGAACAAAAAAAATTTTTTGTGCAAAATTTTTTTTTTTTGCGTTTTTTACCCACTTTTTGACACTTTTTCTAAAAGTTGTTAATTTATTTAGTAATCGCATTAATGTAAGAATTAGTTACAACCGGTTTTAAGGCGATTTGAACAAAAAAAATTTTTTGTGCAAAATTTTTTTTTTTTTGCGTTTTTTACCCATTTTTTGGCACTTTTTCTAAAAGTTGTTAATTTATTTAGTAATCGCATTAATGTAAGAATTAGTTACAACCGGTTTTAAGGCGATTTGAACAAAAAAAAATTTTTGTGCAAAATTTTTTTTTTTGCGTTTTTTACCCACTTTTTGACACTTTTTCTAAAAGTTGTTAATTTATTTAGTAATCGCATTAATGTAAGAATTAGTTACAACCGGTTTTAAGGCGATTTGAACAAAAAAAATTTTTTGTGCAAAATTTTTTTTTTTTGCGTTTTTTACCCACTTTTTGACACTTTTTCTAAAAGTTGTTAATTTATTTAGTAATCGCATTAATGTAAGAATTAGTTACAACCGGTTTTAAGGCGATTTGAACAAAAAAAATTTTTTGTGCAAAATTTTTTTTTTTTGCGTTTTTTACCCACTTTTTGACAGTTTTTCTAAAAGTTGTTAATTTATTTAGTAATCGCATTAATGTAAGAATTAGTTACAACCGGTTTTAAGGCGATTTGAACAAAAAAAATTTTTTGTGCAAAATTTTTTTTTTTTTGCGTTTTTTACCCATTTTTTGGCACTTTTTCTAAAAGTTGTTAATTTATTTAGTAATCGCATTAATGTAAGAATTAGTTACAACCGGTTTTAAGGCGATTTGAACAAAAAAAAATTTTTGTGCAAAATTTTTTTTTTTGCGTTTTTTACCCACTTTTTGACACTTTTTCTAAAAGTTGTTAATTTATTTAGTAATCGCATTAATGTAAGAATTAGTTACAACCGGTTTTAAGGCGATTTGAACAAAAAAAATTTTTTGTGCAAAATTTTTTTTTTTTGCGTTTTTTACCCACTTTTTGACACTTTTTCTAAAAGTTGTTAATTTATTTAGTAATCGCATTAATGTAAGAATTAGTTACAACCGGTTTTAAGGCGATTTGAACAAAAAAAATTTTTTGTGCAAAATTTTTTTTTTTGCGTTTTTTACCCACTTTTTGACACTTTTTCTAAAAGTTGTTAATTTATTTAGTAATCGCATTAATGTAAGAATTAGTTACAACCGGTTTTAAGGCGATTTGAACAAAAAAAATTTTTTGTGCAAAATTTTTTTTTTTGCGTTTTTTACCCACTTTTTGACACTTTTTCTAAAAGTTGTTAATTTATTTAGTAATCGCATTAATGTAAGAATTAGTTACAACCGGTTTTAAGGCGATTTGAACAAAAAAAATTTTTTGTGCAAAATTTTTTTTTTTTGCGTTTTTTACCCATTTTTTGGCACTTTTTCTAAAAGTTGTTAATTTATTTAGTAATCGCATTAATGTAAGAATTAGTTACAACCGGTTTTAAGGCGATTTGAACAAAAAAAATTTTTTGAGCAAAATTTTTTTTTTTTGCGTTTTTTACCCACTTTTTGACACTTTTTCTAAAAGTTGTTAATTTATTTAGTAATCGCATTAATGTAAGAATTAGTTACAACCGGTTTTAAGGCGATTTGAACAAAAAAAATTTTTTGTGGAAAATTTTTTTTTTTTGCGTTTTTTACCCACTTTTTGACACTTTTTCTAAAAGTTGTTAATTTATTTAGTAATCGCATTAATGTAAGAATTAGTTACAACCGGTTTTAAGGCGATTTGAACAAAAAAAATTTTTTGTGCAAAATTTTTTTTTTTTGCGTTTTTTACCCACTTTTTGACACTTTTTCTAAAAGTTGTTAATTTATTTAGTAATCGCATTAATGTAAGAATTAGTTACAACCGGTTTTAAGGCGATTTGAACAAAAAAAAAATTTTGTGCAAAATTTTTTTTTTTTGCGTTTTTTACCCACTTTTTGACACTTTTTCTAAAAGTTGTTAATTTATTTAGTGATCGCATTAATGTAAGAATTAGTTACAACCGGTTTTAAGGCGATTTGAACAAAAAAAATTTTTTGTGCAAAATTTTTTTTTTTTGCGTTTTTTACCCACTTTTTGACACTTTTTCTAAAAGTTGTTAATTTATTTAGTAATCGCATTAATGTAAGAATTAGTTACAACCGGTTTTAAGGCGATTTGAACAAAAAAAATTTTTTGAGCAAAATTTTTTTTTTTGCGTTTTTTACCCACTTTTTGACACTTTTTCTAAAAGTTGTTAATTTATTTAGTAATCGCATTAATGTAAGAATTAGTTACAACCAGTTTTAAGGCGATTTGAACAAAAAAAATTTTTTGTGCAAAATTTTTTTTTTTTTGCGTTTTTTACCCACTTTTTGACACTTTTTCTAAAAGTTGTTAATTTATTTAGTAATCGCATTAATGTAAGAATTAGTTACAACCGGTTTTAAGGCGATTTGAACAAAAAAAATTTTTTGTCCAAAATTTTTTTTTTTTGCGTTTTTTACCCACTTTTTGACACTTTTTCTAAAAGTTGTTAATTTATTTAGTAATCGCATTAATGTAAGAATTAGTTACAACCGGTTTTAAGGCGATTTGAACAAAAAAAATTTTTTGTGCAAAATTTTTTTTTTTTGCGTTTTTTACCCACTTTTTGACACTTTTTCTAAAAGTTGTTAATTTATTTAGTAATCGCATTAATGTAAGAATTAGTTACAACCGGTTTTAAGGCGATTTGAACAAAAAAAAATGTTTGTGCAAAATTTTTTTTTTTGCGTTTTTTACCCACTTTTTGACACTTTTTCTAAAAGTTGTTAATTTATTTAGTAATCGCATTAATGTAAGAATTAGTTACAACCGGTTTTAAGGCGATTTGAACAAAAAAAATTTTTTGTGCAAAATTTTTTTTTTTTGCGTTTTTTACCCACTTTTTGACACTTTTTCTAAAAGTTGTTAATTTATTTAGTAATCGCATTAATGTAAGAATTAGTTACAACCGGTTTTAAGGCGATTTGAACAAAAAAAATTTTTTGTGCAAAATTTTTTTTTTTTGCGTTTTTTACCCACTTTTTGACACTTTTTCTAAAAGTTGTTAATTTATTTAGTAATCGCATTAATGTAAGAATTAGTTACAACCGGTTTTAAGGCGATTTGAACAAAAAAAATTTTTTGTGCAAAATTTTTTTTTTTTGCGTTTTTTACCCACTTTTTGACACTTTTTCTAAAAGTTGTTAATTTATTTAGTAATCGCATTAATGTAAGAATTAGTTACAACCGGTTTTAAGGCGATTTGAACAAAAAAAATTTTTTGTGCAAAATTTTTTTTTTTTGCGTTTTTTACCCACTTTTTGGCACTTTTTCTAAAAGTTGTTAATTTATTTAGTAATCGCATTAATGTAAGAATTAGTTACAACCGGTTTTAAGGCGATTTGAACAAAAAAAATTTTTTGTGCAAAATTTTTTTTTTTGTTGCGTTTTTACCCATTTTTTGGCACTTTTTCTAAAAGTTTTTTACCCACTTTTTGACACTTTTTCTAAAAGTTGTTAATTTATTTAGTAATCGCATTAATGTAAGAATTAGTTACAACCGGTTTTAAGGCGATTTGAACAAAAAAAATTTTTTGTGCAAAATTTTTTTTTTTTGCGTTTTTTACCCACTTTTTGACACTTTTTCTAAAAGTTGTTAATTTATTTAGTAATCGCATTAATGTAAGAATTAGTTACAACCGGTTTTAAGGCGATTTGAACAAAAAAAAATTTTTGTGCAAAATTTTTTTTTTTGCGTTTTTTACCCACTTTTTGACACTTTTTCTAAAAGTTGTTAATTTATTTAGTAATCGCATTAATGTAAGAATTAGTTACAACCGGTTTTAAGGCGATTTGAACAAAAAAAATTTTTTGTGCAAAATTTTTTTTTTTTGCGTTTTTTACCCACTTTTTGACACTTTTTCTAAAAGTTGTTAATTTATTTAGTAATCGCATTAATGTAAGAATTAGTTACAACCGGTTTTAAGGCGATTTGAACAAAAAAAAATTTTTGTGGAAAATTTTTTTTTTGCATTTTTTACCCACTTTTTGACACTTTTTCTAAAAGTTGTTAATTTATTTAGTAATCGCATTAATGTAAGAATTAGTTACAACCGGTTTTAAGGCGATTTGAACAAAAAAAATTTTTTGTGCAAAATTTTTTTTTTTTGCGTTTTTTACCCACTTTTTGACACTTTTTCTAAAAGTTGTTAATTTATTTAGTAATCGCATTAATGTAAGAATTAGTTACAACCGGTTTTAAGGCGATTTGAACAAAAAAAATTTTTGTGGAAAATTTTTTTTTTGCGTTTTTTACCCACTTTTTGACACTTTTTCTAAAAGTTGTTAATTTATTTAGTAATCGCATTAATGTAAGAATTAGTTACAACCGGTTTTAAGGCGATTTGAACAAAAAAAATTTTTGTGCAAAATTTTTTTTTTTTGCGTTTTTTACCCACTTTTTGACACTTTTTCTAAAAGTTGTTAATTTATTTAGTAATCGCATTAATGTAAGAATTAGTTACAACCGGTTTTAAGGCGATTTGAACAAAAAAAATTTTTTGTGCAAAATTTTTTTTTTTTGCGTTTTTTACCCACTTTTTGACACTTTTTCTAAAAGTTGTTAATTTATTTAGTAATCGCATTAATGTAAGAATTAGTTAGTTACAACCGGTTTTAAGGCGATTTGAACAAAAAAAAATTTTTGTGCAAAATTTTTTTTTTTGCGTTTTTTACCCACTTTTTGACACTTTTTCTAAAAGTTGTTAATTTATTTAGTAATCGCATTAATGTAAGAATTAGTTACAACCGGTTTTAAGGCGATTTGAACAAAAAAAATTTTTGTGCAAAAATTTTTTTTTTTGCGTTTTTTACCCACTTTTTGACACTTTTTCTAAAAGTTGTTAATTTATTTAGTAATCGCATTAATGTAAGAATTAGTTACAACCGGTTTTAAGGCGATTTGAACAAAAAAAAATTTTTGTGGAAAATTTTTTTTTTGCGTTTTTTACCCACTTTTTGACACTTTTTCTAAAAGTTGTTAATTTATTTAGTAATCGCATTAATGTAAGAATTAGTTACAACCGGTTTTAAGGCGATTTGAACAAAAAAAATTTTTTGTGCAAAATTTTTTTTTTTGCGTTTTTTACCCACTTTTTGACACTTTTTCTAAAAGTTGTTAATTTATTTAGTAATCGCATTAATGTAAGAATTAGTTACAACCGGTTTTAAGGCGATTTGAACAAAAAAAAATTTTTGTGGAAAATTTTTTTTTTGCGTTTTTTACCCACTTTTTGACACTTTTTCTAAAAGTTGTTAATTTATTTAGTAATCGCATTAATGTAAGAATTAGTTACAACCGGTTTTAAGGCGATTTGAACAAAAAAAAATTTTTTGTGCAAAATTTTTTTTTTTTGCGTTTTTTACCCACTTTTTGACACTTTTTCTAAAAGTTGTTAATTTATTTAGTAATCGCATTAATGTAAGAATTAGTTACAACCGGTTTTAAGGCGATTTGAACAAAAAAAATTTTTTGTGCAAAATTTTTTTTTTTTGCGTTTTTTACCCACTTTTTGACACTTTTTCTAAAAGTTGTTAATTTATTTAGTAATCGCATTAATGTAAGAATTAGTTACAACCGGTTTTAAGGCGATTTGAACAAAAAAAAATGTTTGTGCAAAATTTTTTTTTTTGCGTTTTTTACCCACTTTTTGACACTTTTTCTAAAAGTTGTTAATTTATTTAGTAATCGCATTAATGTAAGAATTAGTTACAACCGGTTTTAAGGCGATTTGAACAAAAAAAATTTTTTCTGCAAAATTTTTTTTTTGCGTTTTTTACCCACTTTTTGACACTTTTTCTAAAAGTTGTTAATTTATTTAGTAATCGCATTAATGTAAGAATTAGTTACAACCGGTTTTAAGGCGATTTGAACAAAAAAAATTTTTTGTGCAAAATTTTTTTTTTTTGCGTTTTTTACCCACTTTTTGACACTTTTTCTAAAAGTTGTTAATTTATTTAGTAATCGCATTAATGTAAGAATTAGTTACAACCGGTTTTAAGGCGATTTGAACAAAAAAAAATTTTTGTGCAAAATTTTTTTTTTTGCGTTTTTTACCCACTTTTTGACACTTTTTCTAAAAGTTGTTAATTTATTTAGTAATCGCATTAATGTAAGAATTAGTTACAACCGGTTTTAAGGCGATTTGAACAAAAAAATTTTTTGTGCAAAATTTTTTTTTTTTGCGTTTTTTACCTACTTTTTGACACTTTTTCTAAAAGTTGTTAATTTATTTAGTAATCGCATTAATGTAAGAATTAGTTACAACCGGTTTTAAGGCGATTTGAACAAAAAAAAATTTTTGTGGAAAATTTTTTTTTTGCGTTTTTTACCCACTTTTTGACACTTTTTCTAAAAGTTGTTAATTTATTTAGTAATCGCATTAATGTAAGAATTAGTTACAACCGGTTTTAAGGCGATTTGAACAAAAAATATTTTTTGTGCAAAATTTTTTTTTATTGCGTTTTTTACCCACTTTTTGACACTTTTTCTAAAAGTTGTTAATTTATTTAGTAATCGCATTAATGTAAGAATTAGTTACAACCGGTTTTAAGGCGATTTGAACAAAAAAAAATTTTTGTGGAAAATTTTTTTTTTGCGTTTTTTACCCACTTTTTGACACTTTTTCTAAAAGTTGTTAATTTATTTAGTAATCGCATTAATGTAAGAATTAGTTACAACCGGTTTTAAGGCGATTTGAACAAAAAAAATTTTTTGTGCAAAATTTTTTTTTTTGCGTTTTTTACCCACTTTTTGACACTTTTTCTAAAAGTTGTTAATTTATTTAGTAATCGCATTAATGTAAGAATTAGTTACAACCGGTTTTAAGGCGATTTGAACAAAAAAAATTTTTTGTGCAAAATTTTTTTTTTTTGCGTTTTTTACCCACTTTTTGACACTTTTTCTAAAAGTTGTTAATTTATTTAGTAATCGCATTAATGTAAGAATTAGTTACAACCGGTTTTAAGGCGATTTGAACAAAAAAAATTTTTTGTGCAAAATTTTTTTTTTTTGCGTTTTTTACCCACTTTTTGACACTTTTTCTAAAAGTTGTTAATTTATTTAGTAATCGCATTAATGTAAGAATTAGTTACAACCGGTTTTAAGGCGATTTGAACAAAAAAAAATTTTTGTGCAAAATTTTTTTTTTTGCGTTTTTTACCCACTTTTTGACACTTTTTAAAAGTTGTTAATTTATTTAGTAATCGCATTTATGTAAGAATTAGTTACAACCGGTCTTAAGGCGATTTGAACAAAAAAAATTTTTTGTCCAAAATTTTTTTTTTTGGGTTTTTTACCCACTTTTTTACACTTTTTCTAAAAGTTGTTAATTTATTTAGTAATCGCATTAATGTAAGAATTAGTTACAACCGGTTTTAAGGCGATTTGAACAAAGAAAATTTTTTGTGGAAAATTTTTTTTTTTTGCGTTTTTTACCCACTTTTTGACACTTTTTCTAAAAGTTGTTAATTTATTTAGTAATCGCATTAATGTAAGAATTAGTTACAACCGGTTTTAAGGCGATTTGAACAAAAAAAATTTTTTGTGCAAAATTTTTTTTTTTGCGTTTTTTACCCACTTTTGTACACTTTTTCTAAAAGTTGTTAATTTATTTAGTAATCGCATTAATGTAAGAATTAGTTACAACCGGTTTTAAGGCGATTTGAACAAAAAAAATTTTTTGTGCAAAATTTTTTTTTTTTTGCGTTTTTTACCCACTTTTTGACACTTTTTCTAAAAGTTGTTAATTTATTTAGTAATCGCATTAATGTAAGAATTAGTTACAACCGGTTTTAAGGCGATTTGAACAAAGAAAATTTTTTGTGGAAAATTTTTTTTTTTTGCGTTTTTTACCCACTTTTTGACACTTTTTCTAAAAGTTGTTAATTTATTTAGTAATCGCATTAATGTAAGAATTAGTTACAACCGGTTTTAAGGCGATTTGAACAAAAAAAATTTTTTGTGAAAAATTTTTTTTTTTGGGTTTTTTACCCATTTTTTGACACTTTTTCTAAAAGTTGTTAACTTATTTAGTAATCGCATTAATGTAAGAATTAGTTACAACCGGTTTTAAGGCGATTTGAACAAAAAAAATTTTTTGTGGAAAATTTTTTTTTTTCCGTTTTTTACCCACTTTTTGACACTTTTTCTAAAAGTTGTTAATTTATTTAGTAATCGCATTAATGTAAGAATTAGTTACAACCGGTTTTAAGGCGATTTGAACAAAAAACATTTTTTGTGCAAAATTTTTTTTTTTGCGTTTTTTACCCACTTTTTGATCTTTTTCTAAAAGTTGTTAATTTATTTAGTAATCGCATTAATGTAAGAATTAGTTACAACCGGTTTTAAGGCGATTTGAACAAAAAAAATTTTTTGTGCAAAATTTTGTTTTTTTTCGTTTTTTACCCACTTTTTGACACTTTTTCTATAAGTTGTTAATTTATTTAGTAATCGCATTAATGTAAGAATTAGTTACAACCGGTTTTAAGGCGATTTGAACAAAGAAAATTTTTTGTGGAAAATTTTTTTTTTTTGCGTTTTTTACCCACTTTTTGACACTTTTTCTAAAAGTTGTTAATTTATTTAGTAATCGCATTAATGTAAGAATTAGTTACAACCGGTTTTAAGGCGATTTGAACAAAAAAAATTTTTTGTGCAAAATTTTTTTTTTTTGCGTTTTTTACCCACTTTTTGACACTTTTTCTAAAAGTTGTTAATTTATTTAGTAATCGCATTAATGTAAGAATTAGTTACAACCGGTTTTAAGGCGATTTGAACAAAAAAAATTTTTTGTGCAAAATTTTTTTTTTTGCGTTTTTTACCCACTTTTTGACATTTTTTCTAAAAGTTGTTAATTTATTTAGTAATCGCATTAATGTAAGAATTAGTTACAACCGGTTTTAAGGCGATTTGAACAAAAAAAAATTTTTGTGCAAAATTTTTTTTTTGCGTTTTTTACCCACTTTTTGACACTTTTTCTAAAAGTTGTTAATTTATTTAGTAATCGCATTAATGTAAGAATTAGTTACAACCGGTTTTAAGGCGATTTGAACAAAAAACATTTTTTGTGTAAAATTTTTTTTTTTTGCGTTTTTTACCCACTTTTTGACACTTTTTCTAAAAGTTGTTAATTTATTTAGTAATCGCATTAATGTAAGAATTAGTTACAACCGGTTTTAAGGCGATTTGAACAAAAAAAATTGTTTGTGGAAAATTTTTTTTTTTGGGTTTTTTACCCACTTTTTGACACTTTTTCTAAAAGTTGTTAATTTATTTAGTAATCGCATTAATGTAAGAATTAGTTACAACCGGTTTTAAGGCGATTTGAACAAAAAAAAATTTTTGTGGAAAAATTTTTTTTTTGCGTTTTTTACCCACTTTTTGACACTTTTTCTAAAAGTTGTTAATTTATTTAGTAATCGCATTTATGTAAGAATTAGTTACAACCGGTTTTAAGGCGATTTGAACAAAAAAAAATTTTTGTGGAAAATTTTTTTTTTTTGGGTTTTTTACCCACTTTTTGACACTTTTTCTAAAAGTTGTTAATTTACTTAGTAATCGCATTTATGTAAGAATTAGTTACAACCGGTTTTAAGGCGATTTGAACAAAAAAAAATTTTTTGTCCAAAATTTTTTTTTTTGGGTTTTTTACCCACTTTTTTACACTTTTTCTAAAAGTTGTTAATTTATTTAGTAATCGCATTAATGTAAGAATTAGTTACAACCGGTTTTAAGGCGATTTGAACAAAGAAAATTTTTTGTGGAAAATTTTTTTTTTTTGCGTTTTTTACCCACTTTTTGACACTTTTTCTAAAAGTTGTTAATTTATTTAGTAATCGCATTAATGTAAGAATTAGTTACAACCGGTTTTAAGGCGATTTGAACAAAAAAAATTTTTTGTGCAAATTTTTTTTTTTTGCGTTTTTTACCCACTTTTGTACACTTTTTCTAAAAGTTGTTAATTTATTTAGTAATCGCATTAATGTAAGAATTAGTTACAACCGGTTTTAAGGCGATTTGAAGAAAAAAATTTTTTTGCGAAAATTTTTTTTTTTTGCGTTTTTTACCCACTTTTTGATCTTTTTCTAAAAGTTGTTAATTTATTTAGTAATCGCATTAATGTAAGAATTATTTACAACCGGTTTTAAGACGATTTGAAGAAAAAAATTTTTTTGCGAAAATTTTTTTTTTTTGCGTTTTTTACCCACTTTTTGATCTTTTTCTAAAAGTTGTTAATTTATTTAGTAATCGCATTAATGTAAGAATTATTTACAACCGGTTTTAAGGCGATTTGAAGAAAAAAATTTTTTTGCGAAAATTTTTTTTTTTTGCGTTTTTTACCCACTTTTTGATCTTTTTCTAAAAGTTGTTAATTTATTTAGTAATCGCATTAATGTAAGAATTAGTTACAACCGGTTTTAAGGCGATTTGAACAAAGAAAATTTTTTGTGGAAAATTTTTTTTTTTTGCGTTTTTTACCCACTTTTTGACACTTTTTCTAAAAGTTGTTAATTTATTTAGTAATCGCATTAATGTAAGAATTAGTTACAACCGGTTTTAAGGCGATTTGAACAAAAAACATTTTTTGTGAAAAATTTTTTTTTTTTGGGTTTTTTACCCATTTTTTGACACTTTTTCTAAAAGTTGTTAATTTATTTAGTAATCGCATTAATGTAAGAATTAGTTACAACCGGTTTTAAGGCGATTTGAACAAAAAAAATTTTTTGTGCAAAATTTTTTTTTTTCCGTTTTTTACCCACTTTTTGACACTTTTTCTAAAAGTTGTTAATTTATTTAGTAATCGCATTAATGTAAGAATTAGTTACAACCGGTTTTAAGGCGATTTGAACAAAAAACATTTTTTGTGGAAAATTTTTTTTTTTGCGTTTTTTACCCACTTTTTGATCTTTTTCTAAAAGTTGTTAATTTATTTAGTAATCGCATTAATGTAAGAATTATTTACAACCGGTTTTAAGGCGATTTGAAGAAAAAAATTTTTTTGCGAAAATTTTTTTTTTTGCGTTTTTTACCCACTTTTTGATCTTTTTCTAAAAGTTGTTAATTTATTTAGTAATCGCATTAATGTAAGAATTAGTTACAACCGGTTTTAAGGCGATTTGAACAAAAAACATTTTTTGTGGAAAATTTTTTTTTTTGCGTTTTTTACCCACTTTTTGACACTTTTTCTAAAAGTTGTTAATTTATTTAGTAATCGCATTTATGTAAGAATTAGTTACAACCGGTTTTAAGGCGATTTGAACAAAAAAAAATTTTTGTGGAAAAATTTTGTGGAAATTTTTTTTTTTTGGGTTTTTTACCCACTTTTTGACACTTTTTCTAAAAGTTGTTAATTTATTTAATAATCGCATTTATGTAAGAATTAGTTACAACCGGTTTTAAGGCGATTTGAACAAAAAAAATTTTTTGTCCAAAATTTTTTTTTTTGGGTTTTTTACCCACTTTTTTACACTTTTTCTAAAAGTTGTTAATTTATTTAGTAATCGCATTAATGTAAGAATTAGTTACAACCGGTTTTAAGGCGATTTGAACAAAGAAAATTTTTTGTGGAAAATTTTTTTTTTTTGCGTTTTTTACCCACTTTTTGACACTTTTTCTAAAAGTTGTTATTTTATTTAGTAATCGCATTAATGTAAGAATTAGTTACAACCGGTTTTAAGGCGATTTGAACAAACAAAATTTTTTGTGCAAAATTTTTTTTTTTGCGTTTTTTACCCACTTTTGTACACTTTTTCTAAAAGTTGTTAATTTATTTAGTAATCGCATTAATGTAAGAATTAGTTACAACCGGTTTTAAGGCGATTTGAACAAAAAAAAAAATTTTTGTCCAAAATTTTTTTTTTTGCGTTTTTTACCCACTTTTTGACACTTTTTCTAAAAGTTGTTAATTTATTTAGTAATCGCATTTATGTAAGAATTAGTTACAACCGGTTTTAAGGCGATTTGAACAAAAAAATTTTTTGTCCAAAATTTTTTTTTTTTGCGTTTTTTACCCACTTTTTGACACTTTTTCTAAAAGTTGTTAATTTATTTAGTAATCGCATTAATGTAAGAATTAGTTACAACCGGTTTTAAGGCGATTTGAACAAAGAAAATTTTTTGTGGAAAATTTTTTTTTTTGCGTTTTTTACCCACTTTTTGACACTTTTTCTAAAAGTTGTTAATTTATTTAGTAATCGCATTTATGTAAGAATTAGTTACAACCGGTTTTAAGGCGATTTGAACAAAAAAATTTTTTGTCCAAAATTTTTTTTTTTTGCGTTTTTTACCCACTTTTGTACACTTTTTCTAAAAGTTGTTAATTTATTTAGTAATCGCATTAATGTAAGAATTAGTTACAACCGGTTTTAAGGCGATTTGAACAAAAAAAAAAATTTTTGTCCAAAATTTTTTTTTTTGCGTTTTTTACCCACTTTTTGACACTTTTTCTAAAAGTTGTTAATTTATTTAGTAATCGCATTTATGTAAGAATTAGTTACAACCGGTTTTAAGGCGATTTGAACAAAAAAATTTTTTGTCCAAAATTTTTTTTTTTTGCGTTTTTTACCCACTTTTTGACACTTTTTCTAAAAGTTGTTAATTTATTTAGTAATCGCATTAATGTAAGAATTAGTTACAACCGGTTTTAAGGCGATTTGAACAAAAAAAAAAATTTTTGTCCAAAATTTTTTTTTTTGCGTTTTTTACCCACTTTTTGACACTTTTTCTAAAAGTTGTTAATTTATTTAGTAATCGCATTTATGTAAGAATTAGTTACAACCGGTTTTAAGGCGATTTGAACAAAAAAATTTTTTGTCCAAAATTTTTTTTTTTTGCGTTTTTTACCCACTTTTTGACACTTTTTCTAAAAGTTGTTAATTTATTTAGTAATCGCATTAATGTAAGAATTAGTTACAACCGGTTTTAAGGCGATTTGAACAAAAAAAATTTTTTGTGGAAAATTTTTTTTTTTGCGTTTTTTACCCACTTTTTGACACTTTTTCTAAAAGTTGGTTATTTATTTAGTAATCGCATTAATGTAAGAATTATTTACAACCGGTTTTAAGT
The DNA here is from genome assembly GCA_948293265.1 of Cheilosia impressa. Taxonomy (NCBI): domain Eukaryota; kingdom Metazoa; phylum Arthropoda; class Insecta; order Diptera; family Syrphidae; genus Cheilosia; species Cheilosia impressa. The sequence continues at coordinate 14,777,256 of OX411883.1, forward strand.
CGATTTGAAGAAAAAAAATATTTTGTCCAAATTTTTTCCAAAATGATAATGCCATTGTAAGTTTGTAAGATCTCTGGACACTAATGTGGTAATCAATTGGACACTCTCAGAGGACTTTTTTGCTCTAGGTCACTTTTTATGTTCGATTGGTACGAATAAAGCAATCTTTCCAATTTCGGAGCACTTTTGCGAATCTGCACTTTTTTTCACAGATTTGCTTCAACTTTACCAATACAAGTACGTTTGAGTTTGACAACTAGTGGAGTTTGTTTCATTTTCGTGAAATTTTTCAAACTGAAAACAAACGAACTGCATCGGGTTGAGCTATTTTTTGTTATTTATTTATGTACAAATGTTTAGAAGCATTTTGAATGTTTTCATATAAAATTTAACCAGTGAATGGAAAACGCTTACAAAAGTTTCGAAGGCTACACATATTCCAATCGCACAGATATCAACACAAAAAAGAGCAAGTGACGTTTTTATGTTCGATTAGCACACGAAATCTGAAATCTGAGAGCGAATCTGAAGAAGCCCAATCGAATACCACATAAAAAATAAATCACTTGACAGCTAACAAAATGGCCGCCAGTTAAAAAAGTGTTGCCAACTTAAAGTTGTATACCTCTAAAAATAGTACCCTTTATTTGCAGTTGACGTTGTTGCGGTCTCGAAAAGTTACAATTGCTGGTTTCCTGCTGTTAGTTTGTACAATTTGTGTCTGGATTTGTTTATGCCTTCTGTTGATAATCTGCAAACTGAGGATCCCGAAAAAGGTCCCCTCAAAGATCCAAATGTATGTTTACCTCAGTGTGTCCCATCTGTGCTTCGATACTCAGTCAAGACCAACTCACGCAATATGCATGATGTGGTGGTGGCATGACACCGATCGTCTACCTGTCAAAAAGTTAAAATCTTAACCTCCAACAGCAGCAATGCATCTGGCCGCTGTGAAACCTCCATAAAATTAAAAAATGGGTACAATAATTGTAAATATCAATAAAACTGTGTTTTTTTTTATTAAAATAAAAAGGGAAATTAAGTAATCAGAGCTTTTAACTAAAAGTTTAACTAAAACAAATTAAATTTGAAATTTATAACTTCTTGTAACAGTAGATGTAATAAAATACAAACAAATTCAAGTGTTGCACACAACTAGGTATCGTTTTGCGAAATAATAAAGCTGTTTCTTTGTTTAATCTAATTCCGTAAGAATTGCAATTTTACTCTCTTTATTTTGGCATTTCGGATGCAAATCGGTTTTTGCTTGTTTTTGCAATCGCATAAGGTACACAATGCGTCTCGGTCTAGAAGCTCTACATGGACGACTTTCGCCAAATTAATCTAAACACTTTTTTGTTATACAAAATCAGTTGGAAAGTAAATGATGGATACAAGCACATATGTATAGTTATGTGTAAACAAAATGGAATGCAGCAGCAGGTAGTTGTTTCATTTGCCGTTCCAGTAGCAGACTTTGCCGTTCTCGAACGCCAAGTTAATTCGCGGATGTGGCAGGAGCTTTCCAATTTTAATCAGTTCAACATTTTCATCGTTAAAATACTGCAAGATGGGAGAATGCCAATGGAAGTACATTACATATATGCAAAGTTCAATAAACCTACCAAACACTGCTTGACAAACTTTAAGAATCGATCGTTCATGGCAGCGTTAATGGCCGGTAGTCGTTGTAAACTGAAAGTAAAGAACACAATTCATTACGCTGGAGTGGACGCCATGCATCGGTTTTTTTGTTACGCACCTCTCATCATTGCACAGGTTCCTAACGATATATTCACAAATCCTCGTATTGCAGTCGACATCAAAGAGTGGCACACCAAAATTGACGTCCAACACAGTCCACGGCTCGCCGTAGTCTTCGTCTGATTGGGAGTTGTCGAAGGACAGTCCCTCGCCGGGTTGCATAGGAATTTCTACAGAACCCTGGGATACCAGCTCTCTGGTAGGTTCGCACTTTGCCAACTCCGAGGCCAGCAGTTCGTTGCAATCGGCGGACATGAATACGTTTGATGGTGAGCCGTGTTGCGGTGTCACGGAGAAGTAGTCCTCGTCGGGGCTCTTCAGGTCAGCGCGATTGGGAGGCGTCAACCGATTGAAGCTGGTCACTTCGGACGTATCTGCTGTGGGGGATGTTAGATCTGGAATGTCCGCTGGCACTGGTTCAATAGGCACTGACGGGGGCGGAGCGGCTGTAGTTTTGACCTCAGCTACACCACCAGGTAGACTCTTCTTTTTTACCCGTGGACGCTCGAGGCGGACGTCGATCTCGTAGTTCTCGCAGCCGATATCCGAGACTCCGGTGTTGACAAACGTAATGAAACCGCAGGTGTTCTCCAAATCGAGGTGTTCGCGGAGTTTCCGAACGGCGTTGTGTTCTGACCACCGGCTGTGGCGACCATCCTTTTCGTTAAAGGGAAATGACTCGTAGCGTAGGTCGCCCGGCGAACGAATGCCATATCCTTGCAGGAGGATACAACCGTTCTTCAGTTGATCGTTCAAGTTTCGGAAATTCTCCGAATTTATTACATACGAATCACTGTGCAGGATGTTCACCAGGAGTTTGCCATATCCAAGGAACAGCCGCGGCAATACTTTTAACGTTGAACCCTTGCAGAGCAGTAGGCTTGGTGGCCCGTATCCTGATATGTGGTAGTAAAACAGTTTTGACCAGAGATGCGAGTTTTCGGAGCTCCTATAGAACTGGCCAAAGAATGGAATGTTGAACATATGCGTTATGGATCCGGTAAGAGGTGATGCTGATATGATAAATCTGAAATGGAAGAGAAAGGGAAAACTCTTTCAAACGCCAACAACTTTTGGAAGCCCTTCGATTAATAAATTGCAATACCAAACGATATGCACGACAGATAGAAGAAAATCCCCCAGGGAAACAAACTCACTTGTATTTTTTCTCCAGGAGGCGATCTCTGGTTTTGTGATCTAAACTCTCCAAACACTCCAGTCGCAAGAGATCCAGTCCGCCGCCGAGGACGTTGCGCAGAGCAATTATGGTTGATCTCAGAATGATCTAAAGAGAAATGTTAACCAAAGCCCGAACCATTGCGTTGAAATTCTTACCGCATGAGCGAAATACCGGCTCACATCACCTTCGCCCTCAGCATCGAGCAGCGAAACCTTTTCCAACTCGGCCAGGAATGTGTCCATACTCTCGTCGCAAAGCTTGCCCACCTCGAACATGGTTACCGCGTGATTCTTCAGACCTGGCGATAGATTACCCATCATGAGGAAAGCTGTAAGCGTGGAGTCAAACAGGAAGCCAACCCGCTTCCCACTCTTTGGGCTGGGGCTCTCCTTTACCGATTTTGTTGCTTCACTAATGTCTTCCAGCTCTGAGCTCAGTTCGTTTTCCGAGCTGCCGTTCTTCTCGGTTCTTCTCTTCGGCTCATGCAGCACTGGTGACGGCGTGGGCACATTCGTAAACGAGAAATCGCTGTTATTCTCATCGGAAACATATTCAATCGAATTATTGTCCTTGTGTTGTTTCGGACTGTTGTCCTGCGTAATCAGGCCGGTTCCCTCCTCGTTGATCAACAACGAGTGATAGTTCAGCGGTGTAACCTGAGGGCGATCGCTATGCTCCGCTTCACGGTTGCGCCTGTCCCAACTGGCATGATAGACCGCAGTGATGGTGTCATCCAGGGGGGCTTTTCGTTTGGCAAATCCAAGGCGACAGAAGAGCGACACAGCTTGCTTGACAGTGTCCAACTCAATTTGCAGCATGTGTGCCAACTCGGACATCGTCATGTGCTCGTCGGTGCTGACAAAGACCTTGTACAGCAAGTTCTCAAAGTAATCGCCGCTCACTCGATTCATTACAAAGTTCTTCAGCGGTGGAATGCATATTCGGTCTTCTCCGCTGATGGGCACGTCCAGATAGATCAAACCTTTTCTAAACAAAAGCAAAAACACACAAATGTTACGCGCCTACTAGGGATAAGAACACTTTCAAGCACCAACCGATAAAGACTGTGGATCACTGCGTAGTCACACTTGCCAGCTGTCTGCGAACCAAAGTCGATCAGGTCATCGATGAGACTTCTTTCAGCGTCGTTTACATACTGAAATTCGAGGATGAAAACGCCGTCTCGCATGGCAATGCCACAGATTTGCTTACCCTAATATCACTTTCGAGAACGTAACCCACCTCGACCTTCCACCAGGGCTCTATGTTGATCCGCACGGGAAATTTCGGCAGAAAAGTAATCGGATTCGGTTTGCTGAAGAGCAATTTTGACGTGTTCGTCTTGAGGTCGCTTATAAGAGCCAGGTACTCGTTTCGGCCTATTCCAAGCACTCTTAGACCTGCAGACACTTTGGGGTCAGAGATCAGAAAGTTCGACTTGGCGACGGATACTTACAATCGGCAGCTGTAAAATTTGGCAACGTGTCGTAACTCTTGTCGTTTTTGACTAGGTTACTTATGACATCTAGGTAGTAGTTGAATGGGGTTACGCGCAATCCTTTTGTCACTATATCCGCCAAATGATACGGAAACAGGCACAGGCAATTGATACTTTTCTGTACAAGTAGTTCGTAGTAGCGTTGCTCATTGCGAAATACTTTTCTAGCTGCAGGCGGAGTGGAATAAGAAGAAAAGCAGTTGCAAAATGAACGACATTTTGATGGTAGGGCTTACCTAAATTTCCACGATGGCGGAGTTGGTTCTTCAAGCTGTAATTGAACACGTAGCGATCATAGTCCCGTTGATTGGTGTGCAGGATCTGGAAAGGTGATTGAGTGGGGAGACAAAAAGTGGACATAGTGAAACTTGAGTGTTCATAGAGATGTTTCTGCACGACTACATATTTGAAAGGAGGACATTTCAATAGATAATCTAGGCCTAGGGGATAAAAGCGACTGCTGAAAAGATTCTTGAAATTGATGCGGACAAAAGTATACTGTGCTGTGGGCCTCAGCTCTGCGAATTTGTCTGTAAAGATTTCACTTGTCAGGCTGGTGCATCATTCCTTGGCTAAGGTCTACTATTGTGCCAAATAAACGTTCGTAACAACAGCAAACACAAACACATCATGCAGGTCCGTAAACGAGAAAGATTCAAAGCAATCCCTGTTGTTCTGTCGAAGTAATCGGATAACATTTGCAGCACCCTATTCTAGTCAGCTGAAACAATTGTACACAAATAAAACTACTGTACCTCTGAATACATTTTTCTGTAAGCTTATTTCGAATGCTGTTGTGTGGAGTGCACAAAGATAAGAATTTGAACTGAGCTACTCATAAAAAGCAAAAAGGCAACATGAAATCATAAATTACACAAATCTGTGATAAAACATGTTCATACAACCGCAGTCCGCAGAGTATAATATACGCCAGGTGTAGGTATGTTTAATGAGTTTTCCGCAAATGAAAACAGGTGCCGTACCTAAAACTGAGCCATTAAATTCTCTTGGCCTTATGCCACCGATTAAAAGACCGTGAAAAGTGAACTGTTTGTGATGGCAACTACATTTATGGTCAGAAATAAGATTGAAATGGGTTATTTGAACTCGCCCTGATGCACATGGTAGGCATGTAAACAAAATAGTCTCTCCCCAAACTAATGTCTACGTGTGGAAGGTCTTGAAATGCAACCTCCGTCGATAAGTCTAATGTTTCAGCCGCTCTTGAAGTTAGTAAGTAGGTAAAACCGCGCTCTAATTATTCACAGAAGGACATCAAATTGTCACCTAAAGTCCACGAAGCCCACCTACGCAACAGGAAAACCTTTTATCAGCTGTAGCATTTGTGGGCTACATTATTGCTTTGGAAAATATGTCGTTCGGTTCGAGGGAGGTGTGCTCTCATCAATTCAATTTCGCTTTTCTGTTATCTATCTTCTAATGAGATTGTGAGCTTCGTGGAAGTTTTTTCTTCTTACCTGTTTCAGGTGCACTGGCAGGTTTTGCCAGTTAATGTTGTTTCTAACGCAATTTTCGATTTCAGCATTAATTTTTCCACTCATTTTGTCGTAAAAGTATTTGTTCCTTGATTTAGTTAGACAAATAATTTATTAGTTAACCGCGAAACATTATTTTTGTCTTTATTTTGAAGTGATTCTCTACATTGTTTTGAGAAAAAAGTTGCAATGGAAAAAAGTAAACTCCGTATGTGAAACAAATGAAAATAGTTTGACAGTGCCGTCTAGATTTGACGGAGGTGGAACATTGTGGTAAGAAATGGCTGAATTCAGACAGTAATTTTTGTCGTTGCCGGATAGGAATAAAAAACGTCGATTATCCGAGATTATCCTGATTTACCGAAAAGTTACGTTAATGCGGAGTTTTTTTTGGATTTTTTTTGGGGTTTTTATTTTTGTCGGACGTTCCGGGTTTTTCCATGCAAAGATTAAGACTCCAACTTCTAGGCCGACGGAGGTAAGAATTCCTATGAAATGGTAAATTTTCGATTGTTTTTCTTGCATGGCTGAAATCAAACGCCATATCTCAGCCAAAGTGAAGTAAATCAATCAATCTCAACTCCTTTAAGTCAGTCTGATTGATTGATATTTTATTTATGTGGTATTCGATTGGGCGCTCTCAGAGCACTTTTTTTGCTCTCAGAGCAATTTTTATGTTCGTTTGGTACAAAAAAAAGCAATCTTTTTCAGATTTCAGAGCACTTTTGCGAATCTGGATATTTTCTCAGATTTGCTTCAGATTTACCAATACACGTGCGTTCGAGTTTGACAACTAGTGGAGTTTGTTTACATTTTAGTGAAATTTTTCAACTGCAAAGACACGCATTGCATCGGGTGGATCTATTTTTGTTAATTATTTATGTACAAATGTTTAGAAATCAATCTGGGCGATCATTTTTAATGTTTTCATATAAAATTTAACCAGTGAATGGAAAACGCTTAGAAAAGTGTCGAGGGCTACACATATTGGAGTCGCACAAATATCAACAAAAAAAAGAGCAAGTGACGTTTTTGTGTTCGTTTAGCCACCCGAAATCTGAAATCTGAGAGCAAATCTGAAGAAGCCCAATCGAATACCACATTAGTATCGCGTCAGTTTTGGAGTGAAAATCCGCGATTCCTGACGTTTCGGGACCTAGGATTGCGGTGGATGTATTCAGCAAACAAAAAGAATATGGGTTTGAATGGAAAATCCGTTACAGTTATTGTTGTAGCGGTAAAATTAAATTAAAATGATTTTGGGGGGTAGACGTACCAAAGATAACTTTTTTAAATTCATTCATTTCTGGGTGAAAGTCGGTTTAGAATAAACTGGAAAAAAGCATTTCTTTTGGGTGCTATGAACGATATTTGCGTAAACAGGTGCGATTTCCCCCTTCAATGAAGATATACACCTGAATTTTGATAATAAAAAACGTGTTTTGCATGGTTTCGGGAATCGCACATGCTTCGACTCTGTTACTTGCTCGCTAAATTTTGCTATATCCTGACTGTGCTATCCATTTCGATGAATCTTAGAGTTACCTCTTGCTGAGGGAAAAGGGAACAGTCCTATGGATGCGGGAGCACCTATAAATATCCTGGAAAAGCTTCTTCAATTCAAAAGATGGTATACGACATGGAATGTAAAACGCCTTCCAATCTGCCAAAAGACATTAAATGAAAGATTATGGAAAATTAATCCTGTCAAAATCATATCAGACGCGATCACTTCTGAATAGAAAATGTCTGTCTGTTTTTTATCCCCCAAAGGATAAAGCTGGTCCGTTAAATTAAATTTATTAGACGATTTTTGCAAAAGTAGTAAACGCATATAAGTATAGAAGTATATAAGTTATTTAGTCAGCTGTTATTTTTTATTTGGTTTTCACGTTGAATGTGAAAGTAATGCTGTCATTTTCAGCCAGACGTCTATTTAGTATTGGGCATCCCTTTAATCTTCCGTGTTAGTAATGTGTAATGCAGCAATATGCGTCTGATTTCTGATCTCATTCTTATGCCTTTAATAACATTACCTGCAGACAAACGGATGTTTCTGTTCCATCTCGTGCAAAAACACGCGTATGTGATATTGTAAATGTAGTCTAAGGTTTGCTCTTTTGATGGAAAGAAAAGACAGAAAATACAAATAGGTTCGATTAAGTATATAGGTTACATTATATTGTTTTCATTTTCAATACATAGTAAAATACGTCCCCAATAATTACTTTATTGTAACAATTAAAGGACTACATCAAACCGACTTATCAACGAACTAAAGCTACTTTATATTTAAGACACAAATAGTTAGAAACTTTTAAAATCGTCTATGCAATATAAAAAAACATCAATTTACACATCAATCTTAAACACTGAATTATGACTCTTTTCAATGGTTATTCGTAATAAATACTGCATTTCTACGATAGAAATTCAATACTACAAAAATCATTTGCATTTTACATTCTAAATTTAATTTATTGTAATTGTAATTGTTCTTTTGGCTACTTCAAACGGGCGTTCATCTCAAAGTATTCCGCATTTTTTCAAAACCAGTTTCTTCTTTGATGACTTTTTCGCAGGCCTTAGAATAATGGTACCGTTGGACTTTGTAAATGTCGGACTTAAGGCACCTAAATGAGAAAACCACATTAAAACAAATACTTTTATTAACTTTTTGAACTTACTTATCGTTGGTTGACCAACAGGCGCAACTGTGTTATAGGACTGTGTCATTTGCTGATGGCATTTTGTAGCCAAATACCGGAAAACTGACGCAACGTTAACATCTTCTTTGACGGATGTTCTGATTAGTCTACATCCAAGATTCCTTGCCAATGTTTCTACTTCGTCACTGTAAAGAAAATCAAGTTATTATTTTTGAACTTTTTACCACTGCATTGAACGTGTGAACTCACGCAGTCACTATAGCTTGATCCATTAGATCAATTTTGTTTTGGACTATCACTGTTGGTATTTCATTGCACTCGTTTTCCACCTAAAAATATGTTCACATTATGTTAGGAAGTAGATAAAAATGTAGCTAAGTTTTGTCTTTTGTTCGTGGAGCCAAACTTCGATCGATCTTTAAGCGAAAAATAGTAAAAATAGCAAATTACGAGGCCTCTTGATGTGATTAAGGAAATTCTGAGAAATATAACGCGTCCAATAAAATGGCATGTATATATCGCCCACTGCAAGGAAACTGGGGTCAGGAATCTAGGTTTGTATAAGTCTTACATCTAGCTGATTAACAGATTTGTTTGACGTGTCTAGCACCAGTGCCCACTAGTGCGCACTGAGAAGTGTGAGCTAATTTTCACGCCTGTCAGAAACCCTGCACAGCTCTGAAAACTCGGCTTCTATATCGAAATGTTTCCCTGAAGTCTGTCAGTTGTTGATATCGACAAATAATTATCTTTCGGTAACACTTTTTCCAGTTTATTGTTAAAAATAAGTGAACTAAATTCTGAATTTGGGTTTGCCATAATGCAAATAGTTGATAAAAGTGTTCGCAATGTAGACGACGAGTTTGAAAATGAATGACAGCAAGCGAAATGGTAGCAAAACTCAGCACTGAATTCTTGGCCCCACAAATTAACTGGGGTCAGTTCAGGGCACAACTAGGGTGCCCTAGAAGCCATGCCAAACACATGTTTTCAGTACCAGAGCGTGTTTAGTGCCATTTCGAACGCATTTGGGTTAACCCAGTGCACACTTGTGCGCACTAGGGTCCACGTCAAACAAACCTAATAGGTCTGTTCCTTTACTTTTGTAGTAAAATGGAAAAGACTGTCAAAATGACAGTGGTGGGGATAAATTCTCTCACGGAGAGAGACACTTACGAAAAAGTTAGGGAACGCTTTTGTAGGAAACTACCAATAATGACAGATACATAATTCAAAAATTCAAAAAGTGATAAACGAAGAATTTTGCTAATTAACTAACAGGATTAGTTGATTCATCTAGAGATGAAAGTGATTCGGAATAAATCGACCTTCTTTTTGAAGAATCCGAGTATGTGGAAGAGTTTGTACTGATTGAGCTAGAAGCATTCGAGAAGGAGAAAAAGCAACACAGCAATAAAAACTACGTGGAGGATATTGTCCTTTCTTAATCCTCACAGCAAAGAAGAATTTCGTCGTCGCTTTCGAAAAGAATCTAAGGAGAACATTCAATATTATTTTCCCGCCTGTTGATACCATTTTAATTAGTAAGAAATCAAAACAAATGCACTCATATGCCAAATAGGTCAACAAATTTCAAATCAGCTGTTAATTGAAAGGTGACTGACAGCTTTTTCAATTCTACACCAAGAAATTTGTTGAGTAAAAATTCGTAAGATTCTCAGTGGAGGGGTAATAGCTTGCTCTCTCGATGACGCTCTCTTTTGCGAATTTTTCGAGTTAAGGAACGACATTGAGTAAAATTTGTACGAATTAGTACAAATTCGTAAGATTTAAAAGTAAGGGAACAGACCTTATGTCTCAGTTTTGATTAGCCTAAATCGATCACATGAACAGTTTCTTTAGTTGAAGTTTATGAAGCGGTAGCCGACGAATATATTCAATAATTTCGTGAGTGAGAATTGACAGTTCTTATTATGAACATTGACATTGGAAAAGTGACGTGACCGGCCAATCGAGTTTTTGCGTTCAGGGTATATCTAGTTCACACCACTAGTCGACTTAAGGTAACTAGATTCTTTCCGTTTTCTGAACCTTTAAATTCTTAAGATGTTTCTTCTGCCCTTAAATTGTTGTAGCTCTAATGGCGTTTTCGATTGAAGAAAAGATTTCCCCTTTCTATGAAAAGATTAAATCTAGAAGTGCTCTTTCTATGTATTCTACGTTTCATGTTAACACGATAGAAGTGTCTGGAATATTTTGAGAGAACTGCCCTGAACCCACCAACACACACTAGCAAAATGTCAGGTTGAAATGTTTGTTGTGTTATTAGAAACAAATTTTTCGCTTGTGATCCGAAAATATACGATTACGCGTCTAAAATGTAAACTGAACTTGAAAAATATTGATTTGGCCTATTAAAACATTCATATTTACTGTAGAAAACAAAATAAGTAACAACAGAAAATCTTATCACACATAAATGGTGTCTATCACTGTTGCAAAAGTGCTCCAACGGATTTCATTGAAAAAAACATTTCTGAACTTCGGGGCAATTCTCTCGTATCTTCAATGAAAAACGCCATAAGAATATATCTCCTGCTGTCACAATGACAGTTGCTGTCACTCTATGAGGTCTTTTTTGCATTAAACTTTTCTAAATTTGCGACCTTATCTGTACTCGAAATATTCGAAGTGCATTTCTTAAGATTAAGTGCGTGAATATCAAATAATCGATGGCTGTTATTAGATATCCTGACTGTTATGACCGCTAACTAACGCTACTTAAACTCAATGCAAATGCTACATAAATTGTCTTTAATCTTTAAGACACATGTCGCTACCGCCAAACACTTGTACAGCTAGCTAGAGTGGTAGGAGGAACAGCAGAAGCAGCAGCACCAGCACCTCAATCAATCCCACCGCCAACACGTACATGCAAATTACCTTCATTTTCCAATCCTTAATAGCCTCGAACGACGTTCGATCTGTGGTGCTGAATGTCAGCACACACGCTTGCGCACCGCGGTAATAGGCTTTGGTAATAGCGTCGAATTCCTCTTGGCCAGCTGTGTCCCACAGCATTATTCTGACATCTTCACCATCAATTCTACACGTAAATGGAATTAGGCGTGCATTATAGACAGCAAACACAAAACAAAGAAAAGATCTTCGCAGATGTAACGATACTCACTCGATTTGTCTCTCTAGGAAATCAACACCAATTGTTTTCTTGTAGTCCTTTGTGTAGATCCCCTTGCAGTAGCGTTGTATCATTGAACTCTTTCCGACGCCACCATTCCCCACAATTACTACCTGAAATGAAATCGAATTGTCGTTACATACAGAATAGACTGGAATGTTATTTGATAGTGGAAATAGTTAAGGTCCTTTTCTAAATCGCTAATGCAGAGAATTTATTTTTATTTTTTTGTTTTAATGTCGCATTACTTTTTTTAGTATTTGAATATCCTGTTCAATAACAACTGGATCATGTACAGCGACTATAAAATTCGATAATAAAATTGAATAATAAAATTGGAAATGTAAGGGGAATAAAATGTGTTGAAAGCAAAATGTGCATCCCGATAACCGCTGCTGTAAGGGGACTACAGTTATTCGTTGATGCGTCATTAAAGAATACTTATGTATCTATACAAAGAGTGGTAATTGTTTTGTAAATTAAAATTGCAACAGCGTTTCGGTCAGTAGGAAGTGGGGTCCTAAAATGTATACATTGGGGACGTTCAAGTATCTAGTTTAGTAAGTCTGACAGCTCTCTCACTAAGTGAATCTCGGTTTTGATTGGTCGAAATCGGTCAAATGGGCAGCTGTTTCAGTTGACGTTTATGGAGGGGTAGCCGTCGAATCTAAGCCCTGTTTTTTTGAGCTTCGATCTCAGCAAAGCAAAGTACAGTAGGATTTTTAGCACGCAATTACAACAACTACGCTCTACTTGACACTTCGAGACTCGCAGTAGTTGTTGTAAAATGTGTGCTGAAAATCCTACTTTAATTTGCTTTGCTGAGATCGAAGCTCAAAAAAACACGCCTCTAGTCAAGAAATTCGTGACTGAGTACTAAGTTGACAGTTCTCATATGTGGCTGACCCAGAAAATGTGACGTTCCCGACCAATCTTGTTTTTGCGTTCAGGTTACATCTCATCCAGACCAATCTAGTCGACTTAAGGTAAGTAGATTCTTGAATGCGGCCATTGACATTTTAGCAGTACACAAACAGCAAATCTTTTGGAAAAATGCTTGACAGTCATGTAATTTAAGGCAAGAAACAGATTGGCACAGCACTCAGCATCATCAATAGCAACGTTGACAGCTGCGGTCCACTTTTTAGAGTGACAGTTTTTTAATTGGATTATGACACTTCAGCCCTGTTTTATTGAATACGCTCACATGATAAAATAGGGTAAATATATTTTGTTGTGTACTTCGACTTGGAGTTTGATTCTATATTGCTTTTGCTTTTTTGCTTTTTTTCTTAAAGCAGTTTACTACCAAAATCATGAACACATCATCAGGAACTGTCAAATATTGTGTAGTTGCTGTAAATAAGTGATAAAGATTGCATTTCTATGGCTCCACCACTCGAAACAGTGCGGTTTTTCACCACCACCCGACTGCCAACTATCAAAACTTCCAAGGATGACTTCTTAACATTCTAATTAAATTTGAAAATACCTTAATTACGTTATGTAAATTGACTTAAACGCCACGATGCCTGTGACTCAATAGAAGCAAACAGCACAATTATTGTTCGCAACACAAGCGGGCATCGATGAAAACCCGCTAACAAACCCACCAGACAGTGGCTTGTGCTGGTGCAGCAACCTGCTGCAAAAAGCAAACTCAACATCAATTAAAATTCTCCACACTCACTTTGATTGCGATTTCAATATCCTCTTCTCGCATGCTGCTCGTCCCACTGGCGCTGCTGCTGCAGTAACCTCTATCGTAAACAGGTTGAAGTCTCATTCAAATTCTCAAGTCCTTTCCACTTGTCCAATATGTTTCTAACTATGGAAGCCCGGCCTGGACCAAACAACAAATGTATTTATTTCCGGATAACTCAGACTGCAGAGGACTCCGTCCGTCTCCAATGAAAATCAGCGGGCGGAAGAAAGTCTACTCGTCTGGACACTGTGACCCGTTGTGATCCTGGAAATAGAAAATAACTTGCATTATTGTGACGGACAAATTATTTTGTTAAATAAAATAAAACAATTGTTGTGCTGTTAGAGTATTTTTTTTTTAATTTCAAATGGAGGTGTCCATTTAGGATTTATCGAGATTCCCCGTTGGTTCTCGCTTTGCATTGGCAGAAGAAAACGAGTTATTTTGATTCACATTGGACAACACTAGTAGTGATGGCATCTAGGAAGCAACATTTCTCTTGCGTGTTTGGCAGTGGCTAAGTACGCCAGCCTCTGAGTGTAATTAGTAGATCAGTGAACATAGCTAATGGGAATGATGCATTGCATTTGTACTGTGATACCGGAATGTGTGTGATTCGTATGCGATAGTCGATTTAAGGCATTTTGTTATGAATCTAATACCGCATTTGTCATAGTTGTGTAGGTTATGTAAGCACGTGAAAGATTTAAGATTGTAGATGCACTCGATATAATTGAGTGTAGCTCTTGAACAAGTTAGTGCAGTTTACAGGGTAGGGCATAACATGGAGGAGCAATTTTTAAGCAGAAGAGTACGCACGCTTACTTCAGATATAAATCTGTAATAGGCTGTGTACGAATAAGTGAAATGTTCGGAATTGAAATTCGGCTATCAAATCAAAAATTATATTTTACCATTTGTAAATTTAAAGTTAAGTTTTGATCTTGGGTGAAAGGAAAGAAATCAAATGTCAGTATGCAATTGACTCTAGCGGAATGTTCCCTCAACAATCGATCGCTTCAATAGAGAGTTTCGCGAAGCCCATCCTCTCGCATATGGGCTATATTTTTCGTTCAAACGTCAAAAAAACTTGTAGGGTAGAAAAGGCGATTAATAATGGCCAGAGTAGGCCTTGTTAAGAAATTCTTAAAGAGCTCACAATTCTTATTACTTAAACTTATCAGCTTTAACCAAATACGTTGAATAAACATAATTTTTAAATTCTACCATGCTTTTATCCTGTTAAGTTTGTTTTCTATCTGCACTTGGTTTTTTCTTCTTCTTATTTAACACTGACGTTGTCGCGAACCACCATTGGAGTCGATTGCTGTTTTATTATGCTGCCTCATATTTTATTAGTCTTCATATACCCATTTAGTGTAATTCATTAATTCACCTTAAATTGAGTCTTGTCCTACAAGCAGAAAAAAAATTAAAAAAATATAAATAGTATTTATAGGCTGACCACATGCCTGTAAACGCTTTTCCTCAAACCAGGGTTGTCATAGCATTTGGTGAGGCGTTTAAATGACATTCTGTATGCATGTATAGAGATAATTTTAATTTCTCTCTTATTCAAATTCTGCGTTTCTACCTTAAGCAATGGTTCGACCTCCTACTTCCGTTGTTTACTGTTTAATTTGACAGATTGTGGTCACAGTTGTTTTTTTTTCGAGATCCTTTTCAACCCTTCTTGACAGCTAATTTAACATAAACAATATTGCAAAATAAATATTCATTTATAAAATAATTTGTCGCTCTTCTCTAAATGTGTCAAAAGCTAACAAGTTCATTTTGCCAATAAAGGCCAAAAAAAAAACTACACCAATCATAGGCGTAAAGCCACTCCCCTAATCTATCTAATCCAAGATCGGTTTATCGTTAATTCGATCTGCAAGCAATCAAGAATCTCAGCTTAACTGCTGTCAGCTGTCAAACTATGAAGGACAAACATTGCTGCATTCCACGTATATGTATAATAAACATAAATAAATTATGACATTTACACTGGAGCACACCTGATTCAATTCCGACCTTGTCTTCTTCTCAAGCTTAAACAAGATGAAATCGAAGCCAGGTCCGTTTCGATTTCTTTGCGGTATCTCAAAGATACAAGAACTCATAGTGAAGTCAAGCAAAGGTGGCCAACTATACATATACACTCATGCAACGTACTGATTCGTGTTAGGTATAATAATATGAATATACATATATATACCCAATCGAACGCGGTTGCGATAGGAAAGAAAAGTCAAACACGACTTCCAATTCATGTTCGTCTCTTTTTTTCTTTTTTTTTTGTTCCATTTTAGTTAGTTATTAAGTTACAAATGCGAAATAGATTTCCACCAAAGACTATCCACAACCGGCATCCATTCGTTAGCAACACAGCCTCGTGAGCTCGCGGTGCGCATATAGCAGAATGGAAACGGTGTACCACACACAGGTTCAGCGAACTCTACTGCACCAGGAATGAAAGGCATGTAGAGTACGCGCCGCTGCTGCTGTATGAAAGCGCTTCTCGAGTAGCTATAGTAGCGATATAGCGACAGCGAATTTTGCTTCCTAGACGTTACACAGGCGCATCTTCTAATCAAACAGATGGTATTTTGATGGTATCTATGTGTTCGTTTGGAAAGTGCCCGCTGGCTATATAATTATCCACGATAAAACTAAAGGTGTTACATTCGGTTTGAACTTTTCAAGTTGATATTCATTTGGAAAATTAGTTTTTTTGTGCTTTGTTGGGAAAATGTGATAGCAATTCTCGGTATATAGAATAAATACAACCGAATTTTATTATTGTTATTTTTAAACGAGTTTTTGCATTCAGGTTGCATCTAGTCCGACTTAAGTTATAACTAGATTTTGGAATGTGCCCGATATATTTGATTCTTTTTTATAGGATATAATTTCGATCACCCTACTAAATCATTAAACAAAATGAATATTCGATAAATATAATCGTGAAATTTGGTTGCGAATCAAATTCAAAATTGTAAGCTGTTCTTAAAGATTGTACTAAACTATTAAGACTCTATTACATAAAATGCTATTTGGCATTAAATTGACTTCAAGCTTATGTTTCACATCAAATTTTGTAGATTTTAGGAATTAAATATACTTTTTCACTTCCTTTGTCATTATTTCACCAATACTACATGAATCGGGCAATAAACGCGATCAAGATTTAGTTTAGTCGTCGCAAGGCGTATTTTTTTGAGCTTCGATCGCAGCAAAGTAAAGCAGGATTTTCAGCACGCAATTACAACAAATACGTTCTACTTGACACTTCGAGAACTTAGAGTAGTTGTTGTGATTGCGTGCTAAAAATCCTACTTTACTTAGCTTTGCTGAGATCGAAGCTCAAAAAAACACGCCTACAATCAACCACTATATATGTTCTCGAATGAAGTAGCTTTTGTTCTGTTAAATGATGTCAAACTAATAATACACATAAAGTCATTCTCTATCAAAAGTTCAGATTTGGTCAACTTGCGTGAATGTCAAAACGATGAACGAACGCAAAAAAACAGTCAAGACCCCACCTAGCAGACTAAATCCTCTATTACATTTTCAACCTAAAGATGGTTGACAACCCGATGAGTGCAGGTGGGAAATTCCATTGCAATTCGCCTAAATCCAAGCGATAGAACGAAATGCGATGATTAATTACCTACATTTTTCATGAGTCAAACAGCGGTGGTAATAAATTGTATACAGAGATCATAGACAAACCATACTGAGACCCCCAACTCACAATCCTCTTGCCGCTGGCCCCCTCAGTTTTTTTTCAAATTCGCCATTTTGTATTCCTATCGGTGTTCTGTCAATTGGGAATCCGTGTGACATGCAAAAACATACAAAAAATACAAAAATAAATGCTGCCAACCTCGGCAACCGTGGGGAAATGTGAAAGAATTCGGGAATACCACATTTTAGCATAACTGAATGCCATTGGTTAATAATTATAAATTTTTTGAAGGTGAATAATTTGATTTATGTGGTTAATAAAACTATCTAAAGGAGATGATTTACATACTAGAAATATATTGGGACAAATATGGTTGTGTATTTCCCGCTTTTGAATATAATTTCGTCTGCAAATTTTTCTTAAATAATAAAGAAAATTTGCTCAAAATGTTTTTATTTTCCCTCAACCAACCTACATTCTTAATTTTTCCCAAATATTTTAAGCAAATGTACACTTTTTCCTAAAAAAAAATATTATTCACACGTAACGCACAATTTCAAATTTAACGGATAAAATTCTATGAACGCTGCAAGCCACTTTGCCCAAAGCGGAAGTGGCATATGCAAGGTGCGAGTGTATTTGTTTCTGAAGTTTCGTGACATTTGTCAATACGAATTTCTATGTACAATACAAGCGCACTTAGCGTGTGCCACCCCATAGAAATATAGCTTGTAGGCTAAGTAACGGGAAATCGGTCGAAGTTGGTGGTCTCAGTATTGTCTCTGACAGAGATGCTTCATAAATGGCGACACAAAAGCATTTGCCAATAATTACTGTCAACTTATATTTTACTGATAAGCGACAACCAAAATTGTTTAGGTCTTTTTATAATAATTTTGTTTTAGTCATTTGCAAAATATATATGAAAAAATTTCTGTATAGATTGGGGAAAAAATGTCTCGAGAAAAAGAGAAAACAAAATTAAATCAGACAACCATCTGTATCCATCAATAAGATAGTTTACCTTCTTTGGGATGGAATTAAATTTTTTGAATAGAAACTCTACTCATTTGATAATCTACCAGAATTCACAACATTCAAAGAAACACTGGTTAACTTTAGTTTGCTATCTACCTACCTTTCCCTTTTACAATGCTTAAGCAACTGTCATTAAGGAAAATTCGAATAACAGCGATGCGATGGAATTTTTCTTTTCGTTTAAATGGAAGCAATTTCTTTAACGGATAAAAAAAAATATAGCACAATTTCCTTCGAGCCGGATTTGAACCAGCGACCTATGGATTTCAACATTCATATCATGAGGCAAATATGTTCGAATCGCTTTTACACTTTCCGATCACATCAGTTCACAATTTTACTTCTACAGTCCACCGCTCTACCAACTGAGCTATCGAAGGCTTTCCAGCGACGGTGGCAAATTTGCAAAACAAGTCATTTGCAAAGCCCACCCCAATAACCCCCATCTATATTTATAAGGAAAGCTTTTTCCGTCTCGTTCTCAATGCATTTATTTTGTTGGAAGACTTTCGTTTCGCATGAATGTGGTGTTTGGTGGATTTTCATTAGCATTACCTACACTATTTGTCACTCCACAATACAATACCGGCCGGTATGTCAATGTCGGTGCAATAAAACGAAACTGATTTATTTACCGGTCTGCTTTTCATTAGCAATAAAGATGACAGTGAGTTTATGCAATAAATTGACATTTGTGTGTAGGTCTAGGTATCTACGTAGAGAAATTCAATGAATTGTTTTGCTGAACTCTTTTCGTACTCGTTTTTTCTGGTAGTGACGTTGGTGGGCACATCTTTCAACGATAAGAATGTTGTTGCACCGTTAGAATGTGGTTTAAATAAAATCGAATGTGCTGCAGCCGTCAAGGAACGAAACGAAAATTAGGATGTTCAAAACTCTATTTAATTATGTCTGACAGCAGGTGGCTGTCTTATTTCGTATGGCTGGATTTTTATTGGCCCAATGATGATCAAGAAAACAGTTTTTACAGTTTAGACGCTTATGGAGAGGTAGCTGACAATAAACCAGTCACGAATTTTTCGACTGAGTGCTAACATTTTGATTATATTATAAGAGTGTCGCACTGAACTGACTAATCTAGTTTTAACCTCAATCACTACATTGGCCTCAGCGCGCTACTTATTTTTAATCTATTCACATAAAAGAGTAATGGAGTTTTTCATGGAAGATTCGAGAGAATTGCCCCCAAAATTCAGAATTGCTCTTTTAAATGAAATTCGTTGGAGCACTTTTGCAATAGTGGTAGATACCAATATGAACATCATACGTGAGAATTGCTTTTCTGTTGATACTTTTTCGTTGTTTTCTAAAATAAATGGTAATGTTTTTATAAGCCAAACCAATTTAATTTAATTATAGTTAACATTCGCGCACTCAAATTGCATATTATGGGATCTTTTGCTAGTGTGTTGGCGAGTTCAGTGCAATTCTTTCAAAATATTGTGGAGACTTCTGTCATGTTAAGAATTGACACGGAAGTGCACTTGTTTCTTCAATGAAACATAGAAAGAGCACTTCTGGATTTGAGCTTTTGATAGAAAGGGCAATTCTTTTCTTCAATCGAAAACTACATAAGTACTTATCATTTTTCTTACAAAGTGCTTGCATCATTTTGACGTTCATTTTCATTTGCCTCTTGTGAAATGGGGAACTGAATGCTGTTTATGAAGTAAAGCAATGGTTTTCAAGAATATTGACACATTCATCGCGTGTTTTCTATTCTCAATTGGAGTACCCTCTATATACCGACTATATTGTTGCATATTATGGCAGCTGCTATTTCAAAGAACCGCTTTTTCCAAACGGTTAAAAATATGAAATTGTACTGGATTAACGATTTCCTTATCAGAAATCATTGAAAGTAGAAATAAATTCGGATAAAAGCGATTGTTTGACAGTTTTCCTTCTAGGACTGAAAACGAACTCGTTTGTCAGTTGTCAGCGCTCACCTCTTTATCCAAATCATCGCTTTTATCATTTTTACCAAACACATGCATGGAAATGAGTTTGTGATTTATCTAAGCATTATTTTATGCGCATTTTCATTGATACGAATATATCGGTTCCAATCAGTTGGAGTACCTAAGTAAGTGATGGACACAAAGTTGTTTTTATGTTTTCTTAAAGTCGATTAAGCAAATTCTTCGATTTCAACACTTGGCCCATTAAATATTCAAATAGCCGTGCACCGAAAAGCGGAAAAGGTTGTCCATTAGTGTCGGTCATTCGTACCAAACTCTTCAGCATTGTTATTCATCACAATTATGACGCAAGAGTTTGTAGAACAGGAAACCGTATAATTATCTAATATTTCTTTATGTTTATTACTTTTCATCGACAGAGAGTGCGAGGAAAAATTACTTAATACCATAATACACATGTAAACCCCCCCTAAACGCCACTTTCAGCTAACGACCTGTATCTCTGTTATTAAACTTTTCACAACCATGTAATGATGATTGGCGATTGAAACCAGTCTCGCTGAAAGACAACCACGCTGCTAACTCCGCTCACATTTTTCTCAAAATCTACCCAATAATTTAGTTTAGCGTCGAAGCTAATCCATTGCCGCAGGGCGGCGCTCTGTACAATAACAAATTCAAGATCCAATCCGGCTTGCAAAAGCCCACGCCTAATGTTGTGATCTTGAGCACTTAACCGTCAATCGAATTCCATCGACCTGTTTTGCACAGCGGCGCACGCGCAAGCGGACACATTTAAAATTCAGGTCAGTAAGCTAGCCTGACAATTCAATTCATAAATCATGCATTCCGCCAAGATTAGCACATTCAAAGACAAAGTGCACACGCAATGCGTAGGACCATATGCGCATTAGCTGAGTTGCGCGTGCGCAGCGCTTTACTCTCGAGCCGATTATAAATTCCCAACGTGACCGCGATGGCATAATGATGTACAATAAAAGCACACCTTTGAAAGGTTACCATAAAAGTCACTTAGCCAGAGTTCAATTAACTCATACCCCGAGTGCAATGAAACTCGGACTATGCTCACACGAGTTTCGCGCAAATGATCGCTGCAATCATGCAACTTCAATCTGTGCTATTGTTCCATATGCAAATCCGGGCCGTGTACATCGTACATACCGCAATCTATAATTATCTTGGGAGGAACAATGAAATTTTGTCACAATGGTTATTGGGTTTGGGTCCACGCCACATGAGCCTCTCCCTCTCTCTGTCTTTCAGCAGATTAAACAGATTAAACATGCATTGCGTTGCGTCGTCGCCTAGGTAATTAATTGCACAAACGTGACGGTGATATGGAGCCAATACTATCTACTGGATCAGCCACCCCGTATAATGGCAAGTTGCACAAGCCTAAGTATTGCATGATGGTGTAGGCGTAATTACTCCCGTTTGAGTGAAGAAGAAGCAGACTGGAAGATGGAGAAACGTGTCTTATTTTTTCTTTTCTCAAAGCTGGATGGCTCTGCAGATAGATGGATATGTTTGGTGCAGAGCAGAGATTGATGATACAAATGACGACGATGAAGATCGTTTTCTATTCACTGTTAGATGATGATCATCAAATACTACTACTCTCTATGGTGTGGAGATCGTTTACCGGTAGTTGTTGTTGGTGGTGCTGGTGCTGGTGATGAAGTTTTGCTTAAACGTTGTTATTGCTACATTGTGTATGTTGCAATTCAATTGTATCTGATGGGACTATTTTCTGCCTCTGTTTGTTCCCATCGTCTTTTTTCCCCTCTTCGGCAAGGCAATGCAAACTGCTTCTGGGGACAATCATCCGACCCACTTTAGAGGAGGAGAACCGGGGCAGTCATCAGTTATTCGGCTGCTGGCTCTTTGATGCTCTTAAAGGGGAACTGAGAGATCTATTAAATTGGTCTTGATGAAGATTTATATGCGAACTGCAGTCTGCACTATGCAGTGCAATGGAATAATGCTCACTTGAGGGTTCTTCCTTGAGAGTTTGCTCCGAGCAAGGCATTGTTGATATTAGAGGAGAATTTGTTAAAGTAGATTCAGTGGTTTCTCGAAACCAAATTAAGTCAAATTTAACATGGAGATTGGTGAGAAGAGTATGAGAACTCTTTGCCTTGGAGGGACTGGAAAATTGGCAGAACAATGAACGTTTAAATCAGGCTCAGAGTCACGTTACTGGTGTTGGAGTGCTGCTGTGCCGACAGCTCTAATCACCTATGCGCAAGTATGAGAAAATGTGCATCAGATTATTTTGAACTTATTCACTGTAAAATATTAGATTAAAGACTTTGAAGCGATTTACTGGCGCATTTTAGCAAACACTTTGCTTAAAGATGTTTATTAGTTCGCTTTTTTGGAAGACGTCAAATAAAACGTCAAACGATGTCAAACTCTTTGTCAGATCTCAGATTGTGTGGCAAGTAATACAAGATGTCATTGAGTCATTCGCATGATTTCTTTCTTTTTAATGCAAAATTTGACAGCTTAGTTGCACTTATATTGCGATGCATAGTTTATTTTCTTACATTTTGACGTATCGCCGCAGAGTAATGGCGTTTTCAATTGAAAAAAAGAATTGCTTGAATCAAATCTAGAATTCCTTTTTCTATGCTTTCTATGTTTTTTTTTAAAAAAGGCACTTCTAAGTCAATTCTTAAGACGACAGAAGTGTCCGGGATATTTTCAAATAATTGCCCTGAACTCACCAACACACACTAGCAAAATGTCAGATTGAAATGTTTGCTGTGTTATTAGAAACAAGTTTTTCGCTTGTGATCCGAAAATATACGATTACGCGTGCAAAATGTAAACTGAAATTGAAATATATTGATTTATATTTACTGTAGAAAACAAAAAAGCAAGTTACAACAGAGTAACATAAAGTACGTAAATAGACTTCGAACCACTTTCAGCCACTTACAGCTTTGACATCTAATGGATATCACAAATATAAGTAGAACTTGCATTTTTGCAACAAATGAAACGTTCTGCGAGAACATTCGACCACCGATGAATATTCTTTAATTTCACAGATTTTATTTTTGGACGCAACTGATTTTTAAGTCGGATTTTTTTTAATTTCTTTCTTGTCAACTTTGTGCATTTGACATATTTATCAGTACTCGCCAGTTGAATTTCTCTCAGCTGTTTCGAGACAAGGGAAGTTGCTCGTTACTCGTTATTTTGCTAATTTTCTCTTTTTCTGTCAACTTTGAAGAGAACGTGAATATATATAAACTTTATTCAGATTTATTGCTATTAACGCGCTATTGGTCCAAGGGATAAGCGCTTTAACAATTGACTTATATTTATGCTTGATTCACTTTCTGTCAACGGCAAAAATAATCGCTTTCGAAGATGAGCAGATGGTTCATGAAAGATGGTTCTTGTAATCCCATTCCTTGCTATAATAAAATCTGCCATATTGAATGCCACTAATCTATTCACCAGTGAAAGGCAGTCAGCTTCGTATGACATAACGCAAATCACAGCTACGACGCTCATAACAAAACTCCGATATTTAAATTCTAAATTACTGTCAAACATTAAAATGTTTGTTAAATGCTGTCATTTTGCCGAAATTACAGTCAATATTCGCATATGGTAATTAATTCAGATCAATGAATCTTAATTAGTTCAATGATCTGGTATCTACAGAAATCAAACCGTTGCAAACGTCCACTATTGTTTTAGGTGTCCAAATAAAAAAAAATTCTGAATATTTTAAAAAGCTTTTGAACGTTGTGCTAACCATAGACAAACCATACTGAGACCCCCAACTCACAATCCTCTTGCCGCTGGCCCCCTCAGTTTTTTTTCAAATTCGCCATTTTGTATTCCTGTCGGTGTTCTGTCAATTGGGAATCCGTGTGATATGCAAAAACATACAAAAAATACAAAAATAGCTGCTGCCAACCTCGGCAACCGTGGGGAAATGTGAAAGAGTTCGGGAATACCTCATTTTAGCATAACTGAATGCCATTGGTTAGTAATTATAAATTTTTTGAAGGTGAATAATTTGATTTGTGTGGTTAATAAAACTATCTAAAGGAAATGTTTTACATAACTAGAAATATATTGGGACAAATATGGTTGTGTATTTCCACTTTTCGATATAATTAACTTCGATTTCGTGTGTAAATTTTTCTTCAATAATAAAGAAAATTTGCTCAAAATGTTTTTATTTTCCCTCAACCAACATACATTCTTAATTTTTCGTAAATATTTTAAGCAAATGTACACTTTTTCCTAAAAAAAAAATATTATTCGCACGTAACGAACAATTTCAAATTTAACGGATAAAATTCTATGAACGCTGCCAGCCACTTTGCCCAAAGCGGAAGTGGCATATGCAAGGTGCGAGTGTATTTGTTTCTGAAGTTACGTGACATTTGTCAATACGAATTTCTATGTAACAATACAAGCGCACTTAGCATTTGCCACCCCATAGAAATATAGCTTGTAGGCTAAGTAACGGGAAATCGGCCGAAGTTGGTGGTCTCAGTATTGTCTCTGGTGCTAACTTTCCGCTTATGTGAATTAAATGTTGAACTGCGAAAAAAAACCTACGGTAGAACTTAGACAACTTCTAGAAAGAAAGGTCATTCTTGTCTTCATAAGTCTTAAAGCTTAGTACGCAGCTCGAGCTAAATTTTCGCTCCCATACAGAATTCTCTCCAAAATTTAGCTGAGCTTAATTTAAGCGAACCCATTTAGCTGAGTGGTACGCAGCTCGAGCTAAATAATAAAACTTTTGTTTCAGAATGTACTTCCTGCGTCTGTCAAAATTTAGCGTGCCCATTTAATGGGTCGGAACATTTTCTGAAGCTAAATTGCGACAGATCGTTGTGCATTTGTTGTTCTGTTGCGGAAAAGTATTATTTTTGAATTATTACATGAACAAGAAGTACCTAGAATCATAAATTGTTGAAATAAGAGAGATTTAAATTTTTGAAGGAAATTTTTTCAAAGAACACCTACTTTCTCTGACACTTATCCACTGCGTACTCTATGTCAAAATTTAGCTAGAACTTTGGCTGATGTTTGGAGAGAAAAATTGGAGACCAGCTGAAATTTAGTTTAGCTCGAGCAGCGTACTACGCTTTAAGGTAAATTTCTAAATCATTCAGCAGTACCGATTTTTACTGTAGCTGTAGCCATTTTTATAATACCACAAACGACCTAGTTCTCTGCTAAAATACTGAAAAGAAGCCACTTCTTGATGGCAAAGTGAAAACAAAATCTGTTTCACAAACTGAAAAAAACACACTTCCATTAAGTACACACTTGCTTACTTTTTATTTACTAATCGTAATTTAAGACGAATTTAGGATCACATAAGTTAAATCACTTAAAAGCGTACTTTACATAATACTCGTACTAAAATTTACGAACCCTTTTTAAACGCATTTGAGTAGTATATAGCTTGTGTTACATGCTTCGGTAACATTTGTGGCATTTCATTCTCTTTGTGCAAGTCATCTACAAGCTCGACAATTTTTCTTTTGAAAAAACGTTGATTCCGTATCGACAATGACAGCACATCGGGCGCAATGCCTTTGAAAAATGACATCAACGCTACCTCTTCTCTGGTTTCTCTAATCTCCTCATCATCGTTTGTCGGTCTGTCTCTGTACTTCTTGTTTGGTGGTGGCCGTTCATCTAATTCTACGATAATATGTCGCTTTTCGATGTCCCTTATATTTGAACTAGATGGCCTTAGTTGCGTATAATATCCCTCATGTTGCAGATGGACATTTTCGAAATTATCCAATTCCCTATAGTCAAGAATGTCCGAGCTCGAGCTGTCGTCCGGTTCCATCTTTAAGGCTGTGCTCTCATTGTGCTCCGGTTCTGTCTTGCAATGTGACGCGTAAGTAGTGCTACTATTTGTTGATGAGTCACTGCGCAATACCGATGGCAACAGAAACTGCATCTGTTCATGCAAGTAGAATGGTTTCTTCTTAGTTTTCGGCGCTCCCAAGGCACTGCTTTCAGGATACTCGCGTAAACTTCTCAAAAATCCAGTGCGAACATTTTTCCATTTATCTCTGCAGAAAGAAACTAAAAGAACGAACAACCCATATAGACGAGCACAGATAGCGTATTATCTATGTGTGAGATTGAATTTTGTGTGTACCTGGTTTTTCACATTCTTCGGCGATTTCACTCCAAGCAATTTCTAATTGCTCACGCTTTGCATAGGAGGGCGACAAGGGATTCCATAAACATTCATGTTTCTCTACACATTCGATTACTTTTATTATAAAGTCCTTTTCCGTCATTTTAACGAATAGAACACAAGAGAACCACGAATTAACCGAAATACGACGCACACGTCACTATGATATAACCATGCGATGGTGACTAAATGGAAACATCACTTCATCGAAAAATGTAGTGCCCGCTGCCCGCATGGCGATATTGTGTTTTACAGTTGTGTTGGTGGGATATCACCACATCACCGACAGAGATATCGCTTTAAAATTGTGAAAAGGTAGACTGTATACTGATATTCGTTTGTATATAGAAGCTTCTGCTTGATCGTTGATATTATTTCAAAATATGGATATAGCTAATCAGAGTTTTAGTTTTTTTTTTTTAAATGTAGTGGTAGACTATGTAGATCACTTTTGCTATGTGGTGATTGATGTGTGATGTGCGCCATATGTGCGACTGCGATGTGTGAAACGGAAGAGTATGGCTGGGGAAAGATATTTATACAATTAATCAAGTATGTTTGACGTTAATTTGTAAAATTTAGTGCTGTCATTATCTAGATTCTGCATTGCAACGGCGAATTTGAGGAACTCCCCAAGTGATCAATCGGAATTTATAAAATAGGGAAACAGTCCTAAGCGACCCGTACAGATCGATGTCTGGAGAATTTTTCATCAAATTGGATTGTTATTTTGTAATGAAATTAGATTCGATGGCGCAACTTGCGGACAAACCAAGTGTCAATAGTATTTTCTCGCGTAGTTAGGTGCCTACGTTTCTGGTACATATTCAACTTACACAAAACTTATCATTTAGGGTAAGTGCTGCACTACCTTATATGCAAAAATGTGTGACAGGTATTTTAATCGGCCATTTTGTTTATGTGATACGAATTATGGGAGAGATCAGAATGGAAATATTTTATTAAGCAATTATCTTTTTGAGTTTAAATTTATTCATGTTAAAAATTCCGGAGAGATATTCCAAGATACTGATCTTTTTAATTCTTCCAATAATATGGCTGTCTGTTACCGACCCTTCAGTTGACTGCATAAGTTCTTGAGTATTCTACTCACCTTTTATGATAAGTAGCTCTGCGTGGCCACGAACTGGAAAAGAACTTTCAGCGTACACTTTGATACCTTCAAAACTGACATTAATACACCAACCTGTAACTAAGCTGTCAGTTTTGGTAATCATTTTAAAGTTAATATAAACAAAAACACAAACAAATAGATTCACATGTCAAATCGTTGTACATACATTAAATTAAAATTAAAATCGTACCACTTTTTGTTTTCAGAAAATAAATGTCCTTTCAATCAGAACAATAAATCTACAAGTGCTCTTTTGTATGTCTCCGGTTTCGATAAAGTAAAAAATGCAATTTCGAGCGAGATATTTTGTGAGAATTGCGAGGAACTAAACAATACACATTTGTCAAATGTCAGATTGAAATGTTTCTTGTTTTGTGTTGTGCTATGTGTGATCTGATATAATGAAGGGTCATACGAATATGTACTATCAATAATTCAATACTTGATTTTCTTCATCTTCATATCCGCTGTTGGTATAAAGTAAAAAGAAAAATTATATAGTCTATATCCATGTGCCTCCATTACTATTGCAAAAGTACTAGTGAATTTCATTGTCAGAAGTGATTCTGAACTGTCAGTATGGAATGAAAAACTCCATTAATGAAAGCCACACGTATATGTGTTCATTTTGTATGTCTGTACTTATTTTAGACTCCACATCCAATCGGAAGTTAAGAGTTATTATTCTATATTAAGCTTAACGCATGTTAGAAATACTAAAAGCGGTCGCTGTTGCTTCTTAATTTTTTAAGCACTGTTCAGCCCAAAGATGTTAACAATGAATAATGGAGTGCGATTTATTATAAGCTGGGTATTACATTGAATTACTTTTACTTCCACAAACCATTTCGACAATTGAACATGTATATTCTCTTGGGTCTCGGTATAACGAAATACCCAAGTCAACATTGTAGCACAGACATTTTGATCTGAACTTCAATTTGACTTCTACATCGAGAGAAGAGGAATACAACTTATTCGCTCAGTCAAATATATCCAGTTAAACATCTTGCTATGCCTTCGCCATTCGATGACCAGACAAAATAAACATGGACATAGTTTCTATCTCAAAACCTTTGCACACGCAATGAAATTAATTAGCCCGTCGGAATAGATGGTGCGCACCCATCATAGATGGAACACACGAGACACGATCAAAAGTCCATCTATGCAGGCCTCAGCGCACAAACAGAAAATAAATCGGCCCATATGATCAGACATGCATACCGTCCATCACACTCAGCACCGATGAAACTCTGCACTTACATATGGCTTACTAATTAATGACGTTTCTTAAGCTGCGCACGCATTTGGTCATTTTGATATAGCTCTTGCGGCCAGCTCTTAACTGGTTTGCTCCACTGGATGACTTTTTAAACGAGTCTTTTCGATTTCATCTTGAGTATAAAAAATATTAAATTATGTTACATGTGGCAAGAAAACTCTCACTCGAACAATCTTTTGACACTTGCGTCGAAAGCGAAATCTAATGTCATAAGTAACTGTGACCAAGTGTGTGTGTTTTTGTAACCACACTACCCGGCCAGCTTTCTGCTATGTTACTGTGACCGAAAGTAGGTACATAAATGATTTCTACAAGAAAGAATAACAATTAAGACCGTCTCCAAGGTGCATTGTTATTATCATTTTAGTTCGTACTCTACCAAAGAAATGAAAACCCCATTATCGTAGTTGTAATCTTGTTTATGACCTTCATTAAGATGGCTATCGTCGCCGAAAACCATGCAAAGACGTGTCAGAAAAAGAACCAAAAATGACAAGGAAAATCACCTGTAAACAGACATGATTTATTTTACTCTACTCTTGTGTCAACGTGACGTTTAAATTGTGACCGATGATGCTTTCTGAATCTATGGCCAACTTGCTTTACAACACAGTGATGGATAGCTTGGCTGACCTTTTGACAGCTGGTAAACGATGTCTATTAACATCGGGGGATCACGAAATTGTGGAAATAAAATGCCCATCCAACTATGTTTGTGGGGAAAGAGTGCCATTGATTTCGTAGTCAAACTAGTTTTAAACACTTTTCTTTCCACATACTTTTTTCTGTTTTGTTTTTGGAAATTATGTTTTCTTTCACCCCATTAATGAGGTTGAAGTTAGTTTTACAAGTCATTGCAACCGGATTTTGTAAGCATAAGTGATTACCACTCCCAGAGGTTATAAATATAGATTTGACAGCTGATTTTCAATATGGCGTTTACAAATTCATAGAGTTAATTTTTAAACACAAATTGAAACTAGTTTTCTGTTAGATAGCCTGCATGCGCGTAGAGAGTTGAGATGACATGAAAATTGACTGAAGTTTGGCTCAAGCTGGTTTGATTTTGAACAAGGTCATCAAATTACTTTCTTAATGTCATGGCTGCTGGGTGCATTTTTCCGCTGTCTTGGTGTTGTAAGTCCCGTTAGTGGAGTTGTGTCACCATAGAAAGTGGCTCGTGGAAAAGATTAGGTAGACAAGCAGTTTCTGTCAAATATGAAGAGTGAATCAAATTTATGCCACCCGCCTCTGCATGGGCTTATGTAATTGAAAATTGGAGCATGTAAAATGTGTCATTGAATTATCTGGAATCGTAAACGAACTGTGCGATGTCGTAGATCTTAAATGAATGTAAATATTGACTTACACGAATCAATCATTTTTAATTCAACCGAATATATTGTGAATTAAGAATTTACCATCTAAACTTCCATTTGAATCTGAGATTGATCAACAATTGTTGTTTTATTAGAAATTTATATTTTCGTGGTTGTTGTGCTCTGCTGAACTCGCATCACCTTTCTTTTTCATTAAATTTATTGTTCTATGGTGTGTGCCTGATGCAATTATGCAAAAAAAAAATGCTAATTGGATTTCATTTAGATGAATCAATATATGGAATCCGAATACATTCAATTAGAGCTTCTTCTTTCACGCTAAATTATAAATATATGCGCATAAACTTAAACGCTTTGTTTTCTTTACCTAATAGCAAATCATAATTAATCAATTCGAACGTGAATACTTCTTACACACATTTGTTTCTACTTCAATTTGTTTCTAGTTCAATTAGCGCAGTTCATCCGTACGCAAAATTTCCTTTGAAAATAAACTCATTTAATTATACGTTGAATAGGTATTTAAATATTAGTTGAAGAGTTTTCTATGGCCGCGTTTCATTGACCAGATGTGCAGCAAATAACATTCCACATGAAGGAACGACCGCAAAAGCTTTAGCGCTGGTTTTGTGTTATTTATTACTTCTCATTAGATTGAGAAAAATCCCCTAAGGAAATTTGATCGTTGGTGCTAGATCTCCACCGTAAAATTTATTAATGTTGGTTTTTACTATATGGAATTTGACATAGCGCTAGTCAACTCGTGGTCAATGGAACGCGGCCATTGTTTAACATTTATCTGCCTAGTGATGGTGTTAACAGACGTCTAAGCTGTAAATAAATTTTATTTCCCTATGAATCAAATACTGAGAACTGACAGTCACATTTATTCCATTTCATTTAAAAAAAATTTATACAAGAGCAAAAAGCCAATATGCGATATGCCAGATGTGTCTTTTAAAAACGAAACAAATGTGTCACAGCTGTCAACGATATTGTTAAAAATAAATATAAATAAATCGTAAATCGTTCTTGTAGTTTTAAACGGTCGAGCTTGATACTCATCCACCGTGATAGTCATTTGAACATTTGAATAAGAAATAAACTAATAACTGTCCAGAACTATTATCTTCTTTCCATTTTGTGAATAATTCAACGTTCGCCTACGCCTACAACACTAATTTCCGTTGTTAATACTAATTTTTTATCGCGAAATACCTGCATGTTATTTGCATTTAAAAACGGCTTGTATTTATTTATTATCTTCGGCATTGGAGTAAGTCCAAATTAAAACAAAATACCATATTTACAGTTAAAACTTAAAAAGGGTTAAAATTTTTGAATAGCTAATAACTTACACGCAGCAAAAACATGTATTTGACCACTCCTTACACCATTTTTACAAACAAGTTATTTGTGTAACCAAGACTTTGACCAATCAATGATAGTGGGAAACAAAATACGAGTTTGTTTTGTTTAAACAACTGTTCAGGTCAGTGCTCTCTGACAACAATTTGTAAAATATTGATAGTACGCTTCGAAATAGATCAAGGGATAAGGGGTAATAAATAACTTTTCGATTGAATAAATGATATCAGTTGGCAGTGGCCACGGAATTTAAAATATTTTTGCTTATTTTGCATACTAATATTGTGTTCAGTTTTTCAAAGAAAGCAAAGAATCCATTTTGATTAAGTGTTATCCAATCGAAGAAACTCATTAAATAAAGCTAACAGCCTGAGGGGAATTCAAAAGAAAGAATTGTGTCGTAATAAGTCGGGTGTAACTAACTCTGATTAAGCTGCGAGCTTAATTATCTGTGTCCTAGTTACATAAGTTCTAGACGGAGCCCAAGGATTTTACCATAATCTACAAAAAACTTAAATAGCTATACAAAAGAGTAAACAAAAAACTATTTGGCAATAGGTACAAAATAAAAATTTTAAACAATACAATAAACCGTTTTCCAATGGCTGTTTATATGAGAGCGAATTGCGAACAAGCGAATATTCGTAGTTTCTTATATTTCATTCACATATAAATTTTTTTAGTCGCAGATACCCGCGATTCAGTTTAAAGGACTATTCACATGAGAGCGAGCGAACGAATTGCTGAAACGCGAACAAACTTTTTTTGATGGGTTTATGAACAGAAAATTGCACATTTTACTATTCCAAGAGGAGGATTATTAATTATCCCATCAAAATTTATTAGGAAAACAAGTTAAAAAAAACAGTTTAAGTAACGAAATTTCGAATTCCAAACATTTTGCCGCGAACGAATACAGGCTTGCCGCGAGTTGTCAAAGTTTATTCACAATCCACATCATTCAATTCGCGATCCACAAACTAGCGAATAAAACATTCGTTCGAACTTAACCGCAAACTTGAAATGTCATTGGTATTTTTTGTACATACTTCATTGGGTGGTGTTGTTTTGTTTTGGTCCGAATAAAAAATAAAAGAAATATGACTGAATCAACGGGTAAAAAGCTAAATAAAATAAAACAAATTTGTTAAAGGTTAAGTTCGAACGAATTTTAGATACGTGCGCTTGTGGATCGCAACTGTATTATGTGGATTGTGAATAAAGAGTGACAGTTCGCAGTTCGCTGCAATTGTGAGTTTCGCTATTTAAATCAATTAAGAATCGGTTTTTTTTTTCTAGATCAGATAAATAAATAAAATTTTGGTAATATAATAACAATTAAATTAATTTGTTTCGCTCTCATGTGAATAGCCCTTCTTGATTGGAATCTCCCTTCAACTAGAAAAGGGAAAATTTCTTCTCAGAATCACCGGAAGAGTATTTTTTGTGCAAATGCATTGGTTTCAGAAGAAATTTTGTTCCAATATCGGACATTGGAAAACGATGTATTTGATGTCGCAGGATTAAATTTTGACAGCTCGTGTCAGTTGTTTGACTAAGCGAGGACCAACATCGTTTTGATCGGCACTTTTTTTTTATATGAAAACAGTCAAAACAACAGCTTTCCAAAAATTTATGCAACTCCATCAAGTATTCATTTTGACAGATTGTGCTATTTTTGGTTGCTCTTTTTGTTGCTTTAAGAAGTTTCGACTAAAAATGAGAAGGTCTGCCTTTTTTGCTGAATACTTTTACAATATTTTATAGCTAGGCAAACCATTTATAAAATTTGAGAAATGTGCTACAACTAACAAAGACCCGCTGATTAGGTACTCATCTTTTTGCACCAGGCCAGGTGAAGTTTCTAAGGCCCTGTCGAGAAATACTAACGAGACTCTATATAAGACCCTCATCATACCAGTCCTGCTTTATGGTGCAGAAGCATGGACCCTATCAAAGTCGGATGAAGAGCTCCTTGGTCGTTTCGAACGCAAAATTCTTCGTGTGATTTTTGGTCCCGTTTGCGTTGACGGGCTCTGGAGGAGGAGATTTAACAGCGAACTCTACGAACTGTACAGCGACATCGACCTAGTCAGAAAAGTACGTATCAGTCGTCTAAGATTATTAAAAAGTGCACATTTACAATTTGTTATTGGTAGCTCCATTTGAGATGCTTAAAGGATTAAGTCTTGATATTTCACAACTTATATTAAACATTATATTAAACTCCCTGTTGGAATAACTCAAGTAAGTGTTATATTCAGCCAAAGGCCAAACTTTGCTATGCGTCAACAATTGTCTCCTTCTTTCTATCTCATAATACATGTTATATTTAAATAACGTTTCGGGGCTTTTCAACTTTAACTCTACCTCCTGTGCACAACTGTTGGTAGCCAAACTCGTTCCTATATCATGCGCAACATCCAGATGCTCCCAATTCTCCAGAGAACATGTTACACAACTTAATCCATTGAATAACGACCAGCTTCAGAATCCAAGGGGTCTCCTTTGCAAGATCAGATACAAGTTCTTTCAGACTATTTCCCATAGAGAATTTGAAACATGTTCAACAGGCGATCAACAGATATCGAGATCAATTATTTGACACCGCGCGTAGTGGAGTAGACGCTCTCGAGTTCAGTGCCCTTAAATATTAATTAAAAAAGGCGAATATAAATAAATATTTATTTTATGTTTGTCCGTTTGTCCGAAATAGTTTTTATTATCGATTAATTTAAATCAAATGCAAATAAATGATTGCTAATGGCTTCATCTCTATAAATACTTACAGTTTAGCTCGTTTATCATACTGTCGGATATATTTCAAATAACTCTTCGGCAGGCAACATCGCACGTTTCCCCTTTCTTTTGGCAAAAATGCGAAATTCATAAAATTTGAATATATGACGGTTCGCGGCGAAAAGAGAGGAAAAAAACATAAATTGTCTCACTTCGATGCCTTAACGAGCTTTTACTGTAGATGAACTTTTAATGGCATTTTTCTATACGTTTGAAAGGTAATTAAGTTTAAAAAAGAAACTCGAGACCGTGATTTTGATTGGGTTACTGACCGTTATGCCCTTTGGTAGAGGTGTATTACTGTTGCATATTATGTAGCATTTGTTTTACGATCGAATGTGTTAATCGATGCCACTTTATGAAAGTCTTCGAGGTGTTATACTGCGCCTGTTTCGGGAGGCATAATTTAATGTTTCAAAATATATATGGTTTTATTTGGCAGGTTTTTGTACAAAGCAGTACTCGATGAAATAATAATTTGTGCTCATAAATAAAACTGGGATAAGAAGAGTGTAAACAAAAAATTCTACGACTGCATGTATAAAAGAAACACCAGTGGCACTAGGACACCAGTCGACAGAAGACTTTAAGAACTACTCGTACCTTGGTTATCGGAATACACTAATTTTTGCCACTTCACGCATTTTTAAGAATGATAAGGGGACGTTCGGTTACCTAGTTCATGTAAAACGTCAGATAGATTTGTCTGGACAAGGTATACGAACGCGTTGATTTGTTGTTATAATCTCACGGTTAATTTTGAATTTTGACACTTCGAAATGTCAACAGAGTATTGAGGCAGCTTTTTCTCCTCCATAAACGTCAACTAAAAATATTCACGTGACCAATCAGAACCAATAAGAACTGAGATATGTACATCAAGTCAGTCATCTGTCAGACTTACTAAACTGGAAATCCGAAAATCGCCAAGAAGTGACAACTTTTGTATATAGGTGCCCATCTCTCAGCAGTCCAGTACGCACACTAATAACCGTGCCCCTACGGCCAATATTGACAGTTAATAATTTTGTTTACATCAGAAGATATGGGAGATGGGAAAATTTGTAGAAAAAGTCAAGCCAAGCGTACCTACATCAATCTAACTAAATCACGAAATACAAATTTGATTGGAAAGAATCTTTTATATATTATGTAAGGTCTGTCATAATTGACACATAAGACGGTGCCGTTCATGTTTGGAGCCCTTAAAATTTCAACCAACATGTTAACAAATTAAGTTTTTCTTTTCTATTTCAGAGCAGAGTCTGAACTGTCAACAAAGAATGATTGTGTTCCTTTTTTAGCTCAGACACATTAGAGCTTTGATTTTGTGTTCAGTGCGCAAGTGTTCCCTAACGGTAATGCTTTCGAAAACATTCGTTAAACTTTGTTCCCTTGCACAAAACTTATGTAAAAGGGAACGAAGTTTTACTAAATTTGACTAAAGTGCTGCATTAACGTTAAAGGAACAGACCTTTGATCAGGAATGACAATACGTGTACAGGCAGTGAAGGTAGATTGTAAAAAAGCGTAGAAGTCTGATGAAAAACAAAATGTTCACAAGCGTATTTTTGTAACCATATGAATTATGACAGCTAGTGGTCAGTTGTTTTTCATAAATAAGTCAGATCATCTAAACATGAGCAGTTCAGACCATGCAACATAGATTTGAAAGAACTGTCAAATTAAAGTAAAAATTTCAGAAGGCCATCTTCTGAATTCACATATCCCATTCGGTTTAGAAAACGTAGAAAATGCATGCAAATTTGCTACGCACATTCTACTTTGCAACTGGGTTCAGGTGCCTACTTAACTGTCATTTCCAACTACCAACAGCTCTTAACCGCTTAAAACTTTAACTTATGACACCCTAACTTCACTCAACTTGACGATTTTCGAATTGTACCGCTAAACATTCATCACAAAAGACGATGCATTATGTTTTTCTTTCTTTCCATCCAACTAAGAAAACCCCGTAGACACACTAATCTACTCGCACCGTGGGCGTCGATTCGTTACAAAATCCACACGCTCTTGGCCTGGCCCACACATTGTTTTTGTTGAAAATTCCAAACTGTGACAGCTATACCTACACTTCAAAACCTGATCAGATTTACTGCTAATAAACACAATTTCTCCAGCTAGCCTCGGCTTGTATAAACAGTAATTTCCCAACCATTTCGACTCCGAAGATGCATCCAACTTCACCTTTGATTTTTCATATGAATATATATTTGAAGACAACTTCGCATATCCACTTGTTGAAACTTTAGTGTCAAGCTAAATAAATGGGAATCGAAATGGAAACGACACAAAACGTAGTGGATTGTCTTGGTTGGTGGTTAGAAAACTACGAGCAGGTACCTTGCCTGGAGACACAAACTCACTCACCTGCTGCTTGTCCGGTTGGAAGAGGAAGCTTCAGACACATACATAAATTATTCCAGTTCTATTTCAAAGTTCTAGACAGAGGCGATATGTTTCCCTTTTGTGTGTAACTTCCAGAGATCCAGATACTCACTAATGGCAATGGCAGCGAGGGCTAATCCAGAATTTGTGAACCAAATCCAAAGCAAAATTGTTAATCACTTTAAATATTTGTTATATATCTTTTTCGTATTTTAATTGGATTTTTGAATTACACTACACTCACAGCCACAGCACAATACTCAGCACACAACATCAATAACCATAGAGTGGGTATTTTATTTTATTTTTGGATCGATAGGAATTTAATGTATAAACTTGATTTTTCCAAATTTTCCTTTCTTTTCTCACTGGCGTTGGTCTTTGTCTCAAGACGTTTTCCTTCTGCGGCAGTTTTCACTTTTTCTACGCAAATAACACAACAGATATCCAATTATAGCTATTAGATACAAGTAAAAACCAAACAAACAAAAATGATAATGAACAAACGCGATCTGTTAAGCCTGGACCGAAACCGAAACCGAAACCAAAACCGACGAACGGAGATCTAAGACTAAACTCAGGCCTGGCAGTTTGCGTTGATGAGAGCCGAACTCCGACTTAGGCGCGCATAATGAAAACATATCCAAGCCGTGTTGTTGGATTCTCCTACTCTGATCAGGTGTATATTGTACATAAGGCAACCGATTTTACCTGTTGTTTGTGTTGAGTTTCTGTTGCCCTTACGTTCTTCCTATTTGGTGGTGCATCTTTAATAATAGTCAGTTGTTGGTAGTTGGTAGATGATAGGTATAGGTAAGGTATGTGGTGTGACGACAACAAGAGCAACAACAACAATCGCAACAATGCGACCATTCTATGCAACTTGTGGGAATGGAATCAGCAAAGTGTGACCATAGAGGACATGAGCATACGTTTATGGTTGCCCGTCTCTCTATAGATGGGTCTTGTGAATTTGTTATTTGAGACTTGGGACGCTTGGATAGTGAGACCAGCTCAAACTTCATCATTTAATTATGGGGTGCGCTGTCGAGTTATTATAGAAAATGTTTTTATGTGGTTTTACACCTGTAAGCAGATTAATGTGGTTATAGGTAACTTATAAGATTCAATTGTTGACCTTTAACAAAAATCACAGTCAAATGTTGACGCTGGACAAAGCGACTGACTGAGCGGACTGAGTGATTTTGGTTCCAGTGTTATTACTATTATTCACCCCTATCGAGAATGAAATTTCCCCGGGAATGTTTCCTATTCAGCAATCTGATTTACATTGCTGACTAGGAAGACATTTCCATTGGAATTTATTCGTGATAACCCTGATTATTTTTTTCCACAGCTTTAATCTAGCGAATGTACACAAATATTAAATGTCCTGAGAAATCTCCTCCATTCAGCCGTTAAATTCCTCCATTGTCCTAGAAATAGATTACAAAAACTCAGGCAAACGTTTAGTTGTGAGAAGCCGGGCCAAGGTCCTTCACGGACCTGTTGTTCCTTTTCAATTCACGAATTATAATTATTGGGATAAACTGAGTAATGAAAATAAAAATAGGTATACACTTAAAGATCAGTTCATTCGTTTTATTTAACAGATATGGTTGGTATTTTTTTAAGTACATTTAAGTACAGTACAAGATTTAGCAAAATTTTGTAAAAAAAAATTAACAGTAGGTTAAGTAAGTATATAAGATGAGTCTGAGGGTTGTGAACAGAACCATTGGAAGACACTAGACACCTTAGAGGCAATCATCATCTGTATCTGAAGGCCTTTATCTTACCGTATAAAGGATTTCGTCAATTCTTTTGAGGTCCGGTTTTGGTCTTGAATGCAAGTTGGCCGAATATGTGTTGTTTTTGGCAACGTTTATTTTTTCAATTGGCAACAACGAAAATAAATTTGACAGCTGACAACTCGCCATTTCACGACCACAGATGCCCCTAAAAACTATTCGAAAATTCGACTGGCACTTTAGTTAAGTGTTGTTTTAAAGAGTTATCCAAATTTTAAATCGAAACGAAACCCAAAATCATGGTATTGGCCAAACTATTAGAAATACTAATGTCATTCTTTTTTAATTTCTGACTAAATGTCACACATAAATATTTCTATTTCATTGTGATTCGAAATTTCCTTAACTCTGAAAAAGAACACTCTTTCGTATCGATTTACAACAGGCAACTATTTTAAGTCGATAAGTGATCTCCTGTCTCCGATCCTTCTGTTTTAAAACCCCGTTCAAAAAGCTAAAGTATTTCAGGCGGAAGCCAAAGTATTACATCTTTCTCATTTGTGTATTTAAAACCCAAAAATTAAGTGCAATCGCTAAAAATGTAAAATCTATTACAAAAAC
The DNA here is from genome assembly GCA_948293265.1 of Cheilosia impressa. Lineage (NCBI taxonomy): Eukaryota > Metazoa > Arthropoda > Insecta > Diptera > Syrphidae > Cheilosia > Cheilosia impressa. The sequence continues at coordinate 14,816,337 of OX411883.1, forward strand.
TTTTGTTGCCTACAACAAATTAGCAGAAGAGATTAAGTGACTCGTTGAATCATAAATAAATTTATTCTGATGTGATATTAATCATACTCACACATCTAATATAGCACAAGTAACGGGAGAAAGTATTCATAAGCACATATGGATTTATAATGCATAATCAGGCTCATACATTTATTGTGGCATCACCTAAACTAAAGACGCCTACGCATGGTCTGTTAGGGCATTTAGAAATGAAAATGTTTTTGACCATTATCTATGGGTCAACTCCAATTTCTTGTAATTGGTGTTAACAAGAAATTGGAGAAATAACGCTCATAGAATAGATAGATAGACAAGATAAAGTTATTACAAAGATAACTTCCGCCTCCGCCGGCAAAGTGACTAAGCAAACGTTTTTCCAACAGTTTTAAGTTCGCTTTACCCAACGTTTGTGAAAAACATGAAAATACGTTAATCAGAAACGAAACGAATAAACAAATCGTCGAGCGTTTCGTTCCAGCTTTGAAGGTTGATACCCAAACCATGGAACGACATGAGTTCCTCCACATTGTTTGCAATCAATGTTATCTTTGTATTTTGTTTAAATATTTTCAAGCAACAGAGGCCTATAATGTTGATGATACCCACATTGTAAAAATAGCCCTTTTTAGGAATCAGCTCCGTTTTTAAATCATACCTACAGCAAGGATATTTAAAATTGAAGCCCACCTTCATATGTTATATGTACCCCCTAATGCAACCTAAAAGATCTTTCGTAATAACAATCAAAGCTTAATCCCTCATATACCTACGACAGAAAGTTAACACGAAGGAGGTTGCAATTAAGCTGTCGATTTTGTTGCCACACGTTTCGGTACAGTCTTAAGAAAATAACTACCTGAGACAGTATTAAGACAGTATACGCAAATAGTTCTGCAAAACTGCTTCCGCAATTGTGGGTGGGTCTTTGTTCAGCGAAAATAAGTCGTTTCACACTCAGATGATTTTCTCTTCTCACACTTACAAAATCATGTGCGATTTTGGATTAATTTCAAGTGAGCGCATGTGCTCCCCAACATAGCATGCAAATACCGTCTTGTCGCGTTGGGAGTTTTCCCACAATGGAATTCGAATACAAAAAAAAAGCAACAGAGCAAAAACTCAATTTCTTAATTAAGTTAATAAGTGGTATAGCTATTTCGCTGGCATGCTATTGTTTCTGAATGACTGCAGACAATTAGTTATTATCCATTAAAATTGATATGCACGGTGGACCTACAGAGAAGTTGTAATGATCCATCATCTAATGAAACCATGAGAATTTATATACCGACACCCAGTGATGCCAGATTACAAGATATATCTTTTTTTTCAAGATTTTTGAGCTCCAAAATAGGTGCAAGACTTTTTACCTCAAATTCATCAAATTTCAAGATATTTGATATCAAGTATTTTCGAATTTTTTTACATTGAAACAACCTTTTCTATTGGAGAAAACCGTTTTCTATAAACTCCATAATTATGAGTAATATGAGTCGAACAGAGCCCATGTACAATTTCTGTTTTACTAACGTTTCCATCAACTCTAAAGAAACATAAATTTCAACGAATTTGATAAAATAACCGATGTAATATGTTTTTGGAAAAAAATGATAGTAGAAACAGCCAATGGAAACTTCGCATATCAAATTTTTAAAGATTTTATTTTCAATATATTGTCGCTTCCACATTCCTTCGCTCTGCAAAATATTTTTTCTGCTGTAAATTTAAATAAAAGCAAAATTCGTAATCGTTTGAGTAGGTACTGAAACAGTTGAAAGTTCAATCTTTACAAAGGATTTGTTGCTCTTTAATGGAGTAAGTTGCTATAATTCTAATATAAGCAACGAAGTTCTGAGTCATTTTAATTCAAATATTTTCCAAAATTAAAAAAAAAAAAAAATTACATTACTGCAATTTTGTCGAAAAAGATATGTATAACAGTTTGTTTTAAGTACTTCAAAATTGTATTTTATATTTCGTTGTTTTTCTATTTTGAAAATATCTTGAAAAAAAGATTTTTTATTTCGAAAAATAAGATTTTTAGATTTTTCATCTGGCAACACTGCCGACACCTACCTGCTCAAATGGCGGCGAAGAAAACCATGGCTCAGGAACTTAGCTGTTTATCCCCCTCTTTGATTTCGAGGCCTTACTTTGATTGCCGATCTGGAAGCTTTATGTTTTTATATGCACACATACATTTTTTACAGGACTATTACGATTGCTAAATTCTATTTTGGATGTCATCAATATAAAAATCATGTTAACACAACTTCGACTTAAAGATAACCAACCTACTTTAAATGTCAGACCGTTCCCGTTCGCATTATATTTCACAAAACATTCTTATATCATCCCATTGCAGCAGTTACGATACATGGAGCAAAGATAAACATTTCCATAAAAACAATCGTTCGTATTCGCCCGTCGAAAACGGAAAATTTTGTTTTTTTGTTCAACCCGTTTCCGTAGTTTTTAGCAACTAACAATCCTATTCTCTTTTTGATATTTGATGACATTGCTGATGTTCAAAACCAGAGGTTTCCTGAAGTTCGACAGCTGCCTGACTAGGTGCATTTGATTTTTATTAGATTGGTCATTCGAGCATTTTTTCTTCAACTGACGTTTATGGAAACGTGGCGGCGAATCTAGTCATGAAGTTTTTCGCTGAGAATAATGTTGACATTTGAGTTTGACACGTAGTAATATTGAATATTTCGCATAATACAAAGGCGTCACCGAACTCTGGCTCTTTTAGGTTTACAAAGTTTTGTTAAACATTCAGCTAGCATCTTGGGGTTAACACCTGCAGGTTTTTTTTTAAAGAATTTATTAACAAAATTAAAAAGCGCAGAGACCATTCCTTTTTATTTATCAGCTTAATGTTTATTCAATAAAATTCCATCAAATTTCATATATATATTTTTTTGTAAACTTACACAATATTTTCTACAATATCGGTTGTAAACAATAATTTCTAATCTAGAATTTTCAAGTCACTCTTTTGATGCAAATTACAAATATGTCTTCATTTACTAGGTATATAAATAAATTTATTAGTAATTTATTTGAGTTGATATAATTGTTTTCAATTTCCGCAGAATCAACAACATAAGATTAAATATAATTAAAGGGCGATTTAGAAAGGTTTGCTTTCGATTTTCGAAAAGACTGAACTCGAAAATGTCAAGTCACCGAAGACTCCATAAACAACAAACAGAAATGAAAGTGTCACGATATTTAAAAATTGAGGAAAACATTTATGGGTTCTTGTGTTCAGACATAAAGTCGGCAAATTTGCTGAGTTATTTCGCGTTAGCTTAGTACCTAACCTTCGCTGCTTGAGCTTAAATTAGGTTAGCAGAATTCTCTCTGCAAGATTGCTTCATTTTCTGTGTAGAATAAGAATGCAGACATCTTCATTTATTGTGTTGATGTTCAAGTACTTGAACTGAAATACCAATAGTTTTAGAAAACGTCCGGTCTTGAAATTACTGTACTGTAGAAGAACGCATTTATTATTAATATTAAATTGCGTATAGATACTGTTGGCGGACCACAGGGACATCAAATTTAAATAAGCAATACAATTTTTGGAGAATTTTTTTTGCAAACTTCAAAATAAAAGCGAACTACCTAAGCATAGACAATTCAAGTTTATTTTGTTTTCCGCTGTAAAACAGTAGCGCTCTGTATTTTTGGAACACGCGTGAAGTTGGCTGCTAGCAGTCCATACATAAGTCAATGTAGGTAAAGCTACGCAATGAATGATTTTAAGTTTGTTGCGTTGAAATCGAACGGTGCTATGCCGACAGTTGATCCTTGGAAATCGCCCTTAATAGACAACAATGATTGATATTCGATTGATAGTTTTGCTATTTATTTTTAGAGTAAGCGATAAATTGACATCATGTCCTTAGTTTTGTATGCGATTTTGTTAAACGAAAGCATTTTGGGTTTTGTTAAATATTTTCTGCTTAAAAAGCATTCAATTGTTTTTCAAATAGATTTTCTACAATAATTAAAGCATTATTTTTGTATTACAATTTTATTTTTACATCTATTTTTAACTAGCACATTTAATAAAAAAAAAGCAGTTTATTTAGATTCTTGTAGATAAAAAATATTATTTAAGCATTTCGAGTTTGGCTATAGTTATGTTTAGATGATGATATGATAGAAGATAGTTTTCTTTGTAATTTTAAATAAAAGCAAATGCAAACAACTCTGGTATTTGGTTTTTCTGTTTTAAAAATATTAATTTTTTTTTTGTATAGTAATATTTTTGTTTGTACGTTAATCAATCACAGATTTTTAAATATTTATTATATAGTAATTCATATTTTTGTTTTATTCTTTGTTTTTTATATTTTTTGTTAATCGGTGAGCGATGTAGTACTTACAAAATATTAGTTAACTCGATAAATTGACAATTTATTCGATGTTGTGACTTTTATGTTTGATTCACATAATTTCATAATTTGGACTAAACATTAAACAAGTATCAGTACATTGTAAATTGAAAAACATTTACAAATTTTAATATTTAATATTTTTGACCATGTACCTATTTTGTTTGTGTTTTTTTCTAACCTAGGTATGAAATGATAATGAACACGTTTCCGTTGAATGTTACAAAATATGACAAAATTAAGACCTACTGCTAAGTGCTGAGTAAAATAGCTCGATATGACCTTGAGGAACTGAAAAAGTCCACTCAACTTCTTAATTAATCGAATGATGGAGTTGGGACGAAGTAGATTTGAAGACTATTAGCAAATCTAACACCACGGACGGGTAGGTACCCATTTCCTTACTTGCGTAAATGGAAAAGGATCCAGATTCGTCTGGGTGTAGCATTTTAAAAGTTGTATTTTGGCTCAGAAGTCAGCCGCCAAGGTGAATAGAAAACGTGGTAGAACATCGTTGAACACTGGTCTTCAGTCGAACGCTGGTCTCTAGGTCCCAGAATTTATTTCGCACAGCTGAGTTTACTTTTGGCAAATTGTCAGAATTTATTGAAACATCACAAGGTAAGAATACGACATTCACAAATATAAATGCAAAGCAAGCTACCGGCCAAGGCCTCGGAGCTGAAGTCTGCTTTAAATCTACATTTGCTTGCTTTACATCCAAGAGGCTGAGGACTGCACAAAAATCCATACTCGCCACTTCATTCCATCATAATGAGCAACAAAAAAAGACGACATATTTTCTATCCCTACAAAGCACACCTACACCCATAGCAGTATGAAAATAAAGTTACAAAAAATCATAAAAAATTAAAAACATATTTTTATTGCGAATATAAAAAAATTTCAATTAGATTTCATCATCACAAATACAGTAAACAACCTACTCTTACAATAGTTTTTAAAAAACCAAAATGAAAAATGTACAAATGAAAACTATGAAAAATTCAAATAAAAAAAATGTTTGCATGCAGCATTTACGCGAAAGGACTTCTAAATATCCCCCCAGAGAAGAACAGCACTATCCCCATTCTTGAACAATAAAACAACATGCAAACGCAATTGAGAAGTTCAAGCTTTAAATTAAGGAAAACAAATTGAGCAAATATTTACACTGGTACACAGGCCTTCACATTCATCTATGATATGTTTACGAAAGCATTTTCCCCCTCGAAAGCATACACAAGCAACTAACTAACCCACGACAGCGCACCTGCAGTTACAAGTTTCAAACTTCGTTGTTGTGGTTACGCTGCAAAACATTGTTGATCTTCAACTTCAGGGGAGAGAAATCAATTTTCCTAAATCTAGGCAACGAGGTGAACTTCTTTGCATTGCTAAGTTCATTTGTTGCGCTGGCTTTTGCCTTTGAGCACTTCTCAATGTACTTGTTGCTGGGCGTGATCCTCGCCAATGTGGCGTACTTCTGATAGATTCGTGTGGCGCTCTCTGAACCCTGCATGCACGAGCCCTTCAAGTCCGATTCGTTTTTGCTGTCATCGAATTTAAAGTCGATATTCTGCAGAGCAGTTAGGTTGAGAAGTTTTTGCGATTGACTGTGCGCCAAATCACCGCCGGCACGAGTCACTGTGTAGACGTTTTCGGAGATCTTCCTCGCCATTAGCGGTGAGGATTTTTTTGTGGAGTTTTTGTGCGTTTCCTCATCGGATGCGACCGCGTTCGATCGCAGACGTTGATCGATGATTTTCTGTGGCGACGAGATGTACAGATTTTCACGACGCGTCACTTTAATGTTTGCCAAGTGACGAAGGTTGTTCGAATTGGCCGTCTTCTCCGCAATAGATGGGCTGCGACGACGCATTTTCGCTGTATCACAGCTATTGGGGTAGTAAGACGGAATCTTATCATCGATGCTGATTATTGACTTTCGCGGCGTCTGATAGTAGCCCTCCTCTGTTTGGCCTGTGCTGGGGAGACACATTCCGATATTCTCGTACAGGTTTGATCCGTTCAGAGTCGATGAGTTTGCCATGTTTTCGTAGACAACACTCTCGTTGGTGGGTTGTTGCTGATGTTGCTTTACAGGCGATAGTTCGTCCTTCTGATCATCGTTCTCCTTATCGCTGTCATTGTTCGATGAAGTTTGCTGTTCCTTGAGGATCGGTGCCATGGCGCAATACCCAGACATGTCATCGATGAGCAACTGTTGAGCATGTTTCATATTCAAATTGGAGCCAACCAAATTGACGGTGGACGAATTGCATGAAAAATTAAAATTCGGTTGGATCTGCTCGGATATATTCAAGCTGTCCATCGAATCGAATCGTTTTTGTATGTCCTCCTTGGGTTTGATCATCGATAACGAGTCATCGAGGCTACCATTTACCAACAACTCAGACGACAGCGAGCTGATATCGTCCAAAGTAGACAGGTCATCAAATACGTTGATCTTAGACAGATCCGGACTGGAGAAACTGTTGCGCTTGTTGGAGATGGCTTTTTTGCGAGCCAGCGACGTGTTTTGCCTCCGCCGCAAATTGATGTTCGGAGTATTCACATAGAGTTGGTCCAGGGTTTTCTCCTCCTCAGGACTGGCACTGATAAGATCTTCTGTGGTACTTACCTGACCTTCGCTGACGCTTTCCGAACGTTTCGATCGGCCAAAGATGTTGTCCAGCACGTTCTTGTATTTCTTCTTCTTGGCCATTTCAGACTCTGGATTTGTGTTCGAACGGGGAATGCCGATGTCGTGTTCGAAGGTGTTGATGCGCTTGCGTGGCGGAAGTGGTGGGGCTGGTTCGAGAGCCTCCTCACTGCAAATCACAGACATTTCAAGTCTCACTCAAGACTCAAGTTGAAGTTCATACTAACCTTATTGCCTTGCGATCGACTGCTGTTGGTTTCATTTCCTCGTAAATGCCAGACGCAATAGATCCACGGGACTGCTGTAGCAGTTTCAGATCAATGCCATCGGGTATCTCTTCGTAGATGCCAGACATTCCAGAAACTCGACGCGACCAGTTAATGCTGAAAACAAAGACATTAGTAAGCTCAATTGTGGCAATGGTCTTGGAGCTTACCTATCGCAGTCGGGGATTTTTGGCAACGGCCCCAGAATGTCCTGTAGATTTTGTTTGCCGGCTTTGTTGCAGGAGTTGCCTTCGAGGCGTCCGCGGCTAGAACGTCTTGTTTCGAGAAATACTATAAGAAAAAACAATCAAAAATCAATCCAAAAACTTTTTAAGACATTTCCTTAATGGGAACTAGTAACTTTGTTTGTATCGCCGTACTTTTCTCAGTTAATATCGTAATTAATCAATTTAATCAATCAAAGTTTACATTACTAAAAGGACTAAAGACAGAGGCGAATCTCGACCGAGTTTAAGCAGTGTTATGTAATTTTTCTACCCTTCTACCAATGCGCATCGTCCTACATAATTTGTTACACATCCTAGTAATTGAAACAATAGTGTTTGGAGCTGCTAGTGTATAGCGAACTTTAAATATTGTTTGTGTACCACCTCAAAATAATGTCAAAGTTCAGATAAAACTTATTTAGTTGTGGGAAATTCCCAAAGCTATCTGAAACAATTTGAATGGTTTTCCACATTTTTTTATGAAAAAAGCCGACTGACTCATAGAACATTTAAAATCGTGGAAGCGATTCAATGCAAAGCACAACAGTGTGTTGAGATTTTTTGCTGATAGTGGGACTGCAGCACTCTTACTAATAAAACTATATTTAAACACAAAGACTTACTTTGTCGATGCAGCTCTAGATTTTTTATCGACTTCTTCATCCATTTCATGTGGCGACGGCAGCTTGACTCCGAATCGACAGCAAAGTATATAAAGCATCTCTTTCGGTTTTGCATCCAGAAAATCCCATACGAATGCTGTTTGGTGCGCGATGACGCCAAGCTGATAGTGATTCCGGGTATATTTATTGACACACTCAAGTTAGCGGCCTCGTCTTCTACATTTCGTATGAAAGTTATGCGTAGGAAGCACGGAAGGCATTTGATTGCTTCGATCTTGACCAGACACTTGACCCATGACTGAAAAGAATTGTTCAAAGTTTGCAGTTAAAATAAATAAATTTATATTTCAAATTGGCAGTAAAAGTCCTACGAAAATAATGAAAAAATAAAAAAAAGGACAAGCACTTAAAAAATAAAACGAAATCACATCCCAAATTGAAGACTACGCACAAGATCCACAGATGGTTCGTCGCAAATGCGTGCAACGATTACCAATTGCCTTCCCTGCATTTAATATGTACACAGCGAATGCAATTACTCACCTTAAATTTAAGTGCTTCGGCTTTTTTGTCATGGATGTCTAGCTTTACGTCCATGAACATGGATATCTCGTTGCTCTCCATTGTTTGTGGTGATGAGAAAGATGAGGGGGATATGTTTTTTTCTTTTTATTTCTGATGTGGATGTCTGATGTTTGTGGTGACCGAGGTTCCGCTGGGTGATGGTTGATGGACTGAAGGGATGTCTATCCTAATTGGAGACGACTAGGCTTCATGGTTTTGTTGATTCGCCGAATTGGTAAACAAAATTACATTTTTAGCACAGCCTACTGTTTCTGTATTAGTTGGGTTTATTTAATGTGAAATTAAATTGGGAAGGATGTCGGAAAAATTGAAAATTAAAATCACCACACCCGAGAAATGCTTCGATGAAAAATGTATTTTTTTCTGCTCAGATTTTGACATGCTCAGTGCAACAACAAAAAAATACTTTTTTAGAAGGACTAAGGGATATTTTTTTATTTTTTTTAAGTTGGTTAAAGTGTTTGCACAGAGGAAGGTATTCGGAAAACTAGTTCATTTGATTTTAATCCAAAGAAATGGACCAAACTTATGAAATGCAGAGATTAATGTTAAATGATTAAAAACAGAAATAATAGTGTTTCAGTATTTGAAACAAAAACATTTTATCAGTCGCTAGCAGGGGCGGCAATGTTGAAATGTTAAACCACACATGTTGATTGAAATCGTCAACTGTTGAATGCAGCACTGCCAGGTGGGATTATCATCAGTAGAAGAAGTAGAAGACAATTTATTTTATAAGAACTGAAATTTTTGCTTTGAGTAAGGCCAAACGATCTTTCTGTTTCTCGCTGATATTTGAGGATACAGAGGACGAATTGAACTGCACATGCGTTCGCCCTCAACAAAATGGAAAAATTTAATCGCTCCTATAATCCTTTTTAATATTTTTGCAATAAAATTGCATTTTATAGGGCTGTATTTATTTTGACCCAATAATATTCCGTTAAGTTGACAAAATACCACCGTGTAAAAGTTCAGCGCATCCATCACAAAATACTGCAGGCAGAATTTTACTGCCAAAATTTCAACTGCCTTAAAAGTTTTGAGATGAGACTACCCACCATAAACTGTTTCTAAAATGAAATGCCACTGAACGCTTTATATTTGCCATAAATTTACAGAATTTTTTTTACAGATTAAGAGGCTCTGGTGTTTGGTGCTGCTATCAACCTTTGTAAACAAAAATATACGAAACCAGCAATTAATTTTTTTGCCATCGAAAGAGTTAAATAATCACTTAAAACCATGTTGCAAATGACGTACGAAATTATACCACTGTTCTCTGTGATCCCGATTGTTTTTGTTTTCCTATGGACATTAATAGTGGGCGACTTCAAGGTAAAGTAATATCAAACACTATCCACAGCTACTCTCTAACAACCACCTCCGATTTTAGAACTTTGCCGGCAGCAAAATATCCCGCACAGTATTCACAGCCAAAGATCCTATCAATTGTTACCAAAATTTTAATAAAGCAAATGGAAAGGAACATTCAAGTTAGAAGTTGAGGTGCTACTCCTAAGATTCTGTATTTCTTTCCTAGCTTTTCAATAAAAAAAATCAATTTGATAAAGAATGAGTCACGATTGTATTGCTCACGTTAATCAATTAGTCGCTAATCTATTGTAACAGGTAGGTGAGGTAATATTCATACTATGGGAGTTCTCGCTGAGGACTAAAACTTAAAATAATCAACATTATAGTGCTGCAGTCTCCACTTTTTCTTCAAAAAAACCGAAAACAATCGATGATTTCCCTGGATAAGCTTACACACACAAAAACAAGAACAACGTGTTTACATTTCTCTTTTAATCAGTACTAGAACTCTATATTAAATGGAAACAGCGGATGCCTTCTCATCCCGGAGAAAGAGATCATCCGATTATCCGTATTGTACCTGTCCATGATCTTTATGTCCTCGTCGCTTAACTTGAAATCAAAAACATTAAAATTCTCCTCGATTCTATGTTTTGAGACCGACTTTGGAATAGGAACTGTTCCAATATCAATCAAATACCTCAAGCACACCTGAGCTGGCGTTTTGTTATACTTCTTGGCCAGCGCCTTCGCAGTTGCGTCATAGATGAAAGGGGGCCATTTCAACTCGGGCTGTGGTCGCGCTAGTGGACAATAAGCTGTGATGACGATTCCCCGCTGATGGCAGAACGCGGTCAGTTTCTTCTGATTGAATGCTGGGTGGCACTCCACTTGGTTAACCAACGGCTTAATACGGCAGTTCGTCAATACTCGCTCAACCTGTTCGCTGTTAAAGTTCGACAAACCGATGCCACGCACTAAACCCAAATCAACAAGTTTCTCCATTTCTCTCCAAGTAACTAGGTAATCAACGTCTGTCAGTCTCCCGCTTCCATGAACATCTGCATCACCCGCATATACTTGACCGACCGGGAAATGCATTAGATACAAATCGATGTAGTCCATATCCAAATTGCGCAAACTCAGCCTACAGGCATGCTCCACTAGCTTCGGATCATGGTGAATGCCACCCAATTTGGTCACAATGAATAGGTCCTCTCGTCGCACTACCCCTTGTGCGATTTTCGTCTTCACGGCGCGTCCCACTTCTGCTTCGTTTTCATACACAAATGCAGTGTCGATGTGACGATATCCGCAATCAATGGCTTCTTTGACAGAACGCTCAGCATCAGATTCGTATGAGCGCCAGGTTCCCAGTCCAAGGACTGGCATAGCCTGCCCGTTGCTAAGTTGGATTGTTGGTGCCAGGATGGGAGCCATGATTTTTGTTGAAAAATTTTCACGCTTAGAACTATGTCACTGAACTACACAATAAGTTGTCGCACACAGGTCTTATTTCGATATGGAATGAGGCAAAACAAGTTTGGCGATAGGCAAATTAAATACACATCCAGTTGGTAAATGACAGCACCATGATATGAATCACATTCGTGAAATCTTTGTTTCAGTTTAGCAGCAGCTAGTGATGAATGATTGCGACATCGACTGGTTCAGTGAAGATTGGGGAATACCGAATCTACGAAATATCGACGACGTCATCAATAGCGCTGTCAAAGTGGTAGCGGTTGCAGTCTGTGTTGTTCCTAAAAGTATGCAACTTAAGCAGCGAAATAATTACTTCGAAATAAATAAATAAAATTCATAATACAAGTAAAAGTCGAGAAATACAACAAAGGCATACGAAGCAATACTCAACTAAAAACAACCATTTCCAAAATTTAATATATTTTTAATAGATGCACTTGCACAGGAGTTTTTCTCTTAGAAATTAACTTATTGCTTAATGTTTCCAATTATTAGGCGTTTTGCATTTTTTATGAGCTTGAGCAGCATTTTACTGTGCCCCTCAAACGGTTAACATCCACAATTTAAATCGCATCGTACAGCGGCTGCACTCTAACCGACAAAAAAAAGGAAAAATTGCAAATAAAATGCCGATTCGCCAGGATTTTCACGATTTCCCTGGTGATTTCAGTAAAGTTACGTTAAACCGGAGTTTTTCTGGATTTTTTGGGTTATAATTTTTTTCGGACGCCCCGGATTTTTCCTCTTTGGTCCATGCAACCCCAACCCCTAGACCGACGGAGGTAGGAATTCTTAAAAACTGGTTCATTTTCGATTGTTTTTCTTGTGCCTCTCAAATCAAACGTCATTGAGCCAGAGTTAAGTAAAACAATCAATCTCAACTCCCTGAAGTCAGTCTGATTGATTTTATTTATTATCGCGTCAGTTTGGTATTCTCGATTTTTCTGAATTTCCGTGAATTATCGCCCTTAGGGCCCGGTTTTTATAGTGAAAATCCTCGATTCCTGCTTTAGGGGACTTGGGATTTTGCGGTGTCGTCTCCACTTGGAGTTTTTATTTCAATATCCGCTGTACCGTGAATTTTTTCCAATCTGACATATGTCATATATGGCCGCGAACAATTTCTTCACACAGTGGTGTATATCTGTTTATTGTTTTGTTTTAATTTTTCTTCGGTTTTTTAAACGATTTTTTCCAAAAGAACTATTGCATTTGCTAAGTGAAAACAATGTTGTATGCTTTTGCCTAACAATTCGTAGAACAATTATTTGATTTCAAGTGATTCCAGTGAATTTAGCAACACCCACAGCCGGAGCATCACATCACAATTTCAATTCACAGCCAGAATGTCTACAAATGATTTTATAGATGATTTTATTGAAGAATACAAAAACCAACCATGTTTATGGAAAGCGAATTCAACTAATTACAAGAACCGTACTAAACGGCAGGAGGCTTACATGAAGCTCATCGAAGTAGCCTCTAAGCACGGTGAGCACTATAATATCGAACGAACCAAGCAGAAAATCAACAATTTACGCTGTGCGTTTAGACACCAGTTGAAGAAGTACACCGAGAGTAAGAATAGTAAATCAGGCAGGGAAGAAGCCTACTGTCCCAAGCGGAGGTATTTCGAAAGTTTGATGTTCCTCATGGAGGAGGAAAAGCCATCGAATCGCATCAAATTAGCTGAAAAGCTAAAGGAGATGAAGATGACAAGGGTGATAACGAGGAAGGAAAGTTCTCCGCCAAAGGTCATTAAAAAGGAGGTTATCACCCCGAAAACCGAGCCGATGAATATCACCATAGAGACAATTGAGAATTCGAATGGTGATGAACAGCAAGAGGAGGTAATCGAACTGGACCAGGAGGAAAACGACCATCATCAAATAGAAGCCGTCGACATACATGAGGAGAGCGAGAATTGCACTGTACACTCGGAGGATATATCAGTGGCTGGAGATTCGGTGAAAGAAGCCGGTGGCGTTGTCTACCATACCGATGTGCAACAAAGCGACGAAGAGGATCAGGAATATAAAATTTTATGGCCGGTCGGACAGTCGAAACCGATGGAAGCCATTCAGACAACTAACTACATTCGAATGGCACCTCCACACTCGCCTCAAGCAACGCCGGCATCACAATCGCAGAACACAACGTCTAGTGGACCAATCAGTACGCCAACAATAATCCATCATGATCTCACCAACTCGCGCCACAATTCCGCAACCACAATCAATCTGCCCAACTCCATCACCATTCAACCTGTTCCGAAACAAAGCGACACAGTCATCACCTCCGACGGTATGCCACACTCGGCAATCCGTCGAAGAACAATCTCCATCTGTTCTAACAAATCCCAGTCGATACAGTCGACGGAGAACTACGAAGTCAGCCAGGAACCACAGGCGAAAAAGGTGAAAATCGATTGCAAATCTAGTGATTTTGAGAAACTCTTGACATTGGCATGCAGCAAAATGAACACCCCAGATCCGCAGCCCGAGGACAACTTTTCCGTCTTCGGCAAGATGGTGGGACACAAAATGCGCACCATGGACTCCCAACAAGCGATGTTCGCCGAAAAAATTATCTTTGATATTCTCTTCGACGGACAGATGAAGCTGCTCAAGTATCCGTACCCAGTTGCGGCGCAGTACGGCCTAAGCCCGGCAATACCAGTATCTCGCTCGGCACTCTATCCCATAAGGCACACTAACAGCGGTGCCGGACCTGCCACAATAGTCACGACTAGTAATCACCAGCAACCACAGACATTTGTCATTTCTTCAGTGGATTGCCATGGCACACCCACTGAGATTCATGCCACAAGCTCGGCCCACCAAACGCACTACTCACCCCAGGGTGGCCAATACACCGCCACCACCATCGGTGACACCGACGTCGAAGAGCAATTGTAATCTAAGCACATAACCCAATAACAGTAGATTTTTAGATTTTACCATTCTTTTAAATGTTGTAACAGGAATTGTCTCTCAAAACAACAAAATTCAAAAGTTTATTTTTTCTAAGTAAAAATTAGGATTACTTACATACAGTTCTACTATTTGCGCAGAAGTAGGGCCGAGCTAAATTTGTTTTAATTTGTTATCGTCAGTCTACCTATATAGCAATAATTATGTAAGCATCTAGAGAGGGTCCCGTTAGCCCCCCCCCATTAACTTTGTCGTATTATACGTAAATAATATTCTTAAGGAACTTTAGGAACAAACAAAAATCTGCTTGAAAAATTGTTCAGTACATGTTTAGATGAATAAACGACAAAATTACATTTTTTTATTTAGTACATATAAGAAAAACTTGTGTATCGTCAAGACATACAAATAAATCTCTTAAGGTATAAAACGCGCCGATTGTTTTTTTTCTTTTGCTGTGCTGAATGGTGTTGGACTTTCCTTGAAAATGCATGTTGGCATTTTACTCGGTTTACTCGGTGCCTTGTTTGATCTTGTACATTATCTTAAGGTGTTTGACAGCGGTTTAGAATCGAGACATTTTGTTACAATTCGTTTGAATCATCATCATAGGAAAGCAGCGTTTGCAGAATGTTAAGGTTTTGTTGCACAATTGAGTTAATACTCGCAATATTGTACTACAAGTCTCACATACATAATTATCATGTTACATTATCCAAAGATGAGGTAAGTCCCATACCTATATATTTTTGCACTTTTAAGGATATAGTCATTTAAACGAACCCAGAGGGGATATTCCCAAATGCGCGGCGGATCGCTTTTGATGGCGGATTTGAATTTTTGTATAAGTGAAAACACTTTCCAACGTCATTTTATGATTGCATTGAAAGCGATAGGTGTTAAGGTGACGGATTGCTGGCGGATTGTTTGCGGACCTTAAAAAAAAATGTGGTCGAATGGAAATACAAAAATTCAAATCCGCCATCAAAAGCGATCCGCCGCGCGTTTGGGAATAACCCCCCAGCACTGCCAGGCATATATTTTCGTTTTCAGTAGTACGACGAACCACGGCTTACGGCTTAGGGTATAATGAATTACGCCTGCCGAACCAAGTAGAAGCACAGAATTTTTCAACTTTACCCACTTCTCCTACTACCACAAACCACTAATAAATAGACCGCCTGTTTGCGTACTCCGTCCGCTTCCGTCAAACTTGCTACTTTTATACGCATGTGATTATTAACGATTTGCGCAGACACTCCGAAAACGCTCTTGTCCAACTCGAAAATGCCGTTTAAAACCACACAAGTCTATCAACTTGGGCTATTCGAAGAATTGATACGAATTGAAACGAGTGCAAAGGGTTGAATTCAAATGTGCTATTCAATTCAGTTTTATACTGAAAGTAGTTGGTTGAATCAGATGCATTTTTACGAGTAGAACACGAATGAGTTTATAAAAATGCAGTGCACGAACGGACGAGTACATGTAATACAATTTTGTCCATAATCATTGCACTAACAAACAAAGGTCACAAGAATAAACCGTGGTACGTGCATGTGAATCCACTCCTGAAAATAAGGCTCACGCCATTACAAACCTCACTATTTCTTATGTGGTATTCGATTGGGCTTCTTCAGATTTGCTCTCAGATTTCAGATTTCGTGTGGCTAATCGAACACAAAAACGTCACTTGCTCTTTTTTTTTTTGTTGATTTTCGTGCGATTGGAATATGTGTAGCCTTCGACACTTTTCTAAGCGTTTTCCATTCACTAGTTAAATTTTATATGAAAACATTCAAAATGCTCGCCCAAATTGATTTCTAAACATTTGTACATAAATAATTAACAAAAATCGATTCACCCGATGCGATGCGTTTCTTGCAGTTGAAAGATTTCACGAAAATGTAAACAAACCACTAGATGTCTAACTCGAACGCACTTGCATTGGTAAATCTGAAGCAACTCTGGGGGGTTATTCCCAAATGCGCGGCGGATCGCTTTTAATGTCGGATTTGAATTTTTGTATTTCCAAAAGCGATTCGCTTTCCATTCGGAAGCGAAAGCACTTCCCAACGTCATTTTATCATTGCATTGAAAGCGATAGGTGTTTAGGTGACGGATTGCTGGCGGATTGTTTACGGACCTAATAAAAATGTAAGTACATATTCAATAAAAACAAGAAGTTACATTTGCTTAAACATTCTGTGCACAAAAAATATCTTATTAATTGAATTTATTTTACATATACTTTTTAATAAAGGAGTCACAAACATACTTCCGTACAACAATTTGCTGCACTTGTTGAATTTTGTTGAATAAAAGATAACAGTGGACTAGCGAAGGGCATTCTTAATTCTCTGCATACGAATATAAACTGATTGAATCCATTTAATTATTTTTATTCAAAACAAAATCCGAAACTTTCACAATCAACAACAACAAGACAACAAAAAATTGTTGTGTCGGGAATCAGCTGTCAAATATTTTGAAAAATAAATGGAAAATTGGAAGTCAGAATGGAAATAACTGGAAAGCTTTGGGAAGGATAATTTTCACCCCGTTCGCATTTGAGAATAAGCAAAAGCGAACACGGTCGAAATTAAGGTATCGCTTTTCATACGATCCGCCGCGCATTTGGGAATAACCCCCCTGAGAAAAATACAGATTCGCAAAAGTGCTCCGATTCCTTTTTTTCTTACCAATCGAACATCAAAACCAAAAGTGACCTAGAGAAAAAAAAGTGCTCTGGGAGTACCCAAGCGAATTGTCCGCCTCAAATAGAAAAGGTATACATTATTTTGTTTATAAAGGGTTTTCCAATAAGAGGTCTTATTGTGAATGACCCGCTATTTCGGTAGCTTTTATTCTTTGACATTTGACAAGTGGAAACTACGCCATTACTAAAAATGGAACGATACACGCTTCAACAACGCATTGAAATTATTAAAATTCACTACAAAAATGGTGAAAATCTTGCAGTCACGTTCGCAAAACTAAAGCAAGTGTTGAAGAAAACCCAGGTTTGTCCATTCCTCGTCGTTCTTTGGAATTGGGCATTCCACAAACGTCATTACACCGTATTTTTAAGGCTTATAAAGTTCAGTTAACATAAGAACTCAAGCCGGCCGATCATCAACAACGTCGTGTCTTTTCTGATTGGATCCTTGAAATGCATGAAAATGATCCGGAATTCCATCGAAAAATCATCTTGACTGATGAGGCCCATTTACACGTCGGTGGCTACGTCAACAATCAAAATTGTCGCATCTGGGGCTCGGAAAACATAAGAGTTATTGTTGAGAAGCCTCTCCATCCTCAACGTGAGGCTATCGAGGACATAGGGCAGCCACTTTGCCACTCAGCCACTTTTGGTTGTGGAAAATTTCATCAAAAAGGATATGGTCCTGTATGTGTGCTCGTGGTGGCCATTTGGCTGATGTTGTTTTTCATTATTAACGGCATACCTTCCTCTTTATTATGAAATAAACATCCGATCATTTGTCTTAAAAAAATGACATTTTTCTTTGACTACCAAAATAACACCTCTTATTGGAAAACCCTTTATTAAATGACGTTGCAGCTGGTTCATTTTATTTTATATTTCCTTCGCGCACCAAAAAAAAAACAAAAACAATAGAAAAAGAACTGTTTTTCATTTGAAATCAAAATGTATTTATATAATTTTTTTAATTTAAATAATTTGTTTGAATTAAAGTTAAAACATTTATTTCTTGTTTGTTTTTTCTCTGAAAATTTAATACTTCTTATATATGTTGTTTTGTTTAATTGGCTATTACTCACAATACTGTAAATGTGTCAACAGTTGGTTAGTAACAAAGTGCTTCTCGTAGAATCCAAAATTGTAATAGTCTTTTTTTTCTATATAAACACAGAGACACAATTATAACTAAATTTTAAGATTCTTTTTTCGTAGATGCTTCATTTAAACAAAAACAAAAAACTAAAAACTTTATAAAATTAAACGAAAAACAAAATAACCTTTACCTAAATATTTTCCTCAAGAGTATCAAAAACTATTTTCAGGCAAGAAAATTGGAAAAATTGGAAAAACGTATCGTTTTGTTAACCTCATATGTATGTACTATATATTGGTTAATGTGTTTCTTCTTTTTACAAGAATATTTGAATCGTTTGTACTTTTTTATATTAACTAGAAATTTTACTGAATTTACAAACATGACGTTTCTTTCTATATTGGTACAATTGCAATTATAATTTTTGGGAGTGATTAATGTCAAATAATGTCTATATGCATTTTTCTTTTAAATTTATCTTTTGTAACTACAACGACATAATACAAATAATTGTGTTTATAATTGTTTTATTAGTTTTTAAGTATTTATAATAATAATAATATAATAGTAATACATTGCAACAGTTCTTCAAATAACATTATAGTTAAAATGAGTTTATAAATATGAATATATAGTTTTGTTATTTTTTTTATTTTGTTGTAGTGTAATTTTTAAATACATATATTTTCGTATCGGTTTAAGGTATTCCATCTGGATTTAATCGTAAATTATTGCCAACACTTATTTAGGTTTGTTAATATTAAGAACTAAGTTCGAGGAAGTGCGGTTACATATTACACTAATACAAATCAAATGAGAACCATACTTAGGAACGATAATTGAAGGTTTTACTAGGTAACATTATCAACGTGTATTTTTAGACGCCGGTGCGACCGTGAGAAAAAAAATAGTATAAGAGACTGGCTTTGCATAGTTTTAAGTAAAACTAAGACTCATTAAGTACTTACAAACACTGCTCGGGAGAAAAACCCTAGAAAGTTTTTGCAAAAACCCTTTTTATTTACCTGGCCTTAAATGGCTTTTACGTCACGTTTGCAAATGTCAAATGTGAAAGAGTTGGTCCAATTCTTCTTGAGTCTGAAGGAATATTAGAGATTGGCAAATTTTATCTTAGTCTGAGGAATGTACGAACAATTGCAAAAATGATAACGTCTGATACCAAATAGACTGAATAATTTAGTTGAATTTGCATACACTTTCTATCGTAATACAAAAGAAAAGTGTTAATCCAGCTTTATGAATATCTATATATATGAAAATAATGACAATGTATACAAGAATGATGACAATTGAATTTGTTTGTTTCATTCACAATAGGGCATTCAACGAAGACCATCTCTTTCACGGATTAGCTTTCTTTTTTGTTGAAACGTCAAAAAATGTTAAATATATTGACACTCGCTACAACCCCCCAAGCGGACATATTGTATTCCACAAATTAAATATTTCATTCCGCAAAGGCAATGTTTTCTTATACCTCTTTTTTTTATTTTGGTTGGCTGTTATTTTTTTGTCCATTTGACACTGACGTTTTCGGCAACTACGAGAACTCTATAATGATCGCCTTAATGATTTCCATTAAATCATATTAAAGAAAGTGTGTACATGTACCTACCATAAATGGTTCATTTCCTTGCAATTGTAAACAAGTGTGCACAAGTGAGTCAGACGTCAGTTAGCATACAAAAATTTTACACAACTGCTGTGTAACCTGCTGATCACAAGCATACTTTATTAATAGGAGGGTGGATTGAAGTACATCTAGACGTCACTTTTGTCTAAATTATTTATTTTACTTCAGTTTAAAAATCACCGAATTTGCCATTAGGTATTTTAAAGATTTCAATTTCGCGAAAATCGCAATTATACTCGTAATCGATGTTTTATTTTACAAGTACAGTGTACGCATAGCCGACTTTTAGTCCCAGGCAACCGACATTTTGACAGTAACAACGCATTACCGCTTTTCAGCCATTTTAAACGATTTCATTTGACGTTTTCCCTTGGTATATCATCATGTAAAATTTATGTGGTATTAATGAAGGAAATATAAAATTATGATTTTATAACATTTCGGTTTACGTTTGTCAACTTTTTGCAGATACTAGTGCAAGAGGAAATATGTATTCGGTACTTATACCATATGCACATCTCAATAGCCAATTGTTATAGGATGGACTGCATATTTTGGAAATAGACCTTAGTTTGGTTACACGCATGGAGTAGGACGCTAACCGTTTTATGGTCGCGATATAAACATTAAATGAAATCCCACATTGACTTGAATGTGCATGGTTGCTGGGGGGTTATTCCCAAATGCGCGGCGGATCGCTTTTGATGGCGGATTTGAATTTTTGTATTTCCATTCGACCACATTTTTTTTAGTTTCGCAAACAATCCGCCAGCAATCCGTCACCTAAACACCTATCGCTTTCAATGCAATCATAAAATGACGTTGGAAAGTGTTTTCGCTTATACGGAAATTCAAATCCGCCATCAAAAGCGATCCGCCGCGCATTTGGGAATAACCCCCCTGTTTTCCTTTACACATGTGCCCTAAAAATGTTTACTGTAGAATGTGTCGCTTTTAGGAACCACAAACTATTTTGAATGGTTGGAATTGGAACTACGTATGAATGAACTTAATTGACGTGGAATATGAAACAAACGCCAAAAAATTTGCAGGTGAGCTCAAAAATGTATGAATGTGCGAGTTTATCATGCTCCCCTCTTTCTTCGCTGGAAATAGATATAAAAATGTGAGTTATGTGGAACCAAAAGTGATGTTGTTGTCAGTGAAAGTCCGCAGCGGTCGACGTTAAGGTTACGTTGAAATAAATCAAGGGCTTTAATATGTAATAAAATCGAGAAGATTGGATACGCCCAATATTATAACTACAAATATATTGGCACTACTTTTATAACAATACCTGTTTCACAGCTATGTGACGAATAAATACAAACAAAAAACAATCGCACTTCCCCACCGTAAGAAAACAATTAAAAAAAAATAATAATAGGTAATGAATATACATTTAAACAACTCACCAAGTGCACAACTTAATTTCGGCTTGGTAAGCCTTCCCTGGAAGATGTTTCTTATTGTATTGTTTGCAATAACAACAAAAATTACGTTACTACTCATCGTCGAAACCGCTTCGCATCTGCGCACACACCTAACCACGCCCACTTGCTTACAATTGACTGTTTTGAACCTGATCCGCAATGGCGCTGATAACCGGCAGAGTTGGTCGCTGCTTAGACAAATCTATACTATTGCCCGAGTGTAACGAATCACTGGCATCACAGCTGACATCGATGGAATCACTGGTCAGATCGCCGTCATTGAAGTTCCCATTCGTCAGCATTTGTTGCATGGGAACCATTTCAGCGGTGGTCGTGGTGGTGGCCGATGATGCAGTCATATTGCTTAGGCTACTGCTCGAGTCGAAGTGTTTGCCCGCCTTTATGTTCGGACCTGGACTTTTGTCAAAGTCGCCCACCGAGTCCTGTGACACTTGAATCACTGAACTGCGATTGGCATGCTTATCCTTGCGAATCGGCGGCTTGGGTACCTCTTTCGGTTCGCCAACAATTGTGCCGTTTTTATGCACTGCCGCCTTCGCGTCCTTATCCTTGTCCTTGTCTTTGGATTTCTTGAAGCCAGCAATTAAAGCCTTGTGAGCTTGAGCCTTAATACCTTCTTTGCTCGAACGAATAATCGAATTGCGAATGTTCTGTTCCTTCTGGTCGCTCTCTTCGGTAATACTCGTCAAAGCTGGCGGCTGATGATGGGTTTGTGACTGCAACAAATTTGGATCATCACCCTGGATTGGTATATCGTCTGGAATAATTTTTGTTTTTAGATTTTCAAAAATGAATTGCGATGTTATCGAGAGGAATATTCGGTCTAAATATATATATTTTTTTTAGTTTTTGATTCTGAAATGTTGATCGCTGATTCAAGTAAAAGCGCGCGCACAGAGCAACTTTGCACTTACAAACAAAATATACAAATAACTTTGTTTACGGTCTGTCAAGAAAGCATTGATTTGATAATGTTAAGTTTTCTTTTATTTTTAATTAATGTCATCTGTTATCTGTTGAAGGAGAGTTACATGTTACACATACTGGTGTACTATGTATTAAAAAATTTAATTTTATCGCAGAACTGTACTTATTTGACATGATCGATGCAGCAATATGCTAATAACCATTTTTGAATTAGCACTTCTTAAAAATTGTAAATAAAAGCTTAAAATTAACAGTTAATTAAAATGCATAATATATTTTGACATAAAGAACAAATAAAACGTAACCGTAATAAAGCCATAATGAAAGACAAACGACTGAATGAATGTAGTGGTTATCGTTTGACAAATAACTGTTGTACACCTGCATTTGCTGCCGTTGCAATGAAAACGGTGTATGTATATATGATACCGGCTTAAATAAACCCCAACGCAATGTAAATATGTACCTAAGTTATTTTTCCATGAGCGCATGTTCTTGTGTATGGACCCTAATTAAGACGTATTCTCAAAACCTAGAATAGAAACACTCACACGCATTTACACGGTCACACATTCCTAACACTGGAAATCAAAGGGATGCTAAATACTAAATAGCCGTCTGACTGAAAGGGACGGCATTACCTAACACGCAAAAAAACGTGACACGTTTTTTCGTCGGCCATCTTGTTTACGTGGCAGGAATTATGGGAAAGCTATAATGCATGTTGATATTTTTATAGTGATGGCTTACGAAATTTCGCTTTCCTATAAAACAAAATGCCTTCCGGAAGTGATAAACGGAAAACTGTTTATTAATTTCGTAAAACTGATTGATGCATTTTTGGTTTAATTTACTGAAACTTAAAATCGCTCTCATTTCACATGTTTTAAATCATAAATAGAAATATTTTCCAGTGATTACAGAAATTATATTCCCCGGAACTTGTGTTTATTTCCGTTTTACGTATCTATAATTATGGGCAGCACATCCATGACACTTTAGGCGTCTGATTTGTGATCCCATTCTTACTCCTTTATTAGCGTTGACTGCGGAAAAACGGATCTCTCTGTTACGTCTCGTGCAAAAATGCGCGTGCGTGATCGTGTAAATGCAGTTTAAGTCATTATCATTAGAAACGCATGTGGAAACGCTGTACTTTTTCTTTTATACGTGTTCTCATAACTATAAGAACACCGCGGATATAAGCATTTTTTTTTTTTTTTTGTTTTGATTTTAGAGGTTTCTTATATCCCGACGGACTATACTATGGAACGAACTTTGATCTTATATTTAGGGTATATGTTGAACGCGTTGGCGTTATGACTTTCGTTTTTACAGTTTGTAATTCTATTTTACATAATATAATATGTTCTTAGATAGACTATTGCCGCTTGTCAATGGGCGCGTTCCATTGACCTTAATGTCGTTTTCCATTGGGACAGTAAAAGCATTTTTTTTTTTCAGATTCAGAGCAGTTTTTCGGCAACATAAAGGAATGGATTTTTATAAATACAAATTAGAATTTAAGATCAGCTGACTTTTAAAATCTCATTTTATGTTCCATTGGGCATGAAAAATCTAAATTCTGAGAGCAAAATCTGAAAATCCCCATGGAAAACGACATAAGTCCTCTTGGCTTTGTTTGCGTTTCTTTCAACACAAAATATAAACTTGTTTGCCAAGAGCTAATGTTGTGGAAACAGTTAGTTTATTATTGGTCAAGTCCATTTCGACTCTTGTTAATTTTTCTAAACGGCCGTTAGTTCAATAAAACCAAACGTTATTTAAGTTCCACTGGGGTTAGAGCGCTTGTGTCTGTTCCTTTGTTTGGGATATTATGTACTTGAGTTCTCTTTTGCTTTTATTTTAGATCTAACGGGTATTTTTGGGCTCGATAGATTTTTGTCTTTTTATGGAAAATCTCAAAATTTGTGCTAGAGATCTGACGCAAATAGTGAAAATGTCGCTAGTTATCTATCGGTTCGAATTTAAAATTTGAGTTGCTATAATTTAGTCAAGAAAATTCTGCCGACATTGCATCTATGCATCGAAGTTTGTCATTAATCCAAATGAATTGAGGCCTAGCTTCTCACAACCATTCGCTTTGTGTTGGTTTTTCACTTTAAGACAAATAGAAGGGCTCTACAATTTTATGCTGAGTCTAAACGGCCAATTGAGAAGTTCTTTCATGACAGTTATAGTCTCGGATGTTTGTCAGACTTTCCCGATAGGTGGCGCAGTGGGAAAAACCTTGAAATGGAATTTCGTTTATTTTCCGGGGATAGAACATGGGACCCGATGCTTAGTAGTCCAACACACTACCAGTAAGCCACTTTTAAAATCCCACGTCCCAGATGCAGGCTGACAGGCAAAACGTACCTACTTTTACTTACTTAACTAACTCCCGACCAGTGCAGTAGAGTATAAGCAACCCCGTAGAGATAGCAAATATGATTAATGAACAACTAACCAGAAACTGCAAAGTGACATTATTTGTCTTTTTGGCTTAGGTTAGGTTTCCCGTTCACTAGTTTATTCGTTCTCGCAAATCAGCCTCGGACAACTGACAACTCGTGTTGTT
Organism: Cheilosia impressa; assembly: GCA_948293265.1. Taxonomy (NCBI): domain Eukaryota; kingdom Metazoa; phylum Arthropoda; class Insecta; order Diptera; family Syrphidae; genus Cheilosia; species Cheilosia impressa. The sequence goes on from OX411883.1 coordinate 14,841,305, forward strand.
GGTAACTGAGCGCCCCGACCTCAATGATTATTTGCGTGTTGTGTACCAATAAACCAATTACCAATATGATTCTGTATAAATGAGCAGCGCAACATGAAAGTTGAATGAAAAAATGGAAAAAAAAAATACCAAATACCAAAAATTGCTGAGCTTAAATGCATACGCATGGGTAAAGGCATTTAACGAGAAAACGTCACTAGCAAGACTACTCAACAATTTAGCAAAAATACCAAAAAAGTGTACGTATTCAAATTTTGAACGAACTACTCGTATGTAAATGCAAAGCCCCGCCCCAACCTCAAAAATAATGTTCAATAATGAAAGTTGTGTACGTGTGTGTGTGCTTAGTTTGTAAAGGCCATTCTCCCAAAAATCAAAATCAAAAGAAAGAACAAAAAGAATGAATTTTCACATTTCAAATTGTTAAATTGATGTTAATTGTGTGAATATTTACCCATCCGGTTTTAGTTTTGTGCTGACAAGAAGTACCCACTTTGCTTGATGGAATCAATTCGATAGTTCAATGAAATTTGTTTTGTTTGTATTTGTGTAGGTAAATAATTGTAGATAGGTATTAATATTATTTTTGATATTTCTTAAACAATTCATGCGAATTACAAAATAAGTCAAACTAAAAAACTAAGTTAAAAATACTAACAAATCGGAAGCAATAGTAACAAAGAGTATATTTTGTTGTAGCTTGTAGCTTTTGTTCAAGAGGAATTTCAGTTTTTTTTTGTTTTGGAACAATAATTTCCCAACTGCTTTAGTTCATTGACGATGGTACATCGTTTTTTTTTTTTGTGGTAGGTGTCGTTGTGGGCTAAAAAATGTTCGTTTCGATAGAATTTTTGCTTTTATTTATTTGTAATATTTCTTTTTCTTTGGTTAGCATAACAACAATATTGTAACAATAGAAATAAATAATTATAACAGATAATTAGCGTTATTTTTAATTCTTAAAAATAATTCATTATTTGCTTTTCTCTTTTTATTTTGTACGTTTTTCTTTTTGTCATTATATGTTTGAGGATTTTTTTCAAGTTATGTACAAGATTATGTTCTTTTGTTTTTAATTGTAATTTGGAATGTTAAAAGGTTCCCTTTGAGTTCTATCTAACCAGGGAGTGATATGATGAATTCAGTGCAAAATGTGCATGTCGGTGCTTAAAAATAAACGTTAGGTACATAAGTAGTAGAATCGAAAACTTTGGCACAAATTAAAGTCGTGTAACATGTAGTAGATTCGTCTGTAGCAATAATACATAATACGCCACACAACCACGTAACGAAATGGCCGCATTCAAGAATCTAGTTATCTTAAGTCGACTAGATTGGTCTGGATGAGATGCAACCTGAACGCAAAAACTAGATTGGTCGGGAACGTCACGTTTTCAACGTCAGCCACATATGAGAAGCCCTCTCATGACCGATTTCGATCAATCAAAATAGAGATTCACTTAGTGAGAGAGCTGTCAGACTTACAAAACTAGATACTTGAACGTCCCCAATGTCAGAGTTTTATTGCGTCAAGTGGGTGGTTGTGGCTCAGTTCACGGTATATGATTTTCAGACATCATCCTGTACGAGTAGGATGCAACTTATTTCTTAAAAATAAAACTAATTTTAATGAAAATGTCATTACGTAGGTAAAGTATATTACGTAGCCTTTTTTTGAAGCCAGTGAAACTTTTCAGCTGTAGGAATTCTTTTTACCAAATTAAATTTTAATTCTGGAACGTTTCTTTATTCAAAAACAGTATTTTCAATAATGAAACGGGTGCGTTCCACTAGTCAAAAAATGTACTAGAGCCCTACCGTCAGCGAAAAGGAAATAACATAATACAGTGTCGGCCAAAACTTAGGAATGGATTCATCTACATTGTAGATTGTAGATTCTAGCGCAATAGTTTTAGCGTCTAGTTTGGAAGCTTGTCAATAACAGACTTGAGAATTAGTTTATCCCGATGGTAGGTACACTACGTGTGTATCAATATCGAATTAAACGCACACAGTTCAAATGTACTAGGAACTAGGGTGTCAGCCACCAACCAACGAGCTGTTGCAAGAGTTCTTGCTGCTGGGTAAACTTAGTTGAGCAACACTTTAAAAGTGGCTCGACATTTATTTTAGTGTTTTGCTTGCGAGTCAGGTTCAGTGAAACCGCTAATACCAGTCACAGTTAAGAGGAGATAGGTTGGTATGGCGGTTTATATGACAACCCAAGTGCCGTTTTGTTACCACAACTCAATTGGCACGGTTGTTAAAGATTGTCGAATAGGAGAGCTTAGATCCAGCCTGTGGAATACAAAAAGGTTATCAGTTTCCTAATACTTCGAGACCTCCTCAAGGGATTCGAAGAAGGGTTTACAGGGGCAAAGGTAGTGAGTGAGTGTTTTCTTTTTGGCTGCAGTGTGTATTACGTGGCATGCCTAATCTGATTGCGTGTTCCCCTATTGGCCAATGGCCTGTGGTTATCGCTATTATTCTGGTAAATTATTTTCGTGTTTTACTTAGAAGGTGAGTTGCTTTTTCCGTGCTGTAATTTGGCCACATTCTTCTGAATATGATGCAGTTCGTCAGCATACTCCATCTGAGGTTGGCCTTCGATAGGAATTCTGAGGATATCTTTGCTTTAACTTTGACTTTGACAGTGAAGGGCTGAGCCTTGCCTGAACACCTCGTCATCATGTTTGTTTCCGCAAACCTTGCTATGACCTGGAACTCAAACCAAGATAACCTCGAACTGGTCAAGCGAGGCCAGCTCCTTTCGAAGCTCTTTTACTCATTTTGAGGTTATATTGACTGAGGCGATAGCCTAGACGTGAGCTTGACTATCAATGAAAATGTCTTACACTTGCCTCGGAACTATGTTTGTGTGTATTTTGACAGGTCTCGCGGAGTCTCACTGAAGCTAACCACCAGTTAGAGTGAAACGGCAAACAGATTTTGGTTGATTTGGAGCCACAAGCGGGTTTAGTTGTGGAATTTCCATATGAATGGCGTGAGTCCGTTTTTATGAATTGCCATAGGAGTAAAAATGTAACAAGTACAGGCATTAGCTGTCTCATGATCAACAGCTTTAGTCACTTCAATGAGTAGGGAAAACATTTTTAATCGTTTAACGTGTTATCACAAGGAAAATTATACTGGCCAACGTGTGTCTGGTCTTCCTGACAGCCACTTTCGCCACACATAACCGATGGAACAGTAGTTTAGTCTTGCAGAAATGATAATGATATTTAATAGTCTTAATGTCACGAGACTTTGTCATGCTTTGGATAAAAGAGATATAGAGAGATTGCCTACTTAAAAGTAATTTTAAAAAAATAGTTTGTTGAAAATGCACACTTTGCTTTGATTTCTTTGGGTAAACTTTTAACATCTGCCTCATACATCTCGGATTAGATAGAACCGCTGGAATTCGATACATATTTTCTTTTACAACTACAGTGGTTTTAATAATGAATGCCTTAGTAAATAAAAAGAACAAGCTCGCTTCACATTCAATTCCTTAGGCGCGCAGCAACAAGCAATACCATTAGTAGGATAATAAAACAAATTTTAAATAAAAATTTCAGTGTGAGAGAGAGTTATAACATGAATTAAACAAATCAATCAAGAAACAAGACAACTTCACCTTAAAACGTTAATACTATTGACGTGTTTAAATTTGTATTCGATTGTTGTTTTTTTTTTCTAATCTACGTGAATGCATCGCTCATTGTTCTATCTACTATTTGTTAATTATGGTATAACCAGAAGCCGTCTGTATTATATGTATGCTGGCTGGTCGGCCATTTGCTAGCAACGCCTCTCTCTCGTCACCCGAGTCGCAGGAGTCCTCAAGATTGCTTATCAATCTAGCACCTGCACTCGATCTCAGTTCGGGTGATTTCTTAGCGGGCGATGATGATTTCTTGCGGCGGATTGCCGCCACCATAGATGAGTTTGTGAAACTATTTAGAATCTCTTCGGCTGGCTTCATCGCCTGTTGGGGTTTTCGTATTTTCGGCGATGCATTCGGTGAGGAATTCTTCGATGACGACAGAGATTTCTTTGGCGAGTCAGGTTCCTCTTCAATGCTGGACGTCTTACTACCGGGGCTGTATTTCCAACCCCAAGTTTTCCAACGCAATGGATTTATTATGCTATCGCCGCCGCCGCCGCCGCCACTGCTGCTGTTGCTGGCCTTTTTCGTTCCATCTCTGTGTTGGTGTTGGGTGGGATCGTTGTTATGATCGAATTGCATCATCGCGTCCGGATTGCTGTTATCGAGTGTGCGATATTGATCCGCATTGGGTTGATGGGGTAGGCTAGCCAGAAATTCCATGTCCAAATCGTCTAACAAAATTTTTACACACAACATAATATACACATGGAGATTTTATTATATAGTTGAGAAAAGAGAGTAGTGTTTCATTTTAACAAACAAAAAAAGAAGAAAGGAATACATTTATATAAAAATAGGTAAACAAATCGGAAAGTAGGGTTTGTGATTGGCGGTAAGGTGGTGGTGACGAAAGGAATTTAAATAAATTTCAGCAGAAAGAGTGGTGAGTATTCTTTTCATAGATATAGAGATATAGAGATCACAAAACCAAACTCGTATTGATTGTTCGCGACAGAAAATAATGCGTATAAATTTTATATAGAGAGAAAGGTATAGTTATGTACATTTGCTTTTGTATCGTTTTATTTCTTACACACTAGAGCGTATTTTTCTTTATATTTTGATCATATACTTTGAGAACACGTTTAAATTACGGGAAAGCAGTTAGGATTTTCTTTTTCATTTCTTTGTGAGATATATTATTAATAAAATAACAGAACGAAAGTAAAACTATAGTGGGTGTGCTCTTAAATGAGAAATCTAAATGAAACACATGCAAGTATTACAACATAAACGGGGACACTTCGCAACATGCAATTACACTAAACGAAAAACATTCAGTGGTTATGGGAATGCTTTTTGTACACTAAATCAAACGAGAAATGATATTTGAATGAATGTAAAATGTAAAATGTGTTGAAGCTGAGAAAAAGGATTTCTTTTTGGTTTTGTTTGTTTGTCTGATGTTTTTTTGGAAACTAAAGAAATAAATGTCTAGTGCTCTGAACCTAGTATTCGATAGAGTAAACAATTTGTTTGTTTTTGTTTTTTTTTTATCGTGATGAAAAACATTTGAGAACAATAAACTAAAGTAAACGCGAAAGCGGTATTGGAAGCTAAAAAGAACTCACCTGGTAGCTTCTTCGTACGGAAGGATGCATTTGTGATCATTGATTTCGACACAATGGGTGCCGTATTTGTCGCTGGAGTCAAGGCAACGCTGAGTCCCATCGGACCATCACTAGGCTGGCCTGCAAAGAGTAACGAGCATTAGTATTAAGTTTGTGAATTTTCATAGAACCCGTGACGGACTGGGTAGTATAACGAGTATCAGAAAAGAAATAAGAACTAAGAAATAAACAGACCACAAAGTCGAACTTTGATAGAAAAGATGGCTCAAACAAAACACTGTTTGAGCAGTGGTTTACTAGCTGGGAAATGTTTCACTACATTAATCATACTCAGAGTGACGCTAAGAACTGGGTGGAACATTTGTCATCAATTAGAGTGTGTAAGTGATTTTCTATCCAGATAAGTGGTACTAAACAGCACGCCAAAATTTCACTTTGAAAGTCGTAGGAGACGATCTATGGTTAAATCAAAGGCCAATTTTTTTGTCGCACTTTCCGAAAGACATCTAGTTCTAAGTGAGACAACTGATCGGGTAGCTGACTTGGCGACTTCAAAAAGCGAACGATCAGCAGCAAACAATAGAAGGCATTCTGTTCAAATGCATGCACTAAATTATCAACCTTATCCGAGGACTAGAGCAACAGCTCCGCATGTCCCATCTACAACATATATATGATCTAAAGTTTTCCGAAATACTCCTGTTTAACCTACCCAACGTACCCCACAAGATAGGTATACATTAACAAAACCTCACCTGACGGATTAGCATGCAGCGAGTTTTTAACGGCACTTGTAACCAATACTACGTCGGAGAACATTTCATAGCACCCTCGGTTGTGTATGTCGTCCAAAGTTTGTATAGCAATCGTCCCAAATCCATTGAACATTGCAAAGTAAATAGCATGTACCAGCTCGACCAGAAATTGTGACGACAGTGCGATTCGTGGTGGCGGTCTCGGCACCAATGCACTTGTTGGATCCGATCCATATGATGTTCGATGGGCATGACCGGGCTTTGAAAAACCCTGATTGACCAGTTGTGACGCCATACGACACAAGTGGAGCAATGTATTTTTTTGCGTTAAACTTAGTTGGTGGTTATAGCAGAACAGCAACGCCGTCATCACTTTCATTCGACTCTGGGCGTTAATCGACTCGATCTGTGAGAATGGGCCCCATTTGATTTCACGATTACAGTTCTCCTCCCATCGTCGAAGATCAGTAATGGGAAGACTTTTTTCCTAACAAATAAGAGCATATATATCAGTGGACATTGTCAGTTTTGAACTTTTACTTACCTCGTGATAAATTGATGCTTGCGCAAGGACGGGCAAGCGGAATGAGGCAACTTTTGGAGTTCCATCTTCAGCGGTAACCTCGGCATTGTAAATGCATATCAGTAGGGTTTCAACGCTTCGGCAGCTTTTTTTGTCTCCCATTGCAACAGAGTTTAGGTACACATAAATAAGAACGGGAATAAATTGCATAGGGAATTTTCTCAGTCCATCTTCATTTGATCGATAAAAACTTAGGAATTGATTGCATATCCCATGGATTAGCTAAAACGATTTATTATCAACAAAGCTTGTTGCATGGCAAGTGTCACTCTTACCTCTGGATACTTCAGCCTTTCATTGAATATTGTGTATATTGCTTCGGCGATTTCCTGATTGTTTTCATGCAAATGCGCAAATGACTGCATCTCTGATGGTTGCAGACTTTCATATTCTGCCAACCAGTCTTGTACTATTGCCTCGGCCATGTTGCTAGATTTGATTGAAGACCTACTGAAAAGAAAACCAACAAAAATAAATCTATCAAAATTCGAATAGCTGTGGTGTTTGCGACTTCCCTCCCTTAGATATTTTTATCATATTAACTGAGACGATATAGTAAAATGGATACTATATTAGCAAGGGTGAGGTAATCACCAGCCATATCTGTGGATATGTGAGGGGGGAAGTCAAGTTACAAATCTCAATGGTCAATGAGTAATGATGGGGGTCAGAATCTAGTCAAAACTGCTGTGTAATGTGTATTGCAAAATTGACCTTTCACGCTTTTTAATTAAATTGAGGAAAAAAAAAATTCTTCAGCCTTGAGTAGGACCTCGTACTATCTGCTGTCATTTCGAGTTTCTTTTTACTGTTACGAGATTATGGAAACTGAAAACTCTATTTACTTGGACTTTAACTAATCTATGTCGTTGGTTATTGATGAGGAAGTGAATTTATTTAAAATTGAATGCTTTAAATTGCATAATTATGGAATTTTATCGAATTCGAATACATACCATGTAAAGAATGTTGATGTTTTGACGTAACTTCTTTGACTGGAGTGTAAAAAAATTGATTTAGGCTAGAGTTCGCAAATACAATAATGTGAATGCGTTTAGATAAAGTTTACATACACAAATTATGACTGAGCACGCTCATTTGCTATAAATCGCTGGCACAAGCACAAGCGATAAGAGAAAACCATTTTTAGCTACCCTGTCGGGTATTTATCCGATTTAACCCACAAATTTACAAAGAAAATCTGCATGCACTCTCAATTTTTCTACTTGAGAATTACATATTTATCTTGGAACATATTTGTTGTGGCAGATGTAAATTTTTAGGTAAGTAAGGATTTTTTTAGCGTAGTATGCTGGATTACTAGACGGGACTAGACACAAACTGCACCTTAATGTGTTCCCCGCTGTCTCTCCTTTCGCGAACATCTAATGTAAAACATTGAGTACTAAAGTACTAAAAATTGAATATATACCATCCTTGACCTCGTAGAGTAGAGTAAACCAAGAAGTACATATCAATCCTATTACTCAATGCTCTAAAAACGCTTTCGAGAGTCATTTTGATATCTTAATACTGGTTTAAATTAAGAATTTCTATAATTAAGGAAGCTTTCTCAAGATGATACTATTGGTATTTTTGTACCATTAGATTGGTATCGATATAGTACCTACCCCATTGGAGGTGCCCACACAGTTTTCCTCTTTCCCTGAACGTACAAAATATATTGTATTTTCCGAGCTCGTTCGCTGTCAAAACGACAGCTGTCACTTTGCCTTTTGATATATTTCCATCGTTGACCAGTCGTAAGAGGAAAATTCGTCGAGATTTTACAAATTTTCGAAAATGTCGGCCCTTATCCGATTGAATAATCGTGCAATTTTGAGGAACCTTATTTCCCAAACGCGCTCGATCAAGACCTCACCAAAAAATCGGGAAACTGCTGCCGTTTCGCCAACCATCAGCCAAGCTAAAGAAGAATCCTCGAGCAAGAATAAAAATTGGGTTAGTTGGGGATTTGACGATTTCGATGAAGCACACGATCGGAGTTCCACAAAGGCTTCATTCTTCTTCTCCGTAACACTATGCATTGTTTGGGGAACTTTCATTTGGGCCTACCTTCCCGATACCAGATTACGTGATTGGGCCCAACGTGAGGGCTTCCTAGAATTGCGTCGCCGCGAGAAGGCTGGACTACCTTTGGTGAATCCCAATTATATTGATCCCAGTGCAATAAATCTGCCATCAGACGAGGAATTGGGCGATACTGAGATCATTATTTAAAGTTTTTATTTGGCAATTGCTTGCAGTTTGTGCAGGTAACTCGTCGATTTGTTTTCATCCATTAGATGAATTGTGTTATGTAATTGGATTTTAATTTTAACGAAAAAGCCGAAATATACATCCAAATGCTGGGTTTGTCAATAAAAAGTGCAGACTATAGTATTGAACGAAGTGATGTTGTGTTTTTATTTGAGCTGAGGCAGTTTTCATGTTATTTTTATGTGTAAACAAAAGTTGGACAGGTTAGTCTTTTTCGCTAACTAGAAAAAGTTCAGCGGATTCGTGCTGGATGGGGTCACTCAGTTCACCTGAGGATTTTATTTTTATATTTCATTATAAGGAAGCATTTGATTTCTGTTTGAGGACATGCCAATGATGACCTTTCCTTCTTCATAGAGTTGCACAAGGACTACGTTAGGATCGGTTATTGCTAGCAGCCAAGCCAATAGGCACACACCCGTGTCCACATCTTCTCAAGCTTTTATATACTTATTCAACTCGGGTAAACATCGAAAAACCAAGACAATTCTTTTAGTAAGATGGGTATTCTCGTAGATTTCTTTGATGAACCTTTTGCATATTCTATTGTCTGGTAACGAGAACAAATCGAGGAATAAAATGTACTTTTTCCTCAATACATCACATCTGCACTTTATTTGGATTGAGTTCGATGTCATTACGTCGTGACCATCAAAATGCACAAACTATCTTGGCACTTTCCTCATGCCGAACATGTTAATGAATTTTGAATGTTCAACCACAACAGAAAATATGTAAACAAATTGAAATACCTTCTATCAGTTATGCTTTTTAGTCAATAGCAGTCAGATCTTGCCAACCTCTACCAAGAGCTGCCCAAAGACAACCATTGATAAGTAATACGATTTTTCTGTGGTTCAAATCATACGATTTGTTTATGGACATCTTTTCAAATTATGCATGGACTGACTCCTGAAGTGCGGCGAGTGAGAGCGACCTCATTATCGATACCGATATCACAAATCTACGGTGAAATCAAGCCACTTGAAGTACCATTCTACTGAAGAGAGTTGCCTATGAATGAGTTAAACGGACGACGGACAGCCTACTGCTGTGATAAAAATCTTAAATCAATGGTCTTCAGCATAACAAATTTTATTTATTTATGTATTTATATTGCATGTTTTTTTCGCGTTTGTTGTTCTTTTGTTTTCTTTGTTATAGTCTATATTTTTTTATATAATACATTATAATTTTATTGAAATTAAATTATTATTATTGATTTTACTATGTGATACATCAAAGGTGTGTGTGTGTCTATATCAACCAAGCTTAGCAGGGGTCCTGAAACGATTTTGCCAGCAAATTTCCCACGTTTGCTCATAAATGTACTTCTGGGTGTTTTGTCGTGTTTAAACTCGTATGAGATGCGTTCTGATGCTTCACCCAGATATTGCTAACAAGCAAAGGCTTCCACTACTCAGTTAGGAACGGGTGGATAAGATTGCGGCTGTACATTTAATCCTTCTAGAGCTTGTGTGGGTATTGTGGTGTTGATAGTGAGTGGTGGCATACCCGGTAGTGAAATTGGGGTAACAACAGATGTCTGTTGCACCTGGGGGTATGATGCAAATGTTTGCATATAGGGTAAGCTAACATTTGATGAAGTTGTTTGGTAGCTCGTTGGCGGTTGACTCGGAACCGGATAGTTGTTTGGATTGTAGAATTGTGGCTGCTGCAATAAATAAATGAGGGAATACATTAATTGAGGATTGTAGGTGAAATACTATGGTATACTTACTTGCTGAGATGCAATAAATTGGTTTGATGTCGCGCCGGTGGCTGGCGTTTCATATCCTACAGTCATCATATTCGTAATTGATGTCGGTGGCGGCACATTCGTGTATGGCGATTGTTGGGCGAACATCGGTATCTGAGATGGTGGGGGCACAGAAGATGGAGCTGAAATAAAGGCTTGTTTTACTGTGGCTTTTGGAGAGACAAAAATATTCATAGGTTTGAGTTAAAACCATGGATAGCCTCTGTAACCGTAAATACAAACATGCTTTGCTGCATAAAAGCGACGAGCAGTTTTCGCAGAAAATAAAAGGAACTGCAATCGAAAAATTGAATGCACGGTTTCGGCAACATTGTTTGCAATCATGAACTCACCCGAACCCTAGACCTAACCACAGGCCTTATGGAGGAGCTTTTTTTTTCTACCAATGGTGCCTGAAGAAAATATCACGGCACTGAAACACAAGAATTGCTACTGAAATAAAAGCAACACCACTGACATACCGAGGAATTGTTGTTATTTTCCTAAAATTTGCATGCAGCCCACCACAATCCACAAACAGTCTGCCACATGATGGCATGATCGTCTTGTGTTCGCTTGCTTTATCATCGACCAAAATAAGCAGTATGTGTGACTGAAGCACATCAGAAGAGTGGTACCATGTAAACAATGAAAGCATATCATTAAGGGGTTTTCTATGGATTTTGTCAAAGAGTTTTCGGTTTTGGTGCTTTTTAGAACGAGTTATTATGTGGGGTGTTGCCATTCGGTTTTAATTTGTCTGTATTTTTGAAGGATCAAAAAATTTTCAGTTAAACAATTTTTTAATGTTGTCTTTTAGAAATAAGGTTTATTCGTGAGGTGTTTTAATGCACTCATTTCATTAACGCAACAAGTGACCACAGGTGCGTTGTAGTAATATTGCGATAAATTAATTGTCATTACTGGGCTCTAATCGCGTAATTTATGAAACGATTGAACTGTCGTTTTGTTAATAGTTTTTAGTTTGCTTTTTTTTTTTGGGGGGGGGGGGGATATCATATTAAATATTTTTAATATATAAAACGAACACCCCGATTCTGGCAAACCTCACTGATACCTCACATATTTTGAGCCCTATTCCTTAGGCCATATTTCGGCATATTTGGGTATAAATGCATATTTCACTTTGTAGAGGATATTTTTGGCATATTTCAGCTTTTTTTTGGAAAACAAACTAAAGCGATTAGGCCTACTGGGGATACCCTTAAAAAAACGCGCCTATTATCTTACCCGAAAGGTAAGGAATTTATTTCGTTCAGCAATGTTTTTGTTTTAAAATGTGAGATGGTAACCCTAATGGCGTTTTCCATTGGTTTCACTCGGGGATCCACTCATTCTGAAATCCAATGGAACAGCAAAACTGCTTCTGACAGAATCCACCAAAGTATTGGTGAAATGCCAAAAAATAATCTACGGCTGCTGTCAACTGACTTGTAATAAATACATAAAATTGCACTTGTGTGAGTGCTTCTTGAGTGGATTCTGACTTGAAATCGAGAAGCGAAATTCTCTTCTCAGAATCACCAGAAGAGTATTTTTGTGCCAATGGAACAGCATTTTTTCGATTCCGGACTCTCCCGGACGCTTCTTTTTGTCCAATGGAAAACGACATGTGAGACAAATATCCTCCTTTCCCTGTACTGACAATTTTTGTTGGACAAAGTTGTTTTCTTTTTAAGTTTGTTACACAGGGAGTAACCCCCAGATTGTTGCGTTGGTGATTTTAAAAGCATTTATCCGAGGAACGCAATTACGAAAATCCCGCTTAAGTGCGTTGTCGGCGCAAAAAGGAAAACCGCACTTTAAAAACAAAAAACTGCAATAAAGCGTTTTTATTAGCACGTTCATATTTTTGACACATTTAAACAGGAAAAGTTATGTACAAATCTTTATTAATGCTTTATTTGGTCAGTTTTGGGCTGCAGTAAATGAGTAACGCAATTAAGCGTAAATCACTTATCCGAGGATTTTTTTTATCAACAAAATGTATTCGCTCGGGAGAACAAAAGTGGAGTCTTCCCGTGGGTAATTGTTTTTAATCACCCCTATCGGGAATACAATTTCCCTGGGAATGTTTCCCATTCAGCCATCTGATTTACATTGCTGACAAGGGAAACATTTCCATCGGAATTTATTCGCGATAACCCTGAATGTGTTTTGCTTTGAGGCGAAAGTAAAATATTTTGCTTTAAAATGTATTTACGTATTTTTCGAGCATCTTTTCGGTCAGATGTGGGATTTGATACGTTGCTTACCATGGTTGTCATATGTACAAATTTACATTATTCTTGACTCTCTGCATTTAAGAAGATGTATTGTTGATTTTAGTTCCGCATTTCTTCGGCTTCTGTTTCTGTGTTTGAGGATAGTTTTGTTCATTGCGATGTCAAATTTGCCTTTGAATTTTCTTTAAAGGGGACCTTAGATGATAAATATTAAAATTTCGGAGCAGTAACAAGACCAAGAAGTCCGAAGACGATATGGAAGAACACCTCCAACATGATGGCATATTAATCATATGAGAGTGCGGTTTTAGGAAATTGAAATACCCAAACCTGCATGCTATTTTCAGATCCGCCGCACGTTGGGCGCCATTTTTTTACTTACTTTAAAAAGGCGACAGTGCTGAAGACAATTACGACTTATGTTATACGAGTTATTATAACTTGAGTTTTTCATTCCTTCAATACATTTCAAAGTTCGAGATGCATTGCTCTATTTTCTTTTCAATTCTGCTCTGCAAGAGGTTATTGGCCCAGTGATAATTTTCACGAGCTGCCAAATCGCAAGCGAATGGAAAGGATAAAAAAAATATCCAAACAAGCAGCACTTGGCTAGTCAACTGGATCACACTTGTAGTATTCACAACATGAAAGTGAAAGGTAAATTTAAAAATTAGAGTGACACGCAGTCTTCGCTAAAGGGAAATTGCGAACCCTTTGGCACTTATTAATTTTAACGACAGAAAAACAAGGGAATCCAACATTTTCCCAAATGGGGATTTTACAAGTTTATTAATTTTGTTCATAAATAAAGATACAACTGCAAATGGCCACCGAATTTATGAAAAAAAAAAAAAACATTTAACTATACGGATTGAGGCCAACGGATAACTTCCGACTACCATATTGCGGTTCACGGGGCAACGGTGACAAGACACACAACGGGTCGCGAAACTACTGAATAGCCGTCAATTGCAACTGTTAAAAAAACTGTAAAAAAAACCTTACTCGACTCTTTTTTATTCATTTTGGAAAATCAACAAATCCAAACAACTCCCCACTTAAGAACACCCCACATATGTTTTCCCCTATCCTTCCGCTCCCAAGGGAACTACTTAACGTCCTCTGTACTGGGAGATGGGGTGGTCCAAAAGCTCCCCGCTACAACCACTAGATTGGGCACAATCAAAAGGTATTTCTACTTCACCGGATTATTTCAAGCTGATCTTTATTTTCTCAGCAAGGGTGTTTTGGTTTTCTTTTTATTCCATAATTTCTCCAACATCACAATCATTTGTTCTGCGTCCGGTCAGGTGGGCAACCATAAGAAACAAGTTAACCCACGTTGACAGATATTGACGGCCTTTCACTCGTGCGGCGAATGCAGACATTTTTCTTTTCGGTCAAGGCCGATATCGTAGAACTTTATTATTTGATTTTTTCTGCTTTCTAGTTTTTTCATATCCGTCCTTCGGGGATATTTATTAAAATATGACGCAGGTGCCATTTTTGTACAGTGCTGATTTAAACCCCAGCTGCCATTATCGTAGCTGTCAAAGCAAAGGGAATCACGTCCAGAGCTCTGACAGCTTCTCCCCCAGCTTTGATTCACATTCATTTTAGCGAACTCGCACAGTTTGATTAAAAGTTCTAGTGGTTGCTTAGGTTTGCCTCTATTAGCCCCGACCAGACTTAAGCCGGATTGTTTATTTCTAACTACCCTACGAGTGGAAGGATAAACGCGACTCCCAAACTAATGTCGAGTGAGCTTTCGAGCAGAAAAGGTTAAATTAATAGAATCCTGGTAGTTGGAAGTTACCGCTTACAATTATTTTGCTTGATATTGGCATGTCCTGTATTTAGGGTGGGCACACGGCCTTTGGATGGGGGATCGTCTTTTTTTGTTTCAATGAGGACCAGTCTTTCAACGATTATTTTTGGTTTCGGCGGACATCACCTCTAGCTTGTTTCTGGTTATAGGAGTGGGGTCACCCGCCCCTAATGCATATATCCGTTTGAACTCTAAGGCAACATTATTTCGTTGTCCTCCCGGAGCGACAGGAAGACATCCGAACACAAGGGACCAAGGGTATTAAAGGTTAACAAATGAAAACGGCTCAGGAACAGGAGGAAAAGAATGGATCAAAGTTTTGAGCGTGGGCCTTGGCATATTACGCCTGCATTTTGGGCTAGTGAGAGTGTTATATTTAAATATACAGCCTTCACTTCGACCTGACTTGTTCGTGGGCATTAGTAAGTTTGAAAGTTTGGTAAGTTTCATAAAGAACAGCAGACAAATTGCAGTGTGTAATATAGTGGAGGAAAATTGTTAAATAAATCTAGCTCAAGGCGAAAAAAAAGGAACAAAACTCATAAATTCAACAAAAACAAAACAGTCACAGTAACAGAATTGAAATATATAAAATATTGTTGAAATTGAATGTTAAAATAATCGTTTACTGTAGTGTCTGCTACACTTTATATTTAATTTATTAATCGAGTTTGCAGACTGTTTGTTGTTTTTAGTTATTTATATTTTTTCATTACTTCCAATAAAACTTTGCTAACAATAGGTTATGAGCCCAGGACACAATGGCCGAACATAAAGAATTTTCTCACGGTATCCCACAGTTCGATGGAAGAGGATACGACGACTGGAAGTTCAGAGTTAAAATTCATTTGGACAGTCAAGGCTTGTTGGACGTTCTAACCGACGTTCAACCAACAGAAACTGCGGCGAGGGCTGAGTATTTGAAAAGGGATAAGAAGGCCAAAGAGCGCCTTGTAAATTTTATCCATTCAAGTTGCCTTAGCTATATTCGAGAGAAGAACACTGCCAAAGAGATGTGGGAAAGCTTAAAATCTGCAAAAGTTTGATCCTTTAGTTACCGCATTACAAAACATTGACGACGGTAAGCTTATGTTCAATGTTGCAAAGGAGAGATTGATATCGGAACAGAGCAAGTTCGAAGATCGACAAGAAGGGGAAATTCAAGAAAAAACTGCATTTTCTGGAAAGAAGCATTTCAATAAGAAAAATTTGACGAAAAAGTTCAACGGAAAATGTTTCAAATGTGGAAAATTTGGCCACCAAGCACGAGAGTGTAAAAAAGTGGAAGCCAGAAGCGTTGAAAGCACAAGTGTTTGTTTTAATGCAGACAAAACCTTTCAGGAAAGCAGTAATACCGTTATAAAGGAGAAAAAAAGAAAACATTTTACTTTCAAATTGGATTCTGGAGCAAGCGATCACCTGGCAAATGAAAAATGGTATTTTGCAGAGCTTGAGCTACTAAAAGCCCCGGTTGAAATTAATGTCGCAAAAAGCGATCAGTCACTTATTGCATACCATTCTGGAGCAATTCATGGGATGAGCAATAACGGTGTGAACTTGTTCATAAACGATGTTTTGTACGTTCCGGAGTTACGAGACAATTTATTGTCAGTTCGAAAACTCACAAGAGCTGGAATTAAGGTAAATTTTTTGAACAATAAAGCATTAATTGTAAAAGGTGATAGGCTAATAGCAACAGCCTACTTGCGTGGAAATTTGTACGAGTTGAAAATAGAAATTGCAAAACCGACTGTTAACTTATGTAAGATAAGTAAAGCTTCTTTATGGCATAAAAGGTTAGGTCATATTGGCGACCAAGGTTTTGAAAAACTGATCAAAAAAGGAATAATAAAAGATTTAAATGCCAAAAATGCAAAAATTGGTTTCTGTGACATTTGTGTGGAGGGTAAGCAATGCCGTGAGCGTTTTAATGGAACACGAATTAGAGCAACAAGACCTCTTGAACGGATTCATTCTGATGTTTGTGGACCAATTGATCCTGTTGCTTGGGACGGCTCAAGATATTTTGTTTCATTCATTGATGATTACAGTCACTTTACAATGATATACCCAATTAAAAGGAAATCTCAAGTTTTCGAAGTTTTTCAAGAATATGAAGCAATGGTTACCGTAATGTTCAAAACTGGAATTTCAAAAATGACTATTGACCAAGGGCGTGAATATCTATCAAAAAATCAAGAAAACTGGTATAAACAAAAGGGTATTCAAGTGGAACCAGCAATAGCTTACTCACCACAGCAGAATGGAGTTGCAGAAAGGTTCAACAGAACTCTAGTTGAAAAGATAAGAACCATGCTGATTGAAGCAAGCGTGCCTAAAAAGCTGTGGGTTGAAGCAGCTTTATGTGGTACTTATATACTCAATCGTTGTCCAACAAGAAGTTTGGAAAATTCTGCAACTCCGGTGGAATTGTGGAACAGAAATGAGCCCCAGCTAGAAAAGCTTAAAGTATTTGGTTGCAAAGCTTACTCTTGGATTCCAAAACAATGCAGAAAGAAATTGGATCCAAGGAGTAAGAAAGCAGTAATGGTTGGCTATGCACCAAATGGTTATCGGCTCTGGGATTTGGAGAAACAAAAAGTGTTCACTGCAAGAGATGTAAAGTTTGATGAGTCATATTATCCATTTAAATATGAAAAAGCAACTGAGTACAGGAATAATGTGAAGTCCATTATTACAATTCAACCGATCCACGAGCAAGAGGGGGAATATTTATATAATGATGATGCTGTGGATCATACTCAAAAAGAATTGGTGTCTAACCACGTGACTGTGGAACATGTCCATGAAGAAAAAGAAGTTTTAAATGAAAAAGAAAATGATCCTGTTACTGAACCCCAGGATGATGAAGAAGGTGCTATGTTTGAGGATGCTGAATTTGGATACGAGGAAGCTGCTGAAATTGCGCTCCCTTCGCAACCAAATAACAGCAACCTTGAGGAGGTAACTGTAAGACGCAGTGAAAGGGAGCGCCGAATGCCAAGTAAGTTCCTTGATTATTTTACTACTAGTAGAGCAAATTCTGCCGCTCTTCACATTTCTACTAGTGTTCCCGAGACATATGAAGAAATTTTGAAAAACAATAATAGCCAATGTTGGAAAGAAGCGATTCAAGATGAAATCGACTCAATGAAAAGGAACAATGTTTGGGAAATTGTCAAACCTCCACCTGATGTAAAATTGTTGAAGTCCAAGTGGGTATTTAAAATAAAAGAAGATGAAAATGGAAATCCTCTGAAATACAAGGCAAGACTTGTTGCCAAAGGGTATCTTCAAAAATATGGCATAGATTATCATGATACATATGCACCAGTGGCAAAGCTTACTACAATACGTATCGTGTTGGCTGTAGGTGTTCGTCGAAAGTACATTTTTCATCAAATGGACGTCAAGACAGCCTTTTTGTATGGAGACCTTAAAGAGGATATATACATGGATGTACCCGATGGATTGGAAACTAAAAAAGGCATGGCCTGTAAACTTGTTAAGTCACTGTATGGTCTTAAGCAGTCACCGCGCTGCTGGAATGACAAATTTAATGAATTCCTTTTATTCCTGGGATTCATCAGATCTAAACATGATTATTGTTTGTATACCAAGATGGATAAGAAGCATGATGATGTTTTAATCATTATCCTATATGTTGATGACTTACTTATCGTTGGAAATAAGTTGGTGACTATTGAGAAACTCAAGAGGGACTTGTCTAACAAATTTGAAATGTACGATTGTGGAAAACTTAAATGTTTTCTTGGAGTTAAAGTGGACATCGAAGAAGGAAGTATGAAGTTTTCGCAAGCAGCAAGTATTGAAAAACTACTTCAAAAATTCAGAATGTCAGAATGTAACTCAGTTAAAAGTCCAATGGAAAAAGGGTTACAGTTACAACCAAGTGATGCCCAAACAAAAACGGAGAAGCCATACCGTGAACTTCTGGGAAGCCTGATGTATATCATGTTGTGCTCAAGACCAGACATATGCTATCCTGTTGCATATATGGGCCGATATCAGCAATCTCCATCCGACGTACATTGGCAACACCTAAAAAGAATCGTTCGTTATCTAAAATACACAAAAGATCAGAAACTTGAATTCAAAACAAATGAAGATTTGCCCATAATTGGATATGCTGATGCGGACTGGGGATCTGACCAAGTTGATCGAAAATCAGTTACTGGATATATTTTCAAAATATATGGATGCACTGTTTCTTGGTCCAGCAAAAAGCAAACTACTGTTGCTACATCATCCAGTGAAGCAGAATATATTGCGTTGAGCTCAGCTGTTACAGAAGCTCTATGGTTAAAAGGCATAATGCAAGATCTGGACGAATTGAAAGATGAGCCTGTTATAATTCTTGAGGATAATCGTGGATGTATCTGTATGGCAAATAATTTAGAAAGTAAAAGAGCTAAACATATCGACATAAAACACCATTTTATAAGAGACACAATTGCAAGCGGGGCTGTAGAAATTCAACACATTGGAACTACAGAACAATTGGCTGATATTTTCACAAAGAGTCTAGATGCCACCCGTTTTAAGAAACTAAGTCTAAATTTGGGATTAAACGATTAAGAAATTGAATGTTAAAATAATCGTTTACTGTAGTGTCTGCTACACTTTATATTTAATTTATTAATCGAGTTTGCAGACTGTTTGTTGTTTTTAGTTATTTATATTTTTTCATTACTTCCAATAAAACTTTGCTAACAATAAATATGCCCTAGTAGGGACATAAAACAAATTTCCAAATTTGGTGGGCAGGACATACTGACATGGTTGTACTATGCCTATAGTTTGGGGGCAGCAATTTATAGGGATGGCTGCATAGGGTTACAAACTTTGGTAAACACGCAGACGTGCCAAATTTAAATAAATTTCACATTGGCATTTGGGGAGTTTGGTAAGTTTAAATGTTACAAAATCAATAGATGTCCAGATGTGTGATCTGGCAATAAGTCAATATAGTTCTTTCAGGAACTATGGTGGGCACACTGGTGGGTACATATTACCTACTAGGCATAGGAACCATGTGTGGACAGTTCGTTGGCGGAACGACTGGGTCATACATAGGAGCAATAATAGCTAAGAAGATAGGTAGGTACATAAGGGCCAAACCAAAACTTATGAAGCTATAGGCGGTCGATGAGAACTTTTTTTGACATGCTGAAAGAAAAGAAAAAATCGTGGTACCCGACATTTCGGTAACGTTTTTATAAAATAAGGATTTGTGAAATAGTTTGAACATAAAATTATAGCGGTTCATTTTAAGATTTACGCACAGCATGCTGAAAACTTTTCGCCCTTTTCATTTGTTCGTGGCACCAACAAAATTATTGTGTTACCGATTGAAATAGGCTGTGAAAAAGTCGACCATAGGTAAAAAGATTCTGATAGTGCCCCAACGACAGATTGATGGATTAATCGGTAAGTCGTCAAAAACTTCAACCATTACCATGATATATGCAGTTTTGGGAATATAATATGATCGTAAAAAGCGCGACCGAATGGAGAATTGTTATTTAAGAATAACAGGCCCTTAACTGAAAGCAACGTGCCCTGGGTCGCAGAGAATCAAAGGCTGCGTTTGAGTATAAAACTGCGGGATGGAAATTACTACGCAACCGAAATGTAGCAGCGACCCTGGATACTGGACACTGGACACTTATGATGCAGATTAGGCACATGATAGACTCCTTAGAGTTGAAATAATATAAACACATTAGTAAAACAAATAGGTGGTTAAGATTCGATGCTATACGTACAGACGTACACTAGGAGAACTGTGAGGCTTTCAAAACTACCAACTCAATGTTGATGAGCATCGTAAGGCGCGTAGAGTTAGCAAAAGAAAAAAAAATTATGCAAATCAATGTAGCAAGAACAGCAGCAATCGGGAAAAAAATGCAACAAGAAATGATGGCGTTATTGGTAAGTAACAGAATTGAAATACACAAAATACTTCCAGGTACATGAAATAACTTTTCAGATTGAACTTTTCGAAAAAAAAGTCCACAAAAACTGCTGATTTAATAGAAATAACAACATATTCAGTATGTATATTGTTCAAGCATTTCTGCAAATGCTTGGGTAATTTCTGATTGGCCTAAGTTTCATGATGTGGGTATTTGGGGAGATTGGTAAAAAAGGAAAAAGAAAAGAAACAAAAGAAAATGACTACAAAGTTAGCGCTATCTCCTGGTAGATAGGTACACATAACATAACTTTTCAGATCAAATCTGCCAAGAAGACATTCGCACAAATTGCGGATTTAAAAGGTCTGTTGACATGGGCCTTGTCACATTCACTATAACCCCACTTCTACTTGTTTTTACTATAAATAAGAATTTAGTAATCATATGTACTGAGGAATATTATTTAAATTTCTAACTTCTTTCTAACTTGAATTAAACTTTTAAGATCATTGGTACAAGACGTACTTTTATTACAAACGAATAAAGGCCAAGTTTCAGAACAGGCCTATTATTTATTTAGTTGGGGGCAGCGATCTGCAAGGATTGCTGCGTAGGGTTTGGTCATTATTTACATACCCAGACGTGCCCAATTGACATAATAAATAATATGCACATTGGCATTTGGGGAGCAAGCATAAAAATTTCAAAATGTAACAGACATCTGGCAAGAAGTGAATATTTACTTTTAGGAACTACAACATCGAAGAAAATCGCGAACCTGATGACGAGGACTTCCACGAAATGATGAACCTGTCTCAATCAAACGCTTAAGAGTCACAATTCCATAAGACGACTTGACTTCTTAGGAAGAACGAAGGGGAAAATCCATAATGGAAGGTACAACTAAGATTGGAGATCATTTTTGGGCTTTGTAATGAGAGGCAGACAGCGGATGGCCTATTGATGACAATGCAACGATTTAGGACGTTGGATCAACAGATGGATAACAATCTACAATTATCAGCAGATGTGAGGAATCAAATAGCTGCCTACCTTAGCAAAGGGTTCATTCGAAAATTGTCTTTGAACGAGGCTGAGAAAAGGTTTTTTTGGGACGCAGAAGCAAATGTAAAGCCATTCTTGCAAAAATATCAGACCTCATTGTTGCTTGACCGTTCTTCTTGATTCTGATTGCCATAAATGGATATATTTCCACATTACTCCAACAAATTAAATTAAGAAGATCAACAAGATTATCGATTTCTATTCAGTAATGTTACCCAGGTGATGACATTTGGCGCAACTTGTTCGCCCAGCAGTGCACAGTGCGTAAAAAACACGCTAAGCGTTTCGTGAATGACCTACTGCAGCAAAAGTGATTTTCATAAATCAATTTGTAATGATTAAGTCAGCCGAGTGTTAAGAATATTCCGCTCAGTTTGCAAGTTATTTGAAAATTATTATGCAAGAGATAATGGCGTTCGAAGTCAAACTGGAACGAAGAGATTGTGGATGAGCAACAGGTAGTTTTTATGGCTCAAGCACTTTGTTCTGTATGTTGTAAAAAAAAAACATACATATTTCCATATGCTACACAACGAAATCAGAATGAGTCAAGAAAAGTGCAGCAGTTGAATATCTGAGAATGCTGTCTGAGAAAAACACATCGTGCTCGTTGGTAAGTTCCGAAACAAAGACTCCTGCTCTTGAACTTACGTCGAATGACACTCGAACTTATTACTGCGTCGATTGTAGCCAGACTTGCGGAGACTATTCGGCGATCATGGAACACCCAAGCAACCAAAATCTTCTACTGGTCCGATTCGGTGACTGTTCTCAAATGGTTACGTTCAGATGCAAGGACCACCAAAGGACAACTAAAATACAATTAACTAGTAAACTATCAATTGGAGATATTTTCTTTTATACCTGATTGCAGCCGACTGATAAGTAAAAAAGGGAACCATTTACTCAAAATGAACGACCGAAGACATCTCACAACGAATTTACGAACAAGCTCCTTTTTTCAAACATTTCTCCAATTAATTCAAGTTCTTTCGAATGAGTATCGATGTGTATTGAATATTGAACACATTATTTCCTTTTTTCACATGAATTAAAGGTTGCTGAGATTTTCTTTTATAAATTCATTTAGAGTGATGAATAAGAAAGTGAGAACAAGTACTTAAAGCAACAGTACGAAAATGTATAACTGCCAAAGCATCACAGCAATGACTAAACCATACCATACAACACCTGGTTGTAAAGGGAGAACTTAGATCAAAGAGAAAGATCAACTAAACGAACTGCATTAGCAACAAAACGGCCTGTGGTTCGGTTATCATCATCTACCAGTGTTATTGGTGCGTGATTTTCATAAATGATATTGTCATATAAACCGTGACATTGAGGCAAATGATGTTCAGAGGAAGTCTTATGTTCCTAGACTTCGAAAGGCATTGAAGTGCGTCCGAAATTATTGCAACTCTGCAAGGTAATAACAGCTAAAACAGCAAATGGTGTTGTGGATAGAGCCGTTGCTTGTGACCCACGGGCAACAACTAAAACTAGCCAAGCTGAACGGTTATCCAGAATTACATTTATGCAAAACACAAGATCAACGTACCGAGGGGGAGAATGTCATAAATAGCCCAAAGTGCATGTAGAAAATATGACTTTATCCTTTCCATGCAACCAAAACTCAATTTCCCAGTCTAGTTGCTGCGAAAACAATTTTTTCCATCCGTCGACAGCTTAAAAACTGTATATTCCTTTCTGTTTTGCTGGTCACAAAAAGTAGTGATATGCGATATGAATATGTTGCGATATTTGTGGAGAATTTGAATCCGGGTTCCAACTTAAAAAAATAAAAATTGGGGTCAAGAATTACGTGGAGGATGGAAAATACTACTACCTACTCAGTAAGCGTACGATAGCACATAACACGTCATGGCAAATGATCTGTTAAATTTTTTTTATTATTGCAGTCCCAAATCTGTCCTCTACGAGAATGCGGTTCAAACTCGGCACAAACATTGACTTCGACAATTCATTTTTAAAACAGTATTTAAAACAAATACCCACACAATGGTACAACAACTGTCAACAGATAATACAATTGTAAACAGTGAACAATATAGTTGTGAGCAACGCGACGTGTACATTTTATGCGATGCCGTTTTGTGACATCACTTCCTACATGACACGTTATTATGTGAGCGGCAGCCATTATTTTCTTCCTTTTAATTAGATTATCACATCCGTGGTATATTGTTATATTGATCTACTTACCAGCAATCGCAGATTGCCCCTGTGATTGTTCTGAATGCTGGTGTGTTGGCGCCTGTTCTGGCAACTGCATCAAGTTCACATCGTTGGAGTTTTGAAAGAATGCACTTGCACCGCTGGCAACTTGTTCTGCAGGCACTACAGGTGCTGATGGCTGCTGCGGCTGTTGTGGTGTCGATTGCTGTGGTGTTTCAGTATTAGCAACAGCTACTGGCGCAGCCGGTGTATTTGGTTGTGGATTAGGTACGATTGAAGACGATGCGTTTATGTGAAGATTTGCTAAATTGTTTATGTCACCAGCAGTTGCTGGAGTCGACGCCGGAGTTCCACTGGGCGGAGGACCCATGAAGGTGTTCGTTAATGGTGGTACATATGGAAAACTCGGATTAACCGAAGTCACCTGAGAAGTCGGCGCCGGTTCAATTGTTTTTGCCGCTTGTAGCGTTACATTTGCATCAATTCCTTCAGTAGCTGGTAATTTTAATGCCGATTTTGTTTCAGTGGATACGTCTTGAATGGGTATGCGATGCAAGTAGCCAAATCCAATGCCGCAGCCCAGGCTGCCTTCACCGCCCCATTTGGAGTTTGGTTTCAGTGAAACCTCACGACAAGCATCATCTTCAATATTGTACACGTAAATTTTGAGCGTTTGATTCTCGTGTGTTTCAATCATTGTAAATAGATCGTCTGTCTCATGCCGAATAGCATCGGCACCAATAATGTAGTCGGTAAAGGCTCGCAAACCAGCTGCTTCAGCTGGTGACGATGGATGCACCTCGAGGACATGCCAGATGTTCTCGTTAGCACCTTCAAATGAACAAAATCGAATACTAACACCAAGGAGACCTTGTCCACCCCACGAAGTGCTGGGAGTTATGGAAACATCTCGAACTGTTTGTGTCTTACTACTATAGACAGTCATTTTGATCACTTTGTCCACATTTTGTTTGAGTAGCTCTTTTAGTGTGTCGTTATCTTGATCCAAACGGGTGCTGCCAATGGCGACAATAAAGTCAAAGAAAGCTTCTAGACCGGCAACTTGGCCGGGTGAATTGTCTTGTACCTGGAAAGGTACAGATAAGAAATATTGTTTTTGAGATTAATTTTCTCGGCGCATAGTTTGTGTTTATTTTATTTTGCGTACCCTTAGAACATGATAGCCTTCGGTACCTCCTCCGGGAACTTCAACACTATGTCCGGCACCCATTATTTATTTATTTTATGGAGTTTGGGAAATAATGCTAACATAAAAATACGTGGCACTACTTGTAAAAATCTGAGATGAAAATTTCCAATTCTGACTTTTTATTGACATTTGTTAACAATTTGGTGGATGACGTTGGAGCGTTGTTGAACGTAGTCATTTCAAATGTACACTAAGAGCTGTAAATTCTGATACATAATTATGAGAAAAAAAATGATTGTGTATATATATTAAGAAATAAATTTTTAGTCCACCTTTATTTGATTTATTGGTTAAATAAAATATTTGTTACCAAATATTTTCATTATGAACGCATTAATATGTTTATTGTACCAAATAAACCAAATAAGAACGCATTAATATGTTTATTATTGGATCTTGCTTTATCTAACCAAATCTCTTATGCAAACCAGTTTATTTACAGGGTTCAAATATTTTAAAGCGGAGTCTCCTTGTCATGCTTTTCATCAATTTACAAAATGAAAAAGATCCAAAAATGTAGGGTCAGCATTTCATAGCTTACTATTTTCATAGCCTCCGCGAAAAATCAAATAATGTCAAACTACAAAATTCAGTTCATAGTACAATAATATATAACATGATGTATATATGTATGTGATAGCTGGTTTCATTTCATCTAAAATAGAATCCTTCTATTTTATGGACTTTTAAGAGCTTTAGAGAATCTGGCAATCAATCAATCTATACACGTAGGTAGATTTAGTATAGACCTTGTGCGATTGCGATCGATTTATATCGATTGCGTTCGATTCAAACCGAGTACGCGAATAGACCTACTTTTATGGTTTAAGGCATTTACTGTAAATAATTTATTCTGTATTAAATTATTACTTCAAGTAGGTACATACAGCTGCAATTTTGGAAACCACAACATATCGTTACATTACACTATCCACCCTATTAATAAACGCTGCGTAAAGGTTTCAACTCCTTTTTCAGCAGTTACGTCAAATTTTTGTATGCTATCTGATTGCTACTAGCTAACTTACTTGTGCACATTTGTATATTAATATGGGGGTAAGTCTATTCGATTATTCGAACACATCCCTACCATATCGTAAATTTTCGATCATGTGCGACGTACCTACTTTTTTCGCTTATCTCCCTGTGCTCACTTTTTGTAATTTATTGATTTTGACCTTGATATATCTACCGGTTCCTGTCTGTTGGCAACACTAATCCAATTAGGTATTCCTTTCTTTCTTTCGCACACAGAAAAATCCGTCTATTTGCTACCACTTCACTGCTCTAGATGACGTTTTTTAACTACAGCAACCGCCGACAGCAACGTAGCTTTGGCTCCGGCATTTTGATGATTGCTTCAATTTTGGCATTCTTCTCGTTGTTCTCAACAGCAATGGCAGCAAACATGGAACGTACTTTCATCATGGTCAAGCCCGATGCAGTCCAACGTGGACTCGTCGGCAAGATCATCGAGCGTTTCGAACAGAAGGGCTTCAAATTGGTCGCCATGAAGTTCATGTGGGTATGTATTACATTTTTCCAATACATAAAATAAACGACAAAAATCAATTTTCCACTTCGTCGCCATTTTTGTAATTGCACTTGCCCCATCGTGATCCTAAACTGATTACAGGGGTAAGTTGTGTCAAAGATAGTGCAGAATCAAAGTTTAGAATTGTGTAACTTTGTGCAAAGTGTTTTTAAAACGTAATAAAAATGTAGAAAATGTCAACGAGTTAGCTTAAAAAGTTAAAGAATCACAAGCAACCGCATGTGATTATAACCTCAAACGAACATCCTCTGATATGTCAAATTCAGCTGGTATACGTCATTAATTTAATTTTTCCTTTTCTTTACTTTCGCAGGCTTCGAAGGACTTGTTGGAGAAGCACTACTCCGACTTGTCTGCTCGCCCATTCTTCCCCGGTTTGGTTAATTACATGAGCTCTGGCCCAGTAGTTCCAATGGTGTGGGAAGGTTTGAACGTCGTCAAGACCGGCCGACAGATGTTGGGTGCCACCAACCCAGCTGACTCTCTGCCAGGAACCATTCGTGGTGATTTCTGTATCCAAGTCGGACGCAACATTCTCCACGGTTCCGATGCTGTTGAATCTGCCAACAAGGAAATCGCTTTGTGGTTCAATGAGAGCGAATTGGTGTCCTGGACTCCAGCTGCCGAGAACTGGGTCTACGAATAAAGTGCAACTCTACTGCATTGGTTTCGTCGTTCTTAGTATTATAAGCAGAAATTCGTAAAGCATTTCCAACTTTCTTAACGCGAAAAAATCGTAAAAACAATCATTGGGCAAAAAATAAAAATCGAACAACTCAAAAATGCGTCTACTTTTTTATATTTAGTTGTCTCTCCTTTAGCTCGTAGGCTGGTTGATACAGGATTTGTGCTTCATAGTTTTGCCAATGCACGTGTTGCAAGAAGCGTATTATCACGACTTGGGCGGCGGTAACTCGATTAGGGTTGCTTTTTATTGACAACTATTTTACATAAGGGTTTATGAGGCTGTTATGAACACGACATTTTAATTGGATTTTGATTAGCAGTTATAAATCATGAGACGTCCGGACGTAACTTGACGCTAAATTTAGTTTGTTCTGTTTGCTTTTAAGCTGGTTGCCAAAGTGATAGTTTGCTTTTGATCTAAAGTTTACACTTTGAATGTGACCCTTAACAAGGACACAGATGGTTGACTCATTTTATCAGTGGGAAGCTTCGTGCAGGTGCAGTTATTATTAAATTTATTGATTTATTAGTAACCTGCTGCTCATTTGGCGTTTAATGTTTGGAGTCATCGGTCAGGAATGTAGGTACCTACTACATCTGGGTAGGTATGTAGCATTTGGAAATGTATCTTATATCTTGCTTAGTTAGATTGAGATGTTATAAACCAACATAAGCGGTGAGCATTTGGTAGACTACTTCTGGAAACTTATTCGCATACTAGGTATAGGTTCCATCTACATTCAATTTATTCTGAGCAATTAGCAATTCTAATCATTTTTTCCAGGAATTGTTTCTTTTTTATTTTATAGTCAAGGTACTGGCGTACAGATTTATTGCGGGGATAATGAAATGAGTTGTGCTAAAAATGCATTCCCGCTTTCTGCACCCGAATCGCAAGGATATATCTGACTGGGTTGACTTGAAATCACTTTTTTTCCACGTACATAAGTGCCACTTGAGTATGTAAATTATTTTATTTACATAGCCACATATATCTGCAAATTTAATTTTCTGCTCAGCTTCAAAACCAATCGTTTCTAAAAATTGTATTCGGTTCGTATTTTGTTACATACAGCAAGTTATCGAAACTCAGTCCGATAACATACATAAATCGGACTATGCATGAACTCGATATTTGAGCAATCGATAATTTTGATTATGGTTGAAAACGAGAACGACGAATGATTCCATTGAACTATGCGACGATGATGTTATATGAAGCAAACTAAAAACGACGTCGTTTTGTTCAATCGCTTCAAAGACGATCGTTTCATAAATTACGCGCTGTGAACCCAGGGCATAACAACTCAAAAAAACTGGGGTCGAATCGCCATATCCGTGAACGAGCTATACGTTCACGTCACGGAACACACTAAACAAAAACAAATTACGTCACGTATTGCTCATTCACGGAAGACACGATTCGACCCCTGATTAAAATATCACCACGACGCCAGCGTAAAAATAGAGAAACCAAAACCAGTTCTAAATTATTAAACAAAACTGTGTAATGACAGTGTAAACATTTCGAAAGATATAGATTTAAAAAAATATATATCTTCATCACAGAATAAACTTATTTGTATCGTTGATTAAGAATAGGGTAGTTCGCGACAACGTCAGTGTCAAATAAGAAGAAGAAAAATCGAAGTGACAGCTAAAAAACTTGTAGGAAAACAAAACGGATTTTGTATGGATGTAGTCTAAGTATGTTAAAAAATTACAGAAAAGTGCATAAAAAAGTGCAAAAAACAAGATAAAAGCATTGTTGAATCAAAAAATGATGTTTATCAAACGTATTTGGTAACAACTGAGAAGTTAAATTAATGGCATATGTGCGCTTTTCAACAATATTTGAACAAAACACTACTCTGGCCATTATAAAACAGCTTTGTTATCCTACAAGTTTTTTTGACGTTTGAGCAAAAAAAGTAGCCCATCTGTGAAAGGATGGGCTTCGCGAAACACTCTATGGTGCATTAAAAAAGTTTGTTCTTGTTTCCAATCATACACGCTATAAGTTATCGATGACTTAAAATGATCACATCTGTGTCGATGACTTGACATCGGTAAAAAAAAAATGCAAACAACTGTCAATTGAATTTTTTGGCACTTTTGTTGACATTGCCAAAATTCGGCAAAGCAAATTGTCCGCCAAAACATTACGTTCCATTATATTTTACAGGAATAAAAATACAAAGCGGAAATAAAAATCCAAGTGAAAATGGTAGAAAGGATCGAAGATTTGAATTTGCCAACATCTGTTGTTGCTCGTCTCATCAAAGAATCGCTACCTGATGGAGCCATCGTTAGCAAGGAGGCCCGCGCGGCGATTGCCAGAGCAGCGTCCGTATTTGTTATATTCTTAACATCATCATCCACTGCACTGGCTAAGAAACAGAATCACAAAACAATCACAGCCAACAACATACTAGAGGCATTAGAGGAGTTGGACTTTGAGGCTTTCCTCGATCCACTTAAAGCGGACCTCGAGACTCACCGAAAGATGGTCAAAGAGAAAAAGGACTCCAAGGCAAAAAGTTCAAAGGAAGATGCTGGAGCAGATATTGAGGAAGTGATTGATGATGAGTAAATGTATTCCAATGTGTTAAGTAAATAAAAATAAAAAAATAACATATAGTACGTTTCGTTTACTTTGCCAATTGATAAACACCGCCGCTAAATATTAGCTTGTGCTCTCGTACCTTGCGTTGCAGAAAGTTTTTCAACTCTTCCTGTGAGAATTCCACCCCCGGTCCGTGAGATGCGAACATTTTTAACATTTGATGTATCCGCTCAATTGGCAACGAGTCGAGATTTGTGAGCATTCCAACGATGTACGACCAGAAGACCTAAACATGAGATTGTTGAATTGCGCACACGCAAAAGTTGGGAATTCTGTTGTTTACCTGAAGTTCTTCCTCACGCTGATCACTTGCTGATGCCATGGCGCTTTCGCTCTCATCATCCTCGGCAATGTCGGTTGTTTGCATTTCCTCGATTACACTACCGCCGCTTTCATCCACTAGAACGTAGACGTCCGGCTGTGTCTCTCTGATAAGGCCGTGTGTTTGCCAAAAGACGATTCTACGTCGGAGAACAGATGGGGGTATCTTCATAATAGCACTCAATTCATCCAGTGACCATTGATCTAAAAGAACGATTGCATCGGGTTAGCTGCTTAGATAAATTTACGCTGTTTACTTTTTGTCTGGAAGTGGTAGATGATTATGGCCTGCGTTGGCGCTGCTGTGATTTCCAGCGTTCGATCTCCCAATTCTATTTCTAGCTCAACTCTGCCTGTGACATTGCGCCAGCAAAGTGTTCTATTCCCTTTGTAGGCCTCGTAGGACTTGGTAAACTTTTTAAATTCCTCTTCTATCTCTTCGGGCAGTTCCAGGGTTTCCTTATTGAACGCAGGCCAAAACTGAGATGAAATTATCAACGACTTCAAGTCAAATTTCCTACCTAAGAAGTGAATGACACATTAGCCCGTTCCAAAGCTATGTACAAACCAAACCCTACTCTCGTTGTAGCCAATATCTCCCTGAATGTGCATATTTATCCGCTTGGAATCGCTGATGTCTTTTAGCATAACCTCACAGCTGTGCAAGAGTGTTTCACCAAACCTAAGCTTGAGCAGCTCTAGATTTCGGATCTCCCTGTCGGGATTGAAATCAAGACTCGAAAGCAACCGATCAGCGAGCAAATTTCGATATTCATTGACAAACAGCTCCTTGCTGCCATAGATGTCCACTACCATCGAAATGATGTCTGCAGAGCGATTGCTTCGGGGGTTTTGACTGAAAACTGCTAAAAAATGCAAATCAATTCAGCTCCTTCAGTTATTGATTACTTTGACTCACCTGGTGCTGCGTCCACTGGATCCGGCTGCCAGTTTTCCCAGTTGGCCATTTCGTCTTTCCCAGCAGCATCGATATTCTCTTTTAGTGCTTCACTCTTGGCCAACTCCTCGGCCAAGTCGGTTGGGCCTTCTTCGGTCAAACCGGTCACAACCCGTCTCACAGTGTCACTGCGTTTCCTCAAATACTCTTTAACCGGCTCTGTGACTGTCTCCAGAATTACTCCACTGCTGTCTAAATGGCGAATGGCTTTGATTGCAGCTACGTAGCCGGTGAGAATATCCATTGTGTTAACGCCCGGATGGAGGATTCTCGCCTCCAGCGATTCCTTGAGCGATTTAATCAGGTGCTTACGTAGATCGATCTTCTCAAGGCAGGTTTTCAGATCATCGATTGCCGGAATGGAGTCGGGATAGTCTGCGAAAATCGAAACCAGAGTTTAGAAGGAGGGAAGTAAGCGCATTCGATGGACAAACCGATAATAATGCTGAAGAACTGTTCGATGATGATGTTGGCGTAGGTTTCATACAAGAAGTAGGTAAGTTTTACCTTGAAGTCTTGTATAACAGACTGCGTTTTGGTGTCACTGGCGTCGATTTTCAGATGGCCACGATTGAAGATTCTAGTCAGCCAATTTAAAACAATTACATCTAGCCACTGGGAAGATTAAGTACACACCCATAAAGAGAAAAGTATTTAAGGGAATTCACAAAGGTTCTTTGTTACCTTCTCCAATCCCTTCAGGTGACACTTATCAAAGATCCCCAAACAAGTATCCCGCACATGAGTTGCAATCCGTTGCTGAATAAGGGTAGTCAGAGTATGTCCTGCAATACGATCCAAGAGCCCCAGGTTCGTTAAATGCTCATTGGTTTTGTTGAAAGAACAAACCAGATTCTGGCAACGACACACATCGGTTTCCCGATCACATCCATTGCATTTTACTTCGTCAATGTCACCCATATCGTCATCTAACGAGGAGACAAATCAAATCCCGATATCATTCACGCAACTCAGCCCACACTTACCATCGCCGCTCTGATGACTGTTGGCGAATACCTTAAACGAAACATTATAGAATGCATATACGACGGTGTTAAAATTAGCCGGTAACTGCGACAGAAGTACGCTTCTTAGCATGTCATTGACTTCCTCATTATCGTTCCGTTTTTTATTTTCTGGATTCTCGAATCGACACATTTTCTTGAGTATTTCCACTCTGCGAATCAGTTCAAGAAGATTGCGATAGTCTTCTTCCAGCTTTATGATGGCCATTTGAAACTTAATGAATAGCAAATACTGGTTTTCTTCCTCATCGTGTGTCGTGTGAAACTGTGCCCAGAATTCCGGAACAATTTTTCCACGAAGAAGAGAATTGATTTCAAGAAGAATGGATTCGTAAACACAATCGGTAATCTCTAGTTGGCACAGCTTTCCAATCACATACTCGAAATCTTCGTTTGCTATGGGATTACATTGCAGCTTGAATATTGAAAAAGCTATTAAGGATCTTTGCAGGCGGTAAGCAAGTGCAAGTACTTACAGATTTATTTAAAATTGGAAATATTTCGTAGGTTTTTTCCCAAATTGTTGTGATTTCACTCATTTTGATTCGGCGTTTTGTAAAAATTACAAATATCAAATGACAACAAGGTGAAAGGTGTGTTGGTTTTAATGGCTGGAAGATGAGTCAACGCGTTCAGGCTTTTTATCGAGTTGTTTTTGGTATAAACTAAACATTTTATTGCGAATAGATTGAAAGCTCGTTTAGCAAGAAGAAGCCTAAAATCATTGGGGACGTTCAAGTATCTAGTTTAATAAATCTAACAGCTCTCTGTCTTGATGTATCTTGGTTTTCTGTCGCTGAAATCGGTCAAATGCGGTAGCGGACGAATCTAGTCAAGAAATTCGTGACTGAGTACTAAGTTGACAGTTCTCATATGTGACTTATTAACGTTCCCGACCAATCTAGCTGTTGCGTTTATGTTACATCATATCCAGACCAATCTAGGGGTCGATTCCCGTTCCGTGATTCTGTGAAACGATAAATAATTTATCATTTCAGTTTTCACAGCAGCTTTTAATTTTATCACTTCGCGAATACACCTAATGCGATTCTCGAACTCATCATGATAAACAGTTGTCTAAATGTGTACTAAAATGTACTAAATGATAAAAGCTGTCACCTATCCGTCATTTCTGCTCTTGTTGTTTTCATTCAGTTTGTTGAGTTTCTATTTTTAAATTTTATAATTATAATGTCGGGAATAATCATACAAATAATTATTAACAATATGCGTCGTATTGAACAAAGGTGATTTATCAATTTGTCGTTTTGTTTTCAACAAAAATAATAGGCGTGTTTTTTTGAGCTTCGATCTCAGCAAAGCAAAGTAAAGTAGAGTTTTCAGCACACTAATTACAACAACTACTGCGAGTCTCGAAGTGTCAAGTAGAGCGTAGTTGTTGTAATTGCGTGCTGAAAATCCTACTTTACTTTGCTTTGCTGAGATCGAAGCTCAAAAAAACAGGGCTAATGTGTTCTTTTTTTCCTAGAAATAAAGTGACAATTTTGCGACATTCCCTTTGGGATAATCATAACCCGTTCGAGGTGACTACTGAGGAGCACTGTTAGAAAACATCTTTGCATGGATCTAATAAATGAATTGAAGTCATTCATGGATTCAGCTCAACGGAAGAACGCTGTAAATCCAGTTGATTTTTTTTTTTTTTGAGTTTAAATATTTTCAACGCAGAATAAAAACTTTTATGTTAACTAAAGGTTATGTACTTTTCATTGGCCAAATCGGGCCTTTTCTCAAGAAAATCGATTAAATATTGTTTTTGGTTTTCTGAAGCCCTTTGTCCCCGTTTATTTTTTATATTTATCACGTTTTCACACTTCTTCACAAATGAAATTGCTGTGATAAAAAACTTATCTTATGAAAAAATTCTGACATTTGTTTTCATTTTTTCATAGATCGAGAATCGAATTCAGTGTGAACTTGTGAAAACTCTTTTCATTTCACAGTATCACGGAACGGGAATCGACCCCCTAGTCGACTTAAGATAACTAGATTCTTGAATGTGCCCATTTACCACCCAACAAAACGAAATTCGGTACTGGGTGCCAATGACCTCAAAGAGAGTGAAACTCTCCACCGAATATTTATGAATTTTGCAAAAGATGTAATACAATGAGCTGATAGTCTAGTATTATAATAATAGCGGAGGATTATATAATTAATATTTAACTTTCACTCGTTTTAAATATAATTAACCATTTAAAAAAAAATGATTGTCTGAACACATTTCATAATTTTAATCTATTACGTTTTTCCAAATCGATTTTGTTACATGTTCCAACCAGCTGATTGCATGACAAACAAACTTGTCACAAATGTGTCATCGTTTTACAGAATAAAAAATAAACCTTAGCTAATTTGTTAATTTTTGTATAAATCGCATAAAATGCAGGAAAATCCCGAACTCTACGAAGAAGTGAAAATATTTCGAAACGCTCGCGAACGAGAGAAGTATGATAATATGGCTGATTTGTACGCAATCATAAACACACTCCAGAATCTTGAGAAGGCCTACATACGAGACTGCATTACTCCGCAGGAGTACACAGCTGCATGCTCCAAGTTCTTGGTACAATATAAGGTAGCATTTAAGCAGGTCCAGGGCGATGATTTTCCGACGGTCGACACATTCGTAAAAAAATTTCGATTGGACTGCCCGGCTGCTTTGGAACGCATCAAGGAGGATCGCCCAATTACAATAAAGGATGACAAAGGCAACACAAGCAAATGTATTGCCGATATTGTATCGCTGTTCATTACAATCATGGACAAGCTGCGACTTAAAATTAAGACAATGGACGAGCTGCACTTTGAGCTGAAGGATTTGGTCGACACTATGAATCGCCTGTCATTGATACCTGCCGATTTCGAAGCAAAAGCAAAAGTCGAAGGCTGGTTGGCTACGCTGAACGATATGCAGGCCTCTGATGAACTGACTGATGGCCAAGTTCGACAATTTCTCTTCGATCTGGAGTCGGCATA
The DNA here is from genome assembly GCA_948293265.1 of Cheilosia impressa. Taxonomy (NCBI): domain Eukaryota; kingdom Metazoa; phylum Arthropoda; class Insecta; order Diptera; family Syrphidae; genus Cheilosia; species Cheilosia impressa. The sequence goes on from OX411883.1 coordinate 14,876,585, forward strand.
TACAGATTTCACCAAACTTTTGCACAATCAATAAGTCGGTCTTTTACTCGGAAGCACATTAGTATCGCCACGTGATAGGATTCATTATTCTCGTTTTTCCATTTTTTAACAGTTTTATTTTTTCATATTTTAAAATGTATTCAGCACTAATCGTTATTACAATAAAATTATAGACTTGGATAAATAAATGTCTTTTATTGATTTATGGGTCGAGGTTGACTAGCACTATCCACAAGACCGAAGGCCCAAAAACACCCAATGAGCATACAAACTTGTCCAGGTATCAACCAAGTAGAACCCCATCAGGTAAAGTGTTCATTCGAAAGGGAATTTTTTTTTAATGCTATTCATCTCCCAACTGAGCGAAACACACATATCTGAATAGTTTGTGCGTGCTTGCTACCTTTTAGCATTCATTTTGTAGCAGGGCAAATATTTTTAGTAAAAATGATATTAAACAAAATGAACACCATTTGTTAGGCAGTTGCAAAAATGTAGTTCAAAAAAATTACTTTGAAAGTAGCAAGTTTTAATGTGTAAACATCTATACAGGGACCTCGAGGAATTTTGGGGGTGCAATAAACAGCGATTCTATTATTTAATAGATTGTTTATGCAATAATACTTTACCAATTATGTGCAATGTAAATTGCATTGCCGAAACTTTACTATTATTTCCATTTTATACACTTCGGCGCAGAGACAAACCATACACCATGTCTGTGTTACTTTTTCAATGCATAATCTCAGTTGTTTAGTTAGTTCAGTGCTCAATTGTTTATTGTTTTTGTAACAGTGTGTTGATTTTGTACCTGATGTCAATTCCGGTCTGTAAAAGTGTGGACTGTAAATATTGACAGTTGATTTGAAATTTGTTGTCCAATTTGGCATTCGGATGCATATGTTTTCATTTCATGCGTAAAAAGGTAGTAACAGACGGCGAGATAAAATTGAATGTTCTCCTCAAGTTTCTTTTCAAAAGTGGCCACGAAGTTCTTCCTCACTTCCTTCACATTCATCAAAAAGAAGTTCGATTAATTCCGAATCACTTTCATCGATTGATGAATAAACTAATATTGTTAATAATTTGGGAAATTCTTTGAGTTTATCCGACATTTTACTGACTTTTTTGAATTATGTAACTGTAATTTTTCATAGATTACCACAAAAGCGTTACTTAACTTTTTCGTAAGTGTTTCTCTCTGAGAGAAAATTTATCCCCACCACTGCCATTTTGAGAGTCTTTTCCATTCTTACCACAAAAGTAAAGGAACAAACCCATTCTTTCGCTGTGAAAAATTACCGCCATTCCTGATTCCGTCATAACCCCTGTTTTTTTGAGCTTCGATCTCAGCAGAGCAAGTTAAAGTAGGATTTTCGACACGCAATTACAACAACTACGTTCTACTTGACACTTCGAGACTCACAATAGTTGCTGATATCGAAGCTAGAAAAAAACACGCCTATTGTCGGCTAAGAAAGTTACAAAGCTTTTAACTACAATTCACAACAACCAAGCTATACTTCGGCGCTCTGTGTTAACTATTTTAAACGAAAACGAAACATGAATGAGTCGAACTGTTGCTGTCCTATTCCCACAAGAGAGTGACAGAATTTATTTTTAAGAATACTTACCTAATCAAGTAAAATGTATTGTATATTGAACTCGCCAGAAGGCAAGCTGAGTCGCGGAACTGACTATGACCTTTTCCAAAAGTCGGGAACGCGAACATGCTATTTCGGCTAAATGGTAAAACCTTTTCAAGAGTTATACTGCCGGGCTTTTGTCAGACGTTCGCTACAGTTTGCGCAGTGGAAGAGAGAGTAGTCCAGCAACCAGTAACCACTGAGCTAATGTTAGATTTGAAACAAATTATCCTTTTATCGCATTCTGATTTAGTTAAACAAAAATTCTCGTTTTATGCCATTAAATGTTTTTTTTTTGTTTTATTTTTGTTTCGTATCCATTATAAATATTCTCTTAAGTATTTTTTTCTTTCTTATTTTTAACTCTTTTTTTCCTGGTTGAGTTGTGTAATGTCTTTGAAAAGTAGCTTAAATTTCCGTTTGTATTTTTTCACATTGAATTTTAATAAAAAAAATACTAATACATTTGTATGCATTCGAAAAGTACAAACTAACTCATATCCTCTTTATAGTTTTTAAAATATTTTTCTTTTGTTTTTATCAATTTAAATCAAGTTTCTGTTTGTTTCTTTTTCTATATAAACAATCTTTTCTTTTTTTTTTAAACTAAGCAACTCTTATTCTACATAGAGTTTATTTTGTATTACAATTCTCTGTTTATACTTCCTTTTTATAACTTCTGTTTTTCTTTTAAATGAATTGGTTTTATTCTCAAGAAAAAAAACAAAAATAAACAAAAAAGAATTATTTACCATAAAGCTATAAATATATATATTTTTGTTTGTTTAAATATAAAGATGTGAATATATAAAAATGAGTGTTTTTCTTTATAATTAAATACATTTTCATTTTTATCTTGGTATTTATAATAATAGGTATCTATTTAAAATTGTTTAATATATTAAAAAAAAAAACAGAAAAAAAGAAAAACAAAACTTCAGACATTCAAAAACGAAATGAGATACTACGAAACGAAACAAATAAAATAGCCGTTCTCATCCATTGTTTGTCCTATAATAAGTCTCAAACTGAAACGCATGTGTTTTTTTCGTCAATTTGTTTGTTTAACAAATTATTTTATTTCGTTAGCTATATAATGACAAATTGTACATATTTGTATTTAACTATCGGCAATTTTTTTTGGGTGTCGCGTGTTTGGTGTTATCTAGTGTTTTTGCAACATTTAAATTTCCACAAACTGTTTACTTTTTGTTCGCTTTACAATAGTGTGAAGAAGAAAAGAGGAGTTGTTTATTTTTTTTTGTTTATTTATTACAACTACACACACATATAGTTCTGTATTGATTTTGTGTTACTTATTACATTTATTATCTAATAGAAAACAAATAAGAAATAAAAAATAAAGTCCATCAATCATCTATTTGCAAAAAAAAACATTTTGCTTCGTAAAAAAAGACAAGAGGAATTCTTATGTGACCTATGTTTAAGGGCTTTTACTTTTTTTTTTTTTGTTTTTACATAGATATCCAAAAATGTTTACAACATCTAAAAATATACATTTACATATATTTTACGTGGTTCATCAACGACAAATTATTTTTCGCATTTTAGTTCTGTATTTCTTTTGTTGAAATCCGCAATTCGGTTGCATGTCCTTTTGGTTGACATTTGTGTTCGAAAACGCCATAAATTGAGTAAATCTGTGTAGGGAATTTTGTCAGCTATGTGTCCCAAAGAGCACCAAAAATACTGTGTATAGACTATTTTTTCTTAAGTTTTCGCCATCAATCAAACGTATAAGTATACTGCATACATACCTCATTTAATAGAGCTTATCAAGTCCCTAACTTTCAATTCTTTGCTGAACAGCCAATGTCATGAGTGTTTCAGGTTTTTACTAACGAACCTGAGACAATCGCAAAAGTGCCTTTTAGCGTTTTATACTCGACATGATTATTTGTACTTCATTTTTAAAGAAAGATTTATATCGAATTGGGTTATTCTTTTAAAAAAAATGGCTTTAAATTAAATTTAAATTTAACCATCAGGTTCGTTACCATAATTGGCTTTAAGAACTTCAGTGTACTTTCGCCCATATGTGACAGTTGCTTAAGCCAATATAATCTCCTTTCGGTTGACAGAACGTGCACAGAACCATTGAGGCATTCAGCTCGCTTTAAACTACAGATGGGCTTAAGATCATAGGAAACTGTCAAACTGTCAATTGGGCGTAGACAAAAGCTTAAAAATCTCTAATACTGCCAGTCAATTCCAAGAACCTGTATACGCCAACATCGCCTACTGCTTTTCGAACTTAGAATTCTAATCTTTCTAACTTAAAGAGAAGTGGACAAAATGTCGTGAGCAAGGGGAACTGCATCAATTCTTGACAGAGAGGTTCAATATATGCATCTATTCTGAGACTTGACTTGCCGAATGGGACCGTTCGTTACTGTCCATGTAAATATCCTGACAAAATTCGAAACACGAAAAACAGTTTTGAAAACAATGACAAAGATAAAGACAACACAAGTGTGTTTCTTTTATTTTGTTTCCAAAATCGCGGTCACATAACCAAATTATTCGCGGACATTTATTAAGCTACGATTACTCGTGTCATTTTTCGTGGTAAATTTTGATATGCTGACGTCACAAAAATTCGGCCATTAGTGTTCGTGCGATCACACGTTTGATAGGCGATCACACGGAGTGACAAGTTTAGGACAATTTTTTATGTCACAATGACGTTGGCATGTCAAAATTTGGCATGGGTAATCGTAGCTTTACTCTCATTATTTGTACTTCTTATCTATGGGACAACTCATCTATGGACATTGAACTCAACTTTGATTATTGAATAGCGAGAGAGATGTATAGTTATGTCCGACAATGCGATACGTAATATTGGTGAAATTTAATAAAGTACCTAATAGATGAGTTGTCCTGTAGGTAATTTGTCTCGTAGATGAGTTGTAGGGTTATGAGCTGGCAGTGGATGAGTTGTATGTACGAGGGTTATCTACTTCCTAACCTAAACTATCATTATCACCGTTACCCAACTGTACATCTGTTTTCAAACTGTTGCGTACATATGTAATATGGACATTTTGTTCTTTTTTGTACAGTTATACAAATATGTATTGCAAATAGTTTAGTTAATACAAATTCCTACCAATAGTTTCAGAGTATCAGCGTAAATTATTATCGATCCTCAATTGATTTCCTGCTGCGTATAATTGCTAGAAGGAATTGACACAGTCTCAGTTAGGTTTGTGAACAACATCTACACGATAGGGTGCTTGATTGATGGCGAAAGCTTATTAAACTTGATCTGGTACAATTTTGAAATGAGTTACCTCCTCCGCCATCGAGTTTAGTAGTACACGAGACGGACGTCGTTTTCCTATAAAATCTTTACAATTCCGCGACGTATTTCTCGAACACGGATGAGGTAATTCGATCACAGGGTTTAAAATGTACCAAACTGTAGCAAACACGCGAAAAGAGGTTTACTGACACAGTATTGGAAGAAATGAGAATGCCAAAAAATCTGTACTAAAGTTTGGACAAATCGAGCGTACCGCAATGGGAAGTAGGTATAAATCGATTTGAAGAGCTTGCTTAAACTTTGTATACTCGTACAACGTATTAATGAACGCTGTTTTCAAGTTACGTGATATTTTTGTATACGTTCTGAAAATGTTTGAGTAAGTACTAACACGAACTTTGACAGAATCACAATTTTTGTTGAGAAACTCTGTCAACAAAAATTGGGTGAAACTCTGTCAACAAAAATTGGGTGACAAATAACCAACTAAATTAATAATTATTAAATACTCGGGCTCTCTCTCTATATAAAGAAAAATTTATACCTAACCATTTGGCCTAGATCCCAGCCATTTGTGGTAGATGTCAATTATTCAAAGTTTGACGTAAATTTTACGTTCGCTAGTCACTAAGCGGTCAACTACAGAAGATCAAGACGCAACTACAGTAATTTTCTCGATTTCCTGCGGTTGCGAAGATGTTAATAAAATTTGTTGGACTACTTTCTGCACTTTTAAATTATTATCTGCCTGTTTGGTTGAAATTGCACTACTTTGTGCAAATTTATAGAGAAGTGTTCATCGATTGTTTGTCCAAATTTCAGCACATTTTGGGGAACTTCTAGGGTGCATTTCCTTCAACTGTGGGCAAACAATAAACGATGAATATGTAGACATGTCACAATAATTTTAATCAAATAACCAACGCCAGTGTTTCAATTATATCTAATGGTGTTTCCTTCTTTTATGCGAGTATCGATATAGCAAAAAAAAAAAAACACCTTACAGAGATACAGCCAATTTCCGTCGTCAATCTTTTGACATTTCCCAGAAGGACATGCCGCAAATACAAATTCAACATGTTTACATTTATAAATTAATGTATACAGACAGAGACCTTATGTACGAGCATGCCAATTGATCGATTCTTCTGTTTAGATTTAATAAAAAATGTATCTCTCCTATCGTTAAGTGTATATATATACGTAGAAGTGTTTTTCTTTTTATTCTGTAATAGATACATATCATTAAATATATATTTATGTTCCATATATGCTAGCATTAAAAGACGTGTTACTAATTTTAATTAATAATTATTATATTTATGTTTTAATTTATATTTATTTATATATATATTAAAAAGTTAAACATTTAAAAGAAACAGTATCCAGTTTTATTTGCTGTTTTTCATATATGTGTGGGGGGGGGGGGGAGAAGGATGTTATTTTTATATACTAATGTATGAATTTATCGAAATAAGGTGTTTTCTTTCTGTTCTAGCAAGAGCGCGCACATCGATAAATTGATGCATAAAGGGAACAACGTGTTTTTTTTATTTTTTTCTCAAATAATTTGCTGTTACCACGAGAGTGACAACAATTTTGTCATTTCGAAAAAAAAAAATTCTGTCCGTCAGTTAGTTTGTTTAAAAAGTATATTTGTTGTTGTTTTTATGTTTCATTTGTATTTTTAATTTTAAATAGATAAATTATAATCGGATTTGTAGAGTGTGTTAATGGAAACTTTTTCTTGTTGTTTTTTGTTGTTTATTTTGGGGACTAAAACAGTGTGAATGGGAAAACATTTACGGCTTTCGGTTTTACAAACGTGGTGGATAGACAAATTTGCTTAGTTTTGTCCAGCCCAATAGGATGGAGAGTATCCCTGTTTGGTAGCCGATTTTGTTTGGTTACTCGACTGCTGACGTTGTCCGGTACTGTTTGAATCCTGTGAAATATTTATTTAATACTTTTTAAATACATTTGTAGTGTTGAACTGAAATAAATCGCGTTGTTTAATTGATTATTCTTTTAGTTGCATGGTATATTATGTGTGTATGTGTGTATGTGTAATTGCGTTAGCATTATTGTTATTAGTTTATAGCTCTCTAGGATGGTCATTTGTTTTATAAAAGATTACAAAGCAATACTGTGACTTGAATCGGTTGCAATGTGACTGCGACATTGCCTGACAACAACTGACCACACCCCAAACGTTAAGACTGGCATAGAAAACGCACATGTTATTGTTGCTAAAGCGAACTCTACACGGTTATAGAATGAACTAATAGGCCCTGCGCGATACTAATCAAAATATGTAATCATATTTATTGTCTAGGCTAGATTTTACAAAGTCACAGTGGCGATATTTTCCATATAAAATTACCCATTGTGACCTACAAAATATTTAGTGTGAGGGTTGAAAATGATTATTAGTAAGGGTCTGACTATCCCTCTCCTCCGTAGACGTCGAAAACAGGGGTCAAATCCATTAAGGCGAAACGATCAAACGTTTTCGTGCGCATGAATGATTTGCCCTACGTTACAACAAGGCAAATTTCTTCGTGCACACGAACGTTTGAACGTTTCGCCTTACAGAATGCCGAACCAGGTTATGTCCTGTGGCCAATAGATAATTCTGTGTCCAAAAGGCAAAACATCTTATGTCAATTTTGTACACTTTTCAGGAGAGCGACTTTAAACTTATGCAAGGCACTACAGCTAATGTAAAATCTATTTTACAAACAGTTATAACTTCCACATTATTTGAGATTTTTTCTCCTCGTTTGGCTTAAGAGGGAGAGTAAGGAAAGCACAATTCAAATAACGTTAAATAGCTAAAACAACTTAAGTCGACTTAAGATGTTTTACCTTTCAGGCACAGAATTCATTAGATAAGTTGTACGTGATTTTATGTGAAAAGGCATTTATGACTTGTATTATCGTGTTCAGAAGCAAATGGGCCAGTTCGTAAACGTAACTATAGTAACGCTCATGCGAAGCAAAGTAAATTAGTAAATTCTTCTAAAGCGCGATGGAGCATTTAATTAAAACAGCAAAGGGTTGGCGGAAACGTTCAAACGACTTCGTGTGCAGGGAAGATTTGCTTTATGTCAAGAAGCAAAACGTTCGTGCTTTACGAAATTTTGCCTCAGATGTTTACACAGCAGACTGTTAGTTTTTTTGCAAAAAGGTTATATTCTCATCATCAAGTACTAGACAAATATTTTCGGTTTATGTACGTCCTCCAGCCACCCCGCACATTCTACAGGGTATCACCTCGACAGATGTTCCAAAGGAACTTACTGGAAGTACTTGCGACATGTGACTTACGAGCGCCATAAAAGACGGACAACTAATGCATATTGCCTAACAGTCGGTCGGAAGGACGTCATTTTTCCCAAACTCCTGTAGAGAGCAAGCAATCTTTCTCTTGAAAACAATTTTTCCAAATGGTTATAGCTTACAATAATTTAGTTACGCCGGGTTAACGCTTATCTATAAGCATTTCGCTGAAGAGTTACAGGCTGCTATTCCCAAATAAAGACGGTTCAGTAAGCAATTTTTCTATGCGGTCGCCATTTTTGCATGAAAATTGTAAATGCACGAGTTACGGTTATTCAAGCCCAATTTGCATTTCTTTCAAATATAATATTTTTCTATCTCTGCAATTAAATATGTTTGTTCAAATGCAATATTTCACACTGCAACCAAATACGAGACCGTTCCGGTCACATGCGGCATTTTTGTACTGTCAGCTGAATAAACAAATAAAAACCACGTAAAAGCAATTCCAATTGTTTAGTCTGGAAAAAATATATCGAGGTACAAAAGTTCTGCCGAAACAGACATTTTTTTTTATTATTCACAAACGAGTCTATCATAACTCACACGTAGTGCTTTTAATATTGGGGTTAGTGTGCTAGATTAATGAGCGAAGGGTCTGAGGTAGTTGAAATAGATCTGAAAAGATATGGGCCCATTCATAAACGCAAGGTTTGCAAAGCAAACGCACTGCAAAGCAGGAAACACTGCGCAAATTGAAGTTGAAAGTTTCCTGCAAAGCATGCACTGGCAAAGCACATATCAGATCCATATGTTTATGCAAGAATAACTGCGTAAAAATGGAATTTATGTCGAATATTTAATAAAAAAAAAACAACTAAAACTTTAATAAAACTAGTAATTTTAAGAATGACTGAAATGAAACGCAACATTTTCAAAGCTAAGGTATATTTTCGGGTAAAAAAACGTCTTCCGAATGACTTCGGAATCATTTTCGGATGAGTCGCAACACATTTTTGGTATGAATGTAGTATGTTCACCCATTTTCAACAAAAATAAATTAAAAATTAAATTATCAACAGCGCAATGACAGGTTATGCAAATGCAATACTCTTACATCTGCACGACTGCGCTCAAAATTGCGCAATAAATTAAAATCTACTACATTTATGAATTCTCTGCTTAGCAAGCAGTGAACACAATTCATGCATTTGTGAACTCTCTGCTTAGCACATCTTGCGCAACTGTTGCTCCAAGTTTTTACCTATTTTTTTTAAGTTTCATTACAAGAAGAATCTTAAAACAGTGTATATTAGCAAGAAACCATTTTTCTGGTTTTTTGCTGACTTGCATTTAGTACTAGATTGCTTTGGGTGAAACAGGCATTTAAGCAATAAAGTTATTTCAGCAAAGCAGATAATTGCAAACAAGACTTCATTTATTATGGACACTAATTACAAGGACTCTAATTTTTGGATGATTTTCGCCTAAAATTTAATGTTGAAGTTAGGAGTTTAAGAACGGAATCCAATTCTTTACAACTAAATATAATGACATCTTGGGATGATTAATTCATTTCGAAAATCGATCATTATGACTGCTAGGATTTTTAGAACGAGATAATCAAAACCAGAGTTCCCAAACTTTCATTGCATTTGAAAATTAAGTATTAAAGCCCGTATGACACCAAGATTTTTTTTTTTGCCTTTTTTTCTGCTTTTAAAATGAAACTAGTACGAAAAATTAGAACGAAAATTCCCGATATGAGTAAGTGCGTACAAACTAACTTTATTAATGTAGAAACATAAAAAAAATGCATTTAAAATGTATTCAAATCACATTTTCCAGCTGCTGGCAGCTTTTTTTGACATTTCCAGATTATTTGAAAATAAATTCGTTTGAAAATTTGCGGTTGCTTGGCAAACAATTGCTACCCCTTTCGCAACACACTTTTAGTCTCTTTTACTCACCCCGCTGACTTTTCTACTTTATAAAAATTAGAAAAAAATGTAGGTAGTGTCATACGGGCTTTAGGAATTCAACAAACATTGAATGAGAACGTTCGGATTTCTAGTTTAGTAAGTCGACAGCATTTGTCTATCTTTTGGTCGGTCTAGATTATTAACATGACCAACTTTTGAATTGAAGTTGACGGCGGGGTAACCGACCAATTTGGTTCAGAAAATCCTGCTTTACTATACTTTATTTGGTTGACATTTCAAATATCATATAGACACCGTTCCAAGTGCTCGTTGTTATTTTCAAAAAAATTGTCAGGATGGAGTGGTGTCCTAATTGACCGTTCAAGCGTCTAGTTGACAAGTCATTTTGACGTTCTACATAAACTAGGTATCCCACGCATTTGTTTGTATGCGATCGTTATGTTTACTTCAATTCAATTCTTTAAGCAATCAACGTGAAATGGAGTTTGTCTATGGAAACCCACTTTACGTGACCATACAAGTCACATTTCATGGCTTTTGCTTTCTCTTATGAGGACCAATTTTGCATAAAGACCATTTCACTTGAAACGTCATCCAAGAAATATTCATCTATCCTCGTCACTCTTACAAAAATGTCAAATATTTATGCACTCAGTAAATTCGGAAGGTTGCTACCTACATCAGTCTTGAGATATGGCAACAACAGTGTAAAAATGTCAAATTTGACATTGGGGACGTTCAACTATCTGGTTTAATAAGTGGGGACATTCAAGTATCTAGTTTAGTAAGTCTGACAGCTGTCTGACTAGATGTATCTCGGTTTTGATTGGCTGAAGTCGGTCATATGAGCAGCTGTTTCAGTTGACGTTTATGGAGGGGTAGCCAACGAATCTAGTCAAAAAATTACAGTTCGCATATGTGGCTGACACAGGAAAAGTGATGTTCTCGACGAATGTAGTTTTTGCGTTTTCATCTAGTTTCATCTAGTCCAGGCCAATCTAGTCGACTTAAGATAACTAGATTCTTGAATGTGCCCATTGTGATCGTAAAGTTTGATATTTTTAGCGGTAATCGTACTCAGAACGGTTTTGGTATATTTGTTTAAGGTTACCTCAAACATTTATCTTGGTTAAAAAAATGGAATTCAATCGTGAACATTTTCATGCAAAGATTTTTTATGATTTTCGACGTGAATTAAACCAACAAGTGTGTGTCACTTCGGCTTTTGGTAACGAAGCACAATCTCGAGCCACCGGGATTCGGTTGTTTTCCGAATTTAATGGTGGTCACACTTCGCTACGGGACGAATTTCGAGAAAAGTCATCCAAAGTTGTGTGTTATGCCTGAAAAAAATCGATGCTGTGTCTAAACTGATGTTGAAAGCTCGTCATGTGCCATACCGTGAGGTGAGATTGCACAAACAATTGGTCGTCAAAAATATTCGTTCGCGCACGAAACACTTCGAACAAAATGGTCGCCTGCTTTTCAAATCTCATGTTTTAGAGGTACCACAATCCGAGTGGAAAAAGTGCTTCGCAAAATTGCTTCAAATGCCTTTAAAAGTGTATTGACCTTCATGAAGAACATACAAAAATTATTGTACTTTTACTTTTCTATCCCAAAACTCAAAGCAGCAACCGTCCTATATCTTTGCAAGTGGCTTTAAGTTTTTTGTAAATTTGTGTTGAATTCAAATGTGAGGTTAAACATTAAAATCGCTCAATAAAGTTATTCGATTTGATTTATTAAATAAGCCAATGACAAGAGAACAAAAACAAAAAATAAAGAAAGAAAGAAAAAACAACAAATAGTCATCTAACTTACCCGACGGGATGAGTTATGAATTCTGCCGTCCATCTAATGACGAACCATAAAAAACCAAAAAAAAAAAATAATAATAAAAATAATAAATCATGCAAGAAATCTTTGTTTTCAATACTTAATTACGTTAAAGTATGAATTTGTTTGAATGAAGTTATTAAGAAAAATACAACAACATACAATGTGGACCAATTGGGGTGAGTGATGTGAAGAACGCGGAAAGAAGAGGCTTATTAAAATTTAGTAGGAAATGGTTGGTTAAGGTGTAAAATTATTTTCCTTAAACCTCTTTTGGCCCAAGGTGCTATTTAAGTCGGCCTGTAGTTCGATAACAGTCTGGGTAGTGTCAAGTCGCCCGAACATTTTGGATGATGTGCAAGTTCTCCGGTGGGGCTAGATGTTAAGGCCCAATAAACTTAAATTGGTTAACGATCGCAGTGTAATGTTATGTTTACGCGTGGACTTTGTTTAAAATTCCAGCCCGCTTTATGTTTCTAAATGGGTTACTATTTATTATAGGTAATTTTTTGAAAGTGTTACTGGTAGCAAGTGTCTGCCGACATGTCAAACTCTATAATCAATCAACAACATTTAACCATTTCCGATAGAGCTCTGGAGAATGGAGATCGTGAGTTAAAGGTTTAATTTATGTTCTTGCAGGGGAAAACTGTTTATTTTTGCAGTGAAAAGAAACGACCTCTGGCGAGAGTTGCTCCATCTGGTGTACATATTATGTAAATGGGACGGGATCATTTATTTTATGATTTTGGAAATAAACATCATTGTGACATTTTTTATTACATAAAAAAAAAAATAGTTGGCGCAACAGTTTCGTAGGGACCCTGGGCCTAGCTTCTCACAACCATTCGTTTTGTGAGAGTTTTTCATTTTTGGGACGAATGAAAGGGATCTATTTATGCCAAGTCCAAACGGCTAATTGAGAAGCTCTTTCATGACAGTTATACTCTCGAATGCCCTTTTATAACTCAAAAAACTTCTATGATTTACACCTACTCTGATACCTGTTCTGGGACTTTAGAGTATGTATTCTGCTGAGGACTCATTCCCAGCAGTGGACTATATTTTTATGGGCTCAGAAGGACTATAAACTCGGTTGAGCTGGTGCGTGATGGTACTGGTAATCCAATAAGCAGTTAGATCTCTTGAATGATTTAAGTCTTTCGGTAGCGATGAAGCAGGTTCTGTATAACTACGGGCCTTACTAATAATCATTTTACACCATTTTACTAGAAGCCCTCAAGGACAACGTCCGACACGAGTGCGAGAATCTGTCGCCGGAAGTGATGAAAAATGCCATAAAACGAGCCCGTATGGCAATCAATTGTGACGGCGCCCATTTGGCCGATATCATCTTCTCGATTTGGCCAATAAAACTCTAAAGATTCAATTAAACATAATCAAAAAACAGAATCGAAGTTTTTAGAAAAAAAATGAGAGCCAAACAACATCGGATGACTTTTTTTGGCCCACCTTGTAGAGGGTGTTTCTTTAAGAGGTTAGTTTTTCGAATAGAGATGAAACTGACATTTTGTGGTCAAATCTGGCAACTCTACTGTCATTTATGTTCAGTTTGGTTTGCCATTTCATCATGAACAGATTGACAAGTGAACAACGCTTGCAAATCGTGCAAATTTATTTCGAAAGTTTACCACAAGCTCCGTTCATTTTATGGTCGACATAATCGTCCATCAGAGCAATTAATTCGGTTAACCATCGCACTACGTTTACTCTATGTGATAATACGCATCCGCAGAGACGTCGAACAGTGCGCACCGAAGAAACAATTGCCGCTGTAGAGCAAGGTGTTGAAGAGGACCCGAATGAATCGATTTGCCACCGTGCACAGCAATTGGAGCTTTGTCCATCAACTTTATGGAAGATTTTGCGCAAAGATCTTGGCTAACGACCTTACAAGATCCAGCTTGTGCAAGAATTAAAGCCGCGAGACCATGCAATGAGTCGTGATTTTGGTGTATGGGTCGAAAATGAGATTGATATCGATGCTGATTTTCATCGCAAAATTTTGTTCAGTGATGAGGCTCATTTTTGGTTGAATGGCTACATCAACAAGCGAAATTGCCGCATTTGGAGTGAAGAGAATCCACATGAGACCCTTGAGACGCCATTACATCCACAAAAGCTGACTGTTTGGTGTGCTCTAGGGGCTGGTAGAGTCATTGGGCCATACTTCTTCCGATATGATGCTGGAGAGTCAGTTACCGGTATAGAGCCATTATAAGCGACTATTTTGTTCCCGAATTGGATGGCATGAATGTGGATGAGATGTGGTTCCCACAAGACGGCGTTACATGCCACACAGCGCACGTCACGCAAGTCACAATCGATTTATTGAAGGAAACATTCGATGAGCGCATAATTTCGCGGAATGGACCTGTCAATTGGCCACCAAGATCGTGTGATAAGACACCATTGGATTATTTTCTTTGGGGACGATAAGTATAATCCTCGTATTTTAATCCCCGAGCATGGGTTGAGCAGGGCTATGTATATCCACAACAGCAAGACAACCGAACTTCATCCAGAATAACAAGCTCCCCCTGGAAGCATACATATAAAGACGCAGACAATTAAAGGCGCTCACGCCGCTCACGGTGTAAACCTAGGTTGGCGTTCTGCAAGGCGAAACGTTCAAACGCTTTCGTGTGCACGAACAAATGTGCTTGTGCAACATAGGGGAAAACGTTTGATCGTTTCGCCTTGCAGAATCTGACCCCTGATTTGGGCAAAATATGGAGTCCGTCACTGAGAAGAGTCTTACGGTTCTACGCTAGAGGCCAATCCATCGATTGGCTTCTCATCTTCCTATTAGGTAGGTAGGTAAAAGGGCGCTCTTATGACTTTAGCCACAGCTTCACATAGACCATCAGTTGGGTCCATTGTGTCCATTTCCATTCCTGTTCCTATTACATGGGTTCTAACTGAAAAACCGCCGCCACTTTAACCGCGAAGTTCAGTGCATTGCTCCGTCAAAGGGGACTACAAGATACTTGATTCGTCTCTTCCGATTCGAGTGAAAACCAAGCACTAAATGTTTCACTCTTACATAGAGATTTCTCAAAAGTGTTTTCCCCAGAGCACCAATAATTAAAAAGGGTCTAAGGCCACTCTTC
This sequence comes from Cheilosia impressa, assembly GCA_948293265.1. NCBI lineage: Eukaryota > Metazoa > Arthropoda > Insecta > Diptera > Syrphidae > Cheilosia > Cheilosia impressa. The sequence goes on from OX411883.1 coordinate 14,891,718, forward strand.
TGCGCGATGTTATTCTGCAAAACAGAGTGTCAGCGGATGTGAATGCAAATAAGATTAAGTCCTTTGAATTGTTTGTTTTTTTTTGTTATCACTTCAGCTTTTCTTTACAATCTTTCTAACTTCCGTAATGAGTTTGATGTTGTCACATGTGTGCCAATTAGCACACCTACTTGTGGGTTGTATATCAGTATGATTAGCACCAAAGTTGTTTTAAGTAGATTTATCACGATACAACACATGCAACTAGCAGATTTTACTTTTGTTATTATTATGTTTTGTTTTGGTTGATGATATCTGACGCCATTGACTGAGGGGATGGTAAACTCGATCATATTAGATTGGGACAACTTACCTGGTGAATGGGTTGATGGATCATATTATGATGTCCTGTTGGCATCGGCTGAAGGTACATTCCATAGGGTTGGGCTGATGTTCCACCAGCGGTCTGTGTGTTCGGCATGTTAAATGGTGGTGGGGTACCGGAGTGGAAATTCTGCTTCTCATATGACTGCAATTGGGAATGGGACATACGTAACCAGTGGGCACACGAAATGTATTGTTGTTTTACTCACATTGACTTTGTTCAGTGCGACATGACCCTTTCCATACATAGAAGATGTAATGTCGGAACCAGTTCCGGCTTGTGGTGGATTTGTCACGTTTTGCGATTTAGTCTGCTGATTCACACTGGATGGGTACGCTCCCTTGGTGTAGTCCTGTGTGGCCTGGGTTAGGGCATCGTAACTGGTTGAACCATAGCCAGTATTGTAGGACGGTTTTGGGAATTGACCACCGGATGCTGTGTTGGCAGCTGGAATTTGCTGCTGCAAGACACAAATATCGCAATTACAATTTATTTAGCAGTGCGGTGAGGTCATGTTTCATCTAGACACCTACCGGATAAATTGCTGGTGTACCATATTGGAAGCTACCAGGCATCATGTTGGCTCCATAGAAGTATGCATAAGGAACGTTAAGCATTGGACCACCGGATCCCGCCTGCTGCGACATCGTACTAGACACCTACAAAAAAAAGGGGCGCCGTTCATCATCCACTACGCATGTAGCCAGAAGTGGTAGCAACTTACATTATTAACGGGGCTAGAGTTATTGTCAGTTCTAGTGAAGCGAGCATCAGTCATTGTTGAATATGCAACTGAACCCAAATTATCACGCACACCGGCTGCACCCAAACTTGTTGGCGTGTAATTCAGATCGTAGTACCCCTGCTAATACAGAGAATAAGACAAAAAAACAAAATCCCGATTAGTATGTCATCGACATTAGTTGGCAAATGGAAAATGGAAATGCGTTCGTTAAGATGTTAAAGCGAGAGACAGAGGTTCGGGCTCAAAACACTAAAACAAACAGAATGGACCAATAGTTTGGATAATGTTCGGGACACAAAGAGTTTTGTTAAATTTTTGAATTAGTCTTTGGTCGAAACGTAACTTGTGTTAGAAGAGAGGAGGGTCGTGGGTTGTTATATTTTTTTTTTATGATTTTCTGCTGATGAAAAAAGAGGTTTAGTTATGGGTTTGGTATTTTATTATTATTTTTGTTTGTCCATGAAAAAGTGACGTGCATTATGCGTGAATTAGATGTGTGTGTGTGGATTTTTTTTTTTTTTTTTGGAATGTGTGTGTTGTCATTTGCATTTTAGCAGCAGGAACTCACCACATGTGGCACTCTCTGTTGCATAATTTGTAAATCCTCGTAAGAATATACTTGTGGCTGATAGTAGGGCAATCCAGTCTGAATATATTGACTAACCATTTGGATGTTGGGCACCATTCCAGCACTGTTCTTGTTGGCATTGGTGGCTGAGTTTGTTACTTTTGTGTTTGTCAAACCTAATGATGGTGAGCTCATACTGTTGGTAGTCGCTGTTGAACTGGGAACTGAACTTACGGTGCTACTAACGACGCTGCTTGATGTTACACTTGAAACACTATAAATAAATGCACATGATGTTATGTTTTGATTATTCGTTTAAATAAATATTTTGGCATTCATCCTTGGCAACGACGAATGGGTTTGTCTACTAAATCGCTCAAACAGTTTACAAAATTTTACGAGTATTTATATAAATGGAAAACAAATCTACAAGAAATATGTGTATACACTGAATTTGGTCGTTTTTTAGGTTGGTGCGCTTCCCTATACTTACCTGCGCGACCTACACGGGGTCTAGATTGAATTTGTTTTGTTTGAAGCAAGGGGTGCAGAACGATCTGTTGTGGAAATTAAGTGATTGGGGTGTCAAAAGAAGAAGTTAAACGCCTTGCAGGTTGCAGCTCTTTCGAAAAGGCCAATCGCGGCGTAGAGTTGGTTAAGACAGGGTAAAAGCATGGACATAGTGTGGGTTGCGGTGGGCGTTTTCCGTACATTAACAGATTGGCTAATAAACCACTCGCTTTCCGAAGTTTTCTTTTTATCGAATGGAAGGGATACATGTTGTATCCAAACGACTGAATTGAGAAGCTCTCTCAGGGCAGTTATTTTAATTATTCTAATGTGAAAGCGGTTGTTGTACTGCGACCTTTTGGTCTATTTAAGTAGCTGCTTAGAGAGGTTACACCCTCATAAGAGTTCCCCTCACACTATAGGTAGGTAGGTATAAGTGGCGGTTCAGCTTCGAACCCAAGTAGCACTATGATGTGCCTCTTTGTTACCACGACTCGTGTGACCTAGTTTGTGATGGTTGTTAAGGTGATGCATTCTGTGTTTATATCCAACCTGTGGAGTTGAGGAAACGGATTATATCTAATATTCCTTTACCCGAGATGTTGCTAAGGTCGTCGAAAAAGGGTTGGTTCAGTGTCCGCAATCTGGCTCTTGCTAGTGCTGGACAATTGCAGAGGAAATGGGAGCGAGTTTCTTTCTCGTTTGTATTTCAATGAGTGTTGTGTGGGATCCCAAGTTTGGCGGCATGGTCTCCATATGGCCAAAGCCCCGTGATTATTGCCGTGACTCTGGCAATATCTGGGCGGGTTCTGTTTAGTAGGTTGGTTGTTCTATTCTGATCGTATGTAGGCCATATCTTCCTTGATATGACGCAGTTGGTCAACCCCCTCCATTGGAGATTGGCTTTCTGCAGGAAGTATGAATGAGTTAGTCCCTTGACCACTCCTAGTGGAACGTGGACCCTTGCGCAAGTGAGCTGTGTAGAGTTGACCACCGCCTAGTCAGCTCATCTGCAAGCTTGCTACCTATTATGGCACTATGCTCTGGTACCCAGAGTAGTGTGACACTGAAACGTTCGCCCACACGGACAAGCTCGTTACAGCACTTCTGCACTAGCTTAGAGGATATGGTAGCCGAATTGATTGCTTTGACGGCGGCTTGGCTATCTAAAGGGTTTTCCAATGAGAGGTGTTATTGTGAATGACCCGCTATTTCGGTAGCTGTCACTTTTGAAGCTTATATTCGATACAAGCGATACACGCTTCAAAAACGCATTGAAATTATTAAAATTCACTACAAAAATGGTGAAAATCTTGCAGTCACAGTTCTCAAAACTAAAGCATTTTTTGGTCGTCGTGAAGCACCTTGTCGGACCGCAATACAGAAATTGGTGGAAAAATTCGAGCTGTTGGGACAAGTTAGTGATGTGAAGAATATAACCCGTGCGGGTCGCTCAAGGACAACTGAGAATATTGCTGCTGTAGCCCAAAGTGTTGAAGAAAACCCGGGTTTGTCCATTCCTCTTCGTTCTTTGGAATTGGGCATTTTATTTATGATTAATGATTTTTTATGGTCGGAGTTGGATGGTATTGTTCTGGACAACGTTTACTTTCAACAAGACGGCGCTACGTGCCTTACAAGCAACGAAACCATTGATCTTTTACGGGAAAAGTTTCCGGACCGTGCTATCTCTCGAAGAGGTGATCACAATTGGCCACTGAGATCTTGTGATTTAACACCTTTCGACTTCTTCCTTTGGGGCCACGTGAAAGGTAAGGTCTACGCAAACAGCACAGCGTCGATTCAAGACCTCAAAAATAAAATTCGTGAGGCTATCGAGGACATAGGTGCGATTTGGTTATGAAAAATTTCATGAAAAGGACATGGTCCTGTATGCGTGCTCGTGGTGGCCATTTGGCTGATGTTGTTTTTCATTATTAACGGCATACCTTCCTCTTTATTATGAAATAAACATCCGATCATTTATCTCAAAAAAATGGAATTTTTCTCTGAATACCCAAAAAAAACACCTCTTATTGGAAAACCCTTTGCAATGGAATACATGACCCTTTCCATACATAGAAGACGTAATGTCGATTGGAGCAACAGATTTAGCAAAAAGGAGTTCTTATGAAAATCGAGTAAAGGTAAATAAATTGCAAAACAAACAGAAGAGAATGTGGTGACAAACTTTCAAGTAAAGTAAAATAAAAAAAAAAAGCGGGCCGTTCCTAGACAAACTGTCGTAGATGTTAAGCGGTCAACGGAATGCAGTCAACGGAATGCGGCCAACGTGAATACAGCAATTGAGTACAAAAATATCAATCGCTCAGCAAACTAAACTGGGGGCAGATTCCGTATAAGAATAACCGTCGGGACGATATCGTTTTTGAAACTTTGATGGCCATTAGAAATTATATTCTGCCAGAATCCAATGAATTGGATTAAGGTCTCAAACATGCACTTAGTTTCTACTTTTGGAGGTCTATCGCTTCGACGATAATCGTCTGAAAAATTACAGAATGAGTGCCCAGTATTTTTTTGACTGCGAATAACTAATAACTAAATTTCTCTACAACTACTTGGCGCCGCATCTGGAAGTAAATAAAATAAAAATAGTTCAACAAGACAGTGCGTGAGAAACTGATGCGAGAAAGGCTCTTTTCGCACACTATCTTGTTGCTACATGATGGATATGATTACGTTTGATCAACTACATCGCAAACCCAAGAGAAGCATCATGCCTTACATTACAGAATCAAATTCAATTCATTCACACAAAGAAAACAAATTTAAATAAACAAGAATTACGTACAAATTCATGCAGCAAAGATGCACTGCTTGCACCTGTGTCAATCGATAACTCTTACCTTTCATAATGAGAGCTAGACGATGTAGTGGAAGTATCCTTCAGTTTAGCACTACTAAAGTTACTGTACTGAGATGATGAAGTGCTTGTGCTACCAGTGAACCTATATGTGATGCGATTTGATTTTTTTTGTTGTTTAGTAAGTTAATTGGGTCACACAATTATAGAAAATAGAATGCGAGTAGAGGAGAAAACAAAAAGAAAAACGAAAATAAAAAAATAAAGGAAAAAAATAAATCTTAAGAGAAGGAAATCAAAGAACGTCACTTTGTGGACTGAGACTTGAAAACAAATGAAATTGAAATAGCTATACGTAGGAAAAAATAAAAATATATAAGAAATCGCGAATGAAATGGGAACGCTCGAGGTTGGGGGGGAAGGAAAGGCATCATTCCTATCAAGGAGGGAATTATTGTAAAGCCGCCTTATGCTGTCTGAAAATTGTGTTGAATTTATCCTGAGGCAATTGTCTGACCAGTAAATGGTTACGGTAATTTTATTGCCAACAAATTACGCGGCCAAATTAAGAGAAAACTGCGGTCGAATCGCGTCGTCCGTGACCGAGCATTACGTGACGGAATTTGGTTTTGTTTCACATGTAAAATAAACTTCATGCCGTCTGCTCATACGACTCTTAACGATTTAAGTTCTACTTAAATACTTATGGGCTACTTTTTCAGGGATAAACTGTCACATAAGAGTGTATGTGGCACTTAAATTCGCTATGAGTTGTATCATCAAACGGCCCTTAGTCCCGTGAACGTATAGCTCGTAAAGCGACGTATAGCAAAGGGATTCGACCCATGATTTTGGGGAAATCTATATTTGAAGACTAGAATTTGGTGTGCTTGTTCTTTGACACTCACAGAGAAAGGTGGCCGTACCAATAATCATTTATAACCATCAGCTTGTATATTTTGTAGGTCACAATATACAATTTTGTATGGACATGTGAGTTTGAAAAATTTAGCCTCGGCACTAAAAAAGATTATAAGTATCGCGAAGAACATACAAAAGCCAAAGATTTAGCGCAATGATTGGCACAGAGCATAACCGAGTTCCAGATTTACTTTGACCTCGATAGGGAAGAGTCTTAAGTGCTTTAAGGTAAAATTTGCCCTGTCAAGCACTCTCACTGCCAAAATGAAACAGGAAACAATGCTACTAAAGGGTGTTTTTTTTAGAGGCATATAACTTCGAATTGAAATAAAACACAAGACAATTGTTTTAATGTCCATCAATTTGGCTTTTTTGGAAGGATAATTTTATGCCATTAATGTTTAAATATGATTTCGGGCAGGTTCGAATAAAGCCAAGTCTAGAGGTCCAATTTTCAACCACTTTTTGGAGCATTTGAGGCTGTATGTCGGCAATAACGCCACGAATGTTGGTTTCCAGGTCGCCTAAAGTTTCTGGTTTGTTGGCGTAGGCGAGCGACTAAAAAATACCCCCAAAGAAAATAATCCAATGGTGTCTAATCACACGATCTTGGCGGCCAATTGACAGGTCCATTCCGCGAAATTATGCGCTCATCGAATGTTTCCTTCAATAAATCGATTGTGACTTGCGTGACGTGCGCTGTGTGGCATGTAACGCCGTCTTGTGGGAACCACATCTCATCCACATTCATGCCATCCAATTCGGGAACAAAATAGTCGCTTATAATGGCTCTATACCGGTAACTGACTCTCCAGCATCATATCGGAAGAAGTATGGCCCAATGACTCTACCAGCCCCTAGAGCACACCAAACAGTCAGCTTTTGTGGATGTAATGGCGTCTCAAGGGTCTCATGTGGATTCTCTTCACTCCAAATGCGGCAATTTCGCTTGTTGATGTAGCCATTCAACCAAAAATGAGCCTCATCACTGAACAAAATTTTGCGATGAAAATCAGCATCGATATCAATCTCATTTTCGACCCATACACCAAAATCACGACTCATTGCATGGTCTCGCGGCTTTAATTCTTGCACAAGCTGGATCTTGTAAGGTCGTTAGCCAAGATCTTTGCGCAAAATCTTCCATAAAGTTGATGGACAAAGCTCCGATTGCTGTGCACGGTGGCAAATCGATTCATTCGGGTCCTCTTCAACACCTTGCTCTACAGCGGCAATTGTTTCTTCGGTGCGCACTGTTCGAAGTCTCTGCGGATGCGTATTATCACATAGAGTAAACGTAGTGCGAAAACGATCCATGGTTAACCGAATTAATTGCTCTGATGGACGATTATGTCGACCATAAAATGAACGGAGCTTGTGGTAAACTTCGCGAACTGAACCATTATTTTCGAAATAAATTTGCACGATTTGCAAGCGTTGTTCATTTGTCAACCTGTTCATGATGAAATTTCAAACCAAACTGAACATAAATGACATTAGAGTTGCCAGATTTGACCACAAATTGTCAGTTTTATCTCTACTCGAAAAACCAACCTCTAAAAAAAACACCCTTTAGTTATCTCTTCCGGTTACATTCGCGAATAATTTTCACCCAGAGGCGAGTTATTTTAATACTTCAGCAAAATAAATCAGCTGTGTTTACCTTGTAGTTGCAGTGGAGAACGTGGATTCAATCTATCAATCCGCATCTAAACCTTGAATGAAAATTAAATTGCGACCATCCACAGGTAGGTGGAAAACTGCAGTTTGTGCACTAAGTACCTCCAGGTCATACTCTGGATGGATTGTAATGTATCGTCCATGGACCACTGATACCTAATTCTTAAATTTCTCAAAGCAACTAATCCTATTCAACTGATGAACGCAAGTTCGATTTTATGCTTAACAACAAAAAGTGGCTTCCTGACATAAAACGGTAGGACGATTACGGCTTGTTGTTGCAGAAAAGAAAAAGAAGAAGCCACGATAGACAGAGAAAACTGTGTGAGCAACAAAAGACAGTTCGCGAACTCTCTGTTGATCTTAACAATTCGTGACCTAGTTCTCATTGTTGAGTTGCCGCTTGGGAAGCGTCGGCTCACATCTTGAGCGGGATGGGGTCTTCCCTGTGGGTAGAATTTACTGTCAGAACTTAACTGTTAAGGAGGCCAACAGATGAGTTATTGGTGTTGAAAAATTTGATGTTCCCTCACACTCTATGAAAACTGGTCACGCATCATCCAAGAGAAAATGCCAGAGGCTGCTCCCAATTTAAGCAAAAAAAAAATCAGCTATGTCTTAGTGCTATAAAGTCGATATATTTTCCAGAGCAAGTCACACCATACATCCCTTAAATATACAATCCCTGATGAAGTGTAATGCGGGAGCTCCGGAGGGAGAGGAAACACGTTTGCTGTGAGCACGAATCAGTGGTCCCGAAGACTGTTTTTCCCCTAAGCGACATTGGCCTTTATTTTATAAAAAATTTGAATTTAAAAGCATTCAGATAGATAAGACTTCTTACGTAGACGTGAGATGGTTAGGTTAGGTTAGGTTAGAGTGGCAGGCCGCCTCAAGTGCAGCCTCACTTAGGCCATAGTAGGCCCATTGTGATACCACAGGATCAGTTAAGAATGAAGCGTTGGAGGCAGTTGATTCCTATGTTTGCGAGTTCGCTGAGATTGCCGAAGAAGTATTCTCCGAGGTATAGTTTTCTGTGGAATGACAGTGCTGGGCACGTGCAGAGAAGGTGAAGAATAGTCTCCTCCTCCTCCTCGTCCATAAAGCTTCGTTTGAGGGGAGGCCCAACCTGAGAGCATGTCTCCCTATGATGCAGTGTCCCGTAATGACACCTACTAAAGTGCTTACCATGGGTCTTTTCAGTGCGGTAAGATTTTTAGAGCGCTTGGGATCCAGCTGCAATTAGACCACCTGCGATTAGTAGCGCTTAACGCGTTTTGTTTAATTAGAAGCTTGCATGTAGCAAGAGACATGTAGAGATTGAGATTCTCCTTTTCCGCTAGAATCAGACGTTAGATGGGCTGTTTTCTTTCATATTTAGTGTGAACATTTCGTTCTGAGTGAACTTTGAAATTTATTTGTAATGGAAATGCGTTCAAATTTTACTTCTAAGCAATTTAAGTTTCAAAGAGATTTTTTACTATTTCCCCTTTTTCATTGAAAAAACGCCCTCAATCTGGGACCACTGGCACGAATCCACGACCACATGGCCATGGTTTTGTCAATTCGACTGTCACGGTCATTGAAACCAAATCACTACTACCTTTGTTTATCTTTAGCTTACTGTACGAGTATTTCTCACTGCAGTCCGTTTACCAACAACCTTCCTTAAGAACCTCTCAAATGTAAAAGTTCCGTGAGCAATCACACCGAGAAACAACATTTACTCTAACGTCGATCGCTACTCAAGCAAAATATAATCTAAGAATGATGTTTGATGTCAAATGCAGATGAGAGTTAAGCCCTTAATGTCAACAAAGTTTCGACTATCACACTTACATTCATTTGTTTCAGTTAAATTGAAGTTATAGCACTCGAAACCATTATTAATAAGCACAAATAGCGGTGAAAAATGAAAATACATAAAATGTACATGTACACACATATAAATAAAAGCACATCCAACGGAATTGTGTAGTGGTAGAACATAAAACAAACTTTTTATACAACAAAAATGAAATTAAAAAAAAATAAAAACAATAAACAATTAAAATTAAATAAATAGTCACACATTAGTTTAACCGTGTAGTGAGTCATAGAATACATACCCTGTATTGTTTGAAAGGCCAGTACCACCGCCGTAAACACTTTGGCTATTTTGGTACGCACTTTGCTGTGATGGATAAGCCGACGTAGTTTGACTACTTTGGTACTGGCTGGATAAATATCCGGCATTGGAATTTGCACTGTTAATTGTTTAGGGAAAAAAAAACAAATGTTCGTTTGGGATATTCTAGTCAATATGTTAAGTTATTAATATGAAGAGAAAAACAATAGCATACATGGTTTTTGTTTGAATTAGCGAAGAGGTTAGTTGAGTTTTATTAGTCTCGTGTAGGTTAATGAGGAGACTGCTTCTGGAATTAAACAGATAGGTAACCCTAAAGATTCGGGGCGTAGAGTGAACTTTTTATACAACATACAAGATCTTCACTCACGTGGGATTCATACGGAAACAAAACAGAGATGAAGCTGGGTCGGCGTTGTGTAAGGCGAAACGTTTTCGTGTACACAAAGAAATTTGCTTGTGTAACATAGGGCAAATCATTCGTTTGATTTGACCCCTGGTCTACTTACGTTGACTATCCTATCGATGGGACTACCAGCAATGGAAATAACCATCTGTGTGGACAGTCAAGCAGCACTCAAAGCAATCGGCTCCAACCTTGTTAGTGCGAAATGTGTTACAGATTGCCTCTTGGCACTTAGGGCTGGCTATACGTCATCACTCAGTTCTACTCTGCTGGGTTCCTGGACACGTTGGGGTGGAAGGAAACGAAAAAGCGGATGAATTGGCCAGATACGGCTCTGATATGAACCCTCAACTTGCGGACGGAGAGGTGCTACCGCCTTTCAACACTGCTAAGACTTTTATTGACAGCCTCACCACACAAATGGCTAAGGAACAATGGAGCAACACCATCGGTTGCGTCATAACCCGTAGTCTGTGGCCTGTGGTTGACACCAAAAGATCAAAGCTCCTGGTCTCTTTTAACAGAAGCCAAATCCGGATGCTCGTCGGGGTTCTAACCGGACACTGCACCATAGGAAACATGGCTAAAAGGCTTGGAGTTCTTGCAAATGACTTCTGCAGAAGCTGCAGAGACGAAGAGGAAATAGAGTCCGTGGAACATCTTCTATGCCACTGCCCAGCTTTACAAGAACGCCGCTCATCCTGTATGGGAGCAAGGTTCTTCGACTTGGCTGGGGTACCTCTATCAGACATAAAACTATTCCTCAACAGATCGAAGTGGTTTTGTTAGCCACATGTCCTTACATGTATAAACAGGGTACTCACAATGGGCCTGCACGGCTTTCGGGTGAAAATTTGCATCTGATGCAAAACTGCTCTCCCAACCTAACCTAACCCACGTTTCCTTGATGGATGGCGGAGCGGGGGCCGGTATCTATTCAGAAGAACTGGAACTTGCCCGTCACATTAGCCTCGGAAAATACACTTCAGTACATCAGGCTGAGATGATTGCTGTGCTTCATGCGCTAGACTACTTGCTTGAGTGTCAGGTGGAAGGAAGAAATATCCTTATAGCACTGAGACGCATGGAACAAACAAACATCACAACATCATTGCCACTGGAATGTGTACTTAAGCTCAATAAGTGTTCATCTAAAAACGAAGTGACACTGATTTGGGTACGAGGACACATTGGGATCGAAGGCAATGCAAAGGCGGACTCCCTTGCAAAACAGGGGTCAACTGAAAAGTTGCTGGATAGTAGAACAGCTGATTCACAAATGGATCACGGCAGAACACCTGAGAAGGTGGTCAACCGTGGAACAATGCTGACAAGCTAAAATGGCAATAAAGTGGCCGACCTGCTCCACTCAAAGGGTTCTAAGCATGAGTCGAGGAACATTGAAATGGGTGGTGGCTTTGTCTACAAGACATGGTAATTTCGGGTATCACCTAAGGAAAATGTGCCTTAGAGGGGATGATACTTGTAAACCATGCCTGGAGGAATCTGAGACAGCGGCACATATACTGTGTCAATGTCCGGCGTTGGCTAGCAAAAGAATGAGGATCTTGGAACATTATTGGGTCGAGACCTAGTCGATAAAACACATCTCCCATAAACAGATAACATTAGGAATCGAGGCCAGAGAAGAACTGTGGAGAAATCCAGAGAGTCCCTCTGAGTAAGATTTACAGTGGTAGAGAGACGAAAAGAGACCCGACATCGACAATGGTGGTCTGATTCGAATAGCTCTCGAAATCTATATATAAAGGGTTTTCCAATAGGGACGCTACAAAAGTAGAGCGACAGGGACAGCAAACGACGCCGAATTTCTTGCTGCTCTTTTGACATTTCTCTTCAGTAAGGTTTGCCATTTCATGATGGAAAGATATACGAGCCAACGAGTCGAAATTATTAAAATTTACTACCGAAATTCGAAGTCAGTGGCCTCAACGTTAAGAGCGCTACGTCCAATTTATCATCTTTAGCGATGAGGCTCATTTCTGGCTGAATGGCTTCGTCAATAAACAAAATATGCGGTATTGGTCAGGCAGCAATCCACACGTACGTTCATGAGTCATCATTGCATCCCGAAAAAATGACGGTTTGGTGTGGTTTATGGGCCGTACTTCTTCCGTGATGATCAAGTCCGGCACGTTACTGTGAATGAGAATCGCTATCGTTCAATGATAACCGAAAATTTTTGGCCCCAATTGGATGATATGGACTTGGAGGACATGTGGTTCCAACAGGACGGCGCCACAAGCCACGCAGCGAATGTCACAATCAATTTATTGGAAACCAAGTTTGGAGAACGTGTTATCTCACGAAATGGTCCAGTCGCTTGGCCGCCTCGTTCGTGCGATTTGACGCCGTTAGACTATTTTCTGTGGGGCTACGTCAAGTCTATGGTCTATGCCAACAAGCCAGCGACGATTGATGAACTTCGTACGAATATCGAACGTGAATTTGCAGCAGTATCGGCCGATTTATGCTTGAAAACCGTCGAAAATTGGGTTCAGCGTCTGGACTTCTGCAAGCGTGCCCGTGGTGGCCATGCAAAAGAAATCAAGTTCCATACCTTGGTCACAAGAGGGATGTCTGGATTTTGACTGTCACATTTTGCCTCAATCAAACTTCGCAGCACGTTTTTCATACGAGGCCAGTTTGATAAGTCAGTGACTTTTTGAATTCTTTGCTCAGTAACTGTAATTTTTTATTTTACTATTGTCAACTGTCATCTCTTATTAGACTACTGTAAAATTTTGAGTAGCCTGCGTCATTTAGTTTGTGTTTGAGAGCTATTTAAATCTAAATAAAAATAAAAAGTGAATTTCGTGTGCTGATCAAGCATCACCGAAACCAAAGAAAGGCTAGATAAATACTTTGGAGTATCTGCACCATCCATTTCAATGGTTAAAAAGTGGTTTACTGAGTTCCGTTGTGGTCGTACCAGCACAAATGACGCCGAACGTTCAGGACGCCCCAAAGAGGTCGTTATGCCAGAAATCGTGGATAAAATCCATGGAATGATATTGGACGATCGGAGAATTAAAATTCGTGAGATGGCTGAGGCATCGGGCATCTCAAATGAGCGGGTACCTCATATTTTACAAGAATATTTGGACATGAGAAAGCTATCCGCGCGATTGCTCACAACCGACCATAAACGCAACCGAGTGACCATTTCAATGGATTGTTTAACGATGTTTAGCCGTAATCCCGAAGAGTTTTTCGTAACCGTTGACGAAACATGGATCCACTACAACACACCAGAGACCAAGGAACAATGAAAACAGTGGGTTTCTACAGGCGAACGTGCACCAAAGAATGCTAAAGTGGGTCTTTCTGCCAACAAGGTCATGGCCACAGTATTTTGGGACGCACGCGGAATCATTCACATCGATTACCTTGAAAAGGGTAAAACGATCACCGGCGTCTATTATTCAGAGCTTTTGGATAGATTTGATACCGAATTGAAGCAAAAACGTCCGCATTTGGCAAAGGAAAAAGTGTCAATGCCCGGGTGCATACGTGTGTAGTCAGCATGGCAAAATTCCACAAATTGTTGTTGGCTAACAGCGAAAGGTTAAAACGAAGTAGATAATGCTTCTATTTGTCGAACGCACCAACAATTTACTGTGTCAATCAACGAACCAGTGAAAAAATTATTCGGGTTCAGGCATAGCAATCGTGTGTTCCTGCTCCACCTCATCGTGTCACAAGTCTGAAACTGACACCAAGGCGGGTAATATCGAAACATGTTTTAGAATAACGAAAACTGGACGTAAAGTTGATGTAACAATGTAAGCTAACTTTCAATTCCGACCGGCAAGAGCAGGCACAACCAACAAAAAACCACATCCTGTGGACATGACAGCCATTATGTCCCTCAATTCGATGCTTTAACCGGTACCTGCGTAACTCTTGTTCATGGAGGACGGCGGATAACTTGAAAGCAATTGCCTGCGTATACTAGTTTGAAGGTTACCCAACAATTCAATTAATTTCCCTTTGGACACAAACACAAGTGTAAAGCAAAACCCCGCGCATTGTATGTCATCTCATAAAGTAAAGCTCCATTTTCCCCTTCTGTTTATATACATCAGCAGTCTCCATTGTTTTATCCAGTTTAGAAAAAACAAAAACTCAACACAAACAAAACAAAGGAAACGCAAATAAAAACCACTTACCTTGCATTATTTACGGTGCTGCTACTGTTTCCACCCACGGGAATGTTTTGCGTTGAACCACTACTATTCACGGCGCTACCAGCAACAGAATTTGATGCATTATTCACAGAAGATACATTCGCCTGTTGCTGATAAGAATTCACAGAATTCTGATTATACGAATTGTAGTTATTCGACGGTGGTTGGTAGGTACTGGCCGACGAAGCCTAGAACACAAAAGAGACCAACAGATTAATAAAGGAGCCGTTAATGCAGATTGTCATATTGGAAACTCACTTGTACGTTTGTGTAGCTAGCACTGTTGTAGCCCTGGCCGCTGGCTGTCGGTTGGTATGATGATGATTTGTTTGCCGATGAATTCGAATTGTACGAGCTTTGGTAGCCAGTCGTATTTGATGCATTCGACTGATTGTACGGATCGTTTTTGGACAATTGATCCAACGAGCTATTCGTTTGAGCATTCATTGAAACAACACCGCTTGTGTTTTGCTGCTGTTGGACATTTGATGAATTGCGCTGAGTGTAGCCCGACGTAAGACTGTCCGACTGTAGAGAGTTTTTTTTTTTTTTTTTTAATTTCAAGTCTTTTCATTCAAATGGCTGCACTTACGATTTGGGAATTCTGCAAACCAGCCGAGAGTACAGCTTGCTGCTGCGAGTTAGACTTTGGTTGGTAGTCATTCGAAACAACCTCTTGCGATTGAACAATCTGCTGATTGTCAATTGTTGCTGCGAAATTGAACTTCTCTGGCAGCGCATCAAATGAGTCCTCTGTACCAAAGTCCAAGCCACCGAATTGCACATCCAGATTATCAATGTTATTGAGGGTATCTCCGGGCATCTCCACTGCAGTCGCTGGAATCTAGAAATGTGGGTAGATGATTATTTGTTATGGCAAAGAATAGATTAAACGTGAAAGTTCGCAAGAGGCATGCAGACATAACTGATTTGTCTTACCTTCGACGGTGGAGGCACCTTGGCTCTCGCCCTACGCACAGCTGGCTGCGACGACGCATTCTGATCCCCAAATACTGTTGCATATGACGTCGGATATTGCACAGATGAATTTTGATACGAATTCACATTGACGGTTTGTTGGGCAACGGCAGCAGCGGCCGCGGCTGCAGCAGCCGCAGCAGCTGCATTCTGCGACGTCAACGAGTTGAAATACTGAGATTGTTCGGCAGACAGTGTCGAGGAACTCTTCAATTGCTGAGCATCCAAGCCACTCAGTCGCATATTGTGACCTGCATTCGACGAATGAATGTCCGAGAACTGTGCCGGATTCAGAGTACCAGCACCGGACACGGCTACACTCGAATTGTTATTCACCACAGCACTGCTGTACTGCTGAACCAGATCATCGTTGCCCAGATGAGAAGATTGCTGCTGCGCCGGCTGTTGCACCTGCTGAGCGGCAGTTAGGTGCAGCTCCAGGCCAGGCGGGGCCGACAACTCAGTGCCACCAACACTGCCAGTACCACCAACAATGGGTTGTTGGCTCTGCTGCAAATTGCTGGGTGTAAACACCTTGCTGTCCTTCAGTGAGCCAACGTACTCCTCGTTGTCCCAATCGCCCCAAGCGTCATCTTGCTGCTGATGCTGTTGCTGCTGCTGCTTCTCAGCGTTCGTGGCAATTGTATTGTCCCACAATTCTACCTCTTGATGGTCTTGGTCTTGGTGGCGTGAGGAGTAATTACTACGACCACCTTGATCGCGGCCCATACCGCGTGGACCAAGGCGACCGCCACGACCACCTCGGCCAACATAGCCGCCTCCACGGCTGGATCCTCGACCACGATTGCCGCCACGGTATCCGCCATCACCACCACCACCACGACCAGACGAGTCTGCGAGATTCCTTTCGTTTTCTCGAGCCTCTCTGCCGCGCCCTGCAAAACAAAACAAAAACACACACCACAGGTAACTTTTCGGAAATTCGCCTGCAAATATGTAGACACTTACAGCCGCGGCTGTCGTTGCCACCTCGTCCGCCACGTGTGCTACTCCTGTTACGAGACTTTTCTCGTTTATCCGTATTGGCGTTGGCATCAGTCCATTCGCCATCGCCGGTATTTTCACCAGCTGGGTTTGCGGGGCGACTCTTCTTCTTCTTTAACGTCTCAAATGCTCCCTAAAATCGAAACAAATTCCATAAGCAACTGGAACGAATGCCTAAAGGAATCACAACTCACCACTGGAAGGGTTTCTAATAAGAAAACGACAGCTCGCTCCAAATTATAATCGCACTCATACAGTGCACAACAGACTTCTTCTTCGGACCTCTGAGTCATTTCGATCAATGTTGCGACCTTCTCAGGCATTTTTGGATCTTCAGCGACACTATTGATCTCTGCGGCCTGGGCGATACGAATCTGGTCTAATGTGGGCTAAACAAACAGGAAAAAACAAAAAAACAAAACATTAGTGGTTTGACTTTGGGCTGGTAAGGTGTGATCATTGTTAACCTTTAGTACCTTTGGTTGTGATTTTTCTTTCTCTGTTTTGCCTACATCACCTTTTTTGTTGGATGTATCGCCGCCACCAGAATTTGATTTCTTCTGGTTGCGACCACCGCCGCTAGATCGAGTTTGTGTGCTCATGTCTATGTACACTGTATTTACAAATTAGCTGGAATGGAAATTTGCAAAATGAAAATATAAATCTACTCCGACTGAAATAGATTCACATGTTGTTTGCTAGTAAAACCGAACGCAAATATATGTTGTCTGTAAAGTATTTCATCTTGTGTCACCCATCATCAAATCAAGCTACCAACACCACCAATTCCTGAGAGTCCTTTTCGCCGCAAACTCAACCCACTGTGTAGCCTTGAGACGAATGGGTCACAGAAAATGAAGGTGTTGGCAGTGCATTTAAACAAATCATACTTCGTGGTCCTTTATTCCACATAGGAGCAAATGAAGTTGATATAAGAAAATATTTGCCGTCGAAAGTCAGTTCAGTTTATTAAACTGCGACGAGTATGAGATCAGAACAACAGCTCTGTCCTTTGTTTCGTCATAGATCCACTATTTCATTAAAAAAAAAAAGACTACGCCAAACACTGGAAGGAGTGAAAAGTCGAAGAATAACGAGCAAATGCCGTGATACTCAGTTTCTGTGAGAATATTCCACTGTGTTCCTGTGTTCTATTTGCAATGGGGTTGATAATGAATGGCGGATTTGGCAAAGCACTGCAGCTAGCGATAAACTAATCTGCGATCTCATTGCTGCCGGAGTGCTCTAAGCTGTCTCAAAAGCTTCTTATATATGCTTAAAAACTGTCAGAAGAGGGAGAGAAAAAATGGAAGTAACTCATCAGCAACTACAGACTGTTAGCAAAGACGATTTCGCAGCCCAAAAAGTTCAAGTACCTCGGTATGATCATAGACCCAAAAAGGAGCAAAGTTTCGCAGCAGTAGCAAAGTTGGCGTGCAGTATTGGACGCAAAAATACAAAACACACAGCCCCTGACACATAGCTTCTGGGTGCAAATTCCGTATAACAATACTTGTCTGGTGGATATCGTTTTTGAAACACGCTGCAACGTGCAATTTGGAAGTAGTTCCTCCGAGCTATTCCAAACATGCACCGGATTTCGGCAAGGAGACGCATTATTATGTGACTTCTTCAATCTCGTGCTAGAGCAGATAGTGCGCAGGGCAGGTGTCAACACGGAAGGCACTATCTTCAACAGATCCGTCCAGCTACTGGGGTATGCAGACGATATTGACATCATCGGTCGCTCCCAGCGTGCCGTGATAGAGGCTTTTACGGCGATTGAAGAACAGGCGAAATTCGTTGGTCTTGTAGTAAATGAGGACAAGACTAAGTACATGCTATCAACAAACAAACAAGCATCTGTCCACCGCCTAGGACAGAACGTCACTATTGATAGCAACAATTTCGAGGTAGTTAAGGAGTTTATCTACCTCGGAGTAAACATGAACTCCACAAATGACATCCTAGTGGAGATCCGGCGAAGAATTACCCTAGGAAACCGCTGCTACTTCGGTTTGGCTAAGCAATTGGGTTCAAAACTCCTAACTCGAAGGACAAAATGTATGCTTTACAGAACCCTTATCCTGCCAGTTCTGCTTTATGGCGCCGAGTGCTGGACGATAAGCAGGAAGGGAGAGCTGATACTGGGCTCCCTCGAAAGAAAAATTCTTCGGCGGATTTTTGGTCCTGTGTGCGAGGAGGGCGAATGGAGGAGAAGATACAACCGCGAACTCTATCAGCTGTACCAAGATAAGGATGTAGTCCAAAAGGCCAAAATACGTCGACTACATTGGCTCGGCCACATCGAGCGAATGGACAATAATGCTCAAGCTAAGAGGATCTTCAAATCACAGCCGCCAGGTTCGAGACGACAAGGAAGACCGAACCTCCGTTTCAAAGACCAAGCCATCGCGGATGCCAGAGCGCTTGGTCTGGATAACTGGAAGCAGCGTGCCCGGGATCGCAGAGGATGGAAGGCTGCAGTGTCTCAGGCTGAGACTCTCCACGGGTCGGGAGCCCGTTAAGTAAGTAAGTAAGTATATCGTTTTTGAAACTTTGTTGACCATAACAAGTTATATTCTGCCCAAATTTGTATGACTATCCTCAGCTTTGAATACGTTTGTCGAAAATGAACTGGAATAAGCTCTCAAAGTCGTATTTTCCCACTTAGTTGCTAGGCTTGGAGGTCCATCGCTTCGACTATAATCGAATGAGTGCCCTGGTCTCGGTAATTCTTTGTGTCCTAGTTAGAAGAACGAGTACCTACATTGAAAACAAAATAAAAGGAGTAAAACTAGGGCAACCTTCTATACCAGCACTCGGATAACAAGATTATACGATGCAGCAGCGTCGGTCTGAATTGGAAGCACCTGAAAATCAACTTGTCAGCGGAGGAACCACAGAGGGAAGCAAAAATATAAACGAATGGGATGGGCGCACACAGCATGGGATTCTATTGACCGAGATTCTTCGATTTGGCACTAAGAAAACATAGAAATTCAGATTTTCATTCAAATAGGAGTGATAACCGAAATCATACAAATAGCGCCAAAAATATGGGGGCGGCATTGTTTGTGTTTTGGCGGTATAGCATCTTTTTTAACACTATCAAGGTACTACAACAATTTCTGGCAAATGTTTAACGCCGAGGTAATGGAAACCGCTGTCCAAAGAAATGCTTCTCGCAGAACGATTTGAGTCCTACATACAGGACGGCTGCGTGGTCGTTTTTGTAAGGCATAAAGTGTCACAGAAGAGTTTGAATCCAGATGAATGACCAAAGATCGCCTGCATTGTACATTCATTTTGGATCTGATCACAAAAATCTAGAGCAGGTCGATCTTTGGTACTCGGAACATGCCGAACAGCTCCACAATTCAACAACGACTGTCAATGCAAGAAAGACTTCCTTCAGTAAAACAAAAACTTGTATCTGCCTCTTAGTACAATGAACCAATATTTGTTTCAAGATTGATACCAACAATAACTTGATACGGTTGGTTCGATGACCCAAAGCCGAGAAAAAGTAGGTACCTCCATTTATAACGAAATTAGGTGAAATTCAAGGCTAACCAAGTAGATCGAGGCTCTGTTCAAGAATGGAAAACCACCAGAGGGATAAAAATCTGTTGCTAAACACTCGAGGGTTTTTCTGGAATGAAACAGGCAAACAAAATGACATCAGAGTCGATGAGACACGTAGCTCAGCACACCCCCAAAAGGTTGGCCATTTGCTTATTCAAATCCCATTTATTGCACAAGCGGTGTTGGCGTTGGGAAAACAAAACAAATAAGTAGGTATTCGATCAGATGTGACATATACATTGCTGGTATTGATTTTATGCGTTTTCCAATTAGCATTCCCACTTCCGGGATAGCGTTTTCTCCTAGTCCTGCGGTGTGCAATCAATAATTTGATTTTCAAATAAAATAAATTCTCTGCAGACAAATTCTAACCGGTTGCCATTTCGTTAACCCTAAGCAACAAAAAAAAAGAAAAAAAGAGGTGTGAACCATATCATATCAACACAACACGACGACAAAGCTGATGAATCAGCGGCGTGTGTACATTGGCCGACCAATTTGCTACTGCAAATAAAATGCAACCGACACAATAACAAAATGTTGGAAAACACAATAAAAGTGAGGAGAAACGCAAACGAGATAACATATTTAATTTTTTTTTTCTATTGTTGTGGATGAAATCAAAACTTTTTCTTGTTCACAGAAATGTTCATCAAGCACTCCGCAACTCTACGAATTAGCACACCACAAAGCAAACTAGAATTTTCATTTTTTCCTTCAACTTTTCACTTTTGTTCTTGCCGAGAAAACATACAAGTTCTTTGATTTATGTAACATACTTAGGAGTTAATTGGAAATTTTCAATCAAATAAATTGCATACACAAAAATAAATTGATTTAGAAGAGAAAAAAATACTTTTTTATTGGAATCGCGTTCGTGCACCTCTACTACTTTTTTTCTGGTTTTTGCTTACTCCCTCTTTCGCGGCTGGTTGCCGTTGCTGTGTTTGCGTGAATGTGTGCGACGGCGGCCAACACAGACGATTCCTTTTTCGGTCCGTCAAATTGGCAGACCTGTCGTTTGTCGGCATTTTAGAGCACTCTATTGTGCTCGTTCTAGTCACTTGTCTACACAAATGCTAGTGAGAAGGAGGGCAAATGCTGGGCCGAATAGGAACAAAAAAAAATATATATAACGCACAGAAAAGGAACAAAAATGAAGGCCCGAGTCAAAATGGGGGTAATTCTCTGTGCAGAGAACAGAGACGAAGAGCTAACACACAGTTGAATGAAAATCCATAAACTCAATTTTCTTTTTCGTGGTGTCATTATTATTTTCAAGAATTGCCGAGTTTATGACTTATCGGCGAAATATTCTCACATTGTGGAAGCTTTGTTTCTCGTCAGATTTTTCTATTTCTTTCACTCCGGACAAGCTGGTTGAATTAATTATGGCCATGTGCCCACGGAGTATACACAGAGACGCCATTGCTTGGAGAATTGAATATGGTTTTCTTTTTTTTTGGGGACAATTAGCGGAACGTAATGGCAACTTTCCACACTAGCGGCTCCGAGAGATGGTGATTTTCTATTTTCAATATTTCACTTAATTATTTTGGATCGATTGACATAGATTTAGCACTAAATTGTTGTGTAATATTAAAACTATAATTTACCACAATTGCTTGGATTATAGACGAATTATTTATATGAAAACTAAGTAGATTTATAGAGAGCGAACAAACCGTACCTGCAAATGCGTCGAGAAAACGCACTTCAATATGGAGGTCACGTGACCCCGCGGGCTATGTTCGGTGATATTTTCGTAATAATTTTAGTACACAAATGGAATAAATAATAAAGTACTTTCGACCAGTTTAATATGAAACTGAAAGTTTAATGGAAAAGCCTTACGAGTTTGTTTATAATTGTTTTAGAAATAAACGTTAAACGTCTTTGTTGAAATTATAAACATTTTTGAGAAGTATGTACTTTGTTTGGAAATTTTTTTTCTTTTCATTTTTAAAGAAACCACCGGTGTTGGAAAAAAGAAATAAACGTTTGTTTCGAAATTATATTCCGTATTTATAAAGTTTTGCTTGGAAGTTAGGTGGCACAACATTTACGTCAATTTTGGTTAGCAAACTGACGTCTTTCGTTTTCGATTTGGCAGAAAGATATATTTTTTAAGAAAAAATCCATATTTTTTATCGAGACTGCTTTCTTTGTTCTATTTGCAGAAAATTAATCTTTTTTTTTTTTTGATCTGAGGCACTTTTGATAAATCTCGATTTTTCTTAGATTTACACATATTTTCGCTAATATCAATGTGTATGACACAGCTGACGATTACGAATTGTATATCGTTGGAATGATTGCTTTTTGAACTGAATTATTTATTTTAAGCGTATGGAAACGAATGCGTTATTATAATTGTCAATTGAAATGGATTTCCAGTTCCAGTGCAAGTGAAAAAAAAAAAATTGTTTGCGGCAAACACAATTTAAACAAGAACCAACAAAATTTGGATTTCATGTTCGATTTGGCAGCAGAAATCTGAAATCTCAGAACAAAATTTGAAAATGCATTCAAATCCAGATTCCTTCTGACGAAAGCAAATAATAAATGACAAGCATTAGGCTTTCCTTTTTTTTATGATTTAGGTAGGTAGGTACAATATGTTATTTGAAATCATGGAAAAAATAAAAAGAAGATACACCTTAATTTTTTAAAGGTATAAAATAACTTTTCTTCTTAAAAGGGATTTCCCGAACACTCTCTTTCACTTCACGTAGGTACTAAACCAGCCCAATGGAACATACCCACTGAACACCAATTGTCAAGAAAATATTTGACAACCCCACGAGTTGATTTGTCAATTTTTTCCTGACTCCGAGCAGTTTTCGAAAAATAAATCAAGTCTTATATTAATAAATAACAATAATGTCACTGTCGCCGGCAAGTGGAATCGGTCGTTTCTACAAACGTTCCGCCAAAATAATAAGATGCGTACGTTGGGGATGTACTAACAGGCCATTCTACCACATCGTTGTTATGGAGGTAACGTCTCAGTAACTTACCCTTATCTCTTACCCACCAACCATTATTCCAGAGAAGGAAAAACCAACATCAACCCGTTATCGAACAAGTTGGCTCCTACGATCCTCTAGTCAATGAACACAACGAACGCCTGGTGTCGTTTAACTTCGAACGAATTCGCCATTGGTTAGGTAATGGTGCTCATCTATCTAAACCCGCCGCTGAACTCTTGGGTATCGCCGGATTCACACCGATTCATCCCAAAACCTACATGAGTGCATGGCGAAACAGGCAACGCACTGCCGAAGAAGAAGCCAAAAGTGAACTTGAGACTCAAAAGAAACAAGAATAAATAAAAAGTAACTCACTAAAAAAAAAGTTGTCTTTCAATTTCTTTATTTAAAACTAGAAGTTATTTTTGTTTTACAAATTTTAAATCGAAAAAGGCATATTCCAATAAATCACTGTGCATGTACTAATATAATTGATTTACTCAACCCACCCGTGGGATGAGTGATTCAACTAAAATTCCACACAAAACAATATTCAGTTTTCTTATGCAAAATTATAAAAAAAAAACTACACCGCAAACTAGAGATTGTGTGTGAGATGGAGAAAATAAATCCACCAGATTTAAAAATGTAAGCCACCCGCAAACCGGCCAAAACGATGAAAGAAAAAATGTCGAAAAAATGCACTCGTAAGATATACCATTCAGTAATATAGTTTCTTCTTGACTTGTGTTTAGTATAAAATGTGTGAACGAAGAGTTGGGTTTATTCATTTTTGTAGACACTTCCTATGGACTTCTTCGCCTTGTCCATCATGTCGTCCATTAATTTATCAGCGGCTGCAAGGACAACAAGAATGCGTTAAATGGTTTTTGAACCATATACGAGAGGGCGGGCGAAATGACTACTGACCTTTGTGATGCTTCAAGAAATATGGGCGGATGACGCGTTGGTAGATTATTACCGAACCATTATTCTCAATTGGCAACATGCACCAGACTAGGAAGACGCACTGGAAGAGAGTGAGGAGTTTAAATTAATTCATTTGATTATTCGTTGATTTGCACAGGTATTTTGATTTTAATCTACTGGCAATGTTAACAAGACTCTGGGAAAGCATGAGACTAAGAGCCGGGTCACTATGCTTGATACGTGCGCTGTTTCCAAATAACCGATCACCTGCCTCCGAAAATCAACTTCCAGGTAGACTTAACTATGAACTACCGAAAAGAAAACAATGATGGGTACATTAAGAACAAGAGTAGGCTTATCTTGTCAATTCTTTATACAAAAAGATCAAAGGAGCTTCAATTACTTAAGTTGCTTTTCAAAATGTGTCATTAACGTGTCTTCAAGAAGATATATCCGTAGCGCCAATCGCAACCTATTGAAGTGCTCAAGAAACAGTTTATTTTAGCAAGTTCCATGGTCATCAACTCCGAAAAAGCAACATTCTTTAATCTTTCGGAAGTCAAGTCTGACTTCCTTCATCAAATCCAGTGTCCCGCACATTTTTAAAAATCAAAATACACACACAAAGAGTTCTCGAACTCATTACCGACATAGACTTACCTTCAACAGCCAATAGAGGGGAATAACCGATGTCAAAATCACGGAGAAATATTCAATAATTGATAAAATGCCATATGTTACCCAATAGGTTAACCATTTGGTGTCATCTAATTTTGTACTTGATTCAATTGCATGAATGGAGATGTAAGCCGGATAAACAACGCCAATAATGTTGCACAACAATTGTGCGCCATAGCCGAAGATCAAATAGAGAGCACAAAGTCCAGCGACGCCTGCAAAACAAGAAAGAAAACATCAAATGAATCACAAGTAAAGTCCCTTACCAATTTGAAAAAGCCAGCCATTATCACTGGCCAACAGTTCAATTAGTTTGTCAGTTAGTTTTTCAAACATTTTTAATATAATTTAAATGATTTGCTGTAGTTAAACAATGAAAGCACTTCTGGTTCGAGCTAATTATTGTATGAATCGCTTTTTCGCACAAATATTCGGCGCCGCCGGGAAGGGACATCAGTCGGTCAGATGAAATCGCTGCCAGCCTATGCCATTTCTATAAATGTTCCCTAGCTGTTGTCAAAGAATGTAAATATGCATTTCATATAATTGCCGAGCGGACAATGAATTGCTCGATGTGCGCAGACAAAAACAACGACAACATACATGCATAAAGAGAAAGATCGGACTCGGAGAGCGTACGGCTGTAGTGTATTGGGGTATTTTTAGAAAGGGCATTCATTTATGTCCTCATAAATGGATTTCATATTTTTATTTAGATTGGCAAATTGTTTCAGATAATTGGCGATTAGATAGGCACACAGTGTGGTTTGTAGTCTTTGGCGATGCATGCGCATCCTATTCAGAGTTGGGATAGAAACCGAATAAACCATCAGGAGATTTGATAAAAAAGATCATTAGCTCTATTGACATTTAAAACTAAAGTCGCTTATAATTCACGAACCCAAGTGAAGGGTTTTATACATTGGTAAGTCAGTTACGTTTCAAATTGTTGCCGATCCGCCTAAGCATTTGTCTGGCACAAAATAAGTATGGCAAGTCGATGCTTGTGTTATTATGAAGTCTAGTCAACCCATCAGTTTGCGGTTTTTGGAGATGGGTACAATCACAGTCACTTTGGATGTATGCCCATGCGGTAGAAGGTGCCAATGGGCCGTCAAAAGACAGTGATGCGGTAATGCCTTTGAATATCAACTCGTACCCTAACCTCAATGTCGGTGATAGAAGTTCCAAGCGGTAGCGGGCCAACAGTTGTTAGCGGGTGATCTTTTGGCCAATAATAGAGCACATATCCCGAAGTCGGGGAACGCTTGTCTGGGCCGACAGAAAGAAGACCCTTCAGCTAAATTGGGTTGAGCGCAACTGTAGTTGGATGGCTGAGAATTTCTTTGTTTACCACGGTCTGTTACTTCAGAAAAAAATTTACATTTTACCCCCATTTCGATGGCCTAGACAATTTTCCAATTCTGCCCAATAATGTTGATGACATTCGCCGTTTTCGTGCTATTTACAGAAGAGAAATTCCCTGTTTCGAAAGAACTACCGCCTAATTGTTTCCTTCCATCTTCCGCTTCTCGCTCCCTATAAGTAACATACTTGTTAAGCTTCTGTACACATCCCAAAGCCAGAACTGGTTAACACGACTGATTACTGCCTTGTCTAGTGCTATAATAATATTCTCTCTTTGCACAAGCATTCTGCTTAGTACAACATAACCTAGCGCTTGGGCTGAACGCTGCCTATGGCACCCTAAACATAACTATAGACAGTTGGTGTAGTAAAACGTGTTTATGTAACACGCAAAGTTAAGTAATTAACACAGGACAAATAGACAACTGTAGGGAGTTGGTCCCTATGAACACACATCGTCCAATTGTTCAAATACACGCGCGATAAAAAAAATTATATCACACGACTAGCCACATCATCCGCTCCAATATGCAAAGTGAACAACAGTAGTCAACGTTTACTCTATTTTGTGGTCAAATATTGAAACATGTTGCCTGCCGGGTGAGGCTCAACGCGGCAACGATTTGTTTGTGATGTCGATTTTGTCGATTAACATGTGAATTCATGGAATTTTAAGATCGAGAGGCATAAAAACTTACACAGCATTGGAGAATCCATTTTGGAACACCACTGACCAACTTGGATGCGATTTTTCACAGAAACAGAAGAACTCCAACGGCAATTATATTTTAATTTAAACAGAGAGCAAACCGGTTTTAACAACAGGCTAATCTATTGAGCACAATAAACTTTTACAAGCCCATGTAGAGACAGCCACATGATCATTATTCAACGTGAGATGGCATTTTGTGCAAATTCCTACGTCACATTCCATTGTGTGATTACAAGCTTCATTTCGATTCGCATTTATTGTGTAATATGCACAATAGTGGCATATAAAGGCGTCACGAGACAAAAAAATATATATAAACACCTCCACTTATCCAGAAAATGATAAAATTCCCTTAGGTGAGCTTGTTTACGAATAAAAATCCCGATAGCTTAATCACTCTTGAAACCCAGCATGCGTGTCACTTTATACAGAACACCGACAGTCTTCATCTCATTTGACTGCTACTGCGACCTTGATCTTGAGTTGCTGTTCCCCTTCAATGATCTAAGCAGATGGAATTTCGTACCTTTCAAAATTTTAATTATCAACACTACCCCGGCCACATCGGACTTTGGATTAACGGCGCGCGGTGGTGGCGTCATAGCTAATACGAATTCGAACAAATCAAATAAACATAAACTTCCACGCGTTTCAACTACGCAACCCAACCATATACGTGTCACTTCTACTAATTACGATTGACCTCGGTAAGGTATCCCAATGGTACAGTGAAAATGAAATCGAATATTTTCCAAATGTATCCACTCGGAGGGGGAATATTGATAAAAATTCGAGATAAGGAAATTATCTATTTAATTTCAATTTACAACTTTTCTGTCAAAACAGGCAGAGTCTGTAAAAAAAAGGTGAAAAGTGGCGGCAAGAGCATTGGTTAAATTTGCGTGACCTTACGTTTACATACATTTTACTTTCCTTAAATCAGAGGGGAGGTGGGATGGGTTAATGGGAGCATGACTAGAAGAAGAGTGACTAGATTACTCACCAAAGAACAAATATAGTCGAGGTACGCTTGATTTTGATTCCAAAAATTCAAAAGCCTGTGTCCATGGTTTGGTGTTGTCTCGCAGAGATTTATCAATGGATTCCTTCAATTTTTCAACTTGTGCCTGTGCCTGTGCCGCTGCCATTGTTATTGTGTTCTGGAAATTTTTATTTTACAATGAAATTGGAAGAACGTAGGGCTAATTTGAAAAATTACCTATTTTTGGGGATGTCTACAAGTTGACAGCGAGAATAAAAAAAATGTACGAAAGTAGACTGACAGATTTTCGAAATCGAAGTTGCTGTGAAGTTGGAAGTGGTTCTAATTAGCGTTGCCAATAGGCAACTTTTTGGCAATTGTAAAAATCGGAAATATTAGGCTTGTTTTTTTGAGCTTCGATCTCAGCAAAGCAAAGTAAAGTAGGATTTTCAGCACACATTTTACTGTTTTTTTTTGGGTTTTTATTTTTGTCAGACGCCCTAGGTTTTTCCTCTTTGGTCCATGCTAAGATTAAGACTACAACTCCTACACCGACGAAAGAAGGAGTTCTTAAAAAATGGTACATTTTCGATTGTTTTTCTTCTGCGGCTCAAATCAAACGTCATTCTGCCAAAGTTAAGTAAAAAATCAATCTCAACTCCCTTAAGTCAGTCTGATTGATATTTTATTTATTATCGCGTCAGTTTGGAAAATTTTGGTTTTGTTTTCGCAATTTTCGTGAATTTTCACCCTTAGGGCCCGATTCTGGAGTCAAAATCAAAATCAAAATCCGTGATTCCTGGCGTATTGGGACCATTTTCAATTTATGGAATTTGTAAAACTTTTAATAAAGTTTTTTCTGTTCACATTATCGCTGTATTTGATAGTAAAAATATCGTGCGGATAGCTAGGTAATAGTAAATATTGAAATGAATGTCGTACAGCTCCAATATAGATTTAGAGATGACTGAAACAAAAATTAACGTCAATGGGAATTAAATTGCTGACGTTTGTTTTCACAATTTTTAAGCATTTTCAAGGGTATAATAGAAAACTTAAACAATAATTAAACGGTGGGTAGATGTAGTAATAAATAAAAATAATATTAGTTATGATACAATAATGACCACATTGTTTGCTAATCAATGAGAGGGCCGCCTTCCTCCAATTAAAAAACAAATGCAATCCGTCTAATTCAGGGGCAATATAAGATAAATTGTTAAACAAACCCTTGGTAGACAAGGACTCATCTGTTCTCAGCAGAGACCTATTCTACTAAAGAACATTTTAAATCGGATCGTTTTCATAAAACTTAGCAGTACAAACACAGCCACCGCCTATGGTTTGGACACGTTTGACCGGAATACTGATCCCTCTATTTCAAAAAGAATAAATCACTTTTTGACATCATCTTGTACGATTAAGGACCAACTTATTTATTCTTATAAAATATATTTCCGTATGCAAACAACAGCAGGAAAAAAATCGAAATTTTTTTTAAAATAAGGATTTCCTGGTTTTTGTAACTAGGTCTTTTGTTTTGCGGTCTTGTTCAAAAATTCGTGATTGAATTTCCAGTAGTTTGTGAAACCGGACTAACATTTTTCGGCAGCAGAAGCTAACTTATTTAAGATTGAGGAAATTCATATAAAAAAAATAAACAAATTATTTGATAAGTTTTGTTTTTTATTTATTTTCATAGTTTTAACATGACGGGTTATCAAACGTAGTAGTCGTTGTGGTCTCCTCCTTGTTGTTGTTGGCACTTGACTGGTTCAATTCAATCGTTTTTGCAGGCTTATCATTTTTACCCATACCATATCTTTGAAAAGTGTGTACAAGATTTGTCAATGGTAACTCAAAAAATAGGTACAAGAAAAACGCAGCAAAGAAAGACACCACGAGACTTGCCAAAACATATATTGACTTCAAATAAAAAAGCTGTCAGCAATTATTCACGAATTGTTTCTGCAAAATTCCTTACCACAATTGTACTATTTATGTATATGGGTTGACGAATAGATCCAATCAGACATCGAAGGACTGCAGTATGAATCAAGAAAACTTGAAACGATAACCGCCCTAAGGGCAGATATATCTTCAGCGATGAAAACTTGTACATGAGGACTGTAAGAAAACAATATTTAACGATAAGTTATCGAAACTGATAGTTGAACTCACGTCCCACTCTGAAGGCCATTAATAAAATAATTGTAGCACACATCAGCGCCCATATATTTCGATACAATCCCGAGTAGATACCCACCCAGATAGAGGGCTTTTCAAACTCAAATCGATAGAATATTTCCCCAGAGAGTAGGAGTAGAAAAGGCAGCGGCATTGATATAAAGAGTATTGTATTTAGTTTCGACTTCTTTCCCTTTAGATTAAGGCCTTCATTCTTGTACTTTAAATACATGAAAGCAGCAATTGTACCGAAAACAAATCCGCCAAAGTTTGTGTAAAAAGGAGCATATCCCTTGTATATCGTTTCACCATCACTCCAGAAATTATAGCGATAGGAGCTATAACGAAAAAGTGTTTATACGTAAAATTTAGGAAAGAAACTTATCAGTCGTAGGTGCTTACTCCGGAGTTTCCTGGTGGATAGCATCAAGCTTTAAGAAATACGTTACCAATCCTGTAGATAGAAATGATATGGCAACTCCTGTACCCAGAATGTAGTTTCTTGTTTGAGGAAACCTACAAAATTTTAGTTTAACAATATTAGATAGATAAACCTTTGCAAATCTTTTGTGGAACTTTCGCAGGCAATTTATTCCTATGGACATAGGAAAGCCGTGGAAAATTGGAGCAATTAAGGGCAAATGTGAGCTGTTTGAAGACATGCCAGTTCGCACGACTTTTCATTTATCAATAAAAGGCTAATTCTGATTAACTTTCCTGACACTTTATTTCACTATTGCAAGTTACACCCGCCAGATGACTCTGAATACCAGAAGAAGACTCCTACAAGCTACAATACACAACAATCCCGTTCGCTGGCGAGTTTATCTCAGAATCTCGGCGATATAAATTAGTTTCCTAAGAAAAGTTGACACGGCCGCATATATCGATAAAAGAATGCTCGGCGAATGCACATAAAAAAAACCTAAGTCGGGCATATACAGGAAGTACCGGTACAAGCTAAGACATTAATTTACAAAATCGTTCACTTGAAATTTCTAAACCTTCGCATTTTGTTCTTTAACGTTGGCTTTAAAAATCGACGAAGATTTTTTTACCGGCATTCCCAATTTCACGTGATTTATGCCACTTAAATCGCGAGGTTTCGATGCACTTTTACCGAAACCTCGTAAGTCGTTCCTCAGAGGGGTTTCAAAAAGGTTTCGATCAAATCCCGAGGTTTCGATACGTCAAAAATGTATGGCGAAACCTCGGAGGTTTGGAAGAGTTCTACGAAACCTCGTGGTTTCGTTTGGTGGGAACATGGCATTAGATTGAAATGTTAACTCGTTAGCGAAGGAAATTTTCTACGGGGAAACTCCAACCGAGTTGCCTGAGCTCAAATTGGCATTTACCATTTGCGCTAGACGTATAGTACTTTTTGTGAAAGGAAAGCTAGCGCAAAACTACCCGCTGCATTGAGAAACAAAAAGAAAAAAACAACGACCTGTCAACGGAAATCGTTCAAACGTCTAAAAAATAAAAATTATACGAAATACGAAGCCGAACAAGTGTAGTTGTGATAAAATTGGTAATAAGGTATAAGTTAAATAGCAATTCAGATATTGTTTTTAAAATACATTGTAGATATCATTTCTTTAATTGAAGTATGGAAATAATTGGTGTCAAATGTCACTTTGCGGCTGGTGCTAGCGCGGGCGTTCCTTCATCTGGAATATTTTGTGCTAGACGTCTAGCGGGCAATGGAACGCGGCCAACATTAAAATTATGAACGCACCGCGGAAGTCAATTTATAAAGTATTTTTAACCGATTTTGTTTTGAAAATATAAATTAAAAAAAAATCGAAGCGCTTCATTTCCAGTCCACTTTGAAATGTTGTGTTGCTTTTCCGTTCCTTTTGGTAAATATAGTACCTTCCACGAAAACATATCCACCCACAAATTCATAGGTAATGCCATTTTCTTCATGTAAGAATCAAACGCATCTATACTATATAACAAATCTAAAGGTTTAGCGATCGCATGTAAGTGTTTTACCTCGCAATGAAAATAACAACAGCTGCAAATATCACATATAACTGAAAGTCAGTCGCAAGATACCAGGATTGATGAAGGCACTAGATGAATAAAAACCCAGTTAACATTTCAAAGTAGTCTGAGACTATTACCAAATTAGTACTCACGCTTTTCTTTAATGTGAAGTTATTGATAAATAACAAATTTCTCCACCACGTCTCTCTGCAAAGGATATTCGTCGAACCAACGACATGCCTCCAAAAGGGACCATCTTGAATACGTGGTAATATCGAAGCATCCAACAGTATTACGAAAGCTAATGACGGTGCTAATCTGTTAAAGGAGAACAGATACAGATACAAAACGAAGTACACAGCGCCATCTATAGCATGGCTTCAAACTTACCTCAAATATCGATACAAAACCAGTGTACCCCACTCGGCAATTCCAGGTTTTTTCAACGCCAGCAATCGTTGGGAGCCAATACACATAAGGAAACTGCTCATTACCAAAAACATCTGAATGATCACGCTACCGTTTATAATAATATTGGATCCAAATTTATAGAAGGATTCTTCAACAAACTGCGGATTTCTCACAGGTGTACCCTTAAGAAGTAGCAGTACGTGCGCAAACACCACCAATAGAGTTCCAAAAAATCGGTAACACTCGAGAAATCTTAAGTCTCGTGCTACTTTACCATGAGACGGTAGAATTAGACGATAGTAGTTGCGATATATCGAAAATGATGTAAGCACATTATCCCCTAAAGTACAACAAGAGCCATAGTGCAGATAACTAAGTTTGGAATAAATTAACTTACGAAACGAATGCACCTTTTGTTGGTAAAACTCGTTTTTTCGCAAACCTTCAGGCTGTGTCCTCTTCAGTAATCGATCGTATGCCGATGAGAGTGCAACCAAAAGCAAAATCGCCCCAACAACCGTAGCGAAAATGATCTCCAAGTAGTCTACAAAATTTATAAAATCAATGAGTATCCAACAGTAACTGTTCCTACTAGTTACTGACTGAAATTTGATGGCTCATCATTGCTAACACAATACTCAATAAAAGATCGTACTCGTAAATTGTACTTCTTCTCGAACTTATAGTTTAGGCAAGTGTTTATGACTTTGTTGTGTCGAATCCTTGTGTCAGACTCTTGTCGGATAACGTCAGTGAAAAACTCTACCAACTGAAAAGAGATTTATTAACGTAACCCAACCGAACTGACGGAATACGATTACCTCAGTGTTTTTAATATTTCCCGCGTACAGTTGATCCTTTCGAAATGGGCTAAATGGATGTACCAGTTCCTTGCAGGGATTCAAACAAACTCCAAAATATAGGTAGTCATGACGATAATGGCGCTTGTAGACAGCTGAAAAATTCTAAGCCAAAATAAAGTTGGAAGTGTGAACAGAAAAAGCGTTAGTTCTACATAGGTCCTTCGCGTACATGTATGAACTCTGTATAGGGCAAATAAAAGTACCATTAAATGGGAGCAGGTAATTATTAACATGAAATCGTATCCCCTAGCCACAAATGCATTATTCGCCCTATTGGACACAAACTAAAATCATTTTTGGCCATTGCATTCTCCTAGATGAAAGTGTCCTGAACGCGGTTTCATTTTACTCGGAAACGGAAAGCGGCATAAAGTTATAGTAGGTCTGTTCCATTACTTTTGAATTTTACGAACTACCTCTTACTAATTTTTACTATTTTTTAATTAATTTAAAAAAAAAAATTCATAAAAGAGAGCGTCATGGAGAGAGCACTTACCTACGAGTTTTTACTCAACAAATCTCTGGTTGTAAGAATTGTAAAAACTGTCACTCGCCTGACTATTGACAGACGTTTTAAAGTTTGTTGTCCGATTTGGCATACGCGTGCATATTAAAAGATACCAATAGGCGACAAAATGAAATTGAATGTTCTCCTCAAGATTCTCTTCGAAAGTGGCGACGACAATCTTCCTCGCTGTAAGAAGGAACAATGTCCTTCAAGTAATTTTTAATTCAGTGTCGCTTTTTCCTCTTCTCAGCAAAGTAAAGCAAAGTAAGTTTTTCAGCACGCGATTGCAACAGCTACGCTCTACTTAACACTTTGAGACTCACAATAATTGTTTTAATTGCTTGCTGAAAATTTGACTTTACTTTGCTTTGCTGAGATCGAAGCTAAAAAATCACGCCCATTTAAATTTTAAAATTATGTATCTGTCATTTTTCATAGATTGCTACAAAAGCGTTCCTTAACTTTTTCGTAAGTGTCTCTTCCTCTGAGAGAGAATTTACCCCCCCCCCCCCCCCCCACTGTCATTTTGACAGTCTTTTCCATTCTTACGACAAAAGTAATGTCGTTTTTCATTGGACAAAAATACTCTTCTGGTGATTCTGAGAAGAGAATTTCGCTTCTCGATTTGAAGTCAGAATCCACTCAAGAAGCACTCATACAAGTGCAATTTATATATTTATTACAAGGCAGCTGACAGCAGCCGTAGGTTATTTTTTGGCTTTTCACCAATACTTTGGTGGATTCTGTCAGAAGCAGTTTTGCTGTTCCATTGGATTTCAGAATAAGTGGATCCCCGAGTGAAACCAATGGAAAACGACATAAAGGAACCTACAGTGCACTCGGGAAAACGTCAACTAATTAAAACCGCGGGTGTTGACGTTTAAAAAATTGTTGACGTTTACGAATGTAAAATTTTTAAATAAAAAACATCTGCTTTTAAAAGTTTTTATTAATTATACACTAAAACCAAACATAAACAAATTCAAAAAGGAAACAAAAAAGGCATTCAACCTGACTAGAAACAAAAAAGCAACTGAACATAAATAAAAAGATAATACGTGCAGTTGCAACTACTTTTCTACTCTACTTATAAGGGGAATCACCAATTTCAGAAATGATTTCATAAAATAAATGTGTGTGTGTACAAATTTGTGTATTTTAACTGCTGCTAAAGTCAAAATTTTGTTTTAGCCAGAGTTGACGTTTTAGAGCTTTGTGGTTGGGTTGACGTTTTAGAGTAGGCAATGTAAAAAAAAGAGGGTTGACGTTTTGGGATGTTGACGTAAACGAGCGTTGACGTTTTCCCGAGTGCACTGTATTTGTATTTTTTTTTAAACCGACAGAAAGCAACGAGTGTCAGAATAATGAGTAATAAAAAATGTGAAAATATATATCTTTTGTGGTATACTTTTATCATTTCTACAAAAGCCGTTGTTTGGCACGAGAACCCACCCGTTTGTTTTGCGATTCGCTTTAACTTCCTGCAGATGTTCGCATTTGATTCATTCGGGTTTTGGCGTATCACCGCTGGTTTGCTGTGTTATGATGGTTAATTGGCGTTTTCAATTGAAAAAATTACACATCAGAAACTTAGAAACGACTGGTAATTGGACAGTAATTGCGGCTTCCGATAAAACCTAAAAGCGAACAGAGAGGAACGAAAAGGAAACGCGGAGTAGGGAATAAAAAGAGTCGTGTAAGGTGCATAGATATTGATCGCGTGCGAATGCTCAGTATTCTAATTTAAGCAATTTAAAATTGGCGTAATCGAAGGGGTACATTTGCAATGGCTGACAAGATTGCACAAGTCACACAAAAGAAAAGTTCAATATATTTTGAAATAATTTGTCCAGAACTCACCAATCCATACCCACTTTGTAAGCATTTAATTAAACTTAGTGTCGTAACATTGGAAGTGTGTAATAAGCTATTCACTCAGTCTGTCCATTCAATTTATTCTGAGCTCATCGAGCGCGCTCTGATAGCGCTCGGAACGAAAAAAGAAACACAAATTCTGAGCTCTGATGTATCTGAGCTAAAAAAGAAACACGAACTTTTTGTATAACAGTTCAGTTTGTGCTCTGAACTAAAAAAGAAAAACGCATTTTCTATGCTTTTAATGTTTTATTGAAAAAGAAAGTGCACTTGCAGGTCAATTCTTAACATGACAGAAGTGTCAGGAATATTTTTCAAGAATTGCACCAACACACACTAGATGTCAGATTAAAATGTGTGTTGTGTTGTTTTGTTAGAAACTAATTCAAAACTATGCGTGCAAAATGTAAACTGATATTGATTTGGCCTATTTAAACATTCATATTTACTGTAGATTGTTTTGACTGGCCCAGATCGACGGTTGACGTCTATGGAGGGGTAGGCGTGAATGTGCCCGATATCCCTCCTAAGCTCCTTTTGTTTAAACGAGTAAGACACTGATAAACGGTATAATATGCGGTTTTTCTGTAAACTATACCCAAATTAACGATTTTAGACTTACTGCAATTTGATGCCAAAGCACTGAGGTGTCATTTGGTTCAATCTCTCCTATTACTAAACAGTAAGATGACGGCTTTGAATCTTCCAAACATTCATCGTAGTCGTCGAAGTCATAAAGCGGTGGCATCTGTCTATATTTCGTCACTGTGCAGATAAAACTTTCTTTTTATTTTTTCTTAAATAGAACTTCAATCGGCGACTTACTATTAAATGTACACAGTGTGCCCAGGGGACACAGAATTAAAACAAACGCAGTAAATAATTTCATTTTATGAAACAAAAACCTTGAATAACTTTAGCTATTTTGTCAGAAACACATAAGTTTTCTGTTCAATTACTGTCACGCACTGCAGTTGTTGTAGGTTGTAGCTTGTCAATAGAGAAGACACTGATTTGACTACAATTGCTGGAGCAAGGCGATCTATCGCGTTTAAGACAAATTGACAACTAAAACCGAGAATTGACTTGAAGTTCTAACTTGGATCGCACTATGCGGTCTTTAATGTCCGCCCTTGACAGTGTGTAATTAGAGTTACATGTCAAGTTTTAAATGCAGTTTAAATATCTATAGGTCACGTGCTCCTTGATCTTACGGATGAATAAGTGGAATTTGTTAGGTGATAATAAAAAATTTGGCAAAACACGTAAGTATATGATTAGTGGTTATAAAGCTGCATTTAATGTGAGGCTTAAGTGATTTCAGTAGTTTCTTTGGGACCATACAAAAGAAAGTGATTTACTTATGGAGCCATAAGTAATGTGATTAGCCTTGAACTCAGGAGGGCTGCAAATACTTCCTCCATGAATTGGCATATATTTAGTTTAAATGTTCTTATTTAGTTTTTGTGCTAAGGCCTTGGACATTTTTTCTTCAACATTCGCTGCGACGTTGCCTGGGATTCTCAGGTGAACAGTTCATACAAATAATTTGCCTTGATTTACAATTTTGCACATTTCTAGGGAAAATTTGGGTTTTCTGTTGCTACTTTTTTATTTTTACAGTAAGTATTAATGTTTAAAGGGACCAAATAAATACATTTCACGCTTAATTGCATATTTTCGGATGAAAATAAGCGCAAAATTTGTTGCTAACAAAACAACTGACATTTCATCTTGACATTTTGCTAGTGTGTGTTGGTGTTTGGTGAGCTCAGGGCATTTCTTTAAAAATATTTCGGACACTTCTGTCGTGCTAATAATTGACCAGGAAGTGCACTTTCCTTTTTTTTTCAATGGAACATAGGAAACATATAGAATGAGCACTTCTATAGATTTGCTCTTTCGAAGAAAAGGGGAATTCTTTTCTCCAAACGGAAACGCCGTTGAACAGTTGCTTAATAAAACGGTTTTTCAATAAGGACGGGACGGTATTGAGATGGAATAAAATAAATGAATATTTGGGGCAACAAGTCCTAATTTCTCACGAACATTCGTTTTATGTGAGTCCAAGCGGCTAATTGAGAAGCTCTTTCATGACAGTTAACTCTCGGTTATTTGTCACTTGTCAGACGGTCGCGATCGCGATAGGTGGCGCAGTGCAAAAAAACTTTAAGATGGAATTTGGGTTTTTGACGGGAATCGAACCTGGGACCAATGCCTCATTAATCCAACACACTTTCTTTTTTTATGGTCACAGAGATAACTAGACCCTAAATTCGTTCATGCAGAGTATCCATCGTGGAGTCTGCTGTGTGGCAAACAGCGCCGTCCTGCTGAAATCACATGTTGTCTACCTTCATATCGTTCAATTTAGGCTAAAATAAATCGGTAACTATTGTTCTGTAGCGCTTGCTGTTGATAGTGATGGCCTCACCAACTTTATGGACCAAGGACGCCGCCCTATAACCCGCCGCAATATAACTTTTTGTGGACGCACTCTTTATTGGTAAAAATCATATTGGTCAGCGTCGCCATGTAGAAATTTTCTTCGTTAACATAATCATTCGTCCTAAAATACGCTTCGCCGCGAAAGACAATTTTTCGCCTAAAATTTGTAACGTTTTCAAAACGCTTCGAATCCCAGTCAGCGAACAAACGGTGTTGTCTACGGTCATTAAATGGACATTAAATGGGGCTTGTACGGATGTAGGCCAAGTCCCAACGCAAAATCTGCCAAGTCCGTTACGGACTCTCCTGTACTCAGAACTTGGTCGATCTGGCGTTCGTTTGACGTTCGGGTGTTGGTTGATTGCCAACATTGACCCGTCCCAATTATAAAACTTTTCTTTAGTGAGTAAGGGACTTAAGCTAAGATTACACGTGTCAAATTTCGACATGCTGAAGGCACAAAAATTCGGCCATTCGGTGGTCACTCGTGTGCTTTCGTGAGATTGGGCAGCGACAGCCCGCGGGACCAGACGCTTGACAGGCGATCACACGTGACAAATTTAGGACAAATTATTTACGTCAAAAATTGTCATGAAAAGTATCATGTATGTATAATCGCAGCTTTAGTAAAGGGTTCCAGTAAGAGGTGTTATTTGGGTATTCAAATTAAAACGACATTTTTTGAGATAAATGATCGGATGTTTATTTCATAATAAAGAGGAAGGTATGCCGTTAATAATGAAAAACAACATCAGCCAAATGGCCACCACGAGCACGCATACAGGACCATATCCTTTCATGAAATTTTCCATAACCAAATCGCAAAGTGGCTGCC
This sequence comes from Cheilosia impressa, assembly GCA_948293265.1. NCBI lineage: Eukaryota > Metazoa > Arthropoda > Insecta > Diptera > Syrphidae > Cheilosia > Cheilosia impressa. The sequence continues at coordinate 14,930,410 of OX411883.1, forward strand.
CTATGTCCTCGATAGCCTCACGAATTTTATCTTTGAGGTCTTGAATCGACGCTGGCCTATTGGCGTAGACCTTATCTTTCACGTGGCCCCAAAGGAAGAAGTCGCAAGGTGTTAAATCGCAAAATCTCGGTGGCCAATTGTGATCACCTCTTCGAGAGATAACACGGTCCGGAAACTTTTCCCGTCAAAGATCAATGGTTTCCTTTGCTTATGTGGCACGTAGCGCCGTCTTGTTGAAAGCAAAGCAACTTTGTCCAGGTCAATACCATCCAACTCCGACCACAAAAAATCATTAATCATCTCTCGATAGCGCAATCCATTCACCGTAACTGTTGATCCAACCTCATTTTCGAAAAAGTAAGGTCCAATGACCCCGCCGGACCATAAACCGCACCAAACAGTCATACGTTGAGGATGGAGAGGCTTCTCAACAATAACTCTTGGGTTTTCCGAGCCCCAGGTGCGACAATTTCGCTTGTTGACGTAGCCACCGAGGTGGAAATGGGCCTCATCAGTCAAGATGATTTTTCGATGGAATTCCGAACTGTGACTGCAAGATTTTCACCATTTTTTTTACCATAGTAACAATTTCATATAAATAAAAGTACGTTCACAAATAGATTTATTATATTTTTATTTACAAATTCATCTATTTTGGTGGAATACAGGGAGCTTATTTACAAACATATTTTATTAAAAAACATCATTGTTACAAAAAAAAAAAACTTACAAAGTCTGTTAAATAAAAAAAAGGTATTACTATTGCAGAAGAAAAATGCGTTAAGTACAGAAGAAATCAAAAAAAAAATCATACTCTTATAATTCTGGAATAGGCTTACTCTAGGTCTGCAACTACACATTTATTTTTTTTTGTTAATTTACTTTCTATAAATATTTTTTTTTGTTTACCATTTAAAACATTACAAAAAACTTCACAATATATATTTAATTTTGTTGTATTCAATAATAATCTTTCTTTTGCGTTTTATAAACAATTTTTAAACCTATCTATCTAACTGGTTTGTCTTCTATAATATCAAATGGGCATTTGTTTTTTGTTATCATAATTCATAATGTTTTTGTTTTTTACTTGTTTTTTGCTGTTTTAGTTTTTACAATACGCATTAAATAACCATTTTACTTTACAATATTACTTTAAGGTCACATGGTATCACTCAAAAATTCATATATACCTATATAAATATATAATCGGATCTATGTATAAAGATTTATATTTATATTTATAAAATATGTACTAGATGCGCCCAACTGGTGCCATTACATACTAAATTAAAGTGAAACGCAGATAAAACGAAACATTTATACACGATAAGAATATAATATAATATGTACCTACCTACGCTCACTTAATATAGTTTTTATTTTGTTTATTATTATGTATTTTAAAACATGTCACTGAGGTTACCTAAAATCATGTGTTTAAGACTTCTAATATGGAAACGTTAAACATTAAAAATGTGTGCGTGTACAAAGGTTGAAAGCAATGCTAGAGATTTGTTGTTTCTTTTCTTCATTTTGGCAATAAATAAATATAAAATATAAAATATGTATGGTTTACTTCGTTCAGAATTTCTTATATTAACGATATAATTATAAATAAATGGTAAATAATTATTTGTTCTAAAAATATAGATATTTGTTTATGTGGCTACTTAGAAGTGTATTTTTATTATTATTACAGTTCGGGTACAACGACAGTGTATTATTTAAAGTTCTTAAGGTTCGTTGCTTTCTAAAAAGTTATGGTTGTTAACCAAACAATAAATCATGTTTGTATGTATATATTGAATTTGTACTAGAATCTTTCAAACAATTATATTTGAAGCAATAGCCTTGCATAGTCAGTAACAAAATTATATACATTTGAAATGTAGTTCATAAAAGCATAAATGGGTTCTTTATGTTGTGCAAATAGTTTAAAACTTTGCTGACTGCACACCAGATGTCATAAGGCCACTAATTGCCAGCAAAGAATGACGAGTCATGCACTTACTTTAAATATGTGACAATCAAGTGACAACACCTATATTAGCAAAGCAAAGTAAAGTAGGTATACAATGCACAATAAAACAATAAAACAGTTTCAGTCGACTGTTTTCGACTTTTAGTTTGATTTAAAGTTCTCCTAGTTGGCGCTGAAAGCAGTTTACTTGAAATGTCATGAACACATCACCAACATGAACTGTTGCTGTCACTACTGACACTCACAGCTTTTTTCACATATGGAGAGGCTTGGCGAAAGCAATTTGTTTAAAACTCGTATAAATATATGCATAAAGTTTGACTTAAATCTGTCAAACATTGTGCTGTCACTGTGTTAATCAGCAGTTCGGATAATTTTGATTACATGCAAAGTAAAAAGCCCCATTCTCTATTTGGCAGAGCCGGTCAACTTTCCAAATAAGCTTGGGCTAAACAACATTAAAGCTTAGTACGCTGCTCAAGCTAGATTTTCGCTCCCATACAAAATTCTCTCCAAAACTTAGCTGAGCTAAATTTAAGCGAACCCATTTAGCTGAGTGGTACGCAGCTCGAGCTAAATAATCAAACTTTTGTTTCAGAATGTACTTCCTGCGTCCGTCAAAATTTAGCGTGCCCTTTTAATGGGTAGGCACATTTTCTCAATCTAAATTACGACAGATCGTTGTGTATTTGTTGTTTTGTTGCGGAAAAGTATGCAAGGATGAGCTTTTTTAATTATTACATGGACGAGAAGTACCTAGAATCAGAAATAGTTGAAACAAGAGAGATTTAAATTTTTGAAGGAATTTTTTTCAAAGAACACCTGTTTTCTCTGACACTTATCCACTGCGTACCCTATGTCAAAATTAAGCTAGAACTTTAGCTGATGTTTGGAGAGAAAAGTTGGAGAACAGCTAAAATTGAGTTTAGCTCGAGCAGCGTACTACGCTTAAGGCTATAACGAACAAATAAAGCACACTCTGTCCATGTTCCCCAAACCGTAACCGAAGCTGAGTAAAAGGTTCGTTTTTTTTAGCTTTGATCTTAGCAAAGAAAAGTAAAATAGGATTTTCAGTTGACACTTCGAGGACTCACAGTAGTTGTTGTAATTGCGTGCCGATTCTACTTTACTTTGCTTTGCTGAGGTTGAAGCTAAAAAAACGTAAATACAGTCGAATAAAATAAAATTTATAATTGCGTCATCAGGCAGGCAGATCAAGTCTTAAAACATTTCAAAGATAAAAATAAAATAAAATGGAAGACTTGTTAAGAAAATAAAAAAAAACACTTGATTATAATTTTGATCGATTTAAGAACTACAGACGAATCCCCTTAAGTCGAATTTTCACGGGAGATAAAAATTAGTTCGAGTTAGAGGGATTTCTGGAAAAATTCGAGTTAGAGCATGATTTTTATATGCAAAGGGGGAATGAAGGGAATGCAAAAATTGGGTCGAAAAATTCGAGTTAGAGGGAAATTCGAGTTAAAGGAGGTCCGACTTAGAGGGATTCGACTGTATTCCTATTTTAAAATTAAAAGAATGCGCTTATAACGAGTTAGACTGTATGCAATTTAATCTGTTCAAATAAATAATTTCGTTTCATTTTCTAAGTCGGCAACTAAACAGTAATTTTTACATAATAAAACTCGAATTTTAAGGATGCTAACTATGCAAACATATATTCATCATAGCAGACAGATTCAATGACTGAACTTATGAACCACAGAAAGGTGCGCAGCAACTGTTTGTATTCAGAACTACACGTCAAATTCAGTTTAAAAATGAATTTTAACAAACTGGCGTCCACAACGGATGAATCGTAACGTCAATTGTAGGTACCTACTCATTTCCAAATCCGTATTTTAACATTAGTTAGGAATTATTGCCAAAAAGGCTACTAGTTCATAAGTTCTTAAGTTCTTGATAAATAATTACTCGCCTTAATGGCATTCAAAAGGTTAATGTCCAATAAAATAGAACATTAAGTTGTTCAAATTTCAAATGGTCTTTGATTTTTGTTTATTGCAAACAAAATTCGCCACAGAGTTGATTACGAGATGCTCTTATTAAATTAAACTAGAATTTAAAAATATCAATGGAGCGTTGTCAGAACTACGATAAAAGCGGCAAAAATGGCTTAACAAGAGTAAAAGCAGATTATGCTGTCAACAAAAAGGCACACACAACAAAGCTATACCTTCGAAATAGTAAGTGAGTTTGTCTAGCAAGAGTTACACATGCCAATCGATGTTTGTTTGGCCTAAAAGAACAAGAAACTCCTTATAGGTCTGTCAACATTACAGTCTCTACATCGGGAATCCATTGTCATTTCAAACGCCAACTTCTTATAAAAAAATCCGACAACGCTGCATAAATAAAAACATACCTAAAAAATGAGATTTTTGATTTTGATGAGAATCAGAATTTTAGTTGAGAATAAGGCTTCACTGAGTCCGGACTGTCTACTGTATAGTTGCTGGTTTCTTTTTAAAATTTCGGAATTTACTGAACTTCCCGTCCTGACTGAACACATTCTATGGAGTAAGTGAATTTATAGTGAACCCCAACTTCTTACAACCATTCGTTTGTGTAAGTTTTTGCTTATTTTTGGCACGAATAGAAGTGTATCAGTTGTGGTAGTTTTAATACCAACTCATATCTGAACTGCATTTTCTATCTAATTTGTGTATTCGCCCTTGTGACCTGACCACATTTAGTGTGAGAAATTATTGTTGACATTGTGGTCGTACCAGTACCTAGACGGCAAGCAGACCGGACAGTTTCGGCCCTTCTGCTTCTTACTTTACAAGAAATTGCATATTTTTTTGTTTGGTTTTACGCTTAAAATATTAGTTAACAAAATAATCAAATGATTTGGAAAAATAAATCTGAATTTTACTATGTGTGTGTGTTTTTTAACTTTGTTCTTGCATAATTCTTTTGGTTCAATTTGTTCTCGTCAAAATAAAATATAAAAATGTAACTGTACGTATTGGTTGATGCTTTCTTAATAAGGTCACAGACATTCGCTTGGATTTTGAGCACAATATTTCGGAAATATCGGTTCAGCTTTTATGCCTAATTCAACTAATCGATTACGAAATACAGACATTCTACCAAATACTTCCCTTGGGACGGTATCCATATCATGTTCGTCATCTGGATCACTCCAAAGTCTGAAAGAAAAGAGTAATGGTAATTGTCTTATTTTATGTGAGTGAAAGAAGGTTGCGATAGGTATCAAACAGTAATGAACAGGCTTAGAAATTGGTTCACGATTTATAGGTTAAGTTCAGAACACGTTTCAAAAATAAATCAGGCCGGTCAACTATCTCAAACAATAAACTTCCCTTGTAACATCACGTGCTAATTACTGCACAAGTTTGGTTACTTTCTAAGCTGCAGTTCAAGTACGAAAAGAAATTGAATTTATGAAAAATATAAACAAAGTTAAATTGCTTGGTGAAAAGTGCTTAATAATGAATAACGGAAGTATTTTGATGCTCTGCGAAAACAATTATCACTCCCAAATTAGTTCTGTTGAGGATTTGAGTTAATCGGTCGGGTTTTTAACCGCTTAACAGAGAAATTTAGAAAGAAAGTTGTGGATTAAACCGCCTCGGAAATATGAGATGAGACCGAGTTTATGCATCAAGTGGGTTACCAATCAATCACAGAATTTGGTTCCTGTTTTCTTCTTCAAATCTTCACTCGGCAGTAATGTTGAAGTTCCCACATTTCATAATCTCACCCGAAAAGATATTTTCAAAATAAAATCCTGCAACTTTGCAATTAACAAATGTTTAAAACTGGTGTTCTTCTAGTTCAGTTACGCAATGAAATAGAAAAAACCTGTGTGTAATTCTGAAACGGAGGTCTTGTTATAACTCAAGACATAGTTTTTGACAATTTTTTGTAAGTTATTAGCAGAATCCGACACACAAAGAAAATACATTCAAACTGCATTCTGCGTCGTTTACCTTTCTCCTAAAGCAGCTGCCCTTGGCCACAATCTGTTGTCTAATTGCTCCTCGTCGACTTGTTCCGTCCAGAGGCAAACTTCACCACCGAGAACCTATGAAATCTTCACGTTAACAAGTATTCATAACGACATCTCCATCACTGCATACTTACTTGTTTTATCCTGAATTTATCCAAACGCATTCGCTCCCACGGTCTGTGTTTGTACACATTCTGCCACGTTCGATATGGCGAACATGCAGCATCACCTAAACCCAAAAAAAAAAAAAAAACGAAGACACAATCCAAATTGAGTCAAAGAAACAGTCCACCCCATCCACCCATTTACCTGTTGCTCTCCAACTGCCAAAGCCACAGTCCAAATACCATGCATCCACATGCGAGAAAATCAAATTGAAACCGTTATCGATGAGATCGTAGTTCTCCTGCCATGTACTCCCACCCCAGACTTGCACGGCAAATTGGCTTTTAGAGAGACATTTAGTGTTGGTCAAGCCACTGGACCACACCGACACCCATTTCGGTAGAGAATTATTGTTTGCGATTTTTAGTCTGCGACGGAACAGAACAGAACAAATATCAAGTCAGTTGGGCTTGGGGTTGGTTATTGTCATTGTCAAGTGGATGATGAGTTGCAACTTACCGCCCCAGAGCTTGAAGCATGAAATCGCACCACATTTCTCGTAAATCGGTGTCGTTAAAATATTGCCCCCAGCACTCTAGGTTGACTTCATCTCCGCCCAAATGAAAATAGTCTGTCGGTCCGGTTAGATTTAGTAGTTCCTCGTAAAGCTTTTGCAGTATGAGGTATGTGTTGTTATTTTTTGGATTCAGTTGGCCGCAGGGTGGTTCACCTACGGAAATGAATTGGTTTTCGAGTGATTTTGTTGACTATGCACAGGCACATGACATACCACAATAGAAACTCCAAGGTTGTTGATTGATGCAGAGACTCAGTTCGCCTAGACCTCGTTTTGGTCCCCAATCCCATCCGTTGCCTGCATGGGCAGGTGCATCTATTTCGGGAATGACCTAGAAAAATAAAAACAGATTTTGATTTATTTGGGCTGCAACACTCGTACTATTCGGGTGGTTGGACAGCACAAATGTTGTGCACAAATAGTGGTACACTACAAATGCAGTGGCTTAGTACAGGACTTGCTGCTTTGTTTAAGCGATGAGTAATTCATATTAAATAATACGAGTCTGGCTTGTGTGCTCAGTCTTTAAACGACCAACGTTTAAATCAAATTAAACTCCACAAGAGCGAAATCGATATAAAACTCATTTTATGAATGTACTGAGTCCCGCACTGGCGTTAGGGAACTTAATTGTCTGCTTTCACTATAAGGATCGAGTCCAATCGCACTTTTGTCGACGGTTTTAACACGCCTTAATCCATTCAATATGCAGAAACACCTCAACAATGTTATACGGACGAGTATAAATTGATCCTCATAGTTTTTACCTGAATGCCTCTAAGTTTCGCGTACGTAGCGACCTCTTTAACATCTTCATCTGTATAAGTTTCTCGTTCCGAATAAGCCCCATGCGCCGCCAACTCTGGATAGAATCTCGAAACAAAGGGAAAACTCTGTGAATCGGTTATGTGCCAATGGAAACGATTGAGCTTCGCAAGTGACATTGCAGCCAGCGTACGTTTAATGGATTCCACAGAAAAGTAATGCCTTGATGTGTCCAGCATGACACCACGATACCTGAAAAACAAACCAAAAGTTCACTAATAATGAACTCAATTAGATTATACCGCTTTGGCGTTACCGAAATTTCGGTGCATCAATCACCAACGACTTGGAGAGTACTCTCAGAACATTGTCCTCATCGTCGAACCAAATCATTTGCTGCAGTGTCGAAAGACCATGTCGTGCTCCAAAAAACGAGTTCGCATAGATCCTCGCCTTCATTTTTCGTTGATCATCTGCAACAGATTAAATATAGTTTACAGTTACATATATCTCAGACATTTACTCACATAATGTCGTTATGTTGTAACCCTCGTCAGTGTCGAAACTTAACGTTGTATCACTGGATTTCTTAATCGTCACCTCGACTTCAAAACTATCTATATCACAGTTGCTGCGCTGCATCTTTGGTAGAAAGCTATTTCTATGCTCGTGTGTTGTCTGTTCCTTGCTGACACCGTTTGTGTTGCTATTGCTGGTTCCACTACCAACTACACTGCTCACACTGCCCCCAGTATCCTGATAGTCAAGCTTTTGTATATGCCTCAGATCCTTTAGGAAAAGATTGAATGAACCGCGAAACAGCACATCCACATTACGGAACGGGGTGTCCATTGTAAGGATTACATCTTCGGAGGTGAACCTCAAGGATTTCGAAGTTACTGCCGATTTGGTTGTTGGATGTGGCCAGATGTTGATGTCGCCACAAGTCATGGCACAAGTGAGGAAGGGAACACGTTTCTCCGCCTGAATTTCGGTGAGATAATGAAAACGGACACACTTGTCGCCCTCGCATTTGTATGTCCAAGTCTTTTCGGATGGTCTGCAAATAAAGTTGCTGAGTGGGTTTCATTATAACAGAGTCATCCACTTACATAGTATACATATTAAGTTCGGCTCGGTTTTTGATGGATTTTTCAAAAGTACTTATGAACGACTGATGCTTCAGAGCACCTTGGTTCCAATATAAAACTACCAATATGAACACAGTGGCGGTGAGCAGCATAAGTAGCGCCCTACGCAGAGATACTGCGAGTGCCATTTTCAACGCAAACCGTATCCTGAAAAGAGAGAGTAATAAGTATATGGGGGTTGTAACAGTATGAAAATATTCATGCTTAAACCGAAACCCTTTCCGCTGTGAGGAAAATCAACGTACTAAACGCATACAATTCGGAACAGGTGTTCGCATTTAATGAATAAATCGATATGATAGTCATTTTGTACACACATTACCCTTGTATACCAGATGGGTAATATGCGTAAGAGGCTTTTACGCACATTTCAATGTAACAAATTGCATCCAAAACTGTTGCAAACTTGCACCCATTTATCTGCATTGAATATTGAGAGCTTTGTGTTTGAAGCCCGAAGATAGGTTAGGCTAGAGATTGAGTGAAAAGCTGCTGTCAGTTGTTAATAAGTCATCGACGGAAAGGGGCACTAATAATGACGGCGGAGAGGGTGTGTTTGCGTATAGGAGAAAACATCGGTAACTTTAAGGACAAAAACATGCAAGAAGACGATCCATTGTCGAACGTGGCTATGTTTTACAGAGTTCCGCAGGAGTTGCATGTGTCGGATGCGTAAGTGCAACATCTATCACTTTTTTCTTCCGTCGCGTCTAAAGTTGTAAAGTTATATGGGTCTGAGTTTGGGCAAAGAAGAGTACGTTGCCCCTTCCAGCTCATTAAACAAAGCAAAAATAGGAAATACGAGAAAGGGGGGGGGGGGGGGGGGGGGCAACGACCAAGTCAAAACTTGAGAAACTTTTTTATGTAATGAGCGACGACTCTAGGCTAACTTAGACTGCATTTGGAAAAACACATTACTCACTGTTGGCGAGACCCAGCTTAGACAATGCAGCTTTGCATCCTCTGCCGATTGAATTCAACTCTTTAGACCAAGCGCTCTGATCCGCAGGCATCTCTCGTGCTTTTTTCACATTTAAACAAAAAAAGACAACTGTTTGGGGAACTCCCGAATTCCGATGCCACCTACACTGTAACATAAAACTATCGCCAGTCGGAACATGTTGTTAGTATATGTACTAACAGACAAATAGAATTGAACGCTTCTATTAGTTGACACACATTTTAAAAATTAAATGCCACACGAACGTGATACTTTTGCCCTTAACCAAAAATGTTACGTATACGCCACCGTGCGATATTCATTATTTAGTGAAAGAGGTGCTCAAGCAATTACGCTGTATTACCCATTCAGGTACCTGGGACCTGGGACACTCACTAAGGGCGAATGCTCCTGCACAGTGTGCACTACACTGCACATGCCAATCCACCAGTGAATAATATATAAATTAGACGAAGATGGCACGTATACGTCGTTCCGTAGCTACATGCAGTTCCGATTATTAATAAAACTTAAAACACACTGATTCCAAAGTGGGTTACCCATTTCATCCTCGCTTGGCAGTATGCCTTCGAATCGATGGCTCGACCCAAGGTAGATTTAGATTTAATGTCTGTTTGAGTATCAACCGAATGTGCGAAATCTAATCTGCAACAGAAACCCTTAAATTCAATCAAATTCCAATAAAATATCATCACACAGTCGTAAAATTGAAAAACGGATACGATATGCTTATGTTCGATTTCGATCGTTAACATCCTTCCGCTTGCTCTGTGCAACATATGTATTTTTTTATTTTTTGTTATTGATTTTTCAGAAGGCAGTAAGGATAAAAAAAAACCACCGACTTTCTGACTGACAAATACGGCAAGCGTAATAATGGCGCTCATTCAATTTGTATAGTGTGGTTAAAAGAAAAATGAACAATGGCAAACTTTAAGCAGTTCACCTCCACATGCATTGAGCATAAGGGTCACTGGATTTATTTACTCAGATTGTCCTCGAAGGAAAGAAATTATTTTCTTGTACCAAGTAGAGTACAACCTAGCAAGTAAATGAAGCAGAATTAAATCCAACCTCCAAGGGGGATGTGCAACCTTTTCATCCTATCATGCTTTATGCGTGAAAATGAGTAATTCAAACATACAAGCAGCAGTGCGACATTAGTCGCCATTTGGCCACTTTTTAGACCTCCGGGACGTCAACATTGACGACTTTTGGGTCACTATTTTTATAAAAAAATATTTAAAACTGTTGAACAACATCCATTGGCCAAACAAAATAAACACATCGTACATATAAATAGGCGAAATATTTAAGAACGACCTTTCACTGCCTCAAACACGACATATTCGCTAGATTTTTTTTTGTTGAAAAAATTGTGCAGGGATGCAATGCTGTGTACAATTTGCTACTTAAAATTTTGTGTATAAGCCAGGTCACTATAAAAATAGAATTTCTACCGCTCGGCGAACTCCATGCGGAGTTTTCCGTTCCCTCGTTATTCCGTTGCCTTTCTGTCATTGATTGTGCACTTGGGACTTGGATATTCGTTTTATTTATGATCTGTGTTTTGGTTTGTTATTTGTGTTCATTTGTTTAAAAACTCTACTTTTTTGGCGACTTTATCATTTTGGACATCGGTAACGCTGCATAAAAGTCCACTAGTGGTAAGGTGTATGCACGAGTGGGTTGCACGCTATTTGCTACTTTATAGTAAAAATTCCGATTGCGGTATTCGTTTGGGTACATTTTTATCACGGAACGAATGGAATGGGACGTACAATTTTATACCGAGTCTGGAAAGATAATTTGCAGGAATTGGTTATATTTACACGATGGCAATAATTATTAACATTATTTGGTAGAAAACTCTTTAAAATTTGTGCACGTATTCCACTATTCTCACAGAAGTTTACTTTGTTTTAACTCGTTCCATTTTCATTGATTGATTCATTCATTTTTTCATCTCATTTCATTTCCACTTTGCACATCACTAACTTTCCATTCATTTGTTTCAATTTGTCATTTGTACTTTACTTATTTTCTGTTTTTTATGTATAACTTCCGTTATACACAAGTAAGTCAGCTAGTAGATGTGAGATAGCATAAAAAAATTTGATATAACTGCTGAGTTGATAACTCTTACTCAGTGGGTCCTACTGATAATCATTTTAAAACTTAATTTTATATATTTTTTGAAGGTCACAATATGCAATTTTGTATGGAAAATTTAGCCATTGTGAGTTCGAAAAATTTGGTTGGAGACTAAAATGATAATTGGTTTAACGGAGTGTTTATTAATGCGGCGGTAATAGGAAAGCAGTTTTAACCTGGAGTTTGCTTTTAATGTTTTTTCTCGGCCATCGACCAAATTAAATTCATTATAAGAAAATTTCATTCGTTTGCTTGTTCTTTTACTTGCTGTTGCAATCAAGTGCGGAATGGCGGTTCATATCTTTTGCATGTGTCCTTCCATTTTAAAGCTAACTTAACTATGGGTTGATGATGCCTCAATTAATATACCACCCTACGTACTGTGTGAATGTCTCAAACCATTCTGAGATATACTACAAACAAAAACCAGTGAGGTTTCCTGCTTACTTTTTACTGGGTGGACGTGGGCCTGAACCAATAGTTGAGGTCCCCTTCCACTTGCGCGCGCCACCTTAGGCGAGGTCGTCCTCTACTGAGTTGTCCTTCCGGGTTAGAATGGAAGTGATGTCCACTCGCTCTACATGTCCCAGCTATCTTAAACAACTGATGCGTGCTTTTCTGACCAAGTCGATGTTGCTCGTAGAGTTCGCTGTTGAATCTCCTCCGCCAACGCAAACTAAACCGAGAATCATTCGAAGAATTTTGTGTTCGAAGAGACCTAGAAGATCTTCATCCGCCTTTAATAACGTCCATGCTTCTGTACCACACAGCAGGAATGGGTTGATGAGGGTCTTTTATAAAACCTCCTTAGTGTTTCTCGACAACTACTAATCAATTGTCTCCTTAGGCCAAAGTGACACCGATTGGCAAGTGTAAATCTTCGCTTAATTTCTGATATCATGTGACTTCTTCAATTCAGCTCTGGAGCAGTTTTCCCCCCATTGGTCGTAATATGCTCCTGATAAAAACTGCACCTCGCGGTTGGGCGTTCTTCGATTTCGGGAAAATTACTACTGCAGTCAATTGGAACAATTTTTGAGTCACAATACTAGCAAACAAACAGAGTTTTCGAAAGAAAATGTTTCAAAGACTTTTTCAAGCTAAGATGTCCCTTTATAGAAAATAAAACAGTAGGACACATCCAATTGCCGGCAGATTCGAGTATAACATGAAGTTCGACTTAATGGCACATTTTACTTTCAACATTCACAGCTTTTTTGCTTTTTATAAGATATCCGAGAAAAATGCGCTCACCCACAAACAGAACTACATACCATAACACGCGTGCTGCCATCTATTAACGAGGGGTACTTCGTGCGACCTATCTTATAATTTTCTGCAATCGATAATCCTCACAACTCCACACAGGATATCATTTTTTTTAGCTCAAAAGAAGAATTGCGTTGAATGCAATGAACGTTAGCCGTTAAATCAAATCAACTATTTTTATCCACGGAACAAAGGAAAAATGTGTAACCGCCAGCAGTTGAAAGCGAACAACTGATTTAAGTGTCAGCATGCATTACATGCAATAAAAACCACCTCAAATTGCATGCGTACATTTTAGAAGGACATTCAGGTTGATATACCTACGATCGATAATAACTCAACGTCCACGTGCCTCCTGTGAATTGACCAACAACGAAAAAGCAACAGTTAACTTGCTCACTGACTTTCTGCTTGCATTTTTATTTTACTAAATTATTCACAGTGCAAAAAGGCCAAATGGAGAAATGTCATAGGTTCTAGGATTCGTTAGGGAAGTTTGAACAAAATTAAAAACAAAAAGAAAACCCCTTTGGTTCAAAAAACTAAAGCAAACACCATTTACATGGAGGGAAGAAGACCCCAAATGAAATTGAAAACTTTTATTTAGGTATTTCAATGTTTTGTTATTGTTCGGTTTTTGTTTTCTGTTTTTTTTTGTTGCAATTTACGTAACCCAACGTTTTGTTGTTTGTCGCCATGAAGAACAAAGTAAATAAGGTAACGAACTAACAAGGAATCTGTTGAGACCGTAACGTAACATGTTTGGCAACTTTGAGCAGAGAAAAGGACACATTTCATGTAAGTTGGGTACACTCCTCTGTGAATGGTGAGTTTTCCATTCCACCAGAAGAAAGTGTTAAGCGTTTTCGCTTTGTTAGCCTTCTTAGCTGCAACGGTTGTTAGTTGGTTGATGGATGGCCGGGGGTGAGGGTACTCATTGTTCACATGCAAAGTGAAGGTGTATTTGCTTGTGTTGGTGTTGTTGTGAGAAAAAATCGAAACAAGTTGTCATGTTAACTAGAAAATGGTAAACTGTTTCGAATCACGCAGGGAAAATGTTTTGAACTGCACTTGTCGGTTCACTTTTGTGTAAAATTTAAGCCGGATACAAAGGAGGCTACGGGCTACACGAACGTGAATTAAGCATAGTGAGCAAGGTCAGTGACTAATCAATTTATTTATGTAGCTCTAGGTAGGTGCTCGAAGTCAAACTCATCACGAAACCAAATGTTTGGGAGCATTTTCTGAGAAAGCTTGCCAAGGGAGTCTTGTCCTTGTAGGACCATTTTTACCACTTTTTGATTAATTTTGTGCGTTTTTTCATTGTTTCCCACCTGCACTGGATAATTATGTAAACTTGATTGCGCGTACATCTATTAAACTCCGGCAACGAATAGAAACACGTCTTCTTAGCATATACTCGTAGGCAGTTGTCAAAATACAACTTGACAGTGATATGTTTTTCAACATAACCTCTTTTCATTCCATTAGATTTACTTGGCCCTATTAATGGTTTTTAATTCTTTACAGCTTGGTGTTGTTTTCTTGAAAAGCTATTTGTCTAGATCCGCTACAGATTTCTGAATTTTATTAAAAAAACATGACAGAATTGTCGTAAAAAAAAAAAATATCGTTCGTACAAATTTTTAGTAAAAAAAAACAACAGTCGGAAATCAAAGTAAGAACAATAGTCGTCTCAAAAAAAAAAAAAAACGGTTTGGGAGCTCAATGTTTTCGTTTGATAAACGGAGAATGGCAGCGTTCCACTGCCCGCTAGATGACTACGTCAGCCACGTATATACCAACGTATATACCAACTGTCAACTTAGTACTCAGACACGAATTTCTTGACCATATTCGTCGGCTACCCCTCCATAGACGTCAACTGAAAAAGCTGATCATGTGACTGACCTAAGTCAATCGAAACTGAGACACATCAAGTCAGGCAACTGTCAGATTTACTAAACTAGATGCTGTAACGTCCCAATAATCGTCATCAATTTTCGATTGAATACTCAGTTGACATTTCGATTATATGTCTGACGTAGTAATACTGACATAAATGATCAATCTTAGGAAACACCTAGTCCAGACAATTGAAGTCGACTTAGGATAACTAGATTTTTAAATGTGCTTGCTAACAAGATCGTATTGTCCATCGTATTTCCCAGGAGGATGGATAGCAGACCCTGTTACGTTACATTTAACACACTCACCAGTTTCATTTCGATCTGTTGCTCAGTTTTTCGCTCCGACTTGAAGGTTTCTGATGACACAAGCCAGTTCTTTATCAGACTCTTGTCCTTATAAGATCCATTTTTGATTTGGCGTATATTTTAAATTTACATACTCCAAACAGACTTAATGAGACCTGAAAAAGCTGTCTTAAATATGAATTATTTTTGCTCAACAACTATTGCGTTTCCTCTTTTAAATCAAATATTCTGACCGGACAAAGCCATAAACGACTTTTGGCGGGTTTTTGCTTTCTACAAAACCTCTCGTTAGAAAGAACCCGAATTGTGTCCAACCAAAGATAGGATAAAAATCAACATCTGGACGTTCTCAGACGAAACAAACCACGTTCGTATACATCTGCTAAGCAGCATCCTTCGAAGTTTCATAAATTAAACATTTTTTACTTTAATGTGCATAATTTTCCAGATAAATTTCATTTCAAACCGTGAATTATTGGCCGTCCTAGTTGGCAACTGCATGCCAGTCTAGTAAGTCTAGTTGCAAAGTAGTCCACACAAATATTGTGAATAACTTGACTTTTGCATGGCTTTGGATGGATAAAAGAAGTATACGGGTTTTGGGAGTCGAAAACCCTGAAATAAATCAAAGAAGCCACATACTCCCAGTTTAGTGAGATATCTCGATTAAAAAGCCCATAGAAAAGTGGAAATTGTGCGAATATTATTTATTTTATATTTTCAGCATCAAAATTGGAATATTCATCCAGCATTTATAAGCCAATAGTTATTTATAAGCTAGCAGTAATAAAAAGACCGACATGCAGACACTGTCACGTCTATCGCAGAATCCGTCGTAGTGGAAATTTTAGCTACCAATTTCAAAGTTCGTAGAAAGTGGTATCACTGAATTCGAATGAATCGGAATTTTGACATTTAATGCCGTTTTCCATTGGTTTCACTCGGGGATTCGCTCATTTTTTAATCCAATGGAACAAGAAAGCTGCTTCTGATTGAATCCACAAAAGTATTGGTGAAAATAATCTACGGCTGCTGTCAGCTGACTTGTATAAAATACATAAATTACACTTTTGTGAGTGCATTCTGACTTCAACTCGAGAAGCGAAATTCTCTTCTCAGAATCACCAAAAGGGTATTTTTTGTGCCAATAAATCGGTTTCAGAAGTGATTTTTTCGACTCCGGACGCTCTTTTTGTCCAATGGAAATCGACATAAATCTACGAACTATTTTATTTTCCGTAGTGCGAAGATAAAAAGGAATCAAGAAGTAAAAACCGTAAGTTTCTTACAGAATTATGGTCGAAAATTTCAACAAAAAAGTCCAATTTTGCCCGTCTTTTGTCCGCATCGTTGATACCTTACTTTATCCAGACTGGGCACAGTCTTCCTTCCAAAATATTCAGCAGCATTTTAAACGTGACTGAAAATGCAGACTGTGCCATTCCAACTGTGTGGTCTTTACCAACGCTGTGTTGGTATCCGCCTTGGACGATAAATCTTAATACGTCTACAAGCCGACTTAAAGGAGTGATTGAAGAGGATAAAAAAGTAGGATCAAATTCCCATTTCTAGTTCCTCCAATACATACTTGAATGCTCGTTTGTTGAGGCGAAAAATTTGTTTAAACCTGTAAACTACGAAGATGTTTGGAATAGAACAAAATGTTCTGCAATAACTCAGACTTGATCCTCGTGGTCAAACGGATTACATAGGCTGAATTCCAAAACGTCAAGAAAATGCGCATTATGAATGCACAGAGCTTTTCTGATGCCAGGTTATGAATGCTTTTGCGCTGCTTTGCATTTGTAATGCTTTGCAATTTTTGACGTTATGGAACGATTATAATGCGAACTATTTAAAAATGTTTTAAACACCAATAATACAATTAGTAACAACCACGCTTCATAAACAATGTTGGTTCATACAATGCCAACACTTTTAAGCGTATTCTTTATTTAGGAAGGAAGCAGTTTACTCGGAAAATTTCTATGCATCATAATCATTCACGATGCTCTGTTTGCTTTTGTTTGCGCAGCTGATGCATTCACAATGCGTTTTAGAAAAGTATGCATTGCATCAGAATAGTCTGTTGGCATTTTGGAACGCTTGATTAAGCAGTAATGCAGAAGTACTGCGTTTTGGAATTCAGTCATACATACCTCAGTATCGAACGCTGCATTTCCAATTCTCCTTTGCGTCTAATATTCTGCTCCTCACTAGCAACAATTGCAAATGCAACAGAATCCATTTCTTACCGATTTTTTCCTTCAAAATACACAAAACCTCGATTAAAATTGATTTATTTCCTCAATCCCGCATTACTTTGACGTTAAAGTTCGAAATTTCGAATATGATTGCTAATTCGATGATGCACACTGTTTGTATCGTAGATCGGAATTTGTAACTTTATTACGACGGATTCTGTGATGGACGTGTGTAACACATATTGCATATCAAGAGTATGAATTCATAACTCATCCTACTTTGGACAAATATCCCTCAAACGTGAGATACGGCGGTTTCCCACCGAATTCATTTAAAAATTTCTTCTGCCTAACATTTTTAACCACCACAGCTCACTACCAATTAACTTTACCGATCATTAGCTGCCAGTTCTTATTAGTCCTTTGCTGATGAAATGAGCTTTAGTAACTGCTACCACTGTGGGCAGTTCACTTGAACCCCAACTTAAATTATGCGACGGTCTTACGCTCTCGCAAAAAAATTGCGCCGATTTCAAAATCACATGTCATTCATAGATTGTACAGCAAAAAAAAAAAAAAAGTAGAAAAATCACAACATTCCTCATTTGGTGAATGACTCCTCATTTCGGAGCGCACTACGCGACACACTCACACTCGAAAATCAAGTATTTTCCACAGCCAGCGGCTTGAAATTAATTTTCCGCCGACGTAGAAGAAACATATCCTTACCCCATAACTGCGACTGTTGAAAAATCCTTCAATTTCAATTTCATCGTGTAAACAGCATTGCGTTGTGTCATCATCAATATAGGCGGGCGCGCGTTCAGTCTAAACGAAAAGTTTAGAACATTAATATAGCTTTGTCCATTGACTGTAAGCAGGCAACACACTACACTATGCCAATTGCACTGCGTGTGTACGGCGAGAGCACACTCTTTCGCGTTAGTATCCTTCACTGTACTAACAACGCAGCAGAGCAACCAAAATCTCCACCTCCGCACCTCGTTCAACGGGAATGTCCTGTTTCAGTTCTTTCAGAGTGTACTATTGTCGTATAGTCGTCTTCGCCGCACCACGCCACGACGACGACGAGAGATATCCTTTCACACACAACAACACCAAACAACGTGGTGTTTGTGTTTTGGATTTTGCCTTGTGCTCCTTGCTGTCAGTTGAATGTTATAACTTTTTTTTTGTTGTTCCTCGTTTACCATCGTCGTTTCCTGCTCCGACACAACTCTGACTAGCGCAAGTGAAAGTGGAAGCATACCCACCCACCCCCAAGAAAGGCAAACGCCGTAACAGGGTACAAAAAAAAAAAACTCAAAACGAACCCCAAAAGGAAACCTCCTAGTCTACTACCTTGCCGAGTCGATTCAGTCCGACTAGAGTAACCAGGTTGGAAGGTCGAATTCGACGAAGGAAATTCTTCGCCGTCGGACGCGCGACGCGACTCACTCGTAACGAAAAGAAATGTGTGCCGTTCGAATTTGAAGTCCATCGTTACGCAAGCACACTACGCAAGGGAGGATCTTCTAACTAACAAAGATACGTGTGTGTGTACGACGGTGTGTGTATTTTTAAAAATGATAAGGATTTCAGCAAGCACACGACTTCAACAGCACAACATCCTTGGATAAAAATAAATTAATTACGTTTCGTGTGTGAGTGTTTGTCTAGTGCAATTATGAGCCTGAAAAAGTGTCATAGAAAGAGCCTACTACGAGTATCTACCGACGAGATCTAGGACTCGAATTAAAAGTCAAACAATTGCAGATTAACGCGCGCGTTTTCAGTTCCCTAATCTAATGTCTGTGAAGCGTTTGCCGAGTGTTGGCCACTTCAACGGCCACTCAAATCATAATTCGCCGACTGCCACAACGACTACGACAACGAAAACGGCAATATCGGCAACGACTATGTCCTTTGCCGCAATTTCGGCTTATAATCAAAATAGTGGCGATAGCTACTCACAAATTGGCGGACTGGGATTGCTTCATCAGCAGAATTTGAGAAGTGGTGCGAATGCTGTCATCGGAGGAGGCATTGGTGGCGGAGCACCTGTTATGGGTGGCAGCAGCGGTAGTCCTGGTGGACCCAACAATATAAATGGCAATGTTAACGTTCTCCTTGGATGGTGTGTATAAAATTGTGTGTTTCAGCATTTTATTTGTGTTGACTCATTGAAATGTCTTCATCACGAAATAATGGCGAGGAGGTGGCCAAAAAAGGATTGCCAACTATTTCGACACTTGATTGTGCTCGACTCTTGAGTTAGCACTCGAAATTTCATTCGGAATTGGAGTTGAATTTATCGTGGCTTTTGCTGTGGGAAATTATTTGAAAAGTTTTCTTATTTTTTTTTTGTTTTTTTTTGCCTCCAAACGGTCAGGGGTGAACGTCAAATGCGCGTGATGAAGATAATGTGCTCGTGCTATTAATGTGAAGCGATAGCGGGGAAGATAGCTAAAGTTGTGCACGAACGAACTTGGTGTTATCGATTTGAGGCATTTTCCACAGTTTAAGGGTGTTTTGTGGAAACACAACTTTTGTTATAGATATTGTCTAGATCGGATTGGGTGATTGCATATCCGTGTAGTCCTTGCCGAACTTGGTTTTAAGAGGGCTCGATATGCGTGCCATGAAGTTCTGCATTCGCTTCCGGAAGTTGGAAGGCTGAACGGAGTGAGTGCATGTGTAGGTTCGCAATTGCCAATTAGGCTGAGAAGAATTTCAAAGTGGACTTTAACTTCTCACGGTTATTCATATAATTGTTTGAAGGGCTGATTCTCATGGTCGGCGAGACATTTCAAAGGAGAAGAAAACGGGTTGACAAAACATCCATTTTCAAAAATTATTTTCCGTATCTATTCAGTGTCCCGTTCTAAAAACATTTCGTTCTTAAAACATTTCGTTTTCAAAGCATTTCACTTCTGAATGTTAACGATCGTAAGGTTGAAACAGTACGAAAATAATTTTTTTTGCGTTCAGGCGGTCGTAGCAAAAAATCTGTCAGAAACACTTACTGTCAGTACAAACTCAATTCCATCGTTTTTGTGTTTTCTTGCAAATTCTGTAATTGCCTACAACAGGATGGACAGCGCAGACCGCCGTGTTTTAGATTTGGATCTTTTCAATAATAAAATTTTTCCTGACAGAGTCTATGACCGCAACGAAAAAACACTCATTTTCAACTTCTTCGGTTGGATTTTACGTATGGCTATAACTGAGGCCTAATTCAGTAAGGTGGTGTTCCACTTTTGTTCCCATGAAATTATTAATTTTGTCAGTTCCATCTCCGAAAAGTTTCTTGCAGTTGGTTTTATTCCCAAGATGTTGATTTTTTTTATTTGCATTTTACTGACGTATTAGATCTGACATCTATAAACGTCCGTGCGTAAAGTGTGTAATTTTTATTCTGTTTTGTGCATGAAACAGTGTCTTATAAAAAAAAGTAGTTGTGTTTTTAATGTCACCGATGTGACCAATCCTTTCATCAGACAATACTAGTTTTATGTTATATCTTGCCTTCTGGCAAGATTAGTTTACATTTTTATGACGTTTAAACGTATGAAATACATCAAAATATGTCAATTAATCTTAAACTTAAACTTCTTAGGAAAAATCTCTAAAAGAAATGCTTGTAGAAAACATTTTTGTGAAAAACTAATTGATATCATCAACAAAATAGAATAGGATCAGGAAACGTCCCTTTTTATTCATAAAAAATGCTCCGATGGATTTCAAACGGTTTCATTTACATTTTGCTGATACTAACACATTTACGTTTTAGTTTTTAACTGTTTCCTTTTCGTTCTTGTTGCTGAATCTGTTTTCTTCTTTTGAGTTTAAGGGTTAGCACACATCACGCACTTTTTCTTGAAAAAAAAAAAAAACAGCATTTCGACTGAGAACACGTTTAGAGTGATCCACAGCGACACTTAGGCTAACCGCGCGAATGCTATTTGCATCGCACAATGTTACTTGAATCCGCGATACTAATACAGTCGAATCCCTCTAAGTCGAACCTCCTTTAAATCGAATTTCCCTCTAACTCGAATTTTTCCGGAAATATCTCTAAATCGAACTAATTTTTATCTCCCGTGAAAATTCGACTTAGAGGGATTCGTCTGTAATCATTTTTAGTGTCCAGGCTCAATTTTTCAATCTCACAACGCTGAAATATTCAATAGAAAGTTACCCATTGTAACCTATATTATTATTAATATTATTTATTACAAGTATATGGTATATAAAAAAAAAGCGCTAGCTACCATGGCTAGCCCATAAAATATTAATTGTGAAGGTTACAAATGATTCTTAGTAAGGACCATATTGTAATGGGTGTCCTTTACCCTCGTTGCAATTCATTAAAATAATATCCATGTTAACCATAAAAGTAAATGTCACTTTAGGGTTCTCCCATTGAGAGCATCACTTTCAGACCCCACTGTTCATCTTTAGTTATCATTTTAGGACTCGCACCGCTTCATGTAAGCCATCCGCACAATTCACAATTTATTTGTTTTTTCCCTTCCTTCCGGCTTTCGTTCGCTTGAATTAGGAAAATTGCCGATAATTTATGTTTTACGCTCGCTGCACAATCAGAAACTCACTCTAAAGGACAGGGGAGTGGGATTGTCACAGCGGTGGACAAGAAAAATACCATTAAGCCTGATGGATGCTTAAGACTTCTTTGAAATTCAATTTAAATGTTTCTTTTTACTATGATTACACACTTGGTGTATATTGTATGAGATTGTTGATATTTGAATAACCGCTCCTTGAATATGGAAACGATTATGCGATGACAGCTCCTTGAGTTTCTTTTCACCAAAAAAAAAATTCCAATTGAAACGCAGTCGCCAAATTATGATGATCTATTATATTACACATTCGCTTTCATTGTTGTTGGGTGTTTTTTTTTGTTTGAGTCTGTTTTATGCCGCGTACTTTATGGCAGCACACGCAGCAGTGCTATTCTGATGCCTAGGATAGGGTGTAATTTGCATAAAGATCCTTGTAATGCGGATGTGTAAATTTATTCATTCGTGCAGCGAAAACTACCTCCTCACGATGTAGACGCCACCTCAGAGCGGAGCTCTCATTGGGATATATATACGTAAATGCTCTTAAAATGATACGTTTTATGGTTTTGATTTTATGTAGCGTAGCTTAGCGCGGCAGCTACCCAAGAAGGGTCTCGCTTTAAGTGCACTGACGTATAGAGAAGAAGCCATCGTTAACTCGAATTATCTCATCGAATGTGTGAAGAAGTACAAGTGGCGTAACAAAGGACACATTTTCCGTTTATTCACAAATTAGCCTAATAAATTGGTTACGCTTGGGCTAAGTAGGTTCATGTAGCTGGGAAAGTTTTCCCGGAGCTCAATTATCGGGTTCAATATTTACGAAGCAATTTTTTTCTTCAGCAATTCTTTTGGGTAGACGTTGCATTGTTGTGTTGTATTTGGGGATAATGGAACCGCATGCAAATTTACTATTAAAATGAAAATATAACTTATAACATACTTGTATGTGGGCAATAAGTTGGAACGTTTTACAACACCCATGGAGATGTGCACAGTGAACACTTTTCAGGGAATGGTATTCTATTTTGGTCGCCGAATCGATCCTGGCTCATGAAATTTGCAGCAATCTTACGCATATGCGATTACCGGCGCACAACTACTCAGTCGCAAAAATTTGAATACATTACTTTCAATGGAAACGAGTGCGTTTGGAATTTTGAAAAGTGATTATGACAGCAGTCTGACAGGAGCTGTTTCTGTTTTGATAGAAATATTATTTTACTTTGATGTAGAGTGGTCCATTTTTCTTTTCTCTCGACGAAAGTGAAGTGAAGTTCGCTCCCATCTGTATTCGACTGCTGCCATCTCTGTTTAAGCGAGATGTTACGTTCCTTAGTCTAGATCTACGGGAAGATGGCGGTATACTCATATTAACGACAGGATCGGTCCCACCTTAATCGTGACAGCAAGCCAGTGACTGAGCTGGCTTGTTAGTTATGAGGTTATGGTATGCACCCCAGACTGTAGCACCATGTAAATAAAATTTTGACAGGCGAAAGTTTAGCGGTCTTTACGAATGCATCACGTCGGTTTCGGAGTCTTTATGCCATGTGCCACTTTTTCATATTTTAAGACGCTTGGATTTCTGGTCTACTAAATCTAACAGCATTTGTCCATATCGATCAAATGATTCTGTTAAGAAAACTTAAATGACGTAAGCCAGCTGGATAATCCAAACGTCACAATTCTTATTGAAACAAATCGTTTGTACTAAATGTTCGGAGCGGTTCTTACAAATACCGCCAAAGGGCTTTTTCTCTATTCGGGTTTGAGTACCTCCCAATGGATAAATAATACCCACAGAGATATGACAGGATATTTTTCAGGTGAGGGGAGTTCTATTTCAACAACTTCTGGTCACCCAATGTAGCACACGATGTGGTGCTGTATTTTCTGTATGTCATTCATGGCCTACTAGGAAATAAATTCTCCTACAAGCCGTGGGTTCATTTTAGTGTATGTCACAACTCTGTCCGAACATCATTTTCCACACTTAACAAGCTAATTATCCCTAATTGAAGTCATTTCAATTAGAATATCCTTTCACGGGGTTTCAAAGGCCAAAATAAAAGATCCAATTACAAGTTCAGCTGATGGACACAGCACATTTCACATTTTACAAGACACAGACACGACAGTCCACGACATCGAATCGATATCAACAAATCAGTATATTCTACAAATATAGCCTCATAACAACATATATATAGATAGCGATGCACCGCCATTGCTACCTCGAGTAAATCACCTTTGTGGATAATTTTAATTTCGAAATATAGACACGAAGCCTCTTTTGTGGTACGAACACGCAAACTGAGAACTAATGGCCTTCTCCCTCCGCCACCACAATCTATTGATTATTATTTTTGTATTTCTTTCTGGCGAAGAACAAGACTGCTAACCTCAAAATCCACATAACTAATAGCCTAACCTTCGATTTTGAACCCACACCAAGGCGGGCGGCTGACGGAAAGACGACTAAGTAATCCACTTTTGATTAGCCATGATTTCGGTTTCGAATTTCATGGCAATTGTGGCAGCGGTTCATTTGCGCAACGACTGTGTCGACTTTGACAGTGGCAAATTGTCACCGTGAATTTAATTAAATGTTAATCTTTTGCGTAACATTAACACCACCTGCGCTGCTTACACGTACACGTGTATGAGAACGATATCCTGCGATCCGCCTTTCACCAATTCGATTGCCAATCAAGCGAATGAGGTATTCGAAATTTGCATGAGAAAAGGTAGACAGGTCTATAATGGGCTAAGGAGGAGATGTTATCATTTCACATTGAATGAGGAAGCAGAACATACTCGTATATAGGAAACAAAACAAAGTTAAAAACAGAAAACCCATTTCTCACTCTCCTTGTCCTCGGCCGCTTCATGCGAACATAGACACCTGTGGTCTATTGTTTTCGAAACAGAAGGTTGGCGATACCAATGGTGTACACACTATCGCAGACTTGGTGCTTAAACGTGCGTAATAAGTTAAAGTGGAACACGTCCATATAGAGCTATTAGTTTCATTGTTCTTAAAATACCCGCCCACAATACACTGACACAGTAAAGAGTCCTGCGGATTATAAATTCCTTTTGTTCTGTCGGTTATTAGCTGAAAATACCTTTTACTAATAAATGTTTTATGCCTTTTGTGTGTTTGCAGTGCTATGCTGTCTATGGTGACAACTGTGTTGTGTGTCGTTTGCTACTGCTGTCACCGTAATATAAAGAAGCGTACCGAGGCCGCATACCGCCAAAGGTGGATGGATAATGACGCCAACATGGAAATATACAGTGTGGAGCAGGTGAGTGGATAATAAATTTAGTTATTTAAAGAAACGTATGTGGATTTTAATTTTATTGGTAGAAAGGAGCGGGGTATCCTTAATTATTACTGCCTGCGGTGTATTCAAAATAATAAGGTTTTTTTTTGTTTTTTTGCTTGGCGGACTGTCTGTGCGTGTCTGACTTTTTGTCATTAAACAAAATTTAATGAATATCACAGTGATGAGGAGGGTTACTGAAGGTCGTTATAAATTCAGTACTTTATACGAGTGACGGTTAACGATTTTTATAGCGTTTTGTCACTATTGAGGTTATGCAATGTCACGCTTACACACACAACGACTTTATTTATATGACAATGGCTGAATCAAAATTTGTCGTTCAGTCGGTCGTGATTTTCTTTGCCCATTCCACTCTCTAAAACTCAATTTTTAGCGAACTGCGATTTAAGTGCATAATATTAAAATAATCTAGTCCATGGCAATTGAGAATGATTCCTTTTATTTCAGGGATCAAATCGCCATCATAAAACCAAATAGTTGTATATGTTTGTTGTGAAACGAGGGAGCAAAATAGAGATTTGTTTTATTTAAGCCCTACCCTCCGGACGGATGAACCACAAGTCCGAACGCACAACTGACTATTTTGTACACAATTCCCTGAGCTATACACAAAATATAAAACGAGCCAGTATTGTGATTCATGCATAAAAAAATCAAAAATTATCATTCTACTGAAATATAAAAAAGAAAATCGATGGTCTGAACGCACTCATTAAACTCATATGACTTGTCAAATAAGAAAGCAACGTTGAACGCTGACAGCTACAAAAATGGGCACAGTACTAGTTTAATAATTCTGACTGAGACACATCAATCTCAATTTCAATTGGCCCAGATCAGTCACAGAATATCATTTTCAGTTGACATAAATATGAAGGATTAAGTAATCGACAATGCAAGTCACGAATTTCTCGGCCGAATCATTCTCGTCAACGCTGGGTTTTTTAATTTCTTAAACTTTTGGCTGAATGTCTTTGAATGCATCCCGCACCTTAATATTCAACCAAAGCATGGCATGCTTGCTTAAAAAAAATGTGTGCTGTGGTCTGATTCTGTAGATGTGCTAAGAGAATCTAGCCTCCTTCAAATCTGAACAATCCTTGTCAATGTGGCGGTGAAATAATTTCCATTCTATCGACAACGTCAACTTGCTGTTTAATTAATGATACATTTACAACATCACACAATCCTAACACGAAGGATTTAACTGGATGCCCAATACATATTAATTGCCGTCTGACTGAAAGGGATAGCATTACCGAGCACGCAAAAATACGTGACACGTATTTTAGTCGGCCATCTTGTTTATGTGGTAGGAATTATGGGAAAGTTGTGCATGTTGATATTTTTATAGCGATTGCCTACGAATTTTCGCTTTCCTATAAAACAAAATGGCTTCCGGAATTATTTATTTATTTCACATAACTGATTGATGAATTGTTGGTTTAATTTAGTGACACCAATTGCCACTATCATTTGACATGTTTTAAATCAAAAATATAAAGAAATATACATTTTTTCAATTGAATGTGGTGATGTTCGCCGGAACATGTGTTTATTTCCGTTTTACATATATATAATTATGGGCAGAACATCCATGACACTTTAGGCGTCTGATTTGTGAGCTCATTCTAACGCCTTTATTTGTCTTAACTTCAGACAAACGGATTTTTCTGTCCCGTCTCGTGCAAAACTGTGGATGCTTGATGTTGTAAATGCAGTATAAGGACAGGCATCATTTTGTAGCTGAATATGATCTGGATTTATATAATTTTCGTGTTAAACGCAATAACTCTCTCTCAACAATGGAAATGTTTCCGGTTTCCCATCGGTTTGATGCTCTCTATCCCGTTGGAAGTATAGGCCTTTAAACAGTCCGGAACAACAGTATTTTTAGATTCCAAAAGCAAACTATGTGTCTCTTTTGTTAAAAATAATAATTTTTCCATTAAAAGGGCCTTACAAAAAGCTTTCATATGAAATCTAAGAAATATATTTCTGCTGAACGCAAAAACTTGATTGTTCGCTAACCTCACTTTTACTACATAAGGCATACATTGGAAATCTCAACTCAATCCCGAGTCTGACATTCTTAACTTGACTTCACAATAAAAACTGTTCACGTGATCAACGTGGAACATATCACGTCAGACAGCTGTCAGATTAAGCGAGCTAATATTTTACAAGTCACCAATTAAGAAAGGTCGGAAGTTTGATTTGTGACAAATGCCATTAATATTTTATTTTTTTGACATCTGAAACAAATATTTTTAAATCTTTCAACTAACTTTGGGTACAAATTCAAGCTGCTATGGAAAAATTTGTGCCAATTAAAAACTATCCATATTTTTTGTTAGGATTCGGAAAACATCATCGAATTACAAGAAAGCGCTCAAGAAATAAACCCAACAAGAGCAAAATCAGGGTGTAAGAGTGAAGTTTCTCCAACAAAAATGTTATCCTTGAGCTGCATTTTCGTTCTACACTTGCGTAATAAATAGAAAACAATCTGCGCAATAAATTCCCCAAGCATATTTGTCGCGGAATTGTGAAATTATTCCGAAACGTTAAATGATGCTCTTTCTATTCAAATTGCGATACTGACCTCTTAATTGTATTTACTCAGGTTAATAGTGTTACGCGGTTAATTTAATCCGGGAAATGTTATAATTAATGTTCGCTGTCTCGTTGGGTTCATCATTAAATACGTTGGCGCCATTGAGTCACGCCCACACGACAAACGTTAAGATAATTCTTCACAAAGCCATTGTGAATGGTTTTTGCAAAGTCATTCTTTGTGTATCCGATATCAATGAATTGTGGAACTGGTTACACGACCAAGTCTTAGCACTTAGATCATAAAAGTTATATGTATGTTATATATATACGGAGCCCAGCTTGATCGCATTTTCATTATCAATTCGACTTAGTTTTTGTCCATAACCAGATCCATTTCAGCTTCCGACTATGAATGAAGGCGTAAGTTTGTTTGCTAGCATTGTTCTGTAAACTTCGTACGGGTAGCATAAAAGTTGTACCGATTTTTGAAAAACTGATTTCACTGTGAAGATTTTCTCAAACACGACTTTAAGGGAACTGAATTTGATTCTTGATTTTTCGGACCTCTACAGTGATAATGGTTATTTTTTTAATCGTGTAATTTATTCATGTATCAAAGATTTTAGTCCATTAATATATTGTGACTGAAAAACGCTTCAGGATAATACCGCATCGAACTTGATAACAGCTGTTTATAAGGTTAATACTGTTCGTAGTTTTTGCAGTTCACGCGGTCGCATTTAGGTTTCAAATTTTGGTACTTTGTATCAAAACCACAATTTCTATCTTATCGATCTTGCAATATTGACAGTCACGGCATAAGGATATTCATCATTCGTTAGGACTTTTAATAATTTGTAACGTTTGGCCGGCACAATTTTTTGATCACACTAATAATGATCCACCAGGATATGAATGTAACGGTGGGTTAATTATGATGCGTTGCAATTTCACTTGTAGCCCTTTGACAAAAAATGAGCTGCTGAATGAATGACGGCCGAAAACGAGATTGTTCTTGATCCGATCATATTCATCACAACAACGACTGTCAAATTGCCTATCACTGGTTTTGATTTGACAAACTACCTACATTATATTACGGTATCTAAAAGCGATACTACATCATGCAGCGAAAGACAGTACATACGTCATTTTGGCTGCAAAATTTCGGGAATGTAAGAAATTCGCCTGTGAGCTTGGGAAGACGACGTTGAAGTATAGTATAGCCTGGCCAATGACTTGCTTAATGAATTTAAACAAAACACTGCCTTCCAGAGAGCTTTTGTTTGGCACCTGAAATGTTTCTGTTTGATTTTTTAAAGTAGGCTTCATCAGGAAAACAAACAACTTGCTGTCTATAGGAAAGCCGCATGGTGCTCATGCTATCAAAAGGTGCTTTGTCGAAGGGCCCTTTAGATCAACAAAAATACAAGCTTATTATTAACTGTCAAGCGTCATCCGCATTTTTTGTAATCATCTTTAAACAAAATCTCTCAAAACATAGCCAACATCGGCAGGATACAACTTTGTGTACTTTTATGATTTTAAGGGAGTGAAAGAGAGTATAGCCGGCTGAACACTTTTTTAAGAGAAGTTTTCGATGACTTACCCAGATTAAATACACCGTTCGAAATTCCCTGTTAGCATGCAACTTTCGACTTTCGCATCAGAGTCTTACAGCACATTTGTTTCGGTCTTAAAAAATGCAGTCTTTTTCCAAATTTGTCTTGAAAGACTCGTTTGAAAGCTTTCTGGTCAAAGTTTGCATTGATCCACCAGTGATCAAAAGTGGTGCGATTCGAGTATTAGACATGTCAGTTCAATATTTCGTTTGGCGGTCTCAAAAAGCGACCTACGCTTTCCGTCTGGTTTGAGTTTTATGTTAAATTTGACAGGTCTACAAATTTCTTTACTAAAATTCGTCCCCTCTGTAAAATGAGCATCTCAAACTCGATATAAAGTTCGATGTACCTACCTCCAATCAAACAACGATAAATCTCCAGTTACACTTAAAATATCTGCTGCACGTATTACGGTTAATTAGAACGAACACATGGAATGTTGGGTAGCGAAGGTAACACGCAGACTTTTCTGATCACGATGTCCATATGTGCTCAAAAAAGCTTTTCATAGTTGATCCGGTCTTAGTTGATGTCCTGACCGCACGCACATATTGCCTCTGTCAATAGTTTAGGCACTTTTATGGTTTTAAAGTTGAGAACATAAATTGTTTAGCTTGTAAAAGGATAATAAAACTACCCCTGGTAGACTTGCACCAAACGTATTGTTGGTAGATGGAGAAATGGTTCCTCGAACCGCATTTCATTGGTCTAGTTTTCACGGCCGTTTGATTGGATTGCTTCTTTCCTTTCACAGATTTTATGCCTCATCCTTATTTCTTATGGGAGGGCTTTCGCAAAACACATAATTTTGATTTCTCTAGATACGGTATTAACCTCGCTTTTTATTGCCCAATTAAAAGCAGTCAGCAGTTTTAGGGCATGCGAAAACAAATGTGCGGATAATGAGTTTTTAATTTAATCGTATCATCACATACCTCGCCCATATAATTTGTAGGGGAAAAAGACTATTAAACAATGTAAAGTAGTAACTAACAGAAATAAGAAAAAAAAAAATAGGCAGTGTAAACTACTGACGTAATTACACTGCCTCCACACATCTTTCTTGCTCGAATGGGTACGTTACATTTGATTATAGCTCAGCCATATGGATACTGTCGTCAACTACCTTGCGTAATGTGCTAATGACCTTTTTTGTCTTCGTGTTGCATATGTGCATGCAGCAGACAACCGTCTGTTTATTCACATTCAGAGAGAACAGTGGCAGGATGGCATGACAGTAATCTGGCTTAAGTAAATGTGAGATTACATCAGAAATGCTTTCTTGACATCAAGCTATTAATGAAAAAGATCGTGTACCTACCCAATTCAAACTTTTTAATGGATTCCTCTCTCTCGTTCTGAATCGCACGAAACTTGCTAAACAAGTTTTTTTTACAAGTATAGAACTTTAAAGTGAACAAAACTAACAGGAAATTGTATGTCATTACGGTTTAAATATAAGGGCATGTAGACGCAGGGCTGAAAGTATTAGTTTTGACAATTTTTCGAGAAACGTCAGTAAAAAAATCTTCCAATTTTGTGTTCCAAGTCTACCATGGCGTGGTGTTTATAAGTGGGGCTTAAAAAGTAACAGGGCAAAGTTGTAACATTTAAAATTTTAAGTGTTCCCCTTAAAATTAAGAGTCGCGTGAAAGTGAAAATACCAAAAACTTTTTCAATTTCAACAAATTCCGCAGTTAAATAAAATCAAAAAGAAAAAAAGTTATTCAGTAAATAAATTTTGACGTTACGTTAAAAATGATCATTCTAAAGGTTTGCATTTTATCTTACTGTTTGCACTTGCCATTATTTTTAAGTATTAAAACTTATTAGGGAATTCGCGGAAACAGAACATTAAGGGCCGTTTGCTGATACGACTCATAGCGAATTAAGTTACACATAAACTCTTATGTGACAGTTTATGCCCTAGAAAAAGTAGCCCATAAGTATTTAAGTAGAACTTAAATCGTTAAGAGTCGTATGAGCAAACGGCCCTAAGTCATAAATCACACAGAAAAATGTTCTTTAATAAAGCACTCTTTTTAATTATACAGAAAGAATAGTCACTCTATAACTAGAACACTAAAATAAAATTATTAATAGTTGCTATAGGCAGCGTTGTTATGTGATCGTATTTATCGTAAATCTTACGATTTCCGAAGGTTGATCCGACGCTCCGATTTTTGCTCTTTTCAACCCTATTTCTACGATTTCGTAAATACTTTTCCGATATTATACAAACATAGATACGATGCGTAAACCGAAATATGACTTGATAAAACAGAATCTTAAAAAGTGAAGGAATGCATTTAATATGACTTTACCTTACCAGCACATCCCATTGCAATTAGCCGGCATCGATTACCGAACATACTCTTTTGTTTTTTGCGTTATTATATTAATATTCTAACTTGTATTATGTTATTTAATTGCTTATCAAATAGAGCTGAAATACTAATATAAAATAAACAATCATGTTTTTTTGTTTTGTATTGTTTGCATTTGGTTAATAAATAAAAATGGTTAAAATGGGTAAAATTTCAAAACATATATTGTTCTTAAGGGATATGAGTTTTTAGTCGTTTACCATAGGGATGTGCAGTTTTACATGGTGATAGAATTACTATATAATGTGGTATTCATTCGTTCAATCTAAGTCACTTTTTATGTTCCATTAGTACGAAAAAAAACTATTTTTTTCCGATTTCAGAGCACTTTTGGGAGTCTGGATTTTTTCTCAGAGTTGCTTTAGATTTACCAATACAAGTGCGTTTGAGTTAGATAGCTACTGAAGTTTGTTTACATTTTAGTGAAATTTATGAACTGCAAACAAAAGCATTGCATCCATCAGGTCGGATCTATTTTTGTTAATTATTTATGTACCTACAAATATTTAGAAATCCATCATATTCCAATTTCACGAATATAAAAAAAAGTCCAATTGAAGTTTTTATGTTCGATTAGATACGCTTAATCTGAAATCTAAGTGCAAATCTGAAGAAGTCCAATCGAATACCACATAAAAAAGCCATATTTCAATAGACTTCGGGCTTAGCCCAATAACTTGTTTAAGAGTGCAGACCCCTAAGAGGGTATAAATATTATTGGTATGAAAGTAAATACCAACTTCTTAAGTTAAATTTGCTTGAAACGTAGATAGTTACAATACTAATAATGAAAAAAGTATCTTAAGACTGTCCGACCTCTCACTAGCATTACAAAATAACATTTAAATTAAGTACAAAATGACCTTCCTCTTAAACGCATTTTTTGTGGTCGTTCAATTAGAAAATACGACAAATACGATTTTGAACCGAGAAAATATACGATTCTCAAACAATATCCATAACAACACTGGCTATAGGTTTGAATAGTTTTTTAAATTTATTTTCGACAGAACTTTAATGCTCATCGCTTGTAGGAATTTAATAACTAAAATTCTTATTTAAAAATTCTTTTTTCTCATAAATCGAATGTTAAAAAAAAAAATAAATAAATAAAACCGTAGTTGAAAACTGTTTTTCTTATAACAACTAAAACAAACGTTTCGCTTTCGAATTGGAAACTGAGAATTTTTTTATCGCAGTGGCAGTGAATTTAGCTTGTGAGCTCTCTGTGACCGCAATTCGATTCCCGAAATTTTAGTTATGACTTATGAGTTTTTTAACTAATCATGTATAAATTTTCGTTAAACTCTTCAGCCATCTTCGCATTTATCCAGAAAACCATTGTCGCTATTGACTGCATTCAGTGGCGTTCGCAGGCGGGGTTCCACATTCTAAAGCAGGCCTTACCAATATTCATTTTTCACCTTCACTCAAAATATTTTGTAGGTCACAATGGGTAATTTTATTTAACAAAAAAAAAAAAAGTTAATAATAGTATGTTTTGGAGTTAGTTTAAATAAAAATAGAATACACAAGGTTTTTTTAATCATTGTTATAACTTACTTACACGGGTGAATTTCAACAACCTCCCTCTTTTTTTAAAAATGCATTATTTAGACATCTTCTGAGGAGACTTTGTTAGACCTTTTTGGTGAGTTTTGCGGCTTAAATATTGGTGTATGTTTTAAAAAAGTTTGGTTCAATCATTTGCAAAATTTTAAGAGCAGCAATAAATTTAGTTGAAAATGTTACTTTTAACCCCGCTCTGCCCGACTCAAGACGAAAATTATTCAATGCTGAAAAATCACACGAAATGGGAGGCTGTCATGAAAAAAAGAAAGTTTTAAAACTACAAAGGTTACTTTATTCAATGGACTTAAAAATTCTTACTTTATAAACAAGTTTACAACTGAAAGACGTATACCCGCCTCGCTGTCAGAAAAGGAAGAGACCGGAAAACGTTAATGTGACAGCTGGAAAACAGGTGGATGACGTACTGGAGACTTTGCTGTTGTTATGGCTCTGTCCGAAAAGAGTGTTGCGTGTTATTTCGCCAGAGGCCAATCCACATGCTCTGTATGGGGAACTAAACGCGAAAGTTTCCTCCAATAAATTTAACGTGGCGCGTGATATTTGTGTCATTTTGCGCCACCTTATTGAATTCACTGCTCGTTCGCTTTTGTAATGGGGTAGAGAAAAATCTTCAATCACAGTTTACAGATCTATAGTGCTCGGCATTGACAGTAAATTTTTAGGCAGTATCATATTTTTGTTATCATATTTAAATATAGGCCTATAATGACACCAACTCATGGCTGGTGGGTGTTTTTCATTTGAAATGGGGCCATTTTTCTAATTGACACAGCTATTTGTCAGCAGACAGCAAAGCCAACAGCAAACGACTGTTAACAAAATATTGTAAATTTGAAAAAAAGAATCGAAACCGATTTATCTATTCCGTCAAGAAACGGCCTCATCGTTGAATATCAAGTGCAGTCTCGCTTTTGGAGACATTTGCACAATTTGCAAGCATTTCTTTCACATAAATCCACTCTTGGTAAACTAAAATAAGCTCAAATTCGCTGCCTGCTGTCAAATTGATTGAAAAAGTGTTGCCAATTTAAAAAATAAATCTCTAAAAAAAAAGTATGAACTACATACCAAAAGTCATCCGATGTTGTTTGGCTCTCATTTTTTTTCTAAATGAAAAACTTCGATTCTGTTTTTTGATTATGTTTATTTGAACCTTTAGAATTTGTTGGGCAAGCCGAGAAGATGGGCGCCGTCACAATTGATTGCCATACGGGTTGTATATGGGAAGCACTATTAATATTAAAGCTAAATTCACAATTCCGATACCACATCGAGATGTGAACCGAGAGTAGTCAGAACCGAAATTTTAAGCTGATGTGATGTGCCATTTAGGCTGCAGTTGAGTGTAGTCACGAACGAAATTTTCAAACCGTTGTGTGAGTATGTTAATTTTGGATCTGGAGCAAAAATTGACAGAGCCACGTGTTTGGATTCCTTGGCCAAGTATAATTAAAACTTCGAGACCGAAGTTAATCGCTAAAACAGTTCCCGCCCTGTAGCAGCAAAGAAAAAAAGGTCGAGTGGTCTTCGCAACAAAGTTTCAACGTCGTATGCATTTTTATCTGGTTTGGTGGCCATTGAATTCGCTTAAGCTTAGCCTACCTTATCCTATTATGGTTGACTACTCAGCTTTCTAAGTAACTATCAGATAGATAAATACGAAGTCCCTCGTCTCTAACCATGTCACTCTTTCAAATTCAAATTCAACCGCACACACATGGGCGCATCGTTATCTCTATGCTGTGTATGCCCAACTATCCATCTATGTGCTGGGCAAACGAATTGTCTAATAAAATCGAAATAAAGGTACTGCGCCAAGTCAAGCGTGCGATACAAATCAACCCAACAACCTGAAAAGCATATTTACTCAAGATTGTTCCCAGCAAATGAACCTTACATTCAAAAATGAAAAGGTGAAACCACCCCTACTGTGATAAATCCGTTTATACATAGTAACCCTTCGGTGGCATCAACTCCTTGTGACTCATAGCATAGCCCGCCCGCAGCAGTCACAAACGAAGGACTCCTCTCAGCAGGTGTGGGAAATCTCGTAAAGTCGTTGTTGTCGTCGCTCACTCGGTCGGCAATTAATTTCAAAACCGAAATCTTGCAGAGAGCGGGATGAACCTAGATCGGGTATGTTGTCTCCTCCTCCTTCAAGTGAATGTGTCACCACGCCGCTGTATAATTAAAAAGAATGTCGCCTCTCTACTAATTAAGTGATTTATGGCCTGAAAGAGGGTGTCCCCTGTCCCTGTCCGTATCCCCTGACCCTCCATCACCACACACCCTTGCACAAGTTGATTTCCTTAATGTCTCAATTAAAGTCTTTATCTTTTGGCGATTCGTTACAGTGCTACGAGACATCTGGCCTCTTCATGGAGTCTTCGGAGGGGCTGGCCGTTCCGGCGTTGACTCACGAGCCGCCACCCTCCTACGATGCAGTTGTAGCCATACAGGAGGACAGCCAGGCGACCAGAATATCCCCGCCACCGGATTATCGGTCAATGAATGATGTATCAGGGCCATCGAACCCCGGTGAGATTCCCAAGTTCATTAGGGAGAACTACTTCCTGGGCATGCAGCACAAAAGGCTCAGTGCCCACTCGTGCTGTTCGTTGCAACGTGCCGAAGCAGAGAATCGCTATCACATGGGGGTGGCTGCTGTAGTCCCTGCTGCCACATCGGGACGGTTTTGTATGAGTGCCTTAGGTAGGAAATCCTTGCTGTATACTACTGCCCGCGAGGGGAGACCTGTAAATCCAGCCTACTATCGGGGATGCCCGCTGTGTGGGAAGTTTCGTCACGACGACTCCATGTCGCTGTCGAGCGATAGTGGCCTAGATCAGGTGGTCTTAGCTATTGATGTCAGTAATGGGAACACTGCTGATAAGAACGCGTGCTACTGTACGCCACTGCAAAGTCCAATAACTGACGATCGCAATAATAACGCTGACGATCACGAATCACACTTTGCGCTCGCAATTGATGATCGTAGGAGTGTGTGTTCTTTGCAAGCAGTCGACGCAGCTAATTGCGAAAATGCAATCAACAACAACAATAACAATATTGTCGAAGGAGACAACAATACGCCCACCACTGGCGCTGCATCTACATCGGCACCGTGTTCATCGGCGACGGCGGCCAACGCATTCGCAAGTGACAATCATCGTGCCACCGACGATGTGACGCTCGATCTAGACTCTATAAACGACAACGGAATCATACGCTTGGATATGAGCAAAATTATCGATAAAACTGGACTACCTACTTATGAAGCGGCCTTAAAATTAGAATCTAGTGGTTATGTGTAAGTTTTATAAGCAATGCGGGGAGTTCTAAGCAATTTTTCAAAATTGCCGCTAAGTTTTGTTTTCGTTGCAATGGGTTAGTTAGTTTTTACGTTTCGTTGCGAATATTTGAAGGGACAAGGCAAACATATCTAGCACTTTGTAGAACACCGAAAGTAAGCGATTGTATTATGTAAATACAAGTGTTGAATGAAATAAAATTATATACACGTGTTTTAGACAAACATTAAAGTTTTTATTAGGCATGGCCTGCATGCACGACTTGAAGTAGATGCAACTACGAGACAAGTTTTGTCTCGAAGTTTGTTGTTTTTCAGAAACGCCGTACCCACGATAAACTCATCGATGGCGTGTGACGGTCATTTGCAGTGATTGCAATAAAATGTCATCGCACTAACAGTGAATGCGTTAAAATGTCATCGCACGACGTATTCGAATGTTCGTCGCTACTCACGTATGCTGACGCAATAAAACAAACGGGTAAATTACAAAAAAAAACAAAGACCTAAAAAAAGCACACTCCACACTTTTTATGCGAAATATTTACTGACATTTTATAAACAAAATTCGAGCTTATCACACAGCAAACCACGGAAATGCTAAATTCCTAAGAGGCAAGTTCGTATTCCTACCTTGGTAAGTTAATTTTGATTTAAATTTGCTGCTTGTCAAACAAATTATTTGGGCACATTCAAGAATCTAGTTATCTTAAGTCGACTAGATTGGTCTGTAACCTAAACGCAAAAACTAGATTGGTCCGGAACGTCACGTTTTCTACGTCAGCCACATATGAGAACTGTCAACTTAGTACTCAGTCACGAATTTCTTGACTACATTGGTCGGCTACCACTATATAAATGTCAACTGAAACTGCTGCTCATAGGACTTACTAAACTAGATACTTGACCGTCTCCAGTGTTTGAAAAAAAATTATATATGGAACGTTCTTTTACTTATGCATTTTGACTCTAAATGTCGTTCCCTAACATGAAAAAAAAGAGTAAAACATGAGCGGCATAGAGATAGCATAAAGTTTTGTACTTTACTAAAGATCTACTCCTTTTTACTGAACAAACTGTCAATAGCCCTGTTTTTTTGAGCTTCGATCTCAGCAAAGCTTTGCTTTGCATGCAATTACAACAACTACGCTCTACTTGACACTTCGAGACTCGCAGTAGTTGCTGTAATATGTGTACTTGGCTAAGATCGAAGCTCAAAAAGACACGCCTAATAATGTATAAAACAGAAACAGTGAACTTTTTAGAGGCATTGGGTACATTAAAAAATCTTGTTATCTGTTGACTAGATTGGTGTGAAGTAGGCGTAACCTGAAAGCAAAATCTAGATTAGTCGTCAAGGTAACGTCACTTTTTCTACGTCTACAAAATCAACATTTTTAGTACCTACTCACTACTCTGCGAAGAATTCTTGACTGGATTTGTCGGCTACCCCTCCACAAACGTCAACTGAAAAAGCTGTTCATGTGCCTGATTTAGGTCAATCAAAACTGAGACACATGTCAGCCAGCTGTCAGACTTACTAAACTAGATAATTGAACGTACCCATTATAACACAGTATCACACAACAACGACATCGACTTTAGTTCTAAATCTTAAATGTAATGTTTCTGTTTCTGTGTAGATGCAGAAAACGCTGCAATGACTTCTTTGTCAATTTTCTCAGCTTTGGCAGCATTGCCAGGTACCTTAGAAAATTAACACTTGGTAAAGTTTCAGCGCTTAAAAATTTATTTAGAGAATGTCATTTTAGAGCTGAAAGCCTCTGTAGCTAGTGCTCTTTTTTTACATTTGTATTAGTTAAAAACTTATTCAGCCTTATTGTGAGTTTCGCCCGAACAATATTCCACCCGAAAAAAATGACATTTCAGAACAGAAATCTGTTTTTTTCGGTTGGAATATTGTTCGGGCGAAACTCACAATAAGGCTGATTTTTAATGCTAATAAAATAATAATAATAATAATAGCTAAGATAAATGAATATGAGATTACAATAAGAGCATAATTTGCAGTGATTTGTTTTTTTTTTTTGCATTTTACAATTTGTCAAGAACGGCCCGTTGCCACTACCTAATAAGCGCCATTAATTTCCATGGTTAACAACAACAGTTGGATCTCGTATTTTTGCTGTAACCATAGAAACCAATTATCTATATCATGGGGGTAAAAAAAACGGCTAATATTAAAAAAAAAAGAATGCATTTTCCATTTTACCAGCATTTTACTTTGGCAGTAATGAAATCAGACACAAAAAGTGTTGCAGTCAACTTTTGGCAATACTTTTGTTTCCACTATAGACAAAGTATCTTTCGATGATTTAACTATATTTATCTACTACGCCCTTTACTGTTCAACTTTTTCTTCTTGTCAATGGTGCTGACCATAGACAAACCATACTGAGACCCCCAACTCACAATCCTCTTGCCGCTGGGCCCCTCAGTTTTTTTTTTTAAATTCGCCATTTTGTATTCCTATCGGTGTTCTGTCAATTGGGAATCCGTGTGACATGCAAAAACATACAAAAAATACAAAAATAA
Source organism: Cheilosia impressa (assembly GCA_948293265.1). NCBI lineage: Eukaryota > Metazoa > Arthropoda > Insecta > Diptera > Syrphidae > Cheilosia > Cheilosia impressa. The sequence goes on from OX411883.1 coordinate 14,969,768, forward strand.
ATGCTGCCAACCTCAAAAACCGTGGGGAAATGTGCAAGAGTTCGGGAATACCACATTTTAGCATAACTTAATGCCATTGGTTAGTAATTATAAATTTTTTAAAGGTGAATAATTTGATTTGTGTGGTTAATAAAACTATCTAAAGCAGATGTTTTGTATACTAGAAATATATTGGGACAAATATGGTTGTGTATTTCCCGCTTTTGGATATAATTAACTTCGGTTTCGTGTGTAATTTTTTCTTAAATAATAAAGAAAATTTGCTCAAAATGTTTTTATTTTCCCTCAACCAACATACATTCTTAATTTTTCGTAAATATTTTAAGCAAATGTACACTTATTCCTAAAAAAAATTATTTTTCACACGTAACGAACAATTTCAAATTTAACTGATAAAATTCTATGAACGCTGCAAGCCACTTTGCCCAAAGCGGAAGTAGCATATGCAAGGTGCGAGTGTATTCTGAAGTTACGTGACATTTGTCAATACGAATTTCTATGTAACAATACAAGCGCACTTAGCATTTGCCACCCCATAGAAATATAGCTTGTAGGCTAAGTAACGGGAAATCGGCCGAAGTTGGTGGTCTCAGTATTGTCTCTGGTGCTGACGATCTGTTTCTGTCTTAAAAGGTGACAGCAACAATTATATTTATAGGACGAAACAGGAACAACTACTCGAATGTCCAAGTTTTTCTTTTCTAAGGGACCTTCAATTTAATGTCGAGTTGAAATAAGAGCCGATCTAAGAAGCCTTCACAAAGTCAGTAATACTTTGGACACTTGTCAAAAGTTCACTTCGGAAATCTGACAGTACGCCGATCATCTCCAAAACGGATGTATTTGCATTGTAAAAAACAGTCAAACAGATACTATAGTACAGCCAATGATAGAGGAGCGTATTAAAAGTAGAGCTACCAACGAAAAGTGTCTGAAGCTGCAAAAATTGGTTTAAGGAAAGGGAAGAGGGCACGCTATTATTTAAGCTCACAACCAGAGTGCTCAAGGCGTAGGACCGGAATTTATATGCGCTAGCTAAATTAAGACTGACACTCAGCTAGCCAAAGATAGTTTAATTAAGTACTACACGCAGCAAAATAAAGATTGTTAAGCGAAGAACTTTGAGATTTTTAAAAAATTTTAAGTTGTAAGTTCTTGGTTCAAATATTATTTTTGGTAACAAGAACTGGTTTTTAAATTTTCAAGAATCAGGTATTCGGCGTAAGAAAAATATACTCTCCATAAGTTTTTTATAACATCATTGCCATCAATCCACAACATAAGGGCGTGTTCCACAAGCAAGCGAATAAAACAAATTCAATCAAACTTAACCTCAAAATAGTAGTGTGCATGTGAAAATTGGCTCTCGTAATTGGCTCTCATAAAAGTATAGTCCTCAACATCATTCAGACATTCAAAAAAGCTGGCATTAAGAGACAAGAATTTTGACAACCAGGACAAGAAACTCGGATCGAGTAAATGTATGTAGATTTTACCAAAGCCGCGGGGCAATCAGTTAGAGCTCACTGGTCTTTGGTAGATTCCACGATCATCTGAAAAACTGTCCCCCTCCAGCTTCTTAATTCAGCATTTCGGAGCTGAACTGCAGAACTGTACACGCCATCTATTGGTGGCATAATTGGCTTATTTTTTCTGATTCACGAGAGAGTTTAAAATATTTTTTAATTGCATCGAACAATGATCGTTACAAAACAAAATTTATCTCTACTCAGCGAATCAGCAACTGTGCACTTTGCAAAGACTCATTCCACGTCGATTGGTGTGTGATATGTCCGAAATGTAGCATTTCACCTGAGCCGTAATCGCAAGTGGGCAATCGAAGTGATTCACTTCTGATATTGGTTTATTTGTGCATACAATACCCGCTGCAAATTGTTATTTTTTTTGTATTTGTGGGTTTGTTTTCGTATCACAAATCGCACCAGGAAACAGCAGTAAACAGGTATACGTATTTCAATATCCTGTTGATATCTTACTGTCTGAATGAGATCATTCGGGAAAAAAAATCGCGATAAACAGAAGTTATTGTTGTAAGCATTTATAGTTCTGTAACCATACAACAACAAAAAAAAAAAACCGAAGTATGTATAGATTAAGATTAAAAGTTCTTTTTGGTGAAACAACTCGCGACAAGAGGTCCACAAACCATGAAGAATAAACCTTCGCTCATTCGTAGTAAGTGCATATAACCATGTGTATAGTGCGCCTTTGTGCCGCAGAAGATATGGGAATAGATTTACCAGCAAAGCGACGCAACTATGTAAGTCAAGTGGTTCTTAATGAGGGTTTTATCGGCTTTTTTGTTCGCGAATTTCACATATTCCACGTTATGCATCATGTATGCCTACTCGACGGAAAATAATAAATCAGACAAAAGGGACTGTCAGTCGAATACGAAACGGCATACCAAAACATACACCATATATGCACAAGCACATACATAGCACAACAAGTAACAATAATCCAAAATCAATAGCTCTCGCATAATATGGGTCATTGGCAGTTTGGTGTTTTGTTCGACGCGCATATTTGCTTACAAGCTTTAAGGTGGGAAAAAAAAGAACGACAACGGGAGAAAGAATAGAACAAGTAAAACGCCATAAATTTGGGTAAAGGTGAAATGTACGGTGGACCTGAATGTGGTTCATTGTCGTTTTTTTTTTTTTTTGTGACAGACACACACTCGTTGTGCATGCAAAGGTCGGGCGGGTTCCTTTTTGTTTTGTGCAAGACAATCACCCCTATTCCGAGTGGCGTTTACGACGATTTTAAAAAACCTCAATTTGAATTTGGAATTGGAATTTGGAATTACGAGAATTTGGAATTTCAGTCGTTGAACGCCATTTGTCACTGAAGGTCATTTTGAACCTATTCGCTTACGGCGAACGTCTTGTGAGAAACTTTACTGCCATTCTGTAAGGCGATGAATGCCACAAAAAACGACAAACGTCGTGAAAGTAAAACGCCACTCGGAATAAGGGTGAATACTTATGACCCACAGTCATTCGAAATGAATACGTATTTCGAAATCAGAAAGCTCGGCCATCCACAGTAATTTATGACAAAATGCGGTGTTGGATTCAATTTTTACGAATTTTTTTAGCAAATTTTTAGATAAGAAAATTGGAAAAGTTGCCAAAGGTAAGTTACTTTAGTGAATATAGTGACCTATACTCTGAGGGAAGTAGAGAGATAACTATTTAATAAAACAGCAGCAACTGATGCATAAAGTCCGCTTTAAGGCTTAATTTGCTTAGTTCGACATGATAGCCGTTCGAACTCGAAACTTTCTTGTTTTAGCCAAGGTACGAATGTAGATGCATCAACTACAAAAGAATTAAAACAAATTTGTGAGACGCTTCTCCCTTAACCTCTCGAGGAGACTTGAGCATTACACAGCATTTAATGCTGAAGACCGTCCGAGCTGGTGAGCTCTATAAAGCTCCACGAAAGAAAGAACTTCGTCTTCTTTAGAGAGACACAAGAATGAGTATCTATCAGAAAGGAAATTTAATTTAATTTTGGTGGGGCAAAATGTCCCCATTTATTAGGCTTAATAAAAGGTTTTCCAATAAGAGGTGCTATTTTGGTATTCAAAGAAAAATTTAATTTTTTAAGATAAATGATCGGATGTTTATTTCATAATAAAAAGGAAGGTATGCCGTTAATAATAAAAGACAACATCAGCTAAATGGCCACCACGAGCACGCATACAGGACCATATCCTTTTCAATAAATTTTCCATAACCAAATCGCAAAGTGGCTGCCCTTTGTCCCCGATAGCCTCACGAATTTTATCTTTGAGGTCTTGAATCGACGCTGGGCTGTTGGCGTAGACCTTATCTTTCACGTGGCCCCAAAGGAAGAAGTCGAAAGGTGTTAAATCACAAGATCTCAGTGGCCAATTGTGATCACCTCTTCGAGAGATAGCACGGTCCGGAAACTTTTCCCGTAAAAGATCAATGGTTTCGTTGCTTGTGTGGCACGTAGCGCCGTCTTGTTGAAAGTAAACGTTGTCCAGAACAATACCATCCAACTCCGACCATAAAAAATCATTAATCATAAATAAAATGCCCAATTCCAAAGAACGACGAGAAATGGACAAACCCGGGTTTTCTTCAAAACTTTGGGCTACAGCAGCAATATTCTCAGTTGTTCTTGAGCGACCTGCACGGGTTATATTCTTCACATCACTAACTTGTCCCAACAGCTCGAATTTTTCCACCAATTTCTGTATTGCGGTCCGACAAGGTGCTTCACGACGACCAAAAAATGCTTTAGTTTTGCGAACTGTGACTGCAAGATTTTCACCATTTTTGTAGTGAATTTTAATAATTTCAATGCGTTGTTGAAGCGTGTATCGTTCCATTTTTAGTAATGGCGTAGTTTCTACTTGTCAAATGTCAAAGAAAGTGACAGCTACCGAAATAGCGGTTCATTCACAATAACACCTCTCATTGAAAAACCCTTTAAAAGCTAGAAAAACAAACTAACAATAAAGACTTATAACTAGGAATTAAAGCTAGGGTTTAGAGTGAAGGACGCTGAGTTTAATGGAGGAAGTGCTGCGGTTGAAATCACAAATGGAAATGTTTGAGTTTACCTTCCGTAGCATACGGGAAATTGGTTCGTTGGAGCCGAAGGACGTGCGGTGGGTGTCTTAAATTACGAGGGTAATTTAGGAATTGGTACTATTCCAGGAAAAACGCTCGGAGGTTTTCCAAAATTGTAGTAGAGCCACAGTCGATGTTACGTATAATGGAAAAAAAAAACAATTATTTCCGGACTGCAGATGGTATGCCCCAAACATATATCGAGTTGCAATGTTATTTTAAATGCAGTCAAAGACAATTGTAGACCGTAAGAAAAATATCAAAATTGGCCGCAAACGTAAGAGTAACAAGTTAAACCCACCTTCGAAACGATACCATTTCATCAACAATAGCGCGCAGCCAGTTGTCGTTCACGTAATCTCACTCTATTGCATTGTTTTGTGTTGGAAATGCACTTTTAGCGAAACGACTGCTCGCTGGCATCGAAATTGAATCGAATTTTCAATGTCGCACAATACACTACACAGAAGCACTAAACCAGCGATTATATCACATGGCTGTACGGTGATTAATTATATCGAATAAAACTCAAACGTTACCACAGACGACGACATTCAACGACCGACGACGACGATGACGATGACGGGAATATACAACTTGGGCGGATCACAGCAAAGGAAATATACTCTCTGTTGACTGACACACCTCGGGCACTTGTATTATTATAATAGCTCTCTGTCTCGAGACTAAATGGTGCTAGATAGCAGATACACAACGGGACACTCGCGAATGAGTAAAGTAAAAGTTAGTAAAAGCCGCCAGTCGTAGCTGCTGAATCACATCCAAGTGATACAATAGTTCTGCCTACACCTCGACTCAAGTTAGTTGCTTGCGAAATGCTTGGACATGGCCAAGTGCTGAAGGAAGCCCTTGCAATGACGATTTGTGTCGCAGACCTGAGGGTTGATTAGATTGCTCATATTTATTTGAACTACCTTTTATGTGATGAATTTTGTTTTTTTTTTTCGTTTTTTTCTATAAATGTTACACAGGAGAGAAACTGAAAATAAAATAAAAAAACATATCTTACGCGCAGCAAATGGCCGACTATTTATAAACTTTGTAGACAGTTCTCGGTTTCTAATTTTAGAAATAGCTTTGTGTGTTAATTTTAATTAGACTGCCACTACACCTGCTAGGGCATATTTCGCACGCGCCAGCGCTGCTATTGGCTGAGACGAACGCATAAAGATGGAAAGTTGTTGCTTTAAAGGTGGCGGCTGCACTACACTGGCACTACTCTGACGGCATTCCTCTGCATCTATAGATCGATCGGATTGGGAAATGGTCCGAGGGAAGGCGTACAGGAAGCTTTAAATATTCGAAAATCGCTGAATGCTTCGATTCTGGTACGAGATCGTGATAATTTGGCATTTTTGAATGGAAAGAAAATTTTGAAAACATTGAATCTGGCCCACAGATATATATAAGTCGGGACATGAAACTGTAGATAGACTCGTTGCAAAATGATTTCATTAATATAGTTGACAGGAAGCGTGAAATTGCCAGGTGGAATGGATATTTTAAAAGAAAATCTTAGAAAGCCCTTTTTAAAAATAAATCTCGTTCTGACCCCATTTTGAGGAACTTTTGGGCGATTCAGTATTGAGTTTATAAAAGGTCTACTGCTCCTTGTGGGTAAATTAACAAGAGATGTTCGGAAACATTCGTAAACCGCACCGCTGCACTGATCATTTCGTTGCGCTTAATCCAACTAATCTCTTGTATTCAATTGTAATAAAAATTAGGAAACACTGGTTAACTTAGCACTAAAAAATTTAGGGCCGTTTGCTCATACGACTCTTAGGGTCGTTTGCTCATACGACTCTTAACGATTTAAGTTCTACTTAAATACTTATGGGCTACTTTTTTCAGGTCATAAACTGTCATATAAGAGTTTATGTGGAACTTAGTTCGCTATGAGTCGTATCAGCAAACGGCCCTTAATGTGTTAATTTTATTTTTAGTGCTGTAGATCGCAGATTTTCGTGTCTCAAATCGGGGAATCAGTTACTAAAAGTACAAGCAAAACATTGTGGGTGTTGGGGTTGCATCGACTATTTTAACAGAGATCATGCAACCGCTCTAAAAGAAAACGCCTTCGTTCAAGCAATAGAATAATCGTATCACTGAATTGAGAAGTTCAACTTACAGGCTTTGCAAAAGATATGAACCGCTTCGATACACATCAACATCAATATAAAACAGCGAAGGAGCATTTTTATAGATACAATCAGCCGGCTTAACGGCACCACAATCACAAACGAAAGCCCGGGCAGTGTTATGTGTTCCGTTCGAGTTATGAATATGAAATCATGGGTGGAATGAAATGAGAATCTAAAGGCCAACCGAGCTTGACTTGACAAACTTATAAACATACATAGGGGGTGTCTTTGCAGTGGAAAGTAGGCTCTTTTCAGCACCAAATTACAAAAATTTACATCCTACCTGACATTTTTGAGATTTACACTGCGTTTTAATTTCAAGTGGAAGAGACCTTACAGCAGCAGTTTATGTTGGAACCTTTCGGTTGATGTTTGTGGAAATAACTAGTAAACTGCAAATTAAAAGTCGAGACAACTAACATTTAAAAGGGATTCGTCTACTTTACTTTGCTTTGCGGAGATAGATGTTCGAAAAATGCGCTTATTAAGTCAACAGTGTCCGTGTTGTTAAAACTTACGATTTGTTGGATGAACCCCTATAATCCAACGGCATCTGCGGGCTGAGGACTGTGCCGTCGAAGTAACAACTCATGTCAAAGGAAACTACAAAAATGAGAGAACTTCCGACAATGAGTCTAATGAAACCACAGCTAGATGCTGTGCGTCCGTACGCAGTCTGAGTTTGCCTCATACGTAATCCCGAAGGTGCGATGGATAGGATCATCCTTGAAGACAGAAAAGAAAACTATCACCGATGTTTTAAGACCCCCTGGACTTTGTTGATAGTACAAATTCAAAATCATGTTTGCAATGGTAGCCCAATCCATTGAGTTTCAGATTCGGGCTTTTGAATGCGAAGTTTTACTTCTGCTCTAAACCAAAAAGTACATTCCAACCACAAGCTGTTCATAGCTCACTTTATTCCCTCCTCGTATGTGGACATCGACCAAAGGGGCAATAATGCTGCAGCAAAAATGTTTCCTTTGGTAAATAAACGAAGGAAGGTAATCCTTAGACTCCTTATTCGATAGACAATATACATATGTACTTACCCCGTAATTTGATGCTCAACTTGAATTGAATTTTTGGTTAGAAGCGTGAGACAGTGTGTCCGACGCAGAAGTAATCAACTTATATAAGCAAGCGCGTCTCAGAACAAACTAGTTTATAAAATCCTTAAATTAACATCAAATATCAACTACATTCAATGGAAGCTATGTAGATATACAAAATATCTAATAATAACTCCAAGTTTGTTGAGACCATTCCCTCTTTTGATAAGCCGCTGAGTTTTTGGGTAACCTCTGTACTGGCGAGCGTGCACTTCGTTATTAGATAAGAAACGCTGGACAAAAAGGAAAACTATTCACTTGTATATTCAAATGGCTTTGTAAATAAACACTGCATTGTCACAAGCCACAGCGCACAAATCGCTTTCGGTGTTATCGGTGACCTCACTGCCCAAAATGTGCCACAGCTGATAATCAACTCCAAGATGTAGTTATCTCGCCTGTACTCAATATTTGCTGAAAAAATTTGTCTTGATTCGGTGCATAATATTCAAATAGGACATCCGCAGTATGGGCACTGCATCCAGTAAACACGCCAACCGATTCTCCCACCCACCATGGTAACTTACAAGGTGACACACAAAAGGGGGTCATCCCATCCCACTGACCTGTGTCCTACAAATACAAACGTTGTCGTTTGTGGAAAACACAAGAGTGGCATAGACTACATCAGCAGCGCAATATGACTTACCCTCTTTTCTTGAAAGATCCTTTACATGTCCTAGTTTCGCCCGAGATTGAATTCCCCGATGAAGTATCCGTTTTCGATTTTATTTATGCACACTCGCGTGTTTGATTTATCACCGTGAAATGGATGAGTTTAATGTTACACTTTCTGGCCTATACTCACTACTCAATTTAGAAATTCCTTAATAGTTACTGCGGCTGCGGTATACTAAAGATAAGGAGGTTTGCGGCACTTGCTTAAATTTTACGCGAATACATTCCCAAAAGTCGGTAGGTACATGTGTCGTGTCGTATCAACCGTGTAAAATCGCTTTGGAATTTTCTTACCTCGCACCAGCACCACGAACTTTATTCGTCAGCACAAATTTCAAGAACAAATAAGCAAATAATATGAAGGCAGCGGATTTCTTTTTGCATCAGTGATTAGCAAACAACAAGCAAGAGAGATGAACTAACGAAAAAAAAAAGTGTTTTGTGCGAAGAGATGCATATATTTCACTAAGGATGCTAACAAAAATCACATTGAACACTTTGAACTTAGACTTTGTCTGCCTCTAAGGCGAGCCGAAATGATTTGGTGCGATTACTTTATGCGTTTTCTTACAGAATATACTTTTACCCGGAGAACAAACATAAAATTTGCGCTAATTATTTACTTTTCGACAATTTGCTTGACTGAAAAGTGACGTCTAGTTAGGCACGAAACGATGTTTCATTTGTTTGACAATTAGCCCGCTGGGATTATGGAAATGGAACAATAATAAGAAAGAGTTCATTGCGATTCATTGTTCATCAGCTCGATGAATGCGATTGGATTCAAATGATTTTCTGTGACGTTTTTAAATTGAAGTGGTGGTTAAATTTGAAAACAAAAATATCGTCGGCTTACAAGCAAAACTGACCAAATGCAAAAAGTTCGTTTTGTTTGTTTTGCGTGTAAGCCGACGACATATTCACTAATTTAAATGAAAGGTAATGGTTCATCCAATATTTATAAGAGACGCCTTCAAAACTACTCTTGGTGGAAGAACTGCCCGTGTCCTTTTTCACATCATCCGATATTTATAAAAGACGCCACTATTCTTACCTCTGTCCTTTTTTACATCATGATGTTCATTGACCTCGCTCGCTGTTTCATTTCTTATGAACCCAGCACGTTCTGTTTATTTTTTGACAGTGACATACTCCGCTTTTGACTTAATTCAGGATTTTATTTCGCATCTTTTAAATATTATAGCAACAAATAAAATGTGTATTTTTATAGACGACTTAAAGAACTACTAGTCTAAAGCGAATCTCTTTAAATTAATCTGAGGAGCTGTTACGAAAATAGTAGATATGATTCTAATGTAATACAGTTTAATTATTACTTATAAATTGTCTTGTAGAGCTCACACACATGCAACATCAAGTGCGCCTACTCATCGTCATCATCGTCGTTTTATTTTCGCCAATACTGGGCGAGTTTATGTATTTGCTCAACTAGTGCTGGCATCACAGCCGTTATGGACACATCCAGCAGGGCTTGTAAATGCTGTACCGCCTCCTCATCTGTCAGTCCCAGCTGCAGATTCTCTTCGACTTTCTTCACCGCCTTGTCCGGCTCGAGTGCGATATCTGGCACTGAAGCGTCCACCATCAATGAGAATAAATTCAACATGACATTGGCATGCCGCCGCAAGTGCAAATAGGCAGTATAGCACTGCTTGCGAAACTCATGATGATGCTCGGAAGTAACCCCACCCATCGCTTCGACCATTTCTTTGCTGAGTTTCATTGGTGGCGGCATTGGTTTTGGATCGCGTCCGAGAATGTATCCGAAATCGATGTGGAAAAGTTTGCCATTGGTCGTGAGAAGCAAGTTATCCAAATGACGATCACCGACGCCTTGTTGATCGAAAGAAACGAAAGAATGTATCACAACTGTGGACAGAGAAGAAGCGAATGTGGAACTCACCTAAGAGGTATGTTATGACGCAATATCCAGCGCAGCTCTTGATGTATGTATCCATTGTTTCAGCGGTGATGCCGTACGGTCCTGTTTCGCAGGGATTGTGCTTTCTGAAGAAATTGTGAATGCTACCCTCTTTGGCAAGGACATCGGCGACTGTGTACGAATCGATGTATTGCAGGAAACCGTGCTTGGAGCTAGTCGCCAGAACTTTGTAGGGGGTAAGTTTGAGGTCGAGATTTTCTCTGCGCAGCAGTTTGTCCATCAGCGTTATCATTTGAAGAATAAGTTGATCTTGCCGAAGATCGTCGCCATGCTTGAAGATCGCAACATACTCGTGCGATGCAATTGAGGTCACAAATGTGAGTCTGTTAATCAGAAAACAAACGGAGTAGGTAAATACAAGATGTAAGCTTTTGAAAATTTCTGTTGGAAGCTACTGATTGGTGTGTAGCCCGAGCCAGACACGAACCACTGGTTTGCAATGTACTTACTTGGCTGGCATGAGCGCACTCTTAAAAAGCGACGTATTATTCGGCAGAACCTTTTTAATGTATATATCCGGATCCAGCGGGAATGGAATCGGTTCGAAGTTCGTAAAATTAATCTTAAATGCATCCGATTCCGCTAAGAGATGCTTAAATTTCTCGGTTTTCTTGTTTCGGTTGCCTGGCTCTTTGGCAACCATTTTGACCAGCTTGACCAGCTCGTCTATGAAGCGTTGTTGTTTTTTAAGATTGCTGTGTATATGCTTCAGCTGAATATTACCTGAAAGATGCGCAGAAGACGCCATTAGACCTCAAAGCCCACATATTGAAAGCCACCCTATTGAACTCACCATTTTCGAGGACTTTAAGGAACATTTTCAACACCATCGCATACATGTTATGCACTCGTTCGTCCTGTTTCCTAATCGATTCCTGGTCTTCGACCTCAATCGATAGATACCAGTAAAAGTAATTGGCCAGGGTCGGGTTCTTGCAGGCTCTCTGAATAAGGAATGTCGATAGATCACTGGGCCCAGCTGCACTGTTGTCACTCATCAGCGTATTCGAGGCATCGGATGTGACAGAAGCAATTGAAGCACTTGTCGCTGCATTGTCTTCGTCGCCAGAGTTCACAGATATCGCCATGGGCAGAGAACGTTGTGACACTTCTACTTGCACGGAGCTCTTCTTTTGTATGACGGATTGCTGTTGCTGCTGCTGTTGCTTAGTGCTTACACTCATACTGACATCAGAGGCTGAACTTTGATCGAATGCATTATCGTCAAGGGACTTGACGATATCTCTGTCGGGGGCGATTCTCTTGTAGGATTCTATGATGTCGTTGAAATTCTCGTACTTGAGCGCTTGCACAAGTTGCAGTAGGTACAGCAGAAGATCCTCATCGGGTGCTTGCATTAGGCGGGTTATAGCATACTTCCGGACATCCGGATGAGAGAAAGAGGGGCTCAGCAGCTCGAGTGCGTCTTCCACGTCCATCGGTGTCCATTTGGCAAGCAGGCTTAATGCCTGCAGCACTTCGGCAGGCGTTTGCCAATTGATGCATTTTAGGAATTTTGTCAAAGCCTTCTTGTGCGAACTCAAGTAGAAGCGGAACTTCCAAAGCAGATCCTGTTCTTCGCTGCTGAGCACGCATGTTGGGGGATAACGATAGACGATTGTGTGCAATTGGTCGCGAATGCTATCGGCAAAAGAGTGTGTTACCAGTGGTTCTGCTGTATTTAATAAACACTTACCTTGCGGTTGGTTTAGCGTCACGATCCGATATGCGCGACCTCTCTGAACGTGCCAGCCGATGGTGTTTGCGTTCCACCAAGTTCTCCTGCAAGCAAAATACAATTCGTTCAATGAGCCAAAAGACAACAGACTGCAAATATATGAACCTTGCATTTGCGAAACCATTTCTGAGTTAACAACCGTTTTATGGCCAACCATAATCGAGACCATTTGAGTTTGAGTTGGATTTTAAAGAAGAAGAACGACAGGGGAACCATATAAACAACGGGTCGGTCATCAAAGGAAAACCCTGCATAACTACTAAGCACGGACGAGAGATGTGACACTAATGCGATTTAACGCAGACTGTGTGTAGAAACAAAAGCACAGTTCTATCGACTTTGGAACACATAACGAGGTAAGCAAGTAGAACTGCCAACAACTGAAATGCAACTGAGGCAATGAGAAATGTTTAAATCGAAACCGAGTGGCGTAGACAACCGTGAACAGTAAAACTTTGTATAATTCCGTTGGAGGTGTGGAACTATTAGTAGACTTCAGTTTTAATCTGCGGGATGGCATTCCACAGGTGGCAGTGACATTGCACTGGCAAAAAGAGGGTGTGGGAAATGACTTTCTGTAGTTCGTAACAAAGCACAGCACAGTGGGGCTCGGAACTACATTAAAGAGGTCTTCTCACCCACGTTGAGCTATGTTCAGGCAAAAGAGCTTTCAGATTTTCTTTACTGGGTTCGAAGGTTTAAGGCTCACTTAATTAACCAGAGCTAAAAAGGATCCCTAGCCTTATTGTGCTCGAACAAACTTTATTCCACTAACCTGTAGTATCTCCGAATCGGGAACAGTCACCAGCTTCGGCTTCGATATGATTTTATTTGTTTTGTCACCCTCTGGCTCAAAGTACACAATTGAGTACTGCAAAGAGAAGAAGAAAGAAACACAACATCAGACATTTTCTAACCAACGACAGTCTATAACTCACATTGAAGTCGTCCACAGTGACGGTTGGAAACTCAATCATTAAGTATATGTAATTGGACAAGCGTTTCTCTCGTTCATTTATCAACTCAATCTCGCGAAAAGTAAGCCGATCCAGCCAATCGACTTTCTGCAAGTGGCCATTGCGATGCATCTTTGCCAGCTTACCCAATCGTTGCATTTGGGATTTGCTTGACTCCTTGCCTTTGCCGGGGGTTCTTGATGGATAATTACCATCACCCTCGATGTCCAACCAAACACGCAAATCGTACATACCCTGCCGAAACATGCCGTTCTTGCCAAACAACGATATTGAAGTACCACCAATGATTGATGTTTCACCAGCGCCAGCGCAATCCAAAATAGTCAACACCAATATTGCTGTTCTTGGCAAATCGGAGAAAAGCATCGGCAACGATATCCATTCGTTCCAACTCCAGCGTTTGGTAAAGGCTTTGTACGATGTTGTCACAGGCAGACAGTATGGTTTGCCCTTGTTGAACACTTGAAGACGCACCTGAAATGGTGGACATGATTCCGAATACAGTCCGGAAAAGGCCAAAATTCTATTTTCCAGAAGTTTCTCGTAGTCGGGTTTTTGTTTTTTACCCTCTAACGTCCCACTTTTTGTAGCATAGAAAAAGAAATGAGAAAACATGATAACATTCGGGGAATTTACCATTTTGCACGAAGGTTGTGAACTTACATTTTAATTTGTATACGTTCGTTTAGCGATGAACTATAGATGTAACGAAAATGATCGTCGGGTTGATCCATGATGTGGGATATGTTTGCACTTTTAATCGAATTTTCGCATTAAAATTTTAAATCCGCTGGGTTTTGTTATCAACAAATGAGTGCAAAGTGAAATAAAACAAATAAAAAATATTTTACATATTTGACAGATGATGACCACAGCTGTTTGTAGCTGTTATACGATATGTTTGATTTGCGAAATTCGTTAAGTCCCGAACAGAATGCAAATTGATTTGGAATGTTTTTTTTTAATGTGGTATTCGATTGGGCTTCTTAAGATTTGCTCTCAGATTTCAGATTTCGTGTGGCTACCACATTAATGTGGTATTCGATTGGGCTTCTTAAGATTTGCTCTCAGATTTCAGATTTCGTGTGGCTAATCGAACACAAAAACGTCACTTGCTCTTTTTTTTGTTGATATTTGTGCGACTGCAATATGTGTAGCCTTCGACACTTTTGTAAGCGTTTTCCATTCACTGGTTAAATTTTATATGAAAACATTCAAAATGCTCGCCCGGATTGATTTCTAAACATTTGTACATAAATAATTAACAAAAATAGATCCACCCGATGCAATGCGTTTCTTTGCAGTTGAAAAAATTCACTAAAATATAAACAAACTCCACTAGTTGTCAAACGCAAATGCACCTGTCGAAGCAAATGTGAGAAAAATTCGCAAAAAAGCTCTGAAATCGGAAAAAGATTGCTTTTTTTGTACCAAACGAACATAAAATTGCTCTCAGAGCAAAAAAGTGTTCTGAGAGCGCCCAATCGAATACCACATTAGAAAGTCTACATCCTGAACAGCCCCATGTAATTAACGTATAACAGTTATGTCATAGATGAGAGATGTCATATCAAAAATCAGCTGTACAAATAAAATTAGTGTTTTCAATTGCATTCACAAATTGTTTAAAACTTCGGTGAAATAATGACTTTAGAACTTTCGAAACTAGCAATCGAGGGCGTGAGACATCTCGGGTCAACGATAAACATCGAAATTAGCCGAAAACTAATTGCTAGCACCGTCAAACTATCTCTCTACGCCGACGCAAGTAAGAACTCTTAAAACTCCATCAGCATAGTGTTATCCACGAATTTCATCTTCAGATGTGCCTCCCAATCCAGAGATTTACGCATCCAATGCAGACTATGCAAAACAAAGTGAATTCGCTGTTGCCACCCTGCTGTTTCTCGCAACCAAGCACGGCTACGATGGCACCAAGCTACGCAACTTCCTCGAGCAACATTCAGTTAATGCAACTATCATCGAAGAACTCGCCAAAGCGTACGAAGCCAATCGCAACGAATTCCTCATGAGACTCCTACGAACCGGCCACGCATTCCCGCACATCACCGACATTGACTGGAAAATCGTCTGTGACGTCAAGTCCGCCATGTCTGACTGCAGTTCGGGTGAGCTCACATTCCATGTGAATCTAGGCAATTATCGAGAAAAGACCGGCGAACGTGAGACAATCGTCGAGTTTGTCTGCAACACAGAAGAGCTCCAGTCGCTGATCAACAAACTTAAAGAAATCGAACGCCACTGTGCCAAGCTGTCGTCCGCCGTAGAGACACCAGCAAAATAGCACCAACCGCACGCTTATCGATCTGTACACATCAATTTATTTCAATTGCAGCAGCAACGTTTTATAATCACAAAGTATAATTTCGAAACATATATATTTTATATAGCATTTCACATTCAATCTCAATTGAACGAAATTTATTTATCTAGCTTGTAGGGATGTATAGCTCTAGATGTAGGAAGAGTGTTATAGAGTTCTAGCCTAAATTTGTTCGTCGATCAGTGACTTTAATAAATCAAAATTGGACGGTGCATTCGAGTAGATCGCTCCAGAGAATGCGCTGTCCTTGTCCGAACTAATTATAATACAGTTGTTTTGTGAGATGAGCTTCATGCCGATGCCACGAAAACGGTCGTCTATTTTGTACAGATTCTTCCCGTTCGCCCACGAGTAGAATGGCTTGCCGCTGAATGGATTCATAAAGTCCGCCCAATAGCCGTGCAATCGAAGGCGGGACGTTATCTCTCTGGCAGCGAGAACAAACTGAAAAGAAGAGAGGAAACCTATTAAGTACATAAATGCGGGGGAGACAATCACAAATTAACTATGTACGGTGCTAAACAAAGTCGATCTTAACTTGTGTTCTCCAGCACCGTAGTGACCAAATACATTGATCACACAACTTTGTTTACATAGTATATTAGACCAATATGCAACTCTTGCTAACATCTAGCCGAAACTATGCAAACAAAAAGAGGAAAAGAAGAACTAATAAAACAGCTCACCTTACTGGCTCCTTGTTCAATATCTCCTTCATATCTGAGGGTCATTAAACTGAGTTTCTCACTTGAGACTACTTCCGGAGCTGGAAATAGCTCGTGTAGGCTTTTCTTTATCAATGAGGGACATTCAGCAACACTAAATTGCAACTTTGCGTCCTCCTACAATGTAAAAACAAAAACAAAAATATTACATAACCATCGCGCAAAGCACATAAGCAATTAAATAAATAACACTTCGCTGTGTTCTCACGAGTGTCAACATTGTGGTCAACTACAATCTGCGTCGCATCTAAAAATAGCAACAACACTGGAAGCAAACATTTACTCACCTTTCCGTCAAAGTCGACTAAATTTTCTAGCGGGACTTCGATTGGTATTGTGGTTGCAGCACTCTGCCACGCAGGTCCCACTGAATTTGGAAAATAGAATCTATTGCCTCTGGGTGCGAGCAATTCCCAGTTGGGGCCACATTCACCACCTAAAAAGTCGCCGTTCTCTAACAGAGTGATAAGCACAAAATAATCGCCAATTATTGCATCATAATCAGATTTTTGTCAAATTTAGCAGAATACTGCCAGTGGAGCAACTAACCTTCAACGCGAGCTTTGCTCTTCACCACCTTGAATGCACTTTCGAGGTCTTTTGAATCACTTCGTCGTGAGTACAACGCCACACTGGACGTGGACAGCAGATTAATCTGTGAGGTTAAAAGCTGTTTCTTATCCAAACCAGCACTGAATCTATTTAAGGTTCTTAAAATCGTATTAGACATAATTTCATTGTTGCACTCGCACTTTATTTTAAGACTTTGTCTCTCGATTATTTGGCTAGTTATCAGGAAATTTAGTTTCTTTCTAATTATTTGATTACACTTTTTAATAATTGTGGAATTGATTTTGTATTTTAATCTGAGGTGGAAAATTATCAAAATATTTTTTTTCCTTTCGTCAATTTTTGTCTGGTGGTAATCAGCTGTTTTGACTTTTCTGCGAAATGAATTTTGGCAAAGTACGGAACGGAATGGGAAATGAATATGGGGGTTGTTCGGTGACACGAAATACGACAATGATAATCGGCGCGATTGTTTTTATTGTTAATAGGCCTCAGGACTATTCACATGAGAGCGAATTGCGAACCGCGAACAAGTGAATATTCGTATTTAGTTTCTGACATTTCATTTACATGAAAACTTTATTTATTCGCAGGTACCCGCGAATCAGATTCATTGTTAAAGGTACAAACGAATTTTTCATTCGTGACTATTTTATGTGGATTGTGAATAAGGTGTAACAGTTGTTCACGGCAAGAATTTTTCAATTCGCGGGAAAATTGCCGTAATTGTAAATTTATCTATTTATAAAACAATTGAGACGCAGGTTTTTTTTTTAGAATAGCTATAATGCTAATTATAAACAAATAACAATTTTCAATTCATATGTACAATTAAATTGATTTGTTCGCCATTCACGCTCATGTGAATAGTCCTTTACAGCAGCATGTTCGGTTTCTTAACGATAATGTTAATAATGTTGTTACTATTAACATTTAACATTTGATTTTATCATATTATTGAAAAATTCTCTTGAAAGTGCGAAAAACAAACTATTGAAAGTCCAAATAAATTTCTAACTCACTTTCCTACAAATCATTTTGTTTTTAGCAAACGTCAAATATTTAATGCGACTTACAATATCGATTGATTTAATACCACCAGTTACAAATTGGTTCTTGAAACCCTAATGAAATTTTGAAGTGGAAAATTTATTTTTGATACATTGGGGAAAGTTTGTATGGAAAATTGGATTTATTGTGAACTATATGCCTGGAAATTATTTTATTGATAATTTTTCTAAATAAAGGCAAGTAAAGTAGAATCTTTCTCACATTTTGTGACTCAGACTATGCATCTATCCAAAGGTGAAGTGATTTCGGATTTGACAGTTGACATTCGCTTCTTTGACGCAAGATGTGCGCATGACACGTTAAACAATTTAGTTATCGACTAGATTGGTCTGTATTAGATGTAACCGGAACGCAAAAACTAGATTGGTCGGTAACGTCACTTCTCCTTTTTCAGTGCCATATTTGCGAACTGTCAACTTTTGTGGTATTCGATTGGAATTCTTCGATTCGCTTACAGTTTTTAGATTTCGTGTGTCTAGTCGAACATTAAAACGTCACTCTTGCTCAATTTTTTTTTATTAAACTTCGTGCGATTGAGATTAATGTATAGCATTCGACACGTTTCTAGGCGTTAAGTTAAATCTCTCGAAATTTGCGCCCTTTCTAAAAATTCGCACTTGTATTGCTAAATCTGAAGCAACTCTGAGAAAAAAAAACAGATTCGCAAATAATTATTATTACTTTATATGACATTAGTAAACCCTTAAAAATACAACAAATTTCTTTCTTATTTATAAAAGAAATTGAATGTGTAATCCTGCAATGTTCAGGTTTGTGCCAACCATACTATGATTTGCCTATGGCATAAGCAATGCACATCGAAAGCGAATTAGAGCAGAAAACGAACTAAAAAAAATCAATGAATGGATGTAAATAATTGACAAAATGGATTCCTTGCAATTTGGTTGATATAAATTTGACGTCGTACGCCTTTTTCTTATACATTTCATGTAAAATATATTTATTTCAGTGGAATCTGTTCGTAATTGATGTGCTAATGTACAAAGCCATTTGGAATCAATTTGTTCACCTACTGCTTTTCATGCTTCACTTCGATCATTTCTACGGCTAGTAAGCATTATGCCTAAAGTCTTTTTTTTCGAAAATACTGACTAGAGTTCAGAATTTCAAATTCGAGCTTGGGTATTGAAAGTAGAAAACTTTAGGTCTATTCGCGTACTCGGTTGAAGTCGAACGCAATCGATCGCAATCGCACAAGGTCTATACACGTAGTATAGATTTAGTATAGACCTTGTGCGATTGCGATCGATTTATATCGATTGCGTTCGATTCAAACCGAGTACGCGAATAGACCTTTTGTTGATACATATTTCTAATTCACTGTAAAAATTTCAAAACAATTGTTTAATTGCCTTGTATACTCGTTTTTATTGATCTTATGATTGTGTTTCTGTGTTTAAAGGGTGAGAGACAGCAACACTCTCTGCAGCTCTTTTCTTCGCACAGATGTGCACCGTAAGCGTTATACAAAAATGCAAGTCCAAGAAGGTTACAAGGTATTTCCATGACAGCCCAACAACTAATTGTATGCCTCCACATAACTATTATCAGTGATATTGGTTAGATAAACATACCTACAGTAAGCATAAATCCATTTTCGTCTTATAAAACTATGTATAACATTTACAGAATGAACCTATCAGAAACCTATCACGTAAGATGAATGGGATGCTGAAAACCAGACCAAAAAATAATTTGAAGAAAAATTAAAAAAAGGACGATCAACGTTTAAATCTCAAACACCTTGAATCTTTTATTGAATCAATTTTATTGGTTTGGTTACGCAACTTAATATGATTACACTCTCATCATTTGTTTACCGCTAAGGGTTTATTTCTCTCATTTTGCCCACAATTAAGGAATGTGGTCAACCTTTGAAGTGCGAGATTTTCAACCGTCCGATAGAGTTAAGACTTGTTGATGTATTTAGCACAGTGTTGCGATGAAAAAATTACTGCGAATTGGAAAGGAAATGCAATAGAAACAGCACCTTGGGTGCACTCATTTAGGCTCAAACCAGGTTGGTGAATAATCTAGTATAACAGTTGCAGACAAATGGGATGTGTCTGTGATTTGTAGTGTTTTAATGCACGATCCCTATTAGTGTGACCAGGCGTCCGGTGTTCTGTGTAGGGTACCAGTTTTAGTGGACGAATGATATTTATAATGGGCCTTACTAATAATCATTTTGAACCGCACCATCACACCAAATATTTCGTAGGTCACAATATGCAATTTTGTATGGAAAATTTGCTCATTGTGAGCTCGAAAAATTTAGCCTGAACACTAAAATAGATTATTTTATTAGTATAGCAGAATATTAATATCAACAAAAATGAATGCAGTTTGTGTAGTCGATTGGGTACTAGCAATTTTAAATCGTGTGTCAAAATCTGAAATGCCCAGTATAAACGCTAAAGCGCAGTATCTTCATTTGTTTCGTTGTATATCTGAAGATATTTTTATCCTCTGTATGTAATTTGAACCATAGGTAGGAGATACCACGTCATGAACTTCTTTTGAAAGTGAGTGCACCTGGTCATTGCAAGAAAATTGTGGACTAGATTAATCAAAGCGGAAATCTTTACTGGAAAACACAAATGGGACGGGACGCAGTGTTCTTGCCCCTCAGTACTAGATTGGTTTTTGGGACTATTTTCAAACTGTTCTTGAAAGCGTTTTCCGACGCGTTTTTAGTCAGGTTTTTGAATGCGTGCTTGGAGTCTATTTATTTTCTCTAAAAACTCAATATGAACGGGGACGTGCAAGTACCTACTTTAGTAAGTCTGACAGCTGTCTGACTAGATGTTTCTCGGTTTTGATTGGGGGAAATCATTCATATGAGCAGCTGTTTCAGTTGAAGTTTATGGAGGGGCAGCCGACGAATCTAGTCAAGAAATTCGTGACTGACTACTAAGTTGACAGTTCTCATATGTAGCTGACACAGAAAAAGTGACGTTCCCGAACAATCTCGTTTTTTTGCGTTCAGGTTACATCTCATCCAGACCAATCTAGGCGACTTAAGATAACTAGATTCTTGAGTGCGGCCAATGCAACTTTTGCAGAAGGAATGTACTGCGTATTCGTAAAAAGTTAATTGTAAAGTTTAATACAACCATTAACTGGCCATACTATAAAAACTCTGTAATATGTCAAATAAAATTCGACGCATTCTTTTTTGTTTTATTCACTCGTTATTTTACTAGTGCCTATGTATCATGATACAAAAAGACAAGTATTGTTGTATCATGCCTAGGTATCTCTTTTTCACCATTGTTGCAGCATGTAAACAACGATTGTGAATTATGAACTCAATATGGCACATCTCTAGAATGAACAGTCACATAAAACAGCTGATACGACTTGTTTTGATCCACTTCTGATTTTTTTTCTGTCTACAAAAGATTTTAACAATAAACAAAGGAAAAGGCATTTTGCTTCATAAACACTTTAAAGTTAAAAATAAACAGATAATCTCTATATTTACAAGAGGCTAGACTGCACACCTTGATTTTAAACAATAGCGATGTCAGCAAACGAAGATAAAGACGTCCTCCAATTTATACCACTAAATTCGTTTGTTAGTCCAACGTTTTGGCATAAATTATCTGAAATAAAAATCGAAATCGATCGTTTATCAGATGCGGCGAGGCCCGTATTTGGATACTACACGAATTTCAACTCAAAGTCATGCTTGTTAGAGGTAGATTATAGTTCTTTCAACACGTAAGTAAACAGATCTATTTGAACATTTGGCTTCCAATAAACTATCTCCCTTTTAGCTCATTCAATCCACCAAAAAACTGTCACACGTCGATTGGCACTCTCTATAACAAGAACACAATCGAAGACTTTAAGGAGTGCAACAAGAATGACTTGCTGCAAGCTGAAGGAAGCAAATTCATGGATGATGTCAGAACGGGAAAGGTGCTGGAAGATCCAAGGCTGCTGTCGCGGTTTATTATATTGTCATTTGCCGTAGGTTTGATATGCACAGTTACGAAACTTGGATTTTGGGTTATTTTTGTTTTAGGATCTGAAAACCCACAACTATTACTATTGGTTTGCATTTCCGTGTCCGTTGAAGCCATCATTGCAAGTTCAACCCGGTACGAAGCCGAAATCTCTGACAAATCTGCCTGAGCTAGAGCCTTTTACAGAAATATTCGCGGGCATTCCCGATTCAGATCGGAGCTTTTTCATTTTGAAGCGTTCCGTTGGAGGGAGACACTATGCTTTAAAAGACCTCATTGATGTAAACAGCTTGGAGTCGAATTTCAAAAATGAAAACCTTGAGGAGCTGTATTTCTGCTTTGCTGATCCAAGTATACATGACAGCCCCTCATGGATTATGAGAACTTACGCTTCGTTTTTGCACCTCATGTGGTAAGTAGTAACCCTTTTTCTTATCAAGTATTACGTGAAAATGCTGTCAATGTAGCCCGGCCTTGAAAGGAAAGGATTTAAACTTCCTGGGAGTAAGGTACAACTCAGAGTCGTCGTATGGCAGCAGCCTTCTGTGGAATGTACACCTACCAGCGGATAATGGCAGTACCGATCAGATGCAATTTGTTGGCTGGGAACGAAATAAGAACCACAAAATGGGACCTCGAATGGTCTCCATGAGGGACAGCATGGATCCAGCAAAGTAAGTAGCTTACTGCCTAAATAGTGTTTTTCAAAAGCCTCTCCTCACAGGTTAGCCGAAAACTCCGTGAATTTGAACCTCAAACTGATGAAGTGGAGACTTGTACCTGATTTGGATCTGGAGAAGATGGCAGAAACGAAATGTCTGCTTTTTGGAGCCGGAACTCTCGGCTGTGGCGTTGCTAGAAACCTTTTGGTTAGCTACCATCGCCTCGCACAAGCATACTTATATAAATTGTCTGTCCATTTCAGAGTTGGGGATTCAGAAACATCACTCTGATCGATAATGGGAAAGTTAGTTTCGCCAATCCTGTTCGGCAGAGTCTCTACACTCATGATGATGCTGTTAAGGGAAACATCTCAAAGGCCACAATTGCCGCCGAAAGATTACGACAAATCAATCCAAACGCTGTGCGTGTCCTCGAATATCAAGTAATCTGACCGCAACTCATTGTTGTCTATTTTCAGGTTACAGAAGGTTTTGTCATGCAAATTCCCATGCCGGGTCATACTATTGGCGATTCAATCAAAAAAAATGTTGTCGACGATTTAGAGTTTATCATTTCATTGGTCAAAAAGAACGATGTCCTCTTTTTGCTTACTGACTCGAGAGAAAGCCGATGGCTGCCAACGATGCTCGGCGCTACATACAACAAGGTTCGACCTAACACTAAATGCTTTCAATTCTGATGATGAAGTTCTTGCTTGTTTTTAGATCGTGGTAAATGCAGCACTAGGGTTTGATAGTTACCTGGTTATGCGCCACGGCAACGGGAAGGGAACACCGGATGCCTCCAAATATGTGGATATTGATGATCTGAGGTGCATTCCGGGTTCAGAGCTAGGCTGCTACTTCTGCAATGACATAACTGCTCCTGGAAATGTAAGTACCTACTTGCTACAGTTTGTTTTCATAAATTCGAGTGCCTGTAGTTGGATTAAGGTACAATTACTTGTACTAGGCGAAATTTACTCGCAACATCGTACAACCATATGAATGATCTCTGTATATTTTAAATTCAACATGTCCATTCCCAACTCAACAGCGCTTGTCCTAAATTTATTGTAACAAAAGAAATAAGAATTTACGCAGACACACCCCAGTTCTATTTTCGCGCTATGCTATTTCATAATCATGACCCGAGTAGGCCACATATCCTGTACACGAGGGATCACCCATTTGCACGTGATCTACTCGCGTCACATGCATCCTAAGGCCATTTATGCACGTGATCTTGAAGCCACACAAATTCTGCAAAATATTTGTTGTTCTGAACGCGAAAGTGCAGAATTGTCGTCCGTCGACGGCGATCAAGAATTCGTGTTCCGTAAACGCTATGGCGATGTTGAATTGCTGATTGAAAGTGAACGGGAAACCACCGTGACGTTCTTCGTGGCCAAATCTAAAATACACGAGAAGTTGCAGTTATTCTTCGCTGACATATAGACTGATAAACTTACTCAAAGTTCTTGTTCATTGAATTCCTGACGATGACTTTCTGATCGAAGCGCACACTGAAATGTAACTCTTCTCGTTTGCTGTCACTCTCCATGAATTTAATGATGAATTGTCCCTTTTTATTGTCGAAACATCTCCCAGTTATAACAACGACGTGTCCCGGACTGAATAGAATAGGTATATCGTTGCTGAAGGCCTTGCCAAAGTCAGACGCATGTATCGCTGGCCATGGCACTGGGAATAGCGATCGGTGATCGATTTGTTTTATCGTTTGAATGTGATCGCGGATTTCAAGCGTTCGAATCAGTTCCAGTGGTATACGATACGGGAAAGTGCAGAACGGTCGGCTGTTAATGGAAATGTGAAATTTCTCCTCTGTTGCTAGTATGTAGATCATAAAGAAGTCTCCTGATACGATTGGATTCCGGGCGGTGTTCTCATCCAACCGAATTTGAGTCTCTTCTTCGCCCCAGGTTCCATCTATGCGGGAATTTCGAATGATGCAATCTTCGCGGAAATAACAGGATAACCGCAGCCCAATGTCACAGGCGGGATTTGTCGCGGTCTTAGAGGTACACAAGTTGATATGGAATCTGTGGAAATATAGTTTGATTGGATGTGTAATTGAGTAGGTTAATTATTAGGTAAATGGTATAGCTGGACTGACAGCCATTTCAAAACATACTTCATGCACAGGTAACTTCAATGAACTAGCTATATCGAAAGGAATTGTTGGAAACTGAGGGCTTTTTCAATTAGGATGGATCGATGCTGGCAGCCTGTGGCAAAATCACAATGGAAAGTTACACGATTGAGCAGCACGTCCACATGATAAAACTTCCTTATCAAAGAAAGTGTTCGTCATTGAAAACGTTGCCGCATTGCCCCCATTTAACGACAGGGAGGTGGGCCTTCAAAGTCGACTCTCCCAACAAGCAGCCAACACCTATAAAGGAACACTAAATCGACTGAGAACATTGCCGCGGTGTATGAAAGTGTACAGGAGAATCCAAGGCAGTCAATTCCACGCCCTGCACAAGAAGTTGGCCGTTCGCAGTCGGGAATTGGGACTACACCAGTACAAGATCCAATTGGCCCAGAAGCTCAAAGTTATTCACCATTGACAACGCCCTTTGTACGCTTACTGGGATTCGGAGCGTTTGCACGAGGTTCCCAAAAGATCGTGCGATTTGACCCCGTTCTACTTTTTCTTGTGAGGTTATCACACGCGGCTTGTTTTATTCAACTTCATCATCGACCAGTCATTATTGAAAAATTGTTATTTCGTCACTTGTCGAGTTAGCTTCAAAGCGAATATATATATTTTTTGCCTAACAGTCAAAAGCGACCTATTTTTCATACAAAGCTAGTACTAATTTCCAAAATGGCTCTTTTATTTCTCTAAATGAAATACATAGGCTTCATTTTTAAAAGGGAACTAGGTATATAATTTTGAGCAGGGAACTGTCAAAAAACTTAAAACGGTAGCGAAAACTTGAAGCCAACCAATAATTGGTATTTTAAATTCAATTCAATGTCCTTACAAGAGCTTGTGGCTTTATAAAAACTACAAATCTGAAGTTGGAGTTTTAAGGTCCGTTATGCGTCCGAGTAAATGAATTGATCTGATGGATTTAAGATCTCTGCCCTCTGGGGTTTCTATTAAGGAAGCTTAAAAGAATGATGTGAAAAAGCGCCTTAAACATTATTGCGATAAAAACCGTGACTTGAAGACTTGAAATTTTGTAAAGATACTATGGATGTAGATGTTTTTATTATATAAGCAGGTACTAAAGCCTGTGTGGATGTATGGCAGACAATTTTGGGGTTTTGCCAGTGACTCGAATCTAAACATTTTACAAACTTTTCAAAACAAATTGCTAAGATCATTCGTCAGTGCACCGTGGTGCATTAGAAATAAAGATAAAGACCTCGGAGTTCCCACGGTTAAGAAAGAGCATAGAAAGCGACTATTATGACACTTTAATCACCCGGTCCGTTTAATTCTTGGTGAAACAAATTTATTGCGGCGTCAACAACGAACTTAACCTTCTGACTTGGCCCTAAAATGATAAGCCGCGTTAAAATTGCGGAACGAGCAGGAACTATCGCACGAATGTTGCCTGCCAAATGTGTATAACTTCGTGGTAAAAAAAAGTGCTTCATGAGTCATAGCTTTGTATATATGTACATTCCTATAGTAGCGCCAAGAAATCTAATAAATATGTTGTACCAGTATCCCACAGAAGCTTTGGCGCTTCAATCGCTCAATAATGAAAACTGGTTTTTGTCCTTAATTCATTTAGACGGAGCTTTAAGTTTTTATCGGTGTTTCGTCAAAAAAAAGCTATATTTAAACGAAAATAATCGAAGAAAATAATTTGTATTTTGGACTGGTTGCCATATTTAATTTTTCCTTCCCGATCACTATCTAAGATTTGTTACCAAATATCTAAATCCGTCAACATAGCAATACAGTATTTTCAGCTGCTATATAAGTAGGTAGATTATGAAGCGGGAGAGCCTTCGAGGGGCTCTGGCACTGCGGCTTCTTATCTTAAAGGAGCCTATTGTGATAATTGAAGTAGATGGATTTTATGACGTCCTCCCCGCATGAATCCGTCCATCTAAAAGTTTTTTTTTTTCATTTTCATTGCTAGAAAATAGTAAGTATACGCCCCCAAATTATTTTTTGTTAATTTTTTTTTCCTTCTCTTTGGCAACTGTTCTAGTAAATTGTTATCCTTTTCATCCTTCTAATTACCCCTCCGCTACAAGCCCGATTTGAGGAGGGTTTCGACTTAGAGAGAGGCGACTATATGGGAAAATTAAAATCTTTTGTCTAAGTTTTAATACATTTGTACGACTCATGGAAAATTCGACTTAAGGATGATCGACTCATGGAGGTGTGACTGTATTAAGTTTTTGTAAATAAATATTTTTTTTCCGATTCTGTGGGTTTAAATTTAAATTTCTTCTCCTAGTAAAGGGAACTATGATAGCCTTATTGGGGTTAATAGAAAGGTCCTCTTTGCGGCACCAGTCTAACACTATCTTAAGAGCGCTTTGCATAAGTATTGTAACTTCATTTGCTTTTTTACTCTTAACGATGATGACTAGGTCATCGGCGTAGCCTACAATATTGAAACCTGAGTGACTCAGTTCACGTAATAGATTATCTATCACCAAAGACCACAGTAGAGGTGAGAGTACTCCTCCCTGCGGGCAACCCTTTACGGCTGTAACAGATGCTGTGATTGGTCCTCAAGAGGCCGTTATTTTTCGGCTTACAAGCTTCGCTTTGACCCATTTGATGGTTGGTTCATCTATATTTCTTTGAAGCAAAGCATTTGATATGGAGTCATATCCTGTGTTGTCAAAAGCACCCTCTATGTCGAGAAATGCGCATAGTGCAATCTCGTTACAACTGTACGCATCCTTTATGTGCTTAGTTAGCTTTAAGAGTGCACCTTCAGTTGATTTGCTTTTCTGATAGGCATACTGACAGGGGTGTAGAGGTATGCTTCGAGTTAAGCAATCTCTAATGTGTACGTCGATTATTCTTTCCATTGTTTTCAGGAAAAACGAAAACGAAATAGTTGGATTTTTATAAATATTAAAACTTGGGCATTTCTACCATCCAATTGTTTTTCAATGTCTATTTGTAGCTTATAGTTTGGGTAATTTTTAAGTTTTTTAGGGGTATCGAAAAGAGTCTTCGGGATTTTCTGATATGGTTCATTTTCTTTCATTTCATTTTCTTCATTCTGGAAATATCGGTAATCAGGCTCAAGAAATTCAAGGGGAAAGATACAATCAGGTAATCGAGGAAGAGACCAATTCTTTAAATATGTTTTAGGAGGTAAGGCTTCGCGATGGACTGTCAATTTAGGATCATCTGCATTATTTTTTATTAAATCTGGTAGGCTTACTAAAACTTGGTCGTTGAGGTATCTTTTTCGTTTTATTGGACATTTTGGTTTAAAGTTAGACTTCAGATTTTCATAGCTCAATGTTTTTATCCGTGCATACACATATTTCACTACATGATTTTGGATTTGACCCTTTTTTCAAATTTGTCCTCACATTTCTAACAACGAAAAGGACGTGAAAGTGTTCTTCGCAGAAAAATGTGTTTGAAGGTAAACGACCGAATATTTCACATTTTTATGATTGAAACAGAAATTCAAACAAAATAAACAAAAACCGAAACCGAACGACGAATGAATGAAGGAAAAAATCTCAACGAAAGCTTTTTTAAAAGGAATAAAATTATCAAAGGCTCAAAGCTCTCAGTAATTTAATTTTCGATTTGGTATGAGTAGCGACACCTATTAGGATACTGGTACTACTGGATTGGCGCTACTATAGGAATATATATACAAAGGTCATAGTGAGTAAAAATCTCACACTATTATGAGTACGCGCCGACTGTGCTCATAGTTCCTTTAAAAAGATTTCTACCCGCCTCGGAGAGAAAAAAAATGTTTCGCAGATCCAGTCTGTGAGTTTCTCAAAGTAACTCCATACTGCTCCGATTGTTTTTTTTTACTTTATAGCCTAGTATGCTGCTCGCGCTTAAATTAAGTCCCCATAAGCCAAGCAGTACGCAGTTCAAGCTAAATTTGTTAGCCACTGCACGAAAAATCTCTGCAGAATTTAAGTAAGCGTATTTATGCAAAATACATTGGTCGCATTCAAGAATTTAGTCATCTTAAGTCGACTAGATTTGTCTGGATGAGATGTAACCTGAACGCAAAAACTAGATTGGTCGGGAACGTCACTTTTTCTGCGTCAGCCACATAATGAGAACTGCCAACTTAGCACTCAGTCACGAATTTCTTGACTAAATTCGTTGGGTAACCCTCCGATTAACCGGGAAACATCTGGTCAGACTTACTAAACTAGATACTTGAACGTCCTCATTTTTCCACAGCTAAATTTTGACAGATCAGGGAAAATATCGGTATTCGCAACAAAATTTCAAACGAAAGCAAATTAACAGAAGCAAGTCAATCAACTTTACCAACACAGTTCTTTTTCTTTTTACGGAACTTACACTGTCAAAATTAAGCGAACATTAAGGGCCGTTTTATTCATTATTGTTCAATTTCCTGATAAATTCGGAGTTGATTTGAAAGAAAGAGTTGAGCGGCAAGTTGAAAATTGTTTTTTTTTTCACTACTTTAATTCTCAACTCCTCAGTTGAAATTCAAAAGTTGGCGGACTTGCTGTTTGAAAAATATCCCTGGGATATTTGTGGCAGATGACACAAAATGTGTCAGTTTCACTTTGAGAGACGGAAACGATAGATAAAGTCATGGTCGTCCTATTTTTCAAGTCCGTCTCCGTGGTATTATCTTTTATTGTCGTCTCTCACAGACCAAGTTCTCCCCCTCTCCATCCTCTACACTGCTCGAATCAGACTATTATTTCACTTTCGTCA
The DNA here is from genome assembly GCA_948293265.1 of Cheilosia impressa. Classification (NCBI taxonomy): domain Eukaryota; kingdom Metazoa; phylum Arthropoda; class Insecta; order Diptera; family Syrphidae; genus Cheilosia; species Cheilosia impressa. Next base: position 14,999,318 of record OX411883.1, read on the forward strand.
CTTGATTTGAAGAGCTAACAGTCAAAAACCCTAAAAAAACACAATTTATATATAAAACCCCAAGTTTGCTTTCCTAACTTCTAATACATATTTCGGGGTTGACAAAAGTTGACACACTTTCGGTTTTCTCAACTCCGGAATATCCAAAGTTGAGCGAGTCAACTTTGAGTGAATAAAAGCAAATTCTCAAGTTGAAAATAAAAATCCCCAAGTTGAGTTCAACTTCGAGCAAATTAAACCGGCCTTAGGTAATTATCTTGGATATCTTTGAAATTATAGGTTTCCGCTCTTTTACTCGGTTTCATGTTCAATGTTTTTAGCCTCTGTTTGATTGTTAACGTCACAACTGTTTTAAGAAAGCTTTGCAATTCAAACTATGGAATACGGGAAAAAAGTACCCTCCATTTGCCCAAAAAAAACCTCGAAGTGTTGGAAACGTGCAGCGCCAACGATTTGTTTTGTTGTTGTTCACGATTTTCACATTCGTTCAACATTCCCGATTGCATCGCACTTAGTGCTCAAAAGTGTCAATTTAACTGATTTATGACCAGTTTGCATTACCAATTGTATTTTGTATACTTGCCGGCCGGCCGGCGTTGGCGGGAAATAAATAATACTTAAAAAAATAATTTGCGGAAGTAAATTATTCGTGCACTCAAAAGCGTTTTGACGTTTCACCTTACAGAATTCCGACCCAGACTTGGGCATGTCAGCAGTAAACTCTATCCAACGACACTTTATAATCTGCTGCTTACGTCACTTTCAACTGTCAGTATGAATATCATGGGAAATCATATTCCCAAGGCATTTGCCTCTAGATCACTATAACTCTACGATAATAATTAGATAGTGCAATCACGTCCATTTAGCGTATAATTACTTCCTTGTGATGTTATTCCAACGCGTGTAATACAACCGATATCCGATAATTGTGCAGTTTGTGAACAAATTATAATTCCAATTGCAAAGCTCCGATGGATAATTTACACGAATTCACCGCACAAACGAGTGCAAATCCAGTTCGCGGCAATTCAATGCCACCTGTGTCTTACCTAGAAGCTCCGTCGATTGTTTTCCCCACAATTACTAGAGAATGTCCGAACTCCAGATGATGAGAAAGATTTCCAACAAATTCCGTTAGCATTTTATATATTATTTATATTTATATTACAACAGACAAATGGCAAACAAATACTTGTTATTTTGTAAGCAATTTCAAATGAAAACATCAACTACACATGCAGGCTCACTAGGTGTAGCTTTTCAGTTGACTGTCTGAGAAATTTATTTACCTATATCGTGGCTGACGGCAACCTAGTGTTATCACATTTTTAGAATTTCACCTTAATTTATCTTATCGCACGAAGGTATATACATTTTTTCTTTTTGTAAAGCAAATTGAATTGTAATCGTGTTCGAATTCTGTGGGAACTACACTTATCAGCAAGTTGCTCATTGAGTTGAAAATTCTTTAAACAAATCGGTGGTACAACGCGGTAGTATATGACGCGTCAAAGTAATATTGTTGCCGTAACCGCTCAATTCGAAAGAGTCAACAATGAGAAGGCGATTATGGTGTTATGCTTGAAAGGTATTAAGATGGAAACCAACGCACCTCGACACAGATATTTCTGTGTTTTGTCTGAGAGGCAAAGCTTTCGATTTGAGATAGTTGTAACTTTTAATACAGCAGCAGGGTCAGTGGCCAGTGCTGCCTCTCTAAGAGGTCGAAAATGTAGTAGAAAAAAATTAAAAAAACAAATTAAAACATGCATTAAAAATGTAAAGAACTTTCCTCCTTAGTGTACCAGCATTTTACCTGTTGTCGTCGGCCATCTTTTATTGTAACGCGCGGATATCTGTCACTTTTTGTTGGGCTTCATTCTGGCTTCTTCTTTTTTTGCTTTGGTCTTTACATAATTTTGTGTAAAATTAGTTAAGCGAGAAATAAATAAAAAGAATATTACTATAAACACGAACATATTTTTTTACAATTAATAACAATTATTTGCCCCTGAAGAAGTTGGAAAATACCAACGAAACGTAGAGTGGAAAATAATGGAACACTAGTTTTAATAAGCCCAAGAAGAGACATGCAATAACAATTATTTTTTTTAAGTAAATAAACATTAAATAAAAGATTAAAAGAAAATAAATTAAAACAGCTCGAAATTGACCCAAAATGGCGATTCAAAACTTCATGTGCACCCACCACTGACCTGAATTCATTGTCTGAGTCTTCTTTATGAATTTGTAACTAAAGCTTTGGGAAAAAAATAAAGTACTAAACGAAATGTTTAGTACATTTTTCCTTGATACTTTTGATGTGTGGAAATGAATAATGAATAATTTTACGTACTGAAGTACAAACGCTACAATTGTAGCAAGGGGGCAGCGCTGGCTCTGTGCTTATTTTTGTATCTACTAAGAGAGAGAGAGCGTATTATTTTGGAATAATTGAATACCTATATTTGAAAGCTTTTTCAACCTGAGTGTACAAATGGTAGCAAGTAGCATCCAAAAACTATAAGCCGTGTGGGTGCGAGTGAGTGGCGAACATTGAACCAAAAAAGTAGTTCTCAGGGGAGGCTCGATCCCAAATTGCTCTTAGTTTGGAACTTGGGCCCCTCATTCGTGGTAGGTGATTCAATAAGGGCCATTTTATTCACTATTGTTCAACTTCCCGATAACTCCGAGGTTGACCAACTTCGGAGTTGACTTGAAAGAGAGAGTTGAGCGGCAAGTTGAAAATTGTTTTTATTCACTACCTTAATTCTCAACTCCTCAGTTGAAATTCAAAAGTTGGCGTACTTGCTCTTTCCGAAATATCCCTGGGATATTTTTGGCAGGTGACACAAAATATGTCAGTTTCAACTTTTGATTTGAATTTTGTGCGTTGTTTTCAATATAATACTCGTTGTGTGCAAAGAAGAAAAATTCAATAAAAATGAAAAAAAGTAATGTAATGTAAAAAAAACCCATGAGCTGTACTCTCTCTTCGATGTAAGCCACTTTTGTCTAAACGTGTTTTGTAGGTGAGAGGGTATATGTGCCCACTAGCTACTAAAGAATAGACCGACAGCTAAAAGAACATTTCCTACAAGTTTGCTCCAAAGTTGCAAAAAGTTTGTTGTAAATTACCAGATAAAATCAGTTGGTGCATGGAAGCTAGGGCGTCAGGTGATCTCTTAGGAACACCAAACGAATTATTATGACAGACTAGGCCTATGGTCCTGACGGACCTGTGTTAAATATTTATTTATTTATAACTAACTAATGGTTGCAATATGGAAATAGTGGACCTAATGCGACGCAGTTGTGATTATTTTTTATTGTGGTTTCTTATGCCTTCTGTGAGAGAACAGCACTGCTAAAAACTCAAAATCGAGTTGCATTAATGTAATCTTCGCTGCTTGAATCAGACGATTGCCAATCTTCCAATAATAATTGCCGCGAAACATAACTTCAATATCAAAAATTATTTTTATTGTCGGTCTTTAAAAGCGAAAATTTGACATAAAACTAGAAGTTGAGAGCTAACGTCTACTATTTCGGGGAGTTGAGCGAACCCAAAGTTGAACAACTCTCGGTTTTCTCAACTCCGGAATATCCAAAGTTGAGCGAGTCAACTTTGAGTGAATAAAAGCAAATTCTCAAGTTGAAAATAAAAATCCCAAGTTGTGTTCAACTTCGAGTGAATAAAACCGGCCTAAGTGTTTTTCTTATTGACGCAAGCGGTAGGTTCTTCAAGGCATTGATTTATTTTGATGTACAGCTCACGAGTCTCTACTGATCAAATGTTCGTTTCTGACTGAATTACCTTGCAACTACAGTCGAACTTCGATAACTCGAACCATCACTTGCCACAAAAATAATCGAGTTATCAAGTAAAATACAAAATTGATATAAATATGTATACATATGTATTTGCGAATATATAAGGCAAACAAAATACAAGAAAGCAACATATTTATTATTTCAAATAGTCTGTTATAAAGGGTTTTCCAATAAGAGGTGTTATTTTGGTATTCAAAGAAAAATGTCATTTTTTAAGATATATGATCGCATGTTTATTTCATAATAAAGAGGAAGGTATGCCGTTAATAATGAAAAACAACATCAGCCAAATGGCCACCACGAGCACGCATACAGGACCATATCCTTTTCATGAAATTTTCCATAACCAAATCGCAAAGTGGCTCACGAATTTTATCTTTGAGGTCTTGAATCGACGCTGGGCTGTTTGCGTAGACCTTACCTTTCACGTGGCCCCAAAGGAAGAAGTCGCAAGGTGTTAAATCACAAGATCTCGGTGGCCAATTGTGATCACCTCTTCGAGAGAACACGGTCCGGAAACTTTTCACGTAAAAGATCAATGTTTTCGTTGCTTGTGTGGCACGTAGCGCCGTCTTGTTGAAAGTAAACGTTGTCCAGATCAATACCATCCAACTCCGACCATAAAAAATCATTAATCATAAATAAAATGCCCAATTCCAAAGAACGACGAGGAATGGACAAACCTGGGTTTTCTTCAACACTTTGGGCTACAGCAGCAATATTCTCAGTTGTTCTTGAGCGATGTGCACGAGTTTTATTCTTCACATCACTAACTTGTCCCAACAGCTCGAATTTTTCCACCAATTTCTGTATTGCGGTCCGACAAGGTGCTTCTGCTTCACGACGACCAAAAAATGCTTTAGTTTTGAGAACTGTGACTGCAAGATTTTCACCATTTTTGTAGTGAATTTTAATAATTTCAATGCGTTGTTGAAGCGAGTGTCGTTCCATTTTTAGTAATGGCGTAGTTTCTTCTGTCAAAGAAAGTGACAGCTGCCGAAATAGTGGGTCATTCACAATAACACCTCTCATTGGAAAACCCTATACAAAATTGTATTGTCATAGGAACATAGGTCATAGGAACAAACAAACACAGTGTCCCCGAAAGCGATGCATTATAAAACGAACTTGTAAAAACACGCAGAATTTGGGAATTCGAATTATCGAAGATGATTCCAAATAATCTCTTCGAGTTATCAAGACATTGTAATAGAAGTTCGAGTTATCAAATACAAATTACATGCAAATCTTAGTCTTATCTCTATTGCCAACCAATTTTATTCGAGTTATTAAATATTCGATTTATCGAAGTTCGATTTATCGAGGTTCGACTGTATTTGTTCTTAAAAACTATTTTTTCTATTTAATTTGACTTCATGATGTCATGCAAAATAGAGGAAAACCAACCAAGTACCCTATACGTTTGTATTTCAATAAATTTGCACTAGGCGCCCATCGTCTTCCAGCGCCCTACGCAGTTACACGCAGTAGAGATATGGCTTGTCCGGCCCTGGTTCTGACAACAGGTGCAATTTTAAGAATTTACTATCACTAGATTGCGTGTTATTATTAAATTTTATGTAAAAAAGATCGACAACATTACACGCGTTGGTTTAAATCTAAAATTGCCGGATTTTGCCCGCATTGACGTCAGACTTTTTACATTCAACCGAAGTGCTAATATTTGAAATAGAATGGAGAAGGCAAGGAAACCAACGTTTAATCCTATGAAAATTGAAAAATTGTCGACACGATGTCTGTTTCTACAGATCACATTACTCACTTCACCTTTAGACTTTCTCCTTCCACTGAGGGACTAACGCAGCCCGACTGGTAGCAACCTTGAAGCTTTTGTCACGGCCAGCAATATTTCTGTTGGGTTGTATGTCGCTTAAAACTCTTTAAGTCGCCAGGACCTGTAGAAAATAATAACAACTGAAATTTAACAGTCTAGTCTCTGAATATAAGTTTATCTTGATTGTTGGTTTTTCTAGGGACTGTTCGAATCTATCGCTCATTCAAAAATTATGAACTGCAGTTGACGTTTTTATACTAAAATAAGCTGTTTCGTTAAAAGAGCTCCAATGTTCGCGTATTCAGAATGACGATGGAGAACTCTTGCTGTTTCATTGAGGTTGGTAGCGATCCTACTAAGGCTTTCGATTTATAAAAAGGAATTAAGCAAAGTGACGCGCTTTCGTTTGAATTTTGTAAAATTATTCTTACAAGAAGTCACCACTGGAGGCACAATTTTTCAAAAGTGCTCATCTTCCGCTATCTTAATTAACTCTACAGATAAGATTTCGCTACTCTCACTACGTATTACTTGAGAGCGCGAAAATCTAGAGGTTTTCAAAACGCGGCAGTGAAATGATTCGTTCTTCTTACGACAGAATTCATATCGTCTTCTCGATTTGACAGTAGAAGTGGTTTATCCAGGTTCTCAACACCGAGTGTGACTCTCTTCTAAAGGTCCCCACTTCCACATTGAACAGATACCTATTCAAGTAAAATACCATTTTAATTGTGCTCATGTTTATTTTTATTTGCAGTCCTTGAAAGACCGAACACTAGATCAACAATGTACAGTTACTCGTCCTGGTGTTTCTAACATTGCTGCTAGCTATGCAGTAGAGCTGCTTGTTTCGATTCTTCAACATCCAGACAAGGACTCAGCGCCAGCCTATTTCTGCGCGAGTGGAAAACCAAATGCCAAGGTTCCCGAAGGCCTTCTTGGGATCATCCCGCATTCGATACGTGGAATGCTTTGCAACTATGAGAATATCCTACCAGCTACTAAAAAGTTCACACAGTGTATCGCATGTTCTGAGGTAAGAGCTGACAGTATTAAAAATTTAACTCAAGTTGTGTTTGTCTTGTTTGTCCAAAGTTAAGAGTCACGTTAAAGCCAGTCCAAGTTGGGCTGGCCTGCATTTTTTTCTTATAATATGAGTTGCACTAATATTATTTGTTTTTTTATTTCTAGAAAATCGTTAACGAGTTCCAAGAAAGTGGCATCGAGTTCCTCTTGAAAGCGTTTGAAACGACCAAATATCTTGAGGATCTTACGGGCATCTCCGAACTGATGAATCTCGATGCTGATGTAAGTCAATTGAATCCTTATGCAGCAACCTCTGTTAATGTTTATCTTCTTTTTTCTGCAGATAATCGAATGTGATGATTCCGATTTTGAACTGTCTGACGAATAATTCCGCCTACGGTGCTCAATATATGCATTTTTCAAATCCTATTCTAAGTCAAAAAAAAAATATGTTCCATTAACGCTTATATTATTTATTCCAGTAAATAAACGTAGAACAGTTTGTAATCATTTTAAATTGCTCTCTTCAGTCAATCTTGAGAAGAAAACAAACTAGGTTACCATGTTATGCAACCGAACCAAATGACTTTGTGCCACATTCATACAATGGATTGCTGCTCCCCCACCGCGCATCGCCATCCATCCACACATTAATCTATTTGCAAAGAAGATGAAGTAGAAAAAATCGACTCCGGAAAATTGAACCTCAGCAATGTGGTGTAGAGAACCTATCTATGAATAGTTTCTTGTCATCGGGACCGAAAATATCCTGCGGACATGGTGAAGAAGCGAATGAAAGCGATGCTGCTTCCACATTCCCATTTGTCACTGCTCCCTTAATAATAATGCCCTCCGCGTCGGCTGTGTGAATGTTTGTGTGTGTGTACGCGTCGAAATAGAAGGAGAAGAGTCGCATTAAAACCATGATTGAAAATGCATCAAGTGTTAGTACCTACCTAGCAACATTGCCACCCCAGAGTAACAACAAAAGATCCAAGCTCGGAAATGATGGTATTTTTTTTTGTATGGCTTTCCTTATCGCAATGGTAATGTTGGGTAGTTTGATCGGTTTTTTTGCACATGTACATCTAATATACAGGATGCAGTGATTCGGGGTGACACACACAGACTCGATGTTATAACTAAAGTCAGAGCAATTGGATTTCATGTTATGGCAAACATTGTTTGGGGTGATGATTTCACATCGATTCGATTTCGCCGATGTGCGACACGTTGAAAGGACTTGTGCTGCATCTAATTTTAGATGTGCGCACGTATGTTCAGTAACTTGCAGTCAGAAAATAGAAATTTGCTGTAAGGTAGTGGGGCTTGCATAGTGCAAATGGCGTTTAGGAATCTTGGGTTTTGTTTGCGTAAACTTTTGAGTTTAATTACCACATTACTGTTCAATTTGCGGAACTGTTTGACGAAGTGAGTCATTGGCTATGAACAGAGGACCAGCCGGAAACTTGCGCTTTTATTTTTGTTATACGTATTGTACATCTGACCTTAGATAAAACAATAAATGTTCATGTGGGCAGATACAACTTCGCATTTTATAGTTGTCCTCTTTAAGAGAATGTGCTATCGAAAAATTTGTTTGTCATCATCTATTCCAATCACTTTATGGGACAAACCCAAGTAGAAGAGAATTGTGTTCATAAAAATGCTAGGCACTTTTATTTGGAGGAAGCTAGAAGAACGTTTTGAATGAAACTAAATGTCGAGATGCACAGCATAAAATATAACAGTTTATACCACTTTATCAGAAGTGCGACTCGGAATGTTTTATTACGCAGTCTTTTACTTTGCTTTGCTAAGATAGATGTTCAAAAAATCAGGCCCACTGTTGCTATTTGTGTCATGTATCGACTCCAAAGCCAGGTACGAGTAATTACTCAACTGACTTCGTCCACCTGTTGGTTTGAATAAGAGTTTGATTGGAATTCAATGTAACAAATTTTATTTCAATTTGCTAGACCAATTTCTAACTTTACCGGACAAAGGTCAGTTATTTTTTCTTGAAGCAAACATGCCGTGCTTAGGACTATTCGCGCACGATTCAACGATAACATCATAGCGCTGGACCAGTAAATTGGCTACCGTGATTGTGCTAAGTCTTTGGAGTATGCTTATCAACATCAAACTGATACTTAACTCGTCAATGTTGAGATATATCGACAAACGCACTGTTAAAAATTAGCCAAAGAGTAGTAGAAAAGAACCGAAAAGTCCATTAGTCAGAAATCGAATTCAAAACTTACAGCCTGAATTTGGTAGACTTCGCTGATACCTCACAAGTCATAAAAACCCTCACAGTTAGGTGAAATTTATTTTGTGAGGTTTTCGTATTCTGGTAGTGCACTCACAACTTGTGACGCTCACAAAAACAATCGAATTTGTGATCTCCTATGATGGAGCAGAATCGTTTGATTCAAAATAAGTCCTAGCTCGCAAGTGACAATATTTTTATTTGATGGCCTTGGTTACTATTTCCACACACTAATGTCTTTTCCATTGGGTTCACTCGGAAACCACTTATTCTGAAATCCAATGCAACAACAAAACTGCTTCTGAAAGAATCCACAAAAGTATTGGTGAAATGCCAAAATATAATCTACAGCTGCTGTCAGCTGACTTGCATAAAATACAAAAACTACACTTGTGTGAGTGCTTTTTGAGTGGATTCTGACTTCAAATCGAGAAGCGAAATTCTCTTTTCAGAATCACCAGAAGAGTACTTTTTGTGCCAATGGAACGGTTTCAGAAGTGATTTTTCCGATTCCGGACTCTCCCAGGCGCTTCTTTTTGTCCAATGGAAAACGACATTAATGACCCGAACTTTCACGAGTCAAGCACCAAAAATCTGTCAAACTCAAAAAATTGAGCGAAACTCTTTCAGAGAGCTGAGAATGTGCTTAGTCAAGAGAATGTGGATAGACTTCAAGATACTGTGAGCCACTTTCACCAAATCATAATATGACAAAAAAATTTATAACTTCCATTTTTGCAACATTTGAAACTTTCTACGAGAACATTCGACCACCACCGCATTTTCTTTATTTTCAAATAATGTTACTTTTGTGTGCAATTGATTTTCAAGACGGATTTTGGATTTTTTTCTTGTTAACTTTGTGCGTTTGACATGTTAACGATGGAAATTCTCTGAGCTGTTTCGAGCCAAGAGAGGAACTACTCGTTACTCGTTATTTTGCTTATTTTCTCCTTTTCTGTCGTTTTTGTTGAGAACGTGTTTAGACTTTGTGTGAATGCGATCGATTTATATCAGTTGCGTTCGATTTTAAACCGCTTACGCTTAATTATAACCATTTCGGAAAAAATATATATTTTTATAAAAAAAAAATTGATTTGTGACAAATGCAGTTAATAATTTACTTCCTTCAGATCTAAAACATTTGTTAATATTTCGCCTATTTTGCGCAACATCCTTATTTTATATATTTTTATTAATTCCAAGTACGAGTTCAGAGTTTTACGGAAAATTTTGTGCCAATCGGAAACTTACCTTGCTGAGTTGAATTTTTGGTCAGTTTTGATTATCGTAGAATTCGGAGAATATATTATCGAATCACAAGAAACCTCACAAGAGCTTGTGACTTGAGAGGGCTTACAACGGCAGAATCGGGCAGTTAATGTCATCAACCGTTTCTTAGAACGAACTCAGATTTTTAATCCAAATTTAATTGCTGGTTATTATTAGTTAAGAAAAGAAGAGTAGCTCTACAACTACTTCTTGAAAAAACACCCCCCAAATGCGCAGTCAACTGATGGATAGGAATCCATGTAGCATGCACCTACTTGCAGTCAAAATCAGTTGGCAGGATAATATTTAACGCCCAAGCTCAGCCTACTTATATCTAATTAAAAGGAAAGCAACTCGCATTCTTCTCTATAAAGATCAGGCTACCAAAGGTCGCATATAACTACAGCAGTCTTTGTTTTCATTCGCACAAGTGACTGTAGGAAGCTTACGAAAAGTTCCAATCAAATGCAATTGGCATCACAACGGAAAGGGACATTTTTGTGAATCAAATAATATTTTCGAATCAAATGTCCACATGAAAAACATCAACTAGGTATATACGCTTTCACCACAAGGAATACAAAAAAGCACAACCTTTAAAATTAGATTAACCATTTCACCTCTGTGCTTAAATATCCCTTTCACAACACTTTCATCTGGCTCCATACTGTACGCACAGCGCAATTTCTGTAGTCCGATTGATGTTACTTAAACTGCACAACTTTGACTCGAATTATCCCTTTTTGCAGGGATTTGTCAGGGTACACTCTCCGCAGTACATAGGGAACATTTTTAACAGAGACGTATTCACCCCTCATGATAAAACGTCCCGATGCGAGTTTAGAGCTCTTCCCCTGAATAAAGGTATCATTTAACATAACCACATTTCCACCCTTATTTCCTCCTTTACTGGGATGAATTCCCCGCCGAAAAAAATAACCGTTTCACGAAGGGGACCATGACCAACCCCAAACAAGGGTGCACGGCTTTTGTGATTTTCCACAAGAGGGCAACATTGTAGTTTCCTCTATCACCGGCGCCTTCTTCATTCTAGCTTAGTTTCCGTTGAAATGCTGTGCCAAGAGGATTGCATTGGACTTTCTGTCTGCTCTTGTACGACTACATTCTGTATCTATTTACAAAACCAACGTACACTTGTCGGCTACACAACCATGTTCATTCACACGTTTATTGTTTTCCTCACGCGCCCACGCGCTTCAACCATGGATGCCTTCGATGTAGGTACATGAATGTTGGAGCCTTGGCCGCCCCACTTTTTTCTTTTATTGTTCTCGCTTCGACAAACACACACTGCTAACTGTCGTATATGGCCTACACAACCACGCACAGATGCAATATGTCATCCGTTTTACATTTCTCGGTGTAATTTATGTTTCCTTTCGTCAAATTTTCATCACACAATATTCTTTACAATATTGACGCAGGCAAACAAAACAAAACCCAAAAGAAAAAAAATAAAAAGGACTCACAGTCGCATACCTTGAGTCTGTTTTGCTACTGTTGTGTGCGATTAATTAGACAAAACGAGAGCGATTTTGTTGCGTGGTATAAATATTTGAATGCTCCCAGGGCCCACAGGGCTCACTGTCAGCGGGGTCGTGCTGTTGCAGAATATGCTTTGTTTAGATTTACACGGCGCGTATCTGGGTTTGAAAAGAAATCACCATGTGAAGCAACTTTTTGTTGCAATAAGGAATAAGAGGACTTTTCTAGGACACTACGTGGTATGGATTTAACAGTTTGATTTATGCTAATTGCAATTTTTTGGGAAGATATATCTAATTGCAACCGTTCTGTTGTGGTGAGTGTAGGACACAAAGATATACGACTTGGATAATTGGATTAATACGAGCTACGTTATCCTAGTCTTTAAAGTTAGTTAGCGAGACACCGAGCGTGGCTATGCCTTTGAACTTTGTGTTTCTACAATGACCTACTTCATCTACTGCATTGCACACTTCTATTCATCTTACTGTGCACTAACCTTAGTGTTTTCATTTGATTGCATTTGTTCTGTAGAATTCTTGTACTTGCCGAGTGTGTAGCTTTCAAATTAGTGCATTCATGAGCGGCGTGACATTTCGTAAAAGTGTTTCCTTTTCAATGCTTGTGTGTGCCGCATAGTTTCTTTGAGCCACTTCGAAGTCAATTGCTCCGGCGTTTTCATTCACACACAAAATTGATGGTTCGTTACTCGTTAGGCATCGTATCATACGTTGGCAGTCATTTTGATTTAACTTGTGAATTCCCTTCTGAATTAGAGCACGAGCTTTTCGATTAATTACCCCATCTGATAGTTTGAGAATTTTTTATCCGACTCACGCTCAACGCGCGATGCTAATAATCATTTTTAGTGTCCAGGATATAAATATAAAATTACCCATTTAGACCTACAAAATATAAAGGTTGAAAATGATTATTAGTGAGGCCCTACGTCTTGCCCTAAGGCAAAACCACCGTAGGTGAAACTGGGTCCGTTGTGATAACATCTAGAGACCTACCACCTAATCTAACTTTTCAGTCAAGTTAGGACTACAGTTTCACGACTTGAGACAATTTTCTTTTCCTACATGCAAGTCATAAAGTTCTTCTGCGGTTTAATTAGCCTTAAATTCTAATTTCGCGCTGTTTCATCTCTGCACAGTAATGGCATCTAGACTCGTAAAAGCCTCTTCTTGGGACATGTCCACCTGCGTCAATTTCCTCAAAAAGTGCGGATGAATAAATGTATTAACCATTGCCTGACATTTCCCTGTTCCTCTTGGATATTTCACGATTAAGCCATTACCCCGACGGCGACGCACATCGACCTGTTCAAGAGACCCACCTTCGGGTGAGCATATACCACAGTTTAAGCCATAAAATGTTATCGCCCTGCTCCTCATTCAAGTTGGAGAGATAAATGCAAACTTATATACACTCCTGCTCCTGCAGCATGCCATAAACGTTGAATTTAACTCAAATTAAAGTTTAAAGTTGCAAGTGCAACACAGAACCACACACGACCAGTTCTTTTGAATGAAATTCAACTTTGCCATCCGTGCACGCTCAAATAATGCCTTCACAACATTATGATTTCGAGTCAAAGCAATTCCCTTTTCGTGCCGCTGTTTGGCCCCCAACTTCCACAGATCCAAACGAAAATAAGTAAAAAAAAAAAAAACAAAACAAATGGAACTCAGAATGTCCTTGTTTGGGTTGTGTTTTCTAAAATTGTTTTTCTGCTTTCCAGCATCTGATGCATGGCATTAAAATAGAAACAAAATGACAATACACACACAGTGGCATTCAAAATAACAAATGCGTAAGATATATGCAAATTCCTTTTGTCTATCAAGAGAGGAAAGGAAAAAAAAAACAGAATTTCTCCCTAATGAAGTGGAATACGATGAAATGTTCCACATACGCCCCAGTGAACTTTTGAATTCACAATTTGACACCAGCTTGCATATGAACTTGCTGCTCTATGTGTTGCATGGAGATGATAATTTATGTGGATTGTGGATACTGCGAGTATATGAATTTGTGTTGAAACTAGAACAACCAAAAAGATTGAAATATTTTTATTTTTATTTTAATTAATCAAAGAGTAATGGCATTATTCAGGAGAACGTATTCTTGTCGTTGTGTATCGCCCTTGGAACGAGACTTAAGCACTGCACGTTTTGCTGCTCGCCAACGGTGAATGTTTTTCCACTTGAAACTCATCGTTGTTGTCATCATCGTCATCAGCAGACTCATTCGAAGTCACTTTATTCTTTCGAACAAGAATGATTGTGTCCTTTCGCATTTAATGGACTTTTACTTGAAAGTTGACAACTGCAGTTAGAGACTAAAGTACGAGTATGTATGCATTACGATGGATGCTTTGTAGTTTGGAAGTTTTATAAGCGAAGTATTGTCACTCAAATCTGAAGTGAAACGGGCGGTTCATCTGTTGAGAGAAACGAGCCATATGAAAAATGTTGTTCTGACACTGGCAGGTATTTCGCTATCAAAAATGTGAGACGAACGAAGTATGGTATGAAATGGATCACTGGACGACCTTTCAAATATTCTTAGTAACCACACCATCAAGGAGAGTACAATTTTTCAATATTCCTGTGGGGATGCTTAAAAAACCGATTTTTTTTTTAAATATTCCATAACACAGAACCAATTATGTTTAAACTTAAATTAAAACTTAAACTTATTCCGCAACACCAATAATCATTTTTAGTGTCGAGGCTAAATTTTTCGAACTCACAATGGGGAAAATTTCCATACAAAATTGCATATTGTGACCTACAAAATATATGAGCTGAAGGTTAAAAATCATTATTGGTAGGAAAGTCCTATTAAGTTGCATCACTTCATTGACCTTTTTATTGCACTATTTTGGGGAGTGCGATCTCTTTAAGTGGATAGTGTTAAATTTTTCCTTTGCATACTCTCAGTAGAGAAGGGTTGTGATCAATTTTCAGTGTTACAAAATCGGATATTCACTCCAGCCGGGAGGAAAATTCCCGGGCTCACTCTGGAAATTGTCCTTTAACTGAAATTTGTTTTCTTATTCGAAAACATGTAAATCCAATTTTTAATCAGATTAAGGAATTCCTCGCAATCTTAGAGGAATTCATCCTTTGCTTTCTTCTAGTTGTTTGCGTTGTAGTAATCGATTTTAAGGAATGTGGAGGTAGCAACGATTTTTATTTCATTTTGTTCCCTTTAGCAATGCATTAAACTGGTGCGTTGCGAAATTCCAGTGAAACTCACAGCAGCAGGTGAGTGTCTATCTACCCTCTGTACTCGGAGGCATTCCTTTGAAATAAGCACTACAAACAGATTTGCCGGGAAAACTTATTTACTACTAGGAAGTTGATGGAGGAAACAAACAATTAATCTCAAAGTTTTTAATGATGTAAAAGTTTTCCATGTTAATCGGATATCAGAAAAAAACTTCGAGAATCGTTCTTATTCTTTGAGTCCACTGTTGTATGTTAGTTCAAATGCTACAGTTTTTATTGGAAATTTATTAAAATACTCATGTTATTTTCTTAATTTGGCAGTGGGTATCTTTCGGCGCAGTGGCTTAGTGGTTAGTGTGTTGGACTACTAAGCGAGGGGTCCCAGGTTCGAATCCCGAGAAAAACCCAAATTTCAACTCAAGGTTTTTTTCACTGCGCCACCTCTCGCGAACGTCTGACAAACATCCGAGAGTATAACTGTCATGAAGAAGCTTCTCAATTAGCCGTTTGGACTCGGCATAAAATTGTAGATCCCTTCCATTCGTCCCAAAAATGAAAAACTCACACAAAACGAATGGTTGCGAGAAGCTAGGCCCAGGGTCCTACCGACCTGTAGCGCCAACTATTTATTTTTTTTTTTTTTTATCTTTCTACTAACATGAAAAGCTGATGGTTCGAGCTTGAAATAAAAATACGAATGTGAAACGAATTCGAACTCAGCATACTTTTTGGCGGTCTTAAGTTAATTTATTAATGAAGAAAATTTCAGGCTTCTTTGGAAGGCACCAATACTTATACGATGCAACATTAGAAATGATCCTTTTATATTCCAAAAAAATCAGCCTTTTAGGCGGTCCTCCTTAATTTTGAGGTAAGTGGCGAACTTTCAAATTTTCAGAAGATAAAATCTATCCTAAAGTAAATGTAGGAGATCCGGAATTTTAGGTATACATTTCAAAGACCTCTCAGTAATATTCATAACTCTTCTTCTAACCAATTGGCTAGTGTGTGATAAAAGAATTCCAATAAGCCGATGATCGGATATACAATTTTCGGCACCTGAAGAAGAAATGAAATTAACATCCCCAAGCGATTGGCAACAAAATTCATATTTCCAGGTGCCTTTGGATGGCTCTCATATTGCAGTGATTTTTTGTTTTAATTTGCTCACTTTTGTTCGGTTTGCTACAAAAATCGTAACCCTCAAAAGAAATTCAAAAAATGTTAACTCACTTGACGGGTGCAGTGAGGTAAATGCTTTGTTCGAATTTTCGAACATTCCTTAGAAAGGTTTTATTCGTACCGATTTAAGGCATTTGTTAAGCGCTTTTGCTTTCCTATAAACTTTTGCTCAAAGCAAATGAAACTTTTTATTGAGAAGCGTTCAAAAATATCTCGACCTAGTAAGTCTGACAGTTGGCTGACATGATGCGTCTCAGCTTTGATTGCCCCAAATCGATCGTATGAACAGTTTTTTCAGTTGTTGCCTATATGAAGGTAGCCGACGAATCTATTCACGAATTTCGTGACAGATTACTTAGTTCACAGTTCGAATATGTGGCTGACGTAGGAAAAGTTTCGTTTCCGATTAATGTAGTTTTTGCATTCAAGGTACAAGGTACATCCAGTCCAAACAAATAGATGAGTAGATTTTTTAAATTGCCCATTTATACAGTGAAATGTCAAATACAGCTCGTTTTTTTCTTGGTTTTGACATCTCGAGCTGTGAGGCGAGTGTGTTCATAAAACAGACTCTACATGTAAACCTGGTTAGTTTTCCAGATGAATTTTTAAATTTTTCTTTTTTTTTTATAATTTTACTCTCGGATTTTGTGACAGATCATTACAGTGAAAGAATATCGATTGAATTGCCTAGATTCGAATCTTAGAAATGTCGTGACTATTTTAAAAGTCAAAGTGGTAATGAATTTGAAAAAAGCGAATGTAATGTTTTACATTTTCAATAAGAATATAAGGAAAATAAGGGATAAAAAAAGAGTAGAAAGCGGAATTACTAGAATACCTCTCCAGATAGTGAATTCATGCCTTGATAATGAGCTATAGTTGCGTGCAATTGAAAGATCTTTCTGTGCATAATTTTTCGCATAAAATATCCATTTAACAAAATGCAAACGTCAACATCTACTTCTTGAATTACATACGACAAAAAGCGCTGTTCAATTTTGAATAAAATCTAACATTGCTGCCATGACGTTAGTCATCCTCTTCACGCCATTTGAAAACATGTGTCAGTCTTATTTCAAAGAGTGCTGCCATCAATGTTCCAGTGTCTAGTGCAAGTCCTCTTGACGTACAAATTCTTGTCACGTAAGATATACTTTTTCCTATTGAAGTTTTTCTATTAGAAGATGTCTTTATGTATTGTATATTGAATATTTACAAAAACATAAGAAGCACATTTTGACGACTCAGCGCTATGCGTTCTAAAAGATTAGGAGAAAAGAGTCTGGGTTTTGGTTTGCTTTGTCATTGGCATCTGAAAGGAATATTAAAAGAAAAACAGAAGAGTGTAGCTTCATTTATTATTCCAAATTAAAGTACACAATTCTCAACGCGTAAGTTGAGTTACATTTGTCTTTGGAATTATGGAGGTGGGGCTGGCGATGATGCGCTAAAAAGATGTGCGGTATGCTATTTTCGCTGCTTAGGACTCATAAAATATGTCTTTGTGTGTGTTTGCCTTAATAAAGGGTATGGCTTCAGTGATTGGAATTCTTGCACGGTAAGTGACAGAATCGTTGGTGATATTTTTGAGTTAAGTGACATCTGGGCGCTATGTTTGGTATTTCAATTTTGTCTTATGCAATCGATATATGTTATGAGATTGAATGTGTCAAAGTTTGTAAAACGAGGTGGTTGATGTTTCTGAATTCTTGTGACATCCCATCGCATCGATAAAAAACACAGAGAAAAATTAATAAAAAGTATTGACCACTTCATGCAGCCTCAAAGAATACTACTTCAAAATTCTCGAACACTCTAATCCAGTACCGCAAGTATAATATAATTTCAACTTGCAACTAATCTAGGCAAATTTAAGGAAAGCGCCTTCATTCAAGAAACATAAACAGCTGAGACCGCCTGAGTGTGCGATTTAATCCAACAAAAGGACGACCTCATTTCGAAAGGATGACACAACATACGGATATCAGTGAGCTGTATTATACGGTGTATACAGTATACATTATTGCAGCAGATTCAAATGGATGAGAGACCATCAGCGGCAGAGGGCTGAGGAAAACTTTTATCAGGATCAGATTACAAATATTAAACTCTTGTGTATAGAGTGCTCGAGTGTAGTGGAGCGATGATAGAATCATGTTAGACATGCACTTGTATCCACGAGGAGGGTTAAATTCCGGAAACATTTTTTTATATTTTTGAAAACTTGTAGTTTTGGGTTCCTCAAGGATTTGCCATTTTGCAGAGGACTCTCTGTGTTGTAAAATTACCAAAGAAGGAAAGTGTTGAGCTTGAATTTGAGTTTTAATTGTCGTATGTATCGGAAGTTTGTTTAATGAACTAATAAAAGTCAAATGTCCTCGGTGAGTTGAGAGTTTAAACAATGCATGCATTTACTATAGGCACCTACAAAAGTGCATTTTCTTAAGGGAGGTGATTCCTTTTACGAACTGTCTGAGTCTTCGATTCTTATAGACGTTGGTCAGCACAAGAAGCTCTGGATTATCACCATCAATACGGCTTCCGAATGTCATTAACTACGAAAGGCAGAGGCAATGTGGTCTGGTAACACCGGGAGCCCGATCATGTGAGAGGAGAGAGGGAGGTTTTCGACGAACTGAAAAATAACAGTAGCCGAAGATGGTTGGGGTATTTCGCGCGAATGACATTTATGTTTCGTATATAGAGACCAGCTGGGATTTTTAGTTTAGCCAAATTTCACCAAATTCGTCCGTTTTTGCAGGGTGAACTCTTCCCCCCCCTCCCATCAAGACCTAAAGCTATTAACGTCAGAAAAGCTCTTGGACAAGGTGCCGTGAAATGATCTTCTTGACATCATATTTGAAAAATAAGTTAGAATCTCACAAACCCAACTCCGTATATAAAACATTTCAAATGTCTGTGCAATTATTCTCATCCACCGATGACATATTAGAAGCGAGCTGTCAGTGCTGCATTTCTGTCAATTGTAGCAGTGGAGCGACAATGACGGAGCCATTATAGTATATCCATTCAAAAGTGTATAATTTACCGATGATTTTATTGTTTTATATCACGTCCAGTTGTAGACTGCATGGCGACCAAAAACAAAATGTCCGAGACTAACTTTATGAGGACAGAAATTCGCGAAACACGAAAAAACAAAACAAGTGGATGAGGGATCAAAGTCAGCTAAGTTTACTTGTCGACCAGCATTGAAGGGTGTTGCTCGATTGTAAAGCCTAGTATGATGCTCGCGCTTAAATTAAGCCCCCATACAAAAATGACACCAAAGGTAAAATTAAGCAAAGCGGTTAAGCCAAGCAGTACGCCGTTCAAGCTAATTTTGTTAGCCACTGTAAAAAAATCTCTACCGAATTTAAGTAAGCGTATTAATGCAAAATACATTTTTCCACAGCTTAATTTTGACAGATCAGAGGAAATATCGGTATTTGCAACAAAATTTCAAACGAAAGCAAATTAACAGTAGCAAGTCAATCAACTTTACCAACACAGTTCTTTTTCTTTTTACGGAGCACTGTCAAATTTAAGCGCACATTAAGCAAAGTGGTGGAGAGAAAATAAATAATTTTAGCTTTCCTGGAACAGCATACTAGGCTTAAGGCATAATTTATGTTACCTATTTAATATAAACAAATACGAAAAATAACACACAACATCAGGCCTTTTTTTTAAGCTTTGACCTTAGCAAAAGAAAGTAAAGTACGATCATCAGCACGCAATTAAACAGGCATAATTTTAAAGTAGTGAAAGGCTTTGTTTACCTAACCTCGGCAAACTGAAGCAATAACATCAGCGCTGAGATCAAGCTAAGGATTCGTGCTGCCAATCTCTGTTTTTACGGGCCTCGAGAGTAAGAAATCTTCCTCGGGAGTAAAGAAACTGAACAGACGTTATACAAAAGACTTACTATCCGAGTTCTGCTCTGTGATGCCAAAGCATGGACTCAGTTGCTTTGAGCAAAAAGTTATCAGTTTGACCTTTGGTACTGTCTGTATCGAAAGACTTTAGAGGAGAAGTTGCATTCTTAACTAGTAAACAAAATATTTACATTAATAAGCTACGCGTGGGCGTTATTCCAAAAGAAACATTTTATGAAATTTGGACAATTTTATAAATTTTCGTATTGGAATTCTCGCATGTAGGTGGCGCACTGAGAAAAAATTTAATTTATGCTTTTCCGGGGATTTTTAGCAAGAAAATTCGCGTAAACCACTATCCAGGGAACGAAAATTTGTATTTACCCAGAACCGCACTAACCACTGATCCACTGCGCCCAAAAAAAAAAGTTTAAAAATAACTGTTAAAGAAAACCTTATTGACAGACAGCGAAAGGAAAGTACCTTCTACCATGAAAATCAAAACAAAAACAAAGTCGCAAAGTCGTGCAGTTTTTTCAAATTTTATTACAATCAAACGTCATTAGGAATCAAAATAAAATAAAAACGGACTCCCACTTAGCAATGTTTATGCCCCTTGTAGCCATAGCTATAGGAGTAGTAGCAACCAGCTCTAAACGCCGCATCTCAGTAATACATTTCCGCCCCAAATCTCTCATTCATAAGTATGAGCTTTGCACTTTTCCATACTCAGTCGCGACGACACACACTGTCAGGCCATTCAAAAACAAATCCCAGATAAGTCACAAATATTGACACAAAATAAAGTCGTTTAAAGAATTTCAAATGTTTGCATAATTCTCACACATTACTGTCACTTCAAGAGTTTACCAAGCACATCATATTGAACGAACAAAATCTCTGCAGTCCTTGCCACTTTCCCACACACTTATGCAAAGCTATACGATGATGACTTTTACCATTGAAAACGAAAATCGTAGCACGAGAAAACTTTGTTAATATAAAGAGAATGCAACACCTGTATGTGGGTATGGGTACAAGCAAAATTCACTTTTACACACACAGTTGGTTTGGTTGCGGGATGTGCGAGTTCCGTCTTATGAGGAATGTGTCACAAGAGAGTTTTCAAGATGCTATCATGACAGGCAGGACGCTGGAGATGTGAAAATGAATTCTAATAGTATATGTGAAAATCGAGGAACGTTTTGCAGGTGGTTGAGCATTTAAGACTGTTGGAGATTTATTTTAAGGAGAGCAAGGGTACAGTGGAACTACCTTGTACGAATGAGAATATGTTCCATGTCATTGAATAGCTGTTTCGTTTCGAAATCAGTTGACATATGAACGTGTCATTTAAATAGATTATAAAGGACTGATTTTGAAAAGCTAAACAGTGCTAAACAAAGCTTTAAATAAAATCTGTAACTCTGCATTATGCTGCACAGGTGCCACTTTATTTCGACCTAGGGACTTCATGGAGCTTCGGATCGCTTCGGATTTGATTATACTTGGTATACTTGTTGTTCTTGATGGTTTAGCTCTATGTTGGCGAGGACAATCTTGACCTTGTCTGTAGAAAAGCTTTAGTGGGAATGCTACCGACCTGTCCACCTTCTGCAGAAACAAGCTCTGCTATCGCACAGGTCTATACCTATCACACCCCACCGCTTGTCTTATCTACCACTAACCTCAAGGGGGCTCTAGCTTACATGGAATTTTGTTTTTCTGCAAAATGGGGTTACTTTTCAAATTCGACCTTGACAAAAATCAAAAAAAGTTGAAGGTTTGCTTTAGATCTCACAAAAAACAAATGGCTGCAGGAAGCTAGGCTAGGGTGTGCGAACTATTTATTTATTTATATTTTTATGTGATAATTCAAACGAGTCAGCAAGATGTGTTTCTTACTTTTTTCGCTTAAAAATAGTAGCGCATCTGTCGTTTTAAGTGGTTTTTCTTCTCAAACTATCCCAATGTCATTACAGTCCCCAATGTACTTGTAATATGGACTCAAAGCTGTCGTACTATCGTAGAAACACGAATATATAATAAGCTTGGCAGCAAAAGCGGCGTGACCCCAGGAGTCACCAGTCACTCTGACCTTTAAAGAATCCACCGCTGAACTATTGACAACGGTTTTATCTCGGGGGCTCTCTCCTCAAGTCAGCGCATAAACATAGCCTCTGGGGACGTAATATTATGCGTCAATTTTCTCCAAACTTCGCAGCTCCAAAGGTACCACTTGGTACCACCATAATGATGATACCGGGGTCACCTAATTTAAGCTGAATTTGGCAGACGGTATGGCATCTAGCGGATTAGAAAGACCTGTGCTAGTCTGCACCAGTCACTTAAAGTTACTGTTAAAGCCGGATAACAATAACAAACATTCGCATTTCATTTTTGACATTTATGTAAACATCTCTGATTTACTGCAGACACGAGAAGAAAGTCAAAAATAACAAAAGACGCGTGAATATCGAACAGGGTTGATGAACCTCTTTCGCCATCAAAACAACAATCTGCCGCAGGGTTAAACACTTTGACCCAAAGAATTTTTTAGCGATCCATTTGCGATCTAGATCACATAATCCTTTTCAAATTTAGAAAACAATTCAAAACAGCGACGCATAAAGGATACTGTGCGTTAGGTAAACAAAAAATCATAATCAGCTCGACATAATACACATATCCCAGCATTGTAAACAAACTGTCACAGATTTTATGTATCTCTTTTCCAGATGTAAACAAGAAGACGTAAGCGAAAAGCAAATGACATAATTCCGATTGATTACTACGGAAATCATAAAACGAAATACGCGCCTCGCGAAACAGTTCCACTTTCTTCCAATTAAAATTTGGCTATTCCCACAGCGAGATGCTCATCTTGACGTACGTAAGGCAAGGCCATAAATCTGCACGACATGACGTCTATTATCGATCCACGTAAGTGTGGTTGGAATTCTTTGTTATGTATATTGTGGACACGCTTTGCACCCAGAACAGCGTCCATATCAAAAGAACGAAACAACAGAGCAAAACAAACAATAAAACCACTGTACCTTGTGGACAGGTGGAAAGTGGTACAGTTGTCGACGAGGAGACGATCGTCACAACAAAGAGAGTAGCACGCCTCACAGTCACAGTTACAGCAAGATGTCCCAAAGAGATTTTTGCTTTTGTCTGTTCCGTATACGAGTATTAGGCCATGTGCTTACACCTTTATCTTGACGATGCATAAATAGTCGGTGGTGTCTGGTGAAGCAATGCAAAAACCATTTCTTTTTCATCATCAATCGATTGGTAGATGCCAACAGGTGCGGTGCGTATACGCGTGTGGCCTTAAGACTTTCCACAAAGTATCATAACTGTTGTATATCCAAGACAAAACAGACTGTGGTCGTTGCTATTACTGACACAAGTGTGTAGAAAGTGAAACCAGTGTAATTCGCACTAGCATTGAACTTTGACGAGGCCGGTAAACAGCGCAAGACTTTGTAAAGATGGTAAGAATTTTTCAAAAGTACATTTCATTATAAACTTAGAGAAGTTCAAGGAATTGAACTCTGTATAGAGTCTTTGTTGTCTAAATACCCAGGATGTGAGAAAATTTCATCAGCCATTAACGAATCCGCATGCTACTCTGATTTGGGGTTCTGTTATGTAAACAACAATTCAAGTGCACGTATAGTAACGATATTGATTTTGAGTGGTTTTGGATGTGCCAATAAGTGACACGCGCCAAATTGAGTGCATTAGGAAAAGATATTGCGATCTTGGTAGGCGAAACAGCAAAGTTTCATTTTGTGCTAAAAGATAGGTACCTTTCTTATTTAAACTGCCTTCGTTAAGCGTGTTTTTTTTTAGAGGTATAGAACTTCGAATTGAAATAAAACACAAGAAAATCCATTTAATATCCATCAGTTTGGCTTTATTGGAAGGATAATTTAATGCCATTAATGTTTAAATATGATTTCGGGCAAGTGGTCGCCGCGTCTGGTTAGAATAAAGCCAAGTCTAAAGGTCCAATTTTCAACCACTTTTTCGAGCATTTGGGGCTGTATGTCGGCAATAACGCCACGAATGTTGGCTTCCAAGTCCCCTAACGTTTCTGGTTTGTTGGCGTAGGCGAGCGACTGCATATATCCCCAAAGAAAATAATCCAATGGTGTCAAATCACACGATCTTGGTGGCCAATTGACAGGTCCATTCCGCGAAATTATGCGCTCATCGAATGTTTCCTTCAATAAATCGATTGTGACGTGCGCTGTGTGGCATGTAACGCCGTCTTGTGGGAACCACATCTCATCCACATTCATGCCATCCAATTCGGGAACAAAATAGTCGTTTATAATGGCTCTATACCGGTAACTGACTCTCCAGCATCATATCGGAAGAAGTATGGCCCAATGACTCTACCAGCCCCTAGAGCACACCAAACAGTCAGCTTTTGTGGATGTAATGGCGTCTCAAGGGTCTCATGTGGATTCTCTTCACTCCGAATGCGGCAATTTCGCTTGTTGACGTAGCCATTCAACCAAAAATGAGCCTCATCACTGAACAAAATTTTGCGATGAAAATCAGCATCGATATCAATCTCATTTTCGACCCATATACCAAAATCACGACGCATTGCATGGTCTCGCGGCTTTAGTTCTTGCACAAGCTGGATCTTGTATGGTCGCAAGCCAAGATCTTTGCGCAAAATCTTCCATAAAGTTGATGGACAAAGCTCCGATTGCTGTGCACGGTGGCAAATCGATTCATTCGGGTCCTCTTCAACACCTTGCTCTACAGCGGCAATTGTTTCTTCGGTGCGCACTGTTCGACGTCTCTGCGGATGCGTATTATCACATAGAGTAAACGTAGTGCGAAAACGGTCCATGGTTAACCGAATTAATTGCTCTGATGGACGATTATGTCGACCATAAAATGAACGGAGCTTGTGGTAAACTTCGCGAACTGAACCATTATTTTCGAAGTAAATTTGCACGATTTTGCAAGCGTTGTTCACTTGTCAACCTGTTCATGATGAAATGGCAAACCAAACTGAACATAAATGACAGTAGAGTTGCCAGATTTGACCACAAAATGTCAGTTTTATCTCTATTCGAAAAACCAACCTCTAAAAAAAAAACACCCTTTAGTAAAGGTAGCTCAACGCACAGATTCATTTGTGAAACCGAGAAGAATATAAATGTGGAGTCCGTTCCAACATTGAAAATCCTTTAAAAAAGGTATAACGATTTTAAAAAATGTTCGCGTATTCTTCTTCTGCGAGCTCGCTAAATCTGTTCAGTTAATTCGAACGAAATAAAGAAGACCTCAGACTTCCTGCCCACCTAACAAACTTGACACAAAATTGTATTGTGCGTTTACAATTATTTAACTCAATGCCTTAGGAAATGAAAAATTAAATAAATTTGGTCATATTCCAAAGAAATGAGATGGTAATTTTCCACATACCCTGTAATTAATCTATTTAGTACAAACTATTTCTGTAATTTGAAAAATGAATTTAAATAGTGGATAGTTCGCTAAAAACCTACACAACAAACAAGCAGATGGCGACTTTAATCCGAGAAGACTCAAGTCAAGACAAACTCGTTCATGGGTATGGAAATAATAGTAGTTGAAGTGTTGTCCTCTTCCCTTGATGCATACAACTTTATGACCGTAACGAGCTATACCCTAGTCCGAGGACGAGAACTCGTCATCGCGCTTCTGTCAGGAAGTCAGCCTTTAATTTTTGTAAATATATAGTCCCGTCCCTGATGCACATGCAAACCAAAACTTCATAAGTACATAGATTGGTGATAACTTCTCATTAAGTCAATCAATTGCCATTTGAATAAAATCTTAGATTACAAACAATCTCGCAATTTGTTCTATGAGCATGTAGAGACGGAATCGTCCGATAAGACTTGGGCCAGCAGAGGTGAACCTACGAGATAAACTAATCCCAATCGTAGTCATTAAATTGTTAATCAATTATGCATCATTTCAAACACATATTGCAACTGATAGTGATAATAAATTCCCCAACACCAACTGATGCGAGCATAGATTCCTCAAATGGCAATGATCTCGGCGCATATATAAGATCACCTCAATTGAGGACATTTACCAGTTACTCGTAATCTTAGCTTTTTCTTTCACAGATTACTGCTCTTGGAAAACGCGTAATTCGCGTTAACCTTTTTCCAGAGAATTTCTTTCGATTTGCTTACACGTATTCAAAATATTATTGAATGGAATGAGCAATAGGACAACGGCTATGCCTTTTGCTCTTATTTGTCTTCGAACATCTATTCCCCAAGAGATAACAAGTTCAGATTTTGATTTCGAAAAAAAAAACAAGACCAACGTACGCTCCACAGTACTAGCGAAATAAAGCTAGTGTTGGAGCGAGAAAACATCGCGATTGCAACTCTTCGCAAAAAACTGCTGTTTTAGTCATTAATCGTTTGGTCATTGAATTGAGAACGCGGATACCGTTCACGTCGGTAGTTGTAAAGAAGTGTGCTTAAAAGTTTGTTCTAAAGTGTGTCGACACATCAAAAGGATATTGACAATATTATCGCTCATTTAGCAGTCAAGGGAATACATTCTTTATTTTATTTCACCTTCTAGAAGAGAGGTAGGTAAATATTTGTCTGGTAGTTGTTTCAAGGGGAATTACCATTATGATTCCCAAAAGGATACAAGAGTTTTTCACTTTGTTAGCTATGAGTGCCATTTAAAATCAGAGTCTTACTACTAGTCACGGGAATGACTCAGTGCTGCCAAAAAACATTCAAGCGAAGTACTAAAATGTAAATTCAGAATCGCATAAACATAGTATTATTTTTCGGAAAGAACCAAGTTAAAAAAATCTTAATTCACTTAATTGGCGGAGCTTATTGTGACCTTCTAATCATACAGAAGATGCTCTTATCGGAAATGGTGAATTTACCTACCGGAAATCCCGCATTGTAGTTTTCGAAAATCCCGCATTGCAGTTTTTGTGATCTGAATAAGCATCGTTCGATAAGTTTCCGTTTTAGTACTCTTAAGAATTTAGGTTAAGGGGGGATTAAAGAAGATTATCCTGTATCAGGGAGCGTAAAACGAGTCCAGGATATTTATGCCAGAAAGCCCCTCGTGAACTATAAGGTTTGTTTGACGTGGCTAGCACTAGTGCCCACTAGTGCGCACTGAGAAGTGTCAGCTAATTTTCAAGCCTGTCAAAAACCCTGGACTACCCTGAAAATTCGACTTCTATATCGAACGCAAAACGTTGCCCTAAAGTCTGTCAGCTGTTGATATTGACAAATATTTATCTTTTGATAACACTTTTTCCCGTTTATAGTTAAAAATAAATGAACTAAATTCTGAATTTGGGTTTGTATTTATATTGCAAATAGTTGATAAAAGTGTTCGCAATATATATGACGAGTTTGAAAATGAAATGACAGCAATCGAAATGACCGCAAGACTCAGCACTGAATTCTTGCCCCCACAAATTAACTGGGGGTTCAGGGCACAACTAGGGTCTCCTAGAAGCCATATCAAACACAGGTTTTCAGTATCAGGGTTAACCCAGTGCGCACTAGGGCCCACGTCAAACAAACCTATTAATGACTAAAAAAAAGATTCTGCAGAAGTTGTTTCCTGAAAAACGAAATGGAGATGTGGAAGTTTGGAATCACAATCACTTTTTTGTTTTTGCTCTACGGATTAAGGTGACAGTCATGGTTCAGTTTCGGCTTTGCGATCTGTGGTTAGCGATCGTTTTCAATTGACGGCTATTTAATTTAAGTGTTGTCATTATCTACCATCAGTATCGCTTGACCCTATCATCTCTACTACTATTATAATTATATACTTACCAGCCGCTGTGCACATGTTAATTAAATAAAATTTATGCAGGACTTCGGGCGATTGGGGAATGGTTTTACTTATTTTGTAAACTGATCAACTGTCCACTTAGTTTGTTTTTTCAAAATAAATACACTCAACTTTGCTTCAAAATGATTTTTTTACACGAATCGAGGAACAAATTTAATTCTCTTTTTACACGATTTGTTTTGAAATAACGCCAAAGTAACAGTAAAAATAGATATATTTTATAATTATGGTCTACTAGGTATGTGCAGGTATGTATTAACGTACGACCACTAATAGACTACACAATTTATTTGGGAACGTGTCTAACTATCGTGTAAAAACAGAATTAAGTGTATGTACTTCTTTTGAAGAAGGCGAAGCAATACCCTCGTTAACTCAAATGCTCTACTACAATTTTCTATGAAATTTAACAGAATTTAAATCTACTCCGAATAAATCAAATCCATTGCTTTCTACAGTCTACAGTCTACAGTTGTATTTACTTTTATTTGCTACAAAAAATAACAGGAAAACTTTGAAAATTTATCAAAAACGTTGTTAAAGACACTTGCGATTTTGTTAGTCAATGTCTCTCGGGCAGTTTTCATTCATTCAGAGTTTTCATTTTATTAAAGAGAGGGTATTTCGTTCCCCAACTTCCTTTTTAAATCGATTTCTGTATGGTTGGAGAGAGTTGCATTTTTTGTCTACAAAAAATTTGACCAATCTATGATCCTCGCTTTCTAGACCCTTGTCTAAGTGTGTATGACAAGACAGGCGTCTACCCTAACCTAAGACTGAAGACCAGACTTTTACCCACTTCAATATAAGGTCTGCTCCTTTACTTTTGTAGTAAAATTGAAAAGACTGTCAAAATGGCAGTGGTGGGGATAAATTCTCTCACGGAGAAAGACACTTAGGAAAAAGTAATGTCGTTTTCCATTGGTTTCACTCGGGGATCCACTCATTCTGAAATCCAATGGAACAGCAAAACTGCTTCTGACAGAATCCACCAAAGTATTGGTGAAATGCCAAAAAATTATCTACGGCTGCTGTCAACTGACTTGTAACAAATACATAAAATTGCACTTGTGTGTGTGCTTCTTGAGTGGATTCTGACTTGAAATCGAGAAGCGAAATTCTCTTCTCAGAATCACCAGAAGTGTATTTTTGTGCCAATGGAACAGCATTTTTTTGATTCCGGACTCTCCCGGACGCTTCTTTTTGTCCAATGGAAAGCGACATTAGGGAACGCTTTTGTAGTAAACTACGAATAATGACAGATACATAATTCACAAATTCAAAAAAGTGTTACGAAAAGTCGTTATAATTTCGTATAAACTCGAAGAATTTGCTAATTTACTGACAAAATTAGTTGATTCTCCCTAGCGATGAAAGTGATTCGAAATTATTCGAACTTCTTTTTCATGTACCTATCTGGAAGAGTTTGTACTGATTGAACTACAAGCATTCGAGAAGAGGAAAAAGCGAGGAAACGATTGCCCTTTCTTACTCCTTACAACAAGCAAGAATTTCGCCGCGACTTTCAAAAAGAATCTAAGGATAACATTCAATTTTATTTTGCCTCCTGTTGATACCATTTTAATACACAAGAAATCAAAACAAATGCACTCATATGTCAAATAGGACAACAAATTTCAAATCAGCTGTTCATTGAAAGATGACTGACAGCTTTTTCAATTCTACACCAAGAAATTTGTTGAGTAAAAATTCGTAAGATTCTCAGTGGAGGGGTAGTAGCTTGCTCTCTCGATAACGCTCTCTTTTACGAATTTTCGAGTTAAGGAACGGCATTGAGTAAAATGCGTAAGATTTAAAAGTAAGGGAACAGACCTATAGAAATATGTAGCCAAAGAAATAAACTTAACTCAACTCAACTCTTATCGAACGTAAGTCCGCCTTTGCTTTAAAGAAAAGATTTTAAGACCAAACTGATCAGAAATACGCCCAAATGAAGTGTGGATATCGCAAGTCCTGTTATTATTCCTTCGTAGATTGACGCCTATAAACTGGTTACTTTAGAAAGCGGAGTTCAATTTGCTCGAGGAATTTCTTCAACTTAAAAGGCTTGACTTAAAAATAAATATCAAACTAAACATATCCTGCTATTTCAAAGGGGTCCATAAAAGCTGACAAAATCATTTCCAATATCATTAGAAATATCGGCAACTTGCACCTTCATTCGAAAGAAAATTGCCTCCGTCTAAAAAGAGGTAAGATACCAAATAATTTACGCCTCGTCTCGTAAGATGGCATTTTAATATTCCATGGCAAGGCTACTCTCGTTAGACCCTTTTGGATCTCCTCTATTCTAATAGAATGTACTTCATAGAATGGATTCCATATTATACTGCGGTACTCGAGATGAGATCTAACAAATCGTCGGCTTACAAGCAAAACTGACTATGTAACTGCAAAAACGTAGTTCGTGGGAAAACGCAAAACAAGATTTTTGTTTCCTGAATTTCCTATGCATTAAGCAGATAGTCAACCAACAATTTTAAATGTTTTGCATATTTGTCGGAAAAATATCAGCTTTTCTATTATAGTTTTAGTTTCCATCAATAATACAAAACAGAACTTTTTGCAGTTGGTCAGTTTGGCTTGTAAGCCGACGAAATGCAAAAAATAAACATTTACGAGTGAGTGGATCTTGAAAGTCTTTCGAATCCCGCAATATGAAATCTAACATCTGAAGTCTTTTGACTCAATGTACTTGCAAAAGCTAAGTTCTACGTCAAAAATAACTCCCAGATCTTTTTTGGAAGAAATAATGGACAGAGGGGTATTATTAATTACGTACGTAAAGGGAATTGGGGAGCGGTTATGATAGAAAGAAAGGCTTCGACATTTTGAGACATTAAGAAGAAGGTCATTATTGTGACTAGGTATATGGAATGCCGATCAAGATCCTCTTTTAAGACACTGGGAACTCAAAAACAAATTAGGAATGTCACAAATAAATAAAAGGAAGAGCAAAGGGTCCAAATGACTAACTTAAGGTACTCCAGTTCATACCAAACGAACATAAAAAGTGTCCTCAAGCGCTCAATCAAATGCCACATAAATGGTACAGTAGAAATAGATCAACAGTTTTTCTATCGTTGTAATAGTGTCACATGTTCCTTAAGCTAAGGTAAGGTTAGGTTAGTGGACTGCCAAAAGTAGTGTTTATAAAAATAGGTGTTTTATTGAACATCTATCCTAGTAAAGCGATTCCAGAAACTACTTGACACTTCCGAGACTCACTCTAGATATTTATCCCAAGTAAAAGTTAAAGCCTTTTCGAGATATGTTGTTCATGGCTATGTTAGGAAACTTCTTTTAGTACTATTTACTTTCAGCGAGGGGGACTTAGTGTATCGAAAAATCAAACTAAAAGTGTAGCCGTACCTCAAAATATACCACTCTATACCATTCACAAATGTGACTGGGACAGTTTTATTGCGCATTCTTTTTATTTGCGCCTTATGGTGAGTAAATGAAAAAAAAACGAAAGTAATAGCTACCGTAGTTCCGTTCTAAGTTCCTGGAAATAACTGTTTAAAATATTATTTAATTATTGACGGGGAGGAATCGAGAAAGCGGAATTTCAGAGAGAACAGCAACAATGTTGATGGAAGTGTACGTATAGCTATTTCGAATGTTTTAGTTTATTTTTTCAATCACACAATCGCCAATTAGGTATGGAGGAAAAATTATCAGCAATCATGCACAAAAATTCACTGATAAGTAAAATCTGAAAACAGGTCTGCGCAAATCCACATTCAAGCTACCGAGGCTCCTGTGAACTCCTGATAAGCATACACTTTGTATGTGCAATGTGCACTTCTAAGTTCAAACGGATGAACCTTAACGTATTGCACCTCGCTTTGCATAAAAGAGAGCTCACTCATGTAAGGTCTCTGACGTAGTTGTTCTTTACAAATTTAAAAAAAAAAACAAAAACAAAACACGCCACGTCAACGCATTATCGTTAGGATGATCCCACTTTTCTAGAATTTGTCAGCAAAAGCATGATGAATGACCTGATAAACAACAAAAAGAAGGCTCGACCGTCACAGGGACATACCCAAAAAAAACATATTTTACTAGAATTTTTTTCTTTTTTTGTAAGTTAATCTGACCGAAAAGTGCGAAGGTGTCTTAAGAGGTTAACCTTACTGAGATAACATTGTGTAAAATAAGCCCTCCATTAAAATGTTGCGATTTTCTGACGTACTCCTATGAGAAGATGGCACTACCTATCTGTGAGTAGAATGTAAAAAGTCCCTCAGTTGTGGTTCTCTTTTGCAAAGCAAAACAAATAAACTAGGTGCCATTATCAATTTGAAAATATTAAAACAGAATAATAGCAGAATTTGCCTTCCATTATCAATCTCATTTCAGTATTTAACACATGAAATGTTATTCTTTTATTAATTATTGTAACATGACTATTATCATTTGTTTGGCTTATCTCTGAAAGACGTACGTAAACGGTTGCAACCATATTATTCTCCGACTTACAGAAAACTGTTAGTTTAATTATTAGTATTGTTCTTCCTGATAGTTTTTCGTTCTGTATACATATGTAATAGATTTCCGGCGCATGAGGTGAGCGCTGGGCAGAATGAGGCGATGGATTTATGGCATAACAAAATGAACAGTTTTTTTTTAAGTTGACGTCTACGGGGGATAGCCGACGAATCAAGTCAAGATTTTCGTAACTGATTACAAAGCTGGCAGTTTGGTGTTACCAACCAATCTAGTTTCTCATTTCAAAGTAAATCTAGTCCGGATTAAGATAACCAGGCTTTTGAATGTACCCACTGTTTATCTCTCTTCTCAATCGTCATTTCTTTGCGCTGGGAAGACAACTCAGTAATAGGCCCTTTACCAAAGAACTACGGACAGGGAAACTCTAAAAGTAGGTATGTAATAACCAAAGTTGTGCTCTAAGGATTTAAAGCATGGATAACTTGGCAAAATACGTGAGGATATTAAAACCGGTCTGGGAAGAGGCGATAAGAGCGAACTGTATCTATCTTCTAGCTATACAGCTACATCGACCTATTGAAAAACCCTCTAAAGTGAATAGAGCCCCAAGTTAAAAAAATCTGTAGAGGGAATGTAGATCAATGATCCATAGAAGAGGGGCGTCTTTTATTGTAAGCCCAGAGGGTTAACGCAGTGAAGAATGAACTGAGTCGGGGTGACAGAGTTTCATTCACATGACTTTACTTACTTTACTTAACGGGCTCCCGACCCGTGGAGAGTCTCTGCCTGAGACACTACACGTTCACATGACTACTAATTCATAACAAAGTCAGAAATCGCTTATTAGCTCTGAGTGAACAATCGAATCACTACAGTAATTACTGGTACGGCAACATCAACGTCTGAAATTAGCAGTGGCGATTCCTGGTCTTAAGCATTGGGTTAGCTACGTGCTCACTTCTCACAAAAAAAAAAAAAAAAAGCTCACTCTCATATTTTAAAAGCACGACAAAAATAATTATTATGTATTTACTCACATTTATAATCCACGCAAATATAAAATTATAAATCGCACTTTACTTTTGGTATGGAATTCAATAAGACTATTAATTCAGTCAAATAAGAACACATCGACACATTCTTACTGCAATTTGACTAGAAAGAGAAACACACAGAAGTACAAAAAAAGATAACGCGCAAAATATACCTGCTTGCTTACACTAACACTCTACTTTCAAGTTTTATCGCATTTGTTTTGCGCTTACCCTTCCGTATATTTTCCTGTGCTTTGCTTACGACTGGTAGAGGTATAGTCAAATTCCACACTTATACAGAGTGGAGGAAATTCGGTAGCGCAACTTTTTTACGCTAAAATGCTACAAGCAGGAGACTTTTCTATGGGAGTTTTAGATTGTGTGTGTGCGTGCAGGCAGGGAATTTGCGGTATCGCAAGTTGTAACGCTAAAGAGTATTTCAAGTGAAACTTATTGCATGGGAGTATTGTGTTGTGTGTTTGTGTAGGCAAATATTATTTGTAAATGATAGTTTTGTTGCTTAGTATGTCATTGATTATTGCAATTATTAATCTGCATAATTACTTTTACCATGTTATTTGCTGTATTTTGCGTATATGTATTTCAATTTATTTTCTTGGTTTAGCGCCGCTAAACTAGCTAACTGAGAGGAATCGCCCCTGGAAATTAGCTGCACATTGGTTTAGTGACAACAGCCCACCAATAGAAGCCGCATAGTTGCATGGCATTAAAATGATTTTGACAACGATTTATATTTTAGCTAGTGACGAGATTACCATCAAACGTTGCTTACGCGTTTTTTTTAACTACAATAAAACCACAAATTAAGCTTTAAAGTCGTGTCCACTGACAAACATCCGAGAATATAACTGTCAGAAAGGAGCTTCTCAATTAGCTGTTTGGACTTGGCATAAAATTGTTAATTCCTTCCATTCGAGTAAGATTAGAACGGACTTCCTTGGCATCGCCCTTAACAAGATCTTGCCACTTTGGACTTTCAACCACTTGCAATGTGATGTAATATATACAGACTTTGAAAAAGCGTTTGATCGCGTTAACTACAATATTTTAGTTGATTTTTTAACGGATCGCATCCGGTATGTTCGCATAAATGACACGTTTTTGTCACCAGGGGGCAGATTCCGTATAACAATAATCGTCGGGACTATATCGTTTTGGCACTTAGTTGCTGCTTTTGGAGGTCTACCGTTTCGACGATAATCGTCAGAAAAATTACGGAATTAGTGCCCAGTTTATGTTACCTCTCGAGTACCTCAATGTAGTCATTAGGGCCCTCTGCTCTTCCTTTTATTTATTTGTGACATTCCTGATTTGTTTTTGAGTTTACAGTGTCTTAAAAGAGGATCTTGATCGGCATTCCATATACCTAGTCACAATAATGACCTTCTTCTTAATGTCTCAAAATGTCGAAGCCTTTCTTTCTATCGTAACCTCTCTCCAATTCCCTTTACTTACGTAATTAATAATACCCCTTTGTCCATTATTTATTCCAAAAAAGATCTGGGAGCTATTTTTGTAAAACAGCTTTTGCAAGTACATTTGGTCAAAAGGCTTCAGATGTTAGGGTTCATATTGCCGGATTCGAATGACTTTCAAGATCCACGCACTCCTAAATGTTTATTTTTTGCATTAGTCAGATCTCATCTCGAGTACCGCAGTATAGTATCGAATCCATTTTAAGAAGTACATTCTATTAGAATAGAGGAGATCCAAAAGCGTCCAACTAGAGTAGATTTGCGATGGAATATTGAAATGCCATCTTACGAGACGAGGCGTAAATTATTTGGTAT
This sequence comes from Cheilosia impressa, assembly GCA_948293265.1. Taxonomy (NCBI): domain Eukaryota; kingdom Metazoa; phylum Arthropoda; class Insecta; order Diptera; family Syrphidae; genus Cheilosia; species Cheilosia impressa. The sequence goes on from OX411883.1 coordinate 15,034,542, forward strand.
CTAACCTCTTTTTAGACGGAGGCAATATTTTTCAATTATGTTTCTTCGTTATTTGATATCGTTTCATTGGTTTCATATCGAATGTCATTTCCTATTATCGTTAATTGGATTTTATGCTCCTGCGAGGGTTCTTAGAAGTCGTGCTTTATTTTATGTACCTTATCATAGAGTAATTATGGGAACAATAAATCAATTCCTAGATGCCTTAGGGAATCCAATAAATATTCCACCTTGGTACGGACTCTTTAAGGAATAAATTAATTCTGTTGTTAGGCTTTGGTGGTCATTTTTAAGTATATTTTCCGTCCCAAAAAGGAAAAGCTCACACAAAACAATGATTATGAGAAGCTAGGGTTAACAAAAACGGTTCTATACAGAAGTCACAGTTAGAGCCGTCTTAAAGAAATTTGTTAGAGTTATTAAAGAAAAGTTCAAATAAGCAGACGTCAATTCATGTCATTCAATCATCTTTCCGACCTTAAGTTGAACGGGTTAAGCCGGGTTTTATAAAAACCTTTTATCAATGCAGTTTCAATCTTCGGATGTCTTGGAGAGGTGATCAGCTAGGTTCCAGAATCCGAGCGAAATGAAATCGAAATCGAAATTTCAAATCGAGTGAGTTCGATTTTAGTGTTCCACATTTCCACCGATTTACTAATATCAAACATTTTTCGAAATCACTTTCTGTGAAATTAAAAACGGCTGATATCTGTCATTTGAAACGTTACAAAAATATAATTTTGATAGAAATGGTATGCTTGTTTTAAATTTCGACTCGTTTTCGCGATTTATTTAATAATGAAGAAAAAATTGAAAGGCGTATGCTGAGAGACCATTCAAATCCATTGAAAAATGCAGATGCAGATGCAAAAGTTAAAATTTTTTACCTATTTCTTATTCCATATAGATTTTTATCATACTACCGACTAAATAAATGTGCTTTCTTAATGGTGCCTAACAATCTTCGATTCCTTGTACGTTGCAGTTAGCTGCAGCTCTTCGTTTTCTTGCCAAGGAAAACTTTCGGAACGTAATTAAGAATACAATTGGGGTTTTAAAAAACCGTTTTAGGCGCTTGGCGCGTTCTCTTAAATAACAGCCAAAAAAGGTGGTACAAATAATTAATGTTTGTTGCGCGTTGGACAACATTGGTAGGCAATTTAAGCTACGAAATGAAGAAAGTTTTGTGGTGCGGAAAGACGCAAGTGAAATTGAAGAAGACGGCGAATTTACAGAGAAGTTGCAAATCTCAATAAAACCCTTTATTTGAAAAGGTTACAAAAGTGCAGTATTCTTATGCTTGTCCGTTAAATTATATATTTTAATAAATTTATGGAAAGAAACTCTAATGTAAATAGTTATTATTATACATTTTCAATGCACCTGTCGTCTGCTTTTTACTATTTCACACTGATGGATATGATCGATTTGAAATCACTTTTAAATCGATAAAATCGAATTGTGGAACCTCTCAATTTCACTCTGTTTGAATTTCGAAAAATTTGAAATTGATATCGATAAAAGTGAAATGTAGAACACCAAATTTTACTTTTAGATCGATTTCGACTTTGTTTCGAGTGAAAGTGAAATGTGGAACCTAGCTGTATGTTTATCCCATGAATATAGACCTTGTACCTGAATTGAACTTCAGTTGTAAGAATATGATCTTAGGTACATTACCACATAATGCGGCATTTGTATTACAGTTAGTTTCTCTATTTTAGAGCATTACCCTCCGTTTAACAAATGTTGCCTCTTTTCTAACAGTTTCTGTCTATTTAATTTAAAGGTTCGCTCAGCGTTTGAGATGGCTTTGTCCAAAGTCAATAAAAATGACAACGAACAGGAGAAATTTCTGCGGGAAGCAACACATCACTTTCGAGGGATCGAAAAGCCCCTGAAATACGGGCCATCCGTTGAAAGTATGCAGGACCTAATAGCAGCTTTGCACAAGGAGTTTGAAACCAACTATGTCAATATCGAAATGGTGAACCACCTACTCCACTCGTACAAGTCAAATCCCAAAGAGTGGCACAAATTCGCAAAGTTCGATCGTTACAAGTAAGTGGTGTAAGACAAACTACCCATGTACGCCAGAGTTGATGTATTCGTTTCTTTTCTTCCACAGATACACTCGCAATCTTGTAGACGCGGGAAATGGCAAATTCAATCTGATGATACTTTGTTGGGGTGAAGGCCACGCCTCAGCCATTCACGATCACTCCGACTCGCATTGTTTTATGAAAATTCTGAAAGGTGAACTGACAGAGACGCGCTATGAATTCCCAGAGTCCAAGGACACCATCATCAATGCAGTCGCTGATATTGGTCGCAGTAGTGATGAAAACTCTGAAGAGAATTTCGATGGAAATCAACTCAAAGAGTTGGAAAAGTCATCGTTGGCATTGAACGATGTGTGTTATATAAATGGTGAGTTGCACCATTGTATATAAAGGCTAATGGTTAAAGTAAATAATTTTGCGGACAATTTATGTTTAAACAAAGTTTGTTTTCCCTTGTAGACAATCTTGGCTTGCATCGTGTGGAGAATCCTAGTCATACAGACGGTTGCGTATCTCTGCATTTATACTGTCCACCCTTCAATTCGTGTTCGGTGTTCCAGAAGAATTCGGGAAAGAAAATCGAATGTCAAGTGACTTTCTGGAGTAAATATGGAGTACGTCAACCCCAAAGCCAGTAGCGAACGATTTGAAACCATGGTTTAGTTGGCCCATGATGAAGGCGTTGTGCGGGAACTTTAAAACTAGAGAGAAAAAAATTTAAAAACTTAATTAGACTATAGGAAGTTATTATGATTATTGACGCAATGAAAATAATTTTTATTTGCCTTGCTTATTTTATTTGTTGTTAAAGTATGTACGTATATGTGTAATATATGTTATAGAGTGTTTTTTCGGGGATGCAGTGAACATCCCTGATAGCCGTTTATAAAGATTATTTATTAATGAATACGTTTGAAGTTTTCATTGAATACGCGCTGCTTTGGGTTACCTAGTCTTTGGCATCCGCGATGGCTTGGTCTTGAACGTAAGACACCTGGCTTTGGTTTGTTACATTAAATAAGGTCTTATGATCATAGATTATCTTCGTTGCGGGACCAAATGGCAAGCCTATTCGGTCGACGTGGTTATTCCGATGCAGTTGACATTCGATTACCTTGATTGTCGGTTTTAAATTATAATGCATTCTTCCACTGCTGATGTTCGTCTAAAGCAAGCACATTTGGAAAAAGAGTTCTCACATTTGAAATAAAACTTTTCTGTTGCCGTGTTTTATTCATTAATCATCACAGATGTCTTGGGTTCCCTTTTGGTGACACACAAATTAAAGCAAGCATTTTGTATCAAGGTTCTGATCATTTGACTCCTGTGTCACTTTAGTTCTCTTTATGTGACACCTGCACTTTTCGCATACAATAATGTTGGCGTCATTTGATTAGTGCATGTAAGACAAGCTCAACGCCGCACTAGGTCAGTGTTGTTTCTGTATTTTGATCAAGCCATGTGATATCTGGAACAAAATCGACGATAGGGCGGTAAGTTGTGTGTATTGTCTGAAGTTAACAGTTCAAACGCCAAAGTGCTCTGTTTATTGCTTTTTGAAATTCTAATTTTACTAAAAGCTTCACCAAGATATTTTGAAGCAAAACAAATTCAGCAAAACAAATAACTGCACTTGAATTTATAATAAAATTCGTACAGAAAGCGCAATGGAGCATTTTTGGTCTTATTCACAAAGCAATATCTCCGTAGGAATGAGGTCCCCTTCTAAATCAATTATTGCATTAACTAAATGTTTAAAGGCAAGACTTGTAGGCACACAGCTGGAAAATCTTTAATCAGCAATCAAACCAGCAATACAATTGGTATTCAAATATGTACTGTCGTCTTACTGACTGTCCTGACCGCCATACTAGGATCTTCGAAGTGCCTGATTTGGCCGTTAACCTTCACAACTTTAACCACTTAAATCGTGTTGACCAACTCTGTAACCACTCGGCGTAGGCGTCCCCTTACGCAATATTTTGCTCTAAAGTTCATTTTAGTATAATGTACACGTTTAAACATTTTTATTAAAAAGAAACGCAAAACAACACCTAAGTAATAGTATTCATAGCTGCCATCGAGTAGACCGCCTTATTGGACATTCGGTATACCCTCTGGCCCCTTGGATAGCACAGCCTTCATCGTTTTCATCATGGTAGGTATCAAGCCAACGTTCTTGTCCACGCATTGAACTGCGCATCGCTCAAACTGGTCGGTGTACTTTGCTATATCCGCTTCACTAGGACTGGGAGGCATTTTAACTTTCACATCATCATTGCATTGCTATTGAAACGAAAGATAATTAAATAACCCTGATCGCAACAAATTGCATTCATCATTTACCATAACGCATCTTTGCAACCTTCCCTGGAATTCAGCCAATTCGTGTTGTACATAATTTTGCGCTCTGGTAATCGGCTGTGAGCATCTGTCGACGCAATTTTGGACAGTGTCAACGCTCGAATTCATATCCTGACAACACCTTGCAGCACACAAATGCATGTCTGTCTGTAAAAAATTACAATAAGTATTATTATATTGAGACTCGGACTTTCATAACACCTTGGAGGCTTCTTAATCAGCTCCAGCAATCATAACCTTACAAATAGCATGCAATTTTTCGCATATTACCTGCATTTTACGCAAATGTGATTTATCCATGTCATCGATCATTTGGGTGACCGCTTGTTCAATTCTTTGGCGTTGTTTTTGAATCATTTTGTATAAGTTAGCAAAAGTATTTTAAATAAAAATGCAATTTTCCACCGGACGAAATTTCACAAATGTAAAATCCTATTTCTAATGTCAAAAGTCAAGTGAACTAAGCAATCTATTCGCCACATGTGGTACATTGGCGTTGTTATCTATTGGCGGATTTTAAAAACTATTCACGACTGGTTGACAGTAGTGCAACAAACTACGATGCTTTTAACGGTTTTACAGAAAATTTACAATGAATTCTTTACTTCCTCTATTCTAGGAAAAGAAACACTAGCTTCATTATCACAAATTAAAACAGTCCATTTACAGATGTAGAAATAATAAAAACGAAATGATAAAAAAGAAAATGTACTAGACGTTCTCTCTGACTGTCAGTGCGGCGGTTTTGTTTGCTTCAGTTGCGACATTTTTGATGTACCTATTTAATAAGGATGTAAAAAATAAAAATGGAAAAAAGTAGCAAGACAGACGATCGTAAATCGTTACCATAATTATTAATAAGACGAATACTTCTTGTAAGAGATTAACCAATGCGCAAAATTAGAAATGTGAACAAACTAGTTTTGTGAAATATAAAATATTTTTTTTTGTAAAAGAAGAAATGGCCACCTCAGTGAACACTGGTTTTCACCTGTCATATTTGACAATTCTATCAAATTTTTATCAGAAGTTTCCGAAAGGGCGATGGATATTTTTCTGTGGAAGAAGTTATTAACTTAAAATAAAACGTCTCAACCAATTTTTTGAAATTGTTAAATAAATACTTCGTTTTTATGTTAAAATAGAGTCTAACGAAAGTAACAACCGGCGTGGCAAAAGCAATACACAAAAAACTTCAATAAACCCAATCATATATTTACCAAAACAACAAGTAAGAAGAAGCAGAACTTGTTTCTTTTTTAAAGGTGGGTAAAAGATGAAGAATTTCTTCAAAGAAGAACAAGATTGGTTTGTTATTATTTTTGTTCTATCATGAGAACGCCGGCATCGACGAAAATGTATAACTCGGAGGATTTTCATTTGTAGGTCATGACGCCATGTAAAATGTTTTCATGGAAGAATAATATTGCGCAATTTTTGTGGGCGGGTGGGTGTTTCATAGGATATAGGAATATTTTCTGTTCCTTTAGTTTTAATCGTTTGATGGATATAAACACACTAAAAGCAGCATTCATCAGGAGCATGTTCCACCTGGTACTATATGCACAAAATTGGATAAGAAACATTCGTCCGTAAGGTTAAGGTCAGGGGGCAATTAAGTCTACTTTAACTCACCATAAAACCAAATACAAGTAGATAATAAAATTGGTAAATCTACAGAAACAGCAGGAACTTAAACTGTGATACTGCCACTTGGCACTATATTGATTTGGCTTTGCACCAGTGACGTCGTTATATTTACGTGCTTACTATTGCTTTCAGGTAAAGACTTCTCCTTAAATGGTCCTCAACAAAGCATAGCTTATGGCGTCAGAACTCTTGGACGATCTGTGCAAGCAAATATATACCTGTCGGCGGTGTAAACAGGTAAAGCAATCTACCCACGCACTGTGCTATACTATTTCTTCGAACTTTCCTCTATCTTGCAGACGTTCACCTCCAAACACGATCAGCTGATGCATAAAAAAGAGAAACACGATCACAATCCCGCTGAGAATGCCTACGAGTGCAATTTGTGCCAGAAAACCTTCGCTAATCATGGCAACCTAGAGCGTCACATGAAAGTCCACAATGATGTCCGGCCGCATATCTGTTCCGAGTGCAACAAGTCATTTGCTCAGGCCGTGAACTTGCAACGCCATTATTCTGTACACAACGGTGAGAGGCCATATCGGTGCCAATTATGCGAGAAATCCTTCACTCAGCAGGGAAATCTGCGTCGCCATGAACTCATCCATACCGGAGAGAAACCATTTCAGTGTGAACGATGCAATCGTTCATTCTCCCAGCGCATCAATCTGAAGAAACACATGATGGCCCATCAAGGTTATCGGCCCTATGTATGCGGCGTGTGCCAAAAATCATTCATACAGTCGCAAAACTACAAGAAACATCTGGCCAAACATGAAAAAGAAATCGCAAGGCAGGAAGCCGCGGATGCCGCATTGGCAAAGGTTAAAATAGAACAACCACTGTGAGTCACCGGATGCTTTTGTATACTTATTCTATATTTGTTTACCTTACAGAACGTATGGCGCTGCATTATCTAAGCTTAAATTGGAGCCAGCGTGGGTTTAGCAAACGCGCTCTTCTTCAAACTGAGAGAGTAACATTGAGTTTTCTTTTGTCGTTGCAGAACAATGTATGAATGCGGTGTGTGTCGGGCGGTTTTCGATCAATTCAGTGGATTCGAAGCGCATGAGTTCTGTGGGAGTGTGGTCAGTGTCGTCGAAACCGTTATGGAGCACAGCTACAGCCGGGGTTAAGCAAAGCAACCGAGTCGTTAAATGTTTAAGCAAATTTTATTTACATCAATAAGCACATATTCTGTATTAAGTGTCCACGGACTAGTTGTTGTCTGCGTTTTAAATTGTCTGTACATAGCAGTCTATAAAAGCAATAGAAAAATATTGTAGAAATGTTAGCTGGCTGTTTTATTTAAAGGACTTAGGACAGCAAACAGAGAGATGCGAACTCGGGTCGATGTGGGTTTTTGATTAGAAGATGCAGCGATCTAGACTGAGATCTGCAATGTAAATCACTTTTTTTTTTAGTTCCGTTTCCATTTCCGGTAGCAAAAATAAGGAAGGTGGTATATTATGTAATTTCCCGGTGACCGGCAAGAATACTAAGGTGAGGGAACCGGATGCTAGCAAGCAACATCAATAAGGCTAAGTCCGTTTCTGTTCCAAGCGTGGCGCCGGGTAGTCTGTGCATCCCAAATGTATAGGGTGGCCAGGTAGAGTGATACTTTTACCGTTTGTTAAGTTTCATCAGGTGTCAAAGTTACTAATAACATCCAGCTGTCATAATCATAGACAAACCACACCGCACAGGCACCTTTCTCGTAATCCTCTTGCCGCTGGCCAGCTCAAATTTTATTCAAATTCCGCCATTTTGTTTCCTATCGGTGTTATAAGTAAGTCAATTAAAATCCGTGTGACATGAAAAAACACAAGGAGGATGGTTTTGTTTTTATTATGTTTCTGGTCATAATATTCAGTTAGGTTTACCCTTTCCGAACGAGCGAAAATTATTTAAAAATATCGCAATCCCGACTCAGTGTCAGTTGTTGTAAATACGTAATGTGAACTTTGTCGGTCGTCACCATGGCTTCAGTGTGCAGCCAATTCATCGCACCGTGAAAAGGTTTGGTCCAGAGTACTAGTTTGGACCTTAAGCCACCAACCAGACGGAGACGGAGGTGCGCAATAAAGAACACAAAGCGGACAGTATCGAAGAAGACCATGTCATTGAATTGTTCATTGAAGCACTATAGCGAAGCTGAGGCGACCATTTAAGTGACGTGCTATTCCACACATAATTCCATGAATGTAGCTTCAAAATAAAGCTTTACTACCAAAAATGTCCTCACCCTAAGACGAGTTAAGCATCATAAGTCCTGTTTTCTGAGTTTCGATCTCAGCAAAGCAAAGTAAAGTTGGATTTTCAGCACCCAATAACAACAAAGTGGCTATGCGCACACGTTAGGGACACGGTTTAGGTCGACGGCTACGTATTTGACGTAACCTTATAATTAAAATAGTATTTTAAGAAATAAGTTGGGCCTTAAAACGTACAGGCTCGTGCCCGAAAATGAAATACTACTGGAGTTTAGATTCCTTTAAGCGAGCGAAGCGAGCCACATTACCCCTATTTGCCGCGTTTAACCGTAGCCGTCGACCTAAGCCGTTTCCCTAACGTCGTGCGAATCAGAGACAATACTGGTATGGTTTGTCTATGGTGCGAATAGCATCAGCCCAATAACAACAACTTCGCTCTACTTGACACTTCGGGGACGTGCTGAAAATCCTACTTTACCTTGCTCAGATCGAAGCCTTAAAAAACCTGCCTATAGTCAGGTAATCGCTTAGGTATGTGTTTTATTGAGGAGCTTGTAGAAAAGCCATTGTGAGCACGAACTAACTTTTATTTGGGGACATGCGTGAGTGCATATCAGGCTGTGACGAATTTAACCTCAATGTGGGTGACGTTTACCTGCAGCTCTTGCTGTTGTGTTGCAGTTTTAAAATAAATGTAGTAGTGACAAGAGAACTTACACGCCGCAGAGGCTGAGGCACTCTACCGTACTGCAGTCATAAGCATAAGTATCTATGTCAAGCGCAACTAAAATTAAGCCAACGAGGTGACGGGTCCTGGGTTACGCAGTCTTTTTGAGAAAATAATAAAATACACCAATCGACTTGTCACAATGTTACAGCTGTTTCTCTCCATGAATAACGATGATCTTCTGCTGGTTGGTCAAAGGTCACTCCTTTCCATCGCATTGTCCACAAAGAACATTCCGTCTATAACGCAGACTGATTTATTCGAAATTGTTCTAAGTTTACTTTGTAGATAGTGCATCGGTACTGGAGACACTTTGGCCAGAGCGGTAGACTTCGTCGGGCTTGTTCTAGCTGATCTGCTAGGTGTTTCTGCAAGACAGAGTATGATTTGTCTCTGGTTGTTGTTTGTCCTTTTTTCAAAAGCATCTGTGTCGACAAATGTGTTTTTCCAGTAGTTTCTGACTCTTCCTCCGTGTGCCTTTGTCCCCGTCTCATATAATTGCTGCTGAAACACTCATTTCCTGAATGTTCAACCACCAATCTAACGGCACAGCTATTACAAGTCAAATGAAACAAACAAAACTCTTATTGCGTACACTTTATTTTCGTTCATAATTTCCAACAAACAATCAATACCTATTAGTTTCAGTTTCAGTTGCAGTTTTGGTTTCGGTTTTTCTTTTATTGAGATTTAGCTACCAGAAAACGTGTGTATTCTCTGCTTTTCTGTTTTCCTTATTATAAAATCAACTAAATAATTAATTTGTTCTTTAATAAATAATCTATGATTTCCTCCGCTATCCTAAATCCTTCTCAATTGCATTTAATATAATAATGTGCCCTTAGAAACTAATACACTTACATGCTAAACGATAAAAATAAAACAAAATATGAATATAATATGTTTTGTATAATATATGATTTTGTGAAAAAGTATAATGAAATTACAATTAAAGTATCATTGCAAAGGTTAATGTGTGCACAAAAGAAGCACAAACAAAACCAAATCGAACGCCCAGACTTGTGGTGGACTTTTACTTGTCCATTTCGTTTGTGTTTCATTTGCTTGTTACGCACTCAGTCAAACTGCAGATAGCACATAATAATAATACCTTCTCCTTTAGCGTCATAACACGATCAGACGATAAACAAATACACGCGATTCTGATGAGTAAAGTGTTACGGGTACGAATAAAAAGTTGATCGAAAATTTGTACACGTAAGGAAATAAAGTTTTAAGGATTACAAATATTTTCACTTAGCATACGATAAAGCAGTGAAGAGTCGCAAAATGTCGGCTCTTCTGCGTTAATAATTGAAATTGTGTCTATGTATACGGATGATCATGTTGTGGTTGTACATTGTAAAAACTTATCTATGGGAAAGATTAATGTTAAGTGGGGAACTTTCGCTCGGGGAGAGTTTATTATAACGCATCTGTTGGGAAGAAGTCCTTCAGGAGTGTTGTCCGCCGTTTTTCGGCGATGTCCATTTGATTCTCCAAATCGCCTAGATCAGTCGTTTCGGCCCGCTCGATTTTCCACGACAGATTCTCAATCTCGGCTTCGAGTTGAGCCTGAAATTTATTCAAAAACAAAGCATTATGAAATGAATATTGCAGCTAAATCTGGGTATTGACTTGGGGGAGGTATGTGATCGCAGTCGGAATGTTTCAGTTAAATAATCACCCAGCAAAGTTGGGTTTTTGGAACGACATATCCGCTATGGCATTCCGCCAAAGTGGCGGTTACTGTACCTCATAGTAGGGCGACTACATTAAACAGCACGTAACCGGGAAAGAGTCACGTAAAACAAAACAGCAAAATGTTAATGACAACAAAATGAACTAACCATTCTATCGGGCTGTAAGGATGCAACTGTCAGCTATCTAGAGCGCACACAATTGAAAGAAATACGTCCTAAAGTAAGTCAATCTCAAGACCAACATGTGATACGACCCGTGCCGACCATCAACCTGTCTGAGGGTCCTACAGCTGGTGACAACCGGTTGGATCTCTGTTCAGATGATAATACTCCAAAACTCGAATATAAACAGAAAAAAAAACAAACCTCCGTAGAGGAGAACAACTCTTTCGGTGGAAATGAAATACGACTTACGAAGGCAGAGGGTCTTACGGTCTAACCCTACTCAACGCAAAGACTAGCTCTGTGTTTGGCTAGAAGTGATAACAAAGAAACAAAAACAAAGCCTATTCCAACTGCGACACAATTCGTGCAAAACAAGCAAACCGGATAGGGCCAGATAGTAAAACTTTCGCAGATAAAAGCTATAAAAACGCGTTGGGCGATGGATTTAGATAAGACGTAAACAATTTAACAAACTCACTTGTTGATATTCGAAGAGAATCTTCCTAGGTCCGGCCTCCATGAAGTAAGCATACGGGTAGGTGTACTGCAGAGTATATCTACACTTGGCCAGCAGTGAAGCTGCATTGAACAAATACTGCCAGTCGATCCATGTACCGCGTCCCTTCATCACCTTCTCGTTGACACGGGCCTTCAGACGATCCAGTGTCTGTTGTTCCAGTTGCAAACTCTTGGAGTGATTCTCCCAGCGCTCGTAGTAGTGCAGGTATTTTTTGAGTGCTTCGCGCGCCTGTACATGCACCGACTCATTCGCTATGTTCGGATTGTCCTTGTAGCGCGAGCACTCGTAATACTCTGATCCGTGGGTCTTCCAATCGCCAAGACACATCCAGCAAAAGTCATGTTTGCAGTTGAAGCACTGCATGTGGTTGCAGCCACCGTTCTTCTCAATGCAAATATGACACTTGGGACAGTCTTTGGTATTGGCACTAATATAGTTTGCAGTTTCGCTATCGTCGGCGCACTTTGTCAGCCACTTCTTGATCACCTGACAGTCGGTGGGCGCATGATAGTCCATGCTGCACTTGAAGCAAAACGACGTTTTGCACACCTTGCAGATGGCTCGTTTGGCGCATAATTCGCCAGAACGAACGATTATGTTGCAATTGGGACCCGGACAGAAGCGCAGCTCGGGATGAGACTTGACGTAGTCTTTGAACGCGAACTGCTGGTATTTGTCACGCATGACTGGTCGCGTAACCAGATTCAGGACGAGATCTTCTGGTACACGAACATTGCACTTTTGGGCCATGCAACCTATCTGAATCGATATGCCCTGGCAGATTTGTGTTTCGAAATACATCGACCAGCAGTCTTTGCAAAATGAATGACCGCACGAGAGCGCGTAGAATTTGTCATTCAGTTGTGTGGTCGCACACACGGGACACATTTGACTTCGGTAGATGCTTGTCGCGCTGATGGACGATGTCGGTACGGCTATGTGTCTATACGAGGAACTACTAAACGATGCGAACGAGGAGGTGGCGACGGCTGTGGCACTCGATGTCGTCGTTGGAGGCGGTTTGATTCGAGCGGATATTAAGAGGACTGATGCATTTTCACGGTATTTATCTACAATTGCTTGATTATTCCATTTGTGTTCGAGTAGGAGCACTTTCGCCAATGACGGTGTGATCTGTAGGATTGTGTTGAGCTTCTCCACTGATTCATTGAGCAGCTTCTCGACCTCTTCGACTGTCAGGCAATCATATTCAAAGTACTCGGGGTCGGTTTTGCGCGGGTCGATACGCTCCACGTCGCAGTCTTCTCCTGAAATTAACGTAAATTAAATAGTTTTTGAATTCATTACAAAAATAGAGTAAAATAAAGTTCAAGTGATAGATTGAGTTTGAGCATAGGAATGACCTTCAGGCATGTATCAAAAAACTAACGTCTGGAAACATGCCTTCTGCTCTTTCGTTTGAAATGCATTTGCTGTGCAAAGTTGTGGTCTTCCGAGGCAGTTTCAACTGTTCAAAGTTTGGTGTTCCTTAGGGCACAAGATGTACCTCAGGCTAATTATCGCGAAACAGATTGTGACTGACAGCATTGCAAAGATGCGTAGCTATATGACTCACTGTGTTATTCGTTTGTTTGGATAGGTGGGCTATCGCAACAACTGTGCTCATGAAAAGTTCACAGCCGCTCAGTGCGGCAGTGGGTTACTCAAAGTGACGTCAAATATAAGGTAAACTAATCGCTCCAACTATGCGAACAACTTTTTCACTTGCTTGCCTGACAAAAGGTAAACAAACAATTTATCGATTTGATTTGTGCGAAATCGTCTTAGCCAACAATAGAGGAAGGTTTGGCAGTAGCAGTTGATCCAACCCGGCTGTTTTAATTCCAGTTATTTCCATAAATATGCCGTTAAAATGCTGAATCATGTATGATAACGATTCTGTGACGCTTTTCGGAGACGGGTTGTTTAAAATCGGCTTTGGCAAGTCCAAATATTCATTTATAGAACTCCGTTCGACTTCTGACACACGTTCAAGTTTACTACTATCATGGGAGAGTAGTAAAATCTGCACACATAGAGAACGATTGCGGTCGAGTTTTTATTTTCTGTGTTTACCATGCCACGGCTTCTTTGAGGGCGGAAGAAGTGTTCTACGAACTTATCACCTCTATTTGCTATTTATACAGAAACAATGTTCTTATCTTTTGCCACAAAAAGTTTTGCAATAACCGTGTCTCCACGTTTACGCACCAAGTCTGACTCACGCTCAACGTTTGGTGGACATCGGAGCACATGCATAATTGCCAAAATGCCAAAGTGCGTCTCTGGTTGCGGCTGTGCACGGTAGCACGAAAGACCGTCTATAACGAGTCTCCCATCTCGAACATACGCCCTGTTAAAGAGTGGTTTTGGCTCCCAAACTATCCAGTTGACTTTGGGAGCCTAAAACATATACCTATTTCGAGATAAGTCGGATGGTTGTAGACACACTTAGATCACACTCAGTCATTGTAAGAAAGGTTTATAAAACCAGTACCTGTGGAAATTTGCGATTTATTCAACGAAAGTAACAAACGCCCGGGTTCGCACCAAAGTCTACAGTTGCACAAGGACTTGATGAAATTAACTCCAAAATTATCTGAGCAAATCAGTGGCCTCGGCGGTGTTTCTGACAGCGTGGAGGCATAGTGCTGTTCTGATGATTGGGAAAAAGTAACCGACTGTGGTTCATTTTTCGGATTGACCTCTGGGGTTGGACATAATGGACCCAACTGATGGTCTATGTGAAGCTGTGGCAAAAGCCATAAGAGCACCCCTTTACCTACCTACCTGGGGTCAGATTTTGGGAAACAATCAAACGTTTTCATGCGCACGAATGATATGCTCTTACACAAGCAACAGAATGCCGACCCTGAATTGGATTATTACGTCCAAACTTCGGTTCATCTTCTCTGTGCTTATTGGACGCTGTTAAGACGCAAAAAGATTTGATTAGTTCTTTTTCTTTATTCAAGAAGCAACTCTTGAGAAGGTATATCTTTGAAGTACCTACAAGTAGGAGTCGTTGTAGCTCAATCGCGTCCTTCTTTTGCTAATCATTGACCAGAGTTCTTTAGTGCGCTTACATGTCTCACCGGTCCAGCGTAAGTTTGTTCTACTCATCACCTCACTATAAATCTTCTGTGCAAGCGTGACTACTCAGCGCAGTTCTCTGATCTGTCCTAATGTTTCATATGATGTTTTTTTTATCGACAAGGTTACTTTTTTCGTTAACTCCTTAGCTACTTGGGTTATAGCAGCTGCCTCTGCCTTCAAATAAAACCATTCAACCGTCGGGTCGAATCGCTCAGACCAAGAGTTTCAAAGAGTCTGCCCTGTACCGAGAGCTGTCTCTTCCAATACTGTGATTGCTTTTTAGGCCTAATCTGTCTAGACAGTCCATTCCGTTCGAAGATGAACGACTATATCACCCCATTTAAGAATCGTTTGTTGCTACTCTGCCACGAAAATGTCAATTGAAACAACCTTTGAGAGCGCTATCGGTTATTTAATGCGAATTGATGGGAATAATTAGGGCGCGCGAATGTCAACAATAAGCAAAACGACTGTGCCTTCAATTTGTTGTTTCTTCAGACGACCATTCCCCAATGACATCGATAACCTTAAAAGCGTTGTTAATGCAAAATTTATGTTTATTCCAATTAGCAAAAAAAACTTGTTGTTTTTGAAAGCCACATTGAGGAAAATATACCCACTGCTGCAAAGTAATGTAAGTTCCCTGGGAAAAATGGCACCATTACTTTTTGTAGAAAAGGTCATGGCACTACGAAAAAACAACACGAATCAACACATCCACGCGAACTGTGTCCATGTGGTAAAATACCTGCTTACCCAAGGTGTTTGTTTACCTGCTTTCTGATTACTGTATACTGTCGGCACACTCTGTACTCATTTTAGAAGCATTTTCGTTCAGTTAATTTAGGCGGTTTGGCCAAATTTCGTACTAACGCATTTGTAATTTGATTTAAATTGGAGAATGAGTTCGGAAACCAGTTTTTCAACGTTTAACGCATGCTGGGCTAGTTTCAATCGAAAGATATACCAAAGCATGTTGACTCAGCTGACTTTATATTCGCCGAGTACCACAAAGGTGTTTGAACTCTGTTCAAGATTGCAAACAAATGGCCATCGACCAAGCACTAGAGATACATCAGTTTATGAGCAGATCCACATGCCTTTGCACCCTGACCTTGGTATGGTCTCGATTGCGGAAGACAGCGACAAAGAAAAATATTTATCATAGTGTCATACATATGAGCAGCCAGGTCTGGTATAATTGGTGATTGCCTACCTGTTTCTTTTTGTAAAACCTATCAATCCCACCATTACTACTAGGGCAAGCAGAGTTTTACCTCACAGCCAGCGAAATGGAAACATATACATGATCATACAAAGAAAGATAAATAACCGAAGGCCGTTAATGTGGTGTCTGCTGTGTGCTGTGATTAATTTTGTGAATTTGCTTTCTCAATGCCAATAAACTTTTTGAATGTCAATCTGCTGAAATTCGAAGGAATCAGGCAATCAGGGTTCAGGGAAAACACAGAGAGCACACATGTAGGGTAGTATTGATTTTTCAATTAGCATTTTCCTACACGATTCACCATACGAATATGATGAAAGCAAAGGAGATAAAAATCAATATTTTTATTTGGAATTAAGGAGTGCACTTGCACCAGCACTGCACTTTGTTCAAAGGTTATATTTTTTTCATGGAAAGATGCAAGCTGGACGAACTCACCTGAATTGTAGTAATCATCATACTCGCAATCATTATCCGAGTAATCCATATCAGAGTCTGCTGACATCTTGAATTTTGATTTTCTTTTTTCAGCTGCTGTGCACAATGGATTTTTCAATAGAAATCATCAACTTGATGGTGGAGCCAGCTTGCAGCACATACACGGGGCGAAAATGCACTCACTGCATTTGGGGTTGGGTTGGCACAAGAAAAAAATTAACACACAAAAATTGGCCTTTTCTTTTAGCCTATGAATTCTATTGATATGGAAGTTTTAAAATGCAATATTTATTGATTAAACTACAGCGAGTAGCAATATTTTTTTAATATCTCCGCAGCACAAACACAAAAGAAGAGAGTTGAAGAAAAAAAATAAGAACCCCACTTGATCACAGAGTAGACCTCTTTTTTCTTTTTGTGTTGTATTCGACGAAAATTACTTGACAGTCTATATGTGAAGTTGGATACGATTGAAAAGTGCAGGGATGCTATCGGTGGTCTAAATTGGTACCAGCTAGGTTCCTAATCGAGCACTTTTTTGCTCTTGGTCCGCAAATTTCCACCCCAGTATTAATAAACGCTGCGGAAAAGTTATCAATGGGTACGCAGCAGTTACGTCAAATTTGTGTATGCTAACTGGCGTCTCTAAACTAAATAGCTTGTGCACATTTTGCACAATAAGGGGGCCAGTGTTTTAATTTAAGGAATAACCAGTGAATGCAAACTCGCTAATTTTGAAGGTTTTTTTAATAAAATTTAACCAGTGAACGGAAGAAGACTACCTAATAA
The DNA here is from genome assembly GCA_948293265.1 of Cheilosia impressa. Taxonomy (NCBI): domain Eukaryota; kingdom Metazoa; phylum Arthropoda; class Insecta; order Diptera; family Syrphidae; genus Cheilosia; species Cheilosia impressa. The sequence continues at coordinate 15,051,498 of OX411883.1, forward strand.
ACGCTGCGTAAAAGTTATCAACTCGTTATTCAGAAGTTACGTCAAATTTGTTTGCTACCTATCTGATGTTTACTAGCTAACTAACTTCTGCACATTTGTTTATTAATACGGGGCTTAGAAAAGATTCAGCCTTTTTGTGAGTTTCGCCCGAACAATATTCCAACCGAAAAAAAACAGATTTCTGTTCTGAAATGTCATATTTTTCGGGTGGAAAATTGTTCGGGCGAAACTCACAATAAGGCTGATTGTCAACAAAAAAAAAAGGACAAGTGACGTTTCAATGTTCGATTAGACACGAACACGATATCTGAAATCTGAGAGCGAATCCTGAAGAAGCCCAATCGAATAGCACATAACTGATTCCTAGGCTTCTTAATTTTTATGTATAGATACATTTTCGACGTAAATATGGTTAATCGAGCAATTCGTCAGGTTGGACAAAGAAACTATACAAAGAAGAATTATGCTGCACAAACGGCTAAGTATTTCATTTATTACAAAAAGCTACAAATGTAATCGTGCTTTGAATTCCTATTCCGATCAGACCTTACCCCTTCCTCAATATCATTTTTCTGGTTACTACAGCGATTGCTGCCATAAAATACTTTTCCAAAGTTCATTGACTTTCGCATTTTTGCAGACACAGGTTATTTGTCAGGTAGGTCTCTTTTTGGCATACAAGGTAAGTAATCTATGTAAATCATCAGGGCTCTAATCGCGTAATTTATGAAACGATTGTCGTCAAAACGATTGAACTAAACGAGATCGTTTTTAGTTTGCTTCATATAACATCATCGTCGCATCGTTCAATCGACTCGTTCATCGTCCTCGTTTTCAGCAGTTTGAGCATGACTGTAAACAAACTTTGACACCTAAAGAACTGAAAAAGGGATGGAATTTTTTTTTTTTTTCTTTTCTTGAATAAATTTGGTTTTTTTTCTTCGTTGTCATGGAATTGGGTATTTTATGCAAAAATAGATAGCTTGGTAGTAGAATTTTTATTGGTAAAGGGCGAATTGTAAAAAGAAATCAATGAATGCAATTTTATGATTGAATTTTTTTCTGATTGCATTAAAAATGCATAAATTAAAAAAACAAATAGCTGAAATTCATTTGATATTCCCAATAAGTGCAATAACCATTTTTTTTTTTTGGCAAAGAATGCATTTTTTTACAGTTCGGATAAATGCAAGTCGCCTCCAAAGAGAATATAATGTGTATGTTTTCCTTTAATATTTTTATACTTCTCTCAGAACTAATTTAAAGTGAAAAATGCAGCAAAAACGATGAAACGATAGCAAAAAAGCCATCGTTCAATCGAATCGTTTCGACGAGAGTACTTGACGTTTAAATTAGTAACGTGAAGCAACAAAAAACGATGCTCGTCCAATCGTTTGAACGATTATCGTTTTTGGTTGTTACACGAAGTAGAAGCATCGTCAAGACGATATCGTTCTATCGTTTTGTGCTTACGCGATTAGACCCCAGGAGAGAAACAAAAAAAGATATATATTTACAGTTAATGAGATTATTTCTCATTTTTCATTTTTGTGAAAATGTATTTTCCCTCGCCTCACTGAACACTGCGATGCTACTGAACTGTCACTTCACACTCAAACGTCATTTGATAAGAAACAAAAATAAAAGCACCACCGCAATGTCGGCCAGTGGAAGTTCATTTAGTTTTAAAAAACGTAATATCAAGAAGCAACAAAATCGTAGAAAACGAGAATCCACTTCAGATTCGGGTATATATTAATGAATTTCCAAAATCCTTATTTTGACTTTATTCGTTTACTCCAGGTAGTGACAGTGACGGTGAGAAATCGGCAGTAGTTCGCACTGAAAACCGTCGCAAGAGGACGAATCCCAATGTTCAGAGTACGAAACTGCTCGGCGCAAAACGTGAAAGGCAAGCCGCTCAATCATCATCCGATGAGAATGCAGAGGACGACAAGGTTGTTGTGTCATATAAATCGAATAAAAGCGCAATGCCACAAGGCCCGTCCGACCAAGGAGCAACCGCGATCAATGAATTCGAAACCGAGTTGGATCGAGATGCTCAGGCCATCCATGCAAAGGCAATAAAAATCAATGAGGAGCTGGAGGGTAAGGAAGACGATAAAATATACCGAGGCATAAACAACTACGCACAGTACTACAAAAAGAAGGACACAGCGATGGGTAATGCCAGCTCGGGAATGGTTCGAAAAGGCCCGATGAGGGCTCCAGCTAACTTACGAGCGACTGTTCGTTGGGATTACCAGCCAGATATTTGCAAGGACTACAAGGAGACTGGATTCTGCGGCTTCGGTGACAGTTGTAAGTTCTTGCACGACCGAAGCGACTACAAGGCAGGCTGGCAGTTGGAATTGGATCATGCCACTGAACAACGGGGCGAATGTGAGTCTGATGGTGACGATACGAAGTACGAAATTCATTCCGACGACGAGGCGCTGCCATTTAAGTGCTACATTTGCAGGAACAGTTTCACCAATCCAGTGGTGACAAAGTGAGCAATGTTTGCTGTAAGTGAAGAGTAAAACTGATGGTAACCTTCTTTTTCAGATGCAAGCACTATTTCTGCGAAAAGTGCGCTTTGGAGAATTTCAACAAGTCATCTCGTTGTTATGTTTGTACTCTTCAGACAAATGGAATATTCAATCCTGCCAAGGAACTCATAGCCCGATTGAAGAACAGACCGGACCAGGACATTGAAGTGTCGGATAGCGATTGATAAGTGGTTGTGCTAAGATTGCCTTTGAATAAAGTTTGTCTAATTAAAATACACGATTTTGATTGTTGATTAGACTTGGGAAATTATTTTCCCGTTTTGTCTTCGGTTGTGGTTTGCTCTGTTTATATGGTGTCGCTGCGGTCGTTAAGAAGAAATAAAAAAAATAATAATAGGGAGATATGTCACTTTGACGTTCAGCAAGAAGTGTGTGTTGTTTGGTTGGCTAAAAATTTCAGTTTCTTTCTTATTATTTATTTAATAAAGTGCGGGCTAATTGAATAAACAGCTAAAGATTTGATTGTGTTACCTTTCTTGATTTGTTCATTGTATTAGGTAAGTGAGCGGCGTTTTATAAATAACAAGCATTTTGTTTGCGATACAAACAAGATAATGGTGTTTGACGTTCCTATCAAGTGCTAGTGATGCCAAGCTGCATTTAATATCATTTATTCAGTTGCAGCACTTTTCAAAAAAAAGTGCTAATTTTTTTCTACATTTTGCTGAAATTAATTAATGTAATTCTTGAACTTATGTTCGTATAGGTACCTTCCAGTTTTATTACAGACTTTGTGCGATTGCGATCGATTTATATCGATTGCGTTCGATTCAAACCGCGTACGCGAACGAACCTCTTCTTTTTCTGCCTTAGCAGTGTTGCAATCTTTAAAGAAGCTGATGCGTTGGGAAATAAAAATATTTAGAAAATTGTCCTTGAAGTTTCGACTTTAAGATTTATTGCAATACTAGTTGGTGTTCCGTGTGAATCAAAAATAGTTAAGTTAATGGCAGAGATTTGGAACAGATCACACAAAGCATCAGCAAATGGAAGTCAAAGTTGCAAATTTTTGTTTCTTTCATTGGGCGCCAGTTGCGTTTAATGTTAGGTAATTTAATTGTAGGGTTAGTATATTCGAACAGTGTTTGTCAAAATAATTTCAGCACTTTATTGGCCGTAGCGAATTTTGAAAACTTATCCAAAATAAACACTTAAAACAGAGATCTCTCTGAATTCCCAACTTTAAACTATTACAATTCAAAAGCCCTTACACGTGCATTAATATTTATTTTCAGATAAGGTATAATGGAAGAGCCGTGCGCTAAAAAACAGCGAATTGAATCTAATCGACCTGTTTTCCAATCCAAAGCCATTCTATCCGACGACCTAAGAAAACCGATTCCACTTGATTTAGTGATAGTCAGTACAATAGAAAATAAAAAACATATATCGTCTATCATGCTCGAACTTAGCCGCTGCGTGCCACTACCAAACCTCCAACATCTAAAGAGAGTGCGACAAAATGAGATTATCCTTTGCAATCAACTAGATGCTGAAATACAGACAACCAACAATTGCCTTACCGAGAATGATAAACTTAAAATTAAGGATTACCTCATAGGTCGAGGTATTCCCAGTGACGTGGCGTCATCACTTTGCAAGAACGTTCGTCTAGTCGGGGTCTCATCCATACCAACCAGACTACGATGGCAATATGAAACAATGAATCAGTTATGGCCCTGCAAGTTCCACCCAAACAAGTATTTGGAGTCTTTGTTCACTGGGAACATGTTTTCAAAAGAAGAAGAAGAGTTTCACAGCAAGGTAGCGTCAATAGTGACAAATCTATCGGATCGTGAAAGTAAAATGTTTGGGGTCTGTGTAGATCCCAGGACTAATTCAATTGTGGCAATTGCAACTGAAAGGGTTAAACAGAACCCTGTGATGCACTGTTCAATGGTCTTGGTGGACTTTGTTGCTCGAAGTCAAAATGAAGGCGCATGGCAGTACGACGACGAAGAGTTCCACGAATCTGATGGCGAGAATCTGAACTTTCGAGGGCTTCCCGAGGGCTTTTATAAAACTGTTGTGGACACGTTTAAGGAGGATATCGATTTCGGAGCTGAAAATGTTAACCTTAGAGTAGATAGGCGGGAAGTCACTGACGAAATGAAGAGTTCCAATAATTTAGACAAATACGGTCCATATCTTTGTACCGGCTACGATGTTTATTTAATGGTAGAGCCTTGTTTGATGTGCGCCATGGCTTTACTGCATAGTCGCGTCCGGAGGATATTTTTCGTGGAGGCATCCGAAAATGGTGCCCTGCAAACGAAATTAAAGCTGCATACAATCAGGGAGCTTAATCACCACTACGAAGTCTTTCAGCTTTGTAGCGAAAGGCAAAGAGTTTTCAATAAATGTTGCTAACAAACAGTTATGTTTTTATTTTTACATTTGAATTGTGTAATAAGGAAACAAATTTCTATTGGCAGCATTTGTTTTTTTTTATTTTTTTTATGTTTTTGCATGTCACTGCGGTTGGGGGTCTCAGTATGATTTGTCTATGGTTAAGAGTTTCAAGGGAAGTGGTGAACATTGTTTCCGCATGTGTACGGTGTACGCTAGTTGTTTGTTAAATTTACTGGCACGTGACAGATCTCTTACATGAAGAACAACGCAAATGATCTTTAGTGTTTTTCAAAGTTACACGCAAAGAAATGGAATACAGAGATATATAATTTTTCAGTGTAAAGGCGATGTTTTTCAGTAAAAAATGCATGAAGTCACCCACATTTACGAGTATGCTCATTTCTTTTCAAGTGTCTGTCGGCCTTACCAATAATCAACTTTAGTCTGGCAGTTTATGCAAAGACCCCACACTTTCCAAAATCCCTTTACCAATAAACAAATATAGTTGCCAGAATATCGCTAACTGTAGGGTTAAATGTTAATGTTCAGAAACCCATGTTTATCTGGGGCATTAGCTAAATAAATCCTTCCGAAATGTCATTTTGAAGAGGAGTGTTGCCCAACTATCCTAATGGATGGTATGGAATTTCGTAATAGGAGCAAATTTACATACGCTGTTGTTCAGCCTGACCGTTTATAATTATAAACAAATTTTAGTAAATTGTTAATATTTTCTGATTTTATTCGTTGGAATACAACAATGCAAGTGGTTTTCAAGTCCAGCAAACACAAATTTGTATAAATGTATGCACAAAATTGAAAAATACCTAATGCACTTTTGTTTTATTTCTAAACACTTACCCCCGTATTAATAAACAAAAATGTGCACAAGTAAGTTAGTTAGTAGGCATCAGATAGCATACAAAAATTTGACGTAACTGCTGAATAACGAGTTGATAACTTTTACGCAGCGTTTATTAACATGTGGGTTAAAATATGTACTTCGAATATTTTGATTCAAAGAAATGGTTAGTGCTTTTCTCTGCTTTATTTTGTTTAACCGCTAGTGCTTGCTTTATGATTGATTTTCATTTTAGTTTGTAACGAATGCATGCTAAGAAAAAAATAAATTTGATATAAGTTTGCGATCTTTCCAAGAATTTCTTGAGAGTAGTCGCTAAGAGAATAAAATATCTGTTCATTTAATATTGGACAGCTCATACCTGAATACTTTTTTTTTTACAATTCTCAGTACCTTAGGCGGCAGGTAGATTTTGGATGAAGATCTCAAATATTGGTGTGGAAATGGTTGTTGTGAAAAGGTTTATTTCGCGGAAAATATAGATAGAAGAATTGTCAGCATTCAGCAAAATCCACGCGAAATAATAAATTTGGGAACTGCTGGAGGAATATCAGGTAGTAGGTATGTGCGAATTTAAGATGTACAAAGTTCTGTATTACTTGGTGAGAATTTATCTAGGGGAAAACATGACAGCTTATGTACATGTAGAAGAATTTTTCCCCGAATTAAGTAATATATAAATAATTTTTAAAAGATCAAATTGTATTTATGTTCACACCTCCATATACTTTTGCAAGTACTGTTTTGCAAACGGAAATGAATAAGCAGGTTAATATTTCTTTCGAAAATATTAATTTGCTAACGATCTAAATGTGATCTTTAGACTACCAATAAGTTTTGATTTGCATTATCAGCCGACGAATAAATCAAAGCATTCTAATGAACTGTGTTCCGTTTATTGTATAACTTAAAAGAGACCTTATTATGACACAAATTCACTCATAAATCAATCGTGAAGTATTAGAAAACAAAGGAAAGCGTACTATAAAAAGTACCGAAAATTGTGTCCGATCGAACAATAGGGCATTACTGATTTGCATACGATAATTGACCGATCAGCGGATATTTTGTGCATTTCCTATTTTCTGTTTTGTTTTTTGCTTATAATAAGCTTCAAAAAGCCTTTAAAAGAAATCTGTTGGGCAAATTAATTTTCAATTTATATATTCCTTTTTTTAGAATAAAATCCTCGTTGTGAAATAAACCATTGACCTTGTTTTTCACGAAAACAAATTATGAAATTTGAATTCTGCGATGACAAAAAATGTAATAGTTTCTAAGAAAGTTGTCGCACTAGCAAATGTGGAGGTCTAATTGTTTATTGGTACCGTTTCACTAATGCTGTACATTTTTACTAAATCTGGCAACCAGCTAATCGTCGACATTAGTGTTTGATTATTAGTAAGGCCGTGTGAGTTTATGAATTGGACTTTAATGCAAGAATTCGCTATTCCGAATGTGTGTATTTCTATTTTTTTTTATTTTAATCGAAGCCTTAACAAAAACCAAACAAGTTCAATACGAAACACAAAACAATTGAACAGCGCGATGCGAAGAAAAGCAAAACAAATGGTGGCCTGCCATTAGCAACTTTTTTTTTTTATGTCACACGTATTGACAGGCAGGGATTGAAATTACAAAAACAACAATATGAACAAATGGGTTTTGGGGGACAGGCGTACGAGAGAGATCCGTCTCTTTAAATCAGTCATCTCTGGTTACGTCACACAACTTAACAGTCGGCATCTTGAAAATATTTAAATATCACATCACATGACAACTTCGCGACTCGTTTCACGCTCATTTAATAACAGCCTTTTTATAATAATATTCGATGATCCTTACGGATCTTAATTGATCAAAAGATATTGATCTCACGCACATTTCCACTCAGTTGACTTCATCACACACCCATTGAAATAAAAATTCAACTTTACATTTAAGTTCATTAATTGAAATCGTTTTCAATTTAAAATGTGCGCAACGGGTCACAGTGGGACAATTGAATGATTAAGCCGGCCAAAGTTTTCTTTAAACAGGCGTGTTCCTTTATTATGGTAGATTCGACTAATCATTAGAATAGCCTCACAAAAAGCACACTATTCGAATGAGTACCAAAATAAACAAATGGACAAATTTAGCAATATCGAATTATCAAAAGGAAAATCACTTATATTTTAAAAAGAAAAACAAATCATCCAAAAGGTAGAATTTGCTCCATTCAATTTCTTCTTTCTATTTACATATATATTTAGCAAGCAGTGTGGCATAGTTTTGGTATCATTTTTAGAGAAACTTTGGTTTTAGCAGTACCCCTTCTTTAAAACATACCTACCGCCACTACGTTTATTGTGAAACGATTGTAATGATACGATTTTCAAACGGCTATTGTGGCCGATGCTAACGATTCCTTCTCGGTACTCGTTAACAAAACAAAGTGTCAAATGGACCAACTATTGGGTGGATATAATCAAACGTATCGATTGCTTTTAATCAAAAGAAATGTCGAAACCGGAGCATGTGCTACGTATGAATAGAAACTGATTTGAAATATGTCGTTTTCGATTTGGCTTTTCAGATTTTGATCTGAGATTTCAGATTTCTGCTGCCAAATCGAACATAAAATACTAATTTTGTAGGTTCTTGTGTGTGTATTGAGTACATATAAGACGGTATTTCCGTTTGCTTTATGTCGTTTTCCATTGGGATAGAAAGAAACACTTTTTCAGATTCAGAGAAATTTTGCGAATCACTCTGTCTTAGCGAGATTTACGCCTACTTTTACCAATACCAAACCATTGGACTTATATGTCAAACGTTGAAGTGTGTTATTATTTAAGTTTTTAGACGATGAGTCTGTGAAAAATAGAGACACATTTTCATTCGAAAGCTATATCAACATAAATAAATGGAGTTTTATAAAAACAATATCAATTTAAGAACAGCTGACTTTTAAATCACGTACCAACACAAATGCAAAAACAAAGTGAACTCATTTCATGTTCCATTGGGCACGAAAAATCTGAGAGCAAAATCTGAAAACGTCGGCTCCTCTTGACTTTAGAAGGGCAGTGGAACGATTTTGAGATTTGAGTCCGAAATGCTGCCAAATACTCGGATTAGTTTGTCCTCCGGTTGACGTTTGTATTTATACATATATTACTTCTGAAATAGGCAATGGACTGGTTCTTTTAAGATAAAGCATTCAGTAATGAATTTATGGATTCAGAGCGTTATCAACTACACGTTTCAATTATAGTATAATTTATTTTAAAATTTGACAAATTCATGAATAGGTACAGAAATGTATGCATCTGCTAGATGTAAGTCCGTTGCGTCCATACATTCGGTTGAGACATAAGGTGTGGCAGTGCGCTAATATGCCCACAACACATGTGCAGACATTTTGGACGCAGCGCAGAATGCAGTGCTGCAAGTAAAACCGATGTGTTTACAACCAAAACAAAAATAAACACGATCAGCAAGTGCCGATGATGCCAAATGCTTGAAATTGCTTTGTGTTGTGGTGGGTACGCTATGTTGCAATGCTGCGGTAAGTGCAGAACTGAACGTGTGTATTCTTATCTTGCTGCACATGTGTTTTCAACATAAGGCTAATGTTGAAAGTTTCTTGGTTTTTGGTAGACTTGTAGATAGACGCAGAACCTTCAAGAGCCAGAGCCTATAAATTCTCTATCATGCTATTTGTAGACCTTGCATCACTCTTGTTCGTTTCAGTATTTAACAATCACCCCATTGTGTTACTTCGCCATCAGGCTGATGACACTTCATGAACTACGAACCCACAAGGAAGATACCTACACCCATGGTTAAATCAATTTAATTGCCAACCAAATTACTATTTAGACAAATAAATTGTAAAAGGTTCTCAATTTGAAACACGCGTAACGCAATTCCCTGGACATGGCAATAATTATGGAATTTTCCAGTGCTGCCAAGTTATTTAAAAGTAATAAACACATCTCTCTGTATGGTGCCTCGTTTATCTAATCAATTCAGGGGCGTCTTTGTTAACGCTGTCGTTGGTTGGTTTCACTTTTAATCAGGTAAACACGATTCTCACTGATCTGATCCAATTTTTACAATAACTACACGACTTTGCCTCCTCCGAAAGCTGGTGTTTTAAATAAAATACCAAGTTAATTAATTTATGAATATCATAGTGATAAATTCTTGTCCCATCTAGGGTGCGTATTTACGTATCATTACAGCATACTATAGTAGCGAATCTATAATCAACTATGTGGCAAGTCTGAGCGATGGTTAGCATCAATTTGTGACGTTTCTTTATTAATAAAATATACGAAGATATTATTCACGACTTGAGAGTGTTAATTAAATCAACTAATTACACGCCTTTATAACGTATAAATATTTCATTTAATTTCCTATTCCAGTCGATAGTCAGTGTGCAGTTGGCACAGCCCTGAATTAAAGCTTAGTTAGTTAGGTAGTTAATAGAAAATCCGCTTGGGCGTACTTTTGGATATCCTATCTCTAGTTCGGGGGTTTCTATTGTCAGACCTATGAAATTTATGCTCCATTGCCGTTTTTTTTCGTACTTACAGACTAATCTATTATTTCCCTCTTACGCACTTAAAACATCAAACAAAAGAAAGGAACGGACGAAAACGAAAACATCGCGACACACGATTATCTATTGAACCCCAGTCCATGCTCAAACATTTTCCAATGGGAGACACTACTGTACGTTGACATCTGTAATGCCTAATGGAGTTTGCATCTGAATAAGTTTTCTTATTGCTAATTGCTAAATGCTGCATAGTTTGCAATTGTTTGCGTTCCTTTTTACTCTAAACCAATTACGGCGATTCCCAAAACTTAGGGATGATGTATGGCATACATTTGACGTTGCGAAAGTTTGACTCTTCGAAATGCGAATTTTATTATATTTATGGATCAACGTGCAATTTTATTCTATCTGTAACCGCACTCGGCAAAAATGGCATTGGAAGTGCATTTGATAAGAACTGTGCATGTAACGCAGATATCGCCATACTAACCATTTATTGAGGTTAGGTATAGTTTCATCGAAATTATCCCGATAAGAAACGGTATAAATACAGTGGCAAGGCTATTGTTAAGTTAGTTTAATTTTTTTTTGAACTGCAAACAACAAACATCAACCATGAACAATCCATGGTTACATTTACAAGGACACTCTGAAGCTCCTCAAGACCATAAGGATAACGTCTTACATATCGCTCCCACATCGCTCGCCGCATTGGGGCATATATCCCTATATCCTCAAGAATACGTTTTTCTTCCTCGCGGACTGTTTGCGTTGGATGTACCAAATAATTACTTTCCTCCACGTCTCATCAATAGGGCCGACGCGATACGTAATCAATTAATTTCCCACGTACCTCAAAAGGTTGGAAATTGCAGTAAAATAATTTACATTACTTTTATTTACTACAAAAACAATTTGAACAGTTTAATGTAGGAGATATCGAAAAGCCGGACCTAGACTTTGCAGCCAAATATGGAAGAAAGTCATCATTTTGCCTATTTAATCCCAATGACAAGAATGCCAGTACTCAGCTGATAACTATGCTGATGGATACGAAAGATTTGGAAACCTTCATTTCCACGGCGGCCTATTTCAGGTAAGAAAACGTGCACATAAATAAAATGAGAGTTTTCTCTACAAGCCATTACGGGTATGCTTGCTAGAGTACTATCTGACGTTTCTTGGCAATTTGAAGTTGACACTTTTAAAACAAACCCTAGTCGTCGTTGATATAACCGTAGTTTTTAGTAGATTTTATTTTTAATAAAACCATTTGACTGTCACCCGTTTTTAATAAACGGTTTTTCTTTTTGTGAGTGACAGGTGACACTTATTTTGGTCGGTCATCTTGTTTACGAGGAATTATCGGAAAGATCTGCATGTTGATATTTTTATAGCCAACAAAATGGCTTCCGGAAGTGATAAACGGACAATTATTTATTTATTGATGAAAAGTTGGTGTAGTTTAGTGAGTGGTAATTACACTCTCATTTGACATGTTTTAAATCAGAAATGGAAATGTTTTCAAGTGATTGCTGAAATGTTGGTCGCCGGAACTTGTGTTTATTTCCGTTTTACGTATTTATAAATATTTATCTAGCACAAAATATCCCAGATGAAGGAACGTCCGCGCTAAACCCTAGCGCCAGAGGCAAAGTGACATTTGACACTAGTTATTTTCACACTATATTTAAAGAAATGATACCTTATTAACAATTTTATCCCAATTCCTTGGGATTTATTTTTATTTTGTAAACGTTTCAACGAGTTCCTTTGACAGGTTGCTTTTTTTTTCCTATCAATGCAGCGGTAAGTTTTTAGCTAGATTGAGAAAGGGATATTCCACAAAAAAATGCTAGACGTCTAGCGCAAATGGTAAAATGTAAATTTTTTTATATGTTGTTTGACATGCCGCTAGTCATCTAGCTGTCAGTGGAACGCGGTCATTCTTACGCCTTTATTAGCATTGATTGCGGACAAACGGATCCCTGTGCATACTGGATGGCGTACGCATTGCATTTCCATTGTTTACAACTTTTTATTGGTAACCCGAGTGTGATTCTTATTTCTAATCTCTCCTCTTAGGGATCGTCTTAATCCGTTTCTTTTCCAATATGCATATTCGGTAGCAGTTCAACACCGTACTGACACAGCGGGCATCGAACTACCGTCTATTGCTTCACAGTTCCCGGGAAATTTTATCGAACCATCGACTCTGCAAGATGCCAGAGAAGAGTATAGAATTGCTCCTCCCACACAAGCTAATGAAAAGGTTTGTCCGCAAATCTACACCCAATTCTATGGGCGCTTGCTAAAATCTATATCCTAGTATAGGTCGCCTTTGAGGTACCGTTGAATTACACCGCTTCCGATCGCGAGGAGGAGCAACGAATGTCATATTTCCGTGAGGACATCGGCGTTAATATGCATCACTGGCATTGGCACCTTGTGTTTCCAAATGCCGGACCAGACGAAGTCGTACGCAAGGATCGTCGCGGTGAACTGTTCATGTACATGCACAGCCAGATAGTCGCTCGATATAATCTCGATCGCTTCTGCAACAATTTGGGAAAAACCGTACCATTGACCAATCTAAGAGATCCCATCCCAGAGGGATACTACCCCAAGTTATTGCAGTCGGTCGCAAGTCGAACATATCCAGCTCGGATGCCGGGCCAAAAGCTGCACGACATAAACCGACCAGATCTACTCGTGTCTGTTTCCGATCTCGAACGCTGGACAGATCGAATTTCAGCCTCTATTGATAAAGGATATGTATTCGATGTGAGTATTAGGAATTTGATACTGAATCCATGTTTCAAGGATAATATTTCGCAGTCCACCGGAGAGAGAATACTTCTTGACGAACGGAGCGGGATTGATATTCTTGGCAATATAATAGAATCATCGACGCTGTCGGTGAATCCGCGGTTCTATGGAAATCTTCACAACTACGGCCATCTGATTATCTCTCACATCCACGATCCGGACTTGAAATATCTTGAGGATTACAGTGTTATGGGCGATACCACTACTGCAATGAGGGATCCGATCTTCTACCGCTGGCACTCGTTTATCAATAATTTGGGCACCAATCACAAGGCTCACCTTAAGCCTTACGATCTAGAGGTGAGCACAGACAACCTCTTACACAAGCTCCTATTCTTACAAGTATATTCCACAGTTGCGCTTTGACGGTATTCTGGTGGAAAACATCGTTGCCAAGTGTATGGGTAGCCTGAGTGAACCAAATGTCATGCGAACGTACTGGGAAACGAGTGACGTCGATATAGGCGTTAACCTAGATTTCAGTCCAAATCCTAAAGACGGCGTAGCCACATTCAGATTTACACACCTGATGCACGAGGAGTTTAAATACAACATTACAGCTTTGAACAAGACCAACGACATCGTTTTAGCAACATGCAGGATATTTCTTTTGCCCATTGATGATGAACGTATGGTTGGGCTGACGCTTGAGGAGCAACGTTTGCTGGCTGTCGAATTGGATCGTTTTCCCTTGAGATGTAGGTGCTATTGACTAAATTGCTGCGTGTCTCCATCACATCAAAGTGTTTTCGTTTTCAGTGACCCCAGGCAGGAATATATTCAGTCGCCAATCAACAGAGTCTAATGTAACTATTCCGTTCACCAAGATTTTTCAACCTCGACCCACAAAACCTGGCGATCCACATCCAATAGAGAAATGCTCCAAAGACTTCTGTAGCTGCGGATGGCCCAGTCATATGTTACTGCCGAAGGGTACAATCGCAGGAAAGGTCTTTAAGCTCTTTGTTATGCTGTCGAATGATTCAATTCCGGGTCAATATCCGTACGTTGACATTGGGTAAGATGCCATTCAAAGGACAACGTTATGTACAAAATTGTATTTCAGATCTGCATTCTGCGGCCTGAAGAAACAAATGTATCCCGATAGCCGAAGTATGGGCTTTCCGTTCGACAGAAAACTACCGGCACAAAGTTTGGATGGACTTCTTAAAGAACACAGCAACATGAAAACGAGTGATCTGAAGATTGTCTTTCACGATGATGAATGAATAACATAACTCGAGATATGGGTAATAAATATGTTGACAACCAAACCCATATTTGTTTAAAATACTCCGTCACACGAGCTTTGAAGCACACAGAATGGGCGCGTTCAAAACACTAGTGGTCCTAAGTCGACTAGGTTTGCCTGTACTAGATTTTCCTTGATCCTAAGAACTTGATTGGCTACTGACGTCGAAATGTTAACTGGGTACTCAGTCGAGAACTAAATTTGTCGGCTATTCTTCACCTCCCATTAACGTCAACTGAAAAGAACTGGGGGCAGATCACTTATAAAGATGATCGCCTGAACGATATCGCTTATAAAGTTTTGATGACCTGACCATAATAAGTCATTTTCTGGGCATTTTTGTTGGATCGTCATCAGTTTTTATTACATTTGGGGGGGAATGAACAAGATGAAGCTGTCAAACTAGTATTTTTGTACTTAATTGATAGTTTTGAAGGTCTATCGCTTCGACGACAGTCGTCTTTAAAGTTACGCGATTAGCGTCCTCGTCACTTGATCAGTCAAGGACAATGAAAACGAAAATGAAAATATATCACACCAGCTGAAACATCATAAAGTATAGTCTTGAACGTTCCCAATAGATGCGTTTTATTGAATACATATATAAATATTTCAGTTGAGTGAAGCAAAGCAAGGTACGCAATTGAAATAAAACACGCAATATACCCTCGCATGCGTGTATGAATAAAGTTTTTGATATAAATAAAAATGTATTCCAATCTGATTTGAATATAGAACTCAAGGCGCGTTTCGAAACAAATTTCGCTAATTTGTAATAAATTTAAGGCCATGCTTGGGACGAAACAATTAATATCCAATAAAACCGCTGGTCAACGAACATTTGACAAACCAATATGCATTCATAAATCAAAGTCATAAATGTGGGCAGGTAGTTAAAGGTTAACGCCAGAGAAGACTCGGAAGATTAACATGTTTTATATAAATTCAAGAAAATCCTGTATACTGTGTCAGAATTCAAAATCAAATGAAGATATTCGCCGACTGAAAACAGAACAACCCATTGTTGCCCTGTTTTTTTGAGCTTCGATATCAGTAAAGCAAAGTAAAGTAGGATTTTCAGCACGCAATCACAACAACTACGCTCTACTTGACACTTCGAGACTCGCAGCAGTTGTTGTAATCGTGTGCTGAAAATCTTACTTTAGTTTGCCTTGCTGAGATCGAAGCTAAAAAAACACGCCTTGTATTTATGGGGTTGCAACAGATCCAATTTTATTTCTCTTTCACACAATCTTAAGCCTATACTGCTCAAAGAAAGGTAGAATTGAGCGCCCCTTCAATGTTTCTCTTCACTGAATGTTCGCTTATGTTCACTTAATTTTGACAGTTCAAAGTTCAGCGGAAACGCAAACAAAAGCAGCTACTACATTACCTTTTTTGTACTAGAAATTAATGTTTACAAATAAGTTGTTTAGTTAACTTAACATATCTAAATAAACAATAGCCCTTGTATTAATAAACAAATAAATGAGTAAATAAACAGATAGCATACAAAAATTTGACGTAACTTCTGAGTAACGAGTTGATAGCTTTTACGCAGCGTTTATTAATAAGGGGTAGAACTTACAGGCGGATTACATGATTGTCGAGGATTCTTCTAATGATCTGAATTGATCACTTAAACAGTTCTTCAAATGACGTATACGAAAACGAATGGGTAACCAACTATTCAAGATTTTTTTTGGACTGAATCAGTTGATAAAGAAATGTTTGGCATAACAAATACGAAATGCAATCATTTGCAGAATTTTAATTCGAATAACTCCAACGTATCGCCTGTTGCGAGTTGGCTATTTCAGATTTCTACTTTGGTAAGTCGATCTAGATTTGTCAGAACTTCAGAGTTCCCAAACATCACAGCCTTTGCTCACATTTGAGTTGCTTGGCTGAGAGACTTTGAATTGGAGTACACATTTACACAGAATTTTCACTACGTCAAAAAATATTTATCTGATCAATTTAGCCCAACTAGAAGAAAGACAAATGGTGTCAAACTAATGTCGTTTACCATTGGGATTTTCAGATTTTGCTCTCAGATTTCAGAATTTTCGTTCCCAATGAAATATAAAACGAGATTTAAATTAACACATTTTAAAATTTAAATAGCTTCTTTCAAAAAACATCCAGTACCTAGATTGGGATATACGACCGTAGGTAGTAGATTAATTTATTTATTTTCCAGTAAAGTTCGAAATCCAGGCGCACTTCATTCATTCATTCATTTTTCAGACGGATTTTCGGATTTCTTTGCAAAATGCGACCTGTATTCTGGAAACAAATGAGCACAAATAAATATTTATATCCATCCATATAATCCAATCGTTTGAATATAGATTATGCGCTTTGTTGTCACTGTGGACTGCCTTGTTTAATTGTAAAAAAAACAATGGATGGCGGTGGCAGCAGCATGTTTTTTCATACGAACCTCACAAACGAAACAGAATGACACTGACCAAACACCAGACCATAGTGCAGCTGCAATATAATAATGAACCCTGCCATGTAAAAAAGTGGTCTTACTACAAACGGGATTAAGGAAAGGCATAAGGAATACGAAGAAAAACGCCCTAAGGACGATGACCTCTATCAGATACAGAGAGCTTCTTTATCGCATAACAAATTATACCAATTAAGTAACCAAATTTTGCCATTGTAGAGACCTAGTCTAGTCCAATCAACACCGAGGTGTAGTTGAATGCCGAAAAATGAGACTGTCAGAAGCGAAGCCTTTTTGACATTTTGGTCATCGTTACTGTCAATCACAATCATATGTGATCAACTGAGGAGTAGGCCTAATGAGAATTGTTTTAAATTTCCATGTGCGCACGTTGCTATTCCAACTAATGTTCACTCATAATGTTAAGGTGATACTACAATTCTTGGCAAACTTTAGCATGCTTTATATTTGCTTTAGACACTTGTATTTAGTTTCAAAAAAAGAAAAGGTAAAAACATTTCTTTACAGCAATTACCTACCTACAGACTCCGATTTTGTTATTTATCGAATAAAATAAAATAGTATATTGTTCGTCATTGGTATTGCGAACTTTTTGATGGCCGTCATTTGATGCAGTTAAAGTGCAATCAATAATTGTGGCCGGGAGAATCTGTATATACGTGTTTAGAGAAACTATGCTACCTACAAAGTTATTTATTAAAAAGTCCTTCAATTTAACAGCAGTATACACGTGTTAGTTAACACGGCCAATTAGCATATCAATAAGGCATAACTGTGAATCAATTGATAATTTATTTTACAGCCAGCTTCAAAGTGCCAATAGATACTGATTGATGGAGCAGATCGAAAGAAGAATAAGTTGTTTCATATAATGTTGTTTCAGGGCAGTATATATTGGAACTGTATCCTTAGATTCTATTTTTGTTAGGTAGTGGTTTCATCTTTAAGTGAATTAAGACAAAAATAGGACGAAAATAGGGACTATATGTTGACATGCAAGACATCAGAGTTTGTGACAATAATGGGTCTGTTTTATTGAATGTCTATTTTAGCAAATCAAAGCAGCGTTAGGTAGACAGATCCAGTCGAAAGTTTTTTAGACTGCTATTCACCTATTTTGCTGTCATGAAATCAATTAAAAAATGCTGCCAAGAAATCAATTAATCTACCACAAAAGCATTTTATTTAATTAATCTAATAAAAAAAACCTGAGTCTAAATTGATTTAAATAGCGAAATTTACAATTGCAGAAATTTTCATCGCGCGAACTGTCAGACTTTATTCACAATCCACATACTCGAAATACAAATGCGATCCACAAACCCACGAATGAAGAATTCGTTCGAAATCAACCTTTTAAAATGAAACTGAATGAATTCATGTGAATGAAATGTCAGAAACTACGAATATTCGCTTGTTCGCAGTTCACAATTCGCTCTCATATTAGTTCCTTTAGTGGCGTCCCTTAGTTCCATCTAGCTGAAAATGGCCCCGAAATCGAATTAAGCTAATTGTACATAAATAGAAAACAAATTCCGTCACATAATTTATGTAACAATGCGAATCATTCAAAGGTAATTAAATAAATAAATATATAGTGTGACCCTAGGCCTAGCTCCTTACAACTATTTTTGGACGAATGCAATTTTATGCCGAGTCCAAACGCCTAATTGAGAAGCTCTTCAATGACAGTTAGATATACCTACCTACTCTTGGATGTTCAGAAATAGGTTATTTGATTTTCAAACACTTCAATATTTGGATAATGGAATATGGCTATTTAATAACAGCTTCGCGAACTATGCGGTTAAATAAAACAACGATCACTTTCACCCGAAATCGAATTCAATGCCTCCTTACGCAATCGCCTTTGTGCATTCTAAACGTTAATTTCCAGCTATCAATAGTCTAACAATTTAGTTATTCTATTTGCAGATGTTTTGGCCCCATTTCTTATCAGTATTCGTAAAAATAAGAAAAAAGATAGCACTTCACGTGCAAAAGCAAAGACTTGATATACAATTTAATGAAACCCATCCACACCCTGTTTAGGAGAGAGCGTAAATATTCAGAACCGCTTTTTTTTTCAATTCTACTATTGCTAATACAATATCAAAACATAGATAACAATATTATTCCCTTTATAAACAATTATACAGTTTTGATAAGAAAATTACGTCAAACTGTGAATGCATCATAGAACTTTTGTAGTTCAACCAAGTTCGTGTGTGACAAGTAAATATAAAACCGCATCGCAGAAAAACAAAAGTCTAGATAAATTTATAGCTTTGCATGGGATAGCCTGGCGCGTTCCCTTATTTTGTATACATAAGAAGATAAATAAAAAAAAGGTTATTTAAAAAAAAAAAAAAAAAAAGAACAAGACACATTTAAGTAGGTAGGTACCTACCTATTACCTCTACCTAACTAATTGACAATCGGAGACTATACGCAGCCTAACAAATATGTGTATGAGTATTGAGTACCCTGCGACCTTGCCCTGCGACTGCCAAATAGTTAGTTTAGGCGTCACTTAGGAGAACGTACATACGATACGCGCGAACCACAAAACCCACCCTGTGTCCAGCCGGGTAAAAAGATTCAATCACCTAAAGTGCAGCATATTATAAGGGATTATATAAAATAATTGCGTTGTACTATGGGCTGTTTCGCAAGGCCATTAAGACTGATGGTTGTCATAGTCAGACAATTTATTTAATGCGAAAGTAAATTACTGTCTAATTGAATCTTAGAAGAGGTATTCTTATTGAAAAGGAATACAATGTAATGTTTTCTCAACGAGACCTAACAAGTTCCAATTGACAACTTTAAGTGACAATTGTCAGCCAGCAGTGTGTTCTTTTTCCGGTGGATTTTTGCATGTCAAACTGTCTGCATGCAGTAAGAGAACAGATAGTAACGATCGAATGGATGTTCCCCTATTTGCTGGGTAATGCTTTTAGGATTAATAAATTATTTATTTAAGTGCGGGCGCTACTGTCTAGGGGCCTGAGTCCAATGATGGTGAAATGAAATGTTTTAAAGCTCTAATACAATTGGAATGATATCAAAATTTGTTATTTGAAGACTGACATGCTATAAGTCAAAGTAACGCGGCATATGTGAAGATAATTCGAAATTAGGACTTTGGTAGTTTGAGAAGAAACACAGAAACGGAATTGTGGTTATTCAAACAAAGGATGCGATTTATTTGATGACGATTTATTTCTGTAGATAGATATGTGCAATATTAATATAACAGTATGTAATGTTCGCGTTCGTAACATCCGAGGTTATTTTTTTAAAAGTAAATACGAATTCTCACAAGGAAAATCCAGTCGTGATCATTCTGTTGCTTGTAATAGATTTTTTCGCGATTTTTGTATTCATTCAGAGAATAAATTCTTCTGTTCTGAAAATCCCAAGGAAATAGCTTTTAGGATAACCTTAGCTCTAAGAAAGTCAACAAATAGTCTACTACAAAGTTTAACAACAATCAGTCGCTACATAATTAGATTTTGAACAAAAATGTAGTAGAACTGTCATCTTCCTGCTGCTGATTCTTTTTCTTTATAGAATTCCACCATTTTGATTTTATTTTCTCCCAATCTTCTGTCAGTGTGTGTGACCGCGTATAGCGTATACTTTTCTTAGAGCACCTTTTGTTATTTCAGCGGTAATAGAATTCTCTCGCACTGAGGAAAAATAACATAAGACCAATAAAATAATAAATTAGTTGGGAAAATTTGTCATATGTTGGAAATATGACATTAGGCCAATAAAACCATAAATTAGTTGGGAAAAATTCGCGTGGCATTTTTGGAAAAGAAATGCATGTTTTGCATCTAATAATTTCAGATACACCGAATGTAAGTTTCTGTCACTCCCTCAAAGTTTTCTCCGTTTTTAGTTTGCTTCTGGTAACCTACAAAAATAACAGATAATGTAAATTCCACTGTCTAATTATTTGCAATTGCTGAACCATCTATGCATTAGATAGAAACTATATTGTAGGTACTTAGAACCTCGCCTCGCCTCCTTGCTGCAACAGCTTCACTCAGATGACAGACAGCAACTACAGTAGCAATTTACAATGTTTAAGCAAATAATTGAATATTGTCTGACGCGCAGTATCGCTCAACTGCAGTTATGCAACCAGTCTTGAAAGCTGACTAAAGGGGGCGGGTAAAACGAAAAAAAGAACTTGAAAATTGCAGATTTTCATTGTTTAGATTGTAGAGCATTTATAGCAACTATTGCCAATTAATGGACGGCCGTTGAGAAAATTATTATTGTTCTTGTCACCCAGTGGCCATAAACAATTCAAGCTTAATTGGTTTGTTTATTGATATGATATTGTGGCTTCTTTAAGATTGACTATATACGAAGCTTTCGCACGAAATGCGAACGTGGACATGCAGTCCTTCATTTGTGCGCTTTGAATCTTGGCTCGATTCCGACATTCCAATTTATTTGAATTGACCACAATCTGGATGGAGACTTAAATGAAGGCACAAATTAAAGAGGGAAAAGTAACAGCAAATGCTAAACTTTATAGCTTCTTGCTAATTAATTCATTAGCGGTTATATTCGCGTCAGCCGGCATTTTGTGAGATGGAGACAAGCCGACATTGAACGCCCAAAACATGTGCGGATTGTCTGAGCGTGAAACTGTTTTTAGAAATGATCGAGTCTTGAGAGTTTGTCAGCGGGCCGCGTATATATTAATTGAAATTAATTACCACAAGAGGTCAAGCGAAAAGATAGGAAAGTTATTTTCCAATATAAAGCTACCAAAAATTAAATGGGGGCCTGCGTTTCAGATAGAGGTTAGCACCCCTCTACTGCCAAAAAGGTTAAGGCCTCCATTAATCAAGGCCCTCTAAGCTGTCAGGCCCAATTGGCGAAATTATCTAGTGGAATGGCGATCGAGTCGGGAAAAGTGTAGATAGGCGTAGTAATTTACCGATGACGAATTGTGGGCTTATTTTCTTCAAGTCTTTCGACAAACAAAGTCATTAAAAATCCATTGCTTTGGCAATTCCATCAGGCCAGGGATGCACGAGCTAATGAATTTATTTGGAAAATATAAAAATGTGGCAAGTTAGTAATAATTGTAAAAATTGATGGAATGCTTTTGGCTTTTCAGTTTTAACACTTGTGAATTACCTATTGTTAGAAGTTGCTTCTAAACTGTCTCGGTCACAAGCAGATGTTGCTACAACTGTGATACGACAAGCGCAGTATTTGCCGTCTACAACTCGCTCTGAAGTAGTTCATTTCCTTCACAGTCAACCTATGGGATTTAGAGAGACAGCAGAGTAAGACTATCCATTTTCTTTCGATCTTCTACGACCATCAAATAAAATTGCAGACAATATTCAACTGTCAGATGAGGAAGATGGTCCGCTTAGAAAGAAAAACTGATCGCAGCGCCTCCATTCGATAAACCTCCATTGCTCCAAAGCGGCATTCACCGTCGGTGCACTCTATCTTAGTAAAGACAGGAAACAGGGAAAAACAAACTCGTCCGCAAAAAGGAAGCAAATCGATTGATCGTGGTGATTTCTAACAAAGCTTTGAACGATTCGATTCTGGTCCGTTCAAAAAAAAGTCACAGTAGGATAAACTCATTGCTCAGCAACCTTAAGGGAAAAGCTGTAGACAGTACTTCAACAAAGTCAAAAGGGACCCTCTGTCTAGAATAACCCAGCGTCTTGTATATCCTCTTGTGCAAAAATAGAAAATACCTCCAAAATCTTGAAGCTCCGAAAGACATTCTCCACAAGCCATCCTGCATATATCCAGCTGTCTAATGACACCGAAAAATGATTGGACTTCAAATGAGGGTATACATTTAATTTTAACTATAAGATACTTACTTTCCTGGTAGGTGGTAGCTCTTTAGGTGCAACTTCAAAACAGGAACCTTGAAGCGGCGTTCATCAGACTCGCAGGGCTATGAGTTGTTTCAAACCTTTCAAGTTTCCACGAACAGACGAAATTCAATAGACTTCTGGCCGTACCGTCCAAAACGATGTGCCGAGGTTGAAGAAGCTTGTATATCAGAGATGGGTTACAGCTTGGACGTCAACCACCAAAAAACTCTGATTTTCTCCGATAGCAGGCTAACTAAAATGTTTTCCAATAAGAGGTGTTATTTTGGTATTCAAAGAAAAATGCCATTTTTTGAGGCAAATGATCGGATGTTTATTTCATAATAAAGAGGAAGGTATGCCGTTAATAATGAAAAACAACATCAGCCATAACGCATACAGGACCATATCCTTTTCATGAAATTTTCCATAACCAAATCGCAAAGTGGCTACCCTATGTCCTCGATAGCCTCACGAATTTTTCTTTGATGTCTTGAATCGACGCTGGGCTGTTGGCGTAGACCTTATATTTCACGTGGCCCCAAAGGAAGAAGTCGCAAGGTGTTAAATCACAAGATCTCGGTGGCCAATTGTGATCACCTCTTCGAGAGATAACACGGTCCGGAAAGTTTTCCCGTAAAAGATCAATGGTTTCGTTGCTTATGCGGCACGTAGCGCCGTCTTGTTGAAAGTAAACTTTGTCCAGATCAATACCATCCAACTCCGACCATAAAAAAATCATTAATCATCTCTCGATAGCGCAATCCATTCACCGTAACTGTTGATCCAACCTCATTTTCGAAAAAGTAAGGTCTAATCACCCCGCCGGACCATAAACCGCACCAAACAGTCACACGTTGAGGGTGGAGAGGCTTCTCAACAATAACTCTTGGGATTTCCGAACCCCAGATGCGGCAATTTTGCTTGTTGACGTAGCCACCGAGGTGGAAATGGGCCTCATCAGTCAAGATGATTTTTCGATGGATTTCCGGATCATTTTCATGCATTTCAAGGACCCAATCAGCAAAGACACGACGTTTTTTCACCATTTTTTGTAGTGAATTTTAATAATTTCAATGCGTGTATCGTTCAATTTTTAGTAATGGCGTAGTTTCTACTTGTCAATTGTCAAAGAATAAAAGCTTCAAAAGTGACAGCTACCGAAATAGCTGGTCATTCACAATAACTCCTCTTATTGGAAAACCCTTTATATCAGAGATGGGTTAAAGCTTGGACGTGAACCACCAAAAAACTCTGATTTTATCCCATAGCAAGCTAACCATCATTTTTATTGAATTTTATTTCCTTAACCGTAGTTGCATCAGATCGCGCCTTACTTCGGCTGTACTTAAGATCGTTTACGATCATCTTCCGAGCATAACAAGTGTTACCCTTTAGCTACAGCACGATGCGAAGGTCTTTCCATTTTTTTTTTAAATAATATCCAACATTAGATAAAACTTTAAAATGTTCTTCCGGTACCCTTTCCGCTGACACCTACCTACTTTACTTTGCTTTTGCGGAGATCGAAGCTCAAAAAAACACGCCTAATATTATTATTATTTTTTTTAAGCGGCTTTTTTTCGAATAAAAAGACTTCCAATCGGATAGCTTGAAGTGGAGTTAAACTCGTCTCGTATTTTAACTCGTTTACCAAGCTCTTGATATATCAAAACCAAATTCTTCGGCCTTATTCAAAGTTCGTCGCTTTTAACTTAAACCCTTTTATTTTTTGCTGATTCTCGCTATTTTTGAGCAGAGCGGAACGTAAGTTTTGAAAATCCAATGCTGGTGATCTCGCTGCCAGATTAAGATAAAGTTCGTCAAAAAACAATTAAAAGTGACCTCCCTCCAACTGAAAACCAATAATTGCAATGAAATCCGAGGCAGTGCCCGTGCTCTTTCCAGCGCACAAGAAGTGTGCGAAGCATAAAATGGGAAGATTCTATCCGAGTGCCACCCTGTTTTTTTTCCGCAAAAGCAACAACTGGAGCTATGATGAATAAAAGTTTCTATAATCGACTGAAAACACAATAAGCATGTTTAAGGAATATTCGCTACAAAACTTTATCGCAAAATATACCAACGATTAAAGCTAATTACTTGCCTATCCCTTTATTATTGTAGACTGCGCTCCGCAGTGGTATATAGTTCTACATGTCTTGAGACATAATTTTTTGTATGTAACCCGCAACATCAAAGCAAGTACTTACGGGCCAAGACCACTAACGCTGTTAATTTTCACAAGGTGCAATCGCAGAGATTATTTTCCACAATTTTTCAGAACCGGTAAATTGCATAAATTTGCATAACTAAATAAACTATTTTGTCTTTCGGTTTGTTGCAAGAAAAAGACAATACTATTCAAAACGTTTCACTCCATATTTATTGTAAATGCAAAAAAAAACAAGAATCAATCATTCAAGTCCATAACTACCATAACTACGTATTATTTACAAAACAACGAGCTTGTTCTAAGTCATCTAGTGGTTACAAAAATAAAAATAAATACATGCAAACAGTAGGAGTACCCACTCTATTGGCAAAGTAATGCGAAATCCATTAAATAATACAGCACTCGAAGAAATCCGACAAAACAGGAACTGGAGTGTTTTATTATTTTTTTTTTTTCTTTTCTTATTCTTCTTCGTCATCTCACCGCAAAGATACACAACACCTCTTAACAGGTATCTGTGCCTCATTTGAATAATTATTTCTATATCTACCTGTTGCAAAGTGACGAAAGCAAAAAGAGACAAATATACTGGGAGTGAGAGTGAGCTCTTGTTCTTGTTCGCACCTTGCGCTCTCAACTCTCGAGAGTAAACACCATAAAAATATTGTTAATCTATAATTTAAAACTGTCCAAGCCTAGACTACGTACACTTAGTTGCTGTGTGTGGATAAAACCCCCTCAACCACAACCACAAAGTCGCTAGTAGCTAACTGAGATAGCGCCGGATTCTATCCGCCAAGTGATGTGTGTATGCGATCAATCCAACACACAGTCGTGGACTTTATCAAAAACCTGATACGCGAGAGAGAAAAGCCGCAGTGGTTTTTCAATCCACCCAACCGAAAGCACACATTCAAACTCACATCTATGGTCTGCAAATGTTTTCTTAAGAGCAATCAAATACAACACAACAAAATCATAAAAAAAAAAAAAACACTATTCGGTCACCTAATACACCGATCAGTTACTCGTTGGACTGTGACGATATCACAACGTATCTAGTACGCGCTGGCAATCAAATTGATCGTGTTTAAATCAAACCCCCTCGTATTTCAAACGGAAAACTTGATCAATTAAAAAAGCTTCAAAAGAAAGAGTTGAACCTACACTCGCCTGAATACATCGTTTTCGTTCCTGTTTAAGGGATCTTTGTTTGTTTGCAACCAGCAATCCGAGTGTGGCATACCACTTGCGCCCAGATACCCATCCGTAGATCGTTTATTGATCGCGTTGAGCTTTTAGCGGGTGGCAGCAGCATTGCGCTGAAACGGACGACGACGGCCATTGATCGCTGATCGTTGCTCACAATAAAATATTGTGTGTCGTGTTTGTACGTTGTACGTCATATTGTTGTCGTCTTCGTCGTGTGTCGGGTTTTGCAAAATCTTAGGCTCTGCAAATATCGGTTTGTCCTCTTCGCGAAAACTTCTTGTCGTGTCGCGCAAGTCTAATACACTCCATATAGTGTGTTACACGATCGTGTTGCTTTTAAGTTAAAATAATAAATTCTTGATCGATATCAGGGCGAAAAATTCAACTGGATTCATTGTTATTTTAACCTCGAATGCGGTTGCTACAACTCAGCCTTTCCATTTGCCTTAAAACATGATGTGTTTGTATCGCAATGCGAAGCATTGCTTCGTCCTAAAGTTGCTACTCTAGTGCAACGAGCGACTATAAAAATTTCTATAACATCTTTCCAACCAACTAACAAGTTGCACATCTTATCAACAAACAAAATTCATCATCTATTAGTGAATAAATATCCAAAAAAACGTGATTGAAAATTAGAAATATTGTTAATTGAAACTAATAAATTTGTGCATAAAACATAAAAGAATAAATAAAAATTTAAAACAAGACCAACCAACGGCCGCGACACAAAAAAGTTATAAAAACTGTTGTACCAAATATATACAACTGTGCTAAATACTCAGATGTACTAATTGAAAATAAATAATATTTTAATTGCTTGATACTATAACGAAAACCGTCTTATCTTTGCTGAACGACGCGACCGGTTCTTAGGCAATCGTCGTATTCTCCAGATTAGAAGTGTTTGTGCTCTCGTGAAGTTCAAAACTCTGACATATCTCCCTCGCTGTGTGTGCTCCCTTATCGAAAATCGTTATACTTTGTCTGAAAATAATCAAATAAAAAAGAAAAAAAAAACAATAATCAAATAAAACCGCAGACAAATTAAATCATCGTAAATTTTCGCAGGCGAACAATCGTTTTTCCGAAGCAACTTATCAATCGCTGCTAAAATTCATCGAGACTCGACGAAAAGGAATTTTTATGAAGTATTTCTTAGAATAACAGTAACTGATATTATTCGCCCAATAAATGGAGACAAGTAGTAAATATTCCAATGAATACAATCAAAGTTTTATGTGCATGATTAACAAGATGCTGCTTAAAATAGAAAATACCTTACTACGGAGCCATCGACAACGTGAAACCACTGGAATTAAAAAGCTGTATAATTCGTTCTTCGTTTTGTTTTAATCAATCGGACTTGAAAGGATTACCACAGCCCATAAGTAAAGAACATTTTTCGTTACAAAACACCAACTAAAATTTCCCTCGCCCCCAAAAATCATCTACAAAAAAAAACTTTTTGCGCCCCTTTCGAAAATCTAAACTCTGTCTATACTCGTACTTAGAAAGTGATCTTTTCCGTTAGTCAAACAAAGCTAAAGAAATAAATAAATAATATATTAATTAGAATAATATTAGTGCTACATGCAATTCATTATAAAGTGCCTTATTAGTTTTGTTAAGTGGAAACAACAATTTTCGATGAATACTCAACGAAATGTAACTGTTTGAAATAAAAGAATAAAAATACACGGAATTTAAAAAAAAAAAATTTGCACTAAACAAGAAAACATATAAATTTATCCTCTCCGGAAGTGATCGTTGGACACGGTAAAACTTTTCGCCACCAAGCTAAACCATACACAAGACTCAATTTGATATTATAAACATTTTGTGATTTGATTTAATTACAAGAAGAAGTAAAAAACAAGTCCGCAGTAAAAACACAAAAATTCAATTGAATCAATAAATTTTATTGTTATATTAGTGAAATTTTGCAACAAATATTGGTTTTTCAATTTCGAGTAACGAATGGCTCTATCGCTACTTTCGCATCCAAATTTTACGGATTTACAGACATTTCTCGACCCAATACGTTCCACTTTTGACTTTTCGCTCAATACCGATCAAATGGAATACAACAATAATAACAATTCAACAATTAATCAAGTAAGTATATGAGAATTTAATTTGTTTCTTTTTAAAATGCGGAAAAATTTAACTGTCTCTTGTGTCGTTTTTGTTGTTCCGTCTTTTTTATTCTCAAATAATACAAATGGTGTAGCATCCACAGACGAGATTCAGCAAGATTTTATTTTAAAGAGAGTCTTTGCAGAAGGTCACAGTATGAAAAATAAACATGCATACACAAAATAAAAATATAGCAATTGTGAACCCCGTAAATTGAATTCGATATTCAAAATTGTCATAGCAACCACTTCGTCCTACTTATTTATAATTCTCAGTTTTAGTCATTATGACTTAGATGCAATGGCTAATTTTATACCGGGAATATCGCCATTGCGAGTTCGTAAATGCACCCATCGTTAGGACACTATTTTATTAAATTGACTAGCTGTCGCTAACAAATTTGTAGCACACTATTTTGGCATTTTTTTATTTACACGAAGTTGTAAAAGTCATTGAACCTTACTAAAAACCATTTCTAACCTTCACACTAAATATTTTGTAGGTCACAATGGTCAATTTTATTTGGAAAATTTCACTGCCTATTGTGAGTTGGTGAAGTCTAGCCTGGGCACTAAATATGATTATAAGTAAAAAGTTCCACAATTTGCCAAAGTTATTCTGACATTTTAGAGTTTAAGGCGATTTACAAAGGACCTAAGTATCGGTATTCAAGTCGAAGTCATGCTGCTGAATATATTATACAATAACCCCCGTATTAATAAAGGCTGCGTAAAAGTTATCAACTCGTTATTCAGCAGTTACGTCAAATTTTTGTATGCTATCTGATATCTACTAACTAACTCACTTGTGCACATTTGTTTATTAATACGGGGGTAAATGTTTTCACAACTTAAATTTGGAAGAAGTTTAAATGGTTGAATTATTAGTCGTTTTTGATTGTTTTTTCCGTTGATTTTTGAACTGTCAAAGTTAAGCGAACATTTAGCAAGGTGCATTAAGCTTTATAGGCCCAGAGTGGAATTGCTCGTAACTTTGCCAATTTTATCTTTTCTGACATTCCGTCAATAGACTTTGTGGGATATGTATATATGGCGCTCGATTTAAGCCGACATGCAAATTTGCACTGTCAGAGAACTCATGTAATTCTAGCTTAATTTTTTAGAGCGATTTTATTTGACTTTCTGAAGTACTAATAAGAAAATTTATGCCCCGACGGAAGCCCACAATCGCGAAATTTGTATGGTAAATAAACCCATTGTGAACTATACAAATAAGAAGTCAAGACTAACAACATTTATTGGTAAGGCCATCTGTCACTTTAAGCCTAGTTCTTCTTGCGATCTCATCCTCTCATACAAAATTTCCACAAAGATTAGGTCGGGAAAAGAAATTGCACTCTGGTTCTTGGATCGCGTTTTCTAAGGCCCTATTTCGCAATTTCTAAACCTCTTTTTTTTGACAAGAAGGCAATATTTGGGTTAGATTTGCACTTACAATTGATTTTAATTTTTAATCATTAACTCCTATTAGGTATACAAAAAATGTAAATGCTTCCGTGAAACGAAAATACATTTATTTTTATATAAGCAACGACATCCCGTGGCATATTGCGACCTAAAAAATTTTTAGTGTGGAGGTTAAAAACGATTATTAGTAAGGCCCATTGACATCAGCCGTCTAACTGTATAGTAGGTCTGTTTAGTGAGTCTGAGTAGCGCGTTGCACAAAAAGAACAGATTTTAACGTTCCAGGATTAGAAACGCCGGCCGTCTGAAACTGTTCCGTAAATGTACCATATACTGTACAGCACAGCAAACTATTTTATGCACCTAGCACCTGCTTCCAATCTCTGTCATTGCACAACAGATCTCTGAAAGACCTTTCGCGATACTAATAATCAGTTTTAAGTGCGTCGGCTTTATCCTTTATTTTATAAGAATAAATTATGTTAGGTCTCTACAGGTCTTGAACTTGATGCATGCTTTTTGCCAAGTCATCACCAAACTCTCAGCGGGTAATTCGTTTGCCCGAGGTCAGCACCGTCAGACCCATTTGTTCTTTTGTTTGGATATTTCTATTCTCTTATTAGGTAAACGAAAGTTCTATTACATTTTTTAACGGAGTTGCATCAACTATAAAAATTGCTCGAGAGTTATAACAAATAGGATGCAGCCGCCTTGACTGCTCCCGTACTTGCTTAATTTAAAAACGGGATCACCGATATTTCTCTTATATTTCAAATGCCATTAAGCAGCAACACTAACAGGAACTGCTGCTGGTCCTTGGCGTATTCATCCAACGATGAGCTGATGATTCCTCTAGATATGCGATTCCATTCCAATTGGTTGCTATTTTCAGTATCCACTTAACCTTTAAAAAATATAATATTTTCCTCGAATTTTACTAAAAACTAAAAATATGTACTAAAAACAAAGTAATAGAACGAACTAGCCATATACCTCACAGCAGATACGTAAATGTGTCGATATGATTTCTACTTCCTAATATTTCTGTCTTCTGTTACATAACACGTTTCGAGTAGGTACGAATGCACCATATCAAGTCGAAGATAACCATCATACAACTCTAAATTGCCCATACCTAGTGCTACTTCTAAATTAATAATGGTAACCACAACAGAGTAGAGAATACACAATTCAATGCATGCACTTTATTATTTGCCTCAGCACTTGTCAATTCCCCTCACAGATGACATTATCACTCTCCATGTATGGTGTTAATTAATGAACAAAATAATTGCTGAATAATCAGTAAAATAATTATTATAACTCATCACGTTGCTGGAGTTGTTCAAGAACGCAGAAATTCATTGAAACTAATCTACCTTTGCATGCAATGTGGAGATAGACGATCCCTAATGGATACAATTCAGTAGAATAAAAGTTTTTGTTGTTACTTCGAAACATCAATTATCATTAGACAGAGCTGTCAGTTTCGCACCACACTAAGACGTACCCTATTAATTGCGAGAGGTAGCTTATATGATCAAATTCCTGTTCAGGAATCTATTACTTTGATGTGCATAACTGCGGTCCGTAACTTGAAAATGTGGTTGTTAAACGACAACCGCTGTCAGAGAGAAACTGGCTACGTCATTGGCAAGCTTTTGTTGCTTGAACACACTACAAAAATTGGTTATTTGTGGCTTATCTACTGGTAAGATTCCGCTGAGACACGTGCTGTCTTATGTTTGCTAGTTTGGTGACGATTTTGTGGTTTTTCGATGACGTCAAATCGTTTGATTGTGTGATTCATTTTATTTAAAAATAAACTGAGTATTTACTGCCCTTCCAACTGGACAGCCATTACATTTTAGGAAAATATTGATAGAAATTATCACAAATTGATAGCAACTGCTTTTTTCATAACTCCGCCTCTAGTAACTGGCTATTTGAGTGGTGAACAGAAATTGAAGAGGCTTCCTTTAAGTAAGTTGGCTGTTACTATGTCAGAACCATTAGAGATAACACATTCTTGCTGTTTTGTGTCAAGCATCAAGCACTATGTTGGTTGAGTTCGCTCTCAAAATCAATAGATACAAATGTCTACGCAAATATTGAAATAAAGTCGAGAAAACACTTGTGATTGCACTTGCAGTCCTTGTCGAGAAAAACTTGTAGTACAGTGTGGACCAAACTGTAGCTTGTTGGAACTTTTTTTTTATAGTAGAGTAATACCCGTCCGCCATTTTGTTTTCCCAAAGTCCCAGTCTTCCAATGAAGCTTAGCTTAACTTCTTTACCAAGTGTGTCGTGTAAAGGTCAATTTATGGGAGTAAAAGTTATTTTTGAAGTCTGCAAGAGACTGGCAATTATAACTTTAAGCTCCAGATAATTTAGAAGAAGTCTAAGGGACGGGTTATAAGTTAAATTTTTCCACTGCGCCACCTCTCGTGCACGTTTAACAATCATCCGACAGTATGTTTCTTCTGAGAAAGCTTCCCAATTTATCCTTTTCGATTCGGCATAAAGGAAATTGACCGCCTTTCGTCCTAGAAAGAAAATACGTTCCCAAAACAAATGGTTTGTGTAATCTTGCAGCTAAGCCTAGTCTCAGACCCCTATATCGAGTTTCGTTCAATTATTTGCTTGTCATACACGAGTTTGCTGGGTTAGCTTGTCAGCTTCGCATTTTGTTCGTCTCGAGCTCATATGAGAATCTTAGGCGACTTATGTTTCGGTGGAAATAATTGACGTTGCCGCTGAAAGAATTAGAGAGGTATATGCGGAGGAAGTGCAAACACATAGAAGAGGATTATGCAAACTTCACCAGTAACGTTATCCAAATGTCAGTGAAAACGTCTTAAAATTGTCCTGGTCAACTTATTCGCCTGACTATCATATTATTGATGAATAGGGTTAAGGTTTTAATACCGGAATTTATAGCCATATTTACATGTTCGGTATATTCTTGAATGAAGTGGAGCTGTGCTTAGACAAGCACTTGAGTTTTTCACTATAATAGTTAGTATTGAGATATTACGATTGGAAACCAGACACCAACCAGTAGAATGCAATTTATACAGCTTTCAAAGTGCTCTTGATATTACGTTCATTCGCATTTTCAATCGAATGCAACCGATGTAAATCGATCACTATCGACGTTCTCATCAAAAATGACAGAAAAAGAGAAAATTAGCCAAATAACTAGTAACGAGCGCTTCCTCTCTTGGCTTGAAACAGCTCAGAGAATGGGCACGTTCAAGAATCTAGTTTAGTAGGTCTGACAGCCGACTAGATGTATCTTGGTTTTGATTGGCTGAAATCGGTCATATGAGCAGCTGTTTCCGTTGACGAGTCTAGTCAAGAAGCCGACGAATCTAGTCAAGAAATTTGTGATTGAGTACTAAGTTGACAGTTCGCTTATATGGCTGACATAGAAAAAGTGACGTTCCCGACCAATCTAGCTTTTGCGTTTAGGTTACATCTTAACCAGACTAGTCGACTTTAGATAACTAGATTCTTGAATGTACCCAATTTAAACCTCCAGGCAAGCACTGATAAATATGTCAAATGAACAAAATTGACAAGGAAAAAGTCAAAATCCGTTTTAAAAGTCAAATGCACACGAGTACCAAAAGGAGGACAATGTTACACGCCGACAACCACTTTTTTCTCAATATATTATAAATACTTCTATAGGATACTAAATCTACAGCTTCATGGTCGAATTTCGAACGTTTTAAGAACAGTCAAGGCCAAGGCGGTTTAATTTCTTCTCCAGAATTTTCTGCAATTCCAATCCAATAGCATGAGTTTACTTTTCCGTAAAACTGTACCACTGTAGTCGCCTACGAGCAAGAATATTCCCATCGAAATCAGTCACACATTTGCGCTGTTTATTTTAAAGCGTGAATCTATAAAAAAATAAACACTAGCCCGCTCATATTACGGCTCAACCACGCTTCAATGATGTTACTATTGTGTTACATACATTATTAGTTATGATTATTACAAACAAATTATTATAAACCATATCCCCTCTCAGCATTGTCAATGTAGTGTAGTGTACTCGTACGTTAAGCTATATTCACATGCAAGTAGCTTTGGGAAACCTTGATTCCCTGCTAAATTTACGTTTGAAATCAATTTGACGCTATTACCATTGGTCGACTGTGTTTAATCAGTTGACTTGTTTAACTCAAAAGCGGATTAGCCATGAAATTCTACCTAGTTAGAATTGCGTTTAAAAAAACGTCAAATTCATGCAATTATTTGTGGAAAATTGTGTGCACAGCTTTGCGTAGGTATATTGAACAACATCTTTTGGAAAATGCGTAGTTTCGAGTTACAATGCAATGTGTAGTGTAAACTGTACTATCTGCCGTTGGGGTCAGACGATTTTTGTTATCAGTAAGTGATAGTTTTCAATGAAAACACGTCTTCAATACATTCGCATTTCTATGAAATTATGTATTTTAGGGGTTATAACAAAAAATGGGTCTCTTTTGGGCAAGCTTCTGGCAGCCAGTCTGGCTCAATCTAATTGGTTATATATAGCCAATCCTCCAACTGTCGTTTCGAAAATTAGTATACAAAATTGCAAAATGTTTAAAACAATTAACGATACCTTATAAATTAATTTTTCATTCTTTATCATGTTTGCTGCAGTTGGGATAGACTTGTCTCTTAATAATCCTAATGGGGATAACGTTGGTTCGTTTTATTCATGGCAATGTTTTAAAACCGGTTTAGCAAGTTCGTTCTTATGCGCTGAATTGTTGGGCTGACATTTAATGGAATTTTCTTTCTTTGTGCAAATAAAGCAGTAAATCTAAAAGAATGTACTAAATGTCAGTTCCTTCCACGTGTCATAGTTGTGTTTACTTTAGTTCTTCTATTTATTTTTATGAAAAGCTTCATATAAAAAGTTTACAGGTACTGCGTTTCTATAATCTCTATCAGAAATTATGGTAGAATTAAAAAGGCCGCCGCGATAGAGCTATAGGAACAAAAACTTGGAGAATGTCACATCGCGTAATAGCACAATAATTCGGTTAATGTCACGCTTATTTGAAGCCAGTTTTATTTTGTCGCAACCCGGTTAAAGTCACATTGTTTTTCTGCCTTTTGGAAGTAACT
Source organism: Cheilosia impressa (assembly GCA_948293265.1). NCBI lineage: Eukaryota > Metazoa > Arthropoda > Insecta > Diptera > Syrphidae > Cheilosia > Cheilosia impressa. Next base: position 15,086,365 of record OX411883.1, read on the forward strand.
TTATACCTTTTTTAGTTTTTTTTTTCAATTTTAATGTCGACTTCATTGTTCGTGTCGACATTTCCGGAACAGAGGAAATGCAAAATTGATTATTTAATGGAGTAAATGTGTTTCATAGACATATTAATATAGACTGCTAGTGAAATGTCAATTTCATAAACAGCACAGACGCTACGGTTTATACAGCGGATTAGCAAAGCAACACAAACGACATGCAAATTTGTACCTAATGAAAGTAATTTTTTGGTCGTTTGAAGTTTAGTTTGTTTCCCGCTGTAAAACAGTAGCGCTTCTGAACATGCGTAAAGTTGACTTCTAGCAGGCAATGATGTATGTCCCTTCCATTTGTGTTGTATTACATGTCAAGCTTCAAGAGAAGAATGATTACTAAATCTATCTCGCGCAGGTTACTAAACTTTAGATGTAAAGTTGTTTATGAGAAGTTAGACCGTTAAACCAGAGTTTTGGAGGACTTCAAAAACTTGCTTCTTGATCTGTCAACATTCAAAATATTTTGTGAAATTACTACACAAGATAAAAAATTATTGACTGAATTTTGTACAGTCTGAGATGAGAAGAATGTTCGTTTATATTTAGCGCATAAAGTTCCTAAACGCTATAGGCGTCATAGGCGGCTTCAAAATCGTTGGGTTTATTATGTTTCCTCGGGGCTTTGATACAGAATAAAAACAGAACAGCCACTCGATAGTCATAGATGGGCGGCCTTGGATTATTTCATGCTTTTTGCTGTTTAGTGTTTCTTTTGCTGTTTAGTGTTCCATTTGAGTTAAATTGAAATTCTTTTACTTCTGGCTATACGTAACTATTGTTGTGAACAAGTCTTTTTTATTTTCAAAGTCTAATTCCTAAATCTCACATTAATCACTGAGAAACTTTGTTATTTATCACACCAAAATAATAATAAAACAGATAGCAGTAAGGACCGATCACATTTTTATACAAAACTCAACGTTACTCCGCCTAAAGTCTATTTACGTCGAACGCGTTTTCCACAATGCGAACATAGCTTTAGCATGGAGTCATCCATTACTTGTCACTCACTTGTATTTATTACGGACGCGTACGCACATCTCATTCAAATATCAGTAAACGCTCTTGCTTTGGTCAATTCTATCACCGGAGTAAGACGTGCACCATCCACAAAACACAGGTAAACTATGAAGGCTGTGTCCAAGTTGTAAGCATTTTATATCTGCAATAATTTAAGTGTCACTGCAACAGTGCGATGTGACAATCCAGCGTTAACCTGATTTGTCTAGATTGTGTAAGTACCTACCGGACGATGCACTTTAAGAGGTGTTATTCGTCATGAATATTGCATGGGCTTAGCTCAGCACCATTATATTTAGCTGGACTTGAACCTGAGGTTATACCTGAGATGTAATCGCATTATCCAGTTGCCTCTAGTTTCGAGTAATAACTATCCAGTCAATGTAGGTAGAGCCTTGCAGTTATGACTTGATGCTTAAGTTGGAACTGTCATCGAAAAGTTTTGAAGCCTTCTGAACTAGGAGTTGATCTAAGACATGCTCAGACAAATCTGTGGTACAGAACTGAGTCAGGCGTACCTCGATTGTTCTCCAAATTTTTATCGGTGTGGCGTAGCAGAAACAGAAACAGAACTAAACGTCGCCTTTGTTTAGCATTCCTTGATCTAGCACATTATGCGCTGGATGTCTAGCGGTTAATGGAACGCGGCCAATACCAGAAATATAAACGTAAAAGTTATGTCGACAAATGCAGCAGACGCATCGTTTTGTTATCTATCTTATGGACATTCAAAAGTTTAGATGTCTTAAGACGATTACCTATATTTGGCGGATGGACTAGATTTCTCTTTTGTAGGCTAGATTGGCTATTATTACTATTTCAAAGGCAATCCTTTGTCCAGTTGACAAACTGATTTGTCGATGACGTGATTAATGCGAGCGTTCAAAACGTAAGCTTACTAGTTAAATCTGACAGCTAGCTGCCGTGATGTGTCCAAGTTTCTATTGGCGTAGATTGCCTGCATTCCATTGACTGCTAGATAATTAGCGATGCGATGTGAAGTTCAATGCGCCGTACTTGTAACAAATTTTAGTCTCGACTTTAAATTTACGGAAGCTAACAATTGCGAAATTTGTATGAAAAATATATGCACTGTGAACTACTACAATTTAGAGTCGAAACTGAAAATGTTTATTGGCAAGGTCTAAAGTGAACAAATTCACATCTAACCTAACCAAATGTGTTAAATGTCAACTGTTTTCCATGATTTTGAGATCTAGCGATCATCGATTATGAGAAATTTTGTCTCAATTGACATTTGAGTATAGGTACGGATAGCGTTCAAGTCTACTATACTTGGTTAACATTTAAATTGTTGCCTGACGTTTAAAAGCTGACGTTAACGACCTGTCTAGTTAATGCGTTCAGAGGAAATCTAGAAAAAAAAATAGGTAGCCAACTTAAGGGGACTAAACATTTGAAGTGGTAGTGCATTCCGAAAACTGTCACTTTCCGAACTGAGGAGAACGACTGTCAAATAACAATCCAAGCAACATTGCCCTAAATAGACTTACACCCGGGACAGTTCAAATTTTTCAAATATTCCTCTATTCTATGCAAGAGGTTTGTTTAATCTTTAATTAAAATTTCAGCATTTGACACACAACAATAATAATAATAACAGCAACAACAATCGCAACTACAACAACTTCGCATCAAATCAATCACAAAATGGATACAATAACGACTATGACCAAGTGATCAACTTTGTAGACTCCCCACCGAATTCTGAAGAATCGTGGACAGGTAAGTGATTCAATTTGCACTCCCTTGATAATTCCAAACGAATTCCTTTGAATGGTATTAGGACACGTGTTAGCGTGAAGGAGTAATTTAAGATTTATTCCAATTCACAGACGAACAACATCAACAACAACAACAGCAGCAACAGCAGCAGCAGCAACATCAGCAAAGTGCTAAGATCCCACCAACAGGGCCGACCATCATTGATGTTCAAACGATTTACGGACAACAACAGCAACAACAGCAGCAGCAACAAGCAGCTGCAGCAGCAGCGGCAAGTGGACAACGTAAAAGGCGAATGGATTGGAATCCCCTCGAAATTAGCCAAAATGCAAACAATGGCGCTAATGGGCAACAGCCAGCGTCCAAGATTCCAAATCTGACGAACGGTAACACCACCACCACCAACAACAACAGCACAGCCAACAACAGTGCCATCAAGGAGAAGGAAAAGAAAAAACTCTCCAACGGCAGCACTAACGGTAAGTAACACACTCCTCCACCAGACTTTGTAAATTTATCGTCTCTAATCCGACCCTATCCAACTCCTATTGCTGTTGACCGGTGTTGCCTAGCGTTGAGGCGGCTTACACCAGCTTTGGGCAAGTTTTTCTGACACATTTCCATATAATTGAATTCAATTCAATTCATGCGAATTAGCTACATGCTGGACATTCGAAAAGAGATGCAGTTTCCTTTAGAACGAACCAGATGCGTTACTTAACTGGTTTCCTCGATTCACATGGAAGGTTATTTTTGGATGCGTTCAACGGAAATTTGAAAGTTAACTGACCTATGGGTGGAGCTGTTTCATTTGAGGTTTTGCGTCCGTTTTTTCTTCTTTTTGCGGCTTTTTTTTCAGCACCTACTTCGTACTCTCTTTGCAGTCTGTTAAAATACAATTTCACTGCAGTATTTTTTGTTTTGTAAGTGCAATTATGGCAGTTGCCTAGTAGGTGCTTAGGATTTAGACACAAGCTAAATGAAGGAAGAAGTTTGATTTGTTTCCAAGGGCGTCGGTAAATTTAAACTGTTTGCCAATTTTTTGCACTTTGGTACTTTTGTTCATTTTTTACTGTTAGGAATTGTTCAAAGTTAGGATTTATTTAATTTTTGGGTCAGTTTAGACTTTTTTCATTTTTAAAATCAGAAATTATTGCATTTATTGTTGGGAATTTTGTCAGGAGCTTTTTTTATTAGGAGTTAATGCGTTAGGAGCAATTGCAAAAAGCCGCAATTACAGTCACAACTTGACTTCAGATTGAACGCGGCCTACCCAGATAGATCACTTCAATACAACATCATGTAGTATACTTCATTATTTTGCAGTCCAATAAAAAAGATAACAACGCAACTCGAATAGCGCAGTCGCATCGCACTTCGCACCACACTTAACTGTCAGAAATTCGAGTGCACTTGTCAATTTGTAGCAATCAACATCATCGAATCGATTTGTCGCTCCCAAGTCCCAAATAGTGGTAGTTGCGACCAGCGTGACCGTTGTGCGACTATAATTGCGATTTAGTACTTTTTCCAAGAGCCTGTCACAATTTTTTGCTATTTTAGTTTATTTTTTAGTTGGAGAAGGCGCTTCAAACGTTTTTCAAATGCTGCTGTTTCCAAATAAAGGGTGTTTTTTTTAGAGATATAGAACTTTGAATTGAAATAAAACACAAGAAAATCGTTTTAATGTCCATCAATTTGGATTTATTGGAAGGGTAATTTTATGCCATTAATGTTTAAATATGATTTCGGGCATGTGGCCGCCGCGGCTGGTTCGAATAAAGCCAAGTCTAGAGGTCCAATTTTTAACCACTTTTTCGAACATTTGGGGCTGTATGTCGGCAATAACGCCACGAATGTTGGCTTCCAAGTCCCCTAACGTTTCTGGTTTGTTGGCGTAGGCGAGCACATATCCCCAAAGAAAATAATCCAATGGTGTCAAATCACACGATCTTGGTGGCCAATTGACAGGTCCATTCCGCGAAATTATGCGCTCATCGAATGTTTCCTTCAATAAATCGATTGTGACGTGCGCTGTGTGGCATGTAGCGCCGTCTTGTTGGAACCACATCTCATCCACATTCATGCCATCCAATTCGGGAACAAAATAGTCGGTTATCATGGCCAATTGCTGTGCACGGTGGCGAATCGAATCATTCGGGTCCTCTTCAACACTTTGCTCTACAGCGGCAATTGTTTCTTCGGTGCGCACTGTTCGACGTCTCTGCGGATGCGTATTATCACATAGAGTAAACGTAGTGCGAAAACGATCCATGGTTAACCGAATTAATTGCTCTGATGGACGATTATGTCGACCATAAAATGAACGGAGCTTGCGGTAAACTTCGCGAACTGAACCATTATTTTCGAAATAAATTTGCACGATTTGCAAGCGTTGTGCACTTGTCAACCTGTTTATGATGAAATGGCAAAGCAAACTGAACATAAATGACATTAGAGTTGCCAGATTTGACCACAAAATGTCAGTTTTATCTCTATTCGAAAAACCAACCTCTAAAGAAAACACCCTTAAACACCTTTTAAATGTAACGCAGTTCCCTTTCACAACACTATTATAGTGTTTAGCGAACCAATACTTGTTAAATATCGTTCAAAAGTGAATTCTAAATAAGCTGTGAAATGACATGACACTTTTTTTCTCATTGGCCCTTTTTCTTGAGGCTTGAGGTCAACTGAAATCGAGTCATTTTAAAAGCCCAATGGCTAATTCTTTGACTACAGGCTGTACAGGTCTTTAGTCATTAAATGTCAGCGCGACCGAATACTGAACGAAGAAATTTCCTTTTCTAAATGATAACCTCTGTGTACCGTTTTATAAAATATAAATACATGTAGGGTAGGTACCACAATTGAGGGGGGCGGTTATAATTTTCAAACTTGCTTCACAGTCTCAATGTCTGTAAGAGATATTTACATTAACAATAAAGGCTGATAGACAATTATCAACCAGCTACTCAGCAGTTGTGTCAAATTGTTGATCAACAACTTCTGCAAATTCGTTGGTCTATTGAGGGTGTCAGTGAACAAGCTGATCTCAGTAAAAGCTGTAAAACTAACTGATCCGTAAGCGAAACCACCCAATAAACGTGCGAAATCACGAAAGGTCTAAACAAAAATCCAATCTCACCCAAGTGCTAAAAATTTAATGTCAAACATTTACCAAATTGTCTTTACTTTTTGTTGTTGTTAATTGGCACAATATTTACTACTTGATTATCACGTTCTTCGATCGGCTCTAAAATACCTAAAATAACCATGGGACTCATACTTGTGTTTGCATTTATAACCTAGAACCCATCTTTGTTATCCGTAAACTTCAGAATAATATTCCACCTTGAATCACATGCAATATCTAACCTATTCAATGAAAAAAAAATCACTCGAAACCGGCCTTTTGAAAAACTTATCAGCGCTTAAATTGCAAAAACAATAATTACTCACCGCCACTGCCAGCCATGTTTGCACAGACTCTGGCCGGGTGGGAAAACCTGTTAATAGCGTATTAGGGTCCACTTCAAACGAATCTACAAATTAACTAAAGTAATGAAATACCCGTGGCATCCGCTTATCATACAACAACTGTTTCTGATAGCAGTCTAAAAATATCTTCGCGAAAGCTTGATTTTTGTGCACTTGGAAAAGCTCGGGCGAGGAGTGTTCGGTCTTAGCCCGAACTGATATATTTTTGGAAACACAAGTAATTTATGCCAAAGTTAATCGATGCCGTACATTGAACGCGCTTTGAGTTTTAAATTCGTGACGCGATGAGAGTAGTTATCCAAGTTGAAAGCCTAAACGTAAAATATGCCTCGGTGACATGTTGCTAATAAAATCAAGCTCAGAGCGAAACCCGTTTAGAAAGTCTACCTCAGCAGAAGGAAGACACGTTAGAGATGCATTTTAGCATTTCTCGTAGTAAGTTCCTACCTCGTTTACTATATTTCCCTTTTATTCACATCAGCGCCTTTGCAGTTATCGAATAGCAAAAGAAATGAGAACCCGCAGCCAAAATTTGTATTCGTAACTGCCCCAGAGCAGTACATGTTTGATGAGCTTTAAAAAAAATGGCCACCCCAAGAATAACGTCAGTGCGTAAACAACCCATTTCCATTTGTTTGACATTAATGAGATGATTAAGAGCAGTAAATTAGCGGGAGATGTATTCATTTCAAATAAAGAGGAGACCAGATAGTTTCACGTCAACAGTTAATTATTCAAAAGAGTGGGGACAGCTGACTGACTTGACGTTTCTCGATTTTGTTTGGCCTGGATGAAATGGAGCGTGAGCCGACGGTTCTAGTCCAGATTTTCGTGACTGGGTGCTAAGTGGCAGTTGGAATATGTGTCTGACGTAGGAAAAGTGACGTTAACGACAATTCTTGTTCTTGCGTTCAGGTTACATCTTATCCTGACCAATCTAGTTTCTAGTTAACTTAAGATAACTAAATTCTGGACTGTACCCAATGGGGACATTTGGATTCCTAGTTTAGTAAGTCTGACAGCTGACTGACTATATATATTTTAATTTTCACCGGCTCAGACTGGTCATGTGAATATTGATACAGTGTGAAAATTAATATACAGTGACATCTGTCAGAGAGTGAGCAGTTATTTTTGGCCAATTTTAAGCGTCACTTTGCAGTTATGTGCAACACATTCTGAGTTGAAACATTTTTTGGTCTTTAAGCTGTTTTGCGGAGGCTCCTTTATTTCTACTCCTACAGTGGCCAAATTTATATCTCGATAAACTTCTAATTGCTTTTGTAATTGCAGAAGAAATATCACTGCTGCTGGCTCTATATTCAAGAAATCCTTTCAAATTTGATTACCTCACATTATGTGTGACGAATCGCCAATAGAGAAGAAGATTCTGCGCCAGTCGAAGTTGGACTAACGAATTACGAGTTGGATAATGGTCTCGTGTACCTTTGCTTACCGAACGCTGTTGAAAAAATCTGTGTTACGATCCTCCATTTCCATACCGTTAGCTCTTTGAAAGTACATACAAGTGGCAGTACAAGTATTCTCTGTTTATATTTTATAATTTTTAACATGCCAAAGATTGAAAAAAAAAACTTTTCACGAAAAGCACTAAGTGTAACCCTCAAAAGACCGAATATAAATAGTGGGTTCCTAACTACGTCATAACATCACACATAAAGTTCTAAAAACTCATAGAACAGCGAAATGGGCACATATCAGCTGCCAAATTAATTGTCAATGGGAAAAAATCTCCATATATATAAAAGAGAGTTGCAAAAGCGTTGTGACATTATAACTCACGAACGGTCAAACCGAATTCGATCAATTTTTTAGGGTTTGTTTTCATGGTCGCGTAGTTGGTTTATCTACAGTTTGAACGAAATGGGTCAACGCGTCGGTGAGTTATGTCAACATCTGATTTTGTCAATATAAAAAAAAAGTAGGCGTCTATGAGCGTAGCGTGTGCTGTATGTCATACACACGGTAATGACATTACGCACGATTATTTAAACAAAACCTCAAAACGATCATGGACTTTATCGTTAAGCACAGTGTTTTTGGTTCAACTATCAAAAGGGATGTTAATAATATTGAATCAATTTGAGGCGCTACGAAGTTCGCCCGGTCAGCTAGTAAACATATAAAATTAACTCTCACAAGTCAACACTGTTTAAACAATAACTCAAAAGAGTCTCGTTATGACAGTGCCTACAATTGCAACCAAATTTAACAAAGTTGTTGTTCATTGGAGAACATCACATCAAATAACAAAAGTTCCCTACAAAAATTTTTAGAGGAGCAACTTTTTTATTTCTCTCTCTTTCTTCGATTCAAAATTATATTGTTAACAGAATATGTAGTTGAAAAAAGAAAAATGTATATATTTGTGAAGTTTAATCATTTTATGAATGAATATTAAAATGGAATCTACTCTCTTGCGAAAATTGTGTCTCGATAAGAAGCTGTTGTAGCGCACTACCACAAGTGACAGAAGTTTAGCATATCCCTCGTAAACTTCACGATCCTCCACATGGTTATTATAAATTCTGCGTATTGTCTGTCATGGCCTATCATCGACACCCAACAGTCTGAACAACTTACACAAGGCAACATTTTCAAAACAATAAAAAATACGTCAACCATAATAACTCTTCGCTATGGCTTCGCGTATCAGTTTTAGCTATCACCTACAAACATATAATGCCAATGATAAGGTAATCTTAAATTTCCACCACACAACCAGACAATCACTCACATAAAATGCGAGGCGAGCTACAACAACTCACTTCATATTCTCGAATAATATTTTCGACTACAATAATACGGCTACCGGTAGCAGTGACTGTGATTAGTGCCATCTCGCGTTCAGCCAGCTTGCCACTTCACAAATCCCGATTACAAGGTGCTAAATGGGTCGTCCATAAGGTCAATTTGTCTTCGAAGGAGATAGAGATAATAAATACACTCACGGTTTTGAGTGTCACACATTGACATAACAAAATCTGATATTTGTACTTGTACTTGTACGATCTCGGTTCTACACATACAACAGTTCTATGAAAGCGTACACATTGTTTGTAGATCAATCCACTACACAGCTAATCCGTGATTAAATGTTGTTCTTCAAAATTATTGTGGGCCGATCTGTTGGATTGTTTATAACTATAACCACTGGCAGCACTTCCGTTCCCTTTTCTCAACGGAACTGTCACTGGCAGAAACTTCCTCAAATTGTCGGTGATTTTTCGGTAGATGACACTAGAAAAAACGACTCTTCTTTAAACCCGTTGCGTATCAGCTGTCATTCGTATTTGTGTTTGCGTGTGTGTGTGTCATCTCAAGTGTGAACGAGGCTTTTAGCAAATAAGACTACAAACAAATGCGTGTAAATAAAATAAAGGCAACATTGCACTACGTCAACAATAGATCTGTCAACGAAACATTTAATCTGTACACACAATCAGTTGATTTGTTAAAAACAAAAAAAAATAAGGAATGACTGCCTTTGGCACTTTGACAACGTAATCGCATGCTTTTTAATAACTCAATCAAAGTCTCCAATAAGCCCACAGAGTTAAAAATTGTGAATTGTTGATATTTTCATGGGGCAACGGAAATACTGAACACAGACGTTTATTAATGTCTGATTAAGACTCAGTAATTTGTGCGTGCGTTTTTTTCAATTGTTTACCTGGCCTCCGCAGCTTGGTCTGCTGTATGAAATGCAAAACTTTTCAAATCAAAATGATAACAATCGACGTTTCAGCAGATATCAGAGCATTGTCGGTATGTGTAGTGTATATGAGCAGAGAAGTATAAACTTAGTCTATATGTATTGCTTTTTGTTTGGTATTTGTTTGTTATGTAAACTCAATACAAGCGCTTAAATTAAGGACAACATGCGTTCGAGCTCGAAAAGTATACGTAGACCTACAGTGAATTATTGTGGTTCCTAACAACGTTTGTCAAAGCCTAGTGACTTTTATTGGCAATGAAAAAATGAACTAAATCTGACGTAAAGGTTGAGGTAACTCTAAATCGCCTGAGCTTGCAGCTCTGATTCTTTCATTTATATTTATGAAACTCGACGGTGTGTTTGTATTTGCCATAGAGGTCGATCATCCGATTGAGTCGGTACTTTCGGAAAGCGGTATTTAAACCGTGAGCTTATTACGCTAAATGAAAGTTTTGAAAAGAGAATTGTTTGACAGCTGAAATTTTGTTTCTTCATCAGAATAGAAAATCATCCGACAGTGGTAATTATTTAGCGCAATTAAGACGGCAGGGAAGAATTTTTATAAACACGGTATATGTAAAACTGCCGAAAATATGCGATAGATGGCGTGCATGCAACATCAGTCAGTTATCCGGAGCTACGCCTTAAACCTGTTGTTAAAGGGCAAGCATCTTTGGCTGCTTATCGTGCGTCTACATTCATTGGCAAATGTCAAACCGAAATGAACAGAAATCAACTGTCAAATTGACTGTCACTTATGGGGAAAGTTTTGCACACGGGACTTCCAGAATTATTCGGATCTGTTTAGGAATCTTTCTAAATATAATAAGGGCACCGTTGGTAGATCGATCCAACTATCGAAGAACGTGGTTCCATATAAAAGCTTTCATCGATAAGAATTTCGATATAACCCTGGCGCTTCTGCAGAAAGGAATTTAAACTTCCCAAGAGTAGTAGGTACTCGTATTAGGTTCTTGTCAAATAACGATAGAGTCTTTTATCTTTCAATATCAATTGCAGGCGTGAAGTGTGATAGCACAACCGAAACCTCTAGAGCATTGTACCTTTACCAAGCTTAATGTGGCATTATTAAAGAAGGTCTTAGCTGTGCCGAAAGTCAGCAGAAGCGTATTTGGACAGCTTATGTGCTGTCTCGTTCCCTTTTAATGATTCTTAAGAGGTCAGATAGAAGGAGTTTAATATGGTTCAGTAATTTTTCGGAGATGATTTCAATAAGCACATTAGACACAGATATACCTTCTTCTTTTTTTTAAATAGCTTGTGCTGCTTACAGCCTCTCGCCAAACTATACTGAAACTTCTCACGAACTTTCAGACTCGAGATGGTAACCAAAGTTGGCTTTGTAAGTCGGTCTGTGGGCTGTCAATAGTTTTACTGGATGGATACATTTTAAGCTTCGGTTATGGGCTTTTTGTGGAAGTATAAGTCTTTATAGATCCTCAGATGGCATAACTTCGTACAGCGACAGAGTAGAGGGTATACGATTAGTGTCCATTTTCTCTGTTGGGACAGTATTGCACCAACAATGCATGCGATTGGGTTACTACGGCAACTAGTTCGTAGTAAATATACTGCCAATGCACAGCAACAAATTAATCCGGCACATTCCCGCTCTCGTTTAACATTTGATACTTTTGACGAACCCTCCTAAGTAGTAGTAAAGAGCAGAAGTAAAAAGCAGAAAATTTAGCTCTAGGCACTTCAGTAGTCAGTACATCAACACGAAACAAGAAGTTTCGAACAGGATTGCGCATACTTAGTTTAGAAACAAAAATGTGAATATGTATTCAAAAAACAATATTTGCATCATTCAGCTCTTCGTTCTAGTCCTCTGAATTGAGAAAGAGTCCCTATTCGGATCAGAGATTTAAAAGCAGCTCATTGCTGTTGTAATCCTAGAAAATTTTTTTTTTACAAATACCATTATAATTCTGAAGAAGGTAATTCAGTGAACAAACGGATTACCACAACTTGTTTGCCACATGTGGTGGCAGCCCTAGATAGACCTCAATTTTTAAACATATTCGGTGGAGAAAATTGCAAGGTAGCATTGCTACTGTTTTCCGCAAGTTTACTACTAAATAATGTTCAAAACCTCTATCCTTATTTTTCTGCAATTAAAAGTCGTTTTCATTAAGATTGTGACTGAACTCAGTAGCACTCTCAAGATTGGTTCTTTGCACTGTCTGAAAATTTTCATGCTTTGTACCCAGGGTCGTCATTCATTAAGGCGAAATGTTCAAACGTTTTCGTGTGCACGAACGATTTACTTCTACAACTCAGAGCAAGTCATTCGTGCGCACGAAAACGTTTAAACACTTTCGTCTTACAGAATCTGACCCCAGGGTCGCCTCCAGCTGTCATTCAAATCGATGCTTACTACTACGGAACATGTAGACTGGCGAAAGCTATCTAATTTAGCCTGAAAATGTTCTAATAAGGCCAAAATTCGAAATCTGTCGAGACCTGCAACCTATGGATCGTAAAAATTAAAAGTGTTCCTCCGACGAAGAAAACCATTGGTGGGTGATTTTGGAAACCTGGTCTTGGAATGCTATTGCGAAGAATGATTTAATTACCACATTTTGGAAACAAAATTATTATCTCTTCCTCTCTCTCTCTTTCTTTTCACCAGACACGCCCGCGTGCTTTCCTTGGAGTGGAGGCTCATAAATCAAAAAGACAGCATTTCAGATAAGTTATATACGCTGGTTAGGAACGCGTTAAGTCCACGTATTTCTAAATACAACAAAACAGAAAGCTAAGCAATAAAAGGCTATCACGAATGAATATCTCGAGATGCAAAGATAATAAGCACAGATTTAAAGTTTTCTTTAGAATTCCTTAACTAATCTCAACCGCGACACATTTTGTTGTCGAAGAACATGCCTAGCACTGAGACAAGGAAACGCTATCTAACCTTTGATAGATAGTGCGATTATTTCGTCCAGCGAAACTTCTTCCACTTGCAGCTTTTTCCCGTGACATATATTGCTTAAGAAAATGAATAAAAATCTGGCGCAACTTGGACCCCAAAGATGATGATGTATACTGTCGAATTGCTCACCGTGAACATATGAATGCATCCCCAGAATACTAATGACTTGCACTTGTTTTTTTCGCTCGGCCCAAACAAAGTGGGCAAGTGCATTTAACCCTTTCGATCCGGATGTGTACAGATGACAATATAACTTCTTTCTTAGGTTTCCCCTATTCAGAAAAATGAGTTTAAACTATTTTCTCTCTAAAATTGAAACTTAGATATCAGGGGGTGGTGGGAGGTGATGGGACAAATGTGTCCCGAGCATTTATATAAATGCATAAAACAATAAAAACACTTAACAAAATTGTTGTTACCTATTTTTAAATATTTCCCTTATATTCCAAATATTATAACTTACAAATATATTCCTTTTATGAACCTTATTTCAACCTAATTTTACACAATTACTTCCGTAAACATTATTTTACGTCCGATTTGCTGACACGTTTTCCACAAAGACATGGGTATGCGGCGCCGAAATGGCGTGTAAACAATATTCTACCGTAATTTAAACTATGAACTACGAGACGGGACATATAAATCCCATCTAAAGTACATTTTCTTCATATTAGGTATGTTTATACATTGGCTGGGACCTATATGTCCCATCAGGATCGAAAGGGTTAAAACGCATTTCGCCTGGGCCCCGATACCATTTTAATAAGACCGTCACGAAGTGTGTCGCTAAACAGAGAAAGAGGCAAAAAAAAAACACCAACAATGTCGGCACGTTACGCCCAATAAATAAATTTTGGACTTTTATTTTTGTCGTCCAATAAAAATGTTTACTTACAAAAAGTTTTCACGTTGTTACGCAACCATGTTATTACTATCTCACGCGGATCTTCGAGACTCTACTCAGACTTGTGTGCGTCAACCGTCAACTATATTATGATAAGGCGTTCAGTTTCCCTTTCGCACGATAATCAGTTTGAAAATTTCATTCCCATTCAGATGCTATGGCCAATATATTTGACCCATTTCGAATTTGATGTCAATTCCATTTAACCAATTAAAGTTCAACATTTTTTCGTATTTATGTTTCACACTCATCTCGCTGTGTGTTTTGATCAATAATCGTAGATTGTGATCACGTTTCGGTAGCGTGCTTCAAAAAAAAACCCATAAAACTCAACACGAGATACGAGGTGAGTACAGCGGCTGTCAGATGAAGTGCGGTGGGAAGAGGAACTTCTATCTAGTTGGGCGTGGGACAAGGAGGTACCCAAAACACGTTGGAATTTCATAAATGAGCTTTCGTAAACTTGAAATTATGTAGTTTTTTTTTCCGTAATTTTTGAAAGATTAGATTGATGATGGCGTGAATGGATGGAGATTTTATTGTGATTTTTGTTTAGATAGCGAAAAATGTGGTGAATAGGAAGTAGTTTTCTCCATTTCATGATGACGCTGAGTCTATTTTGTAATGGCGAACTTCAAAGAATGGAAGAAATGATTTGGCAATGGACGTGGAATATTCTTTTTCGTATCTACTTCAAACATAAGCCAATACGTGCTTTAATCTAATAAGGCAGATAATTTAATAAATCTCTGTTGCAGCACCTTGAAATTTTACAGAGTTTGCGTTCAAAGCCAAAGACAGTACAAAACACAAATTTAACTGCGGAAATTTTATATGGTATTCGATTGGGCGCTATCAGAGCACTTTTTATGTTCGCTTGGTACGAAAAAATCAATCTTTGTCCGATTTCAAAGCACTTTTGCGAGTCTGGCTTTTTTCTCAGAGTTGCTTCAGATTTACCAACACGGGAGGGTTTAAGTTTCACAACAATTGGAGTTTGTTTACATTTTCGTGCATTTTTCAACTGCAAAGAAACGCATTGATGCAATGGTGAATATATTTTTGTTAATTATTCATGTATAAAAGTTTAGAAACCAACCTGGGTGCAAATTTAGAATGATTTGATATTAAATTCAACCAGTGAATGCAAAACGCTTGGAAAAGTGTCGAAGGCGTTTTTATATTCGATTAGACACACGAAATCTGAAATCTGTGAGCGAATCTGAAGAAAGTCAAAGCGTGAAGTGTGAAGTGAAGCAAAAATGGCTGTTTGTTGTTCACAACGAACTGTCAAAATCGTACGGTGAATGCGTCGTCCCGTTTACTTCAAAATTCAAATAATTCCTGTGTTTTGCTGTGTAGTTTGAGGGCTTATTGATATGGAAGTTAATGAAAACTTGTATTGTGACGTCTGAAAAACTGCAGGGCACTTGTGGCGGAATTACTAGTAGAACAAAACGTCATACGCATATTGGTCTTTCTGTATCGTGGTACGACGTCTTATAAACACTGAATTTTAAGGGTAAGGTATAAGCAACATTGACATAGAGATCGCCTTTCACTATCCATTAGACTTTTGAAATTTCTTCGAATTTAGTATCTAGTGTTAAACGACGAAATAGATCGGTCGTATGAGAGAGAGCAGGGAAATCCCTCCTGCTCTATTAGGTAGCATAGAGTAGGCTGAGAAACGCAGCTCGGTGGATGTGGCAGGCAAATTAGGTTCATATCACTTTTTGCATCTGACCAGGAAGGGC
Source organism: Cheilosia impressa (assembly GCA_948293265.1). Lineage (NCBI taxonomy): Eukaryota > Metazoa > Arthropoda > Insecta > Diptera > Syrphidae > Cheilosia > Cheilosia impressa. The sequence continues at coordinate 15,102,045 of OX411883.1, forward strand.
GTCTTCCCGAGTTCGCGTCCGCGCAGATAGTTTGTTTGTGTAGTTGGTTTTACAGTAGGCCCATGCGATTCTTTTTTCCTAACCAAACCAACCTCCTTGTAGTCAATTTGATAGAACTAAAAATACATCCACCACTACAGTTTGAAATGGGTTTTCTTTTCAGGCCGCGGAAGTTGGGCTGACGACATTGATTTCGATTTGAACGGAGACTTCAACAGCAACGGCTACTTGAACAAGTACATAAACATCCCAAATTCTATTCAAATATTTGAATAACAAATTCTATACTTTCAGTGAACCCTTTTTGTCATTTTCACCGGCACTATCTGTTCTCAAGCAGGAAATACACTCTCCTCAGGCATCAGATCAATTGAAGGGCAACAAGAGCCCCCTGAATCCGGTCAACCAAGAGAACTCCCTTAGTTCGGACAATCATGATTCGGATCATCAAGTAATCGGAAATACGGCCGATTTAAATGAATCTAGTGCTCCGATTGGATCTCCGCAGCAAGTGACCAAGCCAAGTTACGACAGTTCGAAGGCGATTTCGGTCAATGGACTTGGTGTTGCCAGTCAACCGACAGATAAACCAGCCAACAACGGTAAGTCGTGCTGTTTGTGCCAATTGGCTAATTGTTATATGCATGTTTGATTGTGTTGGCATAATTTTAAACAGCCCGCAAAAGTCCAATCTTACCAACGGCAGATTCTTCTAAGAGCGAAACTACCCTAGCGGACGATTACAAGTAAGCTCCTCACCGGCATTCGGTTCGCGTAACTTTTGAGCTTTCTTCTTGCAATTTTTAGATTCCAGTACATCTTGGCTGCGGCTACATCGATTGCAACCAAAAACAACGAAGAGACGCTCACTTACCTCAATCAGGGGCAAAGCTATGAGATCAAGTTGAAGAAAACTGGAGATTTATCATTCTATAGGGATAAGATATTGAAGGTGAGTACTGGTTTGTTTGTTAAATCTTATACGTATAGGGTATGAGATTCCTGATATTGTAAGGAATCTCTGCTTGACACTGCCTCCTTGCATCTATTGCAATCTTGGACACCTTGTTTCCAGGTGTGCAAACCAAGCGCAATGGCTTCTTCCCAAAACGATGGCGTGAAGGGCTTGATCTTGCCTTGAATTTGAGGGCTGAAGCACTATGAACTATACCTATAAGTGTGTTTGCATTTCGAGCTTATAAATTTTCATAGCTGTGTCATGTTCTCCATGCGTCAAACAAACTTTCTCTCGACGGAGCCCACTATCAGTTGTTTGCTGGACTGGCAGAAAAAGCGATTTGCTGAGGTTGCATTGCGTCCTTTGAATCATGGATTTTCAACTTATGGGGTCATCTATACAATGCGCATTTAAAGAGCTCTACTTGTAAGCCTTTATACCCGTGGATATTATTGTTCTTAGGCAGCTTAAGTTGACTGAGCATAGATTTTTCTCCTGCCACGAATGCCTTTTAACATAACGCGAACTTAGCAGATGTTAGAACTGTGCTATAAGAAAGACAGCTGCTATTTCCTTGTTTATTTATTTTGATCTCAATGCGGTCTTAAGAATGCTTCTCAATTCGGCCAGGCACTGCTTTTTTCGCTCTATCTCTGTACCTATATCTCTATCTCCATGTCTATCCCTATCTCTATCTATATCTCTGTTTGTATCACTATCTCCATCTCTATCTCTAATTCTAATTTTATCCATGTCTCTATCTCCATCTCCATCTCTATCTCTATCTCTATCTCTATCTCTATCTCTATCTCTATCTCTATCTCTATCTCTATCTCTATCTCTATCTCTATCTCTATCTCTATCTCTATCTCTATCTCTATCTCTATCTCTATCTCTATCTCTATCTCTATCTCTATCTCTATCTCTATCTCTATCTCTATCTCTATCTCTATCTCTATCTCTATCTCTATCTCTATCTCTATCTCTATCTCTATCTCTATCTCTATCTCTATCTCTATCTCTATCTCTATCTCTATCTCTATCTCTATCTCTATCTCTATCTCTATCTCTATCTCTATCTCTATCTCTATCTCTATCTCTATCTCTATCTCTATCTCTATCTCTATCTCTATCTCTATCTCTATCTCTATCTCTATCTCTATCTCTATCTCTATCTCTATCTCTATCTCTATCTCTATCTCTATCTCTATCTCTATCTCTATCTCTATCTCTATCTCTATCTCTATCTCTATCTCTATCTCTATCTCTATCTCTATCTCTATCTCTATCTCTATCTCTATCTCTATCTCTATCTCTATCTCTATCTCTATCTCTATCTCTATCTCTATCTCTATCTCTATCTCTATCTCTATCTCTATCTCCATCTCCATCTCCATCTCCATCTCTATCTCCATCCATACCTCTATCTCCATCGCCATCTCCGTCTCTATCCATATCTCTATCTCTATTTCTATCTCTATCGCTATTAATATCAATATCCATGTCTCCAAAACTTTGGAAAGCTATTATGTGTACGCCCGATAACACTTTTGACTTATTTCAACCTTATTTATAGCGCATATTTTGTGTATCAACACGCTTGACCCTTTGATTACCCTAGCACTTGTTCAGCTCTCCCTCTAATGAAAATATCCATCCCTGGACCAGTAATACTTTCTAATTGGAAATTCGTCGTAAATTGAAACAAGTTTCGCCATACCTCCTCCTAGCCAATACTAAATAACTCCACCCATTTCGAGAAGAATCCAGAATCCAACACCACTCTCTGGTTGACGCTTGGTCTCTAAAATAGGACATTGGCGAGTTAACTCTACCCACCCCGATTGCCTCTGCATAAATGTAAAGAACTATCGCGTATCTCCAACTGAAATTGGCTAAATGAGTTTCACATCTCGAATAATTAATAAAATCCCGTCCAACAGCTCCCCACATCTGCAGCCATTAAAAAATCGAAGCATATTTCCATTTGCATATAACGACACAACGCTCCCCGACCCGCCTAGCCCATCCTGACCGACAGTCTCACTACGCTACCAATCGAGACTTATTTGCATGCATCATACCAATCAATTAAGCTCAATTGAGTCCAATTAAGCCACTCAGTAACTATCATGCACCAAGGGAATAGAAAATCCTCATCAACGGCACAACCATTTGACCTCAAAAGACTCTTCTCTTCGGCTAAACGCCGCGGCAACGTCTCGTCGTAGTTGATCCCTCAATTCTGAGTTATTGTTAATCAAATTCTTTATCAATTTGTTTATTGTTCTTATTTTTTTTTTTTTGTTTTTTTTTTTTTTTTTTTGTTCGCAGAGCGTCATCAAGATCTGTTTCCATGAGCGTCGTCTTCAGTACATGGAACGTGAGCAAATGCAACAATGGCAAGCTTCGCGTCCAGGTGAAAGGATCATTGAAGTCGATGTTCCGTTGTCCTACGGCTTGTGCCATGTTTCACAGCCGTTGAATCCAAATTTTTTGAATACCGTTGAAGTCTTTTGGGATCCCCTCAAGGAGGTGGGTGTCTACATAAAGGTCAATTGCATCTCAACCGAGTTCACACCAAAGAAGCACGGTGGCGAAAAAGGTGTCCCCTTTAGGATACAAATTGAAACGTACATAGAAAATGCAAATAGCTCGCCAGTGGGCGACAGTTCAACAAATTGTACCAATTTAAATGGTGGCAATGGAAGTGGCAATGTAATTGGAAAGCTACCAATACATGCGGCAGCTTGTCAAATTAAGGTGAGAGAAAGAGAACACAATTACAGGACTGTTGCCAGTGCAAGTCGTAATGGGTGGATTTCTTTTTACAGGTTTTCAAATTGAAAGGAGCCGATCGAAAACACAAACAGGATCGCGAGAAAATCCAGAGACGACCACAGTCGGAGCAGGAAAAGTTCCAACCAAGCTATGAGTGCACCATCATGAATGACATACCATTGGAATCAATAACCCCATCGGTTGGTTGCTACAGCCCTGAATAGTAAGTTCTGTTTCGTGAATTATTTTTTTTATTTGTTTAATTATTAGGAATTTGTTAAAAATTATCTTGCTTTTACTTTTTGCAACAATAGCCCTGTTTTTTTGAGCTTCGATCTCAGCAAAGCAAAGTAAAGTGGGACTTTCAGCACGCAGTTACAACAACTACGCTCTACTTGACACTTCGAGACTCACAGTAGAGTTGCTGTTATCGCGTGCTGAAAATCCTACTTTACTTTGCTTTGCTGAGATCGAAGCTCAACAAAACACGCCTTATATTGGAAACCTGGCGGTGAATTCCCGATCTGTGAATTGATAAATAATTTATCATTTAAGTTTTCAAAGCTTTTCATTTTATCACTTCCCGGGCACGCATTATATAATTATCGACTCATCATGATAAACTGCTGTCAAATGTGTACTAGAAATGTACTAAATAATAAATCCCGTCGTCTTTGTGCCATTTGTGCACAGGGCCGAACTAGCCATTAGGCTTAGGCAGTGAAGGCAACTGCCTCGCATCGGATAGGTCCCCGCGAGAAAACCTGTTTGGGCAGGGGGTCTGAAAAAATCTTGCAATTAAAAGTGTGCATGCGACAGGGTTACCAACTGCTTTGTAATGATTTAAAAAAAAAATTTATTTGGACGATGAATTGTTCTTCGAAATCATTGATTTGGTTTGAGAAAAATTGCGAAATAAAGCGGCCAGGAGATTTCAGTGGGCAAGCGCTCATGTAGCCACTCAACGAAGCACACCTTCGCGAACTTTGTAAACTATTTCAAATTCTCAGGATTCTGCAAGGCACTGTGGATTTCGGTGTGCAAAATGCATGATTTTTTACACTCAAAAGAACTGAATTGGGTTTCTAAACTCATTTCTTTTAAGAAACTCGCTTTTTTCCCGATGGTTTTTTGAACCATCTGCAGGCTTACCAGATGTTGGAAGTTTTTCATACGTTCAAACATTAATATTATCAAAAATCAAATATTCTCAAGTTCCGATATTCGAATTTTTCTAATGAAACTGTTTTAACTTTAAATTATTGGGAAATTAGGACCCCAGACTTAGCTTCCGAGTCAAATTCGAAACATACTTGTTTGGTTCAAATCCAAACATATTTTTATGACACCAATCACTTTTGGTCCGCTTTTGTTTGGCATGGATGGCTTTTATGCTTTTTGGTCCTTCGGCGAGTTGAAAGAAGCCAATTGTTACGATTCCTCTATGTATATGAACTCAAGAAAAAATTCACAAATTCTAGTAGATATTGCGAATACATTCGGCCAAGAAAGTTTTTCTGCCAAATTGGACATACATATTTGGATATGTCAATGCAATTTTCTAGTCAAAATGAGTATACCCCACTTGACACTTGACAATGGAATTGTAATTGTGTTGTTTCTCTTTTCCTCTTTCGATAATGTCTATTTCACAGAACAATTTTCTAAGACCACTTGTACCAACTTAGAAAACTGTTTGGTTCCTACCCACGAGCATAGCTGACAAATAAACATGCCAGTTGGATTGAAATTTGACACTAGTTGTTCATGACGTACAAATACTCGTAGGTGCAGTTTAAACAAAATCAATGGGCACATTCAAGAATCTAGTTAAATTAAGTCGACTAGATTGGTCTGGATGAGATGCAACCTGAACGCAAAAACTAGATTGGTCAGGAACGTCACTTTTTCCAAGTCAGCCACATATGAGAACTGTCAACTTAGTACTCAGTCACCCGTCCATAAACGTCAACTGAAACAGCTGCTCGTATGACCGATATCCCCTTAATCAAAACCGAGATAGATCTATAGTCAGAGAGCTGTCAGACTTACTAAACTAGATACTTGAACGTCCCCAATATAAATGCTCCTATACATATACATATTCAAATACGCGATTGACATTTTAATGTTTTACTGGAAGGTGGTGATCTAGAATGGCCGAAACGTAATTGTGCAGCTGCTACATTTTTATGTTCTGTAGATACTGTGCGATTTCGCATTAAATTGCGTGCACAAAATAAGTAAACAATCGCGTGACCATATGGGACGGAAAACATGCAAATTGTGAGACGAATTTAATTATTAACACTTCCATTTGAAACAAACTTCCAATTGAACAAAACTGACGCGCTGTTGAAATGGCGCCTGGCGTACGAGTGCTCTTTTAAATAACAAAAAGTAAACGAGTTGTTATGACTTAACGAGTGTGATCTTCTATCATGCAATGTCAATAGCAATGTTTAATTACAGGCTAAAATATTTGAGGAAGATCGGGAATATTGAGAAGATTTCACAGGTTTTGGAAAAAGTCAAATATGTAAAATATAGTACAAAGTAAAAATTAATACATGAACATACTCTGGTCAGCAAAAAAAAGTGTCGTTGCGTTGAAAGTACTAGATGTCCGGACATTTAGACGCCTTCAAGTAAGCTTTACAAATTAGTTTATCTAGGCCCCTTTAATTGTTGATGACAGGTTTATAGAATACTAGCGGAACCCCGTCTGTTTTGCTAGGCATTTAAATGCACAAAAACAGAATTTTGTTTAATAAAAAAGGCTGTTTTTTTCAACAATAGTAGCCCTAAACCTGCACATATTTATCTCACAAATTAAAAAGAAAAAGAAATGTATAAATCGGTGCAACAGTTCATACGATTTTGGAGTACCATTTTGAAATTGACGGCTAAAGCACGTACGTAGACCAAGTCTTTCACTGAAACCTATATTACGTCTCTGTTTCTTTTGTATACTCGTTTACATTCGTAGATCCTAAAGCAGTTTCTATAACCATTATTTTTATATATTATTATAATTATTATCTGCCTGCTTTTTCAGTCGTTTTTGTGTCTGTTTATAGCAACGGTTACAAGTCCGCGACTTCTCTTCAACGTTTTAATCGATATATTTATAAGCAGCGCGAACGTCTTAGAAGGATCCAATATTATAACTGTCGGATTCAAACTCCGCACAAAACTGTGCGTCCCAAAAATAAAAAAATAAAAAACTCACACTCACAGTCACCTGTTGCTACAACTATTTATTTATTTTTTTAAAAGCAGCCCAAAAAAACTCCCTGTTAACTAACAAAAACTGATTTACATTTTTTTTGACAGCTTTCTAGTTTCAAATTTAAGCCTTGAAATTAGCTACATGAAATAAAATCACTGCTGCACTCCAAATTTGTATGTAAAGATGTTCGTCAAATTTATTTTTTTTAAACATGATTTAAGCGAGCAGTTCTTCCAAATTTATGCCCCTATTATCGTTAGCGAGTCGAACAAAAAAAAAAAGCGAATGTGACTTATTTGTATTATGGTTAGCGAATTGAACAAAATTCGTTCGCCTGAACTGACAAACCGCTGGCGAATTTAAAGTCGCCTTATTGCGGTTTGCGAATTTATGAAATATCATTCGCCTAAAACTTCAAATTTTGGCGAACAAAACTATTGGGTGAAACCTGAGGCGAATGTAACTTATGAATGAAAATTCAAGAAAAACGTATAAAACCCATTCAATTCATATTTCTACATACATATGAAACAAAACCCACCTATAGCCAAAGGGTTGGTACAATTTGGAGCTTCAAAAAAATCCAATAAAGAATATTTTATATTTAAGGCACACAAATTTTTCATTTTGAATTCCTCTTTTGTTGACATAAATGTTCGAATTGTTGTTTTGGTGCTGTCATTTTCGTTTTTATTATAAGGTAGCCTTTGATTTCTAGGCGAATGAATTAATTCGCCGACAATAATCGTACAAGGCGAATGTTTCGACAACTGACTCGATTTACGCGAATAATTCGACTCGCTAACGATAATAGGCCTATTAGTTTAAGGAGCTTCTTTAATATCGGATACTAAAAAAACATCTTGTAAGAGAAATGTTTTCGTGCATGTCCCCTGCTTTTAAAAAATGCTCTCAGGCCCAAAACGCATGTGCAAAATTCACTGCGCAGCAGGATTAGAATACACATGTTTATATGGATATAGACACACATAAATTTTGCACGTGCAGCACTGCAACGTGTCTCTATTCCAAAATTTGCTGCAAGATTCAAGCGTACCACAACGCAAAAGAAAATAAATTGCAATTAAAAGTATTTGGCATCATCGACTTTCGTCGTTTTGTTTTTGCTTTAGTTGTAACCACATCAGCTGCTAAGTCGGCGAATGACAGTAGTCTTTGGGGACGTTCAAGTATATAGTTTAGTAAGTCTGACAGCTCTCTCCCTAAGTGAATCTCGGTTTTGATTGGTCGAAATCGGTCGTGAGAGCAGCTGTTTCAGTTGACGTTTATGGAGGGGTAGCCGACGAATCTAGTCAAAAAATTTGTGACTGTGTACTAAGTTGATAGTTCTCATATGTACCTGACGCAGAAAAAGTGACGTTCCCGACCAATCTAGTTTTTACGTTCAGGTTGCATCTCATCCAGACCAATCTTGTCGACTTAAGATGACTAAATTCTTGAATGCGGCCATTTATTAGCCGATGCAATGCATGTCAAACAATTTACTGCACATCTGTTTTAATTGCATCACTGCATTCTGCGCTGCGTCAGATTCTTCACATCTACGGTCTAGTTGGATGTTAGGCCTCGCTAAAGTTGGGTAAGTTCCTGACAGGAAGATAAAGCGCCGTACTAATAACAAATTTTATAGTTTCGACTTCAAATTTACGGAAGCTCATTGCGAATTTTGTGTGAAAAATTTAGCCTATTAAAATTTATAGTCGAAACTAAAAATGTTTATTGGTAAGGCCCAAATTTTATAGCACAATTCTTGAGCAAAATTCTGCACAACTCACACTCCGACTACTTTTATTTCAAGCGTAGCCTCCTTTTATAGCCACGCGAAGCAGTAATCCAAGCGTCACTGTCTATCGCTGTCGCGTAATAAATTGTGTGCCTCAAACTGATCCAAGGCACGACAAAGTTATTTCAACCAAAAACATTTTTATCAACAACCTACATCAACCGCATTCTGGCTCATCCACCTTTGCAGCCCTATGCTAATAAAAGTGCAATTAATCTTAACGCTTGAGCATGTAACTTCGCCATCATCTGTATGCAAACCACAACCACCGCAAACTATCCTTAGAATTGTATCTAAAAATAAAAAGCAGTTGGCAGGCGGCCACAGAAAACTCGTTATGCGGGCTATCGAGTTAAGTCTCCTTCGTTGTATTCGTCTGCCATATTGTTGTTGCTTGATAGTTGATAGCCTTATCCAGCCAATGAAGTATCCAAAGCAGACGCGCTCGTGTGTTGCTTTGGATTTGCACATGCATTTGGATTTGGATTTGGGTCAACGTTCAAGAATAGTGCACCTAGGCGAAATAAAACTCTGCAAACCGGTTGGATTTTTAACACCACATGCAGCAGAAGAAAAAATTCGACCAACTGCGAGGTTTCTTTTGCTTGCAAAACAAATGTGACAAAGGCGGGGCTAGAAAGAAGGAGGGAGCCAGCTGCTGGTGAAACTCGTCTTTGCCGTCTTAGCGCGAGCAACAGTCAGAAGAGGTACCTGTTAGCTTGTCGTTCGAAACTTTTATCACAATGCGAATGCAGTTTCCATTGCGGAATCGGTGCAACCGGTGATCGTGCTGTCAGTACGGTTTTAAACTTATTCTCAACTTATATCCGCATTTGTTTTAGTTGAGCGTTTCTAATTTGCGTTTAATTTTTCCCATTTCCAGCATGAAACTCTGGCCAAACTCGCCAGTTCATATACCAAAATACGATGGCATCATACCCTATGCGAATGTGTCGCCAGCTGCCAATTCTAGCCCGATAGCAATAAACAGTGTGACATCGACGAATACAAATAATTTGAAACTAATGGATGCCAACATGGTGTCGCCGCAACAGGTGGAAATGGACGACTATGTATGTTTTTGTTTGCTTACCGGTATTTTATGTGATTTTTTATTTTATTTTTTTTTTCGATTTGCAGCAATCGCCGAATATTATGACCGAATCAACACCGGCTCAGGTTACTCAATGGCTAACCTATCATCGATTGACAGCGTATGTGTCCACGTTCGCGCACTTTTCCGGTTCAGATATTTTGCGGTAAGTTGTTTTGTGTTGCTTTGATTTCACTGTCCGAGTGTCGGCTGATAAAGACATATTGTAAACAACAAGTCTGACTTGAAGCGGTCTCTGTTATGGCGCCATTGCCAGTTTGGGGTTATTTTTAGAAATAAAGCGACTCTCGGTTGGGGTTGGTTTTAGTGGTTACTTACCGACAACTCCGGCATATGTTACATGCACTTGTCGCGTGCGTATTGCGAGATTGACATCCTCATTCAGTCAGTGATGTTTTTTTTTTATTTTTTAAGAAATCGGTTCTGCAAAACTCTGTTTCGGATATTTCAAAGAGGTCGTCATGGAGGACCTTGCATCAAAAGGGGGGCAAGTCCATATTTTTAGCCTGACGGCTTTTTTCACTGATATAAAGTTTTGCAGAGTCTGCAATGTTCAATCCTGTCGGATATGTATGTTCAAAAAGAGTTACAAGCTTAGCATTTGTATTTTTGCAACTACAGGGTGGGCCAAAAGAAGTCATCCGATGTTGTTTGGCTCTAATTTTCAATCAATTGTGACGGCGCCCATTTGGCCCATATCATCTTCGCGACTTGACCAAATAAATTCTAAAGGTTCAAATAAACATAATCAAAAAACAGAATCTAAGTTTTTCAAAAAATGAGAGCCAAACAACATCGGATGACTTCTTTTGGCCCACCCTGTACATACCGGCCGTTTGAATGGAATTCCGCACATGGTGCGCCAATTGTTGCTACTATTCTGGGCGTCATAAACTTAGTATTAAATAGACTGTCAGCTCCCGCGCACATAGCCGATTTTGCCCGCAAATTTTAAAATTAAAATTATCTCTTAAATTTCCTGTCAGTGAATATTGTGAAGCAGCAAAAAAAAACAAAGCTTAATGGCGGGAGGTGTAATAAAAGAAAAAAACAGAACGAACTGTCAGGTTACTATGTGCAAGTGGATGATTTACTTTAACGTGGCACAAATTCTTTCCCACATAGTAAAAGCAGCTTGTAGGCAGTTTCTCTCAAGTTGTCTGCGCTGACGGTCTATTTAATGTTGCGCGTAGTACGAGTTCTTTTCATTGGCAGCTCCAGACGGTTCTCTTCACTAAGATGTAGTTTTATTGTCAAAACCAGGCAGAGTGCTATTCTATGATGACCGCTCGGCTATCCAGGTTATTCATTTCAAAACATCTTCAAATTTTACAACACCACAGTTCAGTTTTGAGTTTCTGTAACATTCCTTTCCCTCAATGCCAACAGGTCCCGTGAGCTGTAGTTGTGGCCCCCCAAACGGCGCTAAAGCGCTAATTTTGCTTCCTTAAAAACAAAAGTCACATAAACCAAACAACCTACGGGGACTTGTTGTTTCCCTTTGCATCCCTTGCCCTAGCAAAGACAGGTTCAATGCTTCGCTAAATAAGCCGGATCGTGGTTTAATAGCGAATTTTAATGAATCCTTTTTACAAGTACTTTGGATAATTCATCGCACTTCGGCTAACCAGGTCCCAACTACAGCTCGTAACAATAGCGGGGGCAGATTCTATATATCAACGATGTTGTGAACGATATCGTTTTTGGAACGTTGATCAGCAAAATAAGTCATAATCTGTTCGAATTATGTATTCTTTTTGACAAATAATGTCAATTTTCATTAAGTTTGTGGGAAATGAACTGGGATTTAAATCTTAAACCTGTAATTTGAGTAGGTACTTATTTGCTAGTTTTTGAGGTATATCGTTTCGGTAATCGTCTGAAAAATTACGGAATGAGTGCCCTGTTCGGTCTAGCGACAACCATCAGTAGTACACCTTCAAAGGATATTACTCAGCCAACTAAGACAAATATTCAAACATGTACACCAAATGTATACTTCAGTGTTTAATGAAAGAGTATTTTTCTTCCAGAATGTCCAAAGAGGACCTCATCCAAATATGCGGACTTGCCGACGGTATTCGTATGTTTAACATTTTGCATACCAAGTAAGGATCGCTGTGACGTATTTGTCAATAATTTGTAATCTTATTTTAGACTTCCGAAACATTTCAGAGCCATAGCCCCACGACTCACCATTTATGTTAGCTTAGATGGGAGTAGCTACAACGCCATTTATCTAACATCGAACTCTTCCAAGGAACTGACTCAGAAGCTCTTCAAATTGCCGGGTTTCTACGAGTTGAGCGCCAACAGCTCAACCATGAATGGTGGGGTTGACGGAGGTGTCTACCCAGGTTGGGGTAAGTCTAACTCCATCCTCTCCTTCCAATTAATACAATTTTTTGCTCAACAGGCATGCAATCGAAATACTCAGGAAGTGGTTCAAATATATTTAATGACGCATCCAAAACCCCTATCTACATTCATGGCCCATCTGGTGTCCACGTCACTATCACCGATGAAGTTCTGAACAATGAAATCAAAGACGGAAGCCTATACGCACTCGAAGTACAAAATGGAAAAGTACTTATAAAAGCAATTAACAAAAATGATAATTAATATACAAAATTCGGAACAATGAAATTGTTGAAATTAGTTGAAATAAAATTGTAAACTTCTTTTTGGATTAACAAAAACAATAAGAAAACCAACTTCAAATCGCTGGACTGAACAATAATTGAAACAAAAAAGAACAGACAAACAAAGAAAGTACAATTGATTGTTTCAAACTTTTCCATATATTTGCATTTTCTATACTACGAAATAAAATTTGTAACCTAAACTTAACAAAAACAAAAGCGTCAAAAAATAATGGTGAAGGAGAATTTATTGTTTTAGTGCAAATTTTTTTTTATACGCATACATCTTTCATATACATATATGAGTATAAATATATTTCAAAAAATATCTATAAATTCAATGAATTAAGATAATAATTAAATGATACATTCGATGAGAAAAATAAATAAAATTAAGGCAGACCAAATCTAAAAACAATTATTATACAAAATACTTTATTGTAAAAATTAAAAAAAAAAATAATGCATATCTTATAATAAATTTGGTCTGCACAAAAACGTCAGATGAGTTTTGTTTTGGCGGGAATGGCAAATGTCTGTTCTTGGAAGTTGGAAGTATGCACAAAATCCCAATAAATTGCGGTAGAAGGTAGAACAGCTTAAGCATTCGTTTGTGCTAATTTTTCTGGAATTATATATTTCTTAAAAAATACAGTGTTTCTGGAAAAAAAAACAACACACATTTTCCTAAAATCTGAGAAAAATGCCAGCAATGTGTCGAAGCTTTTTCCATCTCGTTGATCATCCTTTTGTGGTTCCTTAGCTTAAATCTCTCTTGGGGACTTTGTCCAAATTGGTTCTTGGTGGTATTTCACACAAACACAAACATTTTTCCAATGGCCAGATAAATTAAACAAATATTCACCCCTATCGAGGTATTCGTTCCGAAAGGAATTTTCTCTAATGCCGAATTTACAAGGTCACACATTCCCAACACGGTAGACTAAAGGGATGCTAAATACTGAATAGCCGTGTGACTGAAAGAGACGGCATTACCTAACACGCAAAATAACGTGAAACGTTTTTTGGTCGGCCATCTTGTTTATGTGGTATGAATTATGGAAAAGCTATGCAAATTGATATTTTTATAGCAATGGCTTACGAAATTTCGCTTTCCCATAAAACAAAATGCCTTCCGGAAGGGATAAACGGACAATTACCTATTTATTAATTTCGTATAACTGATTGATGCATTTTAGGTTTAATTTACTGAAACTTAAAACCTCTCTCATTTCTGATGTTTTAAATCATAAATAGAAATGTTTTCAAGTGATTACAGAAATTATGTTCCCTGGAACTTGTGTTTATTTCTATAATTAATGGCAGCACATCCATGACACTCTAGGCGTCTAATTTGTGATCTCATTCTTACTCCTTTACTAGCATTGACTGCGGAAAAACGGATCTCTCTGTCCCGTCTGCAGTCTCTGTGTAAATGCAGTTTAAATGCGTATGCGTATTTCAAGTTTCATAAGATTGAGCCGAGAGCCTCTGCAGCTAGGGTTTGCTAAATTTAGAATTAGCAGTGTATTTTAAATTAATTTAAGCCTGCTCACGCTAAATTTTATTTCTCATGCAAAAATGTCTACAAAGATAAAATTTAGCGAACCAGCTCGCGAAATAAATGTCCGCTGGGTGCAATAAATCGAAGATAAGTTTTGACATAAGAAATGGAGAAAAAAGTTTGTGATGTGTTTATTTTGGATACACATTTTGCATGCGATGAAAAAACAAAACTTTCCTATTGGAGGAACCATCAGCAATTTGGAACTTGAAGGACACAACAAACTTTCATTTTTATTGATGTCCATAAAGTCTGAAATTCGAAATCTCTAATTACGCATATAATTTAAATTAAGTTTACTTACATCTGTCATGAACATAATATGGTTTTTGTCCCATCTAAATCATGTTTTAATAATTTAGCGACCATTTATCTGTGGTGTGGAGAACGAATTTTGGATATTTTAACAACATTTTGTAATTTTTCTCGATATTGGTTATTAATTCAGATACATAGAGTCTGCTAGGTCTTTCAAAAATGTGTCCTTGCGTTTTCCAAGTTTTATGAGAATTTTTAAAGAACTAAACCGTCCGCGCATTCAATTTGAACGCCGAAATTTAAGCTGAAGTAGAAAAAACTAGAAAAACGTCACAAGTCGAGGTCTAGTGACTTAAGATTTTTTTTTAAAAATGTCTTTGAATATACGTTGATAAATAAAATTCGCTCAATTACAAAAAATGATTTAATAGATCACAGATAATCCAAAAACATCAACAGAACCTTAAACTACAGAGAAACCCTTCTTCTGTCGCTTCTGGAAAGTGTGACTTTTTGATTTGTGACGTTTTTTTTCTTGTCCATCGATACATGCTGTCATCTGGCACAGACTCCTAGTTTAGTTCAGAATTAAAACTGCATCCTCTGGGTCTTGCAAGTACTTTGCCTTGTGGGTCTCAAAGAGATTGACCAAGCTTTCCATAAACAGGCTATGTAGCTTGTCAACCTCTTCTGTGGACGGACTATCGCGCTGTGGTACATCTATGGGGGCTCCCACTGAAATAAATACATTAACGAGGCACTTTATATAATATCTGGAACTCTTACCAACTTGGACTATACGTCTGCGGTGCGGCAGTAAACCGAAAGAGTATTGGAAAACTCCTCTTCCCTTGAACAACAATGGAGACATGCCAGTGATGTTTTTCACGAATGTTTGCATTTTTCTAACAAGCGAACCTGGCGGGTTATCAATCTGGTTGAAAATGTCAACTTCGCCGAAGGAAAACGACGGCACGATGGCAGCGCTAAAACGAAAAATTATAACTTTTTCTTCTTGCTGATTGATTTTTTGACCCTTTCCACACCGCACCGAAAACTGTGTTTTAGTCGAAAATTCGTCGATGCTCATACCGAATCAACTAGTTTTCGTTTGACATTTCAATCAGCTGTGAGACACTAGTCGCGAAACTGCGAAACTTCTGTGTAAACTGTTTCGGTTACAAATTTCGTTCGCATAAACAAATAAAACGAATTCAAAGCATTTAAAAATAATATTAGCCCATCAATTAAGCGTGGAAAATAATTTTAAGTTGTGACAGCTGTTCTGTGAATTTGCTGAATATTGCAAAGGGGGTGTTTCTTTCAACAACCAAAAGATTGGAAGTCGACTTTAAACGGTTTGTTTTGAAAACTGAAATATGTATATGCTTTCGAGCGTTTCAGCGAAAACCCGGTTTTCGGTTCGGTGTGAATAGGGTATAAGTTGCTTACCCTGATTGCATGGCAAGTTTAATAAACCCCTTTCGGTTCTTCACGGTGAGGATGTACTTTCCCGGCCTCGCCTCTAGAGCTTCCTCAGCCCCACCTACAATGACCCCGACCGCAGAGGCAGTACAGCCATCGGCATTTACCGGATCTTTTGGATCATGCGAAGTTGTAAGGTTGTTAAGCAGTGATTTTTTTGAAACTGAGATCATTGCCCAGGCTTGTATAACCTCTCGCCAGACGGGTGTATTAAAGTGCATTGCCAAAGTTCCCAAATTTACACGAACTTTCGGGAAAAGCTCATTCCACTTCCTTATGTCCGAGCACATGTTTGTGAATAGGGCAAAGCTGCGAAGAACCTGAGGTTAATGAAATCACTTGGAATATTGTTGTGCGGTGACGTTATTACACGGCCACCACCAAGTTGCTCACCTGAGAACACCGTGTGGGAAACATGCCAGAAGGTAGTGCCGGTTGGGTGGCAGTTCTGCGGTTTTTACCAACTCCACAGGGAAATAGTCGCGAAAGTACCTAAAAAAGAGGTTGTCCCTCATCCATCTTACACTGAATAAAAAGAATAAAAGCATAAAAGAAATAAAATAAAATCGCATTTAATTTTTAAAATTCCTACCCCGATCCTCTTATGCAGTATTGGGCTCTAGTGCGATCGGAGTAGATCCAGATAGCATATGCAATCAGAAGGGCCTTGAGGTAAATATTCCCCCAAAGCTGGAAATAGAAGTGGAAATAAATTACGGTGGGGCAACACAAAGGAAAAGGGGAACATCTCCTGAAATTCAGCTATGGCACTCGGTCCGGAGCCGGTCCCCAACAAAGCCACCTACCTAAAAGCCATTACGAAATTACAAAGGGAAGCGTTTATCGGCACTACCAGAGTGCAGTGAGAACAACTCCAACAGCAGGTCTTGGGGCTATCCTTAATCTGTTTCCGCTTGACATCTTTAAACAGTCATCAGCTGTCATTAGTGGCATGAGAATGAGTCAATCAGTAAACTGGAATCTGAACGGGATGGGTCATTCTTCGATCCTACAGAAATACTTTGGACTACTTAACGCCATTCTTAGAGTTTACAAGGCCTTTTGTTTAAGCGCCTATCCCAGTAGGAAAGAATGGAGAGACGGACTCCTATCTTACACGCAATCCGTAGCCGTATTTACAGAGGGAAACCGGGTGGGGTCAGACGACTTCTCCGAATCGTTGGGTATATCTAAATCGGCTGTGTTTTCCAAGCAGAGGGCCTGGTGGTTGGTTGCAGCTTGGAACATGGGACAAGTTTGAACCCGATGAGTTGCGCTGTTTTCGATCTCCGAAGCCACTCAACTGATTGGAGAATTTCCAAAAATTCAAAAAGAATGGCTATTGGAGAAAATGAAACATTTTTCCAAAGGGAAGCAATATTGGATACAGCAATCGAAAACGGACCATCTGAGATCAGATCTCTTGATCAGTTATAGGCTGTAGATCAGCTTTTTTTATTCTCGTGCTGAAAACTACTTTTTGACTATAACCTGTGCAACTGACAACGAATTGGTTCCGATGGAATGGCCCGGACAAACAAGAATGAAGATCAGTGAAGTCTATTATAGCGTCTGCTGAGGGAGCTTATTTAAATGTGACGTTAAAATTGGGTAATTTTAACGCCAGGATATAGATCAGGAGAACATCTCGGTAAGACAATTATTGGCAAGTACAGCCATCACGACACAGATTCCGGAAAAAAAAACTTAGGCTTATCGCAAACAAAGAAAAACTGTCCGTAGGAGAATCTATTTGGGAATTTTTACTTTCACACAACCACCACAATTTTTCATTTCAACTATGTTTGTAGGAGCGCTACTCATTCAGTGAATGGCATTTTGTTCGTCTCATTAAAGACGACAGCGGATTTTTATTTTACTAGTAACTGAAGTTACTAAACTAAATTTCACGTCGCAATTAAAGTGGCACAGCTATTGGTAAGTAAACATTTTTCAATACCCAAGGACGTAGAAACTCTTCTCCGATAGCACACAAAAACCGAATTGACCTCATTTCGAAATGGATTTCAGGAAATTGTTTTGTCCAATCAGAACGAAAGTGCTTCGTTTTATATTCTCTTGAACTGCGTCTTTGTAGTCTTAGACTGCACTCAACGTTGTATAACGCAAGCACTCTTTACAGTAGACCAAAAAGTCGCAGGACAACAACCCCTTTCAAACAATAAATAAAAAAAACGTCTTAGGCCGTCTTATGTGATATTATTATCATTGATCCTTGCAGCAAACACTCACCAGGATGAGAACACAAAACAGGTGCGCGAACAATCCGAAAATAAACAAACTGGCTACATACACGCTGACCGTAAACATTTGCAATCGCCTGCGAGCTGGAACTATCAACGGCGCCCATTCTATTTTGACCATAGTTCTTGAACAGTATTGAACTGATTCGCTATAGTTAACCTTTCACTGCACACGCGTTTGTTTTTCTAACCCGAGCCGAAGCAATCTTAGCCTTAGCGTGACAACTGTCCAACAACGACGAAGTACAATTTACAAATCATAAGCCAGAACGCGCGACAGCGTGTTTTTAATAGAGGCACTTACCTGTGTTCCAAGGTATCAACTGATAAGAGCAAAAAATGATTTGTATCATGCAATCGCTGACTCGAGGCGGTTTGCTGCGGAGTAACCAATTACGCGGTAGGGGATCGCTGCGTCCATGTAGACATTACAACGATCAATAGGTGCAAATCAACTGCGACAAGCTTTCAGATAATGAGGGTGATCGAGATCGAGATCGAGACAAGTCAATTGAATGCCCGACAGCCCTTTACTTCGTGAAGTTTACGCGCGTTTGATAAATCCACTCGCTCATTATGGCGACTCTGTGCACACACCCAAAGGAATTTTTGCTTTTTTTTCGCTATCAAACTTTGGTCTTATCGGTAAACTGTGCGATTACTAGCACTCTTACACAATAATTATGGCAGGTAGTATATTAATAATTTGCTTCAATAAAAACAGGTGAAACTGCAATTAACTGGACTTGGACTACGTTACGAGAACACGAGTATACGTAGGCCAGCAGTTTTTGCCAACCATTCTTAAACTATACCTACAATCTTCGTAAGCCTGCTCACAAAGCCGTTACATTCTCGTTAACCACAGCACTTAGGGGTAACTGTTGTTATTTTCATTGTTTTTTGTCAGTAATGATTTTTCAAAAAAATCTGTTTCTAGTAGACCATGATGGGGTGGAATTCGTCATGTTAACCACACCCATCACTTAAGCTCAAATATCAATTTTGGTTGAGCATATGTAGGAGCATACGGACAGACTGACAGAATTACGCGACCCACTCATTTGAGTTCAAAAATTGAGCATAATTCTCTTATGTCGTTTTCCATTGGTTTCACTCGGGGATCCACTCATTCTGAAATCCAATGGAACAGCAAAACTGCTTCTGAAAGAATTTACAAAAGTTTGGTGAAATGGCAAAAAATAATCTACGCCTGCTGTCAGTTGACTTGTAATAAATACATAAATTGCACTTGTATGAGTGCTTCTTGAGTGGAAGCGAAATTCTCTTCTCAGAATCACCAGAAGAGTATTTTTGTGCCAATGAAACGGAATTTTTTCGATTCCGGACTCTCCCGGACGCTTCTTTTTGTCCAATGGAAAACGACATCAGAGAGCGAAAAATATGCTCCAAAATACGTGTATACTTGTATTTTGTATAGACTTCGACTTCGAGCTACTTTGAGCCACTCTCATCTTTGACATCAAGTCCATATTGCAAAATAAATATATAACTCGTCTTTTTGCAACATATGAAAAGTTCTGGGAGAACATTCGACAACAGCCGAATTCACTCTATTTCAATATATTAAATTTTTGTGCGCAATTGATTTTTAAAACAGATATTGATTTTGTTTCTTGTCAACTTTGTGGATTTGACATACGAGTATCTATCATAACTTGCCGGTTGAAATTCTCTGAGCTGTTTCGAGCGAAGAGAGGAACTGCTCGTTATTCGTTATTTTGCAAATTTTCTCTCTTTCTGTCATTTTTGATGAGTACGTGTATAGACTTCAAACCGCGTACGCGAACGAACCAATTGTGAATATCCAGTCCTTAACTTTTTTCAAAAACGAACGAAAACTCAAAGTTGTCCTGATACACAATTAAAATTTATTAAAAATGGTATGAGTATAAAAGTAAGCAAAATGGGTTTTGTGTGCGAATGGTACGTTGACAAGATTTAAATTATTAATATGTTAGCAGTAAATTTGACAGTTTCTGCTTGGTACAATTCCACTTCCACTTTGTTTAAAGAAGTTTCTCAAAACTTTGAAAACATAAAGATGTCTGATTGGTAACGTTTTCAACAAGGGTAAACAATGAGGCTTTATTTTGCAAATAATTCTTATTAAGTGATAATGTGCTATCAAAAGAGGCCCAAATGAGCGAGTATATGATCCACCCCAACTAGTGATGCCATATTGCAACTTTTAATGTGCAAGACCAAAATATACACATTAAGGTGAGGACATGTTTTGAGCAGTAAGGTCTAATTAGATATATTTTTCGAGATGCGATCTTACAGTTTGTATATGAACTTTCCAATTTAAGTTAAAGTATATTAAGACTCGAAGATATTTGCAGTGTTGCACTATCTCAAAGCAGTTTGTTGAGCATTGCATGCTATCAATGAAACTATTTTTATCGCATTTATGCAATAGTAAGAAGAACCTTTTACAATTATGAGAATGGAAATAAAGGTTGTAATCAAACAAGGTATTGCCGGATAATTTAAAAGTCATTAGCTTAGTCTTCTCACTAATAATTAATTTATGAGCAGAGAACCAAACTCTTAAATATTCAAGATCTTCTTCAATCTTCGGTATGGTTTCAAATACAGTTAGAAACTGATACGTGACGACAATGGCCGCATTCAAGAATCTAGCTATCTTAGGTCGACTAGATTGGTCTGGATGAGATGTAACCTGAACGCAAAAACTAGATTGGTCGGGAACGTCACTTTTTCTGCGTCAAGTACATATGAGAACTGTAAACTTAGTACTCAGTCACGAATTTCTCGACTAGATTCGTCGGCTACCCCTCCATAAACGTCAACTGAAACAGCTGCTCATTTGACCGATTTCCCCAATCAAAACCGAGATACACTTAGTGAGAGAGCTGTCAGACTTACTGAACTAGATACTTGAACGTCCCCAATGTCGTCAGCAAAGGCAGTTGTGATACCGTTCAACTTAAGATTCAATAAAGAATTAACGTATATTAAAAATAGGAGCGGACCAAGCACAGAACTTTGCGGGACACCATTTTTTTAAAATACGAAAGTCGCTGAGGGTTCCATTAATATTGACCCGTTGCTCTATCGATTTCAAGTAAGACTTAAGCCACTCATATATACTCGTAACTCCTCTAAGTCCAATTTACTAAGTAATATGTCATGATCAACCAAGTCACGTCGATGAAAAGAGCCATTTTTGAGGTAGAGTTACTATAGTTTGCACTTTCATATAGTTGACTGCAAACCCTAAGATCTAATAATATGGAGGCAGAACTCCTCAACAGATGCGTAAACACATTTGAATTTTTGTTGGTAAGGTGAGCGAGTGAGGTACGCGTGTATTCTTATTGGTACTTTTTCAATTTGTATGACAGTTTTTATACCATTAACATACCGCTAGTCAACCAGTATTGGTCGTGCTTGTGACGTGATACTTACATGACGCAGCTGCAATCATTAGTCACTGTACACATTGCTATTCCATGACACACAGCTAGCTATTCCACATGCTTAAATGTATATTTAAAACACAAAATGCAAATAAGCAGTATCATGCACATCAAACTCTCCACCATACTTATTCTCGATTCAGCTTTTCACATCGAAGTTAGATTAATTACGTAAATAATGTACATGTCTGTATAGTGTATATATAGGTATATTTATGTTCACGCAATAAACTTGTTACTTTGAAGTTGCAACAACAGAACAATATTGGCACTCATTTTAAACTTTTCGATAACAGTGAACAGAGCACTGAGCACACTCTCCTATGATAAAAGGGAGTATAATTGCGTCCATTTTTCAATTATACTTGCAAAATACTAAATGGGGTGTAGTAAATGTTTTTTTTTTTTAACGCTGACCCAATGCTAGGTCGCACTAAAGTTAAAGTGTGTTTTTTGATTTCGTTTGTGCGGTGTTATCTCTATATCGTTGGGTAATGGGAACAAAATAGTCAGACATGTCTAAGAATTTGTGTTGCCAGTTGCTTTCGGTGTTCTGGGTGCGTCGATGCGATATTTTCGGCTTATCAGTCGACTTTTTCGATTTTTATCAACATACCCTAGACCGTGAAAAAGGTGTTTGGACATTTTAAACCACTGATTTTGAAATAGTACTCTCTTGGTGTTGACTACGAGTCGTGACTGGCATTGTTGCGGGGCAAAAACGGGTTGCGCAGTGGAAATTGATTTTATTTTTTAAAATTATTTTAAAATGGCAAAGATTGAATGGGCGCCGGCGAAAATTCCACCCCGGCGGCGAATGCAAACCTTCACAGTCGGAGTTTACATGTTTCTTATGTTTGCGGTTGTAGTAACATCGTATCTGGTATGCGGCCTCATTTTGGTGAGTACGCAGATAGATTTTTATTTCTTTAAGTCTAGAGTGACTGTTTACGACATTTTAAGTATGTACTTAGTTAGTTAAAAAAACAATGGGGATCGTATAAAGTTGATGATTTCTTGTTTAATGTGCTCAAATTAAGGTACATATATCTACAGTCTGTTTTTGTTGAACCTTTAGTTGTTGTTAATGTTTTACAGTGAGGTTATAATTGATAAGCTTTGCGCAGTTTGATTTGTTACCAGTTACCATGGGTTCTTTCATATATTTTCTGAATTTAAACACCAGAATCGGGTAAACCTACTCAACTCGATGCAGGGAAAAAAATACACGGATATTAGCTCCACATGGGATTTTGAACCACCCTGATTGGCGCAGTGGCTTAGTGGTTAGTGTGTTGGACTACTAAGCTAGGGGTCCCAGGTTCGAATCCAAAAAAAAAAAAACAAATTTCAACTCAAGGTTTTTTTCCACTGCGCCACCTCTCGCGAACGTCTGAGAAACATCCGAGAGTATAACTGTCATGAAGAAGCTTCTCAATTAGCCGTTTGGACTCGGCATAAAACTGTAGATCCCTTCCATTCGTCCCAAAAATTAAAAACTCACTCAAAACGAATGGTTGCGAGAAGCTAGGCCCAGGGTCCCTACCGACCTGTAGCGCCAACTATTTATTTATTTTATTTGATTGTTAAAAAAGTCCACTTAACAAAGGTCCACCTATTTAGTGCAAATTTGCTTATCTCATAATCGAAAGTGTACTGCTTCTCACTTGTATTTTTAAAACGTGGGCTTAGTGCTCACTGCATGGTGGAATTAGTTCCCAATCTAAGTGGAAAATCGGACTAAAGAAATCACAAAAGAAGTTAAACCCATTCAGAAAGCACGGTTAATAACTTACATGAATATAATAAGAAATAGTAACAAATTTAATGGGGACTAAACGTTCGCCGTTTTGCATACCCAAACTGTGGAAATATTCCGCTCATCTTATAGCACCGCTCATTCTTGAGATCTTACTAAGAAAAAACCCGTCGGTTACCCTGTTTTCCTCTGTCTCTCTCTCTTTTACGAAAAAATATCTTCAACCGATTGCCGTACCATTGTTGACGCTTGTTTATGGAAATTTTGTCGGACTGCTTTTATTAAACCTTGCCAATTGGCCTCTATACCACTTAACATTTTCTAACTTCCGTGGTATTCGATTGGACACTCTCAGAGCACTTTTTGCTTTAGGTCGCTTTTTATGTTCGATTGGTACGGAAAAATAAAATTTGTTTCCGATTTCAGACCACTTTTGTGAATCTGGATCTCAGGGTTGCCTTTATTTTCTGATCATCTCCGTGACTGACTGTTTATTAAATGATACATCGGTTTTAAAATAACTCAAGTGAATGCATAATATTTTATTTTATTTTATTTAACCGATTTCCATAAATTTATTATAAAACGCAGCCTGTCAAACTGATTACATCAAACTAAATACCCGACTAGCCTATTTACCCTATTTCAACAACGTACATCAATTGATCTATTAAATGTTTATAAACACTCTTCAGTTTTTTCTTTATTTTTAACTCTAGATTATTATTGAGATATTAAGTTAGCGCAACTACAATAAATTGGTATCGACAATGCCTAAACGAACACATTTACAATTTTAGGAACCGCATGCCTACGAGTAAACCCAATTTAGATTAGATCGATTTTTCATTGCTTATTAAGCAATGCGTTTTATTTTTAGCTTTATGTACCGTAGAACTATATAATTATACAGGAAAATCAATCAATTGCCGACTGTCAGATTGGCAATGACCAATATAAATGTACCCGTTTTTAGGGTTCCATACCCAAAGGTAAAAAACAGAACCTTATTCTTGCGCTTTTGTCCGTCCGAACTGACTAGACCATTGTTTTTTTGTCGAAAGTCATTTAACGTTGAACGCGTTCCATTGATCGCTAGACATCTTGCGCATAATATCCCAGACGTTGGAATGGCCACTAGATCTCTATGATGATTTGTCTGTGATGTCTAGTCACATTTGCAGTAATTTTTTTTCCTTCTTTTAGCTGCGTGGAAACATTTACTTCAAAGCCCTTGTGGTTGCATATGCCGGCTGGATCTACTTCAACCGTCACAAATCTCAAAATCAAGTAAGGGGATCCGGGTAAGCATGCAAACGGGATATAATCTATTATTTATTAATAATGCGATTTCCAGAGTCAAATGGATGAGGGATAACTTCTACTGGAAACATTTTCGAGACTATTTTCCGGTGGAATTGGTTAAAACCGCTGAACTGCCGCCGACTAGAAATTACCTTCTAGCATGCTATCCACACGGTGTCATCGGGTAACATTAACAAAACTCAGACCGATTTGAGCCAGTAACAACCATTACCGATATCATCTACAGCATTGGTGTATTCACAAACATGGGCGTCGATATTAGCCATTGGAATAAGTTATTCCCCAAAGTGAGGCCCAATCTGGGAACACTGGCGTTGCACTTCACTACCCCTTTATGGCGGCAATTTGTCCAAGCCTGGGGCATGATCTCAGTGACGCGAACGTCGCTTCTGAACAATCTTACAACATCAAATGACTCCAACGCCCCAATAAATGCAGATGGTTGCACTGCGACGGCTGTCGCTGTTGTAGTGGGTGGAGCGCAAGAGGCGCTAGACGCCCGCCCCGGAAAGTATATCTTGACCATAAGAAAGCGAAAGGGATTTATAAAGCTAGCCATGAGATCTGGGTGAGTTCCTTTTTTGCTTAGTATTAAAACAAAAACTTGATATTTGGCCCTTTTTTATAGAGCCGCCATTGTTCCGGTCTTTTCATTTGGGGAAGTTGACATCTTCGATCAAATCGATAATCCGCCCGATTCGTTGGTGAGAAGGATGCAAATTTTCGTGAAGAAAGCTACTGGCATCTCTCCGACGTTAGTGCTGGGGAGGGGATTTTTTCAATACAATGTGGGTTTGCTTCCACACCGAAGGCGTATCGTTCAAGTTGGTGAGTTGTTTTCCTGCAAAGGCTTTGGGTGCGGATTTCACATTAAGAACTTGTCGTTTTGTTTAGTGGGAGCACCTATTGATGTGCCAAAGACTGACAATCCGAAGGAGGAAGAAGTTGACCAGCTCCATCAGAAGTTCATGGACGACTTGAATACACTGTTTGAGACCCATAAAGCAAAGTACATTGCAAATTCAGACAGTATTTCCCTAATTATGAAGTAGGTTTTTTTTTTTAAAAGGAATAGTATTGCCATTGTAAATAGTATTTTGTAAATAAATGAAAGTCTGACCTGAGTTTTGCATAAAATAAAAAAGGCCCAGTTACTCACAATCACAATATTTAAGAACAAAGTTTATATTTTTGGTGCGAATGTTGGGGAACGACAATTTTAGCGGCTGAATTAAGAGGGCGGAAGTTTGTCAACCATCGCTAGAGCAGTAGAAAAAAAAGGTTAAGATGGTATATACGCGTTTATCCGGGGTTTGAACCTGATCATAAAAGCCACTTGGATATTTTTTATTTGCAAACAGATGTCAGTCATTTTGTTCTTACCACTTGTGGCAACACTGTAAAATTTAGAGAGACAGCTGTCGGTGATAGGTAATTTATTTATGTTCATTTTCATTCATTTTAAATGAATTTTCTATATATGTACTCGGTAGAATTAAGACGTCCAAGATTAGTATAATAAGAAATAAATATAAAAAAACCAAATTGAGTGTGCATAATTTCATAAAAGTGCTTACACCCTGAATATCATTTAATAGAGGGCGGATGCTACAAAGTAAAAACAAAAAACTGTTTGCTAAAACAAAACAAACATTTATCAATTAGTTCGTTGACTTCATTCTTCTACTGTTATGGTCAGTTTTATTTTGGATCACCCAGTTAAAACTTTTCTTCATTCAAAATTCGCAAAATTAGTTTCTAAATAAAAACTTTCTATGAATTACGTATTTTGAGAGAGAAGTTTTATAGTCTTTCCTTTAAGTAGGTACATTTTTAGTGATATCTTTATACGTTTCCTATGATATTTGCAACGTCAAATGTCAAGACCACTGTGACAGGACAGTTGCTTTTCTAGTTCTTTTGTGTCAGATGAATAAATGGTAAAAATTGATAGTACGCTTTGTTGTGTGTCTCGACTTAACGTTAGATTCAGCATTCTGCTTAATCCCGCTCGCCGAAAGTCAATGGCGCTGAAAGCATTTAACTGACATAGTCATGTCATGAATGTACACATCCCATACAGGTTCTAAGATAAGCCACTGCTGTCAAGTCACTTCTACTTGAAGAAGAAGAGTAAAGTGTTGTTGTGTTCTGAAGATTATACTTCACTTTAGATGTTCTTTAACTGTTCAATAAAACACGACTACTGTTGGAGATAAATTCTTTGTCAGCAGGCTTCCGCCGGTACAGAGGTTATGACATTTTTTTTAGAATGTCCACCTCCTACCAGATTTTGGTACACAGTTTGTATACTGATACGGCTATTGATCGCCCGGTTTTCAGCACATTATCCGTACTTACTCACGCTACGGTAAGTGGTCTAATTCTGCATTCTGTCAGAAAAAGTCTCAGATTTTTGAAGCATATTTTATCGATATGTCAAATAATGCTGACGTCATACATGAAACATGAGTGGTACTAAACATTTCTAAGGCAAAATAAAACATCTTTTATAAAATAATTTATTTTAAATCGATATGTAAGACATTGTAGAAAATTGAATCACAACACGCATATAATTTTAAGTGAACATACTTTTATTTAACGGTTAAATATGTGGATATGTTTCTATCACGGCTGTGATCAATTCCGACTGGATTTGAATTTTTGCTGATTTGAAATTTTCGGCGTTCTTTGGCCTTATTTCTTGTTACTATAATTTTTTGTTGGTCTGCAGAGGTACAGAAGTCGCCTGAAAATGAACACAAAATCAAAGTGAGCAACTATACCGAAAATTCGAAATCAGCGCAACTCGAATTCGATCGAAATCGATCACAAGAATGTGTGTAGAATTTGTCAATATTGGTCTATGATTTAATGCATCTAACTATACTATAAAAAGTAATGGTGAGTTTTCACACATATTGATTGTTGATGCCAGTAGTGTTAATTCGAAAAGAAAACTAGAGAGGTAAATTCGAATTGCACAGTAGATGCCTCTACTGGTGCCAGCAAATCGTTGCGTGTGAAAGTCCACCATAACTATACCACAGTGTGTATTAAGGTCTATGACTGCCGTTATAATAATCGGTCTTCATAAAATTAAATCAATCTTGAGTTGTACTATTAATGTATTATTAAAAAAAAAAACTTAAAAGTAACTAATGCTAGTCGCACACCTAAATTATAGCCCACAATGATGATCACCCAAAAATTAAAGTAGAAATGTTTAGGGCGTATACATAAATATAATCAACTCTGGCGATTGTCAATCGACTCAATATAATTGTCAATTCGGTCCATAGATTTCTCGTCTGGTTTTGTATATTTTATTCAGGTTTATTTATATTAGAAATACGTCTTTTCACTTAAATTTTGATAACTTTTTTATATATCTGTAAATAATCATCGATTAAAAAATGCAAGAGAGACAACAAACGATTGCTGATCGACAAATGCCGATCTTGATCGATAAATCGACGATTACCACATTAGGGGCCTTAATAATTTGATTGTTGTAAGTTTTAACAAATTGTGAATCAGTCCTTAGATGAAGTATAAAACTAAGAGTAGGTATGTAATGCATTTTTTGAATTTTATAAAAGTTCGATATAAACAAAAATGTATTTTTTAGAAATTAAATTTAGGGCTGAAACTAAAATTTCAATTTCTTAACTTGACAGCTTATTACTATTATTTTTGATTGCCATCGTTGCCAACATAGAGTTGATTTGCTTCTAGCTTAGTTTGTGGTTTTTGCTACAGTCTCAATTTCATATATTTAATATTTGTATGCACATATAAATTATAATATCATAGCTTCATCATTATCACTCGTATTGTTCGACTAAAAAACTGAAAGATTTATTTATTATAGGTCGGCTTAAAATGTAATTTAGGAAAATATTTTCAGTTTCGAATTACAGATTACAGATTGTTCATTTGGTTAGACGCACTTTAATATATTTATGTCTTAATGTCTTAAGAAATGGTTTTGGATGGTCAAATGGATTCTACAAGTGCGTTCAGATGATTGCGCTCTTTTTTTTGTACAGACTATAGCCCTGTTTTTTTTAGCTTCGATTTCAGCAAAGCAAAGCAAAGTAGGATTTTCAGCACACATTTTACAACAACTACTGCGAGTCTCGAAGTGTCAAGTAGCGCGTAGTTGTTGTAATTGCGTGCTGAAAATCCTACTTTACTTTGCTTTGCTGAGATCGAAGGTCAAAAAAAAACACGCCTTATGTACAATAAAAATGTAATAAGTGCCCTCTGCGAGCATGAATTAAAAATGTACGAAATTAGGAGATTTGCATGAATCCTTGTTTTTGTCGTAAAATTTGACAGTTTGTCAAAACAGAATTGTATGGGACGTTATATTGTGACAAATAACTATTTCTCGCATTGTTACGTAGTACATATCTGGTTTAGAGAAAATGCAAAGCAGTTGTGCGAAGTATTTAACACAAGGCAGTGCAGCATAAACATTTACCCCCGTATTAATAAACAAATGTGCACAAGTAAGTGCTAGCAGCCATCAGATAAAGTGCTTTCCAATAAGAGGTGTTATTGTCACTTGAAGCATTTATTCTTAGACATTTGACAAGAAGAAACTACGCCATTACTAAAAATGAACCGATACATGCTTCAACAATGCATTGAAACTATTAAAATTCACTACAAAAATGGTAAAAATCTTGCAGTCACAGTTCGCAAAACTAAAGCATTTTTTGGTCGTCGTGAAGCACCTTGTCGGACCGCAATACAGAAATTGGTGGAAAAATTCGAGCTGTTGGCACAAGTTAGTGATGTGAAGAATAAAACCCGTGCACGTCGCTCAAGAACAGTTGAGAATATTGCTGCTATAGCCCAGTGTTAAAGAAAACCCAGGTTTGTTCATTCCTAGTCGTTCTTTGGAAATGGGCATTCCGCAAACGTCATTACACCGTATTTTGCATAAAGACTTGGGTCTTAAGGCTTATAAAGTTCAGTTAACACAAGAACTCAAGCCGGCCGATCATCAACAACGTCGTGTCTTTGCTGATTGGGTCCTTGAAATGCATGCATGTTATCTCTCGAAGAAGTGATCACATTTGGCCACCGAGATCTTGTGATTTAACACCTTGCGACTTCTTCCTTTGGGGCCATGTCAAAGATAAGGTCTACGCCAACAGCCCAGCTTCGATTCAAGACCTCAAAGATAAAATTCGTGAGGCTATCGAGGACATAGGGCAGCCACTTTGCGGATTGGTTATGGAGAATTTCATGAAAAGGATATGGTCCTGTATGCGTGGTGGCCATTTGGCTGATGTTGTTTTTCATTATTAACGGCATACCTTCCTCTTTATTATGAAATAAACATCCGATCATTTATCTCAAAAAATGAAATTTTTCTTTGAACACCAAAATAACACCTCTTATTGGAGAACCCTTTAGTATACAAAAATTGTACGTAACTGCTGAGTAACGATAACTTTTACGCAGCGTTTATTAATACGGGGGTATTTTTTTTTTTTTGACTATGTTTCATATTACGTAAGGAACGTAAAAAGATTCAAACCATTCGTGCTTCGTATGTTATGTACCTACTAACTTTTTTCAAGAGACATTTGAATTATTTGACTGCGGGTGAAATACGGTAGGAGCTCGATCATGCAAGCTCTTGCAACCTATTCATAAGTAGTTTGTGGACTTCACTCTTTACATGCATATACCGACTAAATTTCAGTACGTCTAACGAACCGAACTCTACTAATATCTACTAAAAACATTATCAGCCGACTATAGTTAGTTAGTTAACGCCTTTGATTCTGTCTCTGGATTGGTGGATCTGGCGGATTGTCGTAACTTCTAATAAAATTGTAAATACCAGTTGCTATAGCACCAACAGATAAAATACCTAATCCAATACAGACAGCAGAGATCGCTTTCTCCATAAATGATTTCTTGATGATTGCCTGGTCTTCTTCTGGTACATTGGCTTGCTCATCTTTTGTCACTATGGAAAATGTATAGATGATAATTAGATTAAGTATTTTCTACACAGCAGCAGTGATGAGTAGGGCTTACAGAAAATGTCAAGAATGTCCTGTGAACATGTTGCGGCCTCTAGGGTATTCCTAGCTATCCTTACTACGTGATACATACTAACAACCTGATATAGTTTCAAGTTATCCAGCAAATTTAAGTCATCATCCCAAAAGGATTTTATCTCATTATTCTTCAAGGCTTCTTCAAGCTTTCCGAACATCTTTAAAGATAAATTAAATTTTAAGTTATCAAATTAGGTATTAGTAGGTATATCTTATATTATTAATATGAACAGGTCTACATTATTTATTTTTTTATAGGCAGATGTATACAATTGTAAATAAACTCATTTTGATATGTGTTTCAAAAGCTGCGAAATCTCACACCCGACCCTGTTCTCTCGCTGTCCCATCGTACATTGGCGTCCAAAATAAAAGAACGGACTTTAAAAGCTAGTTGACCGATAAACATAGTTGATTTGGAGGTTCCAATTTATCAGCAGATGTATTTATTCACTGATCGCTTTTAGTGAAGAGTCGTCAAATAAGACATTTTATTGCAGAAATAGCTTACGTACCTATATGTCGTTTTCTATTGGAACCAAAAGATATTTTTTTTCCCAATGGAACATGAAAAGTGATTTAGATCAAAAACAAAATTGATTTTCTGTCCCAAACAAATTAAGCCACTGTCGCTATAACCTAATAAAACCAAATGGCATTTATAATGGGCTAGAGCCAGCGAGGTGTCCCTTATTTTTAAGAGCAGAGTCTGAACTCAGACTATTCAGAGCTCGCGAATTTAAATTCGTGTTTCTTTTTTCGTTCACATAATCAAAGATAACTCTATAGAGTGCTCATAATGAGTACAGAATCTGGACACTCCGCAGCATATTTCGACAGAGCTAACCATATGATCGACCCGCAATAGTGGCTTGTTACGGGTCTCACGCTCAGTATGTCTTTGACTCTGACTAATGGTAGATAATTGGTGAAAATGCATCTATAATTCATACTTACAACATGAACTATGTCAGTGATGGAAGAGTTCCAGAAACGATTGGAAGTTTCTTCAGAATGCCACAGGAAAATCGTTTTTAGGTAGTAGCTCTTTAAATTCACAAGCTGTGGGTTCATATCGCGAAACTTCTTCATTAAGCGTAGAGTGTTCTTAAATTGTTTACAATTATGGAACATTGGCCTCTCAGAATCCGTATACGAAGCTCTGAATGATGGATTAGTACGACATCCATTCGTTGGTTTTGGTATTGCTTCCCACCAGCGGTCAGTTGGTTTCCTTTTGGATGTTGCTTTGATTGCTTCGAATCGAAATCCGGGAACAAAATCAATAGCAAACTCATTTAGTCCATTATTTACTTCAATTGTATGTGCCGGTCCTTGCTTTCGGTACTTCAAATTATACCTTTTACCTAAATGATACAACGGGCAGTCGAATTCATTGATAACTTTTGTTACTCGTCCTTCCAGCCAATATTGAAAACGGTCTAACAGGAAATAATCATTTGTATTGACAAACCTCTTTAGGAATGTATGCATATCGATATTTTTATCCTTGATAAGTTGTGCCAAAACATTAGACAAGTCGATAAACACATTGCCGATGATGGAAGTATCCTTGTGTATGATGACTTTGTCATTATAAGGAAATTTGAGATGCAGTAGAAGATCGAATTCATTGGGTTTTGAGATTTTGAGATTATCAGCATAGCTTCCTAGAAATATGTAAAGTTTATTAGACACATTGGTGGCCTTGAAGATCACAATAAATAATTTTTTTTTATTTTTTAAAGAGAATTAAATATCTATACCTATTTTTTTTAAAAAGAAGGTTGACTTTGCGGAAAATATAAATAAAAAGAGTAGAATTGTCAGCATTCAGCAGAATAGATTTAGGAACTTAGGTATTATTATGTGTGTTGGTTTCTAAGCAGCCAACTAATTGCCGACATTTTAAGTGTTTGATTATTAGTAAGGCCGATAGATAATATAAAAGTATTCGAAACGAAACGAAGAAAAGAGTGCCAAAAAATTGCCGAAAACGATCAACAAGGGCACTACTACTTCAGTTTTGTTTAATCAACAAAAGCTACAACTTTTATAAATAAAATTTTAACTTAGGTTGACTACTTTTGGAACTTTCAAAAGAAAGATATTGTATTTGTACGAAATTTGAAACTAGGGATGTTAATCAATATTTTTACATTAATTTGTCAAAAGAGTATAAATATTATTAATATTCTTATTTATAAAATAAATTATTTAAATATTAAATCCTATCGTACTAAAATATAAAAATTTATATTCTGACATTACGACGATTTATGATATCAAATAAGTGGGTCGCGTATTATTCTGTCCCTATGATCAATTAAAATTGATATTTGAGCTTAAGTATGGGTGAGGTTAATATGACTGCATACTCAGTTTTTCGTTAAAAAGTCGAACAACGGTACTTTTGAAATTTGCACATTATCTCGAAAACGGTCCACACGATTGTAGTGAAAGTTTATTTCATAGGTAGGTACTTTATGCAGCTATTTCTAACTTAATGTCAAACTTAGTTCTTGCCTATATTATCGTACAATGTACTTTCGAAAACAGTGAATTTTTCAAAAATTTGGTTTTCCTTAGTTTAACTGAAAACGGAACAAGCGATTTTGACCAAAATGCAAACTTAGAGTAAAATTGATGTTTTCAAAATTATAAATTATTGCGTCCTTAATTCTCAATTCGAATCACCGAGAACGCTAATTTTAAAAACTGCTCATATCTCGAAACCCCTATATGGATTACGATAAAACTGATAAAACACCCTGAGTTTTCACTCATTTATCAGCTAAGAAGTTAAACAATAGCTTAACTGTTTTTGCCAGTTTTACCAAACCCGCTGTAACGATTTTGATTAAAATACATATTAAAGATAATTATAAGTGATAATTAAATAAGATCCCGTACTTAGTTTTTTTCTCAAAAAAATCCAATGAATCAGTTTTTTAATTATGTTTTTCTCAAATTGACTACCTAAACTCCGATCTACATCTATAATATATTTTTGTAATAATCTCAATGTCCCACTTCCGATAAAATTGCAATAATAGACTACAGCCACAAAAACCTTTTTTAGCAAATATCCCACTTCTTTTTTTCAACCCTAATGAATATTCACCTTAAAATAATTCCAACCATTTACAGCTTACGCAATCTGGAACTTATAGGTACTTTATTAATTTGTAACCCTACACATTGTGAACCATTGTTATATTCTTCAGTCAGGTAAATTTAATAATAACGTACCGGACAATTTCATTCCACAGCTTAGAGCATTGAAATATCTATCTTTCTTTAGCCCATCAACGACCTTGTGTCTTACAAAATCATACGCTTTGGTGTATTGTTCTCTGTCGCTGTCAATGTTAATGGCGCGGCAAATCACTTGGTAAACTTCATCCGACTGAAAAAAAAAACAGAAATAGGTATCTATAGATATGTAGGTAATAGGTTCATTAGCGTACGCGGTTTAAATCGAGTTCAATCGATGTAAATCGATCGCAACGCAACAGGAAAAGACAAAATTAGCAAAATAACGAGTAACAAGCAGTTTCTCTCTTGGCTCAAAACAAGTCAGAGAATTTCAACCGGGAAGATACCTACTGTTAAATACATAATGTCAAATGTACAGACAATTGACAAGAATATGAATTTTTTGTTCCAGAATGTATTTTATGTCTGTCAAAATTTAACGAGCCATTTAATGGTTCGCAAAATGTTCTTAAGGTGAATTTTGACAGATCGTGTTATGTTGTGTTGCGGAAATGTAAGCGAGGATGCGTTTTTTTTTATTGAGTACGCCGTCCCCGGCGAGGAGTACCTGAATCTGAAATATGTAGTTGAAATCAGAGAAAAATCCTCGGAGTACAAAAATGGAACAAGAAACCGAAGCACATATAAAACGATTTTTAGCGCCGAGAATAAACAAGATGGCAGTTCCAGCTACCAGGTACTCGTGATTTGATGTATAAAGATCTTTGCATAAGGCTCGGCAAAGCATTAGGCGAGTTAGAAATTAAAAAATGTATTTCATTTCATTTTATTAATTTTTATTTCATTATTAATTTGTAATCTCTTTAATATAATAAATTATTAAACTGTAGATAAATTGTATAATTAAATTCAAAACGAAACCACAATAGGTTTGTTCCTTTACTTTTGTAGTAAGAATGGAAAAGACTGTCAAAATGGCAGTGGTGGGGATAAAGTATCTTTCTGAGAGAGACATTTACCAAAAAGTGAGGCATCGCTTTTGTAGTAATAGTTTATAATTCAAAAATTCCAAAAAGAGTTAAAAAAAGTTAATTGGTTAATTTTCAGTTCTTCCACCATTTTAATTATTTTATATACCTATTATATATTTTTTTTTCTGTCAAATGTGACTTGAAGTGTGTAATCATAACTCAGCCTGCTCGGTCAATTTATTCTCAGCTTTTAGAGCGCTCTCTGATCGTCTTCGTCCTCTGAACGAAAAAAGAAACAAAAATTCTGAGCTCTGTGTATCTGAGCTAAAAAAGAAACACGAACTTTTTGTATAACAGTTCAGGTTGTGCTCTGAAGTCTGAACTAAAAAAGAAAACGCATATAGAAAGAAATTTTGTATAGCATACTCTTTGCGGTCTTCATTGGCCATTTTCATAGTATGATACAAATACAGTGATCCCAGATTGGGGGAAAAGTCGGCAATTTATTCTAACAAAAGAGGGAAAAAGGGGGAAGGGAATTTTGAGATTTAAAATTTTATTTAAATAAAAACTTTGAAAGACTACACTATTTTTAAAACTCATTCAATGATCATAATCTTAAATGGGCCCACGTAAAGTCTCACTAACAACTTTGTTTCATATTGTATGCATTCATTATTTGGCGTTTCTATGTCATATCGATATCTTTTGTTTTTATTAGTATTTCATAATACAGAGTGAATTTCATGAGTTCCTATTATTTTTTGTTTGCTTAATTCTAAGATATTTATTTTATTTATTAGAATTTGCTAAATTTATACAGCCCTTATACACCCTTCCAAAAATTCTTATTTATAAAACATTTTTCCATGCATACTAGTTATACAGGGCTTGTGTCAAAAAAAGTACTGAAAAAGAGAAATCTATTACATTTAACTGTCCGAAAAGATAAAAAAAACCTAAGCAGCTTGTGGGAAATGCAAATTCAAATACAAATAGGAATGAAAAAATGGAAAAATTAAAAGAAAAAGATGGGATATTTGGGACTCCATGAAACGGTAGTTTTATGCAAATTAAAACAAATTTTTGAAACAGTTTAAAATATCTCATATCCGCACTTATTTCTTTTCGATAATACTTGTAGAATCCTTAAAATTGAAAAAAGAAACGTCGATACAATCTTTCCAATTTAATTTTGATTTCATTTAAAATAAAATGTGACAAATTTTTTACGTCAAAATGACATTTCGACTATTCCACCTCTATACAACCTCTAAACAACGTCCAAGTGCGTTTAGCTTACACAAGCTCTATACAACGTTGAAAAATTTTTATAAATAAGGTTTATGCGTTTAGAGGCATTTTAGAGAGTGCATAACTTTATACACTCTTTATAATACGTTTATAAATAAGGCTGAAAATGTATAAATAAAACTTAAATAAGCGTTTTTTGTTTTTGGGGTAAGAATAGGAATTTTTATTTTTACAAGTGGAAAAAATATCGTTTTGGTGTTAAAAAAGTGGAATTTTTTTTTTAATCTGGGATGTGGGATCCCTGACCCTGATATATTGCATGCTATAAAATATTAACCAAAGGTTAATTTAACTTGATTTTCTTTCCGCGTAATACAAATTTTACTTTTAAAACTGGATTTGAAAAGGAGATTTGAGCATGGTGAAAAGGGAAAAAATGGAAATATGAACACGCTTCGTGGGATAAATGAAGAGAGAGTGCTAACACTGGTATGGATGGAGCGTGGTGTGAGAGGGAGTGCGGCTGTCAATTATTGTCGGTGTCGCTAATCTTTCTAGCAGTTTCCAGCCACTCTATACTACCATTTATCTACATCGTAGGTAATTATTGTAAATATATTATCTTCACTTCAGATATTTGTAGTTTTATTGTATATGATGAGCTAGTTGGATTTGACTTAACTGTCGTACCACACGAAAGAAACTTCTTTATTCACTTTTACTTAGGAACCTCTAACACAAAATAGTCAATAGCTTCTAGCAACAACAACAACATCAACAAATAAAAAATAATTTGATTTGCTTCACATCCATTCATCTACCGATGGGGCATTGCGGCGCCAGGCCGGGCCGGACGACAGAAGTACTCTATACTCTTTATTATTATAAAACAATCGTCAATGTGGCAAATGTTCTGCTTTTTGCATTCACTTCATAAGCAGATACATTATCGAGAGCACCCAGTATCAATCAACACAAATACATAATATCATACAAATAATATGAAATATTTGTTTTGACTTACCCTTCTTGTGTACGCACAATTATTATTGCTTGAAGACATTTTTGAAATCTTTGTGAACAACTACAATTTACACGTACGGCACAAAAATGTAACATTAAGAGAAAACGCCTAGTCTATCTGAAAGTTGGATGTCAACTGATATGAACAATGGAGCAAGTGTATACAAATCAGCTTTCGTATAACTCAAACTCACAGACAATACAAACGTATGGTTTATCTCTGGTATAAATGTACGTATCGGTAGTATAGTACTAGTTTATACGTGGAGTAGATTCGGATATATGCGGAATTTGAGGTTCGAATTGGATTGGTTGGAGGCACTTGAAGTTAAAGACTAAACAATAAACATTGCAAGTGAGAGAGGAAGAGAAACGCAAGAATGAAAATGCACACATTGCAACATCAGAGATGTGAATTTGTTACTAATATGTAGCAAATGAGATAAATACATTGTTCAGCTTGTTATCTACTACGTACTGTCCTGTCGGATTTTTTCACACCCAAACTATAAATAAATACACCACCAGCTGAGAGCAAAAATTAATACACATGCAGAGTTAATTGGTATGGATATGAATGTTTAATAAAAAAAGCACATGTGCACTGCTAGCTGCTACTTAATAATTTTGACAGTTCGTTGTGAACACTATCATAAATTACGTTTATTCGGAGTTGGAAAAAATAAAGCGTTTTTCAAAGACGGTTTTATTTTAATATTTGAGGTAAAAATCTGATAGGAAGCTGGCGGTTTAGCTACGAGTAATTTGTGCTATAGGTCTTGGCCTTAATATTGTTGATTCCAATCAAGTGTAGCCCTTTTTTTATCTTACATAAGCTGACTCTGTCTGTCTGTGATTTGAAAAATATTAGACATATTAAATTCGCTGATTACAACCATGATGGAATTTAAAAGCCAGGGTTGTAAGTTGAGCATAAAAGAATAGATAACCACAAAAGCGGACCCCTCTCCATCTCTAGTAAACCATAAAAAATTCCGACATACACTTTCTGCTATACTATATTCTTTTTTAGAGTCCAGGCTAAATTTTCGTCTCACAAATTATTTTTAGTCAGAAGGTTAAGGCAAAATCAAATATAGTCTCAATTTAGTATTAGAAACCAACGACGTACCTTCAGAGGTGTTTCTCAGTCAGAAGCGCAGTTATGCGAGCTTAATGTTCCTTGAACATTTTGCACCAATTCCTGAGTAGTTCACATTTCGTGAGGTATGACTCTATAGTCTTCAATGCAGCCTGACAATCAATGCAAATGGCAATATTCCATTGTATAATATCCATATTCAATATATACATTATGATAGATAATATTCAATAATAAAATACGAGTATGCGCCATCTAGTAGATATTTATGAATATCAGGCAACAGATGTGTGATCAGAACTTAAGTTGAAAACGTTTCGAAAACAGGACCGGTGGGAAAGGGTCATTCTTACCGTAAGCCTCCTTGAAGGAAGTTGTTGTCATACAGCCCAGACTATAATACTTTTTCCTAACACATATGTATCATATTATGATCTAAAATAATTACGCTGCATTGCGTACGGCCAGATACTCTCCCTGGAACACACTGGACACTGCCTGCATCCTGTAAGCTGTATGCTGTACTTCAGGGCCAGGTACAACGTCTCAACATGTCTGCATCAATTGTTTCAAAGCCATATTACACTTGTCATTGTTTTTGTACTTCGTTGTATATTATCTGCTACACTTTTCTGCCGATCTACTCCCTTTTATCATCGGAAAGTGTGCTCTGTTTACTATTATCGAAAAGTTTAAAATGAATGCCAATATTGTTCTGTTGTTGCAACTTCAAACTTCAAAGTAACAAGTTTATTGCGTGAACATAAATATACCTATATATACACTATACAGACATGTACATTATTTACGTAATTAATCTAACTTCGATGTGAAAAGCTGAATCGAGAATAAGTATGGTGGAGAGTTTGATGTGCATGACACTGCTTATTTGCATTTTGTGTTTTAAATATATAAATATATTATCTGCTACACTTTTCCGCCGATCTACTTCCTTTTTCTGCAACACCTTTCGCATCACTAATTGTTTTTTCTACCCAATACGAGCTGGGCGCTGGGCTTATAATATAAAGCGAACACGAACGTGCTCAATTGTAATAGGGTATGCTAGAGATATTTTGCAACAGGTAACGCAATGAAAAAACCAAATTCTTTATTAAAAATTGGTATTCGAGTTGTTGGATGAGGTTATGTGTACATCGGCCACTCCACGCAGAAGAACGGCGATACGTGACATAATTAATTATTTTAACCTTCGAAATATTATTAACATTTGTCTGTTAGTGGGGAAATTTCCATTTTCTGACAATTTCACTTAATTGTGCAAGAAATGAAGCCATCCCAGAAGCAGAAGCTAGACTGTTTCATTCTCAATTATGTCTTGCCTCTAGTTAGCGCCATAGGTACCTTACCCTTTGGGAATTTTGGACGAATATATACTTTTAAATTGAAATAATTGGTTTGAGACATACGCAGTGACACCTCAATGAAAACATCCCTTGGGCATTTATTCTTATTGTAAGTGTGAAGCCTTAAACTTATTGTTGGAACCAAATTAATCAATAAAAGTGCTCTATTTGAATTAGAGTTGGCATTCTGTAAGGCGAACTTTTGCAACTTAGAGCAAATGTGCGCACAAAAACGGTCAACGTTTTTGCAGTACAGAATCTGGCCCCAATAATGGGACTCTGAAACTAAAATAAATAGGGTATATCGCGATTCATCCCCAACCGTATGTAGCTGCTGCATCTGTTTAAGCATTTCCACTAAAACAAGTGCGAATTCTTATTTTAAAGCAAACTTGTTTTTGTTTTTGTTTATGCACACTTCCAGATTGAGCGAAAATCTAGATGCTTCTCGAACAACCGAATAGTATCTATGGTTATGGAATATCTACGAAACTGGTAAATAAACTGATAACATTTTTTAGACAATTAACACACGTAGCAGTTATTAAAGAAGCGTAAACAGAAAGTGCAGTCATAGGAAAACTATCGCTGAATATAATATAATGTAGGTACCTACCTACCTATTAAACGTTAAATGTAATTGCGATAAGGGACGGCGGCAGGCTACTTAAAATTACCTACAAACCAGTGCCCATGTTCTGTAATTATCATATCGATATATTTATCACAAAAACGATATCAATTGAAAGAAAATGCTCCTGAGTTTAATAAATAAATTTTCGCATCGAGACTTTTTAAGTATTTTCTTTCAATTCATATTGTTTTTGTGATAAATAGGTACCTATATCGATGTGATAATTACAGAACATGGCCACAGTTTCCGACAAAACTATCAACAGAAATACTTAGGAAAAGAAAATACAACTTTAAATACTATTTACAGCTATCTATATATTCACTTAAAATTATGCCAGTACCTAGCTTTCTTAAAATTCCCGATTGCTGACTGAAGTGCATTTCGTAATAGGAGTGCATTTTAAAACCCTATTATTTGGCTGAGCGTGTACAATTAATTACAAATTAATTTTAGTACATACCTATACTGAAAATGTTTTCTGATTCTATTCACTGCAAGTCTAGCAAGCAGAAATTTGTATAAATGTAGTAGATATGCACAAAATTGAAACGTATTGCATTTTTATTTTATTTTTCTCCGCTTTATCCGCTAATGAAAAATGCGTGGTTTTTATTTGGTTCTACTTTTCCAATACCTAAGTTTGCAAGCAACAAAGGGATGCTCACTTCCTACCAGTTTGGGATCTTTCCAAGAATTTCTTGAGAGTTGTCGCAAAGAGAATAAAATTTCTATTCACTTAAGTTTGGACGGTTCATATACCTAACTAAGTAAAGGCAGGGGCGATTCCTCTCAGTTAGCTAGTTTAGCGGCGCTAAACCAAAAAAATAAATTGAAATACATATACGCAAAATACAGCAAATAACGAGGTTAAAGTAATTATGAAGATTAATATAATAATTGCAATAATCAA
This sequence comes from Cheilosia impressa, assembly GCA_948293265.1. Classification (NCBI taxonomy): domain Eukaryota; kingdom Metazoa; phylum Arthropoda; class Insecta; order Diptera; family Syrphidae; genus Cheilosia; species Cheilosia impressa. The sequence continues at coordinate 15,143,274 of OX411883.1, forward strand.
TGACATACTAAATAACAAAACTATCATTTACAAATAATAATTGCCTACACAAACACACAACACAATACTCCCATGCAATAAGTTTCACTTGAAATACTCTTTAGCGTTACAACTTGCGATACCGCAAATTCCCTGCCTGCACGCACACACACAATCTAAAACTCCCATAGAAAAGTCTCCTGCTTGTAGCATTTTAGCGTAAAAAATTGCGCTAACGAATTTCCTACAATCTGTATAAGTGTGGAATTTGACTACCTCTACCAGTCGCAAGCAAAGTACAGGAAAATATACGGAAGGGCAAGCGCAAAAAAATGCGATAAAACTTGAAAGTAGAGTGTAAGTGTAAGCAAGCAGGTATATTTTGCGCGTTATCTTTTTTTGTACTTCTGTGTGTTTCTCTTTCTAGTCAAATTGCAGTAAGAATGTGTCGTTGTGTTCTTATTTGACTGAAATAATAGTCTTATTGAATTCCATACCAAAAGTAAAGTGCGATTTATAATTTTATATTTGCGTGGATTATGTGAGTAAATACATAATAATTATTTTTGTCGTGCTTTTGGAATATGAGAGTGCGCTTTTGTTTTTTTTTTTTTTTGTGTGAGAAGTGAGCACGTAGCTAACCCAATGCTTAAGACCAGGAATCGCCACTGAGTAAAGGGTGTTTTTTTTAGAGGTATACAACTTCGAATTGGAATGAAACACAAGACAATCGTTTTAATGTCCATCAATTTGGCTTTATTGGAAGGATAATCTTATGCCATTAATGTTTAAATATGATTTCGGGCAGGTGGCCGCCGCGGCTGGTTCGAATAAAGCCAAGTCTAGAGGTCCAATTTTCAACCACTTTTTCGAGCATTTGGGGCTGTATGTCGGCAATAACGCCACGAATGTTGGCTTCCAAGTCCCCTAACGTTTCTGGTTTGTTGGCGTAGGCGAGCGACTTCACACTTCCCCAAAGAAAATAATCCAATGGTGTCAAATCGCACGATCTTGGTGGCCAATTGACAGGTCCATTCCGCGAAATTATGCGCTCATCAAATGTTTCCTTCAATAAATCAAATGGCAACCAAACTGAACATAAATGACATTAGAGTTGCCAGATTTGACCACAAAATGTCAGTTTTATCTCTATTCGAAAAACCAACCTCTGAAAAAAACAACCTTTACTTTTCCGAACATATCTCTGCATTGTAACTACTCAGGTAGATATTTGGCTGCAAGCAATTCTTTTTCAAACTCTCTGAAAAAAAGTTTCTTCGCCGAAAATAAGTATCTCCGATGAAACAATGGTTGGTGTTAAAAGGATAAGTAAAAAATTATTATTACAATCTGCAAATTTTCTCAAATGCTGTTCTTAGGGCAAGGAATACACACAAAGTATTGCAACACTTGACATCCCTCATGATTCATGAACTATTCCTTGATAAACAAACATAATGTTTGAACCAATGACATACATCGAAACCTATCATCGTTAATTGTATTCTTAATCGGTTATTTAAGTTTTATCGCCTACAAACAAAATGGCGAATTGGAAAATTGGTTTGTGTATGACGGCTACCTCCTTTCTGTCTCACTTTTTGTTGCATCAGTTTAGAAAAAATAGCTGTAACTTTTTCTTTTCATCAAAGTTTGTGAAAAAAAAGGTTTAAACTTAGCGAATCCGCCTCGATTCATCGTTAAGGTATAGGTATAACGCAAACTTTAAATAAACTGCGCCACCTCCCGCGAACATCTGACAAACATCTGAGAGTATAACTGTCATGAAAGAGCTTCTCAATTAGCCGTTTGGACTCGGCATAAAACTGTAGATCCCTTCCATTCGTCCCAAAAATGAGAAGCTAGGCCCAGGGTCCCTACAGACCTGTTGCGCCAACTATTTATTTTATTTTTTTAGATGTGACCCGTAAAGTGAAGTAGATTCAAGAAAAGGGAAGTAGATTTCAAAGTCATAGTTTTAATGATATAATTAATTCCATATTAGTTGTATATATAAAACATGTTCAAAAAAACGTTTTAAGATCTACAAAATACTGATTATACTTCAACGTATCTTTTCATTGTGTTTGTAATAATTCTTTCACGTATTTGGCTAAACTTTTCGGAACAGACAGTAACCAACACCAAACCAAACGTATCACCTTTTAGACAAAAATTTAAAAGGAAAACAATAATAAACGTCCGAAAATTTTAATTAATTTAGTTTTTAAAGTGAAGTATGATGGAATTTATTTTTTTGAAATGCGAATCTGGGCTTAAATGAAAGAGTGTAAAAGATTTTTGAAATAATATTTCATTTTTTTAAGTAGATTTAAAGTTTTTTTTTTATTAAAATTGAAGCGGATTAAATAATTATTAGTATTTAACAATAGTGCGAAGTAGGGAGCAGATTTTAATTTTTTTTTTCAAAATGCATGTAAAATGGTATTGCTGAACACAATATTATGCCAAAAAGGCAAATAATCGAATAAAAAAAAAAATTGTTTCCTGTTTCGCTTTCAATGCTGTCTGCTATTGCCCTCGTTTCTGGATCTAGGTTTTCTATTTCTTGAGGCGTCACTGAAAAAAAAAGTATAAGTACTATAGTAGGCGTAACAATAATTCTGCAATACGTACAAAACAGATTCAGGATACGTTTTTTATGGTTCGGACGGAGCAAGGTGTCTTTCGCTGCACTTACCTTGATCAGCATGGTATTAATTTGTGAGTTCTTTAAGACTTTCAGCAGGTTCACATCGGGATCCCAAAAAGACTTGATCTCTTTGCTTCTCAGTGCCTCTTCTAATACTGCCTGTTTTACATGAACTCAGTTGACATTTCGAAGTGTCAAAATTCAAAATAAACCACAAAATTATAACAACCTATAATTTGACTATAGGTATTCGAACGTCCCTGTTCAGTTGTGGAGGCTTGTAAAGGATGTCCCAAAATGCACGAAAGATTCGAATTTAATAAAAAACACAGTTTTTGTTTAGTTATTTTGTTATGTATGGAGTAACACACCCGGTAAATACATTCCTTTGTCGAAATTACAAAGAGCATTTTGGCATGTGGCTGAATTTCAGTGAGGCATCGTTGCCCACAGCTAGATGTGGGCTTGTTGAAATAGACCTTTGACCTCAAATACCTTAGAAGGAAATCCAAGGTGATAAATCATATGGTCTAGTTGGCCAATTCTGATCACCGAAACGAGAACTAGAAGTGTCCGGATGCAATAATTAAATTGTTTCACGGGCTAAGTGACATGTTGCACCGTCTTTTTGAAACCACAAATGTTATCCACATCAACAGGGATAAATGGCATTGGTCACTGCTTGATCAGTCTCGTTTCCGAAAAAAATATGGTCCAAAGACGCCTCCAGAGCGAAAGCCGAAAGAAACAGTGACACATTGTGGTTCAGTCAGTTTAGCATCTCCAATCGATACATTCTCTTTCTTAATTGCTCTTTCACAGTTGACGGAGTTAAATAAAATTCCGACCATATTTTGCACGAAATTTGCGAACTGTGGCAGCCAAACACTCACTGTCTCCTCAAATATTCTTCAATTGCCCAAGGAGAATTAATTTTTACTAACCAAGGTGTCAGGTGCCAAACCGTTTTCTTTGTTTTTTTTTTTTGTTGGTTGCCAAAACACTTACTTAAATCTTGCGTGTTTTTTGAAACACCCTTTGTAACACTTCCTATACAGTAGCATGTATTCACAATGGCTTTGCAAATCCCAAGCGTTTAAAAAGAATAAAATAGGCAATGCGAAAAATTAGAAAACAAATTTTAGAAAATGGGTGACTTTTTGGCACGATACTTTACATTGAATGTTGGATGGTAAACCATTTTTGAGACGTTAACGGAGGATGTATGGTAACTCTTGTTGCTTTGGGCAGCCTTGAATTTCGTCAAAATGCTGGCCATATTGCTTATATAGTATAATTTACCGTACTCACCGTTTCCATAATTATGCGGAGTGGCTTATTCCAAAGCTCACAATTCTCTTTGTCAATCGATAGGAACAGGGTTTTGATGTAGAAGCTTTTTAAATTGCACATATCGCAATTCGTATCCCGAAATTTCTTCACAAGTCTCAGAGCGTTTTTCATTTGTAACTTGCCATCCAAAATCTTTCGTTCGGACTCTGTATAAGAGGTCCTAAATGATGAATTATCTTTTGGTCTAGATCCTTTTATTGGACGAGGAATTGCTTCCCAATAGTCTGTTGGGGTAATTAGAGACACCGACATTTTGGGCGGAAAAGCAAACGCAGGTACGAAATCTATGGAAAGTGTCGGGCTATCACTTTTAGTATTCTGTACTATGATCGTATGAGCCGGACCCCCTCTTTTATAAGAGAGCTTATATTGCTCTCCCCTATGGTCGATCTTGTCATTAATATCTTTAATCACTTTAGTGAAGCAGCTCTGAAGCCATGACTGGATTTTATTTTCTAACAGAAAACCTTCCACATTAGTAAACGCCTTAAAAAAGTCGTACTGTTCAGTTTTGCCTTTTTCTTCGAGGGCTGTCAATACGCCTGTCAAATTAATTTTAACATTACCCTTAACTTCATCGTCGACTTCAATTTCGACTAAATCATTATCTGGGAACTCAAGTCGCATCACAAGATCGAACTCGTCGGGTGCCGATATTTTCAAATTATCTGCATAGCTTCCTGAATGGATGGAAACAGGTTATTTTTTATTCAATAAATCTGATTGCATACAAACCGCACAATTTTGACTCTTGGAATAATTGTTTGAAGAACGCGTTCTTTTGTAACCCTTTCAAAATAGTATTTCGCACGCTGTTATACAGCATGGTATAATCCTTTCGTTGAAGATCAATATTAATCTCGCGGCAAATAAATTGATAGGTTGCATCCATCTGAAAGAAATGTAATTTATCATTAACTCAGGTATAAGTATAACAAAATATTTCATTTGATCGAGCTAAATTTCAGCTTCCACAAAAAGTTCTCTCCATAATTTAGCTGAGCTTAAAGTTAAAGCGAATCTCTTTAGCCGAGTGGTGCGCAGCTTGAGCTAAGAAATCAAACTTTTGTTTCAGAATTTACTTCAATTATCTGTCCAAATTAAGCGTGCCCATTTAATGTGTCGGCACATTTCTTCAAGCTAAATAAGAGATAAATTTTGTAAGTATTTCTTTAATTTGTGGCTTGTAGGTTCCGAAATTTACTCTCAGCAGGGTGTTCGCGACAAAGTCAGTGTCAAATAAGAAGAAGAAAAAGGCAAGCGTAAGCTAAAAAACTTGTAGGAAAACAGAATAGCTAGGGTTTGTTTATACGGCTGTAGTATAATTATTTAAAAAAAAAAATACTGCAAAGTATAATAAAGTGCAAAAACAAGATAAAAACGTTTTCCCCCGTATTAATAAACAAATGTGCACAAGTTAGTTAGCTAGTAGACATCAGATAGCATACAAAAATTTGACGTAACTTCTGAATAAGGAGTTGATAACTTTTATGCAGCGTTTATTAATAAGCGGGTTTATGTTTATCATGTTTTGGTAACAGGTGAGAAGTTGAAATAATGGGAATTGTGCGCTTTTCAACAATATTTGAACAAAACACTACTCTGGCCATTATAAATCAGCTTTGTTATCCTACAAGTTTTTTTGACGTTTGAGCAAAAAAGATAGCCCATCTGTGAAAGGATGGGCTTCGCGAAACACTATTGCAGCGGTATTTCGATTTTGAGGTCAGTTCGAACGAATTTTGTATTCGCACGCTTGTGGAACGCGTTCTAATGTTGTGGAATGTGAATAAACTGCAAAATATCGCGTCAAAAAAGCTTCAAATTCAAAACTTGTTATCTTAATACATCAAATTAGATCAGGTAGGTAGCTGGGTACTTATGTGAAGGGTTAAATGTGAAATTTTTTGTCTGTAAATAATATGTAGGTTTATCAACAGTGGGTTGTTTGTTTGTATTTTAGCAATTCGTTCGTGCGCTCTCATAAAGCCCGCATGACACTACTTTTTAAATGAAATTAGAGCAGTACGAAGCATTAGAACGAGAATTCCCGATAGGAGTAAGCGCGTACACACCAGCTTCATTAATGTAAATACGTCAAAAAACAATTGCTACCCCTTTCGTATTACACTTTTGGTCTCTTTTACACACCGCTGACTTTTCAGCATTAAAAAAATTATCTGACTGCTATAAGAGAATGAACGATTTTACATTCTAGTTCGTTAGAATAAGTATAAATCGAAATTTTTCAAAGAACATGCCTAAATCGGATTGCACTCGGATATCTTTTGTGCTTCTCATAGTTCAATCTTCTTTTATGTGGACTTGCAAATTTTTGTTGTATCCTTATATGCGTATATCTTATAGACTTTCTAAATCTTGTTATTATTATTTGACCTTTTGGTCTATTGCACCCCCTGCTTACGCCTTAGAGAGGTATATTCCCTCATAAGAGTTCCCCTCACACTATAATCAATTTAAGAATCATTTTGGAGGTTCCTGTACTCTTGTTTCTCCTTGACGGAAGAAATCCATCCTAAATCATCTCTCATCATCTCTCTAGTTCAGTTTCCTTTAAAAATCGAATGTGGTATTCGATTGGGCTTCTTCAGATTTGCTCTCAGATTTCAGATTTCGAACACAAAGACGTCACTTGCTCTTTTTTTTGTTGATATTTGTGCGACTGCAATATGTGTAGCCTCCGACACTTTTCTAAGCGTTTCCTATTCACTGATAAAATTTTATATGAAAACATTCAAAATGCTCGCCCAGATTGATTTCTTAACATTTGTACATAAATAATTGACAAAAATAGATCAACCCGATGCAATGCGTTTCTTTGCAGTTGAAAAATTTCACGACTACGTAAACCAAAACAAACTCCACTTGTTGTCAAACTCAAACATACTTGTATTGGTTATTCGCAAAAGTGCTCTGAAATCTGAAAAAGATTGCTTTTTTTGTAGGTACCACATGAAAATAAAAATTGCTCTGAGAGCAAAAAAAAGTGCTCTGAGAGCGCCCAATCGAATACCACATAAGGATAAGGATGAGACATGAGAGCTGGCCCCAGTGGCAGTATATTTCCTTATCAGATAATTGATACCATAGACAAACCATACTGAGACCCCCAACTCACAATCCTCTTGCAGCTGGCCCCCTCAGTTTTTTTTCAAATTCGCCATTTTTTATTCCTATCGGTGTTCTGTCAATTGGGAATCCGTGTGACATGCAAAAACATAACGAAAATACAAAAATAAATGCTGCCAACCTCGGCAACCGTGGGGAAATGTGAAAGAGTTCGGGAATACCACATTTTAGAATAACTGAATGCCATTGGTTAGTTATTAAAAAAATTTTAAAGGTGAATAATTTGATTTGTGTGGTTAATACAACTATCTAAAGGAGATGTTTTATATACTAGAAATATATTAGGACAAATATGGTTGTGTATTTCCCGCTTTTATATAATTAACTTCGATTTCGTGTGTAAATTTTTCTTCAATAATAAAGAAAATTTGCTCAAAATGTTTTTATTTTCCCTCAACCAATCTACATTCTTAATTTTTCGTAAATATTTTAAGCAAATGTACACGTATTCCTAAAAAAAAATCATTATTCACCGTAACGAACAATTTCAAATTTAACGCAATTTATGAACGCTGCAGGACACTTTGCCCAAAGCGGAAGTGGCATATGCAAGGTGCGATTGTATTTGTGAGTCGGCATATCTGAAGTTAAATGACTATCAATACGAATTTCTATGTAACAATACATGCGCACTTAGCATTGCCAGTGCCACCCCATAGAAATATAGCTTGTAGGCTAAGTAACGGGAAATTGGCGAAGTTGGGGGTCTCAGTATTGTCTCTGATTGATACTTTCGAAAAAAATTTCAGTCTGTTGTCGGTCAATGCCTCACATGATCGGCAAAGACCTTCTTCAGATATACTCCGTTTCCTGAGGTTTTCCTTGAGTCCACAACGGCCCCTTAAGTACCCCGTTAGGATAGGGAGGTTATTTTGCTCATGCCGATGCAAACTTGGAATGATTTTCGAAACTTTTTCGGTTGTATTGCCCCAAATGTTTCTTGGACTGAGTGTTATGCCAGGTTCTTGTTAATTTTTCTTGTCCGCAGAATGGTTAAGTTTTTATAGGTATAATGATAGGAATTGATGGGAATAGCAGCCTGGCTGTCTAACATTATAGCTATTTCACAGTTGGCTTTCTTTCTGTCGAGGTTGATTTGGACGCATCTGTCTTCTATGGCGTAGATTTCAGCCTGAAAGATGCTGGTACTTTTGCAAATTAGTTTTTTTTTGCTCAATCTGCTCAATTATGGATTCATTGCTCTAGTTCTTCTTGTTGCTGAGCTTAATACGAGTAACAAAGTTATTTCGGAAATCAAATCTTTTGATTATATCGTCTCTAGGAAAGGCGTAGTAGTAGTAGGTAGGTACATCGAACTGTTTCAATGTGATGAACTTATAATTGAAATCACTTGAGTTTTTTTTTTTTAGTTTGACGTAATTATGCAGAATACTTTTATAACATGATGTTTGGATTTTTTAAATAAAATAGGTTCGTTTCTGAAGTTTTGGCACATGTATGAAGTTGACTAAAATCAGTCCATATGTAAATTATTTATCATTCAATTTGCGAATGGATAACCAATTATCTGCATAAAGTAACGTTTCTTAATAATTCTGCGTGAAATTCGCTGGAAATGAATACCGATAACGTGGTCCTTATTACTGCGATAAGTTACATACCAGTTATTTTATCACACATTAAATAGCATAATCTGTACGCTTACATGACTTCCTCAATTTAGAGGTTCGAACTCAACAAAAAATTGCAAGACCGTTGTACTGAACATGCTTGCTATTTATTTTAAATCTTTGAGGCATAGAAACAAAATGTAATCTCTCGAACCTCCAGAGAATACTGTTTAAGAAATTTCCATGAAATCGTTTACAATTATCGAAATGTGTCATCATTTCCAAGATTCGAATCACACGAACAAAACACGCAAAAATTAAAAAAAAATTAAACTGGAATATCACTTCATTTATATGTATTTATATTTTTTTTTTTTTGAAAATTATTTTACGGGTTCAATATATTATGTATTACACTTACTTACCTCAATTATTTGAACTGAAACTATACGACCCCAGTGAAAGCAACCGAAACAATCTAGCTGACTAGCCAACTGAACACTGAAAAACCGTAGAACTAGCTTATATATTATATGTTCTGTGTGTTTGCTGCCATCATTTAAGATTAATATATTTCATTTCGTAGAAGTGCCGTAAAAATTGATTAACAACTATACCAATAACCATATCTTATTTAGTTAAAAGGCACTCATGCCTTGATAGACTATATTTCTTCCAATTAGGTTACTAGTCCGATTTTTTTGAAAACTGCACCAACGATTTAACAAGTTTTTTTTTACTTGTATCGCTTCAGAGATTTTTACCTACCTAGGTACCTACCTACCTAAAAAGCAGAAAAAAAACAAACTTTTGATGAACGAGAATGTTTTGTGATATCATATTAAAATGTTCGGACTGTATTCGCGATTAGAAACCAATAAACAGCTATTGGTGTTTTGGTTTTGGGGTTTTTTTTTTGGATACAAATTAAACAAGACATATACATAACTATAATTCAAGATAATAAATATGATTGTTTGTTTAACGATAAGGAATCAGTCTTATGGGTTCTGCCGTTGTGATCTGATCATTGCTAGAATCATAAACTAAGTATTACCTATATAGTAATCAGATTTTTTTTTATATTAATAAGCTCTTTTTTTATTTTTGTCAATGATTCATAAGTTCATCGATTTCCATTGTTTACAACAAAAATGTAAACATCCCGTACTATATAGATTATCAAGGTCAAATGAAAGAAATCCTAATAATGTATACCTACCTACCATGCGTTTTAATATAATTTGGTACTAAATTCACCACACCACACCCACCGCTTTCTTAACACGTCCCGATAACGGGCAATTATTTGAATTATTTGAATTTTTTCCAATGTTACCACGGAATAAACTGTCAGAGGCATCTGTCAGGTTAGTATGTGCAAGTGTATGCGTGCGTCTAATTTACTTTAACATTGGCACACATACTTTGGCACATAGTAACACCGAAAACAGCTTGTAGGCAAATTCTCTTAAGTTGAAAGAGCTGACGGTCTATTTAATACTTAGTTTATGTGCTAGAATATAACCCCTCGAAAATGTAAATCGGTACAACCAAAATCATTTCAATCAGAACATACATAAATAAAACTCTGATGAAAATATCCATGTTGAGTGACCGAACCAAAGATAATGGAATACAGAGATGGATAACTTTCCAGTGGAAAGGCGCCTACAAGCTGTTTTCCCGAAAAATGCATGAAGTCACGCACATTTGCTCATTTCTTTTCAAGGGTTTGTGAATTCATGTATTGGACTTTAATGCAAGAATTCGCTATTCCGAAATGTGTTTTTCACTATTTTCTTTATTTTAATCGAAGCCTTAACAAAAACCAAACAAGTTCAATACGAAACACAAAGCACGATGAACAGCGCGATGCCTAGAAAAGCAAAAGGAATGGTGGCCGGCCATTAGCAACATGCTTTTTTTCTATCACACGTATTCTCAGACGGGGGTTGAAATTACAAAAACAACAATGGGTTTTGTGGGGATAGACGACGAAATATATCCATGCGGAAAACAACAGCAACACACAAGACAATTTCTCAATCTAACATACCTAATCACGCCAACATTTTGTGGGTCGTGGAATCCATTGGAATTAAATGTAAATTGTCAGAATTTTGTAGCATCATCGTCGTGTCTCTTTCATTCTTTTGCGAAATTCAAAAGAGCGCCGGCTGCCTGGAAACAAGTTTAAAATATCCATTCGTAACGAAAAGTGCCACTTATTCATTTGGAATCATAAAAAAAATATTATCAGACGTGTGAAGTGGGATTTTGTTATCTTATTACCAATGTAAGTATACATCTGTTATTAGTGCATTCCTTGTTACTAAATTTAGGTTTTTTTTAGTGTATTTCTGCGTTCGTTTCAAACTCAAATTAATATTAAATGTCAGACGACAATTTGGAAGCTCTCGATAATGCGTCACTACGCAAAAAGTGTTTGGAATATGGTCTACCGAATGTGCCCATTACAGATACCAGTCGCAAATTACTAATACGCAAATTACGAGCTGCTATAACCGGTGAAACGGCAGACAAAAAGAAGAGTCGTCGTGAAACCATTCACGTTACCAAAATCCCAACACCTGTTGAAACAGGGAATGCTCAAGAAGAGGAAGCCCCCAAGCGGCAACCCAGTCGCATCAACCGCCGCACAATTGCAGCGACAAGTGTAACTTCTACCGTAGACGACACTAGTTTGCCAACGGCAACGGGACCAGTCGAGGATAGGAGGCGTTCAGTGCGTTCGCAGCCATACTATGATGCTCCAGTTGATATTCCGGTGTCACAAAAGCGCAAAACCGCAATTGTTCTCGAGGAGGAGGATGAGGACGACGACGAAGATGATGTAATTTTGTTAGAAGCAGCCGAGCGAAGCGAACGGCAAGCCAAGGAAATCGTGATACCCAGAAATCGACGCTCAGTTTCGCTCTCAAAAACAGGCGTTGTGACCACATCATATAGTCAGGAATCGGTTGCTACTCCATCAATTGTCAACGAAACCGAATCGGAGTCGGATAGCGATTTTGCTGCAAAGTACGCCAGTACCTATGATCCCATCACTCGCCCAGTGGCACAGACTCACAAACCCCAGGACACAACTTTTGGATTACCACAGCGGAAAGTATTAGTAGAACCAGATCGTACCTCGACGTACCGCACTGTCACTGTGAATAGGACCTCTATCGAACCAGAGCCGTTATACAAGCCTTCGGTACCACGTTACAGCTCGCTGGGTTCGGGGTATTCAACAAACGCCTCTCAGTCATCAACTACCACTCGTCGCTTCACCACTGGAGGCTATGGCCTTGCCACTGATCTGCCATCGAAGTACACTAACGTTTATGGTGACGAAGAAGACGAAGAAAATGAATCTGAGACCCCCTACCTCAGCGACTTTGCCAGGAAATTGGAGCGCCTCAAGACGGAACCACTAGGAAAAGGAGTAGACTCACCGCGAAGCATTCCAATCCAACGTGACACTCAACGGTACCAGTCGTCCATCATGGGACGACGCAGCACCACGCAGCAGAGCTCCGTTGCCGATTCGTTCAGGGATTTCCTCTTTGCCCTGGACCGCAAGTACAAGCTCAAAAGAAATCTAGCGATTGTGTTTGCCGTCATTCTACTTCTTTTCATATACATTGTTTTTATTCACTAAATAAGTATGCACTCTTCCTCATGAGTCCGCTATTGTGTCTCATAGTGTTTGCTGTCTACACAGTTTTCTTTTCTTTCATTGAATTTATATCGCCCTTTTTACTTTGAATGTTAAATGTTATTAAACAAATAAAATGTAAATTTGCGTTTTTCTCATTTGCTAGTTTTTATTTTCCTGAAACAGATGTGGGAAGATGTGCACTGAGGACTGCATGTGAAATCTATAAATACGGCGATGACATAAGTTATTTCTGGGTCCAATTACTTATGTCAATTTCTGATGAGTGTACTCATTGAAAAAAAATTAAATAATGCAACAAGAAAAAAAGATTTACAAAGGGGACACCCGGGTTTGAACCGGGGACCTCTCGATCTGCAGTCGAATGCTCTACCACTGAGCTATATCCCCACTTACACTGATTCGTCGAACGCCGAATTATAAAATATAGAAATTAAAAGGACTGCTGAAGCCCACCACCACCACTTTTTAAACCTAATAATAGTGTGGTAGGTACATATTAAAATGCTTTTGTTTTTATAGTTAGTATGTCACTGTATAATGCATTCGCAGTAAAATTTACTAAAGCTTCGTTCAAATGCGCAAAAGTTGGGCAAAAGAGAGCCATTAAATAAAAACAAAACATTTTCCCTCCATAAAAAGCGTGCAAATATTAGCCCAAGAAATTCCTTTGGGCTAGTTGGGTAGGTATAGCACATTTATATGAAAAATGTACATATAACCCCTGTATTAATAAACAAATGTGCACAAGTTAGTTAGCTAGTAGAGATCAGATAGCATAAAAAAAATTGACGTAACTTCTGAATAACGAGTTGATAACTTTTACGCAGCGTTAATAATACGGGGGTAAATGTTTACAATAAAGTGAAAGGAGAAAAGCATCCAAGAAATTACAAAAGTACCTATTTGGCTAAAGCTGAGCTGAGAAGTTAAAGGAATGGCTCTTCTACTAATATGGCCATTATTAATCGGCTTTTTTATCCTACAAGCAGCTGCTTCATTTGACGTTTATGGAGGGGTAGGCGACGAATCTAGTCAAGAAATTCGTGACTGAGTACTAAGTTGACAGTTCTCACATGCGGCTGACGTAGAAAACATGACGTTCCCGACCAATCTCGTTTTTGCGTTCAGGTTGCATCTCAGCCAGACCAATCTAGTCGACTTAAGATAACTAGATTCTTGAATGCGGCCATTGCCTTAAAAAGGGTGGTGCTACCATTTTGAGGGAGACAGAAAACAACTTGGTATGTACAAAGATTAGAGGTGCATTGCTGTCGCAGGCGCGCTATCTTGTTCTCCGCCTTCTGTTATTGTACTGCCTCATTTTTATGCTGCCACCAGTCAAACATAACATTTAAAAAAAAAAATAGTTTATTACTTTTATCTTATCACTTTCTGATGAATTGCATCAAATATTAGTTTTTAAATTAGACATTGAAATTGTGTCCCTTAAATCAATTTCAAACATTTCCATAAACTCCTTCTATAACTATGTGAAACCCAACATCGAAGCGTCACCCTATATGTCCATGACTTTCCACTTTTGCAGTTGCTTACCCTGCTTTTTGGCGTTTAACTGACAATTGAAGAGAAAAAACAAAAAAAAACATTTGTTTGCATAAAAACAGGAAAACATAGACACATTTGACCCTCTCTGGTCTCTGGCACTTTCTAACTTTCTTTTGCCATACCACGTATCTATTCATCTCACTCCACTCCATGTTAATGTGACCAAAGGGCTCTCATATCATCTCTTTTCATGAATGGAGAACAGAGCAAGAGAAAAACAGATCCAAAAGAAATGGAAAATCGTCATCGTCGTTCGGTCGTTGTTCTTCTAATCTAACGTCAGTGGTGCAGTCAGTGTTCGGTGCAGGTGAATCTTTATTTTTTTCAGTTCTGCTTTCCAAATGAAAATTTAATTGATTACCCTCAAAAGAAACAAATAAAATTCATTCCGTGAAATTGCCCAAAAGACCATTAAAGCTGTTTTGCTAACAAAATTCCCGTGCATTCCACTGAGCAATTGGTGAGTAAACCATGCAATAAATCTTGGATTTTCGTAGTTGTGGGCATTTTATATCCAATTTATAATTAATTGTACTAACGCCGAAAGTGGATTAACATGTTCTTTATTGTCTCTCTGTTGTACCATATTTCATACTAATAACTTAGGAAATTTGTAAATAAAGGTGTAAAGATCGGTAACCAATTGGGGAAAAAAATGGGAACAAATAGCCGTACAGCACAAGCAAATGGAAATCGATACTTTACGACCCTGCTATTGTTGTTTTTGGTCTTGAGCTGGTTTTCATATTGCATTTGGGTCTGGGTTCCGGTTTTGCTTGCAATGGAAACTAATTTTCATCTGAACCATGTCCTGGTGGCATAAGAAAGTATTTTTTTTTGCATATTTAATTTTTATATTTACTTCCGGTTTTTGGATCTCGCATAGGAACAGTGTTTGCATACGCCCAACACTCATGACAACCGCATGAATATCGATTGCCGACAGTATGGGAGGCACAATATCGATTTTGTTGGGCAAAGGATATAGGTACATCGCAAAAGTCGAATGAATCACCACCATTGTAAAGAATCGGCCTCTTTGTTCCGAAATGGGATGCGAGTTTAATTTCTATTCATCCACCCAACACATACGCGTAGTCTCCTCTATGGGCTATGGTAATTTTTCCAGCCTCGATGTGCCAAGCGTGACGGTTCAACATTCGATGAACAATAGTTGATGGTTGAAATTGTCATGGCAATTATTGTTACAGGTGCCCAAAAAGGTAAGCTCCGGAACCTCCAGTGGGTAACGACGTTCAATTTTGAATGCTTCAGTTGGGATGGAATTCACCTGCAATTGGGAATCGTTACTCGTCGTCACGTTATGTAAGACCAATCGAATTGGGTGGCTACTATACAACTCCAGTTCTAGCAAAGCGAAAAGAAAGATTTAGAAAGACAAGAATTTTGTTTAGGAACAGCAAACATAATTTGCATTCGCTTACTGATGATCCATATTTTTCTATACAAATAAGGTAGCACGCGCATATTTTGTTTGTAACCCAAATACCTATACCTAGGAATCAGTTTACTTTGAGCGCGTACAGTAGTGAAAAAAAGATTTAGCCTGGGATCATAAATACATAACAATTATTGGATGTATTTTAACTAAAAAATGGATGTGCAATTTCTAGTTAATTACCTCTGTATTACAATTTAAGTGTGTAACATATTTTTTGCTGTTAAGAATATTCGGTATGAGTCGTGAATAAACCTGAAAGTAAATAAAAAAAAAATAATTTGTCCAATTTGACAGCTTTTTAATTGCAACAATATGGAATATATGAAAACAGAGACTATTTGCAAATCTGTTTGATTTGTGGGTCTTCATAATTGTGTGCTATTTGAAAGTTTGTCTCCAACATATTGATCCCTAACCTTAAATTGATTATAGGTAGGTAAGCGACAAAATGTTAATTTTACAGGACACACTGGGTCTGGTTCCTATCAGTAATGCATTGAAAAGTATGTGTGAAATCTGAGAAAAAAACGAGATTTCTCAAAAGAGAGTGATGCCATGTTTAATATTTTGACATTAATAAATGTACACAGAATAAACCAAAGGTATTCGATTGGGAAATCGATCATAAAAACGTCACTTGCTCTTCATTTGTGTTGATATGATTTCAAAATATATATAAGTACATATTTATATAATTAACAAAAATAGATTCACCCGATTCAATACGTTATTTTGCTGTTGAAAATTTTCACGAAAACATAAATAAACGCCACCAGTTTTTGAACTCAAACACACCTTGTATTGGTAAATCACAAGAAACTCTGAGAAAAAAATCCAGATTCGCAAAAGTGCTCTGAAATTGGAACACAAAAAGGGACCGAGTTGACAGTTCGTACGTGTGGATAACTTTATAACTTTTGCATGACCAAAATGTTATCATCAGCTTTTGCCTTTTTTATTTTTGTTTTGCATTACAGAGTACGCGTAAGTCTACATTCTGTTTCTCTTGCTCCTTTTTTTATTTTACTCGATTTTTTGTTTCCTCGACTAGTTCGACTGATTAGGTCTGTTCCTTTACTTTTGTAGTAAAATGGAAAAGACTGTCAAAATGGCAGTGGTGGGGATAAATTCTCTCACGGAGAGAAACACTTAGGAAAAAGTTAGGGAACGCTCTTGTAGTAAACTACGAATAATGACAGATACTGACAAAATTTGCTGATTCATCTCCCTAGCGATGAAAGTGATTCGAAATTATTCGTATACCTATCTGGATAAGTTTGTACTGATTGAACTACAAGCATTAGAGAAGAGGAAAAAGCGACAGGGAGGCGATTGTCATTTCTTACTCTTTACAGCAAAGTAGAATTTCGTCGCGATTTTCAAATAGAATCTAAGGAGAACATTCAATTTTATTCTGCCGCCTTTTGATACCATTTTAATAAGCAATAAATAAAAACAAATACACTCATATGTCAAATAGGACAACAAATTTCAAGCCAGCTGTTCATTGAAAGGTGACTGACAGCTTTTTCAATTCTACAGCAAGAAATTTGTTGAGTAAAAATTCGTAAGATTCTCAGTGGAGGGGTAGTAGCCTGCTCTCTCGATAACGATCTCTTTTACGAATTTTTCGAGTTAAGGAACGGCATTGAGTAAAATTCGTAAGAATTAGTACAAATTCGTAAGATTTAAAAGTAAGGGAACAGATCTATTGATACTTCATCCAAGCATCATTTTTGACGGCTGACGTGTGGAGTGTGGTTTACTTGAATCAAACAAATTGTTGTCAAATGGAATTGGTTCAGATAAAAATCGATATCCATGCCGTTGGCGACGACGCCGACTTCATTTACGTCTTTGCGTATAATTCTAGCTCCTGTGACATTTGCATTTATGGCAGTCTATGAAATATCTTGACCTTGATCAACTGCTTGGGCAGTTTTTCTAATCAAACCTTAGCTTTAAGCCAAAGCTTCATAACTTTAATACATAGATGCCCCTTCTTTGCTAAAATGTGACAAAGTTCGGGAATGCTATCATCATTAAAATCGATTTCATGTGTAAATTTTTCTCAAATAACTTAAGAAAATTTGTCCAGACGGTTTTTATTTTACCCCAATCTTCATTGTTAATTTTTCATAAATAATTTTAGCAAAAGTAAAAAAAAAAAATAAAATTCTATGAACACACCCAGCAACTTTGGCCACAGCGGAAGTGGCTCATATTGTCTGCGAGTGTGTTGGTGACTCTGAATTTTTGGTCAATACGACAAACAATACTAGCGCACCAAATCGTGACCACTCCGATTTGGGTCTCAGTATGGTTTGTCTAATACTGGTAATACTTCTGTTGTACAATTATTTGTATGCATTGTTTTTGTAGTTTGTGCGCCGCACTAATGTTAAATTGAATTTTGCGGAAGCTCACTTACAACTACTTAATAAATTTAAAGTCGAAACTAAAACTGGTTTTGGTAAGGTCCTGTATTTTGATTGCTACTGATGCCGGCAAATCAACAATAGGGTTTACATGATGCTTGGAAATCTCATCGAATGTATCACCTATTGTATCCGGCAGAAATCGTAACACTGGATCAACGGTGTTATTGTTTCCTGGTTGGTAGACTACCAACCTCAAAAGAGGCTTACGAAATGTTACCACACGACCAACCAAACCCAAGCTGAAACTGCCTTTTGTGTTTTTAAATAGCTTCGAACAGTTTCAGATTGTATTTTTGTCTTGTATGCAAACTACCATTGGTTGTCAGTTTTCGAAAAGGTTCCGTGACAGTGGCCACATTTGTTCCATGAGAAATGTGTCTATTTTCTAAGACTATTTGCTGAATATTTTATGTCAAACGAATGATCGTTGGCGTCAATCGATGATTGGCCGTCTAAGAGTCGCCTTATGCGAACATTTGATCGTTTGACGCCGTCATATGGTTTTTATTTTTATGCGATAAGCTTTTGCGACGTATTTGGCAAGAGACTGGTTGCAAGCTTGTAGCCGAAATCAGAAAATAACAAAATCTCATCACGAGCATCTGATTGGTGACCTCACCTAACCTAACACTTGGTGACAGTTGGCTTTGAACTATGTTGCCAGTGCCCAGGGTTAATTGCCTCTCGTAGCAACAGACAAATAAGGCAAAAACGCAATCGAAGTGACTTGGCCGCACGCAGCAACTGTACAATTACACCACAACGTACACTCCTGATGAAGTTTAACAACCGGTCTGTGTCAATTTCTTATTCCATCCACCTCTATTAAACTTGTAGCTTTTACACCTTTCTAGTGACGGAAAATGCTCCGTGTTAGTGTTGTTGCTATTCATGGTATTGTCTCGCTATCGCTTGTGTGTAGTATCTGCACCATGTACACATCACACATGCGAATGTGTATCCACGCATCGTTGCGTTTGGCTAATGGTTTGAACTTACTCCAATTTCGTTGGTTTGTCTGAGTCGTAAAAATCTACTTGCATTTTTTATTATTGGTCTAAAGTACTTTTATGGCCGTATGTGTAATTGCAGACTTAGTACCAATAAGAAGTAGACAGTTAACACTGGGGATGAGTGGCAGCAATTGCTACTTTGGATACCACATACAAATTATCGGCCCTATCCGTTGTATAGGTATATGATTTGTGTACCAGTTGATCGCAATGTCAGGGCTCATAGCGATCCTTATAAAGAGACAAATCTGGCAGTGGGCTTTGCTTTTTCGCTGCAGCATTGTTTTGGTTAATTGCATTTGAGCATTGACTTTGAGGTACGTTCCAGTAATGGTAAAATAAAAGCTCTAGAACAATAGGATAAGAAATAGGAATACTAATTCAACTGTTAGTAGCTACAACGCTACAAGGAAGTCGAAACCCGATTGCTTTGTAGGTAGTTGCTTTTTAATATTAAAAAAAAACACAAGCTCTAGAATAGGTTTGCCAGAGTGCTCGCACAGAAAGCATGTTCTGTCATATTGTTCAAGGAATTCTACCCAATAGACCTCTAGCAACATAAACCATTCGCTGGAAAGGTATAAAGTGTTATCGATCGCTGTTTCGTTTCTAAAAGTTTGCCTGTCAATTATTACTCCCAGCCAACAGTTACTAATCCTCTTTTTACTTTTGCTTCAAACAATTGCTTGTGTGCATTTTAATATTTCGGTTGTCAAGTCATGCTCTCCATCTTCAGTCGAGGTCAATATACTGGGCTTGGATTTCGCAGTCGCAACTTATATGCTACGTCACAGTTTGCTGTGTGCCCACGAATTTTTGCTTACGAATTACTGCATAGCATACATGAAGCTTATGCAATACAGTAATGTTAATAAGTCAATAAAAAGATACGGTTACTTCGGATGTAGTGACTCAAGGTCTTTTACGTCGAGTAAGAAAAACCCCAAAAAAATATCATACGATAATTGGACTTTGGCGCCTCAAAAGTTCCACGCACCAAAAAATCCATATGACCTAGACAATGTAGCTTTTTTTATGTTTTTCTTTTTCAAATGTGATTCATAGGAGCTTTCAGGAAAAAAAAAATAATTAAAAAGAGACTTCGAGTTCGATGGCTTGGTGGTGTGATTGAAATACAACACACCAGTGGTTTTTTTGTGATTTATTGTAAAAAAAATAAAGAAATGAACATTAAAGCAATAAAGATTACTTAGTACCTGTTGCTTCCGCCAGGTAATGGTTTTTATGGACATAGCCAAATGGAGCTTGCTAAAATGGGCAAACTATGTTTTTTCTCAGCTTAAAAACGGGTTGCATCCGTCGGCATGCCTTTAAGTACCGATATTGATTTTTGGGGTTCTTAAAGGCTCAATCTTTCATGACTTGGTCCGGAGTGTAAGCGAATACAAGCGGTTCCTCTATTTTCTTAAAAAGTCTTCAAATTCGACGTAGTTAAAAACGATTTTTGCTTCTCTTCATCTTCTCCGCCTAATTCAAAATCCAGTTATCTTAAGTCGATTACATTATCCTGAGCAAGATGTACCCTGTACCCAAAAACTAGATTGGTCGGTGTTGTCACTTTTCTTACGTCAACCACATAACCGAAATGTCAACTTAATACCTGCTAAGTCACGAAATTATTAACAAGACTTTTCGCCTACCGATCCCTAAAAGTCAGTTGAAAAACTTGATGTGACCGATCTAGGCCAATCAAAACTAAAGCTAAGATTAGACTGTATGCCAATAATGCATATGAATGCCAACAGGCGAATGACCTAGCTGTCAAATGCCCAAATGTCAGGATTATCAAAACTGTATATTAGAGTATATGACCAAAATTACCAATATGGTCATATTTGCCTTGATGGTCATTTAAGGCATTTGTTATTTATTATCAAATCTTAAAGTAGGGTAATGCTGCGATGACAACAAAATAATTCTTGTTCCATCAAAAATGCCAGCAATGCCATAACGAAATTTCAAAAAAGTGCATATGGGCATATAGGGCTTTATGCTGGCATTAGTGCTTATTGTTCGATTACACTATTTATGCTCATTTTCATCTGTCAAAATCAGTCTGTTCATATGTGGCATTTAGGTCATTATAGCATATGAAATATGCCCATTACATTGTACGACCATATTTTGACAGGAAAACTGTCAGAAATTGACTTTTTATGACCACTTGGCATACAGCCTGATGTAACCATAAGACACATCAAGCCAGCTGGCTGTCAGACTTACTTAACTAAAATGTTGACCGCCCCCAATCTTATGTCGTTTTCCATTGCGACAGAAATTCTCTTAAAATCAGCTGGTTGTCAAAATTTATGTTCAATTGGCCCCCAAAAAAAGCAACCAGAGCAATTATGCGACACCTACTTTCCCTGACACTAAAACATTTGAAATTTGTCAATCTTTGAAGTGTGTTATTATTTACGTTTTTTAGACCACGAGTCTGAAAAAATGGAAAAAAAAATACATTTGACCACTGCAATAGATCAATATAAATGAATGGATTTTATAAACACGAATTACAATTTAAGAACAGCTGACTTTTAAATTACGCACCAACACAAATGCAAAAAAATCTCATCTCATTTCAGGTTCCATTGGCCACAAAAAAAATCTGAAATCTGGGATCAAAATTTGAAAATGACATTATAAAGTTCTTTCTAATTGAAAAGTGACATTTTTGATGATGTCGTTCATAAAACTAGCGAAAGGCTGCCTCCAGCCCGATGTATTTAAATCAACTACTGACCCAATTGCGTTCCATTAATCAACTTATTAAGTACCTACATCCTTTAAATGTACATTTATGTGTTTGAGAGTAGTTTTCAATTCTTTTATGTACACTCAAATTTGCACTCTTTAAAGAAGGTACTAATCATCTAATCATTCATTGAGCGGCAAAACATACCTATTCCATCAAAAGTGGCGTGATCAACAAAATGTGTCAACGCACGAGTCAAATCAAAATGAAAGCGTTCTCTCTCTTTGTGAAGCTTTTGACAAAAAATATCCACGCGATTACAGAGCCAGAGCAACAACTTATTTTTTTAATGCCGCAAAGAGAAGAAAGCTTTATTCCCGGCCAACATCGAGATGAGATGACCGGTTTTTTTAAACAAAAGACGAAACAACACACCAGATGTATCGCATTTAGCTGGGGGGAATTTCATTGGCGTCAATAGCACGGCTAGACTTTGCGTTTTCATTTCCGTAAACACGATTGGCTACAATTGGCGGGCCTGTCTCCCACACATGAACATGCATTATATATGTATAAGCCCCACCAACTAATATTTTTCATTGAATTTGAAGATTTTGTTCAATAAACTACAAGTATATTGTATGCAGACAGTTCGATAATTCGTTTTCGAAATTTGCGTTTTGGAACGATTCCGATGCTTGTGACCATTTTCCGTAATATTTATTGCTCAGGGTCAGTGATTTTTATTTGTTTTCCGTTTGTTGGCTTTCAGACAATAACAACAACAGCATTAGTATGCAATTGAAAATTGTTGTTTTGGAAGCAGACGCTCGCGCTCTACGCTGCATTTATCTTGAGCAAGTGTTTATCGTGTTTATTTGAAGCGCATTAACTGAAGAGGGCCCGTCTCGGTCGCAATGTTCTATTTTATGACGTCGCTCAGTTAGGCTTATATGGGTGTGGAACTATATTACAACCTCCTCCTCTCGCAATCAATCCGGTTTTTCGATTACTTGTTCTCATTACGCAGATGTTAGGTAACTTGATCCGATTAAGGCAAACGGGCCTCTTTCGATTTCATAGTGGCACATCTACCATGTGTATGTGTTTATGTCGCTTGAAGGCCGAAAATATATGTCACGTGTTCCGTATTTCGAATGTTAAAAACAAATTAATAAGAAAAAAATGTATGCATACACTTGTGTTGGTGATAAAAAGAGAAAGAATTTATGACCAGAGTGCGCACTTGCTTTGAAGATTCGCACGTCATTTCGGCTCAATCGGATCATGTTTACCCCCCAGTGGTTGGCAGTTTTAAAAGTTCTCAGTAAAAGCGGTGAAAAAAAGTTCGCACGCGCGTAAGCTCGTCATAAAAAAAAAACATAAATACTGACGCATTTTGTCGATGTTTTTGTTTTTAGGGGCGCGTTATCTGTGTCGATATCGGATGGTTACGTGACGTTTTTATTTTACACGCAGTTTGGAGATTGATTACTGCGTACTTTGTCCACTTATCAAGCAAGAGATCGTACTAAATTGTTTCAGCCATTTTCCTTATGCCCGCCTTCTAGATCCTTGAAGGTACCTACATACTTGTAGCAAAAGTTATTGCAACCACCTGTTAGCTTTTGTAAATGTTTTGAAAGTAGATACAAAAATTAGGTCCATTTGTGGAAGTTGTTGGGAAAATGTTGATGTTAGTCTTAAGGGCACCTGTCAGCGTTGGATTAGTTGAAACGTCGTGCGAACTCAGCCGAGGAATAGGTATAAGGAAGCTATCAATCCAGCACAATAAAATCTACGTGAAAAGGCCTATCAATGAATACCGCAGACCAAAACCAGGGCTGTTGCGAGGAAAAACAAATACATATAAGGAAATTTGTTTAGTGGTTGCAGAGGAGATAAAATTATTTTTCCAAGGATACAATGTCTGAACAGAAGCCTGCAGAGACGACAATTCTAATACGCTAGTAAATTTAGTCAGTGCTGAGCACTTGAACAAGGAACACTTCAACAGACAACATCGAAAATAGTATCAAAAACCCGCTTGTCAATCACTGTTTCTTTGGCTTCATAAATTTCTATATATTTAAGTCTCTCATCATTTCAATGACTTAAGGTCAGTGCCGGCTCAAGCCAAACTAGCGCCCTGTGCAAGATTTACAGACAGCGCACTTTTCTCATATTTGTACATATGCATAAGTCTTTTCAACATCACCCAGGAGGCAGACTTTCAATGGTTTTTTTTTTATTGAGGTAATTTTTGTTTTGAAATTTTTGAAAAATGTAAGTGGATGTGCAAGAAATATACCTAAATGAACAAGGTGTAATATTTGGAGATTATGTAGGTAAGAAGTAAACTTGCATGGGTCTAGTGAAATTTTTTATTTTGCGATATTTTGAGTTAGATTTTCCTTGAAGTTGCAAGTGATTGTTATATGGACTTTGAGCAAGCTTTTTGTTTAAAATGCAAACAGCAGTATTCGTTCTTTCCTATTAATGCGCCCTCAAAACTTGGCGCCCTGTGCTTTTGCACATCTTACACATATGGTTGGTCCGGCCCTGCTTAATGTAGAACAGACCCATCCTATTATGGGTTCTTTTATTTTAAGGGGGATTGCCGATTATTACTCTCTCATTTCACTCACAGGAAAATTATATGTATATGTATCCAATGCTCGATCGACAAGATGCAGCAGCTTGGCCCCTGTTGTCGTCCTCGCTCGGGATGACAACCTCTCAGCTCGATGGTGATTCGATAAACAGCTGTGCCTTTTCAGCTGATTTTGATCTTTCAACTCTCAATTTGTTCCTAAATGGAACATTGAATGAAGTTGTATACTTTTCTGGTTTGGCATGTGGATTACTCGTATTTAATATATGTACATGAGTTTTCAACATAGATTTCATGAGGTAGATTACTCAGTCTGATCAGCCATGTTGAACACATAATGTAGAAATCATTTATTTTTTATTCATTAAAATATAGACAAAAATGAAAAAAATATGTTTTTTAACATTTATCGTCCTTATTATTAATACAAAAATCGCTCGATCGCTAAGAAAAGTATACATTGATAAATTGTTTTGACGTTTCAACCGTCACCCAAAACGATTCTACTCGTAGTAGTTGATCTGTAATATCACGCGATTCTAACACGGAAGATTAAGCGGATACCCAATACTAAAGAGCCACCAAACTGAAATCTGAAAGGAACAACACTACCTAACAAGCAAAAATTATAGGAAAGTTTTTGAAGTTTTTGCATAATTGATATTTTTTAGCAATGGCTAAGGGAATTTCGTTGACCTACAAATCAAAATGGCTTCCGGAAGTGATGAATGGGCAATTATTTATTTATTCGTATATTTGAATGATAAGTTGTTTGTTAAATTTACTGAAACTAATTTCCTACCACTCTTATTTGACATGTTTTAAATCAGTAATGGAAACGTTGTCAAGTGATTGCAGAAATGTCGTTCGCCGGAACTTATGTTTATTTCTTACGTATCTATTATTATTCGTAGAACATCCATGAGACTTTAGGCGTCTGATTTGTGAACTCATTATTTCGCCCTTAAAAGCATTGACTGCGGAAAAACGGATCTGTCTGTCATATCTCGTGCAAAAATGCGCGTGAGTGATAATATTAGGAAACTGGGCGAAAAGCTTTTACAGTCCACAGTGAGTATGTCGACTACAGACTTACTTGTGTAGCCTTAGACCTACACGGGGATTTTGCAAAAATACATAATTTTGGTTTTCTACATGTAGAATACATGTATTAACATCGTTTATGTAGATTACATCGGCCGACTGAAAGTCATGTAGTTTCGCCAACCTAGTGTATGTACTTGTAGTTTCCCAGCATTATGAGCTATCCATTCCCTAAATCTATTTCAATTTGGGTCTTCTTCAGTGATTTTTCGTATGAAAGGTTTGGATGACACTTGTAACGATTTCGTCATCAGTTACAAGATTAGCACCCATTTTTCGCCCTTTTTAGCCGCACCTGGCGAAAATTCTGAGAAGTGTTTTCTTCCAGACTAATATGGATAGCATTTAAACTTGTCACAGACGAACAGCAGAGAAACGCTCTTGGAGCTCATCTTGGACTTTTGTTTATCTAAAAGTCGTGTCAGTGTTTGTTTTCTTTTAATAAAAAGTTTGTCTTTCATTCCATGCGCACTAACTGATGACTCGACTCAACGACAACGTTATGACGTGCGCGCTTCCCTAAAAACAAGCATGGTGGTCACAAGTTGGAAATCGCGTTCAAAACATAGCCCTTGGGCCTTTTTATTTAAGAATACAATTTTTATTTAAGACGTTTCTATTTAAAAACAAAAATATGAGATTGCCCCTTCAGTTCTGAATCGAAATGCACACATTGGCTTATGGGTTTTTTTTCGATGAAACTCGAAAAATGTCCCATCTCAGAAAGGCAAACATCATGAAAAGGCATTCCACGAAATAACGCCTTGTGTACACTTTCCAATATATATTCCGTGCACTGTTAACTAATGTCACCAATTAAGGTTGCTCGCACATTTCTAAGCACAACGCTGGCATGATACCGATAGTAAACCGATAACGGGTATTTTTAATTGTTTTACTGAAACAAGATACCGAATGCAGAAAGTACATACACCTGATAAGTGCACACACAACTTCGCTATCAATTATAACCAATCGACTAGATAGCTATCTCTGAAAAGTATTTTTGTTCTTGTTGTTCCTATCAAACATACTACACAAATTTCCATCACTGGAGTCGGGAGTTTTAAGCAAAATCAATCAGTAACCATTCGGAAAATTTCCTCTCACAAGAAATTTGACAGTTGACACTTCAGCAGTAAGAATTATTGTTGTTTCGCGTAAAATCGGTTTCTTTTCGTTTGGAAAAAATATAAAATTCTAAATTCTATACAAATTGCCGGGGATTCGAAAATCAGTAAGTGGCCATTACCGTTAGTTTACAGAAACCGCAGCAAGTAATAAAATCGCTTAATGGTGTTGTGGCATCGAAATTGCTCAAGTTATTGAGACATTCGAGTGATTCACATCCAATCGGCTTCAATGTAAGCCATTCGGATCGACAGTAATTGTCGTCAACGTGCCAATTCAGGGTTATTTGATCACACGGCTGATTTATACTTTTCAATTTTACTGCAAGGCTCACTCGGGACAGTGCAGCATCTGAGTTGGAAGCGCTTTCAATCCAAACAGACTGTATGTCATTGCATCGCCGCCTTCGTGTTCCAACTCCACACTGGGACGGCATTAATTATGCACTTTCCATTTTTAGAACAACAAAAATGAGGGCGCCAGCTGTTTTGAAAGCTCAGCACTGTAGTGAAGCTGAACTCGTCGGGCCGGCATTCATTTCCAGCATGAAACTGTGTGAGTGTGCTGTGTTGAATGGCAATTGGAGAACCTTATCTTGTCGTCCCGAGATAAGCCCGAATGGCCCATTCCAGTGGAAGTTTATTTCTCGTCTAAGAAAGATATTTTTGGTGCGATAATACGTGAACTAAGGTCATTCATTTTGTCTCTGTACATAAAATTAGCTTCTAATATAGTACTCATATAATTTATTAAAAAAAAAAAAGTCAACACTAACCAATTAATTGTTTCTTTTAATACACGGTGGTGGATTTTGTTTTTCTCAATACACTCATGCTATCTAATTAAGTGATTTTTACTTTGGAAAAAGGTGAATTGTGGTGCTGTTTCTAAAAATGTGTTTTAAATTGTATTTATTTGTTATTTTGTTATATCATGTGGTCTCAAGTTCTTTTTTTTTCTCATGTGGTATTTTCGATATTTGTTTGGCTTAATCGTTGAAAAGAGCAGAATCCCCTGTAGTGGGACAATGCAATTGATTTTATTAAATTTATGTGAGACGCGTGCAACGTCCCCTACCCGACTGTGATCTGAGATATGTTTTAGTAGCGGAAGTTGTGAGTGTGCGTGGGGTGGAATTTAATTCAGCGATTTTCGACGGGTGCATTCATTTGTTTAACAAATATGTGTACTCACATTGTCGTTGATGGTCTGATTTGGTATATTCATTTTGTGGGTTCAAGGAATTTATTTTCTCACATTGTCATCTGTCACAGTTTTGTTTGGGACTTGAATGTTTCAGAAATACATTCGTTGATATTGAATCTGACCATACTTTGCAGGAGCAAGATCTATTTAAGAGTAGAACATGAGCGCTACTAACCTCAAACCAATTTTGAACCACTTTCGATCAAAAAAGTAGTGTGCCCAAACCTTAAACCCAATTACGAAACTTTTTTAACCATAATCCTAGGAACGACAAAAAGCCAGAGCAGATTTAGATTTGAGAGCAGCATCGTGTAGAATGTTTAAAATTTACCAATAACCAAAATGATATCCTTTGGAAAATAGCTTTTCGCCACCGTTTAAATTCCGAAAATGATATTGTCGAGGCGATCATCGTCGCACTTTGCTTTTCTATGAAAATGTAG
Source organism: Cheilosia impressa (assembly GCA_948293265.1). Taxonomy (NCBI): domain Eukaryota; kingdom Metazoa; phylum Arthropoda; class Insecta; order Diptera; family Syrphidae; genus Cheilosia; species Cheilosia impressa. Next base: position 15,171,367 of record OX411883.1, read on the forward strand.
GCGGGATTTGTCATTTTTACTCAGCCGAAGTAGTGAACCGTGATTTTATGAAATAGGTATTTGTGCTCTGACAGGACTAAAATTCCTGTAAGAAAAAGTACATATAACAATTTTCGACTGTGTACACTCACCCTCACGACGTTTTGTACGTTTGCAATCAGACTCTGTACACAGTGGCCCCTAGAAATAAAACGATTTTTACATTAAACTCCCAAAATTCGTAGAAACATGATTTGTTTCAATTCAATTTGATTTGGTAAAGCCGAATCTAATCTGATGAATAAATAAATCACAATTGTGAAATGATGCACAACAGTGAAGAACTCTTCAATAATAACTGGGAAAATTATTTTGGGGGCCGGAATTTCTTTGAAAAGCAGCAGCTTTGTATTTTACGAATATTTTTCATTCAGTTTAAGTAATTTTTGAACACGATTGGGATGTGCAAAGAAGTGTTTTTGAGTTGCGAGTGAGTGGCTTCACCAATTCCATGAAAAAAAAAATACCAACATATCTCCCGCTCCACTAGAGATCACACTTTTCGTAACATCGGAGTCACCAGTTTAGACACAAGCTCCAGTGTGCCTAAAGAAGTTTCAATTCAAAAATAAAATTAAAACAAATGTAGCCGTGTAGGGCTGCAGCTTTGAATTTTCTTCTCTGTTGTAAAAGGCTTTTTTTCTTAAAACATTTTTATAAACTAGGTATCCACTTTTTCAAAACGAAAGAAACGGTTCTATTCTAACGAGAAAAGGCTTAAGAAAGATCAAAACTTAAATCTGTCCTTGAAATATTCTCCCATTTTCGTGTATTACTCTCTTTTTTTCTGTCATTTCCATACAAGTTATCGATAACTTGAAAAAAATAGATTTGGCTACACTTTTCCTTAAGACTTACACTTTTGTTTTTATCGAGGTGTAGTTATGTTTGCATAGAGTTTTCATTGAGAGTGATTGAATTTTAGTTGAAATAAAACAAAGATTTCTCCCATCACTTTAGTTTTTGCTTTGTGTTCAAGCTTTGTTCACAGTAACCCTTGAAGTTTGCCATTTAAAAGGAAATGTTGTTATCAGGAACACGCACAGTCTAAATATGGGCTTGTGCATGTCCTAAAATTAATTATTTAGTACTAGAAAGACTGTAATTAGTTTTACATTTAGCTAAAGTTGGCTGAACTAACACGGTAGAGACGTCATACTTGGCGGCTGTGTACACAGTTTTTCCGAGTGAAAAAAATTAAATGCGAACGGAAAGAGGTGCGTCAATCTGTCAAATCGCCATATCTGATGACAAATGTCAAAATGTTATTTGTCAATATTGTTCTGTCAGACATGACGTTTCAAATGGCGCCATTTTTAAAATTGATTTATGTAAGCATACACTTCTGGTTGTTATATTTCTCGTGAGAGAAATTATTGACCCTTATTGTAAATTTCCCTACTAAATTTTGTACATACAAAAAAATATATCTGTAGATCAAACTAAAATAATCTACCACAAAAAAAAAAAAAGTTCTTGAGACGCACACGACAAAATGTAAATTAACAACACTGAACTCAAACCACACACACCACAAATGCTAATAATAATTGTACAAAAACTGACAACAACAAAAAAAAAAAAAAAAAAGTAAATCTATACGAGTTCCAATTTATATACAGATATGCCGCTATTTGCCAAGAAGTCCAGTAAACCTACGCCTGACACAATCACAAACCACGATAGCAATAACAAACTGACAGCAGTTCCTGCAAATGCACCCAGACCAGATTCCAATGTCACGAAACCACAACTGGTCTTCCACTGTCAACTGGCGCACGGAAGTCCCACTGGACTGATAACGGGATTCGCCAGCGTCAGAGAGCTTTATAAAAAAATCGCCGAATGTTATGACATCCCGGTCGATGAAATTCTATTTTGTACACTGAATTCCCATAAAGTCGATATGGCGAAACTTTTAGGCGGCCAGATCGGTCTCGATGATTTCATCTTTGCGCACCGGAAGGGCAGGCCGAAAGAAATCGAAATTGTCAAATCGGAAGATGCCCTCGGCCTGACAATCACCGACAACGGCGCTGGTTACGCGTTTATAAAGCGAATCAAGGAGGAGAGTGTCATCGATCGTATCCAGCACATTGCCATTGGGGATCACATAGAAAAGCTAAACGGCGTAGAGATGGTGGGTAAACGCCACTACGAGGTTGCGAGGCTGTTAAAGGAAATCCCCACCGGTGCCACATTTACCATTCGATTGGTCGAACCAATGAAGAGTGGATTCCAGGGCATAGGTCCCAGATCACAGCCCAAATCGCCGGCCAAAGGATACGGCAGTGGTAAGGAGACGTTACGCTTCAAAGCGAACGGCAATGTCGAGATCGAGGAGAAGTTTGACGATTCCACGCAATGTGGCATCGAAGCTATCAACAATTTGCTGGAATCCTTTATGGGGATCAACGACGCGGAATTGGCCACACAAATCTGGGATCTCGGTGCGAATAAAACAAACTCAATGGACTTTGCGGAGGCGATCGACAACTCAGATCTGGAGTCGTTTGGGTTTACGGATGACTTTATTATTGAACTCTGGGGTGCTATAACAGATGCTAGACGCAGGAAGTCGAAAAACTGATATTGATATGAGGCGCGCGGTGCGCTCGTAAATCTTAATCTGTTTTCTTTTTTCTTTGAATTTACAAAGCAAATGGTTGTATTTGAGTTATTAAATTATGCAAAGTTTCACAAATCGACATAAGTATACTATATTTTTGTTTACTATTATTATTATTTTTTTTTTGTAAAAAAAAGAACATACATTATACTTATGAAGAAGAGCAAAAAATATATCAGTGCGTTTACTTTATTATTTCATTTTGTTGTTGTTTAGCAAAGACACAGACCTCTTTTGGTGGAACTGGTTTGTTTGTTTCCTCTGGTTTCTTCTTTATTGCGTGGTTCTAGGTGTCCAGGTCCACTATGCTGCCACTAGGAACAAAAGGTGGATCACACTATCCGCTCATTAAAGTAACTTCTATTGATCAAGACTGGAAGTATTTTGAGGTTAGAATGGAGTCAGTGTATAGCTACTTGTAACTCAGACTGTCTCGATGCTCACTGCCAAGTCCCAAGCATGCCCTCCAATAATGATGAAAAATAAAGTCAAAACAGCAATACTATTTTTCGGGTGGCTTCTGTATGCACTTGTTAAAACCGAATCTAAATTCTTGTACATATACCTTAAAGTTTATTTGAAGCCCTGCATGAAGTTGGGGATCATTTTTAAAACGGTTGGCAGATGGTCCCGTAGAAAGAATTCTGGCCTCAGTTGCGAACATTAAAAATAATGCTTACTGGATCCCCGTTTACATCTTCAAAGAAAAAGGACCACAAACTGTGACCCGATGTAGATGTTCCCAGAAAAAGTGATTACCGGCTTGTGAAACATCTGACAAGTGTTGGCTGAACTGAATTGTGTATGAAAAAGAAATCAAACCGCTTTTTTTAAATTAATCGTGGGATGTTTGATGTTGAAAAGAGTTCACCAAAAGATGCCTCTACGCGCGACTTATATAGATGGGACACTTTTTACAAACTATCTTGGAAATTCTCGCTATGTTCTTATTATTGATGGGTTGCGCTGTTGAATCGTATAGCGGGCTCTATTTCGAATCACGGAAAAAAATAAAAACAAATGTTGCTGCGTTCCAAAAGCTACACATTTTGAAAGTATTTGTGACATCCTGTAAATAATAACGCACTTTTAAAATAGATACGAAGATACCGATAATAAATCCTTTAGCAACGAAAGATCATGTTCTCAGAAAGTTTTAAGTGTTAGTAAAAGAAAAACAGTTTTCCACTGAGAGCTGTCAAAGCGATGAATCTAGAGTTTGTTTACTGAAGAGTAGCGAGCGTTGCGTGTAAAATAAATATAATAATACTTGCGACGGCAATTTTGGGTAAAAAATTTATTGCACAATATTTGTCACTGCCAGGGAATTGTTTAATTAAAGACCTGAGGGTCAATTCTCGTTCTGTGAAAAAGTGAAACGAAAATGTTTTCACCCTTTCACCACAATTTCAATTCTCGTTCTACGAAAATGTGAAACCAAACTTCAAAAATTTCCATTTGCAAGTGAATGTTTTTAGTGAGAATTTGAAAATTGAGAACCTGATATCATACAACACTATACGATACTGAATTCACCACGATAGTTTCACTTATTGTACGAGAATCGCCTTTTAGTACCGAGTGAATCGAAAAAATGAAAGCAATGTGTGAAAACGATTCGATTCACTTTTTCACAGAACGATAATTGACCCCCGGCTCAAGAACGTCATTCGTTAGGCCTTACAAGATTCCACTGGATTTTAAAATAAATCATTGAATTCAACTTTGCTGCAACAATGTTCGAACTCTTTATTTATTGTCACAACATTGATACGAAAATTTGAGAGCAGTTGAAAGAATATTTTTTACCTTTTTAGTTCGGAGCAGAAAATGAACTGTCAAAACAAACGACATGTTTCTTTTTAAGTTCATAAACACTATAGACAGCATTGATTTCTTATTTCTTGTTTTCTTTGTAAAATTTGACAGGTTATCACCAATGTCCTACATTTCGGTGCCGGTAAGCTGTCAATTTCTAATTGTAGTCTGACCTTGTAGACTAAGACTGAATGCATAAACACTCTCCCGCGATATGCTAATTCGAATGGAATTTTCATGAATGAATCCTAAGACTATTTTTAAAACAAGATCGCACGTCTAAATAACAAAGTCTACAATTATTTATTTCCTGACAAAATGGTGACCACTAGCCAAAACTTCCGTTTTTGTGTCGCGCCTAAATGCCAACAATTCCAGTGGGCTATATTCAAAAATAGATGTGTTTATGTTGGCTTTTTATTGGTATAAGAAACTATTGTGGGATGCCAATGTTTTTGTTTTTTTTTCGGAAGGACACGAAGGAAATTAATATTATTTTATTTAGAAAAATATTTTATTTGAAGTATTAATAATTATAACATTTTATATACGATGGTCCTTTTCAGCGCCACCTTTTTTTTTGTGAATAATTGTTTCAATCAGCGTAACAGTTGTGAAAATTATTGGCATTTAAAAAATGGCTGTAGGCATTATTAAAACTTAGAACCCTGAACTAATATACAAAGTTAAAGTAGTTTAGGCTGGTTTGATACATCCCGAAAGACGTTCCTCTTTCATCTTATTATCCAAAATGAGAGTTAAAAATTTTGATCGACAACAATACGTCTTACTTATACGTTATACCTACGTGTAAGTACGACAAAGTTGAAAATGAAAAGTGGAAAAAAGCTTCGTTCATGTATTGGTATTACAGAGTTGTTTAGTTTTCCAGCGTAAACCTGTTCAACTGTGCGCTGAAAATGAATGAACCAATGTGCAGTCTATTCCACTCACACAGTCTCCTACACAAAATCCATGCGACATGCTCCCACGTTTGGACTTTTCTTATGAAAGCATCCAAAGGTTAAAGTCCACGATGTGACATCATATGGCCATAAAGAAAAATTCAATTTACGTCATATTCTTGGCACATAAAGTTGGAAATTTCCAAACGCATTTTTCACAATAAAAAGGCAATACATCTGAATTACGGAGTTCTGTTACAGTATGAAACATGAAAAGTGTGACGTACGCGCGTGGGAATACAAGCAATGAACGTACCATTTTATTAGAGTAATCAAGAATCGGTGATATTATACTTGTGCGGCACACCGATTGTGTTATTTATTTTACCATAAATAGCGGACACCGCCGCATTGTCATTATTTGTGCATACTACGTATTTCCCTAAACTTAATGAAAGTGGATTATTTTTCTGGCATGGAATAAAGCTGTGTTGTGCTGACACATTTGTTACGTAAATAATATTGGTACTTAGTAATCGCCTTTGTGTTCTACTCTTAAAATTACAGTAAAGGTGAATAAAAGTGCGATGCACTTACGTAATTGGTATACCTTGCACCAAAAACTTGGAACAGTGAATTTCGATTTAAATCGTGACTCAAGGGGTCGTTACTATATGACAATTAATTAAACTAGCTTATTTAAAACCCTAAACGTAAATGTATAGCTAACGGGGTATAGTGTGCTGCACACTAAAAAAGTCATTAACAAAGGTTACAACTCAGAGTAATCATCGCAGTTTTGGGTATCATGACGAGACAACAGGTTAATCGACAGGCGCATGTGCTTACTTTGTGTGTGGATAAATCATTTAAGGATATAAGTATAGTTCCACCTTGATTCAGGTTGAAGAAGTTGGAATACGACTGACCAAATAATCTGATGTGTTGCTTCAGCTGATTTCTTTGATGGTTAACCTTTCAGAAACTTTAGTACAGATAAGGTCAAATGGACAGTGCAGCTTTTATTTTGAACCATATGAAACCCCTAGCTATGAAGGAATCATCTAGCTTTACAGCTGATGTTTACAACCTCGTTCTGCCGAAAGTCACTGATCTAAATAGAGGACACATCCCACTGACATGGAGACAGTTTTATATGACCGTGGTTCCAAAAGTACGTAGAAAAAAAAAAGCTTGGGCAGCAAGTACCTACTTCTATTATTGTGTTATAGGCCCTGGCAATGCATGAAAAGTGTGTGTGCAACCTTAACATATACCCTATAACAAAACGCGACAAGTACTTGTAGTATGAAAGAGGTTTGTTAACAATTTTGCAAAAATCATTAATGGACGCCGATGTTTCTAAAACTTGTGACATAACTGGTGATATTGTATGCATAAGTCGTGGCTCCAAGTTGGTTGAGGTCCCTTCCACTTGCACGCGCCACCTAAGGCGAGGTCTTCCTCTACTGCGTTGTCCATCCGGGTTGGAATCGAAGACTCTTCGGGCCGGAGCGTTGGTGTCCATTGTCGATGTCGCTGTTAAATCTCCTCCTCCAGAGCCCGTCAACGCAAACAGGACTAAATGGAGGGGGGAGAGGTGATGTCATTTTCAGAGTTAAAAGCGGAGCCGAGGTAGACAAAGTCCCGAACTACCTCAAAGTTAAAGCTGTCTATCCTGACGTTCTGTCCGATTCGTCGATGTTGTGTGTCCCTTCTTGTTGACAGCATTAGGAACTTAGGAACTTACTCCATATTATATCTACGGAATTTTCTTCCAATGATATTCGATTCCGTTGTGCTGACAAGATTTGCAGAAGAAGATTTAACAGGGTACCCTACAAGCTATATAGCGACACTATAGCCTAGTTAAAAAAAAAAAGTACTGCGCACTGGGCAAGAGAAAATGGACACAAACGCTCCGGCCCGCAGAGTCTTTGATTCAAACTGGGAGGGACACTGCAATAGAGCAAGACTTCGCCTTTAGCGGCGATTCACAAGTGGACGAAGACTTTAACCGACCTTGCTGCTGCAGCCAGATAGTCAACGATCGCTTTTTGTTGGAGTACCAGGTCCATCTACAGGAAGTGACTTTTGCAGCAGTTCCCTTTGATATCCCCATAACTCTTTTAAAATACTTTCTATTTTTCTCCTAACCCTCTGCGTACACTTCTTGCTCAGGTGCCTTATACATGAACGAGCGCTACGCTAAGATCTTTCCTGCTTTGTACATAAAATCGACTTGATTCCCAAGATACACTTTATTTTTGTGAACACACTTCATACGTTCGTTTCCGTGTAAATCCGCGAAGTGTAGGCAACGCGTAATGATTGATTTCTGCTACGCCAAGCACACTCATTCTCAAATCGTCCAATGTGTGTGCACAGCTGATAAATGATAACCCCGTTACCAGTTGTTTTGTCCGACTTTTTCTGATTTTGCGTCACAGAAAGCTCGCTTATCCGTACAAAGTTGCAAAACCCCCAGAAGCTTTTTGCACCGGGCCTTCGCACGAGTTTCACTGATCGTGCATAGTACTGTTCCGCTACCGTTCCAAGCACATAATTCACATGAAATGTGTCTTCTCTTCATCCCACCCACTCGCTGTTCAACAATCCGCATCCATTGATGTGCATATCTCAGCAGTACCAGATGCAGTACTTGGTTCGAACATACAACCCTCGAAACATCGACGGCGGGTGGTGGACGCCCGGCTGTTTCATCGTTTTTGTCACACCGCTGTGTCCGGCGTTCGTGTCTACAAATGAACTTGTTTTTTTTGTTTTGTATACCACGTCCACCACCGACTGTTTGCGTTTTCTCGAACTTTTCTTTGCTCAGTATTTAGCTATATCTCGTCGGGCAAATCGCTCAGTCTGAGATCCGCGCTTGTCGGAGTGGTATCGACGAGTACAGTCAAACTATCTTATAAGTCGCTTTCGCGCGAGTATCTGAAATAGAAAACAAGACCAAACGTAATAACAAAAAAAAAAAGCTCTCGCTTCTTGCTCGCCCCTTTGTTATGAAATTGCCAAACGAGTTCTCACTTCTCACTCGAAGACTACCTGTCGTCGGCGGACTTTAAACCTCTTTAAACGGCAGTTACGGTCCAAACAAATGCAATTTAAATAAAAAGAACAACGCGGCACAAGCGTGAGTCTATAAATTGAGACAGTTGTAACAAAAACAAGAGAGCTGCTAGTTGATTTGATATTGCATGTGCAAAAATGGTGCATTTCTGTTGTATCAATAAACATATAAAATAGTGCGACACGTAAAAAACAAAACCGAGCGATCTTTGATCAGCTGAATACATTTCCACGTTATAGAGCAAACATTATCGCTTCGAACGGACTTCGTGCTGTCCGAATAAATTTGATTGTATCTAGGGCTAGGTCCGATTGTGTTTTTGTGCATTTGAAGGTCAAACAATTTTGGCCGACGCGACGCTGAAAAGCCAGGAAAATGTTTTTATTTTCCTAAACAGATATACCATATATAGTTTTGTGCGAGTGTGTGTACACCTGAGATCGCGGTAGTGAAAGTTTTGTTTGTATCGTCTGTTACAAGTCAGCCAAAAGCTACACCTTTCTGTTGGATACAGAATTGGAGAACGTCAATCGTTTCCCGCTTGTCTGTGGATTATTAAGTTACATCATTGGAGCTACAGCTGTTAAGCTATATAGACGTAAGTTGATTTGCAAATGTGCTTGGTAATCACGCAATTGATAAGTAGATATTTTGTGGTTAGGTAAGGTTTTGCAATGAACTAGGCTTTTAGAGATACCCGGCATAAGTGAGATGTATTTGGAATCTTCTACTTCTGAAGGGCTTTGTTTGTTAAGTCAAGCAAAGTGATGTGTTTTTCGCAACCGATATTTCAGACCATCTGCATGTGTACATATACGCTGTCAATGCATATTCAGCCCGCAATGACAGTTTTGATGTCTACCTTTTGAACGTTGTTAATGCTTTCAGCGGAAAACTTTATATTTTCTTTCGGAGCCAGGGGTCAGATCCTGTAACTCGAAAACGTTTGGACGTCTCGCCTTACAGAATGCCGACCCAGTTTTTGCTAAAAGAAGATCTTCCTTCCAACCCAAACTTCGAAAGTCTGCAGAGCGGCAAGTTGCTGTGAGGATGATTAGTCTAGTTTCGAACCGCTAAACTGAAAACTGGTGTCGAATAACAGCATCCGTGAACGAGCAATACGTCACTGAATTGTGTGGATTTTAAATGCAAAACAATAACAAATTCAGTAACGTAGTAGTCGCTGCGCTAATTCGGCACCTTGAGTTTTTGCGGCCCTAGAATTGGAATGCACGGAGTTTGAAGAGAATAGCGGCACATGCTATCACTCACCAAAAATTGGGTATATTCCTGAAAAATTGCTGATTTTTTTTTATTGTAATGTATTCTACTACAATTAGAATTTTTTTGTAATAAATTGGATTTTAACTAAAACAACAAATGTTGGATCATATACAATTAAGATTTTGCTTTATTTTGTAGCTTGAGCAATTCATTTACAATCGGAAGAAGAGATGTCAAATGTCAAACTCTGTCTGATGGAACTTCAAACTTAAAACTTTGACGTTCATGGAAAGAACAAATTAATATATTTATGTATATGTTTATCAGAAATCAAGAAATCTCTATAAAAACACATAGCATTCGTCAGTGTCATCGCAATAGAAACCTTAATTCAAGTCACGATTAAATAAACCTGGCGTACAAGAATCCTCTGGATACAAAATTCATTAAAACGCTACGCATTTCAATTTAAATTGTAGCAGCATCATTCTCAAACTGTACGGAAATCTCTCCATTTGCTTGTTTAGCTTGCGTAATGAATGCGCAACTGAAGTCAATTTTGACAGATCCAGAAAAAAGTACTAGTGGTAATTTGAATTCGACTGCATCAACAATAATTAATATGAACACCTAACCTAACCTAACAGTAAACCCAATAAAACAGTTGTCTACATTCTTACTTTACACAGAGAATAAAAACCATGTCGTGGGAAAAAACTCGTATGTAAATCGACTTGATTTGTTTAAACGCAGTTCTGAAAAAAATTGTACTAGAATTTCTCTAATCACACCAGTTGGTTTACTTTTTAGTTTCTCAGTCTGTTATTTGCATGGGTTTCCTGCCAACATTATTGTAGTATAGTTTGAGTTGTTTTAAGCTGTGTACAACGTCAATGAACGTCATGTCAATTTTAATTATTAACATAATACACGGTCGAAGTTCCCTGCTAAGTCAACCTTCGTGTTGTAAGTACCAATCGAACTTTAACATTTAATCTGACGAAAAAAAAAAATAAAATGCATTTGGCGACTGTATTTTGTTTACACCCCTGGAATCAATTTCTTTCAAATTTAATTTTGTTATATTTCCAAATCTTTTGAGACGAATTTAGTTCCGTTTCTAGTTCGGCATCTAACCCAAAGAAAGAAAGTTAGATAAATATCTGATACGAAATAGTTGCGAAATTAGCAGACTAAAAATGCAAAATGCAACTGATTACAGGGATGATAATTGGCTTCATTTTTTCTCTTTCGATTTATTGGTACTCTGTCACACCGATTAATTATTTATGACGCAAACACTTAACACACATGTTTATAATAATAAAAAAGTGTACTAGCAGCCATTAACGACATGATTCAAATTTAATTAATTCAATTTGTACAACAGTCTCAGGTAAATATTTGCAAACAATTCGCATCATTCTTCATTCAGTGTGAGAAAAAATGACACAAAAGAATTTGTACCTAGAAACAAAAATTGTTTGTATTTGCAACGAAATGGTCAGTGTTTCGCAAAACGGGATGAAACTAAGTACTACAACCTAACAGCACAAGCTGTAATGCAACTTCTGAATAAAATCAACTCACACAATCGAATTAAAAATAAATATCAACGTTCATTACAATGTAGGCAATTCAGCGTGCGAGCTTTATGTAATTCATAATACAAATAATGTAATGACATGCATTACAGTATTCACGTCAGCTGTTGTTTTGATATTTTTGTGGCGTGTTTTTTTATCGTCAAGCTATTGTAAACGGCAAAACAACATAACTATTTTATCATTTTAATGATAGTGGCTTATCTTTTTTTTATTGAACACCAAAACTGTCAGCAGCTAGTTTTAGATCTCAGGTGTTATTACTTTTGGTGTGTCGGAGGCGGCGAATTCTATTTAGTACAAACGTTAGTCATGCTTAGTCAGGAACACTAAGTCCTATACTACCTGAAATTAGAACAAAGATTTACATAAGACATTGGGCACAGTTGAACTTATAGAATTGGGTTTCCGGTCATGAGCTTAGACTTTTATGTTTCTGCTTTTTAATTCATACTAAATATTTTGTAGGGCACAATGGGTAATTTTAAATGGAAGATTTCCCCATTGTGAGTTGGTAAAATCTAGCGTGGACCTGGACACTAAATATGACTAAAAGTATCGCGCAATGCATATTGTGGTGTCTATAGCAATTATGTACACAATTTTTATTTTGTGTTTTGATTTACAAACGTCATTCTATAGAATTTCTGAGGAAAGAGGTCCACATCCAATTACGCATTGACTATCCAGCAGCACTTTTGAGAACTAAGCTCAAACCCGAACAAAATAAAAGAAAAAATAAGTCCAAACTTAAATGTTAAGTTCTATTTTTTTTTTAACCTTGGAGGATATAAGAAATTATTAAAATAAAATAGTTCCTATCATCTATATATCTGACAGAAACCTCTAAACAATTAGTCAAATAAATATTTCTTTCAAATAAAAAGGCAAGAGCCATTCACTGAAACAAATAAACTTGCTGTAGCCTTGTTTAAAGTAAATTTATTATAAATAATAAATTTTAAGTATATTCGTACCTACCCATAAATTTACAGTCTGTATTAATTTGGCATTCACCGGTAAAAACAAATTTTCCACTCAGCGTATATGTATTTTAAGAATTGCGCGGAGAAACTCTAAACAATTTTTGGCAGCAATACCTGCCCTATGTGAATATGTTGTGAATTTTGCTTTTTCGGGAATATTTTTGGCAGAAAACTCACATGAATGACTAGTACAGATATTATTATTGAGAACAACGTTTAGTCTCGTGATGTTCCACGGCAGGCAGCGGGAAACTTTTTGCGGTGACACATCAAAGTTGCGCTTTCCATTCACTAAAAGTTAATCTTTTGTAGCCAATTGATATATTGCACATAGAAAAGTTTTAGCGAAGCTGTCGGTTGAATTTCGGACATTTATGTCAACAAATAAAAACAAAACGCATATTAATAACGATTGTGGCATTGGGTCCAATATAACCCTGTAGCACCATCTATTTCATTTTTGTCTCAACAAAGTGAAATCAACATAAATGATAAATAAAATTGTGCTATTTAACTTGTGTTAAGTGTTAAGTGACATTTTTAAAAATGTCGAAAAAGCTATCCATCAAATTTGTACTTATTTCGTTTAGCTTTCGTTCGTTTAAAAAAGTCCTCCATAATTTTCTATTTGAGGAAGTACATGATTAAGTAAAACAGAGTAAGCCATTTTGTTTTAAAAAATGATAAGTTAAGAATGAGTTAGGAAATGAAAAATTTCTGACGTTTTGTGACAGCTGCCAATACAAACTTCCACACAACAATGCCAGCGCAGCTACTAATTTATGGGAAGAAAATATTAGCTTTTAGTTTAAGAACTGTCATCCTTCTCGAATACAGGGTGCTACTAATAGAGCTCTAAGTTTATACACCATTTCGCATTTGACAGTTGAAGACAAAAGAAGGTTAATTCAAAATGTGTGTAGAAAGGAATATGCGTTTCCGATAGGGGCTCATATTTGTCATTTTATTTTCTGTATATTCTTTCAAACACATAAATTGTCGTAATAGTGTTTCCCGAAAGTTTGCTACATGTGTCTATGGATTCGGATTTTGTTTGGTTTTTAACGAAACGGTATTTAACAGAAAACCTATAGACAATTTTAACAATCGACAACGAAATTGGTTGTGTTTTAGAAGAAAAGCAATTGAATGCCGTATCCTTAATTGTAATGCTGACTTTATACAAGATGTAGCTGGGAAGTCCATTAAGGGTATTCACTTAAACGCGTAAAAGCCTCATTAACTGCGTAAACTGCAGAAATTTACCACCTCGTAAATGAACTGTCAGATTTTGTATGGAGAATAGTTTACGCAGACCTCATAATTTTGCGCGACGTTTTAGGCTCGGAAATCACCGCGGAAAGTTGCGCAAATCACAAATGTCAAACTTTGACAGACAGTCGTCTGTTGTTTGTTTGTTTTCAGAGTTTTTTTTAGGAAGATCTCAAAAAAGTGAGAATTCAATTAAAAACAATCATAATTACTGCCGATTTCTCCAAGAATTTAATAAGTTTTTTTCTTTTCGCTTCCTTTCGGCATTTTGATAGTTTGAACAGCTGAGTTTGACAACCGACTTAACAGTCGATTTACGCAATGATATATCCGAGGGGTGTTCACTTAAAGCACCTCAGAAGTTTATGCATTTTTGAGCTGCATAATATTATGAGAATACCCTAATTATTTCATTGTTTTCGTATTAAAACGAACCTATTGATTGGGGGACGCCCACTAACAGCGTGTTCTGGCTCGCGGACCATAGCTTTGACGGCTTCTGTATCTAAAATAAATTCGTGGAAGTGTTTTTTTTTTACTTATTCACGACTTCTGGTTTTCTGTTTGTTTTGTTTTCTTCGTAAAATATTTATAGCAGAAGGAGGCAAAGTCTCACATTGGAAATCCAATTAAAGTGAAAATCATTCACATGTTTGTGTACAAGATAATGTAACTAATTGGCACGTTGGCGTTGTTACTATGCGTGGAAATATGCTTTGCCTTGATAATGAAAAGAGTAGGTACCTATTTTTAAAATTTTTGCGGTGCTAAATTGTTTTCTTTTTTTGTATTTTCAAAATTACAATCAAGTAGGTATACGTCTACTGAATAAAGTTGTCACGCAATACGTTTTGATCGGGTAATGAACTTGCCAGTCAGTAATGCGTGAACCAAATACGAGCATCATATAATAACATTATTTGCTCTAGCACTGTTTTATAGCATAAATTTCAATTTTCAAACGAGGGTTTATGGTATAAAATTATCGGTAAATTTCCATGACTAGGTATATCTAATTACTATTTACGATAAAACTATCTGAACAATGCCCTTGGGGTTTGCCAAAGAAATCGTTTTTAAACAATCGATAGGTACGGCGATAGATAATGTTCAAAATGCCATAATATATACTTAGGTATATCGTTTGTCTTCGTTTCCGTAATTACAAGAGCGACGAATGGCTAAAGTCAATGAACGAGCGACTTATACTTCCCATCGGTTCATAAAAATCCATCATAAAAATAGTTAGTTGTTTCAGTGATGCCAACGCAGGCATAATTACCTCAAACCTTGGATTACAGAAATCAAAAAGGGGTTTAATTACCTATCGACCGACATTCTGTTAACAAATTTCAACCACCTTCAACTTTCTTTGTAAAATAAGCAATTGTCTTATTTTACCAAAAGGGCATAATTTTTTTTAAAAAAGGAATAATTATTTTCCGCTTTAAGCTTAGTATCCTGCTCGCGCTAAATTTTATCTCCCATACAAAAATGTCTACAAAGATAAAATTTAGCGAGACAGTTTAGCAAAGCAGTATCCTGTTCGCACGCTAAATTCTTAACTTCATGTAGATGGGTTGATGAAAAGTCTCCACTCATTTAGCCCGCGAAATAAATGTCCGATACATTATATCGAAGATAAATTTTGACATAAAAAACGGAGGAAGAAGTTTGTGTGGCGTTTACTATGGATATTTGCTTGAGAAAGAAAAGGAAACGCAAATCCAAAAAAAAAACAGTTTGTTTGTCTTTTTTGCAAATAGGAACTTAATGGACACGAGAGAAAGTGTCTTCTTCTGATTGCTATTACAGAAATTATTTGAGCTGCTGCAGCAATGATTTTATCTTCTTCAATTTTTCTTATACCCGTCGTTTTGGAACGATTCAAATACTGTGATTTCTTTGAAATTTGAAAATTTTAAAAATTACGTTTACTGATGAACAAATGGTTTTTGTCCCATCTATATGATGTTTTATAATAATTTAGCGAGCATTTATCTTTGGTGTGGAGAAACGAAGTGGAGACTAGGGACGCTAAAATTTAGCGCGAGCAGGATACTAAGCTTTAGTCATAAAAACTTCGATCTGGGTTGGCATCACTGGTGTGTTGAAGACTTATCTCATTGTTGATCTTTACGAAACTCAACGGGAAATAAATTTGTTGTTAAATTTTATTGAAAAAAAAATCAAAAATAATCTAAATAAATTAGCTCCGATAGGATTTTCAAAATGGTTTCACAACGCACTACTCTTTTGTAAAGTTGCAACATGGCAGCTATTTTGTAACCACTTGTCCTTTGTTTTCCATCAAAGCTCTAAACCAATTCAATTGGCAGTAGGGACTAATGATGCACCTATAGCTAATAATCATTTTTAAGGTCTACCATCAACTGATTTTAATTTACAAGAGGTAATTTTAAATAAATTTTGACTACCTTCATGCTTCTGCGCCAACACAATTTTCAAGCAGCAACAGGGGTCTCCAAAAAAGTTAAAATCAACATAAGCTCAGATGCAAATTGATTTCGCTATATGTAGACAGTAGTTCCAAAAGCAGGTAATGCTGTTTCTATTATTTAACGGAAATCGGACTGTCACAAGTTCAAGCGTGTGGCATGAAAGAAAGATGGCGTTTAGCTGACATTGCTTGCGTAAATTGTTTTGTACGAAGCCATACATGTGATCTAATTGAATTCTCTTTCGCTGACTGTCGCGACCGACAGAAAGACAATGTACCCATGTTGCAATGAGTGCACAGCAAGAAATCAATACCACCAGACTTCGGTCAATAAAACTTTGGAAAGAAGAAAAACCTAATGCTACTAAAGACTTGAATGATCTTTTCTAACTTAAGTGGACTCTAAAATCATGAGCAATGCAATTTCTGATTAATGGCTGAATGACTTGCCAGTTTTAAATTTTATATTTTGTTCAATATTGTTTAACTGTAATCGTTATCAATCGCGGGAAGGCATAAGCTATACATTCACGTATTTAAATGTCTGAAAGATATTTATAAACTTAGTCTTATAGAGACTATATAAACTCATACCAAAGGTTATCATTCGATGCATTATTAAAGTAATGAGACCGCGTCGGCTGACATTTTCAATCCATTCGATTAATAATAAGCTGTTGGAACACTTTCGGAGCAGATATACGTATCGCCTCAACACCAATCCAGATCCAGAGCATTTGCACTTTGGTCTTTTAGATTTGCTCATCTATAACCTTTAAATTTTAGTATTTATATAAATTTAGTATTTGCTTGTTGAAATTCCTAAAGCACAGTGGCGAAAGCGGGGATAGTAAAGTGAAATTGTGAGATTTTGAGCTTTTACCAATCATAAAGACTTCTGAAGCAAGCATAGACGAGGCACATTCGATGAAGAGGAATGTTATATATCCTAAATTTGTCTTACTCCCTTAAATGAAAATCAGTGAAAGAGTGGAAACTTGCAACTATTTTCAGTGAGTTCTAAAAGGTTATCGTTGATCATTCAACAATAATTTAAATCGCACCTGTCAAAATGATAAAACCTGACATCTTAAGAAACCAACAATTGGGGGATTAGATTGGTTAGTTAGCCAGCATTAACAGAATTTTCCTCTCTTTTGTGTGGTCTAGATTGATCACAGGACTAATCGGAAAAGAAATACAACTTTATGAACTGATTGCCTCAATCATATCCTTTTTATTTTTGTTTTTTTGTTCATTCATTTAACACCAACTAATTGGGGACGTTCAAGTAACTAGTCTGACAGCTGCCTGACAAAATGGATCTCGGTTTTGATTGGCTCAAAATCGTTCATATGAGCAGTTGTTTTCGTTGACGTTTATGGAGGGTTAGTCGACGAATGAAGTCAAGAAATTCGTGACTGAGCACTAATGTCGTTTTCCATTGGGACCACTAAAAATCTTTTTCAGATCTCAGATTTATCGCGGTTCATGGAACGTGCAACGAAATTGATCTGCTTTTGTGAATGGATTAGTGCGTATTTGACAGCAAAATCAGCTGTTCAAATTGCATTCGCTTTTGCAAAAATCTGCTATAGATATCGACTTGAAATATGTTTCCCCTGTTGTAGACACAAATGGAGTAGTTTCGGTGATTCGTAGTTTCCACATGATGATAGGAAGACAATAAAGATAATAATTCCTCCAACATTATATCAATTGCTTTTTATGTATTTCTTTATTTTGCTTTTCACCAAACTTTGCGCATTTGTTTTCAAAGCAAACTTCTTTCAATGACGTGAAACAGCTGTGGGTATTTGTGGCAGTATGTGTAAATCTGAAAAATTATCGAGATCTGCAAAAAGTGCTCCGTTACGTTAACCAGTTTTTGCGTTCAGGATACATCTTATCCAGACCAATCTAGTCGACTTAAGATGACTAGATTCTTAAGTCTCAGCCCATTGAAACTTTGTCTATTTCAAATAAATTGACATTGTGAATGTATACGCTTTCCGTTTTAGTAAATTAAGGTTGCCGACCAATCTAGTTCTTACGTTCTGCAAGCGAAATCTATTCGACTAGAGTAGTTTTGATTGTTGCCCAATAATCAATTCAGTAACAATTGCAAAAAATAACAATTTGAAAATATAAAAATGTTTATAGGAGAAACAATAAATAATAACAAATGTGACTGCAAAATTGCATATAAATGTCAAGGTCTTTTATCTGAAATTAAAGCGTTTATATTCGTACAGAGCTTTAGCGTTCATGGTCATGAACACGTCAAAGAACTTACGCATTTTAACTCATTCAAAGCTCGCATAGTCTTACAACGGCAATTCGGCAGGCTTGTCTGTTGTCTAGAGCAGAGACAGTATGATTTGTCTCTGGTCTAGAGTAGCGGCTAATAAATAAAACAAAGCGTCACCACGAACAGCGCTTAATAGCTCATTAGTCTGTAAAGAGTATAGCGCAAGTGACCGTGAATTAATTGTAGTGGAATATTTCCATATTTCATAACAACAGTTCAATGAAGTCGTGTGCTCTTTTGTAATTTATCTTATCCATTAGCTCAAGTAACTTGAAAGTATTTTTGTGACCTTTTTGTCCAAAATGCATCTTTACTGTTGTATTAGAATTAACAAAAAACTTTTTTTCTTTCAGATTGAAAAGCTGCAGATATATAATTCACCAGCAACACAGCAAACCACTCCAAGCAATAAAGCATATGAATAAAAAATGTCAATAAAATAAACTTTTTACCAATTGATTGCTGATAGCTAATAAGAAACCTTTCCACATTCATCAACTGAACTCATTTCGAGTACAATATTCTAATCACCAACTGACGTATAACCAAAAATAAAATTGCCAACTTCAACATGCATAGTTTGGTGAAAGTTTTCAGTAACTTCAGGGAGTTTTACAGTGAGATAAATGGTGCTACCCTCACTGGAGCCATCGATGTGATTGTTGTCGAGCAACCGGATGGCGAGTACCAATGTTCTCCATTCCATGTCAGATTTGGAAAGCTGGGCGTTCTAAGAAGTCGCGAAAAAGTGGTGAGTTCCATCAAACAGAAAACATATTTAAATCGCATGTTGTTTTCCCTTTAAATATCTACGCACATGTCGATATACACGCACCGTTCATTGTTTCAGATATTAATGTTTAAAGTTCATTTTATTTATTGATACTTGATGTGATAAAGAAAATTTGTCAAAAATTCCATGCGCTGATAAGAGCCAAGCAGTGGTCAAGACTATTGCAAAAGTAACAAAGAGTGCCGCATGTCTGATGACTGATGTTTATGTAATTATTTGCCGCACCAATTAATCATTGTCTGGTGAAATTATATCGCCACCATTTAAGTGAACTTGCCATCATAAAACTTTGTTTTGATAAAACAGAGCGATCATTGGGCGACTGCTTGCCAATCATAAACTGATTTAGGGCAGAGCACTATTCCAACAATTGATCGCCGAATTTCACATTCAACACGCCCACTGATACTTTCATCTGCCATCGCTAATGTCCATGTTTTTGTGGCTTAGAGGAGGATGGACGTTCCAAGTGTTCCTTGTTGGAAAATACATACCAAACACAGTCCATTGTAATTCCTACACCAATCAGACTTCACACAAATGGCAAACACCTGGACGTAGCTCTCAGTGACATCTTGGACAGCACTTTAAGAACAGTTGTCTTAAAAATCATATTTCATCAAAAAAAATCCACCAAAAATATCCATAAATAAAAACTAAAAAAAAAGATAACAATAACATTCAGATGGGAAAACAACTGCTGCAGCATTTCATTATATTCCAACTAAATGATGTCTTAACTTTCAGGTTGACATTGAAATCAATGGCGAGCCGGTCGACATCCACATGAAACTGGGCGAATCCGGTGAAGCGTTCTTTGTCGAAGAGTGCGCCGAAGAAGATGTTGAAGAGCTGCCAGACAATTTGGCAACATCACCAATACCAAGCGACTACTTTCCCAGCAAATACAATGATGTCGATATTGATGATGCCGAGGAGAAGGCCAAGTACGTATATGAAAGCCCCCTTCACATTCAGCCAGCATGTATCCTTCTTAAAAACAAAACAAACAAAAAAAATCTATTTCTGCTGCAAAATTCCTATTGCAAACAAAAATGTCATTGCTGCTTTAGAAATTCTCTGCATGCTCTTACATAAATTCAGTCACCACAGATTCCCTCGCCTCGTCATCTTCATTATTAATTTGGTTTTCCTTTGATTTAGTGATTTTATTTTCGTTGTTGTTTTTGACTTTCTTGCATTTTCTTTTTCTTTACATAACATTTAGAAAAGCTAGTGATGACATACCGCTGTCCTTGCCATTGCCAAGACGAAATTCAATTGATTTTTCCAAAGAAATCACTAAGGAAGACACCACGCCCAAATATGAGAATCAACTCTCAGACTTTAGCCAGCGGAGGTATGTCCACGATATGCGGGACACCATCGTTTTATTTTTATTTTTGTTTTCAAATAGTTTTGTAGTGTTGTGTAGTATACGTATATGTAATTATCATGAAATGAAACGTTGTAAGCTCAGCTAGCTAGTATCATGTCCCGAGAGTCCAATAAGATTGCGAACATACTATCGTTTCGTTTTAGGCACACTGACAATGTCCTCGACAGGCGGAACTTGAGCGAGAAAATCAAAGAGTACACCACGCAGAAACTTCGCCAGGAATGGGCCGAACACGAGGAGCAAATATTCCAATTCGATGTTGCCGATAAGAAGGTAGGCATAGTCGGTTGTTTTGTTTTATTTTAATTATGGCTGATTTGTAGGAGTGGAGCAACAGCACTTTGCGGATGGAGGGAAAGTCAGCCGCCGAAGAAGTCAAGCAAGAGACTACTCCCGAGCAATCGGAACTATCAAAACCTTCTCTAGAAGCAAACGAATCAAACAAGCTTATTTTAGTTGCTCCTCCTACTAAGGAAGCAGTGTCAATTGCTTCTGTGTGTGACTTTCGCACCGACCCCAATAGTATTAAGGAAGAGTCCAAGAGCAAAAAGAAACGCCGCAAGAAGTCGCAAATGAAGAAGAAAAACGCCCAGCGCAAGAGTTCGTCGAGCAGCTCGGTCGGCAGTACAACACCAATGGAAACCAATGACATCGAACCCGATACGGTATCAATGTCGAACAATACGAATTCATCGAACGATGAATCGCCCACAAAAACCGATGAAACAATTGCCCCTAGTCCGATAAGTGAGTGTCAAACTGGTCCTATTACGCCATCTAGCCGAATTCCAGATCTGGACATACATTTCTTCAGCGACACTGAAGTTGCATCGGGTACTCGCGCCGGTCGCCCGAGTACACCCATTCAGAGTGACAGCGAACTGGAAATGTCAATGCGAGAGAAGGACAACGATGTGGATATGAATTCTGCTTCGTGGAAGTGGGGCGAACTGCCGACACAAAGCGAAGACCAAAAAGACATCCAGGGACAGGGTCAACGAAACTCGATGCTGAGTGGAATGTTCAATTTCATGAAGAAAACCAATAAGATGCGTAAGAATGCCAATGATGGTGGTATGTACTTGTCTGAATTGGATACCGAAAGTATGGATCCTGAAATGGCTGCCATGTATTTCCCATCGATGAAAGACGCCTCGATGGCTGCCAATGAAGACGATAGGGAGAGTGGCAATGGAACAAGTCTACCACACAGTCCCAGCTCAATGGAAGGTCCCAAGAGTTTGGATTCTGACTATGAAGATGGCAAGCTTGCTCAAGATGCTAAGTCAGTTGGAAGATTATTTTTGTAACTCAATTTTTTCAATGTCTTATGTCTTTGCAGATATCTAGACTTTGTTGCTATGTCGCTTTGTGGCGGCAGTGAGAAGGGGGATCCATCCGATGAAGAGTTCGATAGAAATCTAATCAAATACTCAGACGTAAGTAAACGGAGTTTTGTGAAATGCATTTCAGGCCTGTTTGTTGCTGTTCAATGCGCTAACATACTAAAAACAATAATTAATCAGAGCACATTTCAATTTAAGCCAAGTTTTTTTTTCCAAATATCAGTGATGAGTGTGATTTTCTTTTGACTATCATTTGCTTGATGTTTGCGTTCATCTTCATCGCGTGTTATAGTCGTTTGATTGTTGGTTTCATTCGAGAAATAAACACTCCAAAGTATGTATCGCGATTAAAAGAAATTTTGCTGGTTGGAAGTCGGGCTATTAATACAAAAAACACTCCACGTTACTTTGTCAGTTAGTTGCATATTTTCTACCCCTAACCTTGGTCGCTCAACTTTCAAGTTTTGTTGACGGAAAAAGTGTTCGGTCATCCCAACCAACTTTTACACGGATTTCGCAGCATTGAAAACGAGTGTTTATGCTTTCGATCACCACCAACTATAAAGGACTTAAATTCTATACCAACAGTCACTAACTTGTAAGAAAATTAACAAAAACGCGCACCCGAAACTGAATTGCTGATCTGCTATGACATTTCGTAAAAGTCTAGTCTAGTAGTTTTTATTCGTCTAAATTGAAATGTGCTTAACCGGAATGACTTGAATAAAGTGTTCATGAACAGTGTACAAAATGAAATATGTGTAATATGCAATCCGTCCACAATCACATACACAAACATACCCACTTGAATATCACTATCAAATCGCACATTTGTGTTTGTTCAGGTCTGCCAAAACCCCAGCCTGTTTTCCTCGCCAAATTTAGTTGTACGTTTGAATGGTAAATACTACAGTTGGGCTGCTGCATGCCCCATCGTCATGACCATAATCACATTCCAGAAGCCTCTGTCTAATGTAAGTTTGCTTAATTATATTCCTTAAAACAATTTAATTTACGTTTCGCCTTCCCCCTCCTTCTTGCTTTATTTTCTGTTTGGATTTTCTTTGTTTAAACTATTCCTCGATATAGACTTATGTGTGTAGATCCAATCTAATATATTCTTCTGTATTAGGATGCCATCGAGCAATTGATGAACAACGCAAAACTAGAAAACACAAAGTCCGACGTCGATGGTAATACGTCCGGTGGAGCTAATACCACCGCTGCAAAGCGCTCCTGGTGGTATTGGCGCCGCCCGGCCACTGGCAGTGTTGGAAATATGAAGAGTGTCAAGATTGATTCAAAGGATGACGACATCAAAGGTTTGACGTTGATGCGCTTTCTTTAGCTATTCGATTAAATTGGAATTTTGTAGGTCTAGATGCCGATCAGACTGCAGTGGCGACTCAGACTTCACGTCCCACCTCGCCAGATGTCAGTATGAGTGAAAATACCCTCAGCAAGACAGAAGATTCAACTTTAAACGCCGAGAACACCTCGGCAGCTATTGACAACGACGAGCTCTCTCAGGAATCCATTTCGTCAACCAAATTGGCTCTGAAGAATGAGAAATTCAAGAAGAGTTTGCGTCTCAGCTCGGAGGCGATTGTAAGTATACTCCGCGGTGTAAATTTGCATATTCCTCAATTTATATTCTTGTTTAGAAAAAACTAAACCTAAAAGCCGGTATGAATGAGATCGAATTCAGTGTGACAACCGCATACCAGGGCACCACTCGTTGCAAGTGCTACCTGTTCCGTTGGAAGCACAGCGATAAGGTAGTCATTTCGGACATTGATGGTACCATCACCAAGTCAGATGTTCTGGGACACATCCTACCGATGGTGGGCAAGGACTGGGCACAACTGGGTGTGGCGCAACTGTTTTCAAAAATCGAAGAGAACGGCTACAAATTGCTGTATTTATCGGCGCGAGCAATTGGTCAGTCGCGCGTCACTCGCGAGTACTTGCGATCAATTCGCCAGGGTGATGTTAAGTTGCCCGACGGTCCATTGCTCTTGAATCCTACTTCATTGATCTCAGCTTTCCATCGGGAAGTTATTGAAAAGAAACCTGAACAATTCAAAATTGCCTGCTTATCGGACATCCAAGCTTTGTTCCCCGAGAAGAATCCCTTCTACGCTGGTTATGGAAACCGCATTAATGTATGATTTTCTGTCGAACATATCCTTTGTCGAAAACACGAGTCATTTTTTGTCGTCCTTTTTTTTATCTTATTGCAGGATGTTTGGGCGTATCGCGCTGTCGGAATTCCTATTATGAGAATATTCACCATTAATACCAAAGGAGAGCTCAAACACGAGCTAACTCAAACATTCCAATCATCGTAAGTAGTTTTGTTCCGTTGGTTTATAATATTTCAGGTGCTTGAGTGTATATACCCTATTGCACGTTTCAAAATCACAGTTAAAACTAATATAAACATTTAGTTAGATAAACAATCTCTTTGTTCATGTAAATTTATCGAAATTATAGCTCATTTTTGGACTTGTTTAGAAGTTGAAACAAATTTAGTTGAGTGCTAGCCGTACAAGTTGCTACGATTTGGAAGAATTTGTACTAAAAAAAAAGTAAAAAGTAATTTCCCCTGCATTGATCAGTAGCTCATTTGATATATTTTGCAAATGAGTTTCAAACTCATGAACTGTTCTCAGAAGTTGTGTGATGAACGGCAAACGAAAACATATTACAATGTTGCTGTTATGTTTTAAAAGCAGAATATATTTCGAAATTTTATAAGTTGAAAATGCTAATTTCTTGCGTGTATACGAAATAGAAATATGTACTGATGAACACAAAAACAGTCTCGGATAAGGAAATAGGGACCAAAAATGGTTGGATATGTACTGTACATGAAACGTGAATACATTTAGCTGTCTATATGCTGCCGAACAACTGATGGAAAGTTTGGATAGCTAGAAAACTTATATCAATGCCATCCAAAATTAAAGTAAACCGATTTGAAGGCGCAAGGAAAACGATTGCATATAGCATATAAAGGGTGTTTTTTTTTAGAGGTATAGAACTTCGAATTGAAATAAAACACAAGAAAATCGTTTTAATGTCCATCAATTTGGCTTTATTGGAAGGATAGTTTTATGCCATTAATGTTTAAATATGATTTCGGGCAAGTGGCCGCCGCGGCTGGTTCGAATAAAGCCAAGTCTAGAGGTCCAATTTTCAACCACTTTTTCGAACATTTGGGGCTGTATGTCGGCAATAACGCCACGAATGTTGGCTTCCAAGTCCCCTAACGTTTCTGGTTTGTTGGCGTAGGCGAGCGACTTCACATATCCCCAAAGAAAATAATCCAATGGTGTCAAATCGCACGATCTTGATGGCCAATTGACAGGTCCATTCCGCGAAATTAGGCTCATCGAATGTTTCCTTCAATAAATCGATTGTGGAGTGCGATGTGTGAGCGCCGTCTTGTTGGAACCACATCTCATCCACATTCATGCCATCCAATTCGGGAACAAAATAGTCGGTTATCATGGCTCTATATCGGTCTCCATTAACGGTAACTGACTCTCCAGCATCATTTCGGAAGAAGTATGGCCCAATTACTCTACCAGCCCCTAGAGCACACCAAACAGTCACTTTTTGTGGATGTAATGGCGTCTCAAGGGTCTCAGGTGGATTCTCTTCACTCCAAATGCGGAAATTTTGCTTGTTGACGTAGCCATTCAACCAAATATGAGCCTCATCACTGAACAAAATTTTGCGATGAAAATCAGCATCGATATCAATCTCATTTTCGGGAACTGAACCATTATTTTCGAAATAAATTTGCACGATTTGCAAGCGTTGTTCATTTGTCAACCTGTTCATGATGAAATGGCAAACCAAACTGAGCATAAATGACATTAGAGTTGCTAGATTTGACCACAAAATGTCAGTTTTATCTCTATTCGAAAAACCAACCTCTAAAAAAAACACCCTTTATAAAGCAGCTACTATTTGGATTAGGATTTATGATTGGAAGCAGACTTAGGGCCGTTTGCTGATACGACTCATAGTGAATTAAGTTACACATAAACTCTTATGTGACAGTTTATGACCTGAAAAAAGTAGCCCATAAGTATTTAAGTAGAACTTAAGTCGTTAAGAGTCGTATGAGCAAACGGGCCTTAGAAGCAAAACTTCTTGAAGTTATTGTAAGAGTGACAACCCGCGTTCAGCATTGCTGCCAACATAGGCTTATACAATAGAGAAATAAGAAATAAAATTGTTCTCGGCATCGTCGTTGCCAAGTTAGCGTCAGCGCCAGTTAATGTCAAGTACATATTTGACAACACCGCAGCAACGACTTCGCCATGGAATGAAACATAGTGGTAGCCAGTACGCCTTTCCCACGCTGCCTTCAGTTGGGCACACCGGTTGGTTAGGGTCCTACTTTTATCGCGTTATTTATCTGAAGTAGGCTGAAAGGAGGTCTTGGAAAATAACAAGGCATGCTTAACCACTTTTGTTTTATTGAACAACAAAATTATATAATTATGATGTGATACATTTCCGAATGTAATCCGCCCATGTGCCTTAGAGCAGGACTGGGATGATGAGGGTCTTATATAAGATCTTCTTAGAGTATTATGGCATTCTGGACGATTCGTATTACTTACGGATACATAATATGTAAATCACTAGATAAAACGGCACTTCGGCCATATTCGAAAATGAGGTGTTTTGCTTAGTGCCACTTTTGTTTTCAACGTGCGATATGCCCTATTTTTTAAAAAATAAGAAACCTTTCTAATGAAGACATTGAGTTCAAAGACTTAACCGGATAGGCAACAAATTTTCACAAATATTGTTATGTATTTGCATGCATGTTAGCTGTATAGTATGTATTTGTATATGTATTCGAAAAGTGTCCATAATAACTTGTATTCATGCAAACCCATTTATATAAATTTATGTCCCATTATACTTATATTCAAACTCTTACTACTTATTAAATAGTTGGTAAAGGCGTATGCTATAATACTCATTAGCTTTTAGCAATTATTTATGCTTATATTTCGTTCATTACTATGAAAACAAGAAGGGAATTAAAGCCAGAAAGCAGCTTATAACTCACGATTCATCGTAACAATAAAGTATACATACACATGTACATATGATTGGCGAACAAAAGAAAAAGAAAACCACCTCAAAAGACCCTATGAATCGTAAATAACAAAAGAAAAAGAAAATCCATTGGTGATGCGCTCCCGATTATCCTAATGTTTACCAATCAAAAATCATTTGCATAATGTTGGTGATGCTCCCTCTACATCTGTCCGCATTTGTCAAGTTTCCTGGTTGTGAATGATTGTCCATCTGTTATGATGACACTTTCTCTTGTAGCTACATCAATCAATCCCTGGAGGTACATGAATATTTCCCACCTATCGAACGTGACAGCGACGATGATTTCGACTGTTCATCAGGCAAAGAAGATGAATTGCAATTCAGTCAAACGGATGCAGATGAAGACTATACTGATGTGTTCGTTAACAATAATCGCAGTGAATTAGTCAATGCCAATCCATATGACACTGACAATACCAAAGTGGAAATGGGGCTTCAAATCTAAGTCCAGCTTTATTATGATAACTATATTATCCTAAGGATATTATATAGAACACACAGACATTTTATATCAATGGAAGTATATAAGCAGAAAACAAATTGTGTTACTTAAATGTGATATGCTTTAAAAACTGTTATAATTAGGCTTAAGACTAACCACTTATTCTAAAGCAAAACTAAGAGTGATTTTTATTTTATATAAACGTATTATATATGTGACATACACAATTGTATGTTTAAAATAAGAGAAAGCCGCAAACAAATAAATGAAGGAGATTTTAATTTTTGTTATGGTGTTTAGTTTTGAATTTAAATAGTTTGTGTGTTCTCCTTCGAATGTACATGTAAGTAAGGTCGCTTCCCTGAAACAGAATTGGTAAACAAACGATTTTAGCATTAGCTTGCATTGTGCCTTTAAATTTTTTAACCATACCTACTCTACATTATGTGCTAATTTCTCCTCTAAGCTAAAATTGGACTTGTTGCCAGAAGTCCAATTTTAAGGCGTTGCCAGAAGTCCAAATCCAAGGCATTGCTTCTCTTTCCGGTTTCTAAACTGTCTAGGTAGAATACGAAAGTATGCATTAACGTGTTTCTCGATTGTAAACGAAACCATCTCCCCCTTTGGACAACCGCTCTTCAAAATACAATTTTAAAGACGTTTTCACATATATGTAACTGTGAAATGGGATTTATTGCACGGTTCTCTTCAGGTAAAGTGGTCCAACTCTGTCTTATTTATTCTTTTATTTTATGATGTTATTTCGCCGAGTAATTTTTGGATCACCGAATACCAAAGCCTTGTGTAGTCACAGCCGTAGTAGTAAAAACTTGATAGCCAATTGTTTTTAACAAACTTTATTTGAGCGTACGCAAAAAAAAACGTATATTAGGATAATATGCACTGGAAACTAGTTTGTTTGACCTTTGACCCCTTCTCTTTTGTTTCACAGTTTGTGTTTAATATTTGAACAGCTCGGTTAGTATTTTATCGCATATCTGATCTGCCATAGCGGTTAGTATATGAATTTGGGATGTTTCGGCTTCCTTTTGAACGTTGAGCTGTGTTTTTTTAGTAGCCTGGTTGACTACGATATCTTGGTCGCCATTGCCGTCAACGATTCTGATTCCATTTTCATTCCATATTTGTACGTTATACCTTTTACTAGAGACTAACTCAACATATTGCAATGTCTTTCCAACACTTTGCCTACTAACAACATCTGTTGCAAAAATATTAAAACTTTTCAGTGAAAGTTTGAGGGTCGTGTGCCCAAAAGAGAATTAGAAACAAGTCCTAGCTTAGCCGCACTTAACTAAATAATGTGGGTATCTTCCCTTACGATAATGCATTTGAATACATTATTCAAACTTCGTCCCCTTAAGCAAAAAGGAACCTTTGTCCCTTGGTAGAAGGCAACCAAGTTTGAATAAATTCGTGTTCGAATGCATTATCTTTATTTAGTCTTCCTTTTCATTCTTTTGTTCATCAGTTCATCAGTTCATCGATTTTCAACTATATTAAGCGAAAAATAACACAGCTGTGTCTGTTATGTCGTTTTCCAATTAGCAAAAACGAGCGTCCGTTCTATTGGCACACAAAATTCTCTGCTGGTACTTAGCGGAGAATTTCGCTTCTCGATTTGAAGTCAGAATCCACTCGAGAAGCACTCACAAAAGTGTGATTTATTATTATTATTAATTATTAATTAATAAAATGATGTACGTGTTGGCGCGATGTTAATAGAAAATAGTTGGCGCAGCGGGTCCGTTGGGACCCTAGTTCCCTTTGTCCAAACGGCTAATTGAGAAGCTATTTCATGACGGCTGCACTTTTGGATGTTAATTAGACGTGGGCGGGAATCGAACCTGGGAGGTCTTACCAAAAAGCCTGGGGTGAGATTCTGTAAGGCGAAACGATCACATGTTTTCGTGCGCACGAATGATTTGCCCTATGTTATACAAGCAAATTTCTTTATACACTCGAAAACGTTTGAACGTTTCGTCTTACAGAATGCCGACCCTGATCTCGCGATGATGCCACATTTAATTACTCCCCGTTATCCACGATCTTTATGCTTCTTTTATCTCCCTCTCCACTGCTCCAAATAAGCCAGTATGCAACAATCTCTAAAATGTGCACAGACTATCCTAGATGTTCATCAGTTCAGTCGTTCAATATAGTATTAGTTCCTTAAGGTTGCTAAGATTTTATTTTCAAACTTGTATTAAGTCAACTGTTTTAGGGTAGAATCTGTCCATTTGCTGAATATCGGAACCGACATTATAGAAAACATCGTCGTCATACCCATCAGTATATTTCAACGGAAACTAGTAAAACGAAATTTTAATAACAATTTTCAAAAGATATGCTTGGAAAAATATATTTAATTTGTTCCTTTTCTACTTCTAGGTACTGCAGCATGACTTACATTGTCGATCAACTCTTTCCACCGATCAAGTACGACGAGGGTTCCATCGAGTTCTCGAACTTCAACTACTGGCGCGATCCCCTGCCAGAGCTTGAAATCGAACTAGACGATAGCAAGACATCAATGCCGACAACAAATAGCAATTTGTCGAAACCCCTCAGCAGCATTCCAGAGAACTAATAACAAACCATAAACAAAATAACTTACATAACTTAAAGCAACAAAATGATGACTATAAATAAAAAACATAAGTATCGTATAAAATATTCTTAATCACACCACAAACATAGGCGCAAAATACATAAATTAGAATATTTACAAAGAAACCGTGTTTGTTTTAAACAACTAGTGTTTCTGTCGCATCACCCAACATTAATCATGCAATAAAAAACAAGCAAAAAAACATATTTATATTCAGAAAATCATAGGACACTCTATTGTATAGTTGTATCTGCTACTATGTCGTATTTTTGTTTGCATTCATTTGTGATATATCGCTTATTCTTTGTTCTACAAAAAGTATTTATAAGATAACTCAATGTCATCTGAAGTTAATTGAAAGAAACACGCCAATGTTACCGAATAAGAAAAGGATGTGGAAACTGCGAGAAACCGAATTTTCTATCCCTGATCAGGCATATTTTTTAAACTTTATTTTTTATGTTTAAAGGAGTACGTTTTAGTTTAGTTTACTATTATTTTATAAGTGAAGACATATTTCCAGATTTTTTTTGTGATAAACAACTGTGTTGGCTGCACTGTCCGTTATTTATAAATGTTATTATTGTTTTTATTTTTATTCTCTTATTCTCAAAGTCGAAACTATTTATTTTCAATTATCTTATAATTTAGTTTTCTTACTTAAAATGCGTGCCGGTATCGATTGAGAAACGTTTTGGGTTTTTAAATATGTTCTTAAGTATATAATACAAAAACTGTTTTCCCATATATGGACTGCTTAGAATTTATGTTTGGCATTTTTGTTTCCAGTGCGCTTTGCTCCCATTGAATCTTTGTTAAGAATATCTATTCAACTTCGTAGCATACCCATATTTGCTGCGTTTGCAAAACATTACGTTTAAATCGCAAGGCATTAGATTATGTATTTTAAAAATATTATTCGTACTTATACTTAATGAAACAAGGCTATGGCTAAAAGCGTACACAAGTAATTAGACAAAATCATGTTTATGTAGCTGATAAAATGCATTTCATTTATATAACACAAATCAAGTGGAAGCTTGAAACGTTTATATACATATTTAAATTGGCAAAATAAATAAATATTCAATTAGGCTTGTGTTTGAAAAAGAAACATGTCTTTTAATAGTAATCGGTATTTTTTAAATTTATTTAGGTACTCGCAAGTCGCAACTCATGAACTTGGAATTTAGCACGCCACGTTATGCTGAGCGACTTAAGAGCCATAAAGAGCAGTAAAATAACAACGTCGGGTCATTGAAGCCTCTTAAATCTTTTCTATAAAAACTAATTTTTGCAAAATTTTTCTTCTGAATGACATTTGTTTGAAGTTTGAACTATTACCATTTATATTTTAATCTATTACAACTACTACGTCAAATCAAAAAATTACGTTCGTGTGACACAATCTCAATACGTTCGTTCGTATGACGAATCACGTTATAGCTGTACGTACAATTGCTGATCCGTTCACGGAGGACGCGATTCGACCCCAGATGTCATTAAAAGACGTTTATGTAAACTACATATAGGTAATAACTACTGGAAGTGTAGACAGCATTTAATAGGCTGCATGAATTTTAAATGAAAAACTGAAGAATAACAAGAGCCCTCAAACAAAAATTTATCAATTACTTGTGTCTAAATTTTTTTACATTTTTTCATTTTAATTTTAGTGCAAAATTTCATGTAGCTTATTTTAGACTGCATATGATTTCTAAATAAACCTGCGAGGAAGGTGGGTCAGTGGCAACAATTATAATTCCCATGGAAAGTGTACGCATTTTTGGAGTATTCTTCTAAACTGACTATGAAAATCCAGCGCAGTTCAAAAATGACCGTTCACATAAGAACCGCATTCAGAGAAACAATAACGGACATGTGGAACGAAGTCATTTTCATAAATTTCTGCTAGAAATAGGTTTATTTGACGTGGGCCCTAGTACGCACTAGTGCACACTGGGTTAACCCTAATGCGTTCGATATAGCACTGAACTCGCCCTGGTTCTGAAAACCTGTGTTTGATATGTCTTCTAGGGCACCATAGTTGTGCCCTGAACTACCCCAGTTAATTTGTGGGGGCAAGAATTCAGTGCTGAGTTTTGCTGTCATTTCGCTTGCTGTCATTCATTTTCAAACTCGTCATATACATTGCGAACACTTTAATCAACTATTTGCGTTATGGCAAAGCCAAATTCAGAATTTAGTTCACTCATTTTTAACAGTAAACTGGAAAAAGTGTTGCCAAAAGATAAATATTTGTCAATATCAACAGTTGACAGCCTTCAGGGCAACACTTTGCGTTCGATATAGAAGTCGAATTTTGAGGGTTGTGCAGGGTTTTTGACAGGCGTGAAAATTAGCTGAAACTTCTCAGTGCGCACTAGTGGGCACTAGTGCTAGCCACGTCAAACAAACCTAATGTTCCAAACAACATAGGCGCTATTATTTTACAGCCAATAAGTTCAGAAATTCACTCTGCCGCCAGATACAAATTTAAATAGCAACGTAATTTATTAGAGCCCTAATCTTACGAAATAGTATTTTATCTTATTTCTCCTGCATTCTTTCGCGTATTGGCGAATCGATGGAGCTTTTTTTTTGCTTTTCAAACATTTCTCTCGAAGTATGGCGAAGTATTAAGTCATTAAGTCTCCGCCTTGTTACGAAAGTAGCATGCCGGTCCAAAGCCCGGGTAAAGGAGGATGGTTTGAGGTAACAGCTTTTTAGCCTATCCTCAGTAAAGATCAAACTGTTAGTGTATTCTAACCCACAGGAGCCAGTGGTTAACACTCAACAACGCTATGAATGGAGAAACAAAAGGAATTGTCTACTCCAGGTGGTAATGGCAATAGCCAAAATCCACCCGTAGTCTTCTCGACTACGGCCGGGGCACGGATTCTGGAGGCCTCAACATTCATACCCGAACCCACAAGCGACTCTTGCGGCTCTATGTCCGATTTCCTCGGCAAATTGAGCATGAGACAAGCTGCTGCCCACTGCACTGCCACTGACGGCCTGACTCGGGAAACCTCTATGGTTGAACGGGCTCCTGAAGAGGCGGGCTCTGAGCGGCGCTTGTCTAAGGGACAGCGGAAGAGGGAAAGGAAGAAGCTGTCGGATCTGCGGCGCAAAGATGCTTTACCGGCTGAAGGCGCAAGCTCTTCTCTCAGCTCTTCGGCGGTGCCTTTGAAAAGGAACAGGTCAGTGGAGGTCTCACCAACTGAAGCTAACCAACCCCTTGGATTGGGCTCCGCCTCCTCTTCTGCCGGACCGAAAAGTAAGAAGAAGCGACCCAAGCTCGTAAAGAGAACAAAACCCGCTCAAGTCTGTGAGTCCGCCCGTGCACGGTCTCCGAATGAAACCGGTGCTGCTACCAGAAATGGAGGCAGTACTGGTGAACGGAAACCGGATGTTGCGATCGCACCTACGGACTTGAGCTCAAAACCCGCATGCGACCCTTGTGGCTCTACGCCCGATTCACTTGGCAATTTGAGCATGGGACTAGCTGCTGCCCACTGCACTGCCACTGACGGTCAGACTCGGGATACCTCTATGGTTGAACGGGCTCCTGAAGAGGCGGTCTCTGAGCGGCGCCTGTCTAAGGGACAGCGGAAAAGGAAAAGAAAGAAGCTGTTAGATCTGCGGCGCAAAGAAGCTTTACCGGCTGAAGGCGCAAGCTCTTCTATCAGCTCTTCGGCGGTGACATTGAAAAGGAACAGGTCGGTGGAGGTTTCACAAACTGAAGCAGACCAACCCCTTGGACTGGGCGCTACCTCCTCTTCTGCCGAACCACAAAGCAAGAAGTTGCGTGCCTCCTTTGAACGCAGAACAGCTAAGGAACGAGATAGTAGGCTGTCCTATAAGGATGCTGCAGTTTCTTCTTTAGCGGTTCGTATAGGGAAAGCAGGCAATGACAATAGCATGAGCGATGCAGAGTGCAAACACTGCAAAGCCCATCTCTTGGAGCTTGTCGCGGCAACAAGTGCTTGTATCCAGGTAGAGGGCTGTGAGTTCAAGGACGGAACCTTTGTGGTGAAGACCTCCTCGCAGCAAACCTCTGAATGGGTCAGCAGTATGGTGCCGAAGATCCCTCCCCTTGGGACCACAATTTTTGAGGTCTACAAGCCACCCAAGCTTACGCGTGCCGTCTGCTGGATCCCTGGGAAACTGGAGAAATCGGCGGATGTGCTCAAGCGTTTGAATGCCCAGAACCCTGGTCTCGACACAAAAGCCTGGATTGTCCGTTCTCACAGGCAGAGCAGAAACCGTCACGATGAAGATGGTAGCTCTCTGGTTGTGAGCATAGACATGGTTTCTGCCGAGATCATTAAGTCTAGGTATAATATGCGTCCCTATCTCCATCTTGGTAGGATTCATTTCCATTTCAATGCCAAATAGTGCAAATAGAGGACGTAACCCAGAGTCTACATCCATTTTGTTTACTCAGATTAACCTACAACACTGCAAGGCTGCTACTGCTCTCTTAAGTAGTAGGCTTGCGGTATGTAGAACAAAGAACTGCATAACATCCATCCAAGAACCGTGGGTGTGGAAAAATCGCATCTGTGGCCTTGGTGGGTTAAGCGGTTCGCACAACGTTCTTTACGATAAGCTGTCCGAGAGACCTAGGACATGTCTTGTTGTATCGAAATCCCTCACGGCAGTTACAATCAAACGGTTCTGTTGCCAGGATCTGGTTGCTGCAACTATTACTTACCATGCAAACGGCAATTGGGAAACCTTTGTCATTGCATCGGCCTACTTTCCCTACGACTCTTTAACTCCTCCACCACCAAAGGCTGTTGTTGAGCTCGTAGAGTACTGCGAGTCCAAAAAGATAGGTCTTATCTTATGTTGCGATGCTAATGCTCAAAACACTGTTTGGGGCAGCAGCAAGTGTAATACACGGGGAGATCGTCTTCTGGACTTCATCCTATCGTCTGACATCACCATCAACAATGTAGGTTGTCGACCTACATTTGTTACAGCCATGAGACAGCAAGTAATTGATGTTACCCTGTCCAACAGGCATTGCAAGACTATCATAAATTGGAGAGTATCGCCAGATAGCACTTTGTCAGATCACAGATACATCGAATTTCAAATCTGCTGTGAAGTTTCACCTTCGCTGGAGAGGAGAAATCCGAGGAAAACAAATTGGGCTCGGTTTGAGGAGGAGCTTGGCAATTCTGTTAAAGCACCACTCAAGCTGAGATCAATACAGGGGGTGGAGAAGTCTGCTCAGTATCTGAGCAGCGTCATTACCCGTTGTTTTGAACTAGCGTGTCCAGTTTCAAAAAACTCCTGTAGAAAACCGGTACCTTGGTGGAATACGGAACTGCAGTGTATTCGCAGAGAAACCAGGAAGCTCCTAAATAGGTCTTTAAAAACCAACTTAGAAGAAGACTGGAATCTGTATCGATCGAAACAAAAAGAATTTAAGAGACTAATTCGTAAATCGAAAAGTGACTCTTATAGGAAATTTTGTGAGGAGGTCGCTTCACTAAGTGCAACCAGTAGGCTTGTTAAAGTCCTCAAAAGGGACAGACCAAGTAAACTGGAATCGCTCCAAAAATCTGATGGTACCTACACTGAGACAAAGGCGGAGACTTTTAGTCTCCTGCTGGAGACTCACTTCCCGGGAAATCAGGTCACTACGTGCTCTTCAGTGGTACCGCCTATGGTGGCCACTTCTGAACAAACAAACACCACGCGGCGTAGCTGGTATATTGCATCCAGAGTGGTGACGGATGACGCTATCAATTATGCAATTTCATCTTTTGAGAGTTTCAAGTCACCGGGTCCGGATGGAATCTATCCGGCTATGCTGAAAAAAGGTTTTAGTCAGCTGATGCCGACGCTGAAAAGAATTTTCACCGCCAGCTTGGCCTTGGCCTACATACCTTCCCCTTGGCGTATGGTTAAAGTCGTGTTTATACCAAAGATGGGTAAGACCGACTACACTCTCGCCAAAAGTTTCAGACCCATAAGTCTGTCTTCCTTCTTGCTGAAAAGCTTGGAGAGACTGGTTGAGCTGCACGTGCGCAATGTTGCTCTTCGATCGCATCCTCTTTCTTTGATGCAACATGCCTATCAGCGTGGAAAATCCTGTGAAACTGCGCTTCAAAACCTTGTTGGTAGGATTGAAAGTGCTCTTGATCGGAAGGAGTACGCGCTGGGTATTTTCGTCGATATCGAGGGTGCTTTTGATAATGCGACGTTTGATAGCATGTGCAATGCAGCCAGACATCATGGTGTAGATGAAACATTGGTTTTGTGGATTAAAGCAATGCTAATGTACAGGACGTTGGTTGCCGAGGCGGATTGTGGCAAATGCGTCATGACTGGGGTAAACAGGGGCTGCCCTCAAGGTGGTGTTCTGTCTCCCCTTTTATGGTGTATGGTAGTGGACTCTCTGCTAACGGCTCTCGATCTTCCTGGAACCTACACACAAGCCTATGCGGATGATGTCGCCGTTCTGTCTGTCGGTTCAGACCTAAAGACCGTCTGCTCTCGGGCGCAGAGATCTTTGGGCCTAATCGATGATTGGTGCACAAGAAATGGGCTTTCAGTGAATCCTCTTAAAACTACGGTTGTTCTCTTCACGAGAAGGAGGAAGATCACTGGTCTGACTCAGCTTGTGCTAAAAGGCGTCACTATCCCGATATCCGATGAAGTCAAATATCTGGGAGTAATCCTCGATAGAAAGCTTCTTTGGTCCAAGCATGTCGAATCAAAAACCGATAAGGCGCTGTCAACTTTCTGGCAGTGCAAAGGCGCTTTTGGCAAGACATGGGGTTTATCTCCTAAAAGGGTCCTTTGGATCTATACGGCAATGATAAGACCACTTCTCTCATACGCATCGGTTGTATGGTGGAACAGGCTTTCGCGGAAACGTGTTACTGCCTCTCTTGCCAGACTTCAAAGAACGGTTTGTCTTGGATGCACAGGGGCCTTCCCTAGCACTCCGGGCTCTGCTCTAGATGCTATGATGAACCTCCCCCCTCTTGATATTTTTATCATGGGGTGTACGCTGAAAACCATTTCTCGGTTAAAGAGAGGTGGCTTTTGGTACCACGCGCATTGGAATTTTGAGGAACTTGTGCGAGAATTGTCCTTTGACCCCTGTCTTATGGACATGCCGTCTGACGCAATGACCCCAGAAATCCTACTGCGACAAAACTACCATGTCAACTTTCCTCAGGAAACGGAATGGCTTCGGTCAGACTCTGAGCCTGGGAAAGAATGCCATCGTGTATTCATGGATGGCTCCAAAACCGGACAAGGGTCTGGTTCTGGTGTCTTTGTGGAAAGCGAGAACATTAGACTACACTACCCCTTAGGTAACCATGCGTCTGTCTTCCAAGCGGAGATTTTCGCTATCCTTATGGCTATGCGCTACATCGTGACAAACAGGTGGAGGGCTAGAAGCATATGCGTTTGCAGTGATAGCCAAGCTGCATTAAAAGCATTGCTTAACCCTCTTACCTCGTCCAAGTTAGTGCTCGAACTCAAGCTTTCTCTGAACTTAGTCGGAAGGCTCAACACCGTGAATCTTGTCTGGGTCCCAGGTCACACTGGTATCCAGGGAAATGAGATCGCTGATGAGCTTGCCAGACGGGGTTCAGAAGAGGCTTTCTCAGGACCTGAACCTGCGTTGGGTCTGCCTGCTTCTGTGGTTAGGTCATCCATTGATACTTGGGTTTCTCGTGAACACGAGCGTCGGTGGCGAGACTGTGCTGGATGTAGGCAGACCAAACGACTGCGTCCGGACATCTGCAAAAGGTCTGCGTCTTTCCTTCTATCCCTTAGGAGAATGGACTGCAGGCTGCTTGTGGGCGTCCTTTCGGGCCACCAAGCTTTTGCCAAACACTTAAATGTGTTGGGCTTGAGCAACACCACTATCTGTCCTGCTTGTGGAGAGGACGATGATACAGCGGAGCACTTCCTCTGTAGCTGTCCCGCCTTTGCTCGCATCAGGTGGCGGACCTTTGGGGCTGATGTGGTGAGTGCCGAACATCTAAGCTCTTCATCACTGAAGCTCCTTCTCATCTTTCTTCGAAAGACGGGAAAACTAAGTACAGTAATGTAAGGTGTCTGTTTGGCAGTACAATGGACCTGTAGTTTGTGTCTGAGTGCTCCATCGGATAGTAACAACCTCCGACAAAAAAAAAAAAAAAAAAAAAAAAAAAGTCATTAAGTTTAACACGATCTATGGCAAAGAATTTCAGGGATCAGTGTCAACAATGAATGATGATATCTGGCATAACTTAAATAAAAGCGTATAATTGCGTTTTGATTTCGAATCAAGTGGAAAGTAGGTACAATTTTATGCTGCTTAGGTTTCAAAGCGAATTGGGACAATTATTATAATATTGCAGGTAGATTAGTTATCTGTGTTTCTCTTTTAAACGCTTATTACCATACACCAATATTTGAACTAGCTTGGTTGTCAAAGTGCTGCTAA
This sequence comes from Cheilosia impressa, assembly GCA_948293265.1. NCBI lineage: Eukaryota > Metazoa > Arthropoda > Insecta > Diptera > Syrphidae > Cheilosia > Cheilosia impressa. The sequence continues at coordinate 15,209,943 of OX411883.1, forward strand.
ACAAGCGTCTGCTATAAAAAGGGTCTTTACATGACAATTCCTGAAATTACCAACTTATGGGTAATGTAGATTCATTATATGTACAACCTTTGTCGGATTTAATCTCATCTTTTGTGGTCACCATCTCTTGTTTCTGTTGACATTCGTGCGATTGGAATATGCGTAGCCTTTGATACTTTTCTAAGCGTTTTCCATTCACTGGTTAGATTTTATATTAAAACATTCAAAATGGTCGCCCAGATTGACTTCTTAACATTTGCATATACATAATTAACAAAAATTGATTAAACCGATGCAATGCGTTCATTTGCAGTTGAAAAATTTCACGAAAACGTAAACAAACTCCACTAGTTGTCAAACTCAAACGCACTTGTATTGGTAAATCTGAAGCAACTCTGAGAAAAAATCCAGATTCGCAAAAGAGCATAGAGCAAAAAAGTGCTCTGCCACATACGAATAGGTATATCTGTCACCGCAGTGGCATTTGTAATTTATTGAAAAATTTCCAAAAGTAGTCACTATTCGGTGACATAAAGTTATATTGGACTTCTTGTTGTTCTACTACTCCTCCAGAGTACAAAGTTCGCCTTTTACTTGGAACAATGCTTACGAAAATAAGCTTGTCGCCGGGCTTGATTTATGCCACACAACATACTGAAGATTCGAAACGGTCGATGAACTTTCACAAAGCTGACAGCCTACATTGAATATAACGATACATTTGTGGAATGAATGCCATCAGCAAAGAGGTGACCAATTCGATAGCAAAACAACCAGAGATTGCGAATAGCTTAAAAGGATTATTCGTTATTAGAAAGACTCACTTTTCTTCGTCAATCTGACTCGACTGAGCTGGTACACTGTACAGTCAGATTGACAAAGAAAAGAGGGTCAATTTGTTCAAGACCTCATACAGTATTATTTAACAGAATGGACGCACTTAAATTATTCCATAATGAAAGTAGTTTAACAGTCCAGAAATCTGATTTTGCCTGGGAGGCGTATGATTAAATTGATAATAGCGCTCGGAGAAGTTTTCCACTTGTCTGGACGGACAATGACAATATATAGCATGTGACTATGTGAGCATATGCCAACTTGAGCAGATGCTTTCGTACGATGTTTTGCTTGGTGATTCGAGGTCGTCTCAACCACCGATTACAATTTAACTCGATTTGTCTATCGTTTTATTTAATAATGTCATATTTGATTAACGTATAGAGTAGCTCAACAAGTAGGTGTCTAAATCTAAACATTCGCTCAGCCTGCAATTATGTTGGTTTACCTGTAGGTACCTATACCCGATATATGTATGTAGTGTAGATTCGAGTTAATTGCTATATTGAAGGAGAGCAATTCAACGCATCCTTAAAAAGGTGGATTGTAAGAAAGCATATGCACCTTTAGCCGAAGGAAGATGTTCAACATCTCGTTGTTCTGTTTTAGATATTTACCCTTTTGGTGAAAGACCGCTTGCATTCAACCGATTTTCAAAAATATTGGCCCCCCCATTGTTATCCACGGTAATGGAAATGAAATAAAGCATTTGGAAAATATTATACTATTTCTGTGAGTCCACAGATTAGTATGTCAGCGGCGGAATTTCGCAGCAGTTCGTTTTACTGAAGGCCTAGAAAACGAACACCAAGAAAAAATAAGAGCGAATGACGTTTTTATGTTCGATACAGACACACGAAGTCTAATGTCGTTTTCGAATGGGATTAGATTTTGCTCTCCGATTTCAGATGTTTCGTGTCCAATGGAACATAAAACGAAATTTTTCCTTCTTAGCATTTGTGGTGGTGCGTGTTTTAAAAGTCACCTGTTCCTAAATTGTAATTTGTGTTTATAAAAATCTATTCAATTTATGTTGATATACATTGCAGCGGCGAAATGTAAATGTTTCTCTATTTTTCACAGACTTGTCGTCTGTAAAAACGTAAAATACACACTTCAAAGTTTGACAAATGCAAAAGGTTTTGGTGTTAGTGAAAGTAGGTGTAAACCTCGCTCAGAAATCGAGTTTCGCAAAATTACTCTGACTCTGAAAAAAGTGTTTTCTTTCGCGGCCAATGGAACATAAAATCTGACAGAAAGCGAAAAGCTGCTCTAAATCTGAAAAGTGCTTTTTCTGTCCCAATGGAAAACGAAATAAAATCTGAAAGCGAACCTGAAGAAGCAAAATCGAATTGCACATTATAAGTTGCTGATCATGGGTGGCCTTCCATATATAATTTATTGACATGACAGATTCTACGGGCTGAGCACTAAAACTATGGGCGTGTTTTTTTGAGCTTCGATCTCAGCAAAGCAAAGTAAAGTAGGATTTTCAGCACGCTGAGATCGAAGTTTAAAAAAAACAGGCCTTATGGTAGGTATAATAACGACAGCGAGTAATGTGTCAAAATGTCACTTTTTTGGTTGCAAGGGATTCCACTCCACCGGAATGCATTGGAATTCAATGTGGTGTTCCATAAGAACACATTTTATCGCAAATGCTGTCCAGTAAGGACAGTCCGGTCCTGTTTACATCTGCTGAAAGCGAAAGATTTCGATGTCCTCTTAAAACGCATCTCAAATGCGTAGATTATGTATGTACACTAACAAAATTTAGAGGAAGGAAGTGGAGAGGAAGGCAAATGTCGTTGACCGGAAAGGTTACTGCTAGCTACAAAGATTAACTCAAGGCAGTGGATCGGATACACACTTTGAAAATGCGACACTTTCATACCTAAACCTGCTATGCAATCGAACCCGTGACTAAAGATGGAAGAAGAACGAGAAATACTTGATGCGCAGGACAGTTGTTGACGAGCTGTCTGGAAAACAGCAGATCGCCCAACTAAATACTTATTCTAAGATGCCCTTGCACACCTTCCTTAAATTATGAAAAATTCTTTAAAGCAGAAGGCTCTGCAAAGAGTTCAGTGACTACAGCAAAGAAAAACAGAATAAGTAACTGTTGTTGTGCTTAATTTGTTCGCCCCCAACAATAATTAGTTCACTTGCCGACGATGGTATGTCTATCGGTATAAGGCCTTCGTAAAACTGTCCATAAATCTGATGCTGCTGCAGATGTACCATTTGAGGAGTTGCGATTGCAGCAACTGGCGTCATGCTCGCAATGGAAACTTACCAAGTCACCCCGAACAAACGCATCTGATTAATAAATACAAATAATGATCAACATAATTAAGTGCGACGGCCCCATCAGTAGCATCAGTACCCCTCTTGACCGGTACAATAGTTCAGTCACGACGACAAGAAATGTTCCATGCTTTCCATTCCAGCAAAATGCTGCCCATTCAAAATCGCCCACTCAGTCATGCGTTCCGCTAAATGGCCTCCTATTAGAAGCAGTCGCCGCGCTTTGTCATTCAAAAATCTACCCTCTCTACAAACTGAAAATTCTACTATATAAACCCCGATCGCAGCATTCTCTGTTATCACACAGTTTTGATCAATCAACGCTTACACATCACAATCACAATAATACATCTACTTGAAAATGAAGTACACAATTTTCGGAATCCTTTTCGCTTTGTTTGCATTCGTAATTTAAAATCTGCGTCCGCATATTTTCGAACGCTTTATTATAATTATTTCCGATTTCAGACATCTGCCACAGAGTACAAAATCAGGACCCAGGAGGATCTGGCGAATGTTCGCAAGGAATGTGTGGTGGCCAAGAAAGTGACCCCCGAACAGGTGGAAAAGTACAAAAAGTTCGAGTTCACTGATGACGAGAAGACGCGCTGCTACATCGAGTGCATCTTTGATAAGTTTGGACTGTTCAACCCCAAGACTGGTTTCCAAGTGGAGAATCTGGTAAAGCAATTGGGACAGAATCGCACTCAGACCGAGGTCAAGGCTGAGATTGAGAAATGTGTCGACAAGAACGAACAAGGCAGCGACTCCTGCTCATGGGTGTTCCGTGGATTCAAGTGCTTCATTAGCAAGAACTTGCCCCTTGTTCAACAGAGCTTAAAGGCCAATTAAAGGCTTTGCATTTTTTTTTCGCAGCGCTTGAGCTGAAGATAAGCTGATTTATATATCACGGATTTTAACTGTATATAAATAAATCTAAATTTCGCTTAAAAAATGTGCCAGTTGTTTGCTTTCTCTGTTATTTTGATCCTGGGGTATAGATAAAAGTTTTTGGCAGTGATTCAAATTCGAATAAGCTGGAGCAGAAAATTCCACACCATTGCCAAGAAGGGTCGGGAGTGCTAGTCAGTAAATATCAGTGGTTAGGTGTTGCAGCCATAAGGTAGCATCTGACTTTCATCACACAAAGTGTGCTTTGTTTACCTCCCTATTTGGTACACATCAGGTACACTGCCCTCGTCACTCCTGACTTGATAAGCTCATAACCCCAATATTTGAGCTAGGAGATTTGCTCACTCTTCTTTTGCAATATCGCAATGCTCTCTCGGAGATGACTTACGCACGAATATCAGTAGGCAAACATGATCACTTGATTCAATTAACGGTGGCTTTAACAATCAGACAAAAGTTCTCATATCATTGCATTAGGTTACTGACTCCAACATGCGCCTGATTCGCTGAAGGGCCCCAGAAAGAGTGGGTCTGTGTGGGGTTTGTGTAGGCGTCCAGAGCCACGTTAAAAACAACTGGGTACGAAATCTTGGATAGGACCGACCCGCAAAAAAAGGAGTGTATTACGTTAAATTTTGGAACCCTACAAAACTCCTAGGTCGAACTTGATGTTGTTGATGTTGCCGACACTGCTCGAAATAGTTACCAGGGAATGGTATCAAGTCCTACTGTGTTGATTTTGCAATGTTCCTTTGTATATACATTATACAAAGGATGTTCTTAAGATTAAGAGCATTCGATTCTGCGTCGTTGTTTGCGGCGAGTTTATCTAAAAATTCCAAGCGTCACATGTATCGCTGACAAGTTGCCAAAAAGCCATTCGAAAGAACAAAATACAAATTTTAAGCGGAAGTTTATGCGATGGGGGAACGATTATGTTAATTTTATGAGGATGATTGTGATGGTAAAGAAGAATTGCCTCACAGCCTAATATTTTTCTATAAACTGTCCCACTCATCTAAAGACTTAACAGGTGACTGTATACCTACAAGCTCTTTTGGCGATTCTGTAGACTGTTGTGCTCACACCGATCACAGTTCGCTGCTTAGGTATATAGGAGTGCCTTTTATCGAAATGAATTTTCAATTCTTCATAGGTGGTTCGCTATGCACACGTATACCCTTGTGTGAGGCGCTTCATTGATTGTATTTATTTAGAGTAAAAGTCATTATTTTATCATGAACTTAATTGTTAAGCAGTCAATTCAAAAATAAAATTGCAATGCGATGCGGACCGAGGAAAAGAAAGATGAAGAAATGTGACTGTGATTGGGCATATTAAAAAAAACCTATAGTTCCCTTAGTCGACTAGATGGATCTGGATCTGGACTAGGTGTACCTTGAAGCTTCAACGCAAAAACTACTTTGGTCGATACCGCTTTTCCTACATCATATACAAGTACATATACGAAGTGTCAACTTAGCACTCCGTCACGAAATTTTTGCCGAGATTCGTCGGCTACCCGTCCATGGACATCAACGGAAAAAAACTGTTCTTGCGATCGCTCTTGGCCAATCAAAACTGAAACGCATCATGTCAGCCAGCTGTCAGACTTTCTAAACTAGATATTTGAACGTCCTCATTGGCCGCATTCAAGAGTCTAGTTATCTTAAGTCGACTAGATTGGTCTGGATGATATGCGACCTGAACGCAAAAACTAGATTGGTCGGGAACGTCACTTTTTCTGCGTCAGCTACATATAAGAACTGTCAACTTAGTACTCAGTTACAAATTCTTTGACTAGATTCGTCGGCTACCCCTCCATAAACGTCAACTGAAACAGCTGCTCTCATGACCGATTTCGACCAATCAAAACCGAGATTCACTTAGTGAGAGAGCTGTCAGACTTACTAAACTAGATACTTGAACGTCCCCATTGCTTCATGCTGAATACAAATAGATCTAAGTGCGTATTTGTTAAAATGCTATAGATATTTACAACATCACGAACTCGTATTTTTGAACGAGATGGGACAGAGAGATCCGTTTCTCGGCAGTCAATTTTAATAAAGTCGTAAGAATGAAATCGCAAATCAGACATCCAAGTGTCATGAATGATATAGGTACCCATAATTAGAGATGTAACGCGGAAATAAACACAGCATTTCTGCAACCTTGAAAACGTTTCCATTTCTGATTTAAAACTTAAAACTTGTCAAATGAGAGTTATAATAATTAGTCCAAGGAAACTAAACCAACAATTCATAAATCAATTGTACGAAATAGATATATAAAATAATTTTCCACTCATCACTTCCGGAAGCCATTTTGTTTTATAGAAAAGCAAATTTATCTTCGTCATCGCTAATAAAATATTAACATGCAGTATGCAGAGCTATCCCATAATTCCTATCACGTAAACAAGATGGCCGACCAAAATACGTGTCACTTATTTTTGCGTTTTACGTAGTGCTGTCCCTTTCAGTCAGATGGCTGTTTAGTATTGGGAATCCTCTTTATCTTCCGTCTGATGCTGTAAATGCAGCATAATCTATATCCCGAGTTTGTCATTTAAACAATCTTAAGTTATTGTAGGTTAGGTAAGTACCTATTGTAGACCATAACAAGAGCAAAGTTTCACATTTCAAATACTTTACACAAAAAAACACCAAACGATTTCTTTACTGACAGACAACTCATGAATTCATGACAGGAATCGTTAGTGATAAACTCATTGACTTATTATATAGTATATTGTATTATATTAGTATGTCTATGGATAAACTGATCTCCTGATGTATATTTCTGTTCATACTCCAGAAAAATTATTTTGCCAACAAAGAAAGTTCTCAATGAGCAGCGAAAATGCAAACGCACAATCATCCCCACCACAATTTTTCAATTTTTGTCTTTTTTTTTCTGGTGTCTGGCTCTGGATGGAAACACCAACTCACTTAACTCGCACAGTGTTCAAGTGATTACTGCTTAAGAGCAGCACAAAAGGCAGTGCAATTTAAATTTGTCAATGGAATCTCAAATTTTCGGTATAAAACCCATTCGCACTATGTTTCATAAATCAGTGATCTGCGAGAAGCCGTCAAATCATAACCAGCAAAATGAAATACGTATTGTGCATCTTACTCGCCGTTGTAGCTGTGGTAAGCAATCTTTGTGAAGGGACAGTATTTAAATTAACCCACCTCTTTCAATAGATAACGGCTAATGAGTTTTCGGTAAAAAACAAGACAGACCTCATAAAATTTCGAAAGGAATGCGCCAAATCAACAAATGTGACCGCCGAACTAATAGAAAAGTACAAGAAATTCGATTTTCCCGATGAGGATGCAACGCGTTGCTATATTGAGTGTATTTTTAACAAATTTGGGCTTTTTAACGCTGAGGGCGGATTTCAGTTGGAAAATCTGGTGAAGCAATTGGGACAGGACAACGACAAGGTGGAAGTGAGGACAGAAATCGAGAAATGTGTCGATAAGAACGAACAGAGCAGTGACTCCTGCTCTTGGGTATTTCGTGGATTTAAATGTTTTCTCAGCAAAAATCTATCGCTTGTAAATAGGAGGCTTATTTAAGACCAATTGTTGTTTCTTAGTTTTTTAAATAGTAAGTATTTGAAGGAGGCAGTGCGGTCCAACAACTTCTTAAACAACATTTCAGACAAAAACCCCGAGGGCCGTATATATTTTCAGTCCCTGAGACGGGGGTGGCAAGGCAATGGCCTTAAAAATAAAATAGAATGGGTCGGCATTCTGTGAGGAGAAATGTTGAAACGTTTTCGTTAGCACGAATGATTTACTTCTGTGAAAATAATTCGTGAGCTCGAAAACGTTTCAAAGTTTCGCCTTACAGAATCTGACACCAGGGGTTATATCTCAAAATATGTAACTACACACATAAAACAAATAAAATAGCCTGGGGCCAGATTCTGTAAGGCGAAACGATCAAACGTTTTCTTTTGCACGAATGGTTTGCCCTATGTTACACAAGCAAATTTCTTCGTGCAGACGAAAACGGTTGAACGTGTCGCCTTACAGAATGCCAACCCTCTGGGGGGTTATTCCCAAATGCGCGGCGGATCGCTTTTAATGGCGGATTTGAATTTTTGTATTTCCAAAAGCGATTCGCTTTCCATTCGACCATATCATTGCATTGAAAGCGATAGGTGTTTAGGTGACGGATTGCTAGCGGATTGTTTACGGACCTAATAAAAATGTAAGCAACAATAAAAACAAGAAGTTTAAACATTTCTGTGCACAAAAAATATCTTATTAATTGAATTTATTATATACATATACTTTTTAATAAACGAGTCACAAACATATTTCCGTACAACAATTTGCTGCACTTGTTGAATTTTTAGAAGATAACAGTGGACTAGCGAAGGGCATTCTTAATTCTCTGCATACGAATATAAACCGATTGAATAGATTTAATTATTTTTATTCAAAACAAAATCCGAAACTTTCACAATCAGCAACAACAAGACAACAAAAAATTGTTGTGTCGGGAATCAGCTGTCAAATATTTGGAAAAATAAATGGAAAATTGGAAGTCAGAATGGAAATAACTGGAAAGCTTTGGGAAGGATAATTTTCGCCCCGTTCGCATTTGAGAATAAGCAAAAGCGAACACGGTCGAAATTAAGGTATCGCTTTTGATACGATCCGCCGCGCATTTGGGAATAACCCACCTGGAATAGCTTCTCAATTTGCCCGTTCGTATGCTCAGCATAAAACATCGTTGTCGTTTGTACTAGAGTACTTATAGTAGTTTTGTACTACAAAACAGTCGTCCGTACCACGCTTGTCTTAATTTTTACTACCCAAGTATGCAACAAAATAGACAAGCAATGTTACCTTACCTTTCCGCTAGATATGTCACAAAGAATTTTCGCGCTAATACCGAATATTCGGCCTCGCTCTAGGCCGAATGTTCTTCAAAAAAAGGTAAAGGTAGGACACTATGTGCTACGTGACAGTTTTCGGAATATTGCATTATGGCTACTGCTATGGAGCAGTTTCCGACAACGGCAAAGTTTGCCTGGGCCGAGTTTGATGTCGTTTTCCATTGCGACAAAAAAAAAACACTTTTTAGAGATTCAGAGCAGAGTACTAGTGCGCACTAGGGCTCACGTCAAACAAACCTATTAGGACAGAGTACTTTAGCACTGGCTGTCAGCGTATGCGACGGATTCTATGGGACTGCACAACACAGCATAATCTTCGATCAGTTGGTGTAACGTCATTGTCATGTCATGTTATGGTATTTTTTTTTGTTTTTTTTTTACATGTCACATTTAAATTGACAAACCACCGATAGGACAACAAAATGGCGGAATTTCTTATATCGACTAGAATGGTTTGGATAAGATGTAACCTGAACGCAAAACCTATATTGGTCGGGAACGTCACTTTTCCTACGTCAGCCTCATATGAAAACTGTCAACTTAATACTCAAGCCCGTATGACACTACATTTTTTTACACTTTTAAAATTAAACTAGAGCAGTACGAAACATAAGAACGAAAATTCCCGATAGGTGTGTACGCACCACACCAACTTCATTAATGTAGATACGTCATTCAGCTGCTGGCAGCTTCTTTTTGACATTTCAAGATTATTTGAAAATAAATTCGTTTGGAAATTTGCGGTTGCTTTGCAAACAATTGCTACCCCTTTCGTAATACACTTTTGGTCTCTTTTACGCACCGCTGACTTCTCAGCATTAAAAAAAATGAGGAAAAAATGTAGTGTCATACTGGCTTCAGTAGCGAATTTCTTGACTAGATTCGTCGGCTACCCTTCCATAAACGTCAACGGTCAACTGAAACAGCTGCTCATATGACCGATTTCCCCCAATCAAAACCGAGATACATCTAGTCAGACAGCTGTAAGACTTACTAAACTATAGACATTTGTTTACCGCTAGAGTTCTAAAATACAATATAATATATGGTGTTTTTCGCTAGATACTTATCTCAGGAAAATTGATGACAAAAGGCACTTACTCGTACACTGTCTCGGCAAAGCAGGAAAGCATTGTCGTCCATCCGCAGGATACAAAATTAAAACAAAATTAAAACAACAAACAACGTATGGTAAGGGGGGAGGGAAAAATGAATGGAAAAATAAAAACAAGGATTGATTGTAATGTACAATGTAAGTATATTTTTAAACATAATGATTGCTCTGCAAATAAAACAGTCACACTTGTTTGAATAATATTTATTATTTCTTCATTTTTATCATTAGTTTTTAGCATTTTGTTTTATATAACTATTATTTATATACGTTTAAATAGGGTTTTTTTCTGATTTTTTCCTTGTTTTGCGTTTGTTTTCTTTTGTGTTGGGTTTTTTACTTCTTTTGTTTTTTTCTTGTTATTATTTTTTTAATCGTCTCCTCCCTTTTTTGTTCCACCATTATCATTTTTTATCTTTTTGTTTTTCCTCTCATATATATATTTTTTTCTTTTTTGCAATTCTTTGTTCTCTTCTTTTTGTCTTTTTTCTTCTTATTTCTTAAAATATTTTTTTACTTTTTTTATATATTTCCGACATTCAAAAAACATTATAGCTGAAATAATAAGCGCCCGTTAAATATATGCATACATATATATTTTTTAGTTTGTTTTCCTTTGTAATTTTCTTCGTTTTTTTTATATGAAATCTTTCATTTTATTTTTTTTCTTCTCATTTTCGTTCTTTTGTTGTTTTGTTTTGATTTATTATTTTGTTTAGTCTTTTTTTATTAATTAAGAAGACATATAATGTTTTTTGAACTATATATATATTTTTTCTTTTCAATAAAAATCTGAAATAAATTGATTTTGTTAAAATTAAAAGTGTAAATATCTTAACGACTAACATGCAAGCTGAATTTTGTGGAGGTGAATTTAGTGTAAGTTCTCAATAATGTGTTTCTTGTATAAACTAGAATAGAAGCGAACATAAAACTGTTTGTAAGAATGGAAGTGAAATAAAATTGAGCGGAACATGTTTTTTGTTTTTTTTTTGTAACTAATTCACTAAACAACTGGCACACTCATAGAACATACATAGATAAAATACGGAAAATCATAAATGGCACGAAAACAAAGAAAGAATGCAACTTAGAACGCTCTTCAAATGAAAGCAAAGTGGTGCTCGAAAAAGTGGTTGAATAAAATGTTTTGTTTTTTTTTTATTTCACCTAAAGTCTGTTTTTCCTTCATATTAATAAAAATCAGAGAATGTGATCTTCTGAAAAATTAAATAAGACAACATAACACCATTAATTGGTTGCTGATTTGTGGAAATGTTTTTTTTTTTTTTAAACACGATTATAGGCTACAAATTGTTGCTAGCTCTGGTCTAGGGGTGGTATTATCTATGTGAAATAGGGCTATCGCTGAATACGAAAGTCAGTAATTACTCCTTCGGAATGTCCGATACAATCAGCATAACTCTGAGATATTGAGACGAAATAAAAGGGGTTACTCTTCTTCTAACAACTGGCTTTAGAATGAATTAATTTGTATCCAATCCACTATTGTTGATCATGGCTGTTGAACAGTGCCAACAGCCAGTGTATTTGATATAATCCTGAATTGCTTTAATAATTCTGTCAGTAAAGTATCCAAGCCGATGGTCAACAACCTACGGGTGGCTTACGAATGAAGGTGATTGTCTGGAAAATATTTTTTTTTAGTTATTATTTTATGGACAGTTTTTATTGGGTTTTCAGAAGCTTGTTTCTAAATACGCTCCAGCTCAGTTTTTAGAGTCAATCGTTTCGTTTAAAAAAGTCTGATAAACCCTTAAACATATTGCACGATACTTATAATCCTATTTAGTGTCCAGGCTACATTTTCCGAATGACATAATATTAAATTACATTTTCTCCGCTGGTAAATGTTTGGAATTCGATGCCCTAACATTGACCACCGACTTTTTCCTATTTAAATCAAAAACGAATCCACAAACTTTGGTAAGTCCTTGCTTTTGTGATACAGGACGATAGTCCCCATAATCTAATAGTCGAAAGTTGTGGATATCTATAATCAGAGCTGTAAAATTCAACGTCAAAGCTCAAAACTGGTCAATGTTAATATAGTTGACGGAAAAATTATGCATTGTGATCCAAAAGAGATCATCCGAAAATCCACGAGTAATGCACGAGGAGCCATTACACCAGCTCAAAGTTACTGCATGGTGCGCTGTTCATGCTGGAGGAGTCATCGGGCCATTTTTTCGAGAACGCCGGTGGTCAAACGACAACAGTGGACGGTGCGCGCTATAGGGCCATGTAAACCGTGTTTTTTTCTGCCGCAATTGGACGAATTAGGACTGGAGGACATGTGGTTCCAACAGGACGGAGCTACGGCACACACTGCGCGAGCCACAACTGATATTTTGAAGGCGACGTTCCCAGGTCGCCTCATCTATCGTTTTGGGAGCCAAACAACATCGGATGACTTCTTTTCTTAATATAGTGTAAAGGTCAATGGTTTCAAAGCTGATGACCAGAATATTAATTTTGATTCCGATGTCTCGTAGAGAAACAGTCTAATACGTAGCCATCTAGTGTTGGTGTCCTTGTTACCCAATTGCTAAGGGGGGTCGAACCGCAACCTCTATCGAGTTATTCGTTCACGGAATTTGCATACGGGCCTAGCTCTCGCTGCTTCTTTCAAATTGTCTTGTGTGACAATCAGTAATCGTTAATGGAAACACAATTGCTCGTAAGCAATTCACCGCAAAATTGTGTTGACAGTGGCTATGGCAAAGCCACTCGAGGCACAGTCATTTGAAGCTCTGAAATATATTGAACAGTGTTTGTATTTTATCGCTTTCTTATATCACGCTACAGTAGGACATGATCATTTAGGAGTAAGAGAAAAATGGGTATACCCGAGTGTTCAGTTAGATTGAATATAATTTCCAAAATTTTAAACTTTGAAACTTCACTGACTCTGTTTGTTTAACTATTTCGATCTCCAGACATTTTGAAGTAGTGAGTATCTTTCAGGGAATGCGGACAATAATTATAGAAAAACTAACCTCACTTATTTATTGCATCATTTTTTAACTGGCGCACCTACGCCAATTTGTATTTTTTTGTTTCAATTTGAAAAAAAAACCCTGTTTGCATTAAAAACTGCCTTCGTATTCATTGACAGCCCTTTTTGAACTATACAAATATATTCCCCTGACACAATGAAACTAATAATAATAACAAAATAAACCAAACCTACAAAGAAAGTAAATAGCCTGCGAAGGTAGGAATTTTTGTCTGACAAGTTAATTGTATACATATAAGAGAGAATAACAACACATAGAAATATGTACAACACCAAACAATTAGAAAGAAAAATGATATGACACACGATACAGCTTCAGTGGCACTAAATTCAACAAACAAAATACCCTGTTAGATGACGTCGCCCCATTAAATTAACTAGGGAACCTGTTTTCATTCAGGCCTTGCAGTGTCCTTTGAAGATACTCGTACTGATAATACCCAATAGGGAAAAATGACACGTTAAATGACTGTCAATATTGACGGTAATTTAGTTCACTCTTTTCAGTGAACATTAAAAATAATTTCATTGGATGAAAGTTTTAATTTTGAAATTTGACCCAGATTTCTTGTAACGAGTTTGGTCATATGACAGAAATAATTTTGATATATTGAATGTTGAAGTCTGGCATTACACGCATTTTTTTTTTAAATTCAGAGTTCCCAATAACTTACAAAGAAAATTACACCTTACAATGTACAATATGTTTAACTTTGTACTTACTATTTTTAAAAAGTCATATTCATTGGTAAAGTAGGCAAAAAGAAAAAAACAACCAAGAAATATAGGCTTCTCGGGAGGAAATAGAAAATGCCCGAGAAGTGGGCGGATAAATCTAATAGGCGGTGCTACTACAGAGACAGCAGTCGCAAGTTCTACCACCTCTAGCGATTTTTAAAGGATCCAAGGCACGAACACGAGCATAGAGCGACGAGCACGGGAATTTCGTAAGTTCACAGTCGGTGATGAGGGATAAGTGTTCGGTAAATCTGGGGTCGAATCGCGTCATATGAGACGGAATGTTTTTGTTTCCAATGTAAGATGTATTTGGAACCAACTAAATTCTGTAAGGACATAATCTCATTAAAAGAACCTTTTGCCAACAACCTCATCAGCATCTGTAGTGCGACATTTGGCCGATCAATTCCAGGGGCCCTACTCTCTATTTCGTCCCATTCGAAATACATTTCCTTACGCTTTTACGCTTTTAAGTAGATGCTCTCTATTAACTTCGGAATTGTAGCTGCGGCATAAGTAAAAGGTGTTTTTATAGAGGTTGGTTTTTCGAATAGAGATAAAACTGACATTTTGTGGTCAAATCTGGCAACTCTAATGTCATTTATGTTCAGTTTGGTTTGCCATTTCATAATGAACAGGTCGACAAATGAACAACGCTTGCAAATCGTGCAAATTTATTTTGAAAATAATGGTCCAGTTCGCGAAGTTTACCGCAAACTCCGTTTATTTTATAATCGTCCATCAGAGCAATTAATTCGGTTAACCATGAATCGTTTTCGCACTACGTTTACTCTATGTAATAATACGCATCCGCAGAGACGTCGAACAGTGCGCAGCGAAGAATCAATTGCCGCTGTAGAGCAATGTGTTGAAGAGGACCCGAATGAATCGCTTCGCCACCGTGCACGGCAATTGGCCATGACAACCGACTATTTTGTTCCCGAATTGGATGGCATGGATGTGGATGAGATGTGGTTCCAACAAGACGGCGCTACATGCCACACAGCGCACGTCACAATCGATTTATTGAAGGAAACATTCGATGAGCGCATAATTTCGCGGAATGGACCTGTCAATCGGCCACCAAGATCGTGTGATTTGACACCATTGGATTATTTTCTTTGGGGATATGTGCTCGCCTACGCCAACAAACCAGAAACGTTAGGGGACTTGGAAGCCAACATTCGTGGCGTTATTGCCGACATACAGCCCCAAATGTTCGAAAAAGTGGTTGAAAATTGGACCTCTAGACTTGGCTTTATTCGAACCAGCCGCGGCGGCCACATGTCTGAAATCATATTTAAACATTAATGGCATAAAATTATCCTTCCGATAAAGCCAAATTGATGGACATTAAAACCATTTTCTTGTGTTTTATTTCAATTCGAAGTTCTATACCTCTAAAAAAAACACCCTTTAGCTATATTTCATTCCACTTTCGAAATACAGAGTAGAAAAGGTTCGTTTTCGAAAAATTTTACTTTCGAAACGAGATACAGAGTAGAGCAAAACACTTCTTTTAGTTAGCTCAAAATGAAATAAATGTTCTCAGAACCAATCGGTCGAGTTTTACTTTTTGGGTAAATAGATGGCGCCCACGATTTGGTTTGATTTGTCCGTAAATATCGGCCAATTATTAAACTTCAAACTATATATAGCTGTTTCGTACCACCGACAACAAATTTCAATGATAAAAACATGTATCCAGGGGGCAGGTTCCGTATAACAATAATCGTCGGGACGATATCGTTTTTAAAACTTTGATGACCATTATGAAGGTAAACTCTGCCCGAATTTGTTTCAAATCGTCAGCTTTCACTAGATTTCTGGAAAATAAACTGGATTAAGGTATCAAACTCGTAATTTTAGCACTTAGTTGCTACTTTTGGAGGTCTACTGTTCGTAGACGTAATTAGTGCTCAGTATATAAACTATGTGATTGTGCCAAATGCCATGAAACAAAGACGAAATTTGTTACGTTACTGTCGCATGTGAGCTTTAAAATTTTGTTGCACCAATTTGTACAGCAATTAAAGGCGTCACAAATTGGGCCTGTAACATTTGTGTAACCAACCAAAAAGGGGCGCAGAACCATCTTTGTTTCGTCAAACACTCAAGATGGCCCATATGTCTTTTATGGTGAATGCTGGATAAATAAAAACCATTGAAGTTGAGAATAAAACCACACTGTGGGCAGCCATTGTTTAAAAGTCCACTTACCTCGACGTTAAAACCCACTGCCTAAGAAAGTGATGTGAAAGGCGATTAAAGCTATTGTTGCCGAAGCTTTAACAATCTATTTTCACGAAAATGTTGGTTTAATATTTGCACTGTGACCTGACATAAATTTTGAGGTGATTGCCGTTAAAACGCTAAGACTTTGAGGCAGCACCTTTAAAGATGTACAAATAAATGGAGTCATTCAAAAAAATTGCTTCATAACCCCCTATGCTCTTATCCTCTTAACTTGTTGCTGTTTCAAAACTCTTTCTGACTTTTCGTTTCAGGCTCGTCGATACGTTAACAACTTGCCAGTATCGCTCTAAAGGGCAAGGTATGCAATGTGACCGTTAATACTTTGAGACACTACCTTCTCCTTTCGAGGATGATTGCCCAGATAAGATTCTCATTTTAAAAAGTGTACCCAATCAAAAGGGTAAGAGAGATCTCCATCTCGGTATACCACCAACGAACCACGCCGACCCTCTAAGGCGAAAGGCCAATCACACTCGCGAGTAGTCCTGTCACTGTAAATATTCGAGCCACCTATAAAGAATCAGTGGTTTTACACTGTGAAAAGTGACAAGCAGAATTAAAATTTGCTAAAACACAAAAGTATTACAACGAAGCCGTAACATACCGTGGAGGGCAAACGTGGTGGGCGCCAAACTATCAAGAAATTGGGAGAGAAAGTTAAAGAAAAGCAAAGCACGATCAGTAGTCATGTAAATCTAATCAAAAACTAGAAATTAGTCAAAGCATTTATAAAATCTAAAAGCACATGGTTCAATTGCACGGTGAGTTAGTTCATATACTGCCCCATCAATAGATTTTGTTGGAAAATGCAGCAGCACTTGGAGCCACTTTATGAAATACAATCTAAAAGTGCTTCGTACTTACTTTCGTCTCGAGCATCGCGGTCTGTAATTTGACTCGGATAACTTCGAGTAAGCGATTCCCCTCACTGGTATTACGGGAATGTGATTACAGACCTATAGTCAGTTGCTGCTGCACCAGCTTCCATGTTTCTACTTAAATTTGGTTTAAGTGCACTGTGGATATTGTTTTTAGGCGCATTTCATTTTACTCAGCAATCCGAGTCACATTGTTGCCAAAGGAAACATGCCCCTCGGAATTTATTGGGCACCCAACAACGGATTTGCCTAGATACCTTCCAAAAATATGCATTATTACTGTATTACTCAAGTGGGCAACACTTTTATTTACATAACGAACCTTACAGTCGTACTTCACAAAACAATTTTCCAAGCCTTTGGCTACTTAAACACTGAATGCAAAACCTCCACCAGTTGTTCGCTCTAAATACCTACAATCCGTATTAAATATGACTTTCCTTCAACATAGCAAATACCTGTTGCCCTGATTTAGAGTTTCTCAGGTATGTACAAATCTTCTCCTAAATAATGAACAAAACAAACATACATGCAAGTCTACGCTATCCACAATGAGCTATACACACATTTCTACCGGTGATGATGACTTATCGGCAGACTCTAAGAAACTACTAATGGTAAATGAGATTAAGAGACCCGCCCGATGAAGTAGCAATAACTTTTTTTTTTCTCTTCTTTTGCTTACGTTCGCAGACAAAATTAAGACAAAAAAAAAAACTGAACAAAAAAAGAAAGTGAACAGACACTTACCTTAAAAATAAGAAGGAAAAAGCAATAATCAGTAAGGTGCGTAATAGTTTGCCCTGCCACGGTAACCCCTTCTAAAACGAAAGTTTAAGAAAGAAAAATGGAAAAATGGAATTAGTTTTAAGGACAAATTTATTTCATACATCCTAAATTACATTGGCCGTCTGGTGCCTCGGAAGGTACTGTGACAGCATGCACGGGATACTCGGGCGCCTCTGCCTCGGAAGCTGCCGCGGGCGAAGCGGTTGGTCGTTGATAGTCCGGGGCGATTTGTTCGCTTCGACATAACCTTAAATGAAAACAAATCAAACGAAATGGATTAATACATGATGACAATTGGTTGTTTGGTATTTTGTGTACAAATTCAAGTTAATTGACGTCAGTAAGTTGCAGCGATGGTAGGTGAATTTTTTTAAGGAGACAGCAGTTCATGATAGAGAGTAGGTAGTGTGGTACCGATATTAAGCAAGTAGATGTTCAGTATAATTCGAAAAACCACTGTGAATTGTTACGCATTCACGACATGTTGGGTAAGCTTATTGAGAACATCAATCTTTACAAAAAAAAATTAACACCCCAACATAAACTCTCATTGTCGCTGATTATATGAAAAATGCATACACCACGTTTCCATATCCTCAAGTTCGAGCTGACTGTGCAATAGCAGTAAGTGAATGTCAGCACACAACGTTTTTTTTTTTTTTGTTTTAAAAAATGTCAAAATTCAAAGAGTAGGAATAAAAATTGTTCGCTGTCAGAATTAAAACTACAAAAACGGTTCTACCCAAAAAGCAAGAACCTGAGTTGAGTTGATTATTTGACAGATTTGAATGCGGAAGTTTACCCCATAGACTTATTTTATATAGACTGCTAGTAGCCAACTTCGCGTTGGTTCCGGAATAAATTGAAAACATATTATTAGAAGCAGAAATAAAGTAGGTCTTATGAGCTTCATTTTTAAGCATGAGGAATATAAAAATAACTTTTTAAAATGCATACATTAAAGACAAAAAAAAGAAGCTTAGAACACATTTCGTCTTAGATACAAGGTGGGCCAAAAGAAGTCATCCGATGTTGTTTGGCTCATTTTGCCGATATCATCCTCTCGCCTTGACCAATAAAATTTCTAAAGGTTCAAATAAACATTATCAAAAAACAGAATCGAAGTTTTTCATTTAGAAATAAAATGAGAGCCAAACAACATCGGATGTCTTCCTTTGGCCCAAGTTGAACAAGGAAGTAAGTTTATTCAAGACTGTTCTTTATTTGTAAAACTCGGAGGGAATTCCATCCGAGGCAATTGCAGCCTTTCCATATGAGGGAACTGCAGCTTTTCCTACATCTTCCAGAGTAGTTATGAATCTATCCAAAATATCGTTTGGAATTTTGTAAAACTACCACAAAACTTTGTTTGATTGAAATGCATACATATGTGCAAAAGTGGTAGGTATTGCATATTTATAAATGTAAAACAACAGAAAACCTCATTCGCCATCAATATACGAAAATTGTGCAAATTTATGGGGTTACATTACTTTATTTTTATTCCAATTTGTTGTTTATATCCATTATAAACAATTTGAACTACCAACTTTTCGATGCGACATCTATTGTAAAACATTCCGCTTCAATTTGAATTTCAACTGTTTTATTTAGCAAATTTACTATCACCCGATAGGTGTCCCTAGCATTGTATGGAGAAATCCAAGATTGCTGGCAGTTTGTTACACTTTTTATTCGCTTTTAACCAAGAACGTCATTTTTGGGCTGTGCTTGTATGGAACTGACATTTTACTAGCAGGCCGATTAAAACAAAAATTCTTGCGTCAAATCGTTGGCTCTCTCGATTGGTTTTTCTTTTACAAGATATATAGCAGTTGGCAAGGGAAAGTTTGCTTAATCATTTAAATTAAAAAAAAAAAACTGACAAAAACAAAGTACATAGTTCCTTCATTTGACTATAACCCATAGGACTATAGGTCCAACTTAATGCAACCGTTAGATTATTGGTCTTTCAGGCTCTCACCTCGTCTCATGAGATTTGGGTATTGACCACAAGAATGAGGTCGCGGATACACACTGCATGAGTAGGATTTTCCTCTGCCATATAGCTAGCGACTAGCAATAGCAGAGTGGAAAAAGGGAATGTACTTTAACCAAGAAATGTGAAACGTACCTATTTATTGAATGATAACAAGAAAAGATTTAACAACTCAAATTAGAACAAAGGCCACTTTGAAAGCATACAGTCCGCGATGGATAAGACATTTTAAAATCAAAAAAAAAAAACATTTCTTATATTAGCTATCCGAGTGTTAAGCATGATGTATTCATATTAAAAACAAAGTGACACTTTGTTTGGTGGGGTGGTTTGATGTTTCTTGTATCTGCCGTGAACTGTACCATGAAATAAAATACAATGCAATTAAATGCGAAACCCACCAATTGACTTAATTGCACTCCCAAAATGAAATACAGTTTGTCAACGACTCCAATTTTCCAGACCAAATCAAGTCAATCAGTTTTTTTTTAACAGAATGCTGCCCGTTAACTTCCATGGTTGAATCCTTTAACTTGGACTTCAAGAAGTAAAGCTTAGGTCCCACTTTTGATATATACACCTTCCAATTAATGCTTTAAATCTCAAAAAAGGAATTGCGGTTACAGTGGATTCGTTCAAATAATTCGTTCTGAAAAGTGTTTCTGTGAATTGCAGTTTTCATGCGCTAGCAACCAGAAGCTATACTATTTTATTGAAGGTTTCTTTTTTGGAAGGTAAATGTAAACAATCACATGACTTGAAACACATTTTCCTAACCTAATTCAATTTTATTTGATTTAACGAAATTAAATGCGATATCTGCTAAAACCCAATTTAAACCATTTACAATTGTTTTCGTGATATAAGCGTTCAAAATGTGCGTAGTTTTTGGTTCCAGTTTAACCGACGTTAAAAAACTTTCGCCAGCCTTGCACTTCAACAAATTTTGTTTTCTGCGAACTTTTCATTTGTCAGAAATTAATTGCATTTTCATGTTAAACAAAAATTGCTTGCAAACATTTTCTGCTCAAAAAAATGCCAACCGGAAAATTGAACGCCGCACACACATACAAACTGTGAATATGAAGAACCCCCACTTTTCGTTCAATGGAATACATAAAACGCTGCTTCTCTTGCACGTTATAGGTATATAGCTGACATTTTTTTTTTTTGCAGGGAAACCTTTTCTCCACCCAAGTCCCACTCCCACCCCAACCAATTCTAAATTTATCACATAAGACATGGGAAATGGGATAAAAATGGCAAATGCATTTTATTTGATCAATCAATAAACAACTCTTACCTTTATTTGTCTGCCACGAAACAGAGTTTCATTCATAGCCAGGGCGGTCTCCACAAACTCCTTCGAGCCAAATTCGATATAGGCAAAGCCCTTGGGATGGCCGTCAGCCTTATTACATAATATTGTTACGCGATTAATAGTTCCACACCCATGAAAATGAGATTCCAGCTCCTCGGCCGAAGCCCCATAATCGACATTGCCCACATAGACTGACCTAGTATCGATTTCTTGTTTCTCTTCTATGGACAGAGGCACTGTAGCGATGCCAGTATTTGAGCCGGCCATTTGCTTATCAACTTCCGTTTGCATTTGCTTAATTTTTTCAGCTTCTTCTTCCATTTCTTTAACACGAGCCTTAATTGCTTCTAATTCTGGGTCAATTTGCATATTGGATTCCTCCTATAAAATAGTCGTCCACCGAACAAACGAAAAAGCACAAACAAAAAGAATTTTTAGCTTCGCGGTGAAAAAATGTACGCCCCAACACGTCTTACCTCGTTCAAAATTTCCGATTCTCCGTTGGCATCATCCAAGTTATCCAGAAGCTGATCTTCGTTCAGTGATAGGTCTTCGTCTGCCATTTCTTGTGCTTTTTGTTCAATACAGATGCAGGCTTTTGTATATAACAACTATCTCCCCCAAGTTTATCTTCTGTGCGACGTCGCGCTGACTTACAAACAGGGATGGGATGGATGGATATGTGCAAATAAAAAAACGCGAAGGAAAATCAGCGCACAACACAGGCAAAAAAAAAATAAATTGATGCACTCAAAATGGTTGCCTTTGGACACGAAGCAATTTGAAACAACTGGAGGTTTTACTTTTTCTCTTCGGTTAGTTATTTATAATAACCCGTTTCGATAATTAATAAATAGTTAAAGATAATTGAAAGGTTGTATTTATTCTGCTGAATGAAATGCAAGGAATTGATCGGAAAATTGTAAATTTGTGGATGCCTTTCGATTTAATTTTTCAGAAAATTCCCACAATAACGTAGCCAATTCGACTTTTCCCGGTAAAAAAAAATCCACGAAGTACGACAAAAGCAAAGGCAAAACACAAACAAAAATGGTGACGGCTTGCAGCTAAGCGATTAGAGGAGGAAAAGCTTCTAGCTTTATGGGGCACGTTTAATGTGGTATTCGATTGGGCGCTCTCAGAGCACTTTTTCTGCTCTCAGAGCAATTTTTATGTTCGTTTGGTACAAAAAAAAGCAATCTTTTTCAGATTTCAGAGCACTTTTGCGAATCTGGATATTTTCTCAGATTTGCTTCAGATTTACCAATACACGTGCGTTTGAGTTTGACAACTAGTGGAGTTTGTTTACATTTTAGTGAAATTTTTCAACTGCAAAGAAATGCATTGCATCGGGTGGATCTATTTTTATTAATTATTTATGTACAAATGTTTAGAAATCAATCTAGGCAAGCATTTTGAATGTTTTCATATAAAGTTTAGCCAGTGAATAGAAAACGCTTAGAAAAGTGTCGAAGGCTACACATATTGCAGTCGCACAAATATCAACAAAGAAAAGAGCAAGTGACGTTTTTGTGTTCGATTAGCCATACGAAATCTGAAATCTGAGAGCAAATCTGAAGAAGCCCAATCGAATACCACATAAGAAACAGGGAATTTGATAAACCAGCGGCACGGGAAAATAAATCTTACAAGATTAATCTTTGATCAAATAGGTAATATGTTCATATTTACATACTTTTTGATTGTGATTCTATAAGTCCCCAGGTAAACAAAGAGTACGTTTAAACAGAAACAATGTGGTTATTCTATTAATGAATAATGAGTCCACCCATCGCATCGGGGGAAACACATTCGGTGTAGAGGTGTTCAATAGTTTATACAGTAGGTAGGTAGTATGAAAAATATATTATATGGAATTCATGAACACATATATTTTAAAACTGGTTGCTTGCTAAAATCGGCTTTGAATTCGACTACCTACGTTCCTATTTATAAATAAAAAAACGAAACTCGCTCAAGGACATAGATAGTTTTATAAAAAAGTGTGTGCAAAATAGTTTACCTAATCCTCTGATTCAGCTAAGCAGCAGACTTGGAGTTTTCGTGGCATTGGCTGGCAAAAAGTATTCGATCCGATCTGTGTAAAAGTTCGTTTTCCAAAAATGTCAAAAGTTGGAGTTAACTTAAATTAGTTTGTTTTTCTTTTTATTCATACCTACCAAATATAATAAATGCTCCCATTTTGACATTTGTTTTTTAATAAAGCAATTGTTACTACACCGGTGATGTACACGTTGCTTAATGCCATTACGCGTATTCTTGAAAAAAATATTCACGCAAAGGCCTCGTAAAATACAGCGCGTTTTACAGCCGCGTTTCCTTTTGATCGCATTCTATTTGACGCACGCAATGTCGATTTCATTTTTCACATTTACCAATGCGTATGATAAGTCGGGTTTTGCATAATTTATTATTTCTGGAGCAAGACCAACATTTGTTTTTGCAATTGGAAATGTAGAACAATCTAGATCAAAAGCAAAATTGATTTATTTTTAGAAAAAATAATCGTTCTGTTTGTTCAAAGTAGAAATTGAAGTAGGTAGGTAGGTAAATTAGGTAACAGAAAGGAAACAGAACCATATTAGCCTTCAGCTAAAATCCCTAGCTCCAATTACGACGACGTGTAGCTGTAACGCCGGTAGCCAAAGACCAACGCCAAAGCCGGTGTCTGCGGATTTGCGATTGCGCCCAAATCCATGCATAAAAATTGTAGAGGTTGGAGAAAATTTTTAGTTTTTCATTTTCGATTAATTTGTCGTAGGGGAGTGAACCATTTCTTCCATCTTAAGCCAGTAAAATTATGTATTTTAAATAAATCTCAGGTAAATATGAGTGCAAGTGATTCTGAATACGAAGAAGAAGAAATATTAGTTTTTGCTGATTTTAAAAATAATTTAATATTAGAAGAGCTTGAGGCAGCAAACACTTCTGTTAAAATTATCGGCATCGACTCGGACAATCCAATCGCAGAAGTGAACGGAAATATATTCAAAGGTAAAGTTGTTTAATAATTAAATAATTCGCTTTATATTTAATATATACCCACTTTATTATAACAAATGTTAAATGCGAATGCATTATCAATGCAGTTATCCATCGGCAAAAAGTACGCACGCTTGCCTTGTGTTTCCAAAAATGGCGTGCATCTGAATTTGTTTCATGGCGTAGCATACTTGGCCAAAAGAATATTTCTGTTCATGGTGGAACAATATTATGTAGGCATCTGTATAGATGAAACTTTTTCCAGCACTCATCTTTTTCTATAAAATTCATTTATGACTTGTTCGCATTGAAGAAGTACCGCCATATTTAAACATATATGTACATATAGGTTAGAAAAAAAACCAAGCGCTCTCTAATCAATGCCCACACAAAATATGCTACCTTAATAAAAGTTGAATAAACGCTGCGCGATATTATAACAAATTTAAGACTCGACTTTAAATATACGAAAGCGTACAATTGCGAAAATTGTATGGAAAAAATAGCCACCGTGAACTACCAAAAATTAGAGTCGAAACTAAAAGTGTTTATTGGTAAGGCCCGCTGAGTTGCACCTAGCCTTTGAAAAAGGCTTCAGTTTGCTTTTCCATAAGCAGAAAATTACTTGGAGACGGCTATTTTGAAACTGCTTTAGCTTTAACTAAAAAAAATCGTGCGTTTAATAGAGCCAAACAAGAACGTTTAGTTTTCATTTCAATTTTGGTGAAAAAACACGTCTTGCATTTTTTGCGTGTTCTTACGCGCGTTTTTTTTTATATCAAAGGACCTAGTACAGTCCACAACGGATACAAGAAACACTCATATAAGAACACTTCGCTACTAAGAAACGCTTGTGGAATCGCCGTAGATTTTGCTTCTTGTACAAACATATACGTGTTGGCATAATAAGAACTCCTCGGATATAAAAACCAATTCTTTTGAATTTTTGAGGTTTCTTATTTCGTATTAAATTTATTCGTGATACAACAACTAAGAGGATGAGTGCAGCAGCAAACATATTACCCCAGCAAACTTAGTTGATACAGGAACTAAAGCCACGATGTCATGGACTGCGTCGGGAACTTACCTACGTAATTTGAAGTGATTCTGATTACCTATTTGTTCAAAAAGGTGGACGACATTGGTCCTTAAGATGTATTCTTCCAGTAGCTTACTGCAGACTGTTGGCCGATACGACTCATAAGGATCTTATGTGCATATAAACTCTCATGTGACAGTTTATGCATTATTAAAAGTAGCACATCAGCATTTGTGATAAACTTTCATAATGCAAACCGACTTAAAAAAGCCAGAGCCTTTGTTCAAATTCAAACCCAAAGTTGATTTATTTATAAGAAGGCGATTGAGCGACGTGGCTCCGCGTATAACAAAATCGTCTTTTGTGGCCAACGCCAAACGATTTCTTATGTTTTAATTTTTTAGAGCGACGTTGCTTTGTCGCTCACTGTGTGGCTGCACCCTAATTATTAGCAAATGTCCCTAAAATTTGTATTTTCCTTCTATTTTAAGATAACATGTTTGTGGTAGAGCAAATTACACCGGAGTGGGGAGATGCTCTATTGCTTATCATACAATCTGGGGCAGCAGAACAATTTACCAAGAAGGTGAGTAAATAATTCAATTTTTTCATGATGTAGTCCACTGTCACAGTTCATTTGACCATAAACGGCTGCTGGCTGAGACGTATTACTTCACTCTACTTATTGTGTACCTACAATGTCTCCTCCTTGCTGGGTAGAACAGCACGTGATGGCTTTCTACTATTTTAATCGGGCCACTTATATTTATTAAGTCAGTCTGGCGTCGACTCATTTCTTTCCATTGTTGTGAAAACTTTTTTAAATCATAAACTATAGTAAAATGACCAGAAATGCATAGTTTAGTAACATTTTCCTTATTTTCTTTCCAGGGAAATACGACTTTTCGATGGGAACCCATGTTTTCTTCGAAGAAGATGAAGAACCTATACCTGTAGATGCAATTTACGAGAAGCATGCCAAACGAACCTTCAAATATCTCGATAAAACAAACAAAGTATTGCATTTCTCGCGAATCTTCGTCGAGCCAGAAAGTAATTCAAAAGAACCAACCGCCCAGGACGACTCATCCGACATAAGCGACGGCAAAAATCCCTTGCAGGTTGACCTAACCTACGAAGAAGCACTCAAACAATTGATTTCGAAAGACAACAACTAATCGATATCAATATGGATGAAATTTACCACATCCCCAAGACAGAACCAATTAATTTTAAGAAATTCTTCGACGACTATGTCGCTGAATTGGCCAAGACAGAATTCCCGAAGACTGATGTAGATGTCCAACAACGGCTGGGTATGGAGGGTAAAGATTATGAATTCGAAAAAGTGAAGTCGTCCATATCGCTAGAACTGCTGGACTCACCGGACGATGTGCGTGTGATACCCTATGTACCTGGAATTAGTGAAGACAAACGTAAATCGATCCTGGAGGCGCCCACAGCATCCGCTAGGCTACACACGCTACAAAGACTGATCAAGGAGAAGGAGACAAATGTGAGCAGTCCCTTTCGCAAAACGCAATATTCATACAAACAAGTGCATACCGAGACCAAGCCATCTGAACACAATATGGAACCGTTTAGCGATATTGTGATTACGATTCGCTTCTACCGACCCAAGACCGATACACCATACAAACGCCGGACCTATCCGGCTTTTAGCGAGGAGTTTCAATGTCTGGGCTCAACCTTTCTCACCGAATTGCGCGACAAGATTTCATGCGTGTGCAATCGCAAACGATTCTTTGAGCTGAGCGAACACCCTACAGTGAAAAATCCGGACAAAGTTCTCGATCCTGGGTTTTTCTTCATAGAAGACACGTTCTACAATGACATGCGGAATCCAGCCAACCCGGACTACTCGGAGAGCATACGACAATGGGTCGCCAGAAAAGCGGAAGGTTATGGACGGACGAACTATAAGACTCGCCGTATGGAAGAGGCTCGTTTCATTGACTTGGAAGTCAGTTTGGGCTTTCCTCAGGTGTATCAACATCATGGCAACTGCGAGCATTTGTTTACGTTTTCCTACGTCGAACTCTTGTCGCAGCACACTTGTCTGGTGCGACAGCTGTATCCACTTTTGAAGTCGGTAAATGCGTATAATGCGAGATTTTGCCACATGTGCGGCAAGAGGGAGTACGTGTACGTGGTCAAGAATAGCGTGAGGCAACTACACGATCCAGCGTATTTGTGTTCGGTGTGTCTGTTTTCATTTCACTACATCAATGGGAAGAAGGTCGGCGAGTTTAGTGCATATCGGCTTGTTTCCTACAACGAGAAGTTGGACGATCATGAAAGCAGTGTCATTAATAACCTGGAGGAAATTGGAGAGAATGAGGACGATCCGAGCTTGGGTGAGCCGTCCCCGATTAAGATCAAGAAGGAAAGATGAGGTTGTGTACGTTGATTTTGTTGAGTAGTTCGTAAGGTTTTGTTTCTTTTAGAATTAAGTATTTTATTGATTGAAGTAAATAAATATTTGTATATGATGCGGTGATGTTTTCTTCTCAAACGACTGACTAGTAAAATTTCCTGGCCAAGGTAGGTTCTCAACGAGTCTGGCATCTTCGATGGGAAATGTGTCTGCCAATCTTACTAAAAGTCCGCTCCTTCTAGCTTTATTAAACCCCAAGTGATTGCCTTTAAAAGCTCTGCAATTGCTTGGTTGCTTTTCGGTTTGCTGAATAAAGGCCTCCAGGATTTCGGATAAACTCGCCTGGTATGTGTGTGAAAGAAAATGTCCAGAAGTTAGTTCTTTCCACATTAGTTCCACTGGCCACATCCTTTAATGAGGTGACAGTATATTCGGATTACGGCTGCTTCAAGCTGAGTAGGTACTCATCTCTCTAAAAAGCTATCCTTGCAACTCAGAAGCTCACACGCTTTTAAACTATGCAGTTCGAACGTTCGAGACACCGAATATGCCAGCAACTAGACTGACCTACAAATTTGTTAAACGCTGAAGTTTTATATTTATATTAAACACATTTATTAACTTAAACAAAAAAAATAACATCTTGAACATCTCGGCATTAAACAGCAAATGGCTGATCCTTTCCATCGTCGTGGTACTTAATATAGGTTTCCCCGTGGGTGAAATCTTTTGTGCCCTCAAGCCTACCACGTGGGGGAGCTTTCTCGTAATCGAACGCTTTGTCGGATTTTCCAAACAGTTTGTTGGCTTCAGCGATTTGGTCACGATACTTGCCGACAACAACCTTCTTCCCAGTAAGGGGATCTGTTATGTCACCCAGTGGATAGACCACTTCCTCAACTTTGTGTGTGATCAGGCGAGTTAGTTTCTGTGGCAATTTTTTTATTAGAACAATGTCTCCACTTTTGCAAAGTTTCTGAGGATCATGAGCAAAGATGAAATCGTCTTTCCTGAAATACTACGTGTGTGTTTTTAAGGATTAGCATGTTATTTCCAATCAGTGTATGGAGAATATTGAACGACTTACCATGTTTAGGTTGGTGTCCAATTCCATGCGACGTATGCGAATTTTTGATGCGGTTTTCTTAATGCAAGGAACGCATTGTCCAAGCAGCATTAATCCTCGACTTGCCATGTTTTTAATACAACTTTTATTTCAAAAATCCCAGGGAGAAAATTAAACATAACCTAGGGAGGCGACTATATTTTTAATGTCATTTTAGCAAATGTCATAACAGAGAAACGGAATGATATGGAAATGAAAATGCACCTACACGTTCCCGGCACAAGTAATGTCGTATCGTAGTGCGTTTCTCAGCAATGGTTTAAATGGGTAGCTACCTAGGTATAGTTTTTAATTTTACAAAATCAATGGTCGAATCTATGTACTGATGTTTTTTCTCACGAAATATTAGACAAAATGCAACTGCAACGGTTTTTGCCGGATTATTTAGAGAAATAACTTAAATTAGTGTTAAGTGGGCATTTAGTTTGGACAAATAAATTTATATATAGATACTGCGTTTGTGGTGAGTGTAGCTATAGTAAAATATTTAGTCAGAGGTAGAGCAAAAGCGCGGTTATAGCGAAAATGCAACACAAAGTGTCAATCGTTACCCTATTTTGTGTGAGAAACCATACACCCTAGTAGTTTTCTGTTTGATTTCTACAGTTTACAGCACCGTTACAAAATCCTACTGAAGCATGTAAATCAAAAAAGAAGAACTATCCCCCCTATTAATAAATATTTCTTGAATGCATAAAAATAACACAAAACATTAATCATACTCACTCACCTTTACAAAAGCTACAATATGGAATGGAATGGTGGTGCATTTTTGACCGGCTGTCAAATACTACCACAAAACATCAAAATTTGTATTTGCATGAAGACTGAAGGCATGAAAGCCAACAATTTTCTTTTTTTTTAACATTTAAAAGTGAATAATTATTTTAAACCATGGAGAAACGAGAAGACGCACTTCGAGAGGTCAACTATATATTCAAATTGGTTTGCGCTGCTATTAAACTAAAGATTTTCCGTTCATACATCCGCAGGGGCTAGATAAAAATGAGGAAGAAATCCAACGATGGGAATCCTATGTCAAGGATAACGAGACTGCAATTGAAAATATAAATATGTTCAGTAAGCGTCTTACCGTGGACGTTATGGTACCTGTTGGACGTAAAGCATTCATTCCTGGTCGTTTGATACACACAAATGAAGTGTTGATGGGTCACTATCAGGATTACTTTTCCAAGTGTTCTGCGCACACTGCCATCCAAATTTGTAAAAGGCGAATTGATAATGGTAAAAAACATTTGGAGCAACTTGAAGTTGAAAAAGATCTATTTCAGTAAGTTGTATGTATAAAAATGTGTAGTAAAACAGAGGTTTTGTTTGCTATGAGTATTGTCCGCCACGTTTTAGTTTAAAAGCCAAGCGAACAATAACTACCGTATAAACACTGTCTGTCTCTGATACCATCTACGTTTTTGAATGTTATTGCGATTGCAGGACATACATATGCTGTTCAAATTGGTTGCAGATGTGTTTCACAACTCTTCTCTTGAATTCCTAACTGAGAACATGAAATTTATACCAAAATCATTACAGAAACAAATTGGAGAAACCATACCTGGATGGAGTCCTACCTAGCACAGAAGAACGTGAGATCATCGAAGAATATGACGAGGAAAAGGAAAAGGCATGGAGAGAGGATCACCGTCGAAAAGTCAAAGAAGCAAAACAGAGAGAAAGAGAGGAGCGACAGGAGCTATTGAGCAAAGAGAATGCACACGACGAGCTTATTCAGACATTGGAGGAGAAAGAGGAAGACATGATCAACGAATTAGATGAAGAATTGTCCGAGCTTCAAATTCAACCGCAAAATGACACTCAGGAAATTCTCAGTCGATTATTGTCAGGTGAAATGAGCTTGCCAGCACCTAAAAATAGAATTGCACACAGCAAAGCTGACAATTCTGTACAACTAAAGCCAATAGAAACAAAAGCAAACGTTCAGTCTGTGATTCCGCTTACTGACCACATCCCAAATTCATCTGCAAGCAAACTAAACCACAAAAACAACCTCGAAATGATGGCTGATGCAAATGACTCCGATTCGTCCATTACATCCGACACTCCCGAAGAAATACATCAAATTGAAAAGCAAGCCGAATATCTACCGCATGGCGACCGCATGGGATTCTACCAATACCAACTGCAAATAGTTGATCAGAAAATTGTCGGAATGACCTTTCGAAACAACAAAGAACTCCAAGAGAAGATGCAGCTGTTCAAAATTCGAGATTACCTGGAGGAAATTATAGAAATTCTTGAAGATGCAGCATCAATAGAAACTGATACACAGGCAGATGATATTGAAGCACAGAAACCCCAATCAAACGTACCGAAAAGAAAAATATCATTTGCCTTGGAAGATCAATTGCTGGAGTTCAGAAAAAACGAGACCGTTGCTCAGATGATTCCAAGTGATTCGCCAACAGAGGATAGGCCGCAAAGGGACATAATTCGACTGGATGAGCCAATGCTCATAGAAAACCAGCCGCAACCAGAGTCTGATTCAAATAAACTTGTCGACCGACGGAAGACAATTTTGGAAAAAGTTGAAGAAAACTTGAAAACCCAGAGCCTCGAGGATGCCGACTTAGTGACTAAAATCCTAGACTCCAGTACAAATCACGTTGAAACTCTTCACATACATTTCGAACACTCGACAGCAGTGGCGGCTGCTAGTTCTGACAGTTCGAAAACGCCTGTTCCCTCCAACCCCGCGGATTTATATCGCATGGTATGTGGAGAGGAGGATCACTATCCCCCAGCAAATGAGAACGAGAAAGAATCTGTTGAGTTCAGTGGAAAAGCATACATTGACCCCAGATCAGAGGTGAGTTACAGCTATTTGGGTAATAAATGTAAATTCTTCTACGATCTATTTCCAGTACTTGTCGCCAGCGTCTGGTGAGAGTAAGTCTGCAGAGCCACAGTCCAGGTCAATTTTAAAGAACAAATCGGCGGTTGCACGTGAAACACATATTGTAGAGAACAAGGAAAAGGCCAAACCTTTGCGGAAAAAGACGATAAGGCCGAAACAAGAAGACGAGTACCTCAGCGCCTACAATAAGGTACAGTGTCATTCAAAATTTTTCAAATGGATTCTAATACCAATTGTATCTAGGTGATGAGTGATGTCATCGAAAATAAACCAACTGCCCCCGATCCGTTGCCGGAAGAGAAATTCGTCGACATGCACACTCCCAAGAAGCGAATCAGTAGATTCAAACAAATGCGGATTGAGAACAATTGACTTCTGCCTAAGAAGCTCTGTTGCAAATGTAAAATAAAATGCAAATAAAAATGTGAAGACATTTCTGTGAACAGCAATATAATTGTATAAACGAATATCGAATATAAGCATATGTGCAAAGACTGTTTTCACTTGTTAAATTGTAGTTTTGATGTCTACTACCAAATGTGCATAGGTACATATCGTATGGTCGAACTTAACGAAAATCCATAAATGGCAAACTTTCAGAAAGAGACAAATCTGGCAAGCAAAGGGAAATCGGCCGAAGTTGGTGTCTCTGCTTTCAGCCATAAGCGAAACGTTACTAAACGTGATTTCGCTTATTTTGTTTTGTAAACGATGTATGGAGATGGAGAGTATAACTCATTGCAGGTTCTGTTAGCAGATAAAATAACAGACGCTCTAGGCAGGCGACAATTTTCAAACATTTTTTAAGATGCACTTTAACCTCTAATTGGATTTTCCTCATTTCTTATGCGCTAGCTCGTGGAACTAGTGCCAAAGAAGTAAAATTTTTGTCGCGCAAAATGTCTCATCTGCATGTTATGTAACAAAATGTTTCCAAATCTGTCCAATAGATGCGCTCTATGCGCTGTCAGTTTAGTTTTTCATGCGCTGTCAGTTTAGTTTTCAAACAAAGCTATGAAAAAAAATCATTTGATAAAATATAAATAAATATTTGCCCGATAAAATGGCCGAAATAAGTGCAATTAATGCTGCTTTTCGCATCAAGACACTCTCCGGTGGTAAAATAATTCTTATGGAATGCCCTGGATATGAATCCGAAGTGTTTGTTCCTCAAATTATTAATAATCGTTTAACTCTTAGAAATGCAATAGAGGACAGGCGATGTTGCAAACAAAACTTGACCAGTTCTTCAAGAAATCTTCAGTCTACAAACGAAAATGCTGAACATTTGACAAAAAGATCCATCAAACGTGTCCGGCCACTGGCCAACAGTACGCCCGCCAAAATATTTCAGTCCTCTAAAGAAAATCTAAGTCCAGTGCAAAGTTTTCCTACTCCTGATATTGTTCGCAGAGCTGTAGTACAAAATAGAAACGCTTCCGTGCAGGGTTTGGCGCCAGGAATTAAAGTGGTGCGTTTGCACCGGGCTCCAACCCCAAACACACCTAATAAAGTTGCCAAAATTGTTTCATCATCAAAAACACACAAGTCACTTGCAAAGTCGCAAGCTCTTAGAGATCTTAAAAACGTATCCATCTTCAGGACGCCACCAAGACTGAGCATTTCAAATAGTACTCCTGTGAAAAATTCTCCCAATCGACAAAATAGAAATGATACCACTTCGATACCAGTTCTTCCGCCAGGAATAAGTGTTGTGCGTTTGCACAGAGCTCCGACTCCAAATACTCCCAGTAAACTTGCCAGGATTCATCAATCAAGAATACAGAGCCCACAGGCAATCGCAAGACAAACACAAATCCTAAGAAATCTGTCCAATGTATCCATGTTCAGAACTCCCCCCACACTCAGCATTACAAATAAATTATCCGTTGCAGGGTCTCCCAATCACTCGTTTCTTTTAAGAAAAACTAACACCCCAGGAAGTGTGACCAAATGGAGGAAATGCATCACACCGCAAAGAACATACATTCGCAGGAGCAATGGCCAAAAGAAGAAAACACCGCTTAAAGTAGAGCATGTAAAACCCATGCCCTTGGGAAAGAATGGCAAAGCGCTGCCAGATTTTCAGCTAAATCCAACAAAGTATCCCTCTGGTGAGGGAAGCGTCTTGTTCAGGCGCCGCAAATTGATTGTCGATAATAAGTTGACCATTGACCCAAAGGAGTTTAAGCAACAATTGAAACACACCGGCGATTTGAAACGAAGCAGCAACTTCCAACTGCCTAAAAGTCGAAGACAATACATTACGTTGCAACAAACTGCGTTTGATTTATTGACCAACTCCTGTTATTATCCCCGCGCGTCAAGCCAACTCAACGAACTCTTTCGCGAAGGCTGTCTTCACAAACGTGCAGATACAATCTTAAAGTATCGTCAGCTCATTGAGGACATACCAAAGCTGGAAACACTCTAAATGTAGCATGGGCAACGTAGCTAAGCTTTTTCTCTTGTAGGTATCTCTTAAAGCTTTTTTGTTTATTTATGTTTCAAAGTAGTACGACGAAGTACATGAATTAGTCAACTTATTTAATAAGTACATATATTAGTTTTTTGTTTGGTGGAAAATTATATTTGCTTTTATACAGCTAAATGTGTTGCGTTTCTTTATGAACTGTACATTTTTTTGGAAACACAAATGATTGGTGAGAATCGAAGGAAATGTAAAGAATTTTAAAGAGTGGTTGCCGCGTTTCTGGCGGGCCAGTGGAAAAACTTGCGACATAGCAGGCAGGTTCTAGGGCCAAAAGGTGTTGTAAGGACAACAAATATCGTTGCAAAATATTCAAGTTACAATGCAAATGTTACATCGAGGCAATACCAGTACGATTGTGCAAAAGATCAGTATCACAATTGGTACCTACAGCTAGATAATTCCTGTGTGATTTTATTTTGGAAACGCTCACAAATTGCAATACTCGTCAAGTGCACTGAACTAAGCTTTTGTTTTTTTATACCCTCCACAGGGGCCTAACTCTGTAATTCGATTCGAAAGTAAAAACTGTTCGAAAGTTGTTTCCGATTCTAATTTCAAATGTTACTCTGTATAACTTTCGAATCGAAAGGAAATGTTTCATAGAAACTTTTGCAACTTTCGAATAAATGTTTCGAGACTCGAGCTGTTTTTGGTTAAAAATGCCATTTTAAATTCACAAAAAGTTAAAAAATTAGTTTTTGATTATTTAAATTTATTTGTTGATCATTGATTGTCACTATGGATATAGATTCAGTTGCATTGTGGTTCAATGAAGAAATTTGTGCTGAAGAAAGGATTCAAAGTAAGATATTAAGCACTTCCACAGGTTATTTGAAGTTCTCCGAGCGTCCGCAGTTTTCAAATAGCCCTTTGATAAATCCGGACGGGAACACTACACATAAAATCAATAATTAAAATTTTAAGTTTATTTTGTTTTGTACGGGTGGGCCAAAAGATCTCATGTTGTTTGGCTCTCATTTTTTTTCTAAATGAAAAACTTCAATTCTGTTTTTTGATTACGTTTATTTGTACCTTTAGAGTTTTATTGGTCAAGTCAAGAAGATGATATCGGCCAAATGGGCGCCGTCACAATTGATTGCCATAATGGCTCGTTTTAGCAATGACGGTGCGCGCTATAGGGCCATAAACCGAGTTTTTTCTGCCGCAATTGGACGAATTTGGACTGGACATGTGGTTCCTACGGACGGTTCAAATAAACAAAATCAAAAAAAAGAATCGAAGTTTTTCATTTAGAAAAAAAATGAGAGCCAAACAACATCGGATGACTTCTTTTGGCCCACCTTGTATTACCATTTTTGTTAGTAATTTGCCTTTAAAATAAAACAAAATCATCAATCAATATTTGTTACGTTTTCTTCAGAATAGAATTTTATCAAAAAATATTATTTATATATTTTTTTCAGAGAAATATTCACATTTTAGCTTCCAGCTAAACTTTTTCGAATGGTAATTTGATATCGAATGAAATTTCCGAAATTCGAATGTATTTAGCTACGAAAATAGAGTTGTGAAGTACGACATATCCGATTTTCGAGCAAAGGTATCTAGATAAATGAAACTCGGATTTCACTTTTCGAATTTCAAATAAGAGAGTACCTATTTTCCGAATTCGAACGATTTAACTTTAGAATCGAATTACAGAGTTAGGCCCCAGGACGGTATATTCACTTTGCCAATAATTTTGTTACGCCAAGAAGGAGTCACCGGAGACCTCATAAAGCATATATTCTGAATCAGGATCACATTCTGAATCGATTTAGCCATGTCTGTCTGTCTGTTGAAAGCACGATAGCGCCCAAAGGAATTGACATAGGCGAATAAAATTTGGTGAAAAGATGTCTTTATATCTTCGTTAGGTTGGTATTAAAAATGGGCTCTGTCGGTCAAGTAGTTCTGATACCTCCCATACAAAACCAATATTAGAAAACGAAGCAAACTTTTGACGACGTCGTTTAATACAATCGTTTGGACGATGATCGTCTTAAAAGTTACGCGATGAGAGCCCAGCTCGTTAGTGATGAGATGAATTTATTACTAGCTCTCCACTCTTCTAGGTTTAAGATCCATATCCATACAGCATCTTTGCCCTCTCAAGACGATACAACGCACGCATCCAACATTTTTTACGTTTAAACATTCAGGCATTTTCTTTCACAGCTCGGCTGTTCGACCGTCCGTGAAATGTTTGTCGTGTTATAAGAAACAAATTTTTCGCTTGTGATCCGAAAATATACAATTACGCGTGCAAAATGTGAACTGAAATTGAAATATATGGATTTGTCCTATTAAAAGATTCATATTTGCTGTAGAAAACAAAAAACAATTAACAACAGAAAATCTAAACACACATATTATGGTGTCTACCACTGTTGCAAAAGTGCTCCAAGCTCCAACGAATTTCATTGAAAAGAGCAATTCTAAACTCCAGAGCAATTATCTGCGATCTTCAATGAAAAACGCCATAAATGTCAACCGCTTGTCCTTTCTGTCGTAGGTCACAATAGATAATTATATATATGGAAATATTTACAATTTTGACAAATAGACACAGAAATTATCAGTAACATGCAACACGCATTATTAGTAAGATGTGTCAGTCTAAAGCATACCCGGTGATTGGACTGCATGCAATTCCGCAAAAATACAATCCTATGAGGGATATTCCCCATTTTGTTATCGCCGCATGTAAAACCCTATCCAACGCTCACCTCAAACAGTTCTTCGAAACGCTTAACGCCACGTACACGTGCCATTGTGGGTCTAGGCTCGGTAAATCAACTTAAGAACTACATTTTTTTACCGAGGCGATTCTTGAAAAAGATCAGCGAATTTTCAGGCAAAGGCTAACCGTATTTTCGTCGCATTTAGTAACATTCATCGTATATGGAGCTTATAGGGCGATGACCCAATTCCGGGCTGTTCCAACTGTGGCATTGTTCTGAAAACACACATTTGTAAATAATAACTCAATTATTTATACAAGAAAAGTGATGTTTAGGTTAGGTCGAGTGGGGTTGTGAGATCGTCACAAAAGACCAGGCACCAAAGCGGGCCCAGGAAAAAAGTGCTGTTTAAAACGGTACCTATACTCTGTTTCATTTTATGTTTTCAGTACAGGCCTTATGGGAAGCTCTTTTTTCTACCAATGGTGCCTGTAGATATTCTCACGGCACTCAATCACAATAATTGCCACTGAAACAAAAACCAAACCAAGCTCACGGCAACCATGTGAGAGCTTTAAAATGGAGACAGCTTATTAAGATCCGTAATAGTAAGGGTGAAAGGCAAATAGCCTATCTTCCCTGTACTAAAAATATAAATTGAACAGAGTATAGTTGGTGCAACAATTATTCCATCCAGGTCACTTTGAATAGCTCCTCATGACCATTCGCTTGTGCCACGAATAGAAAGGAAAAATTCAGGGGGCGCAGGGACATAAGTCCACGAGACATAAATCCCTTAGGGCCGTTTGCTGATACGACTCATAGCGAACTAAGTTCCACATAAACTCTTATGTGACAGTTTATGACCTGAAAAAAGTAGCACATAAGTATTTAAGTAGAACTTAAATCGTTAAGAGTCATATGAGCAAACGGCCCTAAGAGTCGTATGAGCAAACGGCCCTTATGGACCTATGTCTCATTTAAGTGGGACATTAGTTCAAAATTTTGTTATGGACTAATGT
This sequence comes from Cheilosia impressa, assembly GCA_948293265.1. Taxonomy (NCBI): domain Eukaryota; kingdom Metazoa; phylum Arthropoda; class Insecta; order Diptera; family Syrphidae; genus Cheilosia; species Cheilosia impressa. The sequence goes on from OX411883.1 coordinate 15,247,720, forward strand.
CCTACCGAAGTGGGACATTACATTAAAGAAATGCTGGGGTCGAATCGCGTCATCCGTTAACGAGCATTACGTGACGGAATTTGTTTTTGTTTCACATGCAAAATCGACATAATTCCGTGAACGTATAGCTCGTTCACGGACGACGCGATTCGACCCCTGTACTTGTTGCTAAAGTTAATTGAAATTAATAGCAGAGCTGCCATGCTACAATTTTGGATTTATGTCCCCACCTTTGAAAAATAATTTGTGGTCTTATATCCAACTTGGGTAGGCCTTAATTTCACACTCAAATTTTGAACTTATGCCCTACCGAAGTGGGACAAAAGGCCATTATGAATTTATGTCTCGTGTGGATTTATGTCCCTGCGCCAATTCAGGGCACACACAAGCCTTCCTTAATCAAGTGAAGAGGGCAGAACTCTCAGCGAGTCGAAGAAACCACCAAAAAGACCCGGCAATGGGAACCCTTTTTTAGTACAACAACTTGACCGCTGTCCAGTTTCCAACAGGATAGTATGAAAATGCGCGCCGCATTACAGTTTTAATTGTTTTTTTTATTTATTGATATAAAAAATCTGTTGAATTATCCTCATAACAAATGTCTTTTTGCAGTCACAATCAAAATGATAATAATTAATTATTATTGATATATTTATATATAGTTTTTGTTTTAATTTGTTTCAAACAAAGGTTTCTCATTTATTTTTATTCTTTATCATAGTTCTTTTATTGTAGTTTTCTTTTTTTTTAATTATTTTGTATTAGTTTTATTTTTCACATACTCTCTCATTTGGAATAGGAAAATAGATATTTTACATATAACGAATTTTATCTCATTTCTTGTTTAGTTTTGTTTATCTTCTTTATGAATCAATAAGTCAACAGAATGTAAACCAAATAAAAGTGTTTATTGTTAACCTCGCAATAAAGAATTGTATTCGTTTTTGTTTGAGAAAAAAAATATACTTGTTGTTTTGAATAGAAAAATGAAAAGAAAAACATGATTTATATATATGTCGTATATATTATATATAATAAATTGTATATCATTTTTGTTTTTGTTTTTAAACTACATTACTAAACATGTGTGTTCTTCCTCGTACATAAATTTCGTTTAGATAAAATTAGTTTTAACTTATTGAAGAAATAGAATTCTTTTATTAACTTAACATTATGATTGACAAACTAAGAGGGATAAGAAGTGAGAAGGGGCATTGGTTTGTTGGGTAAAGGAAAACATACTTTTTTTTTAACGTAAAAAAATTGCACAACAAATTGGGGAGGGGGTGAAAAATAAAAAAACAACAAAAAATATATATAGAAAGTAATAATAATTTCGTGACGAACTGTTTGGCGGAGTATCTGGTCTGAAGGGTGACAGAAAACATTTATAAGAGTTGCAAACACAACCGGAACTTCGTTGCGGAGGAACGAATTGGGAGCAATTTTAAGGAGTGTGGTGTATCTGTGTGTGTTTGACGGAGAAGGGATTGTTTAGGCCTTGGGTCCCCAGGCAGAAGATACGGGAGCTGGCGCACCAAAGTCAGGGAAATCCTCCTGCGATTGAGTATTTGGAGCTCCTTTGTCGTTGCGGCGTTCCCATGGTGCATCCTTGAGAATGAAGCCATTCTCGGTGGCGGTGTTGTTGCCAAAGATGGCGGTGGTGCCGGTATTGGACGGTGGGAGTGTATCGACAAAGTTGCTGATGTATTCCTCAGCGACGGCGAGCAGGTGCTCCTTGGCGTTTTCGACGTCCTCCTCTTTGCCGATAATTGTGACAGCATCCTTGTTCGGATCGGTGGCTGTGGGGAACCTCACATCGACCTTGTAGTCCTCGATGATGGCGCGAATGTTACGTCCACGGTGACCGATGATGTGCGAGTGCACACGTTGGTCGATCTCAACGATCTCCTTGTACAGATCGTCCAGGCCATGGACCATCGCTAAAATGGCATCGCGAGCGGCTTCGGCATTGGCCTCGTAACCAATGATTGTGATGACGTGCTGATTGTCATCGACGCGTTTTGGCAGCGAAATATTAACGTCGTGGTCGGCGCGAAGCTTGTTGATTACAGCACCTTTACGGCCAATGATCTTGGGATGGTAGACCGGATCGACTTCGATCTTCAGCTCGAACGAACGCAACTGACGATCCTTGCGCTCCAATTCGAGTTCGTCCACCTGGGCCAGCAGGGCTTCCTTTGCCTCGGCAACATGATTTGGGGTGCCGGTGATTTTGATAACATCCAGCTGCGACTCTGGCGGTGCCAATTCGATGTGCACGTCGTAACGGCTCATAAATTCACGCACATTGCTTCCCCTTTGGCCGATTATCAATCGGTGGAGGTCGAAAGGAACGTTTATCTCATCGGTTATTGGAATCAGGTTGATCAGAGCCTGTTTCGCTGCGTCACACTTCTCGACGCGTCCCGTGATCCGGATGATGTCACATTGGCGTACCTCCTCGTCGCCGCCATTGAACATGCCTTCGACCGGTTCGGTGGCCTCACGATCGGGGAACTTTATTTGCACATCGTAATCGGATGTCACGTTTTGTACCTTGGCGCCGCGAGCTCCCATAATGGTGCGATGCAGCCTCTGTGGAATGACAACTTCAATGGTAACTTGCGCCTCCAGATCGGCAACAATTTCTTGGATTCGTTGTTTAGCTGCTTCAATGCAGTCCTTGGCACCTTTAAGCGTTACTCGGTCGCTGTCGACTCCAGGTCGTGGGAACGAGATCATAACACCGCCGCACTCCTCAGAAATACGATGTAGGATCTCTCCGCGTTTGGCAACAAAATGCTTATGGTACTTGGGATCGACGGCGATCTCCCCCTCAGTCACCTGATCAATATCCTTGATTATTGCTTCTAATTGTTCCTTGGCCGCCAGGACGGTGTCCTCCCTGCCGATGATGGTGATCACCTCCTTGTCCTCGTCATCGTTGCTGGGGAATATAATGCGGGCACCGGTGGCATCCCTGATCTTTCGGATAGACGCTCCATTCTTGCCGATGAGGAATTTATGATGTTGTTGTTTGGCACGTACTTCGGCAGAGAATGAAGCCAATTGGCGTTCACTGGCCAGCTCCAGGAGCTGAGTCTTGGCCTTCTCGACATCGTCCTTGGGGCCGCGGATAGTAACCTTGTCGCTTTTTGATTCGCTGGTGGGGAACTTAATCGAAACACCACCGCATTCCTCCATAATGGCAGAGATCAACTTGCCGCCAGCTCCGATAAGGGAGTTATAGAATTTCGGTGAAATTTGAACATCCTCGGTCACGATGTCAGCCAGTTCGTTTTGAATCTTCTGGATGCGCTCCTTTGCTTCGATGACGTTCTCCTTTTTGCCAGTTATCACGATCACTTCGTTGGTGTCACCCTCGTCGGGCAGATCAATCTTAGTTTGGGTCTCGTCGCGGATTTTCTTAATGTTTGCGCCACCCTTGCCGATGATGAACTTGTGGAATTGCTTGAAGATTGGCACCTCGATGATATGCGAAGACTCCTGGATCTCCTTGACCATCTTCATGAGGTCCTTATGGCATTTGTCGACCTCATCCTTGGGACCGCGCAGCTTTACAATGTCGGTGTTGTCGTTGGGCGACGGAATAACAATTGTCACCTGACGATAGCGATCCTTGATTTCACGAATCTTCTCCCCCTTCGAACCGATGATGGAACGATGCAGACGACGATCGATGATCACATCCTTGGACTTCTCGTTCTCCAGTTTGTCAATCTTCTCCTGTAGTTCGAGGTGGGCTTGGGCAACACCATCCTTGGGTCCTTCGATGCGGATGTTGTTTGTGCCTTCGCGTTCCTCGATATTTATGTTCACTTTCAGTTCGTCCTTAAGGCGGTTCACATTGGCGCCAGCTTTACCAATGATGTGCTTGTAGTAGCTTGGGTTCACGGTCATCACAACGTAGGTATAGTTTTCCAAATAGTTCTTTATGATGTTATTTAGGTAAGCAATGGCCCTTTCGACGCGTTCTGGGTCGCCTTCGAGTTTGATCTTGTTGTCCAGGTAGTTGACGTTGACATTGGGACAGTCAACTTCGAGCTCCTTCATGTTGGCGCCCTTCTTGCCAATCACATACCTGTGAATCCAGTTGGGTGCATCGATCTCAAAGGACTTCACCGAATTGGCCTTCTCGTAGACAACGGTTAAAGCATTTCCCAATGCGTTTTGGGGACCACGCAGCGTGATCGTTTCAATGGTCGAATCGGATGGTGGCATCTCCACGGATACACCGGTCAGTTGGAAGATCTCCTGAATGGTAGATCCCTTGGGACCGATTACGTAGCGGTGCTGGGCTTTGGCCACCTCAACGCTAACAGTCGAGCACTTCTTTTCCATTTCCTTGTAGATTTGCTCGACCCTATCCTTGGCCGCCATGACACAGTCCTTCTCGCCGGCAATAACAATCTCGTCCTTCTGCACGTTCTGCGGGGGCACATTTATCTTGGCTCCTGTTTCCTCGCACAATTTGACGAGGTTCTCATTACCAGGTCCGACAATGAAGGGATGGTAGATTTTCGGAACCGAAATCCGCTCAAATGTCCTCTTGAAGTACTCCTGGGACATGGTGCTAATTTCGTGTTCGGCTTTCTCGATACCCTCCTTTGTTCCCGAAATGGTAATAGTGTCACTCTCTTCCCCAATATTGGGCACGTTAATCCGTGTGGCTGTCAGTCTTTCCAGTTCACGCAGACGTTCACCCTTTTTGCCCAGAATCAGACCATGATGTTCCTTAGGAATGTCGATGGTCTTGCTGGCCTGAGTTTGAAAATGAATGAGAATCTTGCGGCGCGCATCGAGTACCTCGCTCGGCTTGCCCTTGATTAGAAAAGACAACGACTGATTCTTGGCACTGGATATCTCAATGTTGGCTCCAGTTTCCTTGGTGATTTGTTGGCAAATGCGCTTCGATTCGCCTTCGCCAAACTTTTCGGAATCGGTGGATTTGCGTTCTTCGCCTGACACATGTAAGACCTGTGCAAGTTTGTCATTAGTAGAGTGTTGGTGTTATTATTTTTTTAAAGAACTTACTTGAGTTACAACAGAGCTACCGACTCGCATACTAGCGGGCGTAGCTTGACTTGACTGCACGGGTGCTGCAGTATTCTGCGGTAAAGCCGGAAATAGATCGTCATAGCTGAAGGCTGGAGTTGTTTCCTGGGTTTGAACGGCTTCGTTAACTGCGGGATAGAGTTTTGTCGTATAACATGGCAATGGCATATGAAAATCGACTTACCGTTTGATTCGTCCATCACTGCTGCTTGCATTACTTATAAAAAAGAAGAGTCCTTTTTCGTTCCAAGTCGTTACAGTACCACTAAAAAGAAAGGACAGGTTAGCAGGTAATCTAAACGGAATGCAAGAGTCTTAAGAAACCTGCTCGTTTATAACAAGTCAGACTTGATGTTGAGATGCGGCCTTGAACGGAAGTAGAAACAAACAACGAAAAGGAGAAGCACAACTTTAAGGCCAAACACAAGGAGGGTGAACGGTTTACGACAGCCTTGGATGCGGTCCAATATTATGAAATGCACAGGGAAGCAGGGTGCACCTTCACAATTGGAAGAACTTTCTTATAGTAGACGGGTCTGCCACGGTTTGGTAATTTTTGCAAGTTTGTAAAATAAAATCCAAGCAAGAGAGCTTAAGGTTTGGAGCATAATGCGGATATCTGCTGCGCTCCTAGACACAATGACGGAGCAAGGAAAGAGATGTCTAATGAACTGGCTAGAAACGAGCCAAAAACCTTACAGTATGTCAGTATGTTTGAAAATTCTTGTGGAATCTTTGATATGTCATTACTTTATTTATTCCACGAAAAAACATCTCACGTTCTCTCTGTCAACGCCCGAGTATTTTGTTTGGAAAGCTACTATGTATCTACAAGAGCATTCCGATGTCTCAATGCCAAACTCAACTTGGATAGCGGCTAGAATATCTTATCTATACAGGAAAATAGGTCACAGCTAACGCAGCTAATCCCAAAAATGGTGCAAAAGGGAATTACACAACGTTGTGGTGTGTAGCCTACACTGCTTCACCAAACTAAAAAATATAACCTTACATTTGGATGTGGATAGCTGCGCTGTCAGAGAGCAAAAGCAACCTAATTTTTAAAACATTTCTCACCGGCTAAGAGAAGTTACTTCACAACAATTGGATGTTTGCATGCTGTTTGCGAAGGCGCAGCATCAATTTTTAATAATTTCACGCGGTAGAAATATATTTACGGGCCGCGTTAGTTGCTCACAAAATCATATTGTTCAAGAGGATTTTTGACAGTAAGCGTCTTACATGAACATGACCGATGGACGCCGTACTTTGGTGCCTCATCTCATGGTACCACTTTCAATGAGCGAACAATAATAACACTGCTCAAGTATGTACATGAAAAACAAATGCCTGGGCACAGAACGGTTCTTAGACGCAGTCGCAAGTTGATTAACTTTTTAACTAATAAGAAAATTGGTGTGTACCGCACAAAAAAGAACAGGAAACATGTTGGCAGCTATGATTTTAGAGCATAAAACTTGTAAAAAAAAGCAAAAAATTGGATGAATAATCAGGGTTATCGCTAATAAATTCCGATGGAAATGTTTCATTTGTTAGCAATGTAAATCAGATGAATAGGAAACATTCCCGGGTAAATTTTATTCCCGCTAGGGGTGAATGTGCAACGTCGAAGGTGACTTGGTACGATATACCTACATCAATCTGTGAAATTTTTTTGGATGAAATGATGCCTCATAAATGGCTCCTTACCATGGTGTTTCTCATCCTCAGCAAATGACACATTGAAAACACCGCTAGATATTTTCACTGTGTGTACTGTATAGATCTCTTCTGGTCGCAGTGTACAGGGCCTATCAATACTGTATACCTATACTATTAAGGCTCAGAGATCCATATCAGTGAAGTTTTATGCAAAGGATGTCAACAATCGACCAAATCAAACTCAGCAATCGCATAGCGATACACGCCATTCCTTGAAGTCCTGATGTTGAGTTTCTCAGGATGACGGTGATACAGAGAAGATTCAACAACTAACTTTTCAGGCCATGTACGGACGTTGAGCAAATTGGAATAGAACGACTGCATTGGGTTGAACGTAAAGCTATTGGAATATAATTTTGTTTGCCCAGGGGAGCCTCATTTATAAAGAAGTCTAATAAGAATCTCTAGGTACACTATCAACTTTTTTTCTGAGGAATCCTATTATTACTATGTGAACGGTGTTGTTGCACTGCGACCTTTTGGTCTTGTACCCCCTGTCATTATAATTCCTTTCGGAATCATTTTAGAGGTTCTTGCACTCTCGTTTCTCCTTGGCGGAAGAAATCCGTCCTATAGCTCTCTCTCTGAGGAATCCACTATAAGTCGATCATTAAAACGATTTTTAGTTGCATACCCTTTTCTCAGTTGTAAATGAAGAAGGTAAACCTACCACTAAAAAAAAACAGAGATGTCAACAAAGACCTTCTTGATAAATAGAGACGAATGGGTATGCTATTGTCAAAGCAATAAGTAGGTAGTCGAACTTCATTTTACTACATAAGGTACCTACTCAGAATTGGTTAACATTAAGAACCCTTACAAGTGTCTAACAGCGAGCTATGATTGACTTTAGTAGTTTTGCAACCTCAAAATTTCACAAACATGGCAAACAAGTTTCAACATGATGTGATTTAACTTATCATTCGGCTAATAATCTACACCTCGGCACTCAATTCGGCTGACTAACTACGTCAGCATGCGCAGCCATACATAATCATCACTCTGCAGCGGAAACAGACATAACATCGCTTTACGAAGAAACACGACAGCGTGAATCGCTACAAAGAAATAAATATCAAAAATGGTGCTGGTCTTGCTAGAGATAACAAGTCCAACAGCTTATATAACACAAACTAACCAAAAGAATTTAAACTGAAGCTTTCGCTTCTAGCAAAAGAAAATGCTAACCACGGCAGAGCTATTACGTTTGAGAGGCCTTGAACAAAATAAGAGATATACAATATAATGTAGGTACCTGTCTGCCACTCCTATCTACCTGAAGAGGATCCAACCATCTCTTGTGCCGATGCTACCTACACGATCGGTTGAAATGTCATATAGACATTAACCGATTACTCGGTGATTATTAACGAATTCCAAGTTTCGAATTTGTAATTGCAGGCGTCTTTTAATGCAGTTAGAAGTAACAAAAATAACAACACGACTGCCTCCAGTTGCACACACACTGGGATAGCTAATCAGCCGGTAAATATTTACGTGTGCAGCAGCACTGCATACGTGTACACTGTAGACTTCACAGTGAAAGAGCATCGTGTTGGCGCGGTGCTACTGGATCTTGGCCGTCCATGCAATGACCCAATTTAGAAAATTATTTAATAATAATTGTGCGGACGAAATCAGATGTATGCGCCGCACTAATCTGCGGGTGCAACATTCCACTCTCCCGGAGGAGGGAAATACTTTCTTGCCGCATAAATAATGCAAGAAATCGCGGCCAATAGCCCCCAATACAACTGCTGCGGGCAGTGTATCGTACGGAGTTCAGCAGATGGGGAAACTTGCGGACGTGTCGTAGAAAAAGGATGAAATGTGGAACGTTTTCTATTCAAGTAATGCGAGTGGGAGCGAGACGCTCATAGCTAAGAACGAACTTTTTTCTTTTTACATTTTCGGATTTTTTTTTTTTACTATTTTGCCCCTACTACGTATGTGTACAAATGTAACATGTATAGAAGAAGGCCGAGGTGTAGGAAGAGGAAACATGAGGGAAGAGAAGTAGGCCGACTGCGATGATGTTGGAAATGGATGGACGAAATAAGTCTACGACGGCAAATGCTATTTTTGTTGGTTATGTGAATGAGCACGTTGTACGATATTGCACATACAAAAAAATATATCACTACTTACTGTACTGTAAATCCAAAAAATCCGGCCTATTTAATTGATACCGTAAAATCCAGCTTGAACTTGGCGTGTCTTCTTCTGGAAAAGAATTAATTTTGTTTTCGAAAAAAATTAGTTTCAATGGCTGCAATGACTGGAGTTCACTTTAACTCGAATATTATTTGGAAAAAGTTGAAAATTTCTTTGTAAAAGTTCCGGTTTCACACGCTCCTTTCACAAGCACACACATTTTGCCAACACTTTTCCATTTCTTTCTTTTTTTTCGAGAAATAATTATTTTTTTTTTTTTAGGTAAGCGAAGAGATTTTTCCAAACAATATTCTATAGAAGTTAAGATGATTTTCGTTGATTTTTTATAGAAATATCACAGAATATGATGGGAATTCTTTGTTTACGATGGAGATTTCTAATTGCAAATGGATTTTATCAATGAAAAATGTAAATTTTCTTTTTAAGAAATGTGGAAAATCGCACCCCAAAGTAAAACTATGTACGTACCGACTTCCAAGTGTTAAATGATGTCGTCGACGACGGAAAAAAGTTTGGCATATCGGTGACTTTCTCCTATTTTACACAGTCGACGTATGCAAGTGAAGTTGGAAGTGATTGAGTGTTTACGCTATTTTGCACTAGGTGGGGCTAACATTTGTGCCGGTTGGGATTTAATTTCTATGATTTGTACCTACCTATACCTGGATAATAGCACCAAAGGATGAATTACCTAGGTAATAGGTAGGTACATGTGAGGCCGCATCAGAATTTTGTCCCACAATCTCTCCCGATAAACTACTAGTAGGTGAGATATGCTCTCCACAATTTGTTATTCTGAGAAAACGTAATAATAAAAAAAAATTAGATTGATTAAGATCACACCATTCACTGATATTCTCAGATGAACGCCACTCTATTTTAATGCAAAGCCACTCTTTTATTTCGCTGATATAAATTTAACATTTTTAACATTTTCTTTTATACCTACCGATTCTTAAACGAAATTCAATCGTTGACATTAAACGTGTTTTTTTTTTTATATTCGATCTCAGCAAAGCAAAATAAAATAGGATTTTCAGCATGCAATTATAACAACTACTGTGAATAAATAAGTGTCAAGCAGAGCGTAGTTGTTATAATTGCGTCCTGAAAATCCTATTTTACTTTAGCTTTGCTGAGATCAAAGCAAAAAGAAGTAGCCCCAATAAAAGTTAATTCATTTTACTTCGAAAGAACTCTGAAATCCGAGAAAAGTGCTCTTGAGGTTAGTTTTGTCTGCAAACCGAAGACCAACGTGTTTTAGGATTTATGTAGGTAGGTATATGTAAGTACCTACCAAAGAATATTATGGAACATGAAAAATTACCTAGAGCAATGACATTTGTTCTTTTTTGCCCAATCGGATGGCACGTCAAACAAACCTTATCCGAATTGTCAAACATATTTGACAACTAGCTATATTTTTATGTTTTCACCAGAGACAAATCATACAGTATTTGTTTCTGGTTTTCACAATTTGCAAAGTATATTAATAATCTTTAACAAATTCAATAGGCTATAGCAATGTCGGAAAAAACTGGAAGTCCATTCGACATGGACAGCACAAATTTTGAATCAGAGCATTATTTGGAAAAACTGCTTAAGGTAAGAGTATCAACTAATCATACAAAATGCACTAAAACTTGTGTGTCCGTGTATCAAGGAATGCACTCTCAAGCAAATAATGGACACGGAAGCCGCAGTTATTAAGGACACTCAAACACTGCACAGTGACATGCAAACTTTGGTATATGAAAACTATAACAAATTCATATCGGCTACAGATACCATACGCAAAATGAAAACCGATTTCAAGCAAATGGAAACTGATATGAATCTGCTTAAAACTAAAATGCAATCTATAACATCGTTTAGTGACCAAATCACTGGCACCCTCCAAGGAACACGATCACAGCTTTGCAAACTGTCGGAGAAACATTCGCTGCTGAAGCGCTTACAATTTCTATCGTCATTGCCTGGCAAGTTGAAGAGTCTCATTGATGAGGAAAACTACAACCAAGCTGTTCAAGATTACATTCATGCGAAGAAAGTATTTCAGCAGTATGGCAACCAGCCGTCTTTTGATGGCATTCAGAGGGACTGTGAAACTATAATCAATGATTTGAAGAACAAGTTGCGAAGGGATTTCCAATTGGCTGGAAATACCGCCCAGTCTTTGACAGAGATCGGCGAGCTAATGTTGCAGTTGGACGAGAAGCCAGCTGATCTAGCTAGAGAAATGTTACAGTGCGCTTCAAAGCGATTGCATGAGCAAATTGTTATGCTGCAGGTGAGTTTTTGCTGCTGCACTTGTGTAAGAAATTATAAATTAATATTTTATGTATTAAAGGATCAAACTGAGAGAGATATGATTGAGTTTGTGGACATGGGAATCGAGGGTTTTCTGAACGATCTGACACTGGTGGTGACGTCTTATTTTGATATGTTTCTGGCTAAACATTACGAAGCGGAAAGGTAACTGTAATGCATTCGACGTGCATGGCATTGCAGCCAAAAATACTGCCGATATTACCCGTTTGGCTGTTTTGTGCTGTTTGTGCTGTCTTTGGTCAAAGTTTCTGTCTGCAATGCGTGGTATTGACAATTTTTTATAATGCGATTTATGCTTTTTCTTTGTCGTTCAGGGATGACTTCCAAGAGAACTCCGTACAGGAGCTCAACGACTTTGTGAATAAAAATATCGACAAGTACCTTAGCTTGATTCAAGATCGCGTGGAACCAGAAATCGGTTTCGGTGACACTCAAATCATGCTCCGGGGGTTGGATCGACTTCACCGACGTCTGATGGCGATGCGCAACATGTGCCGCGGCATTGAAATCCAGCGCAATGCTCTGGACATAATTATTGGAGCCGCTCATCAATTGTGCGACGTGCACACAAAGAACCTGAAGGATCATTTCTCGGATAGTTTGAGCTCGGTGCGTTTGTCTTTGGTGTCCGCGAAAAGCGAGAGTGGAACCACCAACCTAAACGACTTGATTACGAATCTCTATGTATCCACTGTGGAGAAAGTAAAGGGTGTTCTTCAGGACTTGCTGGTGTTTCTGCAGACCGAATGGTCGTTCAATATCAAAGCCGAGTACAAGGGCACACTGTGCGTGGAGGGGATACGCGAAAACTTGCTAATTGGTAATACATCAAGTGGATGTTTATTTTTTTTTTTAATTTAATTTCTTTTAAGGATTTCTTCGACACATCGCACGGGTGATGGCTTCCTTTGCGGAAACGTCTTCATCTAGTCCCCCCAATCTGTTGCTGGTTTTGTCGAAAACCTGCCTTGAGATGGAACAGAACGGTGCTCATGTTTTAGTAAGTGACAAAAAGTCGCCTTTCAAACAACTTTTCAACTGCTGCCTTTTCATAAACTAGATATCCCTCGGCGACGACCTCTATGAAATAGACTCGGAGAACAGTGCAATATTGACACACGAAACAGAAATATGCAGCGAAATGCGGGAGACGGCGCAAACCCTATTGGACGCCTACGTGCGACTACAGGGCACAAATATTTCTCAAGTGAGTTTAGCACCCGAGTAGAAGGCATTCATAACTTACCCCCATTGACAGATGCTTCGTAAAAGCGTTGAAACCAGAGACTGGCTGAACTGTTTGGAACCGCGCTCTGTGCGAGCTGTTATGAAGCGGGTTGTTGAGGAACTATCAACCATAGAGAATGTTGTGGCCAGTTTGTATGAGCCGGGCACTCGAACGGCGGCCAGCAGTGACTCGAGTCGTAAAACTCACTTCAGCAATATGACACAATCGAAACAGCAGTACCGATCGACTTGGTCCAATTACACACCTTCCCAGCTGGAGTCCAGTTACGTTTCAAACATTCACCGGCTGTTTTCCGAGCGAATAGATATCTTCACTTCGGTCGAGTTCTCAAAGGTGTCCATTATAACCGGCATAATCAAGATTGGACTGAAAGTAAGCGTGTACCTACTGCTGTTGCACCGGGCTCTTCACATTTTTGTACTTGTTTCAGACTTTGTTGGAGTGCGTTCGCCTGCGAACGTTTAGTAAGTTCGGCTTGCAACAGATACAAGTCGACACTCATTACCTGCAAATGAATCTCTGGCGTTTTGTCACCGATGAAAAGTAGGCAACGCCTCTGAATGTACATCCAACAAATGTCTGAATTTGCTTCTTTTTTTTTAGCTTGGTGAACTTCCTTTTGGACGAAATCCTGGGCTCAGCTGTGCATCGCTGCTTGGAGTCAATACTAATGGAGCCCAATGCTGTCGAGATCATCTGCGAACGTGGTTAGTATTCAAATTATAATTTCGTTTACATTCCACTGTAAAATTGTGTACATATTTATTAAAAGCGCCATTTCGTGTTTTTTTTTGGTGTCTTTTACAAGCTTAAAGGAAAAGAAATGCAAATCAAATTTTAAAGAACATACGAGTAGTACCGAGTTTTATTTACAAGAAAAAATATGCTGTGAGGAACCAGTTGAATAGGCTGTCTGAGAGGATGCTCAGTTTGGGTGAAACGGCCACTGAATCATTCACGTTCCCTGTTAGCTTCCCGGTTGCCCGTCACAACCATAATTCAAAGTCTAAATAGATTGTTGCCGAGCAGAAACTGCGGGCTAGCTGCAGTAACATTCCGCCTCCCAGTAATCCTGAAAGACGAGTGTACATTGTGACGGGTAGTGCTCTTTTTATACAAACATAAAGGAACCTTCATAAGCCGTTCATTTTGTCGGACCATTTCATTATCGGCTCTATTCTACACTATGACTTGAGCCTTTTGCTCGGACAGCTGTTATCTACTCCGTAGAGAATATACCACATTTACCTGCTGATTCTGGATTTATTCGTAAGTCTGTTTATACTTTTGCCAATTTTAAACTTATTCACATGAAAATAAAACGAACTAAGCATATAATTTATTTCTCGTCGTCAACCGTGTCTGTTTCTGGGAAAAATCCCTCTTCCCCAGCTGTTTCAGTGTCCGGAACTTCATTATCATCTACCGACAGTTCATTTGCATCTTCCATCGCGTCATCATTATCCTCTTCTGGCTCATCGTAACCATCTTCGGTCATTTCATTGCCGCTGTCGATTCTTCGTTTCCGTGCCGAAGAACCACTGGCAATTTTGCCCTTTCGATGTTTTCTGTTAGCCTCCCACTCGTTGGGATGCATTTTCTTTCTGTGCGAATGCATATTTGCATTCGAATTGAATGTTTTTGGACAGTGCGGGCATGAGTACAGAACCTCTCCTGTGTGCGTTGTCATGTGCTCCTGCAAAGGAGGTAGGAGAATCAACATTTGACCATGAAATATAATAAATTTCGTTGTTTACCTTTAGGCTGAGGGCCTTTTTGAATGCCTTATCACAAATACCGCAAGCATATGAGCGCTCTGAGGCATGTACATAGCGAAAATGACTTCGCAGAGCGCTTTGATTGGGCGCCACTTTTCCGCAAATATTGCACGAGTGCACTTTGCCTTCCTCGTTGTGTCGACGCAGATGCTTCTGCAAGCTGTGCTTATTTTTTAGCCACGATCCACATTTTTCACATTGCACTTCAGGCTGTTTGACTCCGGCGTGCTCCATTTGATGCTTTTCGAACATTGCCTTGCCACGAATTACCTTTGCGCATATATGACACATTTTACCGTACTCATGCGTGTGGGCGTTTTTCCGGTGGGTATTTAGAGTGTTCTCGCTGGGAAAGCTATAATTAAAGAAGCACACGTGTGTGGTTTGGGAAGGGTTCCTTCGATAAGTATCACTACCGGACGAATTCATAAAAACATAATGAAGGCCAAGTCGTAAGATGCTAATGTGATCATTAAGAGTTTTATGGACTTTTGCTTTACTTGTCCGGTAGTTGGAGAAAAATAACTTGTACTTACACCTTTGGACAGATATCACAAGGGAACTTTCTCTCCTCCATGGGCACATGTATCGCTTGATGCTGATCGAGGAGATACTGTTTTATAAAGCGTTTGGGGCAGTGGAGACACTGAAACGGCTTCTCTTCCTCGGACTGATGCATGATCAGGATGTGGTTCTTCAAACACTGCTTATCGGCAAAAGATTTGTTGCAATCATGGCATCTAAAAAGAATGCAATTGTCAGATCGAACCCATGAAAAACGTATTCCATTGCTCACTTAAAATACTCTGGATCTAAATGCTTGTTAATATGATCCACCAAAAGAACGCGTTTGAAGAGCTTCTTATTGCAACAGATAACGTAACCCTTCTGGCCGTGTGCGAGCCAAAAGTGCTGACGCAGTGAAGTAAAGTCACTCAGCTCTATGTGGCAAATCTCACATGTTAGCTTCATGTGGTTGGCTATCAGAAGGTCGTATTCCTTTGCTCGCAAATTGTATTTGGATACCTTTTTGTCGAGACCTATTTCGGTGGGAGACTTTAGTTCTTTTTTCACTTTTCCAACTTTTCTTCTCTTGGGACTAGTTTCGGTTCCGGGCGACGGTGTTATCCTGCTTAAAGTTCTTGACCGAAGAGATAAACAGCGGTTGCTGCTGTTTTCCGGCTCAGAAATTTCTTCGGCTTGGAGTTTGATGTCATCGTCTATATGAAACGAATATATATCAACTAATTTAGCGCGCAAATTCAAATTGCAACAGTGGAAGTACCTTTGATATCTTCACTTGTGTTATCTGTCAACTCTTCCATTATAAAACCATCGGTAGTAACGTCTGCTGGTTTCTCTTCTAAATTTAAATAACAAACTTTTAAAAAAACGTGTTGGCAAGATGCCTCTACAGACCTTCGTCTTCTTCTTCGTCTTCAAGCTGAAAAGTGTATGTTACGCCTGGCATATCCCAATCCAAATCATCGGTTTTGTTGTCTTCTTCCTTCATTTCAGACCTGTAATCCTTTGCGGCAACATCTTCGGTTGTTTTCACAAAAAACCGTTCAGCGAGCAGCCGATGAGCCTCCTCCACCGATAGGTAGTATTCATGGAAATTGGTTACACTTACCCAGCAAGCGTTGCATATAGCAGTCGATATGGGATCATCAATTTTTGGCTAGAAAGCATAGAAATGTGTCCCAATAAGAAATTATCAGTCCAACATATATTTATTCGTTTTACATACCTCAAACCAAAAGTACTTTGTTAATATATTAGAGACATTGAGCTCTGTACCAATTTCATCGAAAATATTTATTACTTCAAGAATGTCCTTTAAACAAAGTCTGCAAATCATGTTTGTGTGAAATTTAATGCAATTTCAGTGATATATTCAACAAGAAACAATTTCTAAAACTTTTCCCATTTATTTGATAAACATTGAAATGTCATTACGAGGCTTGTCAAATGTTATATGGTCAGGGATGTTATTTAGAGGGGGTACGTTTATTTTCCCGTGAATATAAAATTAAAGTGTTACCATCACACAAATTTGCTAATAAAATGCCGATTCGCTAGGATTTTCGATTTTCCTGGGGTCTAATCGCGTAAGCACAAAACGATAGAACGATATCGTCTCGACGATGCTTCTACTTCGTGTAACAACCAAAAAACGATAATCGTCGAAACGATTGGACGAGCATCGTTTTTTGTTGCTTCACGTTACTAATTTAAACGTCAAGTACTCTCGTCGAAACGATTCGATTGAACGATGGCTATTTTGCTATCGTTTCATCGTTTTTGCTGCATTTTTCACTTTAAATTAGTTCTGAGAGAAGTATAAAAATATTAAAGGAAAACACACACATTATATTCTCTTTGGAGGCGACTTGCACTTATCCGAACTGTAAAAAAATGCATTCTTTGCCAAAAAAAAAAAAATGGTTATTGCACTTATTGGGAATATGAAATGAATTTCAGCTATTTGTTTTTTTTAATTTATGCATTTATAATGCAATCAGAAAAAAATGCAATCATAAAATTGCATTCATTGATTTCTTCTTACAATTCGCCCTTTACCAATAAAAATTCTACTACCTATCTATCTATTTTTGCATAAAATACCCAATTCCATGACAACGAAGAAAAAAAAACAAATTTATTCAAGAAAAGAAAAAAAAGAAAAAGAAAATTCCATCCCTTTTTTCAGTTCTTTAGGTGTCAAAGTTTGTTTACAGTGATGCTCAAACTGTTGAAAACGAGGACGATGAACGATTGGATTGAACGATGCGACGATGATGTTATATGAAGCAAACTAAAAACGATCTCGTTTAGTTCAATCGTTTCGACGACAATCGTTTCATAAATTACGCGATT
Organism: Cheilosia impressa; assembly: GCA_948293265.1. NCBI lineage: Eukaryota > Metazoa > Arthropoda > Insecta > Diptera > Syrphidae > Cheilosia > Cheilosia impressa. The sequence continues at coordinate 15,264,934 of OX411883.1, forward strand.
AGAGCCCTGGTGTATTTTGGAAAAGTTACATTAATCCAGTTTTTTTTATTGTTTTGGGATTTTATTTTTGTCAGACGCACCGGGTTTTTCATCTTTGGTCCATTCAAATATTAAGACTCCAACTCCTAGACCGACGGAGGTAGGAATTCTTAAAAAATGGTCCATTTTCGAATCTTCTTCTTGTGCGGCTAAACTCAAACGTCATATCTCAGCCAAAGTGAAGTTAAACAATCAGTCCGAACTCCCTTAAGTCAGTCTGGTTGATATTTCATTTATTATCGCGTCATTTCGGTTTTGCAATTTTCGTGAATTTTCGTTCTTAGGCCCCGATTCTGGAGTGAAAATCCGCGAATATGTTGCATAACAAACAAATGTCAAAAAATGTATTTCAGGTTTAAATGGCAAATTAAATACATTCTCTGCTTTTCATTGTATTGTATAGTGCTGTCAAAATGAAATTTAGAACCCTTTTCCACTTGTGCCTATGCGACAATGAACGCAGTACCATGCTAACACTGTTGGTTTTGGGGTATTTAACTTTGACTTTGCGAACTGAAGACGGTAGGCTATCAATATCACGACTTACGAGTAGGAGATGACAGACGCCAACTGGCAGTTTTACGCTCGGTAAGATTGTAGCAGATATTCATGCTACGAAAGATTCTGCAAAAACATTTTTAGTCTCGATGTTAAATTTAGAAAAGCTCACAATTGCAAAATTAGTATGGAAAATATAGCCACTGAACTACGAAAATTTAGAGTCGAGACTAAAAATGTTTTCTGCTAGGGCCCAATAAGCCTATGAGACGAGTATAACGGTTCTTACAGCATTTGGCAGTATTGATACCTCCGTATTAATAAAAGTTACGTAAAAGTTATTAACTCAGCAGTTACGTCAAATTTTTGTATGCTAACTGACGTTGACGTCTACTAGCTAACATACTTGCGCACATTTATTTATTAATACAGGGAATAGAGACTATACCCACGTCGTTGACGAAATGTCCGAACTCTCATTTCCCTATCGCATCAATTTTATAGCAAAAACAATGTATAGCCATTTTAACATTCCTTTTAAAAAACTGCACTGCTATTGCCAACAATTAGGCTGTTTAATTCTTAGTTGATCGATTTTCTATACGTTCTATCCGCTCACACATCAATACAAAAGAACATCCAAAAGATCCCAGACAGAGGAGTAAACAATTTTTGCTGATTAAATCCATGGCCTGGCCATGCTATTGCTGCTCACCGTCGAAGCGAAAACATTTGGTTTGGGAGCTTATTTGAGGTGATGGTTTTAAGAAAAAAAATTTCCTAAATAAATATTAAAATTGGGTTTTTAATTTCGGCTGAAGAGAACTTAAATCAGATTTCATTGGTCTTGCAATTATTTCGGTTCTAAACATAAATGGTGGCGGTATTTAGCTCACAGAGTTGTGCAAGCGAATTAACCGCAAACCAGACACTGTTTCAATCACTTCAATCGTTAAATGTTTAATTTCTCAAAATGCATCAAGAGATTAAATCTAATTAACCGCGTACATACCACGAGTTAATACCCTCATTAAAGTCAACTTAACCAGCACTCCTGTTCTGGACCGTTCTCAAAGAATAATCCAAAAACCAAACAAACCACAACCAAAATGCTGTAAAAGCCACCCCAAACTGTTGCGGGGAAGTAGCTACTACATACACATGTAGTGATGTTCTCCAATCGGGGAAAACAAAGAATCCCTCCTTTTGCAAATACTGAAATGTCGTTGACACACATGATATCGCATTGCAAATCAAGTCAAAATGCATTTCGGCCGCATCCGGGTAAATAAACTAACGCTCGGATTCGAAAGCATCCTGGGCGCCCGGTCAAATAGCCATTCTCTGAAACAAAGTGGATCCCTGTGGGTATGGATGGCCAGGAATAATAAATTCCCTGAAACAGACATTAAAGCTGATTGCAAACACAAAGCGGTTGAATGGTTGATAACATTGACCGGGACTATGCGGTTTGGGGTGGGTTTGTTTATTTGTTCGGACTGCTCATTTTGTCGCCTTAAGAGGAGAGTCGTGGTGGTTATATCAAATTTAATCTTTCTGTTAATCACGGGATATTAATTTTCCACACAATGAAAGGGTTGGAACTCGTCGTAAATGGGGGGCGAGAGTCGCCTCTGAAGAGGACATCTCCCTTGTTTGATTACCTACAACTTTGTCCAGTATTCAGTGGAACGCGCTTAGATTTGTGTCCGAAAACAAACGTTATTTACTGATTCGCAGTAAATCATCAGCATGGATATGTAGTTTATCTCGCCGGACATTAGGGTCGGTTTGCGGATCTACTACCTCTTGGAGAAAACTGATTGCAGCAGTTTCAAAGATTTATTCAGTCTGGCCGATATTTTTAGGGATGAGTTGTTGGCGGAATGTGGTGGGTTTCGTTGTGTTTATTTATTGATGAAGCTAGAAAAACGAGAACTGCAAGCAATGGGCCAATAAAACTTAACCTAATCCCTCCATGGATCGCGTACTGAACGTCGACAATGTAGCAGCAAGCATTAGGTGGTTCAATGGTGCCTATCGTTGTGAAGAACAATAATTGATAAGATTATTAAGGGATAATCATTTTTTTTTCTCAAATAAGAAGAGCATGTTTTTGTCAGTGTACTGTTTCAACTCTGGCGAATAGCACAATAAGGTTAAAAAAGGTGGACTTCGGCAAACTACGGCAAAATTAGAAAAAAGGCCAACAATAATTACTGCCATCAAATTTAAGTCGCTGAAGTTGGCCGCGTTTCATTGAGTGCTAGACGTCGAGCAGATAATGGGGACGTTCTAGTATCTAGTTTAGTAAGTCTGACAGCTCTCTCACTAGATGTATGGAGGGGTAGCCGACGAATCTAGTCAAGAAATTCGTGACTGAGTACTAAGTTAAAAGTACTCATATGTGGTTGACGCAGAAAAAGTGACGTTCCCGACCAATCTAGTTTTTGGGTTCATCTTATCCAGACCAATCTAGTCGACTTAAGACAACTAGATTCTTGAATGCGGCCAATATCCCAATACCAAAAACTTTTCGAGTTCTTACGTAAGCGGGAAAAATGGCGGTTGATTTTATTTACAAAATTTCTATTGGGAAAATATAGCTGGAACTTTTAATAGGGCCTATTTTGAAACAAAAATCTGTCAAAAAACCACCCAAAAACGCTCCCGCACTTAAAACGGAACCCAAAACGTTTTGAAAATGCTTCCAAAGCGAACCCAAAAACACGGCTTAAAACGGTACTGAATTATATGGGCGAGATATTAAGTTTGTACTTCGGTGTCGCATGCAAATTTAACAACAAATACAAGGAATCATCCGATAAACGTAATCTTCCACATCTTTGATAAAGGGCTGTGCCATTTTCATCAGATCGTATACGATCTTAATTAATTTGGGTTGCGTTCAGTAGTTAGATTCATCTTATGTGGTATTCAATTGGGCGCTCTCATAGCTCTATATTGCTCCCAGATCTCAGAGCACTTTTTATGTTCGTTTGGTACAAAAAAAAAAAACTTTTTTTAGACTTCAGTGGACTTTTGTGAATCTGGATTTTTTCTCAGATTTGCTTCAGATTTACCAATGCAAGTACGTTTGACTTTGACAACTAGTAAATTTTGTTTACGTTTTCGTGAAATTTTTCAACTGCAAAGAAATGCATTGCATTGGGTGGATTTTTTTTTTTTTATTATTTGTATACAAATGTTTAGAAATCAATCTGGGCGCAAATTTTCAATGTTTTAATATAAAATTTAACAAGTGAATAAAAATGCGTGAAAAAATGTCGAAGGCTACACATATTCTAATCGCACAAACAAAGAAAAGGTCAATTGACGTTTTTATGTTCGATACTATTAGTCACACGAAATCTGAGAGCGAATCTGAAGAAGCGCAATCAAATATCACATCAGATTCGATCTCAGATTTCAGATTTCATGTGTCTAATCGAACATTCAAACGTCACTTGATGTTTTTTTGTTGATAGTCAGCAAAAGTGCCCTGAAATCGAACAAAGATTTCTTTTTTCGTACCGATAAAATATAAAAAGTGCTCTGAGAGTGCCCAATTAAGATCGTGTAACAAACGCTCTCTTTCTGGTAAGTAAACAGTTATTTGTGGTCGTCAAATTCTCTAAGGTTAAGTCAGAAGAAAAATAAATCACGAAGCCAGCACCGCAAGATTGGTTCTATACTGCAACTATTTCGTTTGAAAATATAGTACTTCTGATGGTTAGTGTTTCTGCAATGAACATTCATCGAGTATATTTTGAACTACCCAGGGGAAAACATTTTGTTTATAAAACTCATGCGAATTTCCACGCATTAGTTATACCCATTTCGAAAATAATCCAACTACAAAATGAAGTAAATCCCACCTCCAACTAAAAATTAAGCACTTAGCCGTGCAATAAAATATTAAAAATCCAATCGGCATATTTCACCAATCCTAAATTGCTAGAAATTGCCTGCAATTATATGAATGCCATGCAGAATGCCATATCCTCTAATTGAACGAATAATAAATTTCGTAATATCCTAATAAACGACCATACAATCGACAGCTGGTGCGTAACTATGCAATTGCGACATTAATTTTGCAACAATTTGTCACCGTAAGCCGACGCCATTCGAAAATCTATATAAATGACTCCAAATGCAATTTTTGAACACTTCAATTCAAGTGTTTGCAGGATTTTCATTTATTCGCTCATGATGATTGAGGACATACCTATTCTGTCGATAAATGTGAAAATTTGGAAATTTTGTTCTGTAATATTGTCAGATCACAATTGGCGGTGGTACTTATTTGTCGGTCCAGTTGCCGTAATGAACGTCATGCAGTTTGTGTTCCTCTACCAGCAATGGGGAGAAGTAAGTACGTTCATTTTGAATGCTTTCTACGCCATAGCCATTTTCAATTCCTTGCTGCGAACGTGCTTGGTCATAATCAAGCGAAGGAAATTCGAAGCGTTTATGATTGAATTGGCTGCGCTTTATACCGAAATTGAGGTAAGAGAGAGATTGTGGCATTGAAATAGACTTTTCGCTTTACTTTATCAAGTTGTGCTTTTTTTAGGAGGGCAACGATGACTATGCAAAGGATATTGTGAACAAGGCAACGATGGGAGCGAGGAAAATATCAATATTCAATTTGTCTGCTTCGTTTCTCGATCTAATTGGTGCTATATTGTATCCGCTTTTTAGCCAAACTAAAGGTGAGCTACTGTTGTGTAACGACACCATCACCATTTTGGGCTTTGTGTAGACGTCAAACTCTTTAACATCTCTGCTTTTTAGTAGTTCCTCTATGGGCTTGCACCGAATGGGTTTGTTTAACGTTGCTAGCACTATTGCCCACAAGTAGTGCGCACTGAGAAGTGTCAGTCAGCTAATTTCCACGCCTGTCAAAAATCCTGCACAACTCTGAAAATTCGGCTTCTATATCGAACGCGAAATGTTGCCCTGAAGTCTGTCAGTATTTGATATTGACAAATATTTATCTTTTGGTAACACTTTCTCCCGTTTATTGTTAAAAATGAGTGAACTCAATTCTGAATGAATTTGGGTTTGCCATAATGCAAATAGATAAAAGTGTTCGAAATATAGATGACGAGTTTGAAAATTAATGACAGCAAGCGAAATAACAGCAAAACAGCACTGAATTCTTGCCACGACAAATTAACTGGGGTCAGTTCAGGGCACAACAGGGTTGCCCTAGAAGCCAAAACAGAGGTTTTCAGTACCAGGGCGAGTTCAGTGCGATATCGAACGATGTAGGTTAAACCCAGTGCGCACTAGTACGCACTAGGGCCCACGTCAACTAAAAAAACCTAATGATCGCCCATTTTAAACTGTGGCCAACACAGTTTCAGCATGTAAAAATTGGGGATAAGAGGAGCTTGAAAGTGGGAGGTAAACTTGTCCCCTTTATTAAAATAGATGTACATTTTGTTCTTAGACATTGGACTAGTTTGCAACAATGTCAGATGGTTGTTAACAAATCTTTTAAATGACTATTTTGAAGTCACCTTAAATTAATTATTTTTTAAATTGGCACAGTATCAGAGCTGTTGACTTAACCCCACACTTGCTTAACCCACACTTGCTTCTTTCTTTTACCCAGTAAAAGAAAGAAGCCGTTCTCAGTCAAAGTTTTTAGCTTGACATATTCACGGCAATTTTGACATTATAGTCAAAAGTAGCAGGTGTTCTGTGTAGAGAAAGTTTCGATAAATTTGGTTGTCGACAAGTATTGTTTATTTAAAAGAAGGTTCCACCAAAAACTACTATCATCAAGAGTCCAAAATTTGTTGCCACTCTAAGCCCCTGCCAGGAGGTTGAAGGAAATTTTGTCATAAACGATGCACGGTTTGAATTTAATTTTAATTGCATTTTATCTTGCATTTCATTAGTTCATCCCTATGGAGTTGCGATTCCCGGTGTTGATGTAACGTCGTTTCCAGTTTATGAAATAATTTACATCCTACAGCTGCCAACTCCACTCGTCCTCACATCAATGTACATGCCGTTTGTGAGTCTGTTTGCTTCATACGCAATGTTTGGCACAGCCATTCTAAAAGTCCTCCAGAGCAGACTAAAACAGGTATACAGCCGAACGAAGTCAGAAGAAATCATCTATGCTGACCTAGTTGCATGCATTGCATATCATACTCGAATAATAAGGTAGTCATCATTAAGAATCCATTTATGTATCTTTAATTATCCATCAAACAAAAGCTTCGTCGAGGACTTCAATTCGCTCGTAACGTACATCGTGTTAGCAGAGTTCCTGATTTTCTCCACGATCCTATGTGCACTTCTCTTTTGTTTAAATATCGTAAGTCTCAAGTATGCATGCAATTATACTTTAATTTTAAACCCCAACTAAATACTGTTTACGAAGATTGAGTCCGTAGTGCAAATCATTTCGGTGCTCATGTACATTATGACGATGCTGTATGTCCTTTTCACGTACTACTGGCAAGCCAACGAACTGTTGACTGAGGTAAGTCATTCTTTTGTGAAATGAAACGAAAGGGAAACCTCAAATAATGTTAAAAATCCATTACCACAATTCGTCGGCGGAAACCCTTCGAAAATATAAAAAAAAAGAGCGTTCAAGTCTCCGAGGCAGCCTATGATGTGGAGTGGTTCCATTGCAGCGCACGCTTTAAGAGGACATTACTCTTGTTCATAATGAGGAGCCAAAAACCTTTGATGGTACAAGGGAGTTTCATTTAACCGACAATTGCATATACGTACTCTTGTGTCCCTTTTGTACACTTGCAGATAATGGTGGGCAACATCTATCCGATGACACTGGAAACATTCCAATCTCTTTTGAATGCATCATATACGTACTTTACAGTTCTGCGTGGCGTTTACAAGTAGATTCATCTGCAGAACATTTTTCTTATTAAAGTCAATGTAAAATGTAATTTTCTTCTTAACACTTTAACAATATATACACATTGTTTGAAATAAAATTTCACATAAACGTCAACTAATTTGTTTAATACTGCATTAGCACGCGCATTTTTCCACGAGAAGAGACAGAGACATCCGTTTGCCCGCAGTCAGTGGTAATAAAGGCGTTCGAATGAGATCAAAAATTAGACGTCTTAAGTGTCATGGATGTTCTACCCATCAATAATTCGAAATAAATAAATAATTGTCCGTTCATCACTTCCGGAAGGCCTTTTTTAAAGGAAAACTAAATTTCGTAAGCCATCGCTATAAAGTAATAAATATGCAGAACTTTCCCATCATTCCCACCCCGTAAGAAAGACGACCGACCGAAATACGTGCCACGTATTTTTACGTGTTAGGTAATGCTGTCCCTATTAAACAGACGGCTATTTAGTATTGGGCATCCCTTTAATCTTCCGTGTGTTATGAATGCACATTCGTTAGTCCGTAAAATTTGACGTTTGATGTTCAGTACTTCCTAAGCTCAACAATTTTTTTTCCAAGAAATGTTACGTATACGTCTAAGTGAACGAGATGATTTCTTAATAGGCGGACATTATTATTATTAGATCTTTTTTGACGTGAGTTCTTAAGGTGTGAATTTATACAAATATAAAATTTTGCGTCCACTAAATAAAAGCAGGAGCACAATTTAAAAGTTGTGTAATTATTATGACTTGTCCACGTTTAGGAATCCGTCGCTTTGTGATTGACGTATTTCCGCTTTTTCAAAAGTAGGTGCTCCCCCCCACTGTCTGTTTAAAAATTAGAGTTTCGACTTCTCATATGTTATCCTATAACAAAACAAAAGCATCTGATGAACTAGAGAAGAGAAATTGCTTAAATTCATTCATTCGATTGGAAAGTACCTTGATTTCAAAAAAACTCAATTGGATCTAACTTCTCAACGAAAAATGGCAGACTCTTTGACCAATTTTTGTCAAATTCCATTCCCACGATTGGTAGAACAAACCGATTTGCTTCCATAAAAATACCTGCAGATTTTAATCTAAGAAATTTCATAAACACTAACAGATTGCAATTGTCTATTTAACCGAATTAATTAATTTTTTTGTGTATTGGCAGCTCTGGGTAAACTGTTTCGTTCTCTAGCATGCGTAAGAAATAAGAATAACTAAATTTAAATTTTTGCTTTGCTGCAATGTGTCATTCACTATCTTTGAAGAGCTTTTGACAGCCAACTTTGACCATATTTGAATATATGTATTTGCAATTAAACTGTAATTGTCACCATTCACAGAACAATCCATCAATGTCATAAAATTATGATGAGCTGTACCGTACTGTTTACGAAAAGTTCCGCGCAGCACGTCCGATTGACGGTCGTAATGTCAAAAATTTATAAAATGGCTGATTGCCGATTTCCAGTTCATTAACAAAACGCATCTTTGCGGTCTTTGGATTATAAAATGACAACCGCACAACGCAAATGTGCCAAGAAAACTGTAAATTTTAAAAGAAAAACTTGGAAAGCTCCCATGTTATTATAAATAATATTTTGATTAAATTAAATTTAGAAAAAAAACCCTTAGAAGACCTTCTAAATGAGCTACCCTTGCCATATTTCGCCCCGACGCAAAAGGCATTTTTTTGCAGACCCGAAATAGAATAAATCACGTATCTGTCAGGAGAAACTTTCACTTTTCCATTTTTCTTTTCAAATTGCTGCGGCATTCCTTGCTGACTTTTGTCGCATTGTTTTTAAGTTTCCTCTGCTGCAAAAAATGTCCTGTACATGATGTGTAAATGGACGCAGTTGGTTTGGTTGTTAATTTTGTTTCTTCTAAAACTTTTATGGGGAGACATACCTTCACCGAAGATGCAGCTTAACGAATAAAACCTGCTATTTGTTTGCCAATGAGTTCCACTACAACGCACTTTGATTTCACTACAGATTTAAGAATCATAAAAGTTCTTGATTTCTCTTAAAAACTTAATTCTACCGGCGGCGGCCATCAGTGAAATACAATTCACAGCAAACCACCAGAACATTACAATTCCACAGTTAAGAAAATGAGCGCTTTTAAATTGGAAAATAAAAATCCGCAACCGGAAAATTAACAAAATGTGTGGAAAAACCAAAAGAAAACTCCCCGGAGGTGGAAAAGGACATCGTGCTGTCTGGGTGAAGGAAAAATACACACATATACAAATCGACGTGTGCCGAAAGGATCCGAAACGGAAAGGACATTGTGTACTTACAAATGAAAGCCCGAGAAAAATGAAAAATAAATGCCACAGACACAAATGCCTTTGAGGTTGCTATGCATGGGGTTTGTGGTGCGCTTTGCAAAATTACGGAAAAGTCAACATGTCATCTCTCCGTGTAATCACGAAGGCAAATAATAATAAAATCCTAAACATTCTGTTTAACGTTCACCATACATACGGAGCATGACGACGAAGAAGTCCTATTCGAGGAATCTCCTCGTTTTGCAAACAATACGGCGGAAGGGTGCATCGTCGAACAAAGTGCAGAGATTCCAGACTATTTGCATGCTGATGTGGGTAGCGAAAAAGTGGAACTCAACTCAGACCATTTGAGGTTGTCCTGTGGGAAGTCTTTATTGGGTATAACGTGAACATCGCCGCAAGATGATGACGTGAGATACGAACAAATAGTATGAGCGTTTTCGGTAGCTGTAATCAAATTGAAAAGAGTTTCATTCGTTTGGCGCTACAAAATTGGCAATCTTGTTGCCTCACTGTTTTATTAGGCAAGCAATTTCATATTTCAAATTTAAACTCCTCCTATATGGGTCGTTAGAGTTGATGCTTGGGAGGGTCTGGAGGAAGACTGTGTACATGCTTTTGAAGCTATTATTGTGGAATATCATGTTTACTTAAGATCTAGCTAATTTATTCGCAATGTTGCAACCTTTCCTAAAATCCGCTTTGAATTATTAAATTAGAGGTAATAAGCGTGTACAATATTGCGGAGCAAGCAGCCAGAACAAAGCAAAATCAAAACAGTCCCAACAACAAATGACTTATGAACAAGATCACGCTATCCCGACATCACTTCGTTGTTATTGGCGTTCATTAATGACATCAATTGAAAGTTGAATGCAGCCAATTTTTTACGCCAGATTTTGAATTTTTGCTAGAAGCAAGTAACTACAAGGTAGGCAAAAAGAAGTCATCCGATGTTGTTTGGCTCTCATTTAAGCCTTTAGAATTTTATTGGTCAAGTCGAGAAGATGATATCGGCCAAATGGGCGCCGTCACAATTGGTTGCCATACGGGCTCGTTTTATGGCATTTTTCATCACTTCGGCGAGAACTTCGGGCGACAGATTCTCGCACTCGTGTCGAATGTTGTACTTGAGGGCTTCTAGGGTCTCGGGCTTGTTCACGGGACTTCAAAAAACCCCACAAAAAAAAAAGTCTGGAACGGTTAAATCGGGCGATCTTGCCGGCCAGTGGAAATCGCCAAAACGAGAGATGAGGCGATCCGGGAACGCCGCCTTCAGAATATCGGTTGTGGTTCGCGCAGTGTGTGCCGTAGCTCCGTCCTGTTGGAACCACATGTCCTCCAGTCCTAATTCGTCCAAATGCGGCAGAAAAAACTCGGTTAACATGTCCCTATAGCACGCACCGTTCATTGTTGTCGTTTGACCAGCGGCGTTCTAAAAAAAAAAATGGCCCGATGACTCCTCCAGCATGAATAGCGCACCATACAGTCACTTTGAGTGAGTGTAATGGCTCCTCGTGCATTACTCGTGGATTTTCGGTGCCCCAGAAGCGATAGTTTTGCTTGTTCATGTACCTGCTGAGGTGGAAATGAGCCTCATCGCTCATTGTGATTTTGGTCGAAAAGTCGTCCACTTCGTCCTCGAGATTGAGGGTGGCTTGGGCGTTGGTTACACGCGTTTGGCGGTCGACAGGCAGCAGCTGATGCACGGACTTTATACGGGAACACGCGCAAGTCTTTGACCAAAATTCGCCTTAGGGACGACCGGCTGATGGCTTATTGCGAGGCACGGCGTCTGGTCGATGTTTCCGGCGACAGCTCGACATCGTCGTCAACAGCGGCGATATTCTCGGCACAACGGGCGCTCCGGGGCCGGCCACTCTTGGCAACGTCTCGTGTGGTCCCATACTCTTCAAGGTTGGTGGCCAAACGGCACAGTGTTTGCGCAGTCGGTGTCGGACGGCCGTGGAATCGGCGACGGAATTCGCGCTGCGCCAACACTACAGACGAGTTGTTACGCAAAAAAAATAGACACGATTATTCCGCGTTCTTGGGGAGTGTATCGCTCCATGGCTTGTTCACTTGTATTCTACATCTGTCCAGTCCACAAATGTCAAAACAGATTTGACATTGGCGGCCATTTGTAAAAATAAGAGGGTGATCTCTTACTCTTTGTAGTTAAACTTCAAAGCGAACATTACAATTTTGGACAGAAAGATAAATTTCGGAATTTCTACTTTTTCAGGAAACGTCTACCTTAATATGGTTAAGTCAAAACACTTGTGAATTGTGAATTTCTTGCATTTTTTTTAAGCAACTGGATATGTTCAATGTTCATGTCTTGAGTTCTGGGACATTAGAGACTGTATGACCAAACCAAAAGCAAAACCCAGGAATTACAGTGGTGGACTACTGAGTGAGGAGTGAGGACAGAAAATAAAACCGGCAGCACTGTTAGTTTTGGAGAAAAAAAAACTCTCTGCCACTTACAACATGACCAATATCATCAATTGTTTCTTTTTTATTTCAAATCAAATTCGGACAGAATAATCTTTCCAGATATTCCAAAGGTATTAAAATAAAAAGTCGGCGCAACAAGTTCATGTATCCTAGGCCTAGCTTCTTACAGCAATTTGTTTTGAGTAAGTTTTTCATTTTTGGGACGATTGAAAGCGATCTTAAATTGTATGCCAAGTCCAATCGGTTAATTGACAGCTCTTTCATGACAGTTATACTCTCGGACGTTTGTTAGACGTTCGCGAGTGGTGGCGCAGTGGAAAGAACCTTTTTGCGGAAATCAAACCTGAGACCCCAGATATACGGAGATGGAAACATGTCAGCCTGGATAAAATGGGACTGACGTATGGCCTAATTCCACCCTACGGTTAAGCAAATAAATTAGTTCATGTTTATGGACGGGCATAATAGCGAAATATGCACAAACCTCTATTTACGTTTGCTTTCCCGTGTCCAATATTTCCCATTCATAAAGTCCTGAATTTATGGCAGATTTCATTAGTTTCATAAGCGCAAAAGTCATAACAATAACAGGCTTACCGACATACTTCTCTGATATATGGCCAAAGTGTGGCTGGCATCTAATGCGGACAGGGAAAAAAATTTAATTAATTTCATCAGGACATTTATAAAAGGCAATTCAATTAGCACCATACACTGAGGACAGCCAGACGGACGAACAACTTTTCCACCCCCGAAGAGCCATCTCAAAGAGTACTTCCTTCTCTCGGGCGCTTCTCGGACATGTGAGGAGGAAAGCCAACTGCGAAAAAATACGTGTCAGGAAAATCTAATTAAAGGAAGATACAAAAATACATGTGGCTTAGGTCAACATTTATGGCCGACATCATAACAAACAATAATCGTAAAATATATTTCCAAAGCTTATTTCGGAACTGCTGGCCATTATTTTTGGCATTTGCAGGACCATCGTCAGTTGGGGTAACGAACTTGCTGCGGGTCCTGGGTGGCATGGCAAATGCTATTAAAGGATAAAGATAAAAACACTGGACGGTGTCTGATATAAGCGTATAACATACACCAGACTGTCTATTATTGAAGCTGAAAGTGCGTCAGTATTTAGAAGTTACTTATTATGAATGATTGTTTCATTTATTATCCACTTGTGAGATATGCGAATTAAGGATATACTTGCTTGTTCTTTATGTGTCTATGAGAAATTATTTATAGCAATATTGAATGCAAGAATTATCCACCAGGCTGGGTTTATCCAAATTCGACAGAATGCGCTTTTACAGTGGGACAACGAGGAAGGAGCTTGAAATGGGGGAAAAATCGATAATATCCGCGAAACTAAAACTACTTAAAAGTAAAATTAAAACGCATTTCCATTGCAAACAAATTTCAAAGTTGACTTAGAATAAGTTGTTCATATTTAATATAAAAAAAAACAGCCCATCGAAGGTCTACGTAAGAATTTTTGTGTATCCGAATACATTCACTGGTTTTGTTATTGGGTTTGTTTGACGTGGGACCTAGTGCGCACTGGGTTAACCCTAATGCTTTCGATACAGCACTGAACTCGCCTTTGTTTCGTAAACCTGTGTTTGACAAGGCTTCTAGGGCACCCTATTTGTGAACTGAACTGACCCCCGTTAATTTCTCGTGGCAAGAATTCAGTGCTGAGTTTTGCTGCCATTTCGCTTGCTGTCATTTATTTTCAAACTCATCATCTATATGGCGAACACTTTTATCTATTTGCATTATGGCAAACGCAAATTCAGAATTTAGTTCACTCATTTTTAACAATAAACGGGAAAGAGTGCTACCAAAAGCTATATATTTGTCAATATCAGAAACTGACCGACTTCAGGGCAACATTTTGCTTTCGATATAGAAGCCGAATTTTCAGGGTTGTGCAGAGTTTTTGAGAGGCGTGGAAATTAGCTGAAACTTCTCAGTGCACACTAGTCGGCACTAGTTAAACAAACCTATTATGTCTAATAGAAAATCGAAAAGGAAATGGGCATATTCAAGAATCAAGTTATCTTAAGTCGATTTGATTGGTCTCGATAAGTTGTAACCTGAAAAAACATCTCTTACTTGTAAACAAAAACTACGATTAGTTTATGATTTAAACAAATATTTTCGTTAAGTGACGTTTTTGTCTCTGATAGTTGGTGCTACTGACAGATCAGCACACGCGAATTTATTGCGAAAAGAAGTACAAAATTCCTAGCAACAATTACAATTAAAGGTCGGCTGCACCGAGGTAAAAGAAATTGTTAACCCTTTATAACATTATGGGACAGTTATGTTACAAACCATTTAAGTGTTCCCGTAAGTCTGAGCATATGCTTAAATCAATTTTAAATCAATGTTACAGTACTGTTACACACCGTCCTATGCATTTTTAGTTCGTACCAATAAAAATAGATCGCGTCAAGAGCACATAGCTGGTTTGAAGCTTATTCGTCGCGAAACTTGTGAAGGTACACTCGTGTAAATAACGTGAAATTAGGAACAAATGTTTTTTTAGTGACATTCATTGTTTTTTTCTGCGTAAAGTTAGTCTTAAGTTCATTATTCTGAATAATACTTTATTAATAACTGCTTCAAGGAGTTCGATATACGATAGACATACATTATCATACACTGCAATATAAATGTCACACTCCAATTTTTCACTAATTTACGATTAAATAATTAAAATTTTGTATTTCCAAGAAACATGTGTTTTATTATTTGCGGAAAGCTATCAGAACAACTAGAATTTTTATATTTTTACGATGTTGAGTTATAAAGGGTTAAAGCGAAACCATTTGGAACCGCTTTCGAGTGCTTGGCAGGTCTTCCCCAAGTGACAGTAATAGTAGTTCAAACTTGGAAGTTTGTCTGACGTTTGCAAACTGTGGAACAGTGAAAAAACACTTCTTGCTCAGTAGTCCAACAAATTGACCACTGAGCCAAAATGTAAGCACACGTTGACATTGCTTTTCGTTTAAATATCAAGTTCATGTTACCATTGGAAATATTGCTGCAAATTTGTAACGTGTAAGCGAGTTAAGACTGCTTGTTAACTTAAATAATAAATATAAATTCTTCTGCTTAGTGACTCTGAGTTGCACAGAAAACAACATAGAAAACGAGTTTTACCGATCCATAATAAAAATACCGTCCGAAATTGTTCTCCTTGTTATTCCATGAAGTTGATCTGTCTATCTAGCATATGAGTTCCTACACCTTTTTGCTGAAATGTCAAAATTTATTTTTCTCTGCAACTTCAACTCGCAGCAAAATCTGTTTCTATTAATATTTTTCTTCCTGAAAATGCTATTATCATTGATTCTTACAGCAGAACGGGCAGAACATATCTGTTGTCTCTTACAGTACGGAGATGTGCTTTTCTGTTCCGACAGTTTTTATTCGTTTATGATGTCCTGGTCTTTTCTAGTTTTTATTAACTAGACATAAACTTATTTTGTAGTGCTGTCAGATCCGTAAACTTGTTTGACATCTCCGTTTTGATATATCTTTTATCCGTTTTTCACTAAAAGTGATGCAATTTAGCTTCTAAATAAAAAACAACAGGTCTTAACATATTAATTAAGTTGTCATACTTACTAAACTTGATATCTGAACGTCCCACATGACTTTCATATCGTCAAGCGGTCGCGATGTCAAATAGGCGTCTGCCATTTTGAACTAAAGGACTGTCAGCGATGGGTACATTCGAGAAGCGGGCGGTGCTGCCAAGTGGCCACATTATGTAGCCGATAAAATTATTCGAAAAGTAAATCTTTGTTGACGCGGACTTGGAAAGGACATATCATGTCATTAGAAAAGCAAATCTATGCTTCATTTTCATCTTCTTAAGCATTTACAATCGGTTTGCAATTTTATAGCGCAATTTTATATCAAAACACGTACATTTCGACTCAACATAGCAAATTTTTAAACCTAGATATACTTTCGACCCAGAGGCAGAAAGAGGGTCATAATTTTTAATCAGTTCAAATACCTTTGATTGTGCCTACAAACTTTGCCAAACGGTCTTAGATCGTAACACGTTTTAGAGAACATCTAGTAGTAGGTATTGAACTTCTTCCAACACCTGACCGTTGATTTTATTCCCATTCAGCCTTCTCAATGCGAGGAGAATTTGCTTTCCTAATTCTACGTTCATAAACTGTTCCGTAATCCAAAGCTACCATTAAATGAAATTATATCCTACACGAATACTCCTTGTAGCAGTAACATTGCAACGGTTCATCGCGAGTCCGCATAGCAAATCTGTACCAAGTGCCAATTGCCACTCATCTATACATCCTCTGAAATATAGATCGCAATTATGGCCAATCACCTTCACTTTTATACATATTCGCCGCGACTCCTGTCCTGACATGGTCTAGCACAATTCCTGTCGCTGTTAATGGATCTTGTATGCCAGGAGTCATCCCATGGTATAAGTTATACATTTTATCCTCCAATTAATTATAGGCTTACGCTATCAGCATAATCGACGCTTCGCAATCCTAGCTATGCATGCCGCGGCAGGGAGCAATTTATATTCTCGCGTAGGTTATAGTCTCTTGATCAAGCATAACGATCTCTTATTAGCCTTCAGCGCTGCATTGGAAAGGACGCCCTATGAAAGAGTGGTTGGGCGCGAGATAGCCTCGCGCGTATGAAAATTGAATTATAAATATTTGAGAGAACGCTTTTGATGTCGACCGGTTAATCAAATTGATTGCACCCCGAGTTGTGGTTAGTTTTTATTGACTATAATGCGTTCTAACGGATCAAGTGACGTGGCAGTATCATCTGCATTCTGGTGGACTTCTGTCTGATGAAGACTAATTATTATAGGCCTGTTCTTAAGCTCTGGTTAAGTTCCAATAAAAGATAATTGAAAAGGTGCAACGTGCTCGTAGATCAACCCATGCACGGTTTGCTTTATTATGTCATGGGGCTACGTACAATGCTTTGTGCTGTCATTAGCCTATTCAGGGGCGGAGTGGGTATGGGTATGCCTTTGTTTTTATAGTGCCCCAATAACGCAATCAACGTAAAAATATCCAGTTGGCGATGATTTTAACAATTGTTTTTAGTGTTTTCAGCAAAGGACTTTCTTTAAAGAATCACAGAATTTACTAAGAACTCTTTTTTCTTTCAATTCAATAAACGTTTGTTGAAAAAGCGGTCTAAATTCACACTTTAACGAAGACATATAAAATTTTAACGTGACCTTCCAATTCTTAGTTAGCGCTAGTAACAACTTAGTTCTTTATACTCTTTTTCACATTCAACGCAGATAATAACAGTGAAAACCGCATCCCAATCAGTTGAGAGGTCCTCCAGCTGTCAAAGAGACAGACCTATCAAAATTTGAATACTGCAACAACAGCAACGCCCCCTTTCATATGTTATTTAAACTATCCCCTAGCGGTGGGAAAAAATAACAGTTTGATAAAATGTCAGGATCGATCGAGCAGTTATTGAGTCAATACGCCACCAACACTCAGTCATTTCCTTTTGCTTATTTAGAAAAACGGCCATAGCATGAAACTCAGTAAGTTAAGAGAAATAAAATATCTGACAGATTTGTTGGGCAATTCGGCCCTAGCGAGGTATACCTACATCGGAACGGAAAATTCGCCGATTTTATTCGATTCCGAGGATTTTTGCTTCGAGGTATTCTTTCAAAAGCATTCCAGCTTTTTGCGATCAAGTTTGTTTTGAGTGACATTTTTGACAGCTTAATAAGAAATGCTTTCCGATACCTCCGACAACAATCAGTCGAGGAATTTGAGCATTTAAATGATCGGATGTTTATTTCATAATAAAGAGGAAGGTATGCCGTTAATAATGAAAAACAGCATCAGACAAATGTAGGACCATATCCTTTTCATGAAATTTTCCATAACCAAATCGCAAAGCGGTTGCCCTATGTCCTCAATAGCCTCACGAATTTCATCTTTGAGGTCTTGAATCGACGCTGGGCTGTTGGCGTAGACCTTATCTTTCACGTAGCCCTAAAGGAAGAAGTCGCAAGGTGTTTAATCACAAGATCTCGGTGGCCAATTGTGATCACCTCTTCGAGAGATAACACAGTCCGGAAACTTTTCCCGTAAAAGATCAATGGTTTCGTTGCTTGATGATCGGCTGGCTTGAGTTCTTGTGTTAACTGAACTTTATAAGCCTTAAGACCCAAGTCTTTATGCAAAATACGGTGTAATGACGTTTGTGGAATGCTATTTATTGCTTTAATTTGTGTTTTCAGTGCCAGATTTAAGGCTCGGACAGAGAATTTTCCGTTCCAACGGATACCGCGCTAGTCCGTTTGGAAAGATCGCTGCTCTTTCTTTTTGGCATGTGTTCTTTTACGAAGGCGCTACTCAAGCCTTTTCACTCGTCGGATAGACCTTGAAATCTTTTCTGGAAATTTGCGCTCTTAATCTTAAAAAAACACTAGACGGATCTGGGACTTTCATACTGTCAAGTCTCAAGTCAACAAAAGTCAGAAGACGTCTCTTCATACTTAGGTAGAATCAGAGTCCGGGGTGAACCTGGGCCTTAACTAATAAGTTTCACGTATGGAACTGCCGGCTTGTGTAGATCGAGAAGACTATATTTATAAACTTGGCACCGTTTTTCCATCGTGATCTTGAAAGTTCTGTGTGCAAATAGCTTTACTATGGCCAAATAGTGTTGCATTCAGCACCCAGATCCTCTATAGGCCTAGTACGATGTTGTTAAGATATGAAAGAGTGCATTTCGAAATAGTTGCGATTATTTTTCAGACCTTCTATGAACTTGATAATTTTGCAACCACATCGACAGTAACTTTTAGGGTCTAGATCGGATCAATTTGCTAAAAGTTTCACTGCAGGTCTAGCTTTTAACTACGTTTCTCAGATTTTGTAGAAATATGGTTCAGTTTTTTGATCGTCCGTATAATTTTATTTTAGTATTTAGCTCCCGTTTTGCCAAGACAGCCCAGTGATATAGCAGTCAATTTATTCAGAGCGCGTTGTGACATCACAAAAGGAACCATTTTCGAAACGAAAATTACCACGTCGTCCATACATACACAACAATTTAGATTCCATTCTCTACAAACTCTCACTGAATTATATTTATGATTGAATATGGCTCTTGAGGGAGACATACCACTTGACTGAGGTATTCGACTGTATTCCAGTTTTGACTTAATAATGTTCTTCAGTATATATCCACCAGGCTGGACAGATCCGCCTACTCCGATTGATTGGTGAGAGCTTCAGAGTGCGGGCATATTTTTCTTTACTTTGCCCTGGTTACATTCAAGAAAGCTTCTTCTTCTTCCACTGCCTCTATAAAATGCCCGATGAAGCTGCACAAATATTTAAATTGTACGTTTGTGTTCGGACTAGATCTACAAAACAGAAACAAGCCTGTGTAAGTCATCGCGGACGCCATATTTTTACAGTTAAAATTTCCGCCATCAATGTCTGATATAGAAAATATATCCAGCCCTTTTGGCCATACCAGACAGGTCTGTCCACATTCCGCCACCACGAGTCCGCCCAAATTCTATCAAGGTAGCAAAATATTCAAATATGCAAGTTAACCACACAGACATTTATTATGAAACAACGAGGAGCGACAACGGTCGTCGCACCCCAGCCAAAAGGTCTTGCAACTAATCGCATGTCCTTGATATACGAATTCAATTATTCCCAGCCAGAGTACCTTCACCTTGGGCGGGGTGGAGTTTCATTGTACATTCGCTGATGCTATTAATTCACCCCATGTCCTTGAACTGCTGATTTGCATATCTTCCTTCCGCGGTATGATGTTGATGTCCTTGCTGAGGAAATCGAAAAACCAAATGCTTACGGGATACAATGACCATAATGCTACCTGAGCTTCACTTTCATCAGGTGATAACTCAGGCACTTTGCACTTTCTTGTGCGCACTGTCTTCGAGCAGATTCGGAAACAAATAAAAGCGAATTTCACTTTGTGCGCCTATTGTCGGAGTCCTTTCACAGTTCACTCCTCGTTTGCGAGCCTTCTTACGATTCTGCAGCCCATTTTAACAATAACCTGGTGGGAACGAGCTCCTTCAGCTGGGGAGAGGGGCCTTTGTTTTATTTACCAGGATAATGGTGACTGCGGCCACCTCGAGTCACGGGTTCATAAATACAAAAGCTAGCGAAATTAATATTCATTAGGGCACCGTGCGCTTGTGTGTGACCCGCTTGTTAAGTGTTTTCCTCGGAGTAAGTAAACATTTCGCCTTTATCGTTGTTGAGACAGGTTCTAGCAGCCGATAAAGGGTTAAACAGGTTATGTAGGACCAGGACGGCGGAATTATTAGCATTGTTCTTGATTTATGCTTCTCACAGTGTGAATTACGTACTTGAGTGGTTTGTTTAACAGTGCGCCCTATTGTTGTTAAGTGTATCGATTGGTGAGGGCATTCGCCCAATGGATGTATTGAGCTTGAATGTAATTTGGACAGGAAAGCAACTTTCCTGCTCGTTGGATGTGTTGAAGTCTGAACGTGTTTAACTGCTTGTCGTCTGTTAAAAGTGAACAGCACTTGAAATCAATTAATTTGACAGGTTTCCTTGTTACCGAGAGATGTGACATTTTTGAGCCCAAATTGAATTGTTTTACCTACCTAAGTCTACTTTAGATGGCGCTCACAATCTGGGGTAGGTCTCAACTAACATGCCCATTGCCCATCCAGTTGGTTAAGGTTGCTCTTCGCAATTGTCCACGCCACTTACGGTGGGATTCTTCCGCTTCTGTGTTGTACCTCAGGGACGGATTCATGAACTCGTCGGCCTGATGATTTGCTTTTCGTGCTCTTCAAGTAAAGTTTGACGTGAGATCTCCTCCTCCACGCACTCCCTCGATACAGACTGAACCGAATATCAAACGAAGAATCTTTCTTTCAATGCGTCCCAAGAGGCGTTCGTCCGCTTTCCAAAAAGTTTACAGTATCTCTGTACCTTCTTCTGGTCGAATAAAGCCTTCTAAAATATTTCCTTGGTTTTATGCGGAAGGGCCTTACGTCTTAGACGACTTCTTAGTCTGAAGAAAGAGTGTTTGTGTGCTTGATCTCGTTTGCGAGGTGACTGTAAATTACAAAAGGCTTTAACTTTGAAGCTTTATCTGTCCATTAAGACGATTTTGCCATAAAGTCCTAAATAGCCACTCCAATCTTCAGTCCACCTTCCAATATTCGCAAAAATGCCACTGATAGCTTGAAGTAGTTAACGCAGTTCAAAATATCTTCCTTCCTTAGAATGCTGAAGCTGCATTATTTTTCACTCACTTTCATCCGCGCAAATTTTGCAAGAAAGGTGGCCCGGTCGTCATCTGCTGCTTTGAAAAGCTGTGGGCCATAAGGCTACCCAGCTCCAGTTGTCTTTAAGCTTAACATCGCTATCCTCACTTTGCGTTTGTCGTCTCGACGAAAATTTTGATATCCATCGTCCGGAGGTTGAACGGAAAAGTTCAGATTGCTCCAACCTTACGTTTGCCCATAGAGCTCCTGGTTCTTTCAGAAGGGTTGGTTGATGCACTCATTTCCGACCTCACAGCCCTTGCTGTTGTTATCGTATTACTTCTTATGGCACATTGATGGTATTATTGGTCTTCTGCAGTTAGCACAGGTGAGTGCTTTCTTAAATGTAGAAGAAGACGTGGTCCACAAAATTTCTACCGGTTTTTTTAAGATAGCATTCCGACGACGGCAGCATCTGTTGAGTATTGTATAGCTTGATTCGTATCCACTTGGCTTCTACCTAGTAGTGGTCTGAGTCTACGTTGTTCGCTCGAAATATTCGGACCTCCAAGGTACTTTCGGTTGCATATTATTTTGTTGAGCCCGCCAAGTGACCTTGAGGTCTGCGCGAGTCCTCTGCTACGAGACGATTCTCCCTGCAGGTCATTTGAGTTCGTTTCCGGAGGTACTGCCAAGTGCATATGCTGAATGCCCTTTTTCCGGCGCTTGTCGTATGTCTTTTCGTAGAAGATTACGAAGCTCTTCCGTGGTAAAACTCGTCGGGTTTTTTTATTCTGCGTATAGTAAGAGTAAGCACAAGTTATCCACGTGAGGGTTTACTTCACGGAAGCCTAGAAGAGTTTTAATTAAATCACCAATCTGCAGGTAGCACTTGCTGTAGTAGCCTGCACAGTTTATCACCTTACATGGACTCTCCCAATCCCATCTCGCTTCCTCCTGGCTCTCTTTTGTAGTTTTTGGATGCGCTGGGTCTATTTCAGATCCAAAGTTCGTTGTCTTTATTTCGTTTACTGGTATCGTCAACATTTGCATCATCTATATAGCAGGCATCCCAAAGATACCGCCTGCGGGCCATGACCGCCCCTCGAGACAATTACCTGCGGCATCAATTCAATGTGCATTTCAATTTCTGTCGCAATACACCTAGGGTACGTTTCTATGCCAAGTTTCTGAATCTAGAAAATAATGTTCGGCATCTTACACCTCTACTTCAAGAAATATGTAACTTTTTTCTTAAATAAAATATTTTTTATATACAGTGGACGTCTATTATAACGAATATTCACTATAGCGAATTGGCGATATAACGAAAGCTTTTTAGATTTACATTAGTTTCTCTATAAATAACGAATGGTGCCCACGATTGATATAACGAACGCGCTCGATAGAGTGAATGACATCAAACATTTTATCATTCGTTACTGTCCACTCTATGTACTTCTTTCTTATATGTATATAGTATTTATTACATTTCGCATTTTATGCTGTCATGCTTAAGCCGGTATGACACTACATTTTTCCCGCATTTTTATCATTGAAAAGTCAGCTGTGTGTCAAAGAGACTGAAAGAGTATTACGAAAGGGGTTGCAATTGTTTGCAAAGCAACCACAAATTTCAACAAATAATCTTGAAATGTCAAATAAAAAGCTGCCAGCAGCTGAAAAATGTAATTTGAATACATTTTTAATGCATTTTGTTTTGATGATGTGTACACACTCACTCCTATCGGGAATTTTCGTTCTAATTTTTCGTACTGCTCTAGTTTAATTTTAAAAGCAGAAAAAATGCAAAAAAAAAGTAGTGTCATGCGGGCTTAAGATAAATAAAATGGTACCTACCAAAGCAGTTTGAGTTTGACCCCACTGGATCTATTGGCTTGTTATTGTGTTGTTGAAGTCTTCTTGAATCTTGACGTACGAAGACGTACACAAAAAATGGCACATGCATGTGTCAACTGCTTTAGCAGTAGTAAACGATTAAAAATCTAATAGCTACACCTTGTGAGTTGTATTCGTTTTGATTTTGATGCCGTATTTTTTTTCTTATGTTTTTAAGGTTTTTTTTTTTTATTTGGTTATACCTAACTACTCGCCCAATTTATGTGGATTTTTAAAAAAAAAACCAAAAGGCTTAGTATTAAGTAGGATGCAGTTTTTGTTTCATTGCAATCTGCCAAATTACAGAAGATGTAGGTACGAACTGAAAAAAAAACAAATTGAAATTGAAATTGAAATGAACTGAAAATGGATTCAACGCGTTGTTTTTGTGCGTTTTTTGCTGTTTTTTGTCCACGTTTTAACTTGGTAAGTTACCTACTACCCCCAGTTAGACTGTTTTAATAAATATTTCAATAATCTCTTAATTTTTGAGTCTTTCCCTTTGACGATTACCTAAAGTGCTGATCGCGATATCGGTTATTCGAAATACCCAGTAGGAAACGCGTCTTTGTTCCCCTCGCTTACATCTTAGAGTAATTTTTGTTCTACCTGCGAATAGCAGATAACAGCAAAACTGAAATGACCCAGTAAAATTTTAAATTAAAATGCACATCAACATTTTACGAATATGACTGATTTATAATCGGAAAGGTGCACTTAGTGACAAAAACGTATACCAACCTAACACGCCATTCATTTGAACAGGAAAATGTAGGTACCTTCTACAGTTAAATAAAAAAAAACCCCGATACCGATACATTAAAACGTTATGATCTCTTTAAATCCAACCAACGTGTCAACTTGACAGCCCATGGCTGTGCCCTATGACCATCACCTAGGCGTGCAAACTGCGTAACGCAAGTTACGACACATCGTGATGGTCTTTAAATAAAACGTCGTCGCTTTATGCCCTCTTAAGGTTATATGTGCTTTATTTAACGGCGACGTTTAAAATGTTTACTGTCAGCCTTAAACGGCAGGCCCGCATGTAAACACTCCTCCATCATGTCCATCACGGGGGCAACAAGTTGAAGCCAGACGAACATCTCTGCCATTTCCGCTCTGGATGAAATTTCATGCATAATTATATTATCAAAACATTTATCTCCCCAGCTTTATGAGACCCCAGACCTTTGGGGTTGGCGTTGGGGTATAGTAACCGGGATCCCCTCTAAAAAACACATTAAAGTGTGATACAACAGTTTAAATGCTAAACCACCCCCAGGCAAAGAGCCGCCGCCAAAAGTTGTAAAGTACATTACGCTCCAAGAGGGTGGCTGACTTGGTGTGTTTGTGTGTGCGCTTATCCCCGGGCAGTCGAAAAGGATACATCATACGTTTTTGATTATTCCCCCCGAAAAGTGTACGAACAGCATGTAACATTAAATTGACACTCATACTCATACAACCAGAGAGCGAGAGAAGGAGACAGGAAACGAATTTGAGTGGAACGTACTCTTGTGTATGTGCTTTGTGCAGGATATTCAAAACGCAATAAAAGCAAGTCCTATAAATTCCATTATGACAGATTGCAATCGGCCCGCAGCGGAAATTCAACTCGTAAAACGGTTACGAAATTTTTGATATGTTCCTTCTGGCGGCGCACAGACTCATCCTTGTGATGCGAGTACCTTTATGGCGTTCAGAGGTATGGGTGACAGGAGTTTCTGGCTAAAAGATTCCAATCAAAACTTCCGACACAAAAACGCCGATTTCAGCAGGTCGAACTGGGCTGGGACTGCTAAAAGAATCCTCGTGCTCTGTTCAGTGTATACATTCCGCCGTCGAATCGTCACCGTGACAACGGATATTTGGGTTGTTACCGACGACGAACGACACGACCAGGAAGGAAATTCGGATATTGAACATTTTACAGGATCCAATGTAGTCCCTGTTCCCTGACTGTGTGCGGCTGTGTCTGTGCGAGCCGAATTAAATTCCAGACAAAGTTTTCATATCACATTCCGAAAAGGGCGTGAGTCCTGTGTTTATCAAATAAATCGATATCCTTCTTCGAGCACCTGCTTCTTCGTCTAATTATTACCTCGTAAAATTAAGGGTGTAGAGTGCGGGCCGGCAGCAATTATTCATTGATGCCATGGGATCTGGGCTCCTTGCAGGACCAATTTAAATGATTAAAATATGCAAATCCTCAGTAATCCACAAGGTTGTCGTCTAGATAAAGTATCTGTTCCATTGTTAGCAGCTAAATTGGATTGTGTTCAAGCGAATCGTGTGCGGGGTGTCCCAGTTAGTGTCCCTTTCTAGATGGTAAGCGTAAGGTAATAAAACAAAACAACTTCCTTGACAGTGTTGATGTACTGCGAACTTTGTAAAAGCATAAAAGTTAAATTTACGAGACGATATCCAACGCCAATGGAGCCGCTCATCAAAGTATCCGAAAGAGAGAGAGAGAGCATGGACTTAATTATTTTTAGTGCAAATGACCAGCTTAGGAGCGTTTGCATTTTATGAGGGATTACTTGGAAAGTGAATTTCACTTTTAGTCGAGAGTTAACTTTGAATACCGTTCCCGTTCATTGGGAATTACGGTTGTAATTAAGTTAAGCAGTTCGGTGCTTTACATTTAAGCGATGGACTAGCAGGGTTGGTTAGTGCGGAGCGGTTGTAGTGTTTCTGATGTAGGGACAGAGCAGACTCCTTCCTGCCTGTATGTTGGGTAGCATTTGTACCTAGAGTCTTCTTAAATGACAGTCCGAAGAGACCATTATTTGGGTGGAAAACCGTGAGCGGCGGTGTGCAGAGTTATACATTTATCATTTAGGAATGTCAATTACACTTCGTGTTGCATACATAGTTTGCTGCTGCAACACCTCAGAACTTGAAATTTGGCCTTTGATTTTCCTAGACCTGAAAAGAGCACAGGGACACCGAATTTAAGATTTCGATCGAGACTGACGCGCATGTTGCTGTGCTTATTTGTTACAAGCTTTTAAAAACCAGTAGGGAAGAGGGGGGCAAAAAGGACAAAACCAATTTTTGGCTTACTTAGGTCCATCTAATTAGCTCCATCTAATCTTATATAAAGGGTGTTTTTTTTAGAGGCGTAGAACTTTAAGTTGGCAGCACTATTTTAGCTGGCGGCCATTTTGTCAGCTGTCAAGTGATTTATTTTTAGTTTGGTATGGCATTTCAACATGAATTGACTGACGCCTGAACAACGCTTAGAAATTGTGCAAATTTATTTTGAAAATCATGGTTCTGTTCGAAATAGTTACGTATCGCGTACTACTTACATTGGTCCGTACTTCTTTAAAAACGATGCTGCCCAGAACGTTACAGTCAATGGTGAGCGCTATAGAGGCATGATTACTGACTTTTTCGTTCATCAATTGAACAACCATGATGTGCAGGAGCTGTGGTTTCAACAAGACGGCGCAACATGTCACACAGATCGTGTCACAATTGATTTATTGAAGGAAACTTTTGATAACCGCGTTTTTGACGTTGCGGACCCGTGAATTATCCTCCAAGATCGTGCGATTTAACGCCGCTTGACTATTTTCTGTTGGGAAGATTGTGCAGAGATGTAATGCTGGGCGAATTTTAGTTTTCAATAATCATAGCTAATTAAAAGTTTAATTTGCGAACGCACCCCATAGACAGAGTGAAGTTGGATTCAGTTTAAATCGTAAAATCATGAAAAAGGAATTTTTCTTTAAAAACGCACAGTTTTCGAAAGACATCCAGCCAGCCGCCTTATTTCCTAAAAAGAAATTAGTTTTTACTTTATGAATTTTTTACGGGATTTATAAAGAAATAAAATGCATGACTGGGTCGAACGTACCTTTCTCGTTTATCCAAATTTTTGGTGCAAATGAATTGGGAGTGGGATGTAAACATTAAGATTTCAAGATGGAGAATTTTGCGTTGGAACTTGTTCAAGCTCAAACTGAGCTAGCTCAAAGCTTATGACTATTACCGACAAGCGCCGTGTGTTCGCTAACTGAGCTTCGTTTGGACTTTGGAAGAGGACTACAATTTTGGGAAAAAAAAATCATCTTTAGCGATGAGGTGCACTTACGAATGAATGAATGAATGAATATGCTAACAAGCAAAATTGCCCTATAAGGGACGACCCACACGAGATTATCCAGGTGGCATTGACAAAAAGTTAGTGTTTGGTGCCGGCGGCGTCGTTGGTCCGTACTTTTTTAAAAATGACTTTGGTCAGGCAATATCACCATCAACGGGGAGCGCTACAGAACGATGCTTACCGATTTATTATTTATTACTTATTTATTTATTTATTTTTAAAAACTATGGAGGTAGACGACACACGACATGTGGACCGATCTGCGTGTCACATAAGCTGACAACACGATGTACGAGTACATTCTGCATGAACGGCTTGAGGGTTTGGTTATCACGCTAGACTTATTCTTGTGGAGTTTCCTCCGAATTTGCAGGTCTATGCCAATAAGCCGCCATCGACCGCTGCCCCTAAAGCCAATATAACCAATGCCATCGCACAAATTCAGCCGGATCTATGCGGCAGAGTCATTAAAAGTTGGACCACTCGGATCCGTGGTACCATGAAAACCCGTGGCGGACATTTGAATGATGTTTTACTCCCTTCAGAATGGCATAGGTGATCCCTCTAAATTAAATAGTAATTTCGTTAATACCTCACATACAGCTTGTGCAATTCCATTTCAACATCGACCCGTATTTATTGAAAAGCCTTAAGTTGTTAGACCACACGAACGGATTCGTGATTTCGTTTGATGAACTGAGAATCATGTTCTGGTGGAACTGCAGTTACAAAGGCACAAATACAAAAGCGCGGATTCTTGTGAGTGCCCCTTCAGCTGAATTTACAATAATCGCAGCATTTTTTATAGAAATATGAACATTAGAGTAGAAAACTCAAAGCAGAGAACAGTGATATACCCAAGTTGAGTCCAAACAAAGTGTACTTCCCCGCAACCCATTGCTAACATGAAAATAACTCAAAAGTTGTTTGCGTTTAATTCAAACAGCACAAAAAACATTCTCTCACCCATAAGAATCACAATATGATTAAAAAATCATCCCGCGCACATGGTGCGAAAGTGCATATAGGTTCAACCTCTAGCCTAGCAGTGATAACAAAACAGGAAACCAGCAAACAATCACTTTCATGAGGGGGTAATGTTAGGTTGCTTCCAGTTGGCTGAGTTGAACGCAAACAGCGCTTGAATTATGTGAACAAACATGGCGCATTTGAAATATCCTTAAACGGGGCCCTCGCCTGGTTGTACGCGTATATTTGCGTTTGTACCATTTGATGCAATTCTCCCTCAAGTACTTGGTCGGGGTAGCTGAAGCTGATCTACTCAATGCGCCTTTGAAAGGGTGTGCGTCATTAGATAAACATTGTAGTCAGTATAGTCGTGTGCCATTTGAAGTTAATCCCATAGGCAAGAGCATTTCTTCTGCTGTATAGTTTGCGGATGTGTGCACAAGGGGTCGGGTGTGCAGATGGTCCCCCGAGGCCTTCAAAGCCAGCGGAAATTGAAAAAGTTAAATACGAAGAGGCAAAGATCTATTTTTTGTTTTATTTTTGTTTAAATAAGAAACCTTGTCTTTTCAGACGGATTGGGATGGCTAAGCTTGGAGTTTGTTACTTGTCCACGTTCGTTTATGTGAATGGGTATAGCAATCTGAAAGAAGCAACCCAGGTCCCAGGGGTTTATGGTGTTTGGAGCTGCATCGCTGTAAACGGAACAGCCCTGTGAGGTCAATGCAATAGCTCATTTAATTTTATATTGCTTTCACGGTGCCTTGTCTGGAGTTGCGTTTTTTACATGTAGGCATGCATTCGCATTCCAATGCGGAGCTAGTCCAGTTATCCCGCTTAAAGTGGCCGAACAAAACGCCTGAGATATTCCGAACGAGTGTCAGGTACCGGCCGGCCTATTTGACTTCCCTACGGTCCCTAAAAGGAAAACTTCGACAAAAACTGAGTGCTAGTCATAACAAAGGACGATGCACCGATCTCTGAATAAGACACAAGTAAACCTAATTAAATGCGCTCATTAGTTGCGAACATCTGGACTTGTCAAGACCACGATAGTTTAGATCACATCTGTTTGAATTCGCAGCACAATTTTTCTGCTCTTCTGGAGTGTACAGAGAAAGTTTCGTTGACCAAATATATATAAAAACATGGAATGGATCAATTTTGTAGCCAATGAAAATGAAACTCACGGCAAGACTTGGAAAATTTGATCGTTAAAAATGCCAAGTGAAACAATTAACTGGTCTCTCTCTCAGAGACTGAAATCAATGTATGTGACTGCGTAACTGAAGTTTTAGGCCCCACTGTTTGAAAAAAACCTGTCTATGTTTGAAAAACTGTCAGTTTCGTAATATATTTATTAGTGAAACTATTGGTAGAAACCATCGCGAACTATAGGCCTGTTTTTTGAGCTCCGATCTCAGCAAACCAAAGTAAAGTAGGATTTTCAGCACGCAATTAGAACAACTGCGGTCTACTTGACACTTCGAGACTCACAGGAGTTGTTGTAATTCTGTGCTGAAAATCTTACTTTACTTTGTTTTGCTAAGATCGAAGCTCAAAAAAACACGCCTTATAGCGCTAATTGAAACTACAATTGTTGCTTGATTGAGCATCGTCGACTGATCGCCTTCCAAGAAAGGAGCTCGAGAGGTTTACAAAAAGAGAAAAACATGTCAACACTACAACACCCCAGTCGGTTTCAGGGAATACGAGTACACCAAATTACTCTGTTCCATCAAAAGGAGACTCCGATAGGATAAAGTGATTTCTTCAACATTAAACATAACGAAACGAAGCCCCATTATTACAATCTTCCTGTCTTCTTCTTCGCAGTCGCACAAAGTCTATACACGTACTCATCAAAAATGACAGAAAAAGAGAAAATTAGCAAAATAACGAGTAACGAGTAGCTCATCTCTCTTGGCTCGAAACAGCTCAGAGAATTTCAACCGGCAAGTGCTGATAAATATGTCAAATGCACAAAGTTACCAAGAAACAAAAATTCAAAATCCGTCTTAAAAATCAATTGCACAGAATAATGATCTCTGTAAAAATAAAAAAATGTCGGTGGTGATCGAATGTTCTCCTAGATCGTTTCATATGTTGCAAAAAGGTAAGTTTTATATTTATTTCTGATATGGATTAGATGTCAAAGATGAAAGTGGCTTAAAGTAGCTCGAAGTCTATCCACGTCCTTTCGCGTATATTTTCAGCTCTCTGAGAGTTTTGCTTAATTTTTTGAGTTTGACAGATTTGTAGTGTTTGGCTCGGGAAAGTACGCGCATAGACCTATTATGTTTTCGTTTTTAACATTTGCATTGATAAACTAGCCAAGTAGAGTCCGGTTTATGAACGCACTCTTCACAGCTCGGGATGTCACAAATGTAAATCAAACAGAGCTGCATTTGACAGGAACAAAAAAGAAGACGAAAAAAAAGTGAAATTTGAAAGTGAAAAAATGCAGAGAGAATCTTCTTTTATGCGGTGGAGAGGAAAACACTTCAAAAATAATTTAATAGCTCGGGATTTACGCCTGGTTGAAGAGCAAAATATATTAAGCCAATGAATTTACCTATGAAAAATATTGTTAATTCAATACAAGAGCAACTTATTGATAAGTGCAATATTTATGAGTACCTTATTTTTTCCTTAATATTATTGACATTTCATTGAGACAACGAAGGCCTTAAGTGGTCGAATTTTAAACCTAGTATGGTGTTTGAGTTAAAATTAAGACCCCGTACAAAAATGTCAAACAGTACCTACGCAGTTTAAGCTAAATATGTTAGCAACGGTACGAAAAATCTCTACAGAATTTAAGTAACCGTATTGATGCAAAATACATTTTTCCACAACCTAATTTTGACAGATCAGAGAAAATATCGGTATTCGCAACAAAATTTCAAACGACACAAATTAACAGTAGCAAGTCAATCAACTTTACAACACAGTTTTTTTTTTACGGAACTGTCAAAATTAAGCGAAGTGGTGGAGAGAAACCATTGGAGAGGCGCTTAATTTTAGCTTTGCTGGAACAGCATACTAGGCTTTAATCAAAAATTCGGTGAAGCCGTAATTTTTACATTTTATTGTTTTATTTTTCGAGGCGCATAAGAAGCATGTATTTTCTAATATTATCCCAATAGTCTTGTGAGACTTCTATCTCGGTTTTGTATTGATTAAGTGATTTAAAGTTTAAACAATCATATTCATAATCAAAAGACATTGGGGCGTTCAAATATCTAGTTTAGTAAGTCTGCCTAGATGTATCTCGGTTTTGCTTGGCTGAAATCGGTCATATGAGCAGCTGTTTCAGTTGACGTTTATGGAGGGGTTGCAGTCGAATCTAGTCAAGAAATTCGTGAATGAGAACTAAGTTGACAGTCTGCATATGTGGCTGACGTAGGCAAAGTGACATTCCCGACCAATCTAGTTTTTGCGTTCAGGTTACATCTTACCCAGACCAAACTAGTCGACTCGACTTAAGATAGATTTTAACTAGATTTTTAAATGTGCCAATTCTCCATCTTTTTATACAGAATCCTTGAACGAGAAAGTTGTTCCGCTGAACTTTATTCTGCGTTAGTTCTTGGCAAAAGAAAAACAACAAAAAATACTAAGAAACCTCTCCTTCTCTCCGATTTTCACTTAAATTTCACTCAAAATTAAAGGAAAACAAGAACAACTTCCATCTAAATAGAGGACCACACTTCACGTATGTAAATTTGACGCAATGCATCAGCCACGATAGACATGTGCACTAACACCATACAAACGGCCGCCTAAGTTGCCATTTAAAAAGGCGGTACGTGTACGGAAACAGCCTGCGGCTATGTACGCGCCCTAAGTATTCAAAACAACGGTGGCAATAAAAGCTGAACACTAAACGATTAAATCTAGCAATTTATCGCATGTACGACTATCTAGATGCGTGTACTTACATGCATGAAACTCATAAACTATGATGACGGATTACTGGGAGCACAATTCCCCGCAAACGAGGCACATACTCGTTTGTGTAAGCGCACCAATATTTCATGCCCTTAGACTTGAGCAAGGAGCTGCAAAATTTCATCATCATCAACGTCGTCGTCATCGGCATCGGCCTCATCCAGCTATGGATGAATTTAACAATCTGTGGGATACCTAACCGAAGTGACATGGGAAAACTTTTGCCCCGAAAACCGCAGGACTCTGTATCTGTATCTATGGAGGTAGCGAACATCTCGTCAGTATACCACTACAATAGGAGGAGGGGGGTTGTTTGCATAATTCGCCCCTGGGGACTTATTAGCATTTATACGGGATGGAATTTTCAAATTTAATTAGGCGGCTGACAGCTTCTTCTTGAGTCGGGGTCGGGCATCGGGTTATCTGCATCTCGGGCTGGAGTTGCCTTTGATTTGATTAGTTAGTGCTGAGTTGAGACATGGAAACGATGCTGTGTGCCCCCTTCGTTTAAGGCGGCAGAATGTAAGCCACCGCCAGCGAAGGAGGCGAAAATTAAATTTGACAGAAGACATGATTTTGTCATTATTACTTTGACGGAGTTTTCTTAACCGCTCGGCGATGGTGGGGCAGCATTTGCTCCACAATTACGAACGCGAAATTCCTCAGGGCTCACTCTATATCGAAGGATGGAGTCTCCTCTCATTTTTCATCTTTTATCCGCAGCAGCAGTGTTGGTGGCGTATAGACATCATTAATTCAGCAGCAAAATTGACATCGAACCGCTTCTAGTCATGTTGTCGGAGTTGTTATAATCGAAAAGTGCCCGGGCCCTCTAGAGTTGTGATTATTAATTCGAGCAGCGCGCCAAGGAGCTATAATTGCAAGTTTGGCCCAAATGAAGCTCCAAATGATATCAAATTAATCCACTTGTTCCGAGAGACCCCTACGTTGTTGCGGCAGACCTAATTGGCGTCTGCCACACCGCCTGCGGCCAACTGTTGGCAAGGCTGTAATTCAAAAAGGATGCGCTGAAGGTCAGTGGAACCCGCTTCCGATCGATATAATAGATGTTCGATCTCGCGGGAGCTGTAGGCGCGGTTCTAGCGAGAGGCGGAGCCGAGTAGGGGAAAAGGACAAAATTTCTGCAATTAATATGCAAAATAAATGTCCACTTTGGGATAACTCGTGCTCTGTGGTCTGGGGTGGTGCGCATTTGCATTCGAATGATAAAGTGGATTGGATAGGGGCTACATCGACCGCTTGTGTTAGGCGCATCATAACATGTTTTATCACATGTCTGATGTCCGTTATACGTGGAGTATTTGCACATACCACTGGATGTCCTGCAAGCATATTACTTCTGTCGGTGTAATGGGAAATTCGTGTAACTGGCGAAATGAATTATTTCGCACTGGTTTTGGGCTGCCATTTGTCCGGTCATCCAATGAATTGGAATCGGAGTCTGCAGACCAGGGAAGGACTGTTAAGGATTTATTGACGCTTTTGTTGTGCCATTGTGCAGATGACGTTCGTTTGTGGTAATGCAAATATAATTGATGGACAGCGCAGATGGGGTGATTATCCGACGGTATAATGAACGTTTTAAAAAGTCATTTGCTAAATGGTGCGCTGTGTCTGTATGTGGAGGTAAAAGCCACAAATTATTATTTGTAAAATACAATTTTGACACGTAGTGCATGAAGGTGGGGGTATACCTCAATTTGCATGTAGAAGTAATTTATAAAATTTACAGGAAAGGTCTGCAATTAAAGTTTACTCAATTTGCCCCATCGGAGGTTTAAAAAGCTGGACGCTTGAAGGAAAGTATAAGTAAAGCCAATGTGAGGTTACTCTATTGAGTTCAAAGATTTGAGGCACACAAGAAGACATCATAAACCACGTCAGGCACTAGCTTAGAAGAAACATCTCTGCGATTCCCAAAAATCTTCCTTCAACTGGTCAAAGGAAGGCGGGAGGTGCACCATCTTTCCGAAGGGTATCCATATCACCCTTAGGCCACAAAATACAAAACCGCGGACTAGTGGGATCTGCCAATAAGACGGCCAAATCTACGAATCCAATTTAAACAAAGGCGTGTGCATTTTGAGACATCTAGGATCTAGGTCCATCTAGCTACTACTATTAGGACCGAACTTGCTCTCCAAAGGTTACGGTGTTATCGGTCTTTCTGTGGTTACTCAAAGTCCTATAGTTGTGGTTATGATAATCAGTGGTGATGCCTTTGGCTGTCAGGGTAAGAGAAAAAACCTCGATTCCCTTCTTTGACTTCAGAATCTGTCAAATAAATGTCTCGTTCCCAACCATCCAATTTCTTCTTTGGCTGACTGGTTCTGGGCATTAATACCAGAAAGTATACACTGTCAGTTTGATGTCTTCAAGCTTTCACAGATTTTCTTTATTCTCTAGAAGTAAATTTTCTAAAACACTTACTCCCACTTTATCGCTCTGGCGAGGTATCCAAAGCACACTCCGTCGCGTCGGAGGCTTAAATTACAATCGAGGTGTACGTTTTCGAAAAAAAATTTAAATGCAATCCCGTATTGATTTGACGTCTACGTATTGTTTCCTGCTTGCTTTTTGTCGCTTGATCTTAAACTGAAAACACAAATTGAAGCAATAAATACGAAAATTCCGGGACTGTATTTTTTCGGAGGATATCGGAAAAATAATTGTATGAAGCTGTCTCTCAAGAAAGACCATGATCGCACTGCAATGCGTGTGTTAAATATTACATCGAAACAATAGGTCGTTCTTTCCCGAGCCAAGCACTATAAAAATCTGTCAAACTTAAAAATCAAGCTAAACTATCTCAGTGAGCTGAAAATACACTCCAAAGTACGCCGAATTTTCCTAATTTTCACAGATTTTTCTTGTCAACTTTGTGCATTTGACATATTTTTCAGTATTTGATGGTTGAAATTCTCTGCGCTGTTTCAAGCTAAGAGAGTAACTGCTCGTTACTCGTTATTTTGCTTTTTCTGTCATTTTTGATAAGAACGTGTATTGATATTGACTTTTATTTTTATCGACTGCGTTCGATTTGAACGCGTACGTGAATGAAACTTATATTCGGACAGTTGTTCAGAAAAATATCTCGAAATCACCAAAACCGACAAAAACCTTATTAGGGACGTTTGCCTCCGAATATATTTCATATTTTTTCTTCTGTTTTCTGTCGTAAGTCTCAAGTCTTCGGTCTTCAATCTCTAATCAAATATTTGCGTAACAAGTGGGGACGTTGAAGAATCTAGTTTAGTAAGTCTGACAGTTGGCTGACTTAATATGTTTCAGTTTTGACTGGCATGCTCGTAGATCCGTAACAAACTGACAACTATCTTGAATTTCTCCATAGAATGCTAGATACACCTATTGAGTGTTAGTAGATTTCCTAAATAAAACGGTTGAGAGTCTAAAGGCCGGTAGGAATTTCTTTAGGTCATTTTGTTAAGATGTAGAGCACCGAACCAATAAAATCTCTCTCGTCAGTTTCGTAGACGTTTTCAACTGACAGATGTATAGAATTCGGTACACGCCAGTATATTCAAGTTAAGAGTAACGGTCCCCAACACAATAATGGATGCGAGAAAGAAGATTATTTTCAACATGTTTAGCCGATGACAGCTATGATAAATTGAAATAAAACGCACTCATTGGAGCAAATTTTGAAAGAATGAGAAATTGAGACGGTCGTTGAATAAATTGAGGCGATCCATTTGTAAAATTTGTTTGGTTGTGGCTAATTCGGTTAAATGTTTATTGTCTCACAACAACAAGGTTTTATTCTTCAGTTTAAAAAAAAAAAATGCCAGTACAATTTTTTGATTATGACATTTTTGTGCTAAACCAATTTTGCGTTTAGTTAGATTACTGAAAATGAATATATTAATAAAAAACATTTACAAATTACTTATCAAAAACAAACGAACCCGGCAAACAAAAAAATGTAACCATAGATTCGGTCAATCACTGAATTGACAAATTAACTTTGGAGTGGAAATGAAGTGACAAATCGTTATAACAAACACTCATCAATGGTAACCTAACCTATTTTCCAAACCTTTGGCAGTAAACTATCACCATTTATTTAAAAACGCATTCTACAAACTATCAAACGCAAAATTCATTCCAACTTAACCTCAAAGTTGAAATGTTATTGCAATTTGTTGGTACATATTCATTGGTCGCGACCCATTTCCCGCTAGATGTCTGGCACAAAATATCCCAGATGAAGGAATGTCCGCGCTATAACCCCAGAACCAGCGGCAAAGTGACATTTAACACTAATTATTTTCATACTACAATTAAAAAATTGATACAATTTAATAGATATTATAAAAACATTTGCATCTGCATTTGCTATTTTACTTACCTTATTGACAAGTTTATCACCGTTCGACTTGCTCGGGTTCGTGTTTAATTTTATTTTTTAAACGTTTGAACGATTTTCTTTGACAGGTCGTTTTTTGTTTGTTTTTTCTCTCAATGCAGCGGGTAGTTTTGCGCTAGATTGAGAAATTTCCCTTAAAGAGATATTTCACAAAAAGTGCTAGACAGCTAGCGCAAATGGTGAAATGACTTTTTTATATAAAGTTTGACATGCCGCTAGTCATCTAGCGATCTAGCGGGCAGTGGAACGCGGCCATGGCTTCGCGGGTTCCTCCTATCAACTAAAATGTCTGTAAGTAGACTGTCAAAATTTGTGAATATTCGTTCGTTCGTAGTTCTCTCATGTGAATATACCTTTAGCGTGCCTCCTATAACTCTTTCCAAGCCAAATAGCTTTAAAACCAACCCCTTTGTTATCAAAGTGCACAATTCAGTTACTATAATATGTCATTTGAGGGACAAAATTGTACGCAACTGCAGTGTAACGGGTGGATAACTTTTATGTAGCCATTAATAAAAAATGCAAAGAAATCTCTTTAACTTTTTCCCTAGAATGCTTTCCAACTTTGGGTTTGGTTCTCTTTATTTCGCAAGTTCCTCTTATTGACTTGAACATGGGACATACCTGCAACAATTTGAAGTGCATCCCTGCCGTACGAAATGAAAGCCCACTCTCTATTTCTATAATCTCAAACTCTTTATTGACGTGTTAAATTTGTTAAAAATACTTTTGTTTAGTTTAATCCTATTGCCTTACATAAAAAAATATACCAAAACGTATATACGCGTCTGTATGGGTGTGTGTGTGTGTTAATTGCATTGCATTCACATATATATATTCTGTTGCTGTTTGTGTGTATAAATATATATTTTTTAAATCTTTGTATACATATTTTTTTATTTTAAATCTTTCTCTTAGGGATCTATTTACAGGTTAAAAAATATCTTACTTCTTTGTTTTGTTTTGAATACTACTCGTTAAACGATTTGCTTCACGGACATTAGTCCGCCATTCTGATTGTGCAACGGAGAGAGCCGCACATCAACTTACACGTAATTACGCAGCAGACGTGCCGCCTTTTGTGGAGGAACTCCTAGAGGTCCACCGACCACACTGTGGTTTGGATATGACGTTGGATATGGTGCAATTAAATATCGTCACGAAATGATACAGTTCTTGTCCTTGTCGGTGCCCAGTTCGGAGGGCTTGCGCTTGCGATCGTACGCAATGGCATCGTTGGGCACATAGCTTACACGCACGCCACCGTAGTGACGCCTCTGGGGCAACTGGTACAGGTAGTCCTCCGAACTGGACGAGCTCGACGAGCATGTCGAACAGTCGCTCGAGGCGTCCGATTGATCATCGCGATTTTGCGGCGTCGTGATTCCTTGAAACGAAGACGATAATGAATGCTGTTGGTGGTGTTCCTTGCTGCTGTGGCGATTAGGGTGCGATGACGATGAGAAGGCACTGCCGCTCTTGCATGATGATTTTCGTCGTCGTCGACGCCGCGAAATACCACCGCCACCGCTGCTGTTGTGGGCACCGCTACTGCCACTGCCGCCGCCAGTGCCAGCGCCATTGCCTGAGTAGCTTCTGGAACGCGGCAGAGTATCAGGAATACCCTCGAAGCGAACACCCTTTTTCTTTTCGGGCAGCGGAGCTGGCGGAGTTGTCGGCGAGAGCGATGAATTCAGCGGCGGACTGGTTGAGTGGAATTCGCCCTCGGGGGTTGTTTGTGCGCCCATTATGTCGGGCAGGGCGGCAGTCGAAGCTACCGACAGATTTGGCGTAGGGAGCTCTGGCACCTCGGACGGAGACGCAATTGATGAGGGGATTTCGGTGAACATGGGATCGGATGATGATGGCGCTGGATGATTGGACAACTCCGGCATGCTGGAGGTGAGCGAAGTGTCCATTTTGTTGCGGATATGCTGTGAGAGGTTATAACTATTTGTACTACTGTTGTTGTGTTTGGGACTCCAGGTGTCCAGGTTTAGACTCATTTCGGTGAAGTTGTACGGTCCGCCGTCGCTGCTGACCGTTTTCTGTGTCATGATGTGTTGGTATTCGCCGGGCGACGTCAGTGGGGTCATGTTCTGTGAGGAGTTGGATGGCCCACCGCCGGAAAAGTCTGTGAAGTCGGCAGTGCACTGTTCGTCCTTGCTGTCGTGCGACATGGTATACGGAGCGTGATGGGATTTTCGCTCGAACATCGGACTGCCGGCCATCACCGGTTGACTGCGTAGCTGATACATGGTCTGGTGATCTAGAGCAGGCGGCATTGGCATCATTTGCTGCTGTAATTGCGGCGACAGTGGTGGTGTACTCGATTCGGCGCTGGGCAAACGAGCTTGCGGTCTGACATGTTGAGTTGCAGGTGGATACATGCCAGTCCCTGAACTGTCCGACGGTGTTGGTGGTTCGCCCTTACTGCAGGCGATGGAACAATAAATCGCCCCACGTCGTGGCAGGAACGCCCTGCCCAGCAGCGAACAGCGGCAAGTGTTGCACGAGAAACATTCATCTGTGGCGTGCCAGTGCTGTCCGTCATGACTCATTTGGCCCTGATCCACACCAATCGCGTCGCCACAATAGTCACAGTACTCCGCAAACATCGAGTCGAAGCACTGCAAGCAATACGGCTTGCCATCTCGCATTATGTATCTTTGGCCACCCAACTGTTTGTCGCACTCGAAGCAGGCGAAGTGATTCATATGCCAGGCACGTCCTTCGGCTTCGGTGCACTCATCGGCCAGGATGATCTATAAGAGCAAACAAAGTCGAGGATATTGCATTTGAACATGGGGTTGAGGTTGATTTTGAGTGAGTTACTTACCTCATCGCAGGCGGAACATCTTGGCTTCAGGGTTTCCGCATGATGTCGTCCGCAGTACAATCGTCCGTCACGGTGGAAGTAGATGAGGTCGACTAGAAGTTCCCGGCAGATGCAGCAGGAGAAACATCCCGGGTGCCACGACGCATTTGGGCCAAGACGTGATGCGAACACAGCTATGTCCCCAGTGGATACAGAATCGTCGCACTGGAAAGAGCAAAACAGGCGTTGCGGTGAGAGAAGTCAATGTTAATATGAATCGGAGAGGCAGCATGGGTGCGACATAGATCCAAGTGGTGAGTGCTTGGAATTTGTTTCAAACTTGAGCGTCGCAGTGCTTAAAGGGGGAGCACATTATATGGGGTGTAATTATATCGGGGAGGGCATGTGGTGCCGTTTAAATCCTGTGATATCTGCATTTGGCTGTGAGTGAGGGGGTTCTACTGTTGTTTGCATAGGATATCGCGTGTCCTTTGAAACTGATGCACAAGGCAAATCTGCACAAAGGAAAAAATCAAGTCTCAAGTATAACTGGGGGTTGTGGGTAAATATTTGCGCTGCCTGAAGTTAGTCTTTGATGGCCTGGGCTCTGTGAAGATGCTGCACAGTAAAGGAGAGAACGTTGTTGCGTTGTGTCTTGTGTGAGCAAGGATAAGGATTTGTCATTTGCATTGAAGCGCGTTGCTGAGCATCCTTGTTGGGCTCTTAAACATCAAATTGAAACGCAAACAGCTGCTAAATTGAGCAGACACTTTCGGGTTGCAAATGTGCAACTGTGGGGGAGTAGAACGCAAGAGGTAACACTTTTTATAGTGAATTTGGAACGGCATTGAAGCATATTATGTGTAAGGTAAACAATCTAGGCGAACAAAAATGGCTTTGGCACGAAATTGGAGTACATTGACTGGTAGTCGACACGAGAGACACGAGTTTGTTCAGAGGCGCAGGCGACGGAGCTAATTGCTGCACAGGGTACAGAGAGATAACAATTTAGCTAACAGATGTTACTAACAGAATAGAAAAATCTAATTCGCTGGTAGTTTCCTTTACCTAAGAAGGCAACTGAGTCAAGAAACATTGATGAGGAGACCCCATTTCAGACAGCTGTTATCCCTGTCCCACTTCTTCTTTGTCGTTTGGAAGCAACGTTTTCCGAATGATTTTTGATCTTGTTTCCGTTAGCAGGTTCTAAAAAGAATATTCAACAGTGAGCTCCCCTGAGCCAAACAGCGACAATCACTAGAGAAGCAGGAAATGTCGTTAAAGATGACCTAGGTAATTGAAGAGGCGCATATTGGTTGATTCACAGGTCCATTCAGCTTCAGTTAGCAAGCAGGATTAGTCTTGTTTGGAACTCGAAAGGTGATAACCTCTTACCAATCGTTTTAGGTCTGTGCTCAATTTATGTAGTGGCTCTTCAAATATTCAGTAGGCCCTTTTACACGTTTAAAGGGGGTTCTGTAAAAGCCCGACAATTCACTGCATATTTTTTTATGAACCTACAGTAAGACGCCTAAAAATGAAACTGTGTAACACTCCAAATAATTACAACACAAAAAACAATTATTTCTTTAGAACAAAAAAAATTTAATTATATAATTTTACTTTAAATTCTATCATTAGTGTACTTTTCCTCATTAAACTTTTTTTATGTAAAAGCTCACCTAGGTGCCATTAATCTAGCAAAAGCTCCTCCAGCTGTACTATGAAAAGCTCTAATTGTTTTGTTATTATTTTTCTTATTTTGTAATATAAAAGCTCCTCCAGCTAAGAATATTTTTGTATAGAAGGCCGGCACTGATCGCTTCTAGTCACTCTTTTTCAGACAGGAGTATAACGTGGAGACCAACTCGGAAGTTTTCAACTGCCTCTTGATAAACACGCCACACTTCTTGCGCGCTAATAATTATTTTCCTCTCAAATTTGAAGTGATCATCCAATTCGGAAGTTTACAACTGCCTTTTGGAAATCGCTGCACATTTGTGTTTTTTTTTTTAACTTTTGTTGCCCCTTGGCTGATCTTTGCCCCTTGGCTGACTTTTGCCCCTTGGCTGACTTTTGCCCCTTGGCTGATTTTTTGCTTCAGCAAGTACTGCAGTCCTCGGACAGTATACTCGCGGGTGAAAATCTTACCAAGCTTAATTTTCATTTAATTAAATTTTTATAATTTTGTACAAATAAGAGAGTCCAACCTAAAAGTATTTAATAAAGCTTAATAAAGCCTAAAATTTACGAACTCTTTCATTGCACCACGAGAGGTGTACCATTTGGAAAAAATCGGCTGACCACACGCCCCGCTTATCTGCTCTACCAAACGTCTACGCTACAACTGAAAGTAACGAGCGTTTAAAGATTTTTCAATATTTTCATTGAAATAGACCTGTTTTTTAAAGACAGTTTTATTGGTGACATTGAAGGTTGCGTTTAATACATGAAGTGAATGTTTTTGTTAAAAATTTGCCTAAGGAGAGAGTTATTTGAATATGTCCAATTTTTAAAGTAGTTTTTGGGACAACAATTTAATTCCCGGTGAGCTTTTTTTTTAATTTACCAATAAATAAGTTGTGGAGACAATTTTAAAGTCGAGAAAAGAAAACTTCATTTTTAGGGGACAAAAGAGACAGCTTACCACTTTTATAAATAAAAATGCAAGTATTCATTTTAAACAATTAAAGTGGACAAAAAGTTGGAACATAGCCGAACTACCTGAACGCGGTCCAGTAAGATAATTAACTGAACGCAACAAAATTGGGCTGTCAAACTTTGCCACGTTTTTGGCTCTTTTTTTTTTTTTTTGTGATAGCTCCATCCGCGCAGACAATACCTTTTGTACATTAAAATTAGATAACCTACAAAGAGGAATAATTGTTAAGAACTTTTGAATTAAATAAATAGACAAATTACAACACTAACAAGTCCATCTCATGGAGTCAAACTTCTTGGAGTTTCACTGGATTCGGAAAAACCACGGCAGACCTCTTGTCCAATATCGCAAAATTAGCCTCAAAGTTAAGTTAGATATTTTGAGCAAAGGCATGCTTAATCCTAAATCTGTTCCTTATTCTTAAGTAAAGAGGGTCGATTGAACACGCCTTTTTTCAAATCGAACATTTAGTAGAGTGTAGATAAAATAAAAAAACTTGTTTGCTGTTTAGTGTAAGTTAGGGCACGTCGTAAGACAAAGAGTTATCTTTTCTTCGACGTTTGTAAAATTACGTGTACGTCGGAAGCTAATCGGAGGCTTAAAATTATCCTCACAACTCTGTAGCTCAAGGCTGAGAAAAGCGAGACTCTTCCAATTACAATTTGCATATCGAGTTTTGCCAACCGTTGATGATGTCGAGATTTTTATGGCAGTTTTGGCATCACAGGACAACGAGAATCTCTACATGCCTCTTGCTACATGCAAGCTCCTAATTAAAGCGTTAAGCGCTACTAACCGCAGGTGGTCTAATTGCACAACGTGCCACACCTTGAAACAAATCTGGCCTCAGCTGGATCTCAAGCGCTCTAGAAATCTTATCACACTGAAAAGACCCATGGTGAGCACTTTAGTTGGTGCCATTACGGGACTCTGCGTCATAGGGAGACATGCTCTCATGTTGGGCATTCCCTCAAACGATTTCTGCAGAAGCTGTATGGACGACGAGGAGGAGGAGATTATTCTTCACCTTCTCTGCACGTGCCCATCAGCACTGTCATTCCGCAGAAAACTATACCTCGGAGAATACTTCTTCGACAATCTCAGCGAACTCGCAAACATAGGAATCAACTGCCTCCAACGCTTCATTCTCAGTTCTGGCTGGTTCAACGGGTAGTTTATGAGAACACTGATCCTTTGGTATCACAATGCGCCTATTATGGCCTAAGTGTGGCTGCACTCGAGGCGGCCTGCCACTCTAACCTAACCTAACCTAGTATCACAAAACGGTGACATATATTTCAAGCATTTAAAGGTATTTGACGTATAATTGAAAACCATTAAGTGAATTTGTTTGTTTTTCTCCGAACCTACATTTATTTTTTGAAAAGCAACACACGTTTATTATCCCCCGAACTTGCTTGTTACAAAATTCTAAACCTTTCTAAGCTCTGCTAGGTCAAATACCCAAGCCTATAGGAACTGACAAATGGTTCTTCGACATCGTAATCATAAATCATTAGGCGAACATTCCAGATTGGAACTAATTAGTTCTGAAATACACTCTACGAATCTTTAACACTTAATTATGACGAGTACTTAACTCGATCTTTGCAAATGTCAAGATCAAAGAAAAAATAAAGTGGGGACATTTAAGAACCAACTAAGTCAGACTGCTGTGCATCAGTTATCAGTTCTTGTTGGCCTAGCTCGGCAACACTAACATTTATTTTCAGTTGATCTCTATTAAGGGG
This sequence comes from Cheilosia impressa, assembly GCA_948293265.1. Taxonomy (NCBI): domain Eukaryota; kingdom Metazoa; phylum Arthropoda; class Insecta; order Diptera; family Syrphidae; genus Cheilosia; species Cheilosia impressa. The sequence goes on from OX411883.1 coordinate 15,308,993, forward strand.
AAGCTGACGAAATATAGGAAAGCATTTCCTGACTCAGTACTAAGTTGACAGTTCGTTTAACGTGGCTGCCTTAGGAAAAGTGACGTTAAAGACCAATCTAATTTTTGGATTGAGGGTACATCTAGCTTAGCCCAATCGACTTAAGTTACTGAATGTGCCCAGTTGACCAGGGCTTATTTAAACAAGTCCTCGCTCAAGACCTAAAATTAAGCTCAAAACCCGAGTGGTTTGGCGACCAATTTTAAAATATTCTCACCCAAAACCCTTACCAATAAAACAACACTGACTATACCCTACACGGCTTGCAAAACTAAGTAAACTTTTTTGGTCCACGCTCCTTGTGTATCTTTCGTGCAATAAAAAAAATAAAGAAAATCCTTTCAAGGTGATCCATTAAGCCTCCCGATCGCACACGTGTCTTTTAGAAAAGAAAAACCGACAAGGCAAACAAGGTACCTGCTAATTGACAGAGATAAGTGAGAACTTTCCCACTTGAACGCAATTTGCAATTTCAAGATTAACACATCGCACCGCAGTGATTAATGAGACACTTCCTGTTCTCCGCACCCTACGCCAAGTGCCCAGCATAGTCCACTATACTCGTATCTGGATGTGTGAGCAAAACCATGGAAACGAACTAATCCTTGGAATCAGAAGATCATCTATCAATTGGGTATCCACTTCGATGCTCAAACAGGTGTAGATGGCAATACTGACATCGCACTTACATTAATTAATTCAGACGCATGCGTTAATAAATGCATTCTACGGCCGCATGTCATGTCTGCTACGGTTGACTTGTCAAACCACTCATAGATACACAGATATGCAGATATAAATGGTAAATACTTAGGGTCCACTCAAGGTACACTTACCCCATCGCACGGCCTGGCATTCATCAGTTGTCGCACGGTGCCACGTCCAAGTGCATCGCGTTTCCTCTGCGACGAGAACAGCCGGAGTTCCTTGCGCTCCTCGTCGGTCAGTGAGTGACAGTAACGAACCTAAAATGACAACAAACAATGATCATTCAATGGGCAATCCGATCAATGCCGTGCCCGCTGACAGCGCCCCCCTCCCTTGCCATCCGGCGCAGTTACCATCCATTCACGAACTGGTCAATCAACTGCGCATTTGAATGCTGCTGCTGCTCTTGCACAAGCACACTGCTGCCCACTTAGAGCGGGTCGAAAACGGTAGCCATCCCATCAACAAGCATATATGCAAATCACTCGATCCGGTACGCTTGTTGTGTAACAGCTCCGCGCCGCGCGGTCAATGCGACTCCAAGAGCATAATATATTTAACTGTATCCCTCTTGAAATAGGACAATGGCAAGTGGCTGCCCCCACTGCAACCAGTGAGTGATTCTTACCTCGTTATCATGTGGCGGAAGCTGATGCAGCAATTGTCGCACTCGGTACTGCTCTCCGGGGCTGTTCACGTATGGCACTTTGTCATCTGGTATCTGCGAGAAGTACAATCGCACCTATGGAAGAGAAGAAGAAAGGACAAGCATGAGATAAAGCGGCGGGCGAGAGCTGCAATAAAAACGGTTATTAATAAGAGCATCAACTGGAACTGACCATGACCGCAGGTGCACAAAAGCTTCGTCCGCGCACACATTTGCATCCTGCTATTTATGCTGGAAATATCCGTGGAATTTATGACGACTATTAGCTTAATGTACACATATAAGAAGGACTTGCGAGATCGACTTCGATTGCAACAGGTCGGAATTAGCATTTCGCCGTATAGTGGCTGGAGCTGCTCTTCCCTGGAAGCGGTCGGTGGCACCCAGCTGAGTGCCGCCGGTTTGTTGTTGAAACATCACAGGTAGGTATATGCGGCCTGTATATGCACACACCTTGGCCGCGTATACCAAGTGGACGTTGCACGGATCAAAGGTGAGAATTGAGATAGATTGCCAATAACGATTTGGATGCAAAATTGCCATCATGGCACCGATGCCTAGTCCAGATCGTGTTAATATTCTGCGAATTATCTGTGCGAATATTCAACTGGATCTGGATGGTTTAAATGAAGGGAACAGTGCAGACGCGCGTGCATGCGGTATGGTGTGGAGATGGGAGGACGGCAAATCACCTTGCCAACTGCCTGCGAAGTGTGTGAACGATTAGTCGGTAGTGGGTATCAGCAGTTGGGATCTAGATCTAGCATCACAAGTTGTTGATAGTGTGCTCGCCTCAAATCGGCTCTATTTCAATTCAAGGACTCAAAAGTATCCTTCTTGGTGAAACCAACCCTTTTTTGTAGAACAACTGTAGGCGAAATTCTTTCTATTTTCTTGGAGACAACAAAAATGAACATTTTTAGATACCTCTCTAAACTTTAGTAGTTCAAAGTGGCTATATTTTCGAGTTAGAGGGATTTCTGGAAAAATTCGAGTTAGAGGGATTTTCGACTCAGAGAGATTTCGACTTAGAGGTTGACTTTTATATGCAAAACTGAAGGGAATGCAAAAATTGGGTCGAAAAATTCGAGTTAGAGGGAAATTCGAGTTAAAGGAGGTTCGACTTAGAGGGATTCGACTGTATACATGTTTTGTGGTTCATTTCAGATCATTTTGAATAGAACATGGAGGACTGGCACAGGGTATACTATTCAACCCTGCAGATTTATCCCGATTTTAAACGCAACATGGGACATATTTTGAGACCGATTTTTTATTTCGAAGAGTTTAGGCCACAGGACGACTACTCACATCACCTATAGCAACTATTAGCCTCGCACGATGAATGGGCAGTAAAAGAGTCTCTCGAGACTAATATAATTCGAGCCATGCTCGAAATCGAAATTGGGGTTTTCGAGATACGAGCAGTTTCTAAAGTCTGCGTTTTTGGTGGTTCGAATTGAAAGTTAGGGACACAATAATTTTGAAAACATCAATTTTACTCTAAGTAAAGCCCCCAAACTAAAAATCCCAAGTTTGAACGAAATCCGGGCAGCCCTTTAGGCCGTAGGCCTCGGGACATACAGACAGACAGACGGACAGAATTTTGCGACCTACTTTTTCGAGTTCCTCTATCATCGTAATGTCAGAATTGATTAACGTCTCTAGTTCGAAATTTTGTACGAATACAATATCTTTCTCGTACCACGTACCTAATCGAGAAAGTTAAAAAGTTATTAATTTTTTAATTATTTACAGAAAACTTCTTTAAAATTTTGTTTTCCTACTTTTCATCACGGCAAAATCTCTTATTATTCTTTCCGTATCGATGGTCTCTATGACTTCCTGCTCTATAGCCATGATACGCAGATTAGAAACCCTTAGAGTGCTCATTGTGGACCTTACATTTTTTAATAAGCTTCAATTTTGAGAAACTTCTGTCCATACACAAATTCAAGCAAGAAAAGAGAAAGAGAGTATTTTCGAATGCAGGTGTTGTGTACTGTGTTATAAATTGTGTGTGCTGTGCAGGGTTGTCATTTCTGATAAAGTGTTGGTGCGTACTAGGGAGCAGCAGGATTTCTTTTGTTGAGCAACACAAGGAATGTAAACTTTGAAAATAAATTCGTTAGACTGAACCATGCTATGTGGTGAGAAATTGTATTTCATCCATAAGCCCTTTTAATTTTATTGGCAATAGAGACAAAGAGCCAACTAGAAAAACGGCTCTTAAAAATGTTTAGCAGCGAACGTTACTGTCCACATCCGAATATGACCGCTACTTTTGCAAATATTTCGAATTGTGCAGAGGTTTTCATATTATACTGATCGAATCGCCATTGCCGACCGACAGGTTAATTTTTTTGAATGTTGTAACGTCCATCTTACTTTTTCGACGAATGTTACAAAACGTGGTCCGCCGCTTTTTTTGTGTAAGACTTAGTATAAGTATAAGTGGAAGTCAGGTACAGGTATATGTATAGATATTAGTATAAGTGGAAGTATAAGTAAAAGTTAAAGTGCAAGTATAAGTACAATAGTATAAGTAAAAGTATGAGTAGAAGTATAAGAGCATGTATAAGTAAAGCACAAGTACAAGTATATATAAATACAAATATAAGTACAAGTAAGTATAAGTATATCTAAGTACATAAGTCTTATAGCCCTAAACTCGTTGTCATCCTTTAAACACAAATGAACGCAACTATGCCAAATATTTTTAAAGTGTTATTCCATCCTTCAAAAGACATTAGAGCTAGTCGTTGCTCAGATTTTGCATGCAATCTATTATGCTTCGCGTTTACCAAGTCATCTATCACTATCACAAAGAGGACACAAGTGTTTTTTTTTCTGCTTTTTTCTTTTAACTCTCGAAAACATGGCAGACAAATCAAAATAAATGAATGGTGAACAAAAAAAAATACGCGAAGCATTTTAAATTTTTTTTTTTAACAAAAATATTGCCAGGAAGTTCCCCATAAATCTTTAGTAATCTATTTCCCATGTGTTTAATAAAAAATGAGCCCACAACTCTCGCAGAATGCAGCAAAAAAGGACATTCTGGCTGTCCGATGCCCTTGCTGGTTGTGGATAGATAAAAAATTCATTCAATGTTCACATCCGTGCAGTATTTGTTTTACCGAAACAGACAGGAGGTACGAGTTCGACTTCCTACTGTACTATACCACCCAAAGGACTGTTAAAAAATAAAAAAAAAACAATCTGGGACAATTTTTGTTCCATCCGTTTGAAGTTTGAAAAAAACTTTCGCCACTCGACTGAACCGAAGACTCACTGCTGGCACATTCATTTCCGGATGTCAGTATATCACGTTTTTAATCCCTGCCCGGTTGCATATCAAACAGAATCCCGAATTTATTCGCACATGTATCATCCTTAACGACCGATGACCACGTTCGTTTGGTGTTCCTCATGCACGTGGAAACAACAGCTAGGAGGAAGCCAACTTAACAGTTTTTATTCGCCACACACCATGACCGCAACCGGCTGCTGGTGTGTGAATAAACAACTCTCGTTTGTGTTAATTGAATAAAACGATCATTCTCGCGTATTTATTGTTACAAATCTTGAGTTGTACGCCAATTCCCTGAGGATGTGCGCTCACTTCTGTTGTGTGTGTCTGTGGAAAATTTGGTTTTTGTTGGGACCAGCGCTGGACAGAAGAGGACGCCCAAAATGGCTATCAAAGTAAAATGATTTGCTTTCAGCATTGGAAAGGGCGATTATTTTGAAAAAAAGAAAATATGGCGAACAGTGAAAAAACAACAGGGAAGTCCTTTATTTACCTTTAGTCTCACACTGAGTTGAATGCATACCATCAGAAAAGCCGACGGTTGTTGAAAAGGTAATGGTGGATAGGATTTCGACAAGGAGACAAGCTTGAGACACATCGGTGTAGAAAAGAACTGGTCTGCCTGACAATACAATGCCAAAGACAAGGCTACCACCCAACTACTCTTCTGCGCAGAAAAGTGCTATAGAGTGCACCAACAGCGACTTCTATTCATGAATCAGGAGGGTTTGAAGTAGATGAATGCGGATTTCGAAAGGGTCGCTCCCTGATCCTAAATGAAAGGGGCACAGTCGAAGCGCAGCTTTAAGAGGCGCGTTACAATCGTTTTGAACACTGCGAGTTTGGCGACGTTTTTACAGTCACTCAGTTCGAAAACAGTACTGGAAAATCTATTCAACGTGCCTTACGTCACCGACAGCGGCAGAAAGCAGCAATGGCGTGCCTCAAGTTTCCGTACCGGGACCAAAGCGTTGACCAGAGATAAAGTACCTTGCGATATATGTAAACACGGCTTGGATTCGACCTCCAGCAAGAGAATAGAGCACACAAGGCTGTAAAGGCAGGCGCCGCTCAATCAAGGACGATACCAAACGACGGCAGTGTAAACCCTAAAACAAGTCCGCTACTGTAGGGACTCCTATCCAAGTATATGATCTGCGGAATGGGAATGAAATCAAAAGGAAGTAAAAAAGAGGTAGCTTTTTGAATTAAGGCTTTGCTGATAAACGCCTTGTGTAGTGGCTAGAAAAGTGTCAATTAACCTTATTATTAGAGTTATACACATGCAAAGTACCTATCTCTCTAAGATGGAAACCCCAAGGGCGACTTTAAGTTGCGCAATCAGTTACTTCCTGCAAGAATGGCAGCAAAGGTAGACGTGGACTTCAGGAATTATGCTCATTATCGAAGCTACCATTAAAACGATGGATACCTTAGAACCTTTCTACACAGCTTTAGGTACGACAAAAACCCTCACATGACAAGGAAAAAATTGAAGGTGCGGCGCCCGGCATGCAGATTTCTCTGTATTTTGCAGATTTTTAACCAAGTTGCAGACCTTATAGAACCAGAAATCTAAAAAAATCAGCATTTCAGATTTTGTCTGCATTTGCAAAAATATTTTTCGTTCTTTTTTAAAAATAATTTCTATTTTTTTTGAGAGATTTGTCTAAATATTTATATGGCAACACTGTCGGCGTGTTCCCTTGACCTTAGTATGAAGAAGAACGCCACCTACTGGAGGAAGAATTGGGAGGGAAATGAAAACAAGAAATCGCAACGAATTAAGTAGAAGATGGTTGGGGTGTTGTCATGGGTGATAATGATGCGGGAGAAGCGCCGCCATCAGGAAAGAAGATGCAACAATGGCACCCCTTCAAGTTAGTCTTACATATTTGAAGCGCAGCTTTGCCTTTCACAAGCAAAGGAACTTATTAGATATCCATTTATTTCGATTTACCAAAAACCCTCATAGTTCCATCTACTTCCAAAGAAACTCCTCACCTACACACACGTAGGTACATTTCTTGTAGTCCAACATACTGTTTTGTGCAGAAATTCTCGTACGACACCTTCAGCTGATAGCCCGCAGATTTGCTCAGTATTTCCTTAGGGAACTTATCTGCTAAACATGAAACGTGCCAACGTAGTAACATATGAGAATGCCAAAGGTACTCGTATATAAGTGTTTCCTCAATCGCTGGCAGTCGGCACTCGGCAGTTCATGGAATCAATGTCAGTCGTAGCTGTTTGTGCGATTCTATCCAAAAATTAATGCAAACAATCTCCGCGGCTATCATCACGTTTCAAAAGGAATCCCGCTGGATTCACGATCACGGGGAGGTGTATATGACCCCCAGAGGTTTGTACACGTCTTTGGGGCAAGCATCTGCACCTAAGCGTCTTTTTTAAGTAAATGTGCATATATGATGGTAAAGGAAAAATGAATAGTGTCAGTGGTAGTGACCTTGCGCGCAGATTTGCATGTAAATTGTTAATTAAAATGCAAATATACACTACACAGTGCATTTTTTAAGAGACTTGACTAGTACCTAATAGATTTTGGTTTGAGCGGCGGAAAAGGCTACGTGCTTTAGATACGATGGAATATCTTCTCATAGCCAAAAGCATTTTATATTTTTTGATTTGGCAATAATATAATTTTGAAGGTATTCTTCAAGAGAACAACAACTTTGTGAACGGACTCTTTTAGTTGAATGATACATACGAGTATTTCGTTACTAAAGTCACTTATAGATTTGTCTCAGCAGTTGAATTCTGACAGTCAATTCTCCGTATTCCTCTTGGCAAGATATTATTGTTTTTATCCTGTCAGGCGTCAGGGAGTGAACCTGCATTTCCATTCGTATTCTAATCGACTACGACAACCACTTGCGCCATTTGCACTAAGCGACGGGAACTAGGCCAACGGTTCTGGAAAACTACCAAAATTAGGACCCAAAAGTAAAAATGAAATAAGGGCCCAATATTGGGTCAATTTTCACAATGAAATTATACACCATTTTTTAAATGACAATTATGCCCCATTGAAATGAAAAAAATGCCCCGAAAATTAATGACAAAAGTCCCAAAATTGGGATAAATTTTCATAATAATATTACGACCCATTTTTTCAACGAAAATTAGGCCCCAATGAAATGAGGCTCACATTTTTACTTAATGGTTTTCATCGCTCTTACAATTTAAATAAATTGCTCGATATGTTCTCCTATTTTATTAGTCGCTTATAATAACGTAAAATTGAAGCCTCTCTTAGAAATTTAAAATTTAAGCCTCACTTTCATCAGCGTTTTTCAGCTTTTCTATCACACAATTTGTTTATTAAAATTGCACCCCAAACTTAGATAATTTTTATTGTTGTTGTGCATTTTTGAGGCCTTGTTTCATTTTTGTCTTATTTCATGAGCTTAACTGTAATTAATTTTTGTGCTGGTATAAAAATCATTCCAATCAATCATATTCAGCGAATATTTTCAAAAAGTGGCAGCACTGCTTAACAGCGACTTCTCTCTTCTTGATTTGAAAAGTATAATTGAAAGCGCTTACAAAACTCGACGTCTTTCTCAACGCTACAGTAAAAATTACACTAACAACTCGTCCTTGCATCGCTTGATTAGCCATAAAAACGCAGACGTGTAGTTGAAATAGAAAGGCCTCCCGCCATAAGCTTATTAATAAGTTAATCGGCTTTAGTTTATCGTCTGAAATGCAATATACGTCGACCAGTACTGATACTTATCTGGCATCATCGCGTCAATAAAACAGAATACTAACAGGGAATTTATTTAAAAGTGCAAGTTTCAGCTTTGCGATTGCACTTTGAAATCCATCATCATTCGTATCTGATGAAGGTCCTCAGTACTCGCATCCTCTCATACTTGTTGACGACATCACATAATTGCTTGAGTCTAGTGGAAGTGTGTGGCAGTTTCAACTGATTCAGAAAGACTTGTTTTTGTTGTGAGACATACTGTCATCTTCGGGCATAATATTGGCGAATGTAATCCAGAAGTAGGTGGCAGTAGGCTTAAAGCAAGAGCTGTCTGTCCACTGTCCAAATGAAAGGAGATCATAAATTTATTATCACTCTAGTCATTTGCTGCGACATTTATTTTCTTTGAGGCGCACTTTACTGAGACTAGGGGCGCACATGCATTTTCCCTCGCAAAAACTGAACTAGTGCATGGAATGTTTTAGTGCACTCGCCAGGTTTGTTTTATTGGACAACTCCCCCGCAAAGAGAAGTAAGGTAAATAAACCCTAGCAATAATTATAACAACATTCTTTGTCTGTCTTATGTGGACGTAGATTTGTTAAGGTATCATGGTAAAACCAGTATACAAATCTGTATAATTTTTTTAGACATATCCCAGGTCTAAATAGAGCAACTTTTAGTCCTTACTTCAATGAAATCGGCCTACTTGTTAAGATTAACTCGCAGTTGCCTTGGGCTCAGAAGGCAGTATAGTAGTATAGCCCAATCTAAACTAAAGAAATTCCGTATAAAGCCCTGAAAATCCCAGGACCTGAATTTTGGACTTTGTCTAAGATGAAGATATCCGTGGCCACTTTGAGAAGGAGATACCTTGTAAAATATTCGATGCCGTTTGCGTTGACGGTGAAAATTTAACTACGAACTGTGCGCAAGCTTTACGGCGACATCGACCCGCTCTCAAAACTTGCGCATGAGTCGCCTAAGGTGGTTAAGACCAGAACATCGAATAAAGGGTATACGTACTGCGAATCTAACCTGGAAGGAGCCTTGGTAGCGTGCACAAGTAGAAGAAGACCTCAACGATCGAGTGAAAAATTTAAGGCAGTTAGCTAAGGCCCGCGCTAATTGGAGAAGTTTGTAATGCGAAAAGTTAGGCCCGTCTTTTTTTAAAAGGTAGTAGACTAAAACACTCACGGAGTAATAAAAAAAAGGCCCGTAGGGGCCCTAATGCCTTGCTCCTCCCAACTATTCGCCTTGGGTGCGTTTTTCCTTTTAGGAACGAATGAAATTTTATGACGAGTCCAAACGGTCAATTGAGAGGCTCTTTCATGACGGTTATACGCTCGAACGATTGTCAGACTTTCGTAAGAGGTGGCGCAGTGGAAAAAATCCTTAAGATGGAATTTTCATTATTTCGGGGATCGAATCTGGGATCCCTCGCACTAACCACTAAGCCACTGCGCACATTACAGCTATGCTCAGCAAACCAATTCAATTCGATCACCCTGAAAGCATGCAACGAATTCTGATTAAGAGATGTAAACTAGTATATTTTTGTATATGACTCCAAATTTGAGTAGAATCTCGGTAAAGGATCCACAGAGAGCTTTCTTGGAGCCCCCAAATTTGAGACTCCTTCTAGTACCCGACCGCTAAAAGTAATGGAGCTGAATTCCGCTCCACGGGACCTCAGAATCAGAGTCTCGGTGGTTAATTTACTATGGATTTTTCAACTACATCTTAATACTTTTCCCACAGAGCAACATTGCGGTTGCCTCCTAATTCAGCCACTAGGATTTGGAAGGTTCCTTTTATTCGTCCAATGATGGCACCCCCTAAAATATGAGAAATTTTCGCGTTCAAGTCGCCATTTACATTCAGTACTTTGACAAGTCATCATGGAAATACTTGCAACCACGGCAGTCCATTGAATTTTTGATCGGCGGGCAATTTAATCATCTGCTCAATAAAAATTAAGAATACTAACCAACCGGCATAAGTGCTTTCGAATTTTGCTTACCTACATAAAACTCACAGACAATGCGCGGTCAAATCGAGTATTCCCTTGGTTATGTAGATGCGAAGGGATCATCGATGCCCCTCCCTGATATTTTCATAACGCAAGAACCACTAATCGTATTAAATTGAAACAACATAGACGTTTCGACAGTTTTTGTCAAAGTGACCCCTCTTTGAGGGGGTACCCTTTTTGAAGGGTAAAATATAAAAAGACTGCTCTTTTCTTATGGGCCATAACTTTTTAACCACTTTTCATAGAAAATAGAATAAAATTGGACACGTATTTCAGGAGGTTTCGATTTTTGCCCAGCAGTCTTTTTTAGGGGGGCAACCGCTAGAGGGAGCGAACATTATTTAAATCAGATTAAACTGAAATTCAAAATGATGAAGATACTTATGACGAAAGACTAATTTTTTTTTAATAGAAACCCTTGTGGCGTTAAGGACCACCCTTACAGTCTGGGCTCTGAGATTTGATAAATTAAAATTTTACTCTCTCTTTAGAAAAACAAAAGCTGTTCGGCGTTTTTGAAAATGACCCCCTAACCCCATTTAGAGGGTCACTCGCAAATATCTTCAGGGATTTGATGCCAACATAAGGCGAAGACACTGGTGACAGGTGACTGACCGTCGACCTTATACCCTTCAATTATGGAGCCATCCCAGCGTCTAACTACTAAAAGCTTTTAGTTATCCCATTAACGCAGTTGTGTATTCATTTGCATTTTTTCCGCGTTACATATGAACCTTGATTAAGGCAATTTTGTTGCTGATACGATATAAATGAATATTTCATTAGCTCGCACCCTTACCCACTCCCAGAGCAGCATCAACTACTCGTACCTGCACCCAATAGATAATCCGTCAGACCGGCCGCTTACAAGATAATAATTGCTTTTTCGAGAGCACATCATAAAGGAGCATGGGCGTCTCAACGGCAACACAAATAAAAAAATGTAGCAATGCAACAACCTACGACGACGATGGTAGAGGGAAGTCTTTGGTGGCAACGCTCCCCCTCACGCTGACTGACACCAAGCATGCACCGTGAAATGTGCAATTAAATGAATAATTTCTGGAGTGCAACTAGAGCCAGCATGACATGGTCGTAATCCGTGTCCGCCGCTATATTTCTTTGGCCGACTAAATGAGAACATAATCTTACCTGATCTGGCCTGAGTCCAGGTGGCACCCAGGTGTACTCTTCCAGAGCGCACCCGCTGTCATCGTCCGATTGTGAGTGCCTTTGTATGTCCAACTGTTGTCCAACTAAATAGCTGGGATGCGTCGTCTGGTGGTGGTGCAGCAGGGACGGTGGTGATGGTGACGAGATCGATGTCGATGCTTTGCCTCCCCCACTGATTATGCCGCCGCCGCCGCCACTGCCACTCCCAAGATTGGCGATATTTTGAGAAGAGCTGAATTTGGCACCCGGTGGTAGAAGTTGCGGATGCGCCTGAAACTGATGGTGATGATGGTGTTGCTGTTGCTGTTGGTGGTGCTGCTGGTGTAGTTGATGATGATGATGTGTCGGATGCTGGTGATGGGGAAGAAACTGTGGAAAGCCACCCGGTGGGACACCAACGGAGGTCGTAGCAGACTGCAGATTCGGCGGTACGGGTGGCGGCAGACGATCGTTCACTGGCAGTCCTAGTGCGTTCGATGTTGTTGGTATCGACTGGTTAGCGGACGGGTGGAATTGCCTCTGCATAGGAAGTGGCGACGTTGGAAGGCCGCTGCCCAGTGGCGGAGGTGGTGACAACGAACCCGCGGGCGAATATAAAGCACTCGCTGACGAACTGCTGGGCAAACCGCACACAGTTCCCCGGGGTCCAATACTGCCCGCAGAGCCGATCACGCCGGCCAGTGTGCCCTCTCGGGAGAAGTGCCTCGGAAGTGTTGGGATCTTCTGCAGATACGATACTTGGGTGGCGGGCGTTCGGCTGATTGGTCTGAAAAGGAAGAAAAAAAACAGTTTTTTAGTGTGTGGCCAAAGCTTCAATTTCATTTAATTAAAACGCGCGCACCCGGGACGTGACCATAAAATGGCTGTGTGCTGCGTGTCTGTCTGTGAAATCGACACACGAAGAACCCGGACACAAAAAAAAAACTGTCTGGTGGAATTAATTTAATTTCTGGTGTCGCCCTCCCTGGGTCGGAATAATGTTTGTGTTTAGGGCTGAATGCATTCGCATCCAACATACCGTTGTTGGAGATGACCGTTTGCAACCCCCCGCCTACTGCGCCGGAGAGTGCACAAAAACACAGAACAGTAGTCGGTATTCTGACAGCCAGGCGGTGCGGTTTTTCTACATTGTTTTCGACAATACCACCTGACAAAGACCGATATCCCAGCTCATTGGTATTCCGCACAGATATGCAAATTCTTCGCCACTGGTAAACTCCTTTTTTGTTGTTGTTGTTGTTGCTTACACTGTTTTTTTTTTTCATTTTGCCTGTGTGGTGGAGATTCTAGCTACAGCTACAGCATATGGAATGTGCGGGACCACTAAAAGGGTGATCCATTGGGGGGATATTATTGTTTCATCTGCCGGTAAACATTCGGTATATGGAATCCGCCGAGGAAACGATTAATTGAAATACGTGAGCTTCAATTGGAGTGGTACAGCTTTAAAGCCAAATAGTTGTGCGGCGAAATTATTTATTAACTTTTATGAAAAAAAAATAGAGCACATAACATATTTTGAATATGAACATTATTTTGAACCGTGTTTCTGCGATATGCTTCACCATCACTGATCAGAGCTACAATGGAAAGCAATAGCTTTGGAATTTGTTAGCATTTGCTCAAATAAAGTTTGATATAAATTCATTGTTCGGCCGCAAGCGCTCGTTACATTGTTAATACAAAAAAATACTAATAATAAAATAAAACATCATTGTAGCTTATCTTTAACTCAGTCTCGCATGCACTTAAATCAAAACTTGGCCAATCACTTTGTTACGTCAAAAACGTGTAAATTTAAAAAAAAAAAAATTACACATCTGGGTCTGCGTAGTGATCTCATGCTTTGAATACAGTTTTTCCATTTTTATCAGCAACAGCATTAGTTTTCCTCTAAATTTGAAAAAGTTGCCTTTTCTTCCACTAAGTGAAATTTGAATTTATTTTCATATGAAAAAAACAAAAAAAAAAAACAAGTCCTTCTTATTAAGGAGCTTAATATGAAAATATACATATATTACAAAGATCAGTTAACTGAATCATATAAGAGTTTGAATTTGAAATGATTTTCTTTTCGATGAGACAAAATGTCAAAACGAATGAATGCATTCAGAAAGACAAAAATTCTTTCGTAGACGTTCGATGGGCTGCTTTCTTTTATATTATATAGTATACTTTGAAATTTGTTTGTAACAGAAATCCGTTTTAATTGTACTTTTAGGCAATTTAAGTTTCACTGATATTTTTGATTATTTCTCCTTTTTAAGTTTGTTCCTGTTTTTACCCTTTTTTATATAAAACCGTCAAAATTGGCGCTTATAGTCTTCCCCTTTTTAAACTTGTCCATAGTTTTCTTCCTTTTTCGTTGTAAAAGCACCAAAATTGGCACTTTTCTCTTCAATTACTGCGACTGAGTCACACGCAAATTTTTCGTTTATTTGATGATTGAGTTGTGTACTACTTTTATTTCTTTTTTTATTGTTATTGTGTTGTCAAAAAATTCGACTTGTACACACATATATCGCTATTTGGTAAAATGGCTTAGAGGCGTAAGGATCTACTAAATATTAACTGGTTGCAGAGTTAGGATATTTTTATTGAGTGGTATGCCTATTAAAAAAAGGACATAATTCAGCATGGAAGAGGCGTTTTCGATGTTTCAGTTTTTTTTTTATAAAATCAATAATGATTTTACAGATTTAGCAGAATATATTTCTGTTTATCTTTGTTAAGTATTTAAGTGGTTAGTGTTATAATATCGTGGGATATTTTCTGTTTATGAAATTCCATTTGTAAACGGAAATACAAATATTAATGGATATCACTCATTATGTTTTTATTGAAAAAATTAGACATAAATTTAAAATTTTCGCTTTAGTTAAGTCATAATAATTAACAAAAAAAAAACTTATTAATAAAAAACAAACTCGAATTGTCTCGTGAAATCAGAACTTTTTTATTTAACCAACTATAAGAGTAACTTGGAACTAAATTCATTCACAAAATTCGTAAATATATTTGGTTAAGGCGATGGTTATCTACTGATTGCCGTATAAACTGCCTGTCATCGAAAACATAAAATAAAGGCGCAGTGACCATTTTCCCGTTCACACAAAAGAGGACATTTCTGTTTTACATAAAAATACAGTCGAAATAGTAAGAAAATTTTAAATAAATAATAAATGAATTGTGAATTAATATTAAATATACCTATATATTTTTTTTTGTAAGACATTGTAATCATTTTTAGTGTCCAGGCTAAGTTTTTCAAATTCACAATGGCGAAAATTTCCATACAAAATTGCATATTGTGACCTAAAAATTTTTAGTGTGAAGGTTAAAAACGATTATTAGCAAGACCCTATGTCACTCTAATAAATCGAAAAATGCTTGAGCAATAAATTATCCAGGCCTTAAGAACACTGACACACGATGACACATCCTCGAGAAAGAGCGAGTTCGAAAATCAGAGGATTTTTGCGCATATTCGAATTAAAAGATTGTGCTTGATTCTGTTCGTGAATGTGTCGCAGAAGCTAAATTTTAATAACTGCTTACCTATGGAAGATGGGACTGCTATGTTGCCTGGTCTTTTGTGACGATCTCACAGCCCGACTTAACCTAACCTAACTTAACCTAAAATATGGTAGTTGTGTTAAATCTATATTTAAAAAAATATGTTCGAGAACTTTGGTTCTTATAGTCGTCTTGCAGTTGCTTTCAAACTTGACAAGTGACAGCTGTCATGTGGTTTGGCTTTCGTTTGAAATTTTTTGCTGATCGACAATTTAATCGTCGGGACGATATCGTTTTTGAAACTTTGATGACCATATAAAAAAGTTATATTCTGCCCGAATTTGCTTCAATATCGTCAGCTTTCATTACATTTCTGTAAAATGAATTGGATTAGGGTCTAAAACTCGTAATTTTGGCACTTGGTTGCTGCTTTTGGAGGTCTATCGTTCCGACGATAATCGTCTGAAAAGTTTCGGAATGAGTGCCCTGAAGTTTCATTATTTTTTTAGCTGTCTCGATTTTACTTGCCTATCAAGATAGAAGACATTTTTGTTTAACAGACGAACGGCAAATGGTGACCGACTATATTCGGGTGCAGTAGTTGGTGTGATATTTTGGAAACACTGTCCAAAATTGCAGTTGATTCACTTAAGGACGATATAGGTTACAAAAGGGTGCCTACAGACGAGCCCCTGGCAAAGC
Organism: Cheilosia impressa; assembly: GCA_948293265.1. NCBI lineage: Eukaryota > Metazoa > Arthropoda > Insecta > Diptera > Syrphidae > Cheilosia > Cheilosia impressa. Next base: position 15,324,879 of record OX411883.1, read on the forward strand.
GCGTCACTTAATAACTGATAACAAACCAAAGAAGGCTTATCTATACAATTACATAGACATATCTTCACTGGAAGAAGCATATATTTTAGCGCTTCTGAGTAAGAACATTCTTGCAGAGATAATCCTCAACCTACACAACTGCGATTACTTCTACGCGACAAATTGAAGAATTTCCAATCGAATTCCATTAGGAGGAACTTGCCAAGTTGCGCGCTCAATTTCCAGCAGCACTGCTCTATGAAATTACTCGAATTTCAATTAAAGCAGGTTGTAATTTGCAGTACAAATTATTTCTGGCAGTTGACACCAAAACATGTGCCATAGAAACCAGTTTCTTGCATCTGCTCGTTATAAGGACATGTTCTCTGGCCTGATGCACTTAAAGGAAGGGACCCCACATCTCTTTTGCGCTCCTCTATTTCTTAAAACACACAAACTAAGTGCGGAAGACACACACAACACACCCCGCATCGCTTCTCCGTTTAATTCCGCTTTAATACCAACACCAGCAGCGATATACTCGTATGTTGGAAGCCATCGTATGGTGGAATCCCGAACGGAGGAATAATTCAGTCGCCATTATTCTCACATTCTCGTGCCCTTCTTTTTTGTATTGAAACATTACGAGACACACCACACTTGCTAACAAATAAACACGTAACTACATTGCCAAAGCAAGAGCAACGAAACGGCAACAAGGCGACAGGTGGCCCATAAAAGTTCGTCTCGGAATTTCACCTTAGAGACTCGTCCTGTTTATTGTTGTTCAACGAGATGTTCCAAACACCAGGCATGCGGGACATGTGTCCAACGACAAATATGATCTCTGTTCTCACTTCCATTTGACAGCAGTATTTCCATTGTTATCTGTCAAATGCCATTATAACGGCCGACAGCTACTTTGATTACCGCTACCTACAGCGCTACAAGAGGCGTCACTTTACAATCGGCGCAGGCACTAATGGGACAAATTGACGCGGAGTGGCAAGAATCACGTCAAAACAATTATCCCCAGTCAGTGCCCAGTGGGGTCTGTGGTGGCAGTCAGCGACTTCCGTTTTCAATTTCTTTGTTTTGCCGCCATCTGATGTGTGGCATTTTCCCGGTATTAAGTCCAATTAGAGTGGCCACGGTTTTTGCATATCATCCTAGGGGAGGGAATAATTCTAGTTTTGCCCTGTTATCAGGAAGTGTATCGCCGTTTGACGGAATGAAAAACCCATCGCGCCCACTTTGGGGGCATCAGTGCGGCGGCAATTTGCGATTGAAAGAGAGAGATATACGTTTTTTGTTGCGCTGTTTGTTTGTTCAGGGATCCATTACAGCGATTAATTGCATGAGAACCAAGACAGAAATGTCAACAGATTCTTGAATATACGTGTGACTATAAATCTTGGTCTCGAATTTCGCGCTTGTCGCCGACTCGCCGCGTGAGTTGGAGTCGAGTTCTCGTTCGGCATTCGGCCGTTGTCACCATCAGCAGCAGAATGTGTGTGTGTGTGTGTGCTCTGACATTCACGAATTTCATTTCCATTAAAATAAATTATGTGTTGAGATACTTTGAGTGTTCTTAGTTCGTACAGTGCGGCGGACATCTTTTACGGGAGATGCATTGCAGTGGGCTGTGAGACAATGTTCTCCGCCGACACTGCAGTGGAGCTGCGCTGCTCCGAAGGTGGGTCTGACATTTTAGTGCAAACAAAAAAGACAACAACATGGAAATGATATGCGTACCGCTAAACAGCACTGACACTGAGGGGGTGTAATAAATTGACATTTCTGGTAATGGAGCGGCAAAGCAGTTGTGCCTCGGGCATGAATTTGAATTTGTAATAGCAAATGTTGTCACAACACGTACGCAGAATGTCCTTAAGGAAGTCTTCGAGTGGTGCAGGAAGGAAAGCCACTCTATAAATACCAGTAAAGCTGTCATACTCATAGTTCCTTTCACTAAGAGCAGAAATTTAAATCAAAATTCCATCAATGGCTCAGTCATTGAGTACACCAACGAAGTCAAGTACCTTGGACTAATCCTGGATAAAAGACCAAGTTGGAACTTCCAAATAAACAACAAAACTAAAAAGCATTCACTGCTTTTGGGGAAAGTGGCTATAACCAGCCAGGCAAGGTTGAAAGAGGTTAACATTGGCGTACGCTTAGAGCTATTGGAACTGCTTTCAGAACTTCCGGAACTAAATATGATCTGCGTTATCTCGGATCGCCCAACAAAGACAGTTTGATCCACCAAAAAAATGTCCACTTTGATCATAAATAGAGAGGCATGTGTTTGCGTTTAGCAATAACCTATAAAACTGCCAAAGCGGCCTAAAGTGTTCCATATGGATGGTTCAAAAATGTATCCAGGTGTGGGAGCTGGAATTCACGGACCAAACCGAAATATCTCAGTACGTATGGGGAAAAGCCCCAGTGTTTTTCAGGCCTTTACAGAATGCGCAAACATCATACACCAATCAGGTAGTAAAGGCGCTGATATCCACAAATTCACGCACAGTCAAGCGGCAATAAAGGCTCTTAGCTCACTCGTTGTTGACTCCAAATCAGTATTGAACTGCTTTACCACCCTCCAAACGCTCAGCGCCAGAAACTAAACCTAGATGGTGGGTCCCGGCCATGAGGGAATCGAAGGAAATTAAAAAGCTTATCAACTCGACGGGAAAGGTTCGGAAACCCCATTAAGGACCTGATTCGTTCTTTGCAATCTTAAAGTCAGCTGCAGTATCGTCTTTAAAAAGCTGGGAACACAATTTTTCATATCATAGGTCTCGAAAAATGTTATTCAACCTTTTAGCAACGATACCTAAAATCTACGCAGGAATGGCATAAAAAATCTGTTAGGCTAACACGGTTTGCATCGTAATGCCGGAAATGTCTTGAAACTGCTGAGTATATGGGAATGCCCGGCCCTTTGCGGGACTAGAAGAAAATCATTTTTCAGGGAAAAAATAAGTACCGAAGAGTTAAAGAAATCCTCTGCTGAAAAAAAGGAAAGTACAATCCCTACTGACATAACTATGATTCTCACGTGCAAAATATCGTTTCATCGTTCAGCATAAGTCGCCAAACAAAAAAATTAAGAATAAAGTGCACGACTGGATTGAACGTAACTTTCTCGTTTATCAAAAGTTTTGGTGCAAATGAAGCGGAGTTGCTGATTGTGTAAGCTTCAAGTTCTTGGAATTATTTTTAGGGTGCATATTCAATATGGCTGAAAAAAAAGAAGAAGTTGGTGACATTTGCTAAAAAGAAGTTTTGCGTAGCTGTTTTTGGATTTTCATTGGAAGTGGGCCATTGTCATTATTTCAAAAAATATAACGAGTATATGTGAGCACAGATCGGAATTTGAGAAGTACTTTTTTGAGGAATATTTAAGAAATTGACTTTTCCGATTATTTTGATAAAGACTTTGTTTTTTAGTATACGTACATATTTTGATCAAAATCCTTAGAGCGGATTTTGTAAGATTATGCAGACAAAACGGAAACAAATATTGCAATACTTAGTTTGAGAAATGCTATTACTTAATTATTTAACTGAAAACTGGGCTTATTCCGTAACTTTTCAGACGATTATCGTCGAAACGATAGACCTCCAAAACTACCAACTAAGACTAAGTGCTAAAATTACAACTTTGAGAACTAAATTCAGTTAAGTTTCCAAAAATATAATGAGAGCTGACGTTTGTCGAAAAAAAATCAAACAGAATATGACTTATTTTGGCGATCCAAGTTTCAAAAACGATCGTTGATATACGGAATCTGGCCCTGAGTATGCGATCCAAATGGAAAATGGGGGTTTCGAGATATGAGTCGAGGTATGAGTTTTGAAATTAGCGTTTTCGGTATTTCGATTTGAAAATTAACAACGCAATAATTGTGAACACTACAATTTTACTCTAAGTTTGCATTTTGGTCGAAGTCGTTTTTGTCATTTCCAAGTAAAATAAAGAAAATAAAATTTTTAGAAAACGTCTTTTTTTCCAAAGTCCATTAAACGATAATATGGAGAAAAATTGAGTTCGCTATTAAGTTATAACTGACCATAATACCTTAGGAATGATTTTTTGTTACGGTCATATGAACCGAACTTTACGCCCCCAAACTCTTAATCCGAAGTTTGAACCGAATCCCGGCAGCCGTTCAGGCTGTAGGCCTCGGGACATAGGGACAGAATTTTGAGACCCAATTTTTTGAGTTCCTCTATCCTCGTAATGTCAGAATAGAACATCATCTCGGGTTCGAAATTTTGTACGACGACAATATCTTTCTCTTAATACGTAATAGAGAAAGTTGAAAACAATTGTGGAAATGTGAAAACGCAGTCCAACTTAACAGTGGTACCAATTTGTTTTTCTCCTAAATCCATCCAGATAAATATATTAAAAACAGATTTTTTTTAATTGAATTATGAGAAATTAAATAACTAGTAGTCACGTGTAGCTTTGGAATATTTGCTATTACAACAAAAAGCGTGAAAAACGTGTCACAAACCCGCCAAAATGCGTTTAAAATAACGCACCAAAAAAAAACAACCAAAAACGCATCATAAAAAGGCAATAAAGTCAAAAATCACTTGAGAAGAATACACCTCCGAAAGCACCATAAAATCACCACAAAAGGCAAAAGAAGAGACTATCCAAAAATGCCAAAAAAACATGCCTTAAAAATATATCCACGAAAGAAGACTCAAAAGAAGTCGCTGGAAAACATCAATCCGAAAAAAAACATTTACATTTGTTTTATCTACAATTGTTAATACTTTTGGGGTTGGTATATCTTTTTTCCGGAAACTTATTTTCTTAGAAAGTCTTAGAATAAGATTCTGGAAAAAAAATTTACTAACCCCAAAAGTATGCACTGAATTTTAAGTGCATTTTTGTCGATTTCTTTCGCCATTAAAACGAATTTTTTCCACATTTAATTTCGAGTTTCTCGTCTTCTAACGTCTTAAAAAAAATAACTGAAGCGAATTTGTTTCATATAAGAAACCGAACTGTGGTCTCTTGCTTAATTTGTTCATCCTCATTCCTCATCTTTTGTGTTACTATCACTGCATGAGCCGGACGAGGGTAACCGGCTGGGCTGCGGTATCTGCTGATGGAAAAGCGTCCGCAATTCTGTGACAAAGAAACTTGCCCACACATAAAACATTTTTCCATTCCCAAACTTTCTGAATGACATTCATTTTTAAGAGGAATAGAAGTTTCTTCCGACTGAAGTGCCCCTTTGCTTCAAAAGGGGTTTCTTAACTTTGAGCGAGCTAAATTGGCCATTTTTGTTCACGTCACTCCCGACTGTGACTCCATCAAGCTGGGATGGATGAGTTGTCTGACCTGAGCATAACTACAAACTACAAGTTCCTCCAAAATACAGCTGCCCCTAGCACAGCAGTATTTTAAAACTTCGTTTCGATGGTACAGTCCTCATTTTATTGAGATCTATAAAAGCCAGTTTTTTATTTGAATATCATACGGCCGTGCCCTTCGAAATGTGAAGCACCTTCATGTGGACTGTTCAACCTGATTTGATTGTTTAATGACAGCAACACGCAACGTACGCCAATTTCCAACAATGTATCCCAACAAAGCCATTCCTTTGAGGGAACTTTCAATACACGAGTACAAGTAGGTATCACATGGGACCATAAAAAGGCAATCCCATGCACAGCCCCAACAACCCTTAAAGCCATCTAATTAAAAAATCTTCCATCCAAAGGACTGAGAATAAAAACAAACAACAACAAAAAACAAAAACTCCAACGAGCGCCTTTGAAAATTGTTTATTACAATTCCATTAGTGAGTACTTTGTGGCGTTCCCTGTTCGTTTTCTTTTTAGGTGGCCAGTAGGAACTCATTTGGCAAACCACTTGGCCGGCAGTCGTCACAGCCAAGCCCACTTTAAACTAGTAAAGTGGTAAAAATCCAGCCCAGCGATAAATTCCACGGAAGGATCCATCCGTGTCTATGCCGCGCGGAGCACATAATAAAAGGAAATTGTGTGTTCCCTGGGTGCCTGGTACCCCTATTGACTCTGGCCTCTATTCGAGTATTGTATCTGGGACGCCTTTACCTACGCAATTTGCAAATAAATTAATCAAGCCCCGAAGCATCGGCGCGTCCAGCTCTGCATGCAGGCCCACCACCGTATAAACCACAAGTGCGAGAGGCTCGCAATCGGTGTCGGAGTCGGAGCTCCTGCCAGCGTATGTTACTCCAGTTACCTAGAGCGAAGCGACAAAAACCAAAAAACCACCACCACACCACCAGGATGGCGTTGTTGGTTTCTATTTCTATGCCAGAGAGCGCGCGCTGCAGATTCCGCCAAGGGACTCTGATATACAGTCGAGCAGGCGTCATCGCGTCACACCAATCACAATCGGATGGTTTGGCATTGGCAGGGAGCGATGGGGCTTCAAGGAAAATGGGAAAATCTTTATTGCCGCAAATAAATGGATTCGTCGTCTGGAACGGCCCGCGATGTGGGTAATCATTTGATGGACGGCAGGGGTGCTGGGCACGTGTACCGCGCTGTGAAATCTAGATCTCTGTCGAAGCATCATCATCGGAGAGTGCTCGCGCAAGCAAAATTGAAGACCGCTGTGTGGCGAAATTTATTTTATTTCTCCTTTAGCCAGATGGTGGTCAGAAGAGTTATGATTGGTAATCCGAGAGAAAACCGTGATACAGGTATACTGTTGGACCGACCGACCGTTGGCACTGTTCCTCCAGAGTGGACAGTTGATTCGCTGTGTGAGCCCCTGGAAGTACCCCGTGTACTGATTGTGATCGTTATTATTGTTATTATTATTATTTACGCTGCAGAATGAGAAATCACGATCCGTGAGAAGATGCAGGTCAAATATTTAAAACTGTTAGAAGATTATCACGGAATAGAGCAGTCGCTTTGGTCACAAGTGCACTGCGGATGCATTTTAAATTAGATTCAAATTTAGCGGAGCCGTGCCGATTCGGGGCGCACTTTGATTTGCTTTGATCCTTTTGACCTGTCGTAAATTGTGAGCTGGGATGGGTGGATTTCAATCGTGTACGTGTCTCCTTTGTTCCTGCATTTTGATTCAGTTGCATGGAATTCGAAATAGCCATGCAAGTCAAACAAATGCAGGCATAGGTAGATAAATAAATGAAATGGAAGTGTGGATTACCCTTTGGAACTTTTCGGTGGTTTCATTGGATTGGTCTGTGTACAAATTGCAACTGTTTTGGGACTTGGCTTATTGGGACAAGAGAGATGTCCCGTACATCCTCCCGTACGCAATAAAAAACCAGGTTTACCTGATTCCCAACTTGACACCATCCACTACGAAACCGTTTACGCCTTTTCATCAGTAGTGTCGTTTCTTTGCCACTTCCGGGGATTGTCTTTCTGGTACAAAGAAGAACAAAAATAAATTGAAAAACAACGGTTAAGGGATTGAAGTCATTTCAAACGATATCATTTATCCACCTCAGACGCAGTCAGTTCTTTTAGAAAACCATTTTTCGCTGTCACCGATCATCGCCAATCAGTGTGACCAATTCAATATTTAGAATCATGCAGTTGAGCATTTTTTTTTGTATTAAAAAGTACTAAAAATCATGCTAAATATTTTTTTGAAATCAGAACCTGTTAAAAATCCAAATGTTTAACAAAAAACTGATTTTCAGGAAAAATAATATATGTTCCACAAAAATTTTATCAAAAATAAATCACTTCAAGACGCTTTCATTAAGTTCAGTCTCTGTGAATAAACTGAATTCGTTGAATGGCTGTGTTCAGTGTTCACTGTCAAATGGGAATTGTAATGGCTTGTTCACACCAAGGTTCGTCTGCTTTGATTTTATTTTATTATTTTAATTCCTAATCTGGCAAAACCAAAATCCTGCTAATTTGTCCTGCTACATGAAATCATGCTAAAAAAAAACTGACATGATTTGAAAAAAGAGGCTAAAAATCAAATAATCCTGCTAAATTTAGCAGGAAATATGCTAAATTGGTCACACTGTCGCCAATTGACTACGACCCAAATAAGCGATGAGCAAGAGGCCACCAATCTTTACCTTACAAAGATTTTTCAGTCTTTGAGTCTTCTTCTCTTCTCTCCAACTTGTCGTCAGGCTTATAAAGGTTTAAGGGCTTTCTTTCTGTCTTGTCTGCACGTTTAGTTTTTCCTCTCTTTAAATCGCTCTCTCTGTTCTGTTTAAAGTATGAACGAGCATAATCGGTTCTAATTCTGGGCACCCATTAAAACTTGCAGCTTTTAAAAAACGTACTGCTTGTATTTTACATTCAAGGTTCACCGTTCTGTCATTGCATACCTACACTCCTTGGTCTGATCATCTTGTTGTGGTAGATGTTTAAATATCCATTTCCATAAATAAACTGGGTACTTAATAACTTCGCCATTTTGTTTGGGTGTTGTTGTGGTTGCTATTATTTATAAGCCGGGTTCGGTGATCTACTGGAGGCATACAGATTTGTTAAATGGAACCTGAAATAGTGGGCATTAGGATGCGTCTTTAAAATAGAACAAAGTATATTCAAATCCTTTACAAATAGTATTTCAGGCGGTGGTACTAAAAATTAGGTAGGTAATCTGGTTATTATAAGCAAATGGACACCGAAACAAGGCTGAGAGTCAGGACGCCATTAATGTCTCTGTTGACTTAACCATGCCCAGTCCAAGTTTAAGCTAGTTGCAGAAAGCAAAAAAGGCTCTAAAGCGAGCTGGCGATGATAAATTTCTTCAGGACTCCGGGCCATATGTACACGACCGCCATTGGCAATGAAAGAACAGATAAACTTGCCGGGCGTCGATCTCCGCAAAACATTCACAGAGGAGTTTGTATACATCACTACTCCTTATACTTCATGAGGGGCATCATCTTCTAGTGGATTATTCCTCAGAAGCCGGCTCAAGGTACTGTCGAATCGGACGAATTTTCTAGATCACCAAACCTGATACACTGAAAAGACGCTGACATTGATAGACTACACATGCTCATTGGCCAAACTATATTCTTACCACACAGGTGCACACACTGTTGCAAAGAGTAAGTGAAGCGAATCTTTGTTGTAGACCTCACAAGGTGGCTCCAAAGCCAATGAAATAAAATATCGCCCAAGGCAGCACAAATGCACTGATTCTGGAATGACACAGGACCGTTAATTGGCAAGCTACTGCTGTTCAAGGAACAATCGAATATTGTTTGCTATTTCAAACTCTGAAACGATTACATTAAATTAAACAATTTAACTATTTTCCAGTTCGAAGCATGTAAAACAAACAAAAAAGGATGCCTAGCGTTCAGAAGCGAACAAAGAATATATATATACAAATATCCCTTCGGGATATATCGATTGATGTGACAAGTAATGTCCACCTTGGGGTATCTTTACCTTACTCGCGTTTTTGCATCACAAAATATTTTTCAAAAATCTAGATATAGAGAAAAGATATTGCCAAGTAAAAGAGGAGAAACTTATTCCCGAGAGAGGTATATACAAAGAAATGTCCTCTCATGCCCATATATTCAACTCGCGGTCAATAAAATAACTAAATCACAAATCGCCATCAAATTCTTCATGAATTGCATCACAATATCGCAGTCGTAGTCCGAGTCTCTAAAGGCTACCATCGGGGGAATAGAATGGCGGATTTTTTTGTCGCAATTAAATTACTTCCAACTTCACACGCAATTTCATCCATTGCATCGGAATGATGGCCTCAAAGCTATCTAAGAGTTCCATCAAGAGTGTGACAAAATCGGAGGCAGGCATTCTTGAATGTCCATGGTAATGGGAAACTTATTATCGAGAGAATGTGCGCGAGTTAAGTATCCATAGCAAAACATATTGAGAAAAAAGATAACATTATTTGTATTCAATGATATCTTTAGTCTCTAGTACAGTCTTGCACACAACGCTACAATGATAACATATGTAAAAGAGATAATATCGTTTGTATACAATGTTGGAATATTATCTCTTCTTCATTATCAAGCAAGACGATTGTACGCTTGGGTCTCCTTGTAGATAGATAAGAAAAGTATATAAATACGACTGTATGATGAATTTATCAACAGTCTTATTGTAACTACATAGTAGCCTTAAGCTCCTTTTAGAATTAGTAAAAAGTATTTCAATAATAAAGGACATAGTTCCAAATAAATATTGTTTAATTTTAAAAGTAAGAAACAAGTGTTTTAATTGGCGATCCTGCCAGGAGGTTAAATATACTTTTTAACTTCAATCGAGCGGACCTCGGGAACAAGTAGTGAAATCTAGTATAAACAGAACACTCGCGTTACCGGTTACAAGAATTACCTAGCATAGCAGGTACAAATATAGCTTCTTCGTACGAAGCAGCAAAGCAATTCAGTGAAAGTGTATATGTGGAGGAAAAAAACACACAAATTCGACGACAACAGACACGAGTTCAAAATGGAACAACTCGCAGTATTAATGGCAAGATTAGAAGCTTTAGAAACCAGGAGCAACACAGTAACACAAACCCTAGAGCACACACGCACAGAGAATGCAAGGTTAGCAGCAATAATAACTAACCAAAATCAAATAAACACTAATTTAGAAACAAAACTAAATGAAGTAAAATCTGGATTAGGCATAGTACCAAACATACCTGTGCTAGAGGAAATAAGAACCACATATACAGATGGTAGTGAAATACAGTTAGACGCATTTAAAAGCCTACCTATTTTCAACGGCGATCAATCAAATTATCGGTCGTGGCGCGAAGAAGCATCCAGATTAATGGACAGCATTAAAAACTTCAAAACACACAGTAAGTACGCAGCAGCATTGACTATAGTGAAAAGTAAAATACAGGGTGCAGCCGCGAATGTGTTAACTAATTATAACACAATTTTTAATTTTGAGGCGATACGTAACAGATTAGATTATACGTACTCTAATCAAGAACCTCTATACGTGCTACAAGACATGATGAAAGCCATCACGCAAAAAAGAAGCACACTGTCTGAATACCACGACGAGATAAATAAAAATCTCAATTTAATAATATCAAAAATCACTATGTCAGGTGATCCGCCGAATATAATCGACAGACTAATTAAAAATGCTAACGACGACGCAGTTCGTATATTCATTGATGGTATGAGTGACAACTTTACAAGAGGATCATTATATTCAGCTACAATAAATGATCTAGAACACGCATTCGCAATTGCTCGCAGAATAGAACATGATAATGTGCACAGGCATTTACATCTCACTCAGGATAAGCACCACAAAAATATGCCACATGAACGCAGAAACGAAAGAAGACCAAATTATTCGAGCCAAACAACGAATTATCAACCCCAGAAGCAATACGATAATATGCAGCAACACAATCAAGGACCACAGCCGATGGAGATAAACTCGAGACAAATTGTACATGCACAGCGACAAAATTGGAATCAATACAAACCCGATGTATATAATCCACCAGCGAAACGTGAACACAGCGGGAGTTTCAACACACACAACAGACCGCAACGATCTTATCAGCAGAACTTCAAGCAGCAGAGAGTAAATAACTCCCGACAACAACGCAGAGACGATGTCAGCAGTACATATGCAGAAGCAGATGAAACGGAATGTATGGTAAATAATAACATAAGAATAGATCATTTAAACTAGTAGACGGGTTGCCCTGCTTAAATTTAACTAGTACTATTTCTAAGAAAATTTATAAAATTCTTATTGATACTGGTGCAACCCATAATTACATTAATAGAAAATGCGATTCTAGCAAAAAAATTAAAATTAAACAATATTTATTTGGAACTATGTCCTTTATTATTGAAATACTTTTTACTAATTCTAAAAGGAGCTTAAGGCTACTATGTAGTTACAATAAGACTGTTGATAAATTCATCATACAGTCGTATTTATATACTTTTCTTATCTATCTACAAGGAGACCCAAGCGTACAATCGTCTTGCTTGATAATGAAGAAGAGATAATATTCCAACATTGTATACAAACGATATTATCTCTTTTACATATGTTATCATTGTAGCGTTGTGTGCAAGACTGTACTAGAGACTAAAGATATCATTGAATACAAATAATGTTATCTTTTTTCTCAATATGTTTTGCTATGGATACTTAACTCCCCCCCTTGTTAAACGAAATCGTCCCGATTTTTCGACGCTATTTTTAACATTTCTCTTTCATAAGTTTTGTTATATGCGTCAATCTTTTTTTGTTTTTGACGATCTGTTATACATTGTATAGTTTTTATCATTACGTACGTAAATGCTAGAATAACAATCAGTGTTACAATTGTGTATATAGTTGATAATATCGGTTTTTCTTCAAAAGGAATAATTAGTTTTTTTAAAGTATCTATGTTATCGAATTTGTACATTGTATCTTCTTTAATTATTTGGTCGATGTAAGACTCTGAATTATGATTTCTTAATATAACTTCTTTAATTTGCTTATGCATGTTTTTGTATATTTTATCGTCTAGATTTATAGTATTTTCATAAGTAACTAAGTTTATACCATTAATTATTACCGCTTAATAACATAACACCGGATTCAATTTCTAAGTCGTAATCGTATTCTTGTTTAATGTTGCATTTTGAAGTTATATTCTTTAAAAGTGGAATAAGACAATTTTCTTCTTCAAAGTTAATTTCACAAATGTTTTTACTTAGATGATTTTGACAATTTCTTGTTCTTAAATAAGTTTGGTTACATAAGGCAATTGTTTTATCTGTAATGATTTTTCCATGTTTTGAATTTAAAGGTGTTACTTTATACAATTTACATGATTTAGCTAGAACTGATGAATTCTTCATCACAATATATAAATATCCAGTTCTAATTAAATCATGTAAATTGTATAAAGTAACACCTTTAAATTCAAAACATGGAAAAATCATTACAGATAAAACAATTGCCTTATGTAACCAAACTTATTTAAGAACAAGAAATTGTCAAAATCATCTAAGTAAAAACATTTGTGAAATTAACTTTGAAGAAGAAAATTGTCTTATTCCACTTTTAAAGAATATAACTTCAAAATGCAACATTAAACAAGAATACGATTACGACTTAGAAATTGAATCCGGTGTTATGTTATTAAGCGGTAATAATTAATGGTATAAACTTAGTTACTTATGAAAATACTATAAATCTAGACGATAAAATATACAAAAACATGCATAAGCAAATTAAAGAAGTTATATTAAGAAATCATAATTCAGAGTCTTACATCGACCAAATAATTAAAGAAGATACAATGTACAAATTCGATAACATAGATACTTTAAAAAAACTAATTATTCCTTTTGAAGAAAAACCGATATTATCAACTATATACACAATTGTAACACTGATTGTTATTCTAGCATTTACGTACGTAATGATAAAAACTATACAATGTATAACAGATCGTCAAAAACAAAAAAAGATTGACGCATATAACAAAACTTATGAAAGAGAAATGTTAAAAATAGCGTCGAAAAATCGGGACGATTTCGTTTAACAAGGGGGGGAGTTAAGTATCCATAGCAAAACATATTGAGAAAAAAGATAACATTATTTGTATTCAATGATATCTTTAGTCTCTAGTACAGTCTTGCACACAACGCTACAATGATAACATATGTAAAAGAGATAATATCGTTTGTATACAATGTTGGAATATTATCTCTTCTTCATTATCAAGCAAGACGATTGTACGCTTGGGTCTCCTTGTAGATAGATAAGAAAAGTATATAAATACGACTGTATGATGAATTTATCAACAGTCTTATTGTAACTACATAGTAGCCTTAAGCTCCTTTTAGAATTAGTAAAAAGTATTTCAATAATAAAGGACATAGTTCCAAATAAATATTGTTTAATTTTAAAAGTAAGAAACAAGTGTTTTAATTCGCGTCCATAAAATGAACAGGGGCATATTTTAAAATCCACTCATTAACGCTGGGGCATTGCTGAATGATTTGAGGTTTACTTTGACGGAAGTCGTATATTAGATGTCAATCGGGCTTGTCAGCGAATGTTGCCCGTTGAAATGTGAACCAAATTACGACAGATTGAATTAATTTGAATTATTACAGCGGCCAACTGAAATGAATACCTTAATTGAGAGGAAGCGCTTGATGGTGTTCATTTGGTTTCCTTATCTGTGTCATCGGAGAAAATGTTGTATAACAGCCAGAGAAATGCGATACTTAAATCGGAGTCCGAAAGGGTTCGATAGGGGGGCGCCCATATTCATCGTGCTGTACAATTCCCACAGTGCATTGGTGGACAAAATGTGGGTCACCTAATGGGTCGATATTTGAATGAACATGCCTTTAAGTTGGGTGATACATTTCAACTGATATTAATCTTTTGATAACGAGAGATGTCCTAAGTATGCGGTAAGGTCTATGCTTGGATCTGGTGCTAAAAAGATGCTATGAGTATTATAATTCGAAAGGAAGTTACTTGACCTCAGTATTTATGCACCAGCTCGAGTTTTTGCGGTACAAGCACAAATAAGAATTTTATTTCATATTCGAAAAATGTTTATAAACGGAGAAGCAATAAACCGAATTCCCGAGAAATGATGATGTCAACGGTGAAAACCACTTGATATTTGGTTATAATCTCCCGATATTTCCTCTGAAACCTTGAGAAACATGGCAACCTAGCTAAACACCAGGAAAAGTTACATATGAAAAGCTTTTTCTGGACTGTTTTTTTTCTGCGACGTAGATGAAAAGAAAAAGCGAAGTAGAACTAAATTTTTGAAAGTCGATTTTTAGATTTATTAAAAAATGAAGATACCTTAACAGAAAAGAAAGGAGAGGAACAAAAATTGCACTAAGAAAATAAAATAAAAGGCATTTTCGAGATGCAACTAAATATATCAAATAAGACCTGATGCAAGAGTAGATCCCGCCTTATAACATGAAGCAGATCTGTTAAAAAAATACTTGGCATTAAAATTTCCTGTGTGCAGTCATAAAAAGGCACTTCCTGAATGCCAGATCGCATCGACTAACTCAAGGAATTTGTGTGCGACTTTGTGCGACTACCGCAATATGCAGTTTACAGATATTTGCATTTATATTTCAAACACACAAATTAATTGTACAAACATTTTCCATTTGAACTGCAATAACTTGAGCACATTACACGTGCATTGCACATTCGCCGCTAATGTTTGAAACATCATAAACCCCCTTAACATGTTGATCTAACTATTGCCAGTCGAACTCCCTGGGCAATTTTGTGCCACGGCTTGGCATCCATTTATTGATACGATCCGCGGCTATGATCGTAAATGCACCCCGCGTATCAAAGACCATAAATTGACAGTAAAATTGGAAAACTACTCCAACAACTGCGCACAGTAACCGGACCTATTGCGAGTTTGTTCCTGCAGCATGCTGCAAGTTCAATTAAGTATCTCAGCATAAATTGCGAACTTTATGGCATGACCAAGAATACGCACCAACGAAAGCGAGATCCACCATCAAATGGATGACTTCTTTGCTGCGCTTAACCCAAGGCGCAGCCATACCCGAAAGATATTAAACTTAAGTAACTGCCGCCGAGTATTCATTCAAGGATGGCGTTATTCGAATTTTACAATCGCCTAATAGGCCCGGGTAATGAGTGCGCACTTAGCCATTTCCAAATAGTTGAGAATCGGGGCGTGGACGCACACTGACAACTCAATGTGGACTGCGCTGTATCTTCCTGTTACTCCGTGTAGATGCAAATTGATCTCATAATTGATGGTGTTCCTTGGATGGGCGGAAAAACGCGCAGACATTGGTACTTTTAATTGGCAACAAAAACAAGCATAAATTGCGAATGTTGCGTGATAGCACGCTAGTTGGTCGACTCGATAGCGGCTGAACTGCATGTACAAGAACAGAAAATATTGTTTTGACGTTTAATATTTTGTTTGACCCTTGGGGCAAGAGGTTCTCTGGAAGTTCGCATTTTAATTTGCGGAACTTGTTTCGTAGAATTGTTATACCTACGGCGAACGTTCTTTGTCAGTTGCCGAAGGCATTCGCTGTTGCATGTAGGTACCTTTATAATATTCCCGGAAATGTCGATGCTACAGTTACAAATGCATGTGGGATAATTGATTTAGTGCATGAGGCTCTGTTTGGCTTTGATTTTTAGCAGTTGCTGCACGGTATTCTTAAAGAACCCTGAAAATCGCACTGAAAACAGGATTTGACATATTTGTCCAAATGTTTGTAAGGTATCTGGCATCTGTTTATAAGATACGACTTTTACATCCCTTGAGTGGACCATTAACAATTGAACACCAGTAGGACTCTCGGCGGAACTGTATAATTTTCGCAACAGCATTCGTCATCAAATGAACGCGTCAATAGCTAGAGCCCAGGTCACTAACACTATAAGCGCAAGAATGGCGGCGATAAAAAATATTTTCCTAAAATAACAAGGAATTACTTTGCTAATAGAAACCCCGTAGATGAAACTCTTGAGGAAATAAAAGAGCAAGGAGTCACTGGTGGTATACCACAAGGCTCGGTTGTAGGCCGCCTGCTGTTGAACATTATACGTAAAACGAAATTTTGCTTCTACAGATTTCAGGAGAACCTTAAGTAAAATAGACTTTCAGGGACGAAATTATGGCAAAAATTGTAGAAAATTGTTTTATTAAGTCTTCCATAATTGTAATCTTGCTATGAAACTATTATTTTGTTTAAATATATATGAAATTTTGGGTTATAACGAGGCAGTTACGACTTAACGAAGATAGCTGCAGCTATAGAGGCGGCTTTCAATTCGCTGATAAATCGGAAGCAGTGCCTTTTACAAGATGGAAAGTTCCGATAAAGACCGTATGTCAGACTCAACCGTTTTTTAGAAAGTTGGATGGGTAATTGACACTCGTCGAAGCTTTAAATACTGTTCCAGAGCATGCATGTAAAAAGTCTTCAAAAGCTCTTTCACCCTGGTGTACATCAGAAGCCATAAACAGAATAAGAGACCACTCCTTGCAGGAGCTGCCGGTTTTATTTCATTAATTGACTACATTTCTACTGTGATTCTTAGAAGGCTAGGTCTTTCGTTTGGGTAATTAAATCTGCGTGCACAGCTCTAACACAAGTGTTACTTCCAAACTCATTCACTTAGTAAGTAAAAAGACTTTGGGCGAGTATTTCTGTTGATACGAAAATTAAAAAAAAAAACAGGATTTTCTAATCTAGCTTAAGTTGAAAATGCTGTCACCCAATTATGCAAGATGGAAAGATGGAGATGAATTAAATGAAGACGCGGCGAAATAAACTTTTATCTGACTCAGTTAATGACTATGCATGGCTTTGAGTGATGACCATGAGGCTTTGGGTTTGGGTCTCGGAGAAAAATGAAACCCTACACTTGTCCTCAAAAAAAACCAAGAGAATCGTCCCACACTTCCACTTTGAAGACAAAATTGTAAAGTGGATAATTTAGAAAGACGGAAACTAAAAAACGTGAAGGTGCTCACACTCAGTGATCTTATCTGTTTCGAGAGCCAACTTAGACGAATAGTTCGAGTAGTAGAACAAGCTATAACAAATCGGGCTCTTCGAGAATGAAAGAGGATTAACCTTGTGCCAATAGACTTTGATGCATAGACCTAATGCAAAGCTTTCACCTTCGAGCTACAGCTACAGCCTTTAAGAGTTATCCCATTTGACTGTGGCTTCGTTTGAATTTAGTTTGATATCGGCCTTGATCTTGGTGCGGGAATAATTCGAAAGAAAGTGTAGAATGATATTTTTCCCTGTCGCAAAATTGCTAAATAGAGATATTAATAAAACCTCAAACCTTGACAGCAATCCTGTAGCAACATTTTTGGTTATCATATTCTCTCTCGCGATCGATTTTCGAAATATATTTCGGCACAGGTTCGCTGATCTCAATTAAAGTGGGCGCTCTTAAGTGGCTACTGTTCCAAAGGTTAAAGTCTTAAGAACCCTGGTAGTAGGACAGACTTATGACGCCAAAGGCCTGATTCAAATCTTAGCTTTGGTTGTAGTATTTGCTAGGTGGTAGTTGTTTTAACTAAATATCATGCGCAGTTATTGTTTCAAAAAAATTTCAGTCATCGAAAAAAATTATACTTCGATGTTGATGAAGTTTTTGGATGAAGACTGTGAACCAGTGTTACCCAAAAGGAACTGGGCTACAAATAGTTTCTCCAGGGTATTGCAATCTATAACAACTTGCGTCACGACTTGTTTAAACCGGCAATGATGGCATGGCAGTCAATTGTTTAAGTGAACTTTCTCCTCTCCTTATAAATGGTCCGGCAGCCATTAGTGCTGTCATTGGTCTACGTATTTTAAATATTTAACTCCAGGGACACTCAATAAGCAAAGGTTCTTGCAGTTTACTAAGATTACATCCTTTGAAACTTTAACGCTGCTTTAGTGGATGAGTGGTTGCAGTGTGCTCTTACCACTGGCCGAAAGGTAACAAGTTCGACCAGCGGAATATCACAAAATACACCTTAGGCTTACTGGGATCTTGTCAACTGGCCCTGAACGTTTGAAAAAAACTTCCGAGACTTTAGTTGCGATGAGAACGCCTTGTTGTTCATCATATATTAGGCCCCCTTCAATCGTTTGAAGAAAACTCAAAATAAATGGTTGTGAGAATTTTAGTGGCACATATGGACCGACTATTTATTTTTGGGCTCAGACAATGATAGTCGATGCTTTTGACAAACTCCTCGCCTTCGTGGTATCGTCTCTCCAACCAATGGCGGGGGAATCGACGCGAATAAGACGTAACTTATGAATCAGAGCCTTTCTAACTCGTCGCTTTGCTAAGTCTGCCCCCTTAAAGCGAAGCTACATCCAAACAGATGGATATTGGAGTTAATTCCAACTATTCCGTTTGGCCACATTTTTCTGAAGCTATCGACAGTGAAAATGCATGGCTGATGCTTTATTACATCCGTCTTCCCGAAGGCCCGTGTGAAAATGTGACCCAAGACTATGTGAAGGCGATTGAAAAATGTAACAAGTGGACAAGAGGTCACGTAGCTACACTGACCCAAGCCACTTGAGATTGTTCCCATCAGCCCCCTTCTTGGACTTATAACTCAAGCCACTGAAAGCCTGTAGGCCTCTGACAGCCTTTAAGCCTTCCAGCATGCAAGATTCATTCACACGGATCCTCCCCTTTGGCCATGATAAATTGGTTGATGTACGAGTTCCACTCATCAATCTCAGCACAACCGGTCAATTTATCAATTTCGCTTACGCACTCACAGACTTTTCAGCAGAAACTCACGCTCACCGCCAGGACAAGCTCATTAGAACTCATCTGTCTGGTAAATAGATAAACCTACTCGTTAATAGTTCTTCGATTCTCTGCCGCCTTCACTTTTAATTTTAATAACTTCCAGGAACAAGCATAAATCCGCAGTCGCACACCATCGCAGTCTGGAGAAAGGGGGCGCCCAAGCAATTACTGACCTTCAGAACCTTTGATGGGGCTGCCGAACACACATCAAAACTAAAAAACCAGTTGAGTTGTGCGAGACAACGAAAAAAACACCTCGTACCTACACATCTTACCATAGCTGTCATGTTGTTGTTACATCTTAACATTCTTTGCCTTCAGTTTTTCTGCACAACAATGCACAAGCGTCGTAAAGTTGCTTATGCGATGCCATGTTGATTTATCTCTCGAGTTTTTTTTTGGCTCTGTTTGTTTTATTATGGCAGAAATGTGTTCTTCAATTTGTCGGAATGAGGCAATTTAATGATCAATCACTGATTTGACGAAGCGATACGACCGTACCTCGGCGAGACATCTTGCTCCCAGATAGCCAGACAAATTTTAGTTCGTCCGCCATCAGAAGGAAAGCACCAACAAGATGGAAACTATAATAATACAGGTATTTCGGGTGTGAATTAAAAACGAGAAAAATAATAACAACCAAGGTGGAATTGAAATTGAAATAATTTCACGACAAGATGTAGGCCCCGCGATAGCCGACCAACTGACATTTGGAGGAAATAACAACTTTGTGTGAGTAGCGTTTCCTCCCACGAGAGTGTTTCGGTGATTTCTTTCCATTTTTTCGTCCGCAGTCGGCAGTCCGCACAAATGTCGGTCATTATAACTTGACATTGTGTTGCGAGAGCGCAATTACAAAACGCGCCTATTGAATTATCAGCTTAAAAGTAATCCCGGCCGCGGTTAGATGTGTGTTTATCTAACCGCGGGGCCCACTGTCATTCACAAGTGCGCCCTGTCATATTTGCTTTGGCCAGCGCCAAGACCGATTTCTGATTAAAAACACTCAGGTGAGTGTCAAAATTTGTTCGCCTTTTGACGTCAAAATCGAGAGAAAAAGTGTTTGAATTATTCCGACTCGTTTTATGTTTGTCTTGGGCACTTTGGCTGTCAAGTATAGTGTTCACAGCAGAGAAGATTGTGTTTGATAATTTACATTGGAATTGGACCATAAAACGTTGGAGTTCGGGGGGATTACATGCTTCGTGTCCGCCGGGGTAGGTGTGTGTGGTTTATTGGATTTTTAGTCAAAATATCGATGAGTTCTTCGACAATTCAGAGGCCATAAAAAGGGCGTAAAATTCCCCATTAAAAAGTAATAATTGGAAAATTTTTATCAGGAGGCCATTTGTAGGGTAAACACTTTTGGCTCGAATATAAAAATGGACATCAATGCTCAGGCTTAATTGGATTTGGAATTACAACTTAAGGCTGTTGCTTTTATCGCTGAAGTGTGAATACCTGAATTCAATTTCCATATGAGCGTTGGTGTGGTCCGTCAGAAGATAATGCTGGCGATTAGCAGGAATTTTGGAAACTCAGCCCATCAACTTAATATCAGAGACTTTATAGTGATGGAGACTGAACACCTGGCTGAAGCGCGACTTTCTCCGTAAGAGGTGGGACTTTAGCATTTATAACGGGGGTGCCCGACATCAATTTGGAGGGGCCAAGCGTGGCATTTCTTCACAAGCCAGTGAACTATCGAATTATACCGTCCTTATGAGCTTGACTTAAAAAAAAAGTAAGTTTGACCTGCGGAATATCACAAAATACACCTTATGCTTTCAGGGATCTTGTCTAGAGGCCCTGAACGTCTGAATAAAAAAACTTCAGGGACTTTTGTTGCGATGAGAACGCCTTTCTGTTCATAATATTTTAGGTCCCCTACAATCGTTGGAAGAAAACTAGCTCAAACAAATGGTTGTGAGAATTTTAGTGGCACATATGGACCGACTTTTTGAAGAAAATGCTCAAACATATAAGTATACTTCGACACTCCTGTCTAAACGCCTGTCGGAAAGGTAAATTCAACGAAGGGGCTCTCTCAAGCCTAGCAACACAAATCAAAGCGCTTACCGAGGTTGCAAAGAGGTTGTAATCTCTTGATATAGTGGATGCTTCTGACGAACTGGATATGATACGAGTACCATTTCAAATGCATTTGCATCACTGAACCAGAAAACATCCTACAATTGAGTGGACCAAAGCAAAGCCTAAAGTAAAGGAAGTCACTGCTTCATCAGGGCTAACTTCAGTATACCAGTAACAGGTGTAATACTTAGTTGTCTTCGGTTATCGGTAACCTGCTTCAAAGTCAAGCAATCCAGGTTTAAATAAAGTTGGATACACCGACCAGTGATGGGACTTGAGAAAAGCGAAACGGTGGTAGATAGCCTTAAAAAGGTGGTAGAAAAGTGGTAGAAAATAAAACGTTCCACTTGCACTAAAATAATGCAAGCATTAGAGAAAGCACACTAACTTGCTGTAGAAACCAAGAATTTACGCATTTTCATTTCCAATAGTTCTAAATATTATTTGAAAATTAAAAGTTTTTGAAACTACTAAAAAAACATCATAGATTCAACTCATAATTAAACACAAAATATCCAAACATAGCAAAACACCCTCTCACAAATACAGTCAAATATAGAAATTTTAGCGCAGTAAATGGTGTACTGGACTGGAAGTTTTTGCTGATGCAAATCTCAGAGAGAAATACTGGTAACATAAAGCTGAGTCTGTATGGATAAAACTAAGGCGAGTAGGTATAGCAACAATTTTCAATTTGATGCAATGATGGAAAAGAAATATTATTAGCTAGTAGCGTAGCGATGAGTAAAAGGTGGTAGATTTCGAGTTCAGGTTGGTAGAATTTCCGAAAGTGTAAAAAGTGGTAGAAATACCACTTAAGTGGTAGAAGTCCCATCACTGACACCGACGACTTAGTCATCATTCTGAGGGCGAAGCGAAGTCATGCTAAGGGCCCCTAAGCTATACCCAAACTGTTCAAAAATTACCCCGGCAAGTCTGTAAAGTTCCCTTTGCAAAGAAAAGATTTTTAAACATAGGATAGGATTTTAAGTTCAACCGCACAGTTATTGGATACTCGGAAGGAGTCAAATACCTGGCAGTGATTATATACAAAAGGCTACATCAAGGTCACCAATGCTTTAAAATCTAGGAGATCTCACTAAAAACCACCCACTGGATTCAGAGAGCGATGATGAGGCCCATCATAGCACAAGGTTCATCAGTATGGTGGAACAAGGCCACTCAAAAGACCGCCATTTTAGAGGTAAAATAAGATGCAACGTTTTAGAATTTTTCAACGGTTTAACGGAACAAACACACCTCCACACATATATCAAAAATGTGTCAATTCGCAGCTCAGCAAGTACGGCAGAAATGAAAGAGACAAGCATTAGCGGGCATCCAGAACTGGCTCTATGGAACTTGATAGGTCACAGACATTCCCAAAGATATTATGGATCACAACGGAGATCACTATAACAGCATGGTTTAGAACGAAACCATTTGCCAAAGGGTAGTGTAAAAAATGTAAACGACGGCAGGAGCCGGCATCTGCGCAATTTTTTATTTCCCTTTTGGGGAAAAGTCTAAGTTTCTTAAACAGACTTCCATTTCATTAAAGAGTTCGCAAGCTTTATTTTTAAATCCGTTATTAAAGGCACGATCATCTACATATTTAAGGACAGTCAGACAGCTATATAAAGCCCCCCGAATATTGTCTCTACATCAGTTCTGCACTGAAAGAACGCCCTCCAAACACTCAGCGTATGGAACAAAACCAAAATTTGGTTGGTTGATGAGAGAATAAAAGTAAAATAAAAGCAGGTAAACTGTCCAAAAAAGATTGGGAAGGACCAGAACCTTTCTGAACAATTCACAAATAAGTTACAAATTCGGTTTTAATTTTATATTATGAGATCATCCCAGGCCGGAAAAGAACCATTAAGCCCTTCAGTTATATTGCCAAGAAAATTTCAAGTCTACAAAGGCGCAAAATCGAAAACTTGGAAGCCTACCACTATTGCGAAATGTACTTAGTCGAATCATCAGAGCTTCGACTATGCCTTGAGGAAGACGGAACAGCTGAGTATATCATTTGCAAAAGTTGTGGCATTCGAAGTATTTTATTTTTTTAGAAGAAAAAAAGAGTTGAGAAGATTAAAAGAAATTCTCTGCTGAACACACCATCAACTTTAAGTGGAAAGTAGAGACTCTACTAAACTGATAACTTTGGCACAAGATATCTTTAAGGTCGAAGTGCCTCACTGAAAATCATTTCTAACATTCACTTTTTATATTCCGTAGGTGAATATGCGACTTTGCATGGAAAACTTGGCCTTTTTGAGTTGGAAAAGTTTAGCCTGGACACTAAAAATGATCAAATAGGCGAGACTGAAGTAAAAAAAAAGAAATATGAAGAGAAAATTCGTCAGTGAGATCATCAGGTTCGCACAAAGGGGCCCCAAGGGTCTGTGCTTTCTTCTTCCCTCCAGAGTAAGAAGCAAATCTATTCATTAAATCAAGATCTAGACAAAACCTTGAAGTGGGAAAAAGATTAAGTTCCCAAATTTTCTAAAAAAAACTTCATCGACAACTCACTTTAAAAGTGAGGATCGTCCCAAGGAATCCATGCATCTTCATGCAGTCTTCAAAAACATGGCAGAAGAACATAAATAATATCGCATGATCAACATCTGCAATGTCAAGTTTTATATTTTAAGTAAAGAACTACTTCAGCACGAATCAATTCACCCATCTCTTTAAGGCAAAGACAAGGGGCCATGGCTCGAATATTGCTCTTAGGGTTATTAGAGCTCGCTTCCAAAATATTTACTTAACCTACTTAACAGCAAATCATGAAAATTGGTCTATGGATTTGGACGGACAAAAGCGAAACTAATAAGGTTCCGTTTTTTCCCGGAACCCTAGAAACAGGAGAAAAGAACAGATGTTAGTATCTTTAATTTTTCCAACAAGTGAATTGTTACTTTGTTCCTTTTTATAAGCTTTCCTTTTAAATTTTCTCAAACAGTTTAAAAAAGGTTTGACTCATTTGGAAAAATTTTAGAAGCGGCATCAAATTTAGTGGACAGTGTTACTTCTAGCTCCGCTCTTCCCCACACCTGCCAAACCGTAAGAACATCTCCTTTCCAAAACCCCACTAGCTACAAGATAAGAAACCGTTTGAACTTGTTTCCTTAGGGCAAATGTCCACATTTCTGAAGGACTACAACTTACAAACAATAGAAACAGAAATATCACTCGAAAATGTCTCTCAAATTCTTAAAATTTTTGTCGAAACTCGCTTTATAAAGAGGTAAAACGTTTGTCGGGGTTAACCTCTGGAACTTCTTAGTCGATTCTAAAAATCCTTTTCATCTTTGAAAGCTACTGTAACCCTTAGAAATATAGGCAAGTAAGCAGATAAAAGCTCTATCACTAGTAACTAAGTTTTATGGAAAAAACAAGGTTAAGAAAAACAGTTTTATTTACTGAACAAGGAATAGGGGAACCACTGGGGAGAACAGATATCGTTGAGTTATTTTTTAATAAATAAATAAATAATTGGCGCAACGGGTCCGTAGGGACCCTAAGAGTAGCTTCTCCCAAGCAATCGTTTTTTGAGTTTTTCAGTTTTGGTACCTAAAATTTTTTCCCGATTCCAGACGGCCAATTGAGAAGCTCTTCCATGGAAGTTTTATACTCTCGGAAGTTTGTCAGATTTTCGCAAGAGGTGGCCTAGTGGAAAGTTACTTCTAACAAATTGAAAACTGTTTCCCAAAAGAGGGAGCCGCTCCATGCATACTCCGCGCGACGCAAACCTTTACCTCACAGTTGATACCCTAATGCCCATACTTTGTTCGGAGCCAAGTCAATCGAATTGATCACGTTTCAGCGCGTAATTGTAAGGTGTTATGGAATTTCCTTGATTACACGAAACAACATTTCTCTACACAGAAGTCTCTCTCTTGCTTGCTGCTGAATAAAGTAGCATCCATCTCTTGGGTTTGCTTCGAAACTAATTACAGTAATGCGAACAGAATTTCCCTGTCTGTTTCTTCGGCCAAAAGAGCAGACCTAAGCCAAAGGGTAAGCACCAACACCACGACATCTAACCTAAAATTAAAGTAAAAAAGAACGAAAAACCCTGCGGGCTATCCGTCAAGAACGCCACACACAGTAACAGGATAAATTGGCGGTAGCCTAACATTAGCGCAGGCTGCCTCTGCGCGAAGAGTCAATCATGTACCTACCGTGAGGACTGTGCAAGTTGCGCCAGTATATACAGTAAGTTGACGGCAGTGTTTACATGCACTCAAATCCAGGTAATTTTGCAATTCGAGTTCCACTGCCACTAGATTGCAGATGCGGTCTAGCAGAAGGTCGATCTTGAGGCGATCCTACTGCCGCTACCTTCACGCAATGACCACTTGAGTGCTTGACGACGATCAACACTTCCACGAAGCGAGCGCACATCATGGCCATCAGTAGAGTTAGGATAGCAGATACACTCGTACCTATGACGACTCTGGCAGTGAGAGGAATTTTAATTAAATCTGTGACTATCTTTCGTCGCTGTCATTCAGTTTGACAGTTCGGCTGACAGAGCAGAAAAATCATAATAATCCGATTGGAGACGCGGAGATGCTTGTAGGTGTTTCACATCCGGGCTCCAGCCTGAGCAGTTATTTCGATCGCTTAACGGGTGATAGCGATAGGATCTGTGCAACGTTACGTAACATCGCCGAAACTTGTTTTTGTCCCGTCGCAATGGCAGTGGGCAATGGCACCGCTAGGCACAGCATGCAGAAGACACGCATTCGAGTGCGAGGACTCGCAATTAACATAGCATACAACCTTAAACGGTAAAACAAAACAAATAACCGTGCGTCGGGATGGGGCAACCGCAATATAATGATACAGAATCGGTAGAAGTTGCTGCGCGCTCAAAACAAATCGCTGGCGTCTTACAAGGTCCGATGATTTATTTACAATTTTATTAGCTGACGTTAAAAGACGATTTTATCTCGCAGCCGTATAGCCACGGCAGAGGGGTAACATGCTCGCTAAAGATCACCATCGTTTTGTCCTGGTTGTTGTCGTCGTCGTATAGCCGTTGAGTGCGCGCGCGTACAACACGCAGGCGAATACATATAAAGCTAATTAATAATTAAACGAGCACAGGTATGGATATCGTGGCAAGTACATCGCCAAGTAAGGCGCATCGTTGGGATGAGGTCCTTTAGTTATCTTTATCGGTGGAAATGTCTACACAATAGACGGTGGTATTTACAATGGTTAATGGGGTTTTGATCCTTTTTCCCGATTGCTATCTCACAGCAAAAGTTAAACTAAAGCGGTTTGAGATAGAGGCTATCACAAGCGCTCATTTAGTGTCCAAGATTTTCTTTTAATTGTGTCAGAGTCTTCTATATTAATTGGGTAAAGGTGTGCGGTAGATGGGCAACATAGACATGTGATCGATGGCCATTTTTTGGTATCAACTGATGGCCGCTTTTGTGCGAATGAGTACAGACTACCGCAAACAGATTGACGCGGTAGATTCAACAAGTCGGACAAAATGAATGAAAAATGAATTTCGGTTCGTAATGTTTTATGTATGCGGTACTCAGCCCCAACCACTGGACTATTAGGACTGGTAGGCCCGCAGCCGACTGGATGTTCCAACCCAAGAAGTCTATGAAAAATCATCATGTTTTCATTGACCGCAAATAACAAGGCTTACAAATAGCAGCTCTGAGGGACATATCAAGCTTTAGCTTCCTGTAGAAGTCGTCAGAAGCTCGTTGTACCATTTAGGTCGGAGTCAATCTCACTTAGACATTTTGTTTCAAAAATGGATTATGGAAGGTGTACACTGTCATGCGACTGCCATAAGTTGTAAGCTCCTACATCACATATAAAAAGAAAAAATTACGACCGCCAAACTCAATTACGACCTTCAATCGCAATTTGTTCGACCTAAGAACGCGATTAAGGATCAGAGCCTTTTCAAGAAACCCTGAGTAGGCTCTATACTCGTATAAAACCTCGTTAACCCA
Organism: Cheilosia impressa; assembly: GCA_948293265.1. Classification (NCBI taxonomy): domain Eukaryota; kingdom Metazoa; phylum Arthropoda; class Insecta; order Diptera; family Syrphidae; genus Cheilosia; species Cheilosia impressa. Next base: position 15,352,313 of record OX411883.1, read on the forward strand.
GCCTTGTTGCATGGCCCAAAGGTATGAGCTCTGGCTAGGAGTGAAAGGTTATTTTGAACGCAAATTTCTTCGAGTGATGTTCTTTGCTTTGACAGGTCCCCGCGGAGAATATTTAACCGCGAACGCTACGAGCTATAGAGCGACATAGACCTGTTCAAAAAGCGTCAAATCGGTCTACTGAGATGGCTAGATGTAAAACGAATGGAAGCAATAAAAGAAGACCTCGGCTTTGGTAGTGAGCATCTAATTAGTGAAGCGGACACAAAAAGAGTTGGTCAAAGATGGCGCTAAATGGAGTGGCTTGTCGGTTGGGCCCGATACCCGTTTCGACTTATGAGAAGCTGAATTCAGTTGAAGGATCGTTGTCGAATTGATCCTTTCACCAATAGAATTCGAAGAAAAAGGTGTGTACTACTCCTACGGCAGTTGATTGCGTTTTATTTAAATAAACCTGCAATAAAAAAGAAAAATTCGGTCCCATTTTTTTTGGTAGGATCCATTTTAATCGCAAAAAATTAACAGTTCAAGTTTAATTTCTATCCTATAATGTGTTCGCTTTCTTGTTTTGACAAAAGTGTTGGGGTTAACATTTCCTAGTAAGAGAAGAATTTAGTACAACAAAGACGTCCCTGCAATGCGAAAAACGGCAAATCTAAAGAAGACTGAAAAGCGATCGCATAGAATGAACGGCACTGCGTTAACCAGTCTCGGAGAATAAGCCTTTTTAATAAATGATATATGAACTTTGTACAAGAGATAGTGGCGGATGAACTACACTAACAGCCAACAACGCCACTCAATTATATTGTCTGTGCGGATATGTCAATTTCCATACCAATTTATTTACATATTTAGTTTTGAATTGTACAACAAGACTTGATCTTTTAAAGCCAATTTGACAGCACGTTTTTTATAGACGTCAGCTTTGGTTGTTACCCAAATACATTTTCGGGTATACCTAGTTATTACACAGACGTGTCAAACAACCAATGTGAATGTATACACCGTCAATGGCAGATTGTTGGTGTTTATCATTATTCGCGCATATCTGTCTGTCAGCTGTCAAAAAAGAAACAGTCATATTGACAGCGCATAGCTTTTGCTTGAGCACACTTATAAGTTATATTTTTATTACAGTAGAATTTATTTTGTTCACTTATTTTTCAGAGTGACTTTGAAAAGAACAAAAAACAGAAAGGTGTTAAATTTGATTTTGAATTTCCGTGTTCAGGCACAAAGATCATATTGAAATTTCTTTCATTTTCGAAGTGCGTCCAGTGCACCAGCAATATACCGATTGGTTCAGTTTTCAGCGAAAAGGGTCTGTCTTTGTTTTTACGCGTGCATGGAAGTGAACATTGCTTGCGCCAGTATTAAGGAAAACCCCCAACAAACTTCAACAAGGCGACGTTGGAAGTTGGAGGTGTTTAGGCGGTCTTTGCAACGAATATTATAATAGTAACACCTTTTTCCATAGAAAAGATTGGTTTGCTAGATAAAACTGATCTGTTGGTCCCAGACCAACTGTCGCTGGAACCAGAAATTTAAAGAACAGTGATGGAAAATGCTCTGGAAAGGACACGTCATGTCGAAGCAAACAATGGGCACCAAATAAAGGAGATGTTATCTTCGAAACATAATGCGAACAAATTACCAAGAGGAGCGCAGTACATCATTAAAAAAAAAATGGGGAAGCGCTGAAATTTCAAAAACCTCTGCAGGATTTTATTTGGAGCTCCCTTCTCTCCATTGATGCTTGTGATTTGTGAATAAATTATTCTGAGAGCAACAAGTTCGAGCTTTTGGATAACTCAACTGAGGATCGGCGAAGCCATAAAGCCAATTGGGTCAGACGTTAAAAAAGGCAATTTCTCATTTCACCTAACTTTGGTAATGGCCTCAAGTCGTGTCGCACCAAAGTGAAGCGTCTACCTCATCACGCTAAAGTTCTGTCATAAATCATGTTCCCCCGCCAATGCGGAACTAATTGTTTCTCCTGCCGACCACACCTCCCAATATTTTCTCATCGCATTCGCAATCACCTAAGCTGCCGCTGCCTGTCCAATGTTCAGCGGTTCAGTCAGTATTGTGCCGTACAAGGAGGTCCCACAAACTAGTGCACTTTAGATGATTGATTACATATTTTCCTGCCACCCAATCCCAAGAGATCCCATTGAGCACAATTCATCGGCGTGAGCACTTTTTCTCTGCTCCCTTTTATCCAGAGTCGTTAAGCATACCCCGACCACATCCTGCTTGAGTCAACTGATCTTTTGTAATGTTTTCGCAAGCCACAAAAAAGAAAAAGAAGAAGAAAAAGAAGACTGCCTGCGCATCTTCTGTAATATGAGGAGGTCTTGGTCCCTCTGTGCGCAGACAATGGTGGCGTTATGCGTAAACTCGTCGGTAAATGACACTACTCTGGGGTCGGCCATTCACTCAATCAACTCGGTCGAGACATTGTCAAGTTTGTCACCGTGTCGTCGGTGTTCAGCGAAATGAATCATTTCTGGCCATTGCATCGGGACAGGCTCAGAGATTTCGTCCATTGTCCAGAAGATTATGGCTGGCGGTTCTCTGGCCATTGTAGGAAATCCAATGGCGATGATCCGATTCGAGCTCACTTTCTCAATTACCATAATATGCACTGTCGGGCAAGGTGCACGAGGTGACTGGCTGCGTTTTGCATGAAATCACATCATCATGCATATATGGATGTCTCGCTATCGGTATGGATATGATTTATTCTCCTCGCGTTTCTTGCGACAATAGAATGCGACATCCGTGAGATGTTTTATATCATTCCTTTGCCGATTTGTCGTCACTCGGTATATGGTTGTTGGTTTTATTAGGGGTTTTTTGTGAATTTGGTTTCACCATCATCTCTCTCTCTCGCAGTTGTTGTCAGTGGCAGTTTGAAATTCATGAATAAAATTCGGGCGATACCTCGAGAGGGGGCTATTGAAGAATGGTTTTGAATATATGACACGACTCGAAAGGAAGTTGTGTCATCAGCGGCAATTGTGAACAAATGATTTATGGTTCCAAGATCTGAACTTCACTGCAGCAGTCCTCTTAATTGAAAGGCACAAAACTAGTGCATCTTTCGAAACCATTATTGGGAGCGCAATGATACTCGTTGTTGTCATCGAATTCCAAGGCCCTTCCTAAACAGGTCCGTAAGTATGACACTGTATACTTACGAATGTTTTTTTGGCAATGAATGCGCAGACCCACCGTTGATAACATTTTTCACACTTTAGACGCAGATCTTTGTAGAACCTTTTGAGGTCCAAAACACTATTGACTGGGACAAGATCGTGTCTAGACATGGCATCCCTATGAAATTTATCCAGATTTTGATGTCGTAGAAACCTTATTTGAGAAAATTGCGGACAACTGGCAGAGCACGCTAAGCTTTAAAATATGTTACCTTACTGCGACGATATTGACAAAACTGGTAGAACTCAGCAAGCTGTTACTGGTACGCTTGCGTGTATAGGGACCGAAGGGACTTAAAAGGGTTAAGTAGAAGATTGCCCCAACATCGGTAGATCCGACAGAAGGTCACAAGACAGAGGTAACTTTGAGGAAGTAAGGGCTTGCCTACTTCGGATCCGCTTAAAGGTCCTTCTTGCAGCTTCATCTTATAAGAAACCGAACTAATAGTAGATCTTTGTAATCAGCTGACAAGATCTCGTCTTGATCTTACACTTAAAGGAACTCACAAATATGTCACCGACGCTTGATGGTTAAGCCCATAAACGGCTATATTCCGGTGGCCTACAGTTTTTAAGTGGTCAACGCCACCAAAGATTAAAAGGTAAGCTACAGAGTTGGTTTCAAGGGGCCAATGCCTTCCTGCCCAACAAAAGTACTAGGTACGGAGTAGGTGCCATCATACTCGTATTTGGCTGCAGCACCTTTACAAATCTCTGCCCTCTGGACCGTTGAATTTGCTTCCAAGTGGAGGTCTTACTTTTGATAACACAAGCCCGTGAGTCTGCAATACCACTGAACGGTATTTCCTTCTTAACCAACAAACGGATGTAAGAGCAACAACTTCACCAGAAATTAAAACTAAAATTTGTGTACCTAAATCAGATGAATTGAGCTCAAGGCTCTTCTAACAAAGCACAAGGTATTGCTCTGCTGGAGTCCCTGGATACCAGGGCATTCCAGTTTCCAGATAATGAGGAAGCAGAACAAATTAACAAGACAAGGCTCGGAAGCTTTTTCGATAAAAGTATAGATCCCTTTTTGAATGCCCCGCCTTTAACTTCAAAAAACTAGAAAGATACCTACGATGATTATTTTTTGGTACTAGGCAATTTTGATAAAATACGATTTACATGAACTGTTATTTTTGAACATCAACGACGTGGACATCGCTTTGCAACTGCCCTTGAAATCTGCTCATCTAATACACACTTCCTCTCATACAAAAACTTACCACGACGTGAGATATCTCCTTTTCCTACATTTGGTTAAATATTTACGAAGGGCTTTTGACACCAACTAAAACTGTTACACCTAGAAAATGTTTACGCAACCGAAACTCCCACGCCCTACAGTGGCAGCCAGCAAGTGTAACTGAAACTGCCCCCCACAAAACGAGTTCATATAATCAACTTACTCGCTTGACTGATCCTGACTGCCTTGGGTGACTGGCGGTGGTGGTAATCCATCACCGGTATCCTGGTGTACGGTGGCGATTTCCCTAAAAGTGAAACTAATATCGTGCGGATCCTTGTACGGCTTCGAACTCTTTGGCAAAGTGCTGCACTCATGTGCCGTGTTGCGGCTGCGAAAATTCAAATTCAAGAACTTCAGGTCACTTTCGCTGAGTTGCAATTCGCCACCGTCAATCGTTGCGGCCGCTGGAAAATCACTGGCTCTCCTGCAACTCTTCGGAGGTAACTGCGGCTTCTCGTCGTCTTCCGGGACTAGATGGTGATTAAAATCCACTTGCTCCTGACCCGACTCATTGTCCGCACACATACTGAAGTAGTTCTGAATGTGGTCGTCATTCGGCAACAGCGAGTCCGGATAGTGAGTGGACAGGGTGAGCGGGTCAGAATTCGCGTTCCCATCGTCGCCGTCATCGACATCATCCACGCCGAACAGAAACGGATCATCCAGCACCGTGACTCTGGCATCGGATTTTGTAAGCTCACCACTAACTGAACTGTGGTGGGCTTTATTGCCACTACTGTTGCCTCGTAACGATCGGAGTAATTTCTTGCTGCGCCTCTGCGTGCTCTGCTTGAGCGGGAACAATGGTGGGCTGAAGTGGCTGGCCGCGTTGGCGTTGCCAATATCGTTGCAGCTATCGTTGGTGGTTTTATTAACGCCATTATTATTGTTGCTGGTTTTGTTGTTATTATTTTGCTCATCGCCGATGCTGGCGGCTTCTATGGTGGTTGGCTCGGCTGGGCTGCTCTTGTTGTTGTGCTGCGGCTGTTGTTGTTGTTGGACTATCGAAGACAATGCTAAGCGTTGGGCAGCCGCTTTACTGTAGACCTGTCGATAATATTTCTGCTGATCGCCATACAGAAAGCAAACACGCCACCATTGTTTGCACGCTAGCAAATTGGCGGTGCGCGGCATAACCGGCTCAATTGATGATGACATGTTTTCCATGTTGCCGATTGGGATTATATTTTTTGTTTGTCCGTTCTTGTTGTCTGTTGGTTTACAATCTTTGGTTTGAGCCTTCTGAGCTGAGTTTTTGTAAGTGAGTGGTCCTTTTCTGTCTGTGGGTATGTGTGCTGGGTGAAGTCTGCCGTAAGAGGAGGGGAAACGCTTTGCGGTGTCGTCAGCAGCCTTAAATAAATTATGTCATTGTCAGTTAAACAAGGTAATTTCTTTTTAATCTGGAATAAATGCATGAATCGGTCGTCGGCTTTCTGCCCAAGATGGCATCTTGGCGTAGTGTGTACCTGTGCGAGGGAATATTATTTCGAAAGGAAAATTCTAACCTACGCTGCGGAGGAAGGAACATCCAAAAATCGGAATTATACCCGAAGGCGGGATTTCGAAGACTTATCGGAAGGTTCCCTAAATCGAGTCTTAGAAATTGTTCGAGATTCGAGTTGAAAGACTCTTTAAGTTGGAGGTTGGATAACATGGGTGTGGATACTAAGCCGACGTTTACAGAGAATGATACTCAAACAGACAGCAGGACGAATGCCTCTAGACAGTGGAAGACCCTATTTTTAAGAAAAATGGTCATGGGTAGTAGGCGTTCGTTCAAGACTTCCCACGATCAAAATCGAAACTACAATATTATTAAGTACTTTAGGAAAAGGTACAGAAAGACAGACGCCGCACTTTAAGTTTCAAATTGCTGGAATTTATTAACAGAGTTTAAGGAGCAATGCTGGCGGGGTTTTCTAAGATCAGCTTCGGGTGGGTTAATTTTGAGTCGGCGCCAAGTCCATCCGAACCAGCAAGCCCACAACGAACCATTTATATTTATACTCTAAAAGATCTAGGAGCAAGCTCAAGAAGCCCCATCGTTTGCATCCGTTTATCAGTTTTAAAGTCTACGACAGAATTTTAGAGATGCGTTTTTGTAGAACGATACCCATTTTGGGCCTCCAGTATAATCTCGATACCTTGTGCAGAATGACGGTGGTCGCTTATTATTAATGTCGAAAACGCTCTCAGCAAGACCTTGGAAGCGAGAAAAATATTTAGCGAAGGTACGCTGTCATATATATCTCTTTTTAAACATCATACTTGAGCAAACCTAACAAGCTAAAACCAGGGGCACAATTCTTCCCGAATGACATTGACACCAATGACAGCTGTCATTGGCGCGTTCGCAAATATTGGGCCAGAAGCGCCCGGAATGAGGGCAAGACCAAGTAATTGCTGCCAACAAAAAGAGATAAACGGCATGAAAGGATCGAACGGAAGGTTATAACAGATGGTTAAAACTTTAAGGCGGGACTTTATTGAATTGGGCTCCGCTAAGTGGTTCTGAAATCAAGTTGAATTACGATAGGCAATACCTGTTTGGCATTAGAAGGCAATCAAATCGTAGGGCCTTGTCAAGGAACACTAAACCTTGAAATCCCAGTCCAGCTCTATGGTACAGAAGTATGGATGCCAATGAAGGCAGATTCGTTTGCGTTGTAAAGTTCTATGCGGGTGATTTTTGGGGCCGTTTGAGTAGACGGGATTTGGATAAGGAGGTTTTAACATAAGTGACAAAAAAGGCAGCAGCATCATGCCAATATAGACACCACGTTTAACCTTTTTTGGTCCAGCTCTCTGTTTTTTCCACAAGTGTGAAACTCTTTTCTTATCTATGAACTAAGATGGATTATAACCACGAGAAAGAAGAGGGCGCACGAATAGAATCGCTCGCCAGGCGAACCCTTTTCTATAATTTTAAATTTAGTGGGCCTTACTAATAATCTTTTTTAACCTTCCCCCTACAAATTTTTTACTTCACAATATGCAATTTTCTATGGAAAATTATGCTACTGTGAGTTCAAAAAAATTTAGATCAGAAATTAAAAATGTTTATTAGTATCGCGGAGTGACTTAAGGGCATAAGGCCTGTTTTAATGATTTTTTCCCAGTAAAATTGAATCTTTAGTACACAGTTTCAATAACTGCACTCCACTTGACGTTTCTGGGTTTCACATCAGAGGTTTATCAAAACTAATAATGGAACCTTTAAAATGACCTAAAATGGCAGCTAAACTCGATAGTAGAAATAAATAGCTCATGGTCATGCCTTTCTTGTAGGATCGGTTCATGTCACTGCTACTGGAACCCAGCTTATTATAAATGCCTGCATACCTACAGGCGGTTTTGAAGCAGGCACTCTCAATAATTGTTTCATTGAACATTTGACTGGATATCGAGCGAGCAATACGTCACTGGATTTTGCACGTAAACTGAACTTCTGCGTAAACTTATTCCGTTACACATTTCGATCGCATTAATTAACAAATCAAATAATCTTAGAGCTTTTAAAAATAATACTAGCTCATCAATTAAGCGTGAACAGTGATTTTAAATTGTGAGTTGTGACTCGGTCAGCTGTTCTGCTGAATATTGCAAAAGGTGTGTTTGTTTAAACTAATCCAATGATTGAAAGTTGGTTTTCTATTTTCGTAAAAAACTCCTTTTGAAAACTGAAATATGTTTGGAAAAACTACTCTTTTCGATTAAGTTTCCGACTCGATGTGAATAGGGTATTAGAAATCCAGTTCCCTACTTTCAAGCAAAACCAACAAATTTTGCAAAAGTTGTTTGCCCAGCTACGGCTGACTGATGTGAACGCGGCTCAAAGACGTTGTGCGACCGACACTACGTCCACCAAGCCTGAGAAGGAAATTAATTTGCAATATCAACAAACCACACATATCCCGTGGATCTCCGGCTTCAACGTTTCCCTCTTCAATCTGTCTGCACCCGTCTCTACTTCAACAAAGTATGTGCTGCAGATAATTTTCTTTTATGCTTGACATAAATAACAAAAACCATTCGAATATCTCTGTCAAAGCAAAGCGACACATTGCGTATTATTTCGCAATGAATTCACTCTCCGGCATTCAGGGATCTTGAGAGTTGAGACTAGATACTTAATGAGCTCGTAAAACACGTGCACTCACGGCAACGCAGTAATTATTACCTCAACTCATCATTAGTTGGTTGTAGCCACCTCATTAATTACAGTCACATTCTCACTTTGAACGTCCGAGAGAACACCACTTTTATGTGTCGGCCGAGCAGAGCAATGACAGCTAAATACGAGTAATGGCTGACAGATGAGAATAAAAAGCAAATTCTGTTTAGAACTTGTCATAAATAATCCAATTAACTCGGCAAAGAATAAATCATAACTATATGGGTTGTAGGTCCATTTGTTGAACGGGCATACGTCGGACCCTGGAAATGTGTACCTACATATGGAAGCCGACATAATGTTCTGCGTAACACAATATCATTGTAAAAGTTGTTTTCCAACGGAGAACAGAAAAAATAGTTACACCTCTGTGGCATAATACTATTCCGCCGATAGTTGTGTAAGCAATGACAGCGAATGACAGAACGCGTATGAAAGGCGACACCGCTGCTGCTTACACTCCATTGGAATTTCAGATCAGTTGCGTGCAGTTCAGCAGATTGATTCAGTTTTGACGCATTAGTTGTGTAAGTTATTCAATTTACTTGACAGATGAATGCCCATGTTACCGGGGATCGGTGGTGATTTACTGATTGGCAGCTGGAAAGTGCGCTTGGCTCTTTTTATGACAAGAAGCAAGTTCAACGTTTCAAGGTGGTTTATGGCTAGTCGCCATTATTAATCATATAGCTTATTGGCAGGCGAGGGAGCTACATCTAACAAAGAACTCACGTCTTTAAGATATGACATGAGGTACAGGTGCTGAGTTTGACTACTGATGTGGGCTATTTCGCCCCATCACCTCTGTTCTTTTGGGGGACTTTTCCGTAGATTTATAAAGGGTTTTCCAATAAGAGGTGGTATTTTGGTATTCAAAGAAAAATGCCATTTTTGAAATAAATGATCGGATGTTTATTTCATAATAATGACGAAGGTGTGCCGTTAATAATGAAAAACAACATCAGCCAAATGGCCACCACGAGCACGCATACAGGACCATATCCGTTTTCATGAAATTTTCCATAACCAAATGTCCTCGAAAGCCTCACGAATTTCATCTTTGAGGTCTTGAATCGACGCTGGGCTGTTGGCGTAGACCTTATCTTTCACGTAGCCCTAAAGGAAGAAGTCGCAAGGTGTTAAATCACAAGATCTCGGTGGCCAATTGTGATCACCTCTTCGAGAGATAACACGGTCCGGAAACTTTTCCGGTAAAAGATCAATCGTTTCGTTGCTTGATGATCGGCCGGCTTGAGTTCTTGTGTTAACTGAACTTTATAAGCCTTAAGACCCAAGTCTTTATGCAAAATACGGTGTAATGACGTTGTGGACAAACCTGGGTTTTCTTCAACACTTTGGGCTACAGCAGCAATAGTCTCAGTTGTTTTTGAGCGACGTGCACGGGTTTTATTCTTCACATCACTAACTTGTCACAACTTCTGTATTGCGGTCCGACAAGGTGCTTCACGACGGCCAAAAATGCTTTAGTTTTGCGAACTGTGACTGCAAGATTTTCACCATTTTTGTAGTGAATTTTAATATTTTCAATGCGTTGTTGAACCGTGTATTGTTCCATTTTTAGTAATGGCGTAGTTTCTACTTGTCAAATGTGAAAGAATAAAAGCTTCAAAAGTGACAGCTACCGAAATAGCGGGTCATTCACAATAACTCCTCTCATTGGAAAACCCTTTATGAGTTGAGCTGAAATATGCTTAGGAACTAAGTCCACAGCTTTCAAATCGCTGGGACTTAGACTCATCAAACTTCCACTCGGAAATGAACTGAAATAGTTAGAAGAAGGGGTGTTTCGTCTCATTTTACTCAATTTTTCTCATGCACATTTTTCTATTTACCTAGACGAAGTTGACCCCATCTGCATAACAAGCTTCGGCAATCGTATAGTGTTGGGATATATATTGATTTATAGCTCAATAACAACCAAATCCCATTGAATTTCTTTCTTCCTCATTGTCATCCGCTGATATTAGCATTTCAACTAATTCAATCCAATCAAAACTAGACTGCATTTTTAACAGCAATAATTTACGTATATCGAACCAGTTTTATATCGCTGCAGACCTGTTCATACATAGTAAGTGCTTATGCAACATTTTGTCAACTTGCCAGATTTAAATAGAGTCTACCTTCTGCCGTTTTTATCTTATCAATATCCTATAAAAAAAAAGTTCCTTTCCTTTCTCTCTCTCTCATTGGGTTCATTGATTGGTCAACATCAATAGAATTGTTTAAAACTGGAATAGGCAGACATGTCTACGTCAACGGGCTACTTATGCAACACACTCTCTGCTTCACATTTGAGATTGGAAAATTGTGGTACAATAAAAAACCCAGCATGTGTGGTCGAATTTGAATAATTAATTTAAATTCAAGCGAGTTAAAAACGTAAAGATCGAACAAAAGTACTGTACAGGGAAAAATAATTAAAAACAAGGAATCATGTGACTTGAAAATTACACTCCCAGAGCATTTTTATCCGACTTTTAATTTAGATTTCCCAAAAGCACAAGCCTGAGGAGTCTCATTACTTGAAAAGATGTCGGCCAAGATTTTGTCACTTCCAAATTTGGTAGATTACATAGATTTTGTAGAATAGAGCATTAAATAGGTTTCGAGGACGTAACCTGGAATTTGTGGCATCAAATATGATTGAATGAGGTCCGACATTAGAACTCATACGTTTGACTGTTAGATTTTAGCCTGGGCACTCATTCCCTAATTTTTCAGACGATTATCGTCGAAACGATAGATCCCCAAAAGAGGCAACTAAGTGCCAAAATTACGATTTTGAGACCTTAATCCAGTTTATTTTGCACAAATTTGAGCAGAAAATAAATTCTTTTGGTCATCAAAGTTTCAAAAACGGTATCGTCCCGACGATTATTGTTGAACGGAATCTGTCCCCTGGTTTCACGATGAAGCGAATATTTTATCACAAAATGTTGAAATAGACTGGGAATCAACAACAGGCTGAAAGTCAACATTTTTCAAAGGCCTTATAAAATCCGAACAAGTTGGGTCCGATTTACGGAAAATAATGTCCTTAAATTACATAATAAAGTTTGCGCCTGCATCCGCTGACCTTGTATTCATCGGCCTTACATTGGATATAGGATGATGAGTGGAATACTATTTTGATCAAAATAGTTGAATACCTTCTATTTTGAATAATTCAACCCTTGGATTCAGTGGTGGAATGAGAGAGCTGCAGTCCAAACAGGAGCTCTGCTACAGGCTGCGTGTATTAAGAATTTGAGGCTGAAAATTAAAAACAAGGTGATAGCTGTTTTGCATGATTTTCTATAAAAACAAAAGAGTTCGAGTCGAAACTGTATTACCGGAGGTATTAAAAAAGGCGTGGGTGGTAAATTCTATTTTTTAGGTTCCGATTATTCACCCATAACATGCGCCAAGAGCTTGTTTTGATAAAGTGGGTGCCCGTTTCACAATTTAACTGTTGGTGGACTTGTTCACTTTTTGTTCATAAAATCGACTTTTCTTTAGAGAAGGGCGCTCATGTTTGTATTCAATTAGTAGTTAAACTGACGAGCAGACCACTTTTTCACGATATCTGAACTTTGAAGGAGGAAACTTCGAATGGGTATTATTCGTTTGGAATATTTCATATAAAAACAAAAGAGTTGGACTGCAAACTGTGGTTTCAGGGGCCATAGAAATGTTGATTTAAAGGGAACAGGTTATTCGCTTGAGGTGAATGTTATGTTTTCCTAAAAGCGAATAGTTCAACAACAGATATGAGCAGAGTGTTTGTTTCACAGAGCGCAGTAATTTTTTTTAATTTTTTTGGAGAGAATCTACCATTTCCCAAAGAGCGAATAAATAGTGACTCCACTGCAGTAGAATAAAGGGTGGGCCATCTAGTGGTTTCTTTTTAAATCATAGGCTATTTTGACACTGACAGTTGTTTCCCGCTCAAAATCTTGACAAAAAGTCAGTGACATACCTCCGCGGAACGAAATGAGTCGCTTTAAGCTTGAACAACGTTGGGAAATATTGAAACTTATTTCCAAAGTGAGTGCAGTGTAGCCCAAACAGTGCGTTTTGTGAAAAGAAGTTTTGGCCGAAATGAAGCACGTTTCGGTCAACGGTGGGCGTTAGAGAGCCATGTTAACGGGCTTTTTTTTTTTACTAAAATTGATGACATGGATTTGGACGACCTCTGGTTCAAGCTGGCACACGGTTCATGCCACAATCGATCTTTTGCGCACCAAATTCCCAAATTTCCGCCTTGGCCATGTCAGTTGGCCGACTCGGAGCTGCAATTTGATTCCTTTGGACTTTTTTTGTGTAGGAAACCCCGACGGACTGATGTTATGCCAACAATCCGAAAACGATTCAAGCACTTAAGGCTTATATCATCCAAGCGATTTGTGAGCTACAGCCCGAAACCATCAACAAGGTCTTGGAAAATTGGAGTGACAGAATGCCCTACTGCGAAGTCAGCCGAGGTAGCCACTTCAACGACGTTGTGTTCCATAATTAATGGGAATGTTTGCTCCTACGAATAAAGACATAATACATGGAATAAATTTTATTTTGCTCATTTTATTGCATTTTTAAAAAGAAACTTGTATTTGGCCCACCTTGTATGTAGGAACTAGTAGATAAGTATTTATTTCTCCAATACTGCGTTCATTAAATCAAGTGCAGAACATCCCATTTATAAATTGAAAACATGAAGTAAATTATCCATCCTCACATGATCTCTGTCAAACTATTAATCATACAGAAAGTAATAACAAATCGTGACAACAAATGCAAATAATTGAATTGGTTTTGTACAATTAAGGAAGCAAGAATTTTCAAAAAACATAAGTGTTGCTTTTGCTTATATGCAATAGGCACAGTTCACTGCTACCTGAGCCCGACAAATGCTAGATAAAATGAATAATTCTAAACAATTCATTTTCCCAAAACGATCGAATAATGGCAGTTACCTCTTGCACTCTGCCAGAAACAACACTATATGTCCTAAAATTAAGTTTTGCGAACAAACAAAATTTTTTTGTAAAATACCGGATGATAAATTCCTATATGGAAAACTTGTTTCATTTATATATTCTGTTTTCAATGGCACATCTTTTACACAAGATCTATATTCGTATGGAGGCTCCTGTTTACATTTGTGTAACATTGGGATGTCTCCAGAGAGCGACGCAATTTTGCAAGGAAACCGCAAGGAGGTTATAAACGTGAACTGGCACAAGTTACTTGGCTGTCAAAAGCAATTAGACTCCCAGGCACAGTAGTATTTTCCAGGCAGGGGGTCCCGTCGGTCAGTAACACTGTTTGTGGAGCCGCACTGAAGGTAACAAATACCACAGGAAGATATCACCTTTTTCATCGACACTCTGTTTGCAAAAAAGGAATATCTCCCAACAAAGACTGATGGAACAAAAAAGGAACTGCTGCTGCGAGAGTGTCAGTTGCTCTTCACAAATCAGTTGTGAATATTTTTAAGCCTCAGAGTGTCATCACAGATTTTACTACTAATAGAATGAACAAATAAATAAATACAACCTACTGGATTGTACATTTGAAAACACAGTTATTTCAATACCCTTCCATTAATGCTATGATTATGTTACGCATAAAATCTATTTAAGTACATCTACCCACCCAACAGCATTTTTATCCCACAGTGGCTTTTTAAACTTCACGCATGATAAAAAAAGGAAAAGTGTAAAACCGCAAAATGGCAATAAATTCTCATTAAACTCAATTAAATGAAGAGTGTGTGTGCGTGACATAAAATCAAATTTATTACCAGCTAATTAGATACGATTTGTAGTATTCCACGCTTTGTTTAACTCCTCAATCGCATATGTAGTGTTTCTGTTCAACATCTTGGAACAAACTATTTTTAAGTCGAACGTTGTAAACCGCAGTAACAGGTTTAACCTTCAGCAATATATCGAATGACACAGCTCTAAACTAGCACATACTTTGGATATCTCTTTCTGATTGTTACTTTGGTTTGGTGTCTCTAGTTACGCACTTGTCAGAATGAGTATCTTTTTTTACAAATAATTGTTAAGAATGTTTTTTTTTTTCTATATAAACGTACAAGTTGACACCTTGACAAGAGACCCCTCAATGGAATACAGGCAGGCGAAGACGGTTTGGGGTCAAAATTCTGGAAGGGTGATCATTTTTTGTACAAAAGAAGATTTTCTTTTTATACCCTCCACAGGAAGGTATATATTTACTTTGCCAATACATTTGTAACGCCAAGAAGGAGTTACCGGAGCGTCCAAAGGAATCAACCTAGATGGATGACGATTGGTGAAAGGACTTCTTTATATCATCGTTAGGTTGGTGTTAAAAATGGGCTATGTCGGTCAAGTAGTTCTGATACCTCCCATACAAAACCAATTTTGCATGACTTGTATGCAGTGGAGGGTATTAAAGCATCGGCCAGGCCGATAATAACACTTTTACTTGTTTCTTTTTCAATTTGCAATTTTTTTCAAAATGGTTTTTTAAATTTTGTTTTCTCTATATTTTGAATTTCCCTTATTTAAATGCCAAATTTGTTTTTAATTAAATTTGCTATTTTTTAATAGATGTAGTTTATTTTTCTTATTTTCAATATTTAATTTCATTTGTGTACTTACATTATTTTTTTTTTAAATTAAACTTTATTTTGGTTTTAACATTTAATTTAATTTTTATAAATTTGAAATTGTTTTTTTTTTACATTTGTTTGTTGGAAAACGGCGAATAAACCTCATTTCATTGCTTTAAATTTGAAAAGCAGAATTTCGAAGAGTAAAATCTTGTATGAAAAGACAGAATTTTTCAAAGCAGAATCCTGAAAGAAGCATTTTGACATGTTCCAGCCGGACAACAACCCAATAAAGAAGTTTAAAATTAAAAAAGCTGGGCTTAGTCTTTACAAGTATTAGTTTTCGGCTAATATAGCCTTTAACTAGGGCGAATGGAAAATTATAGGATGTAAAAGTTTAGGTTTTAAAATCAATTATTACTATTTGATTTTGTTTTATAAATATGTTGATACATACGATATAATTATCCCAATAGAAATTTATTAAGAGAAAGCGGATTTAAAAACTTTTCGTAATCCTAAATTCGCACCTCATCAATATTACTAAAGGCCTGTTTTTTTTTAGCTTTGATCTAAGCAAAGCAAAGTAAAGTACGACTTTTAGCACGCAATTACAACAACTACGCTCTACTTGTCACTTTGACACTAACAGTAGTTGTTGCAATCGCGTGCCAAAAATTCTCTTTTACGTTGCTTTGCTGAGATCGAAGTTTAAAAAAACACGCCTTAGGTCTTCTGCGTATTGTCGGACGGTTGTGATCGTCACCGTCTTACAGTCACGATATAAGACGACATTTAAGACAAAAAAAGGTAGATTTTATAGGAAATAGGTTCATCTTCTACAAAACGAAAATGTTCAACGAAAGTTTTGCTTCATATAAGTTTTCGTTTTCTAAAAACGAAAAAAAAAACAATGAGCCAAAAAACAAACTGACTAAACATTGTTTACAGAGGACAAATTGGTTACTGGTACATGATGTGTTAGAGGGAGGGTCTTCCTATAGCAGTAATAATTTACTTTCACTTATAGATTGTGTAGATATGTCAAATTTTTGAACTACGAAAATCATCCACAAAATTATGCAATCTAAATAACACTGCTTCCTTAACCTTTGTAATAGAAAGTCGAGAACAAAAGGAGCAAAAAAGCTACAACATGTGAGATTTTTGAAAAGTGAATGAAGTTCAATACCAATTTTTCTTAACTAAATCAAATCAGTTAATCAGTTGCTTAAATACACGACAGGCCCAACAGCGATATTAAATTTATCGGCAAATTCAAATTTAGACATCTTCGAAATATTTTAACCGTATCGTAATAACCAAAGCAAGAACTCGAGGGATAAAAAGTCGAAAAAAGTCTGCTCGAAAGCTTTGCTAAGGGAACATGAAACTATATTCAGAGTCAGGTGGAACAATGTCCAAAAGAGCTCAACAAAAGGCGTGCATTTGGTATCAATAACGGACAAGTTTCAGTCGAAATTAGTCTCCAGACAGACACCTCACCTATAAGTCGTACCTTCGGGCATTTAAAAAAAAATATTCCAACAAAGTCCTTTCTTAATCTGGCGGTAAGTTTCTCTTGAGCTCGCGCATGCATCACAAAGATTGACACATCTGGCAACTATCTTGCAACGCGAAATCGCAAATCATATCTCACTTTGGCTGTCTGTTAGTGACTTTCAGCTTCTGCATAAATCTTCGACCGACAACTCCGGAAATCTGGTCTTGTATAAAAGGAAAACACAAAACCACTGCTGCATATACGCCGCTCAAAGTGTCGGACATGATGCTTCTGTTGTGCTGTCCGATGTGTTGCGCCCACCGCGCACCACCTCTTCGGCATCATCATCAGCATTGCAGATATCGGAATACACTTTTGCACTTTATGGAATTCACGTTCACTAGTTCAATGGCATCATCTTGGGCACTCTGGAGAACAAAGCCTCTGTTCCAGCTGCATCATGTATAGATGGTTAAACAGCAGCCGCACCGAAGACATGCCCAAGTTATTCTACCCGAGGCGCGTGGAGTACTCAATCCACTCCCAGACGCAGAATTCCACGTTCACCTCCGGTGTATCTTACCAACAGAAGTCGTTGCTATTATACGGACCCGAGTACATCATAAGTTATTTGAAATGTCTTATTAAACAGAGAGAGAGAGAAAGAGATCCCCCCCGGCTGCGGTCCGTCAAATGATCGGCCATCAGTGGGCTTGCATAATTCACTGCGCGTGCGCGCGCGGGTATCTGTATCTGTTGCTCAGACTGCGAGAGTGCAGCGCTGGGATTAAAGCGGTTCTGCTGCACAAATGGAAGAGAACATCATTTACGATTTTGCCTAAGACTTTGTCTTAATTATGTCCGCGACCACAATGCGGCTTGTGATGATCCCTAATGGAGGCAACCGGCTGCACAGATAGACCAGCCTAGTGTAACAAGCGTGTTGGCTCCGCCATATATGAGCCTGCTTAATTGCTATATTAAGACTGCTGTTTCCCTTAATCGAATCGAACGGTGCAGCAGCGCAACATTAGATTGAATGATTAGATTTGTGGGCAGAATGGTGACCACATTACTTGCGAGCGAATAGTACGAGTATCTCTTGGATGATTGATTCGAATCGAAGGCTAACCCATTGTGCGCACAGATCCGCACTCCAGCTATGGATACTGCGTGTATAAATGGATTTGCTGTGAAAGATGAACGAACGGGTAGACGCAGGGAAACAAAGCCCTGGGGTCCAGCACCGGCTGCAGTTGGGCCTCATCAAAATGTCAGCCAGTCACGTCGCCCATATAGTTGAGTGCTTTGGGCCGCATTCAAAATGGGTCTACACAATTTGAGAAGTCTATTATGTACATGTACACAGGACGCAATTTCCCATTTCCATTGCCACGCCATGGCAGTCATCTGCCTCTTTCACCGGAAATTGATGGAACTGAAAATAATCTTTTCGAAAACAGATTACACACGCTTTGGCTGGGTAGCTGTCTGTGTGCGATGAGAGATGGTAGAACGGAGAAGTACCAGTTGTGTTTTTCTTTCTTTTTTAATTTATAATCCGATTTATGAACTCTGATTGATTTCCGCTTTGGAGGTGAGCGTATCCGTTTGGCAAAGCCAGGTATTTACATAAGTCATGAGTTTTGTGTGCCACGGCGAGCATGAGTCTGCGAATTTATGAAGTGGTTTGGGAGAATTCCCGTCTCTAATGGTTCAACTTTCATGTGTCTTGATTTTGTTGATTTAAAGCCGTCAGTATAGTTTATAGCTGTGTTATATGCAAAGCTGCTGGTTGGACAAGGCGCAAGATTCTCAAGTGCAGAGTTGATCAATAAAACGCTCAATTAGCATTGCGTTTTTTTTTTAAACAATTTTGTCTGTCGAGTGTGGATGTTAGTGGGACATGATGCAGGCACAGCTTTCACAATGAAGGGCAACTTCGGTTTACGCCGATGAAAGCGCAGACCCAGAGGCGTATAACACCTGAAATTGCATGATTACGATTGTGTTTCATTTGAAACTGAAGGAAGAATAAGTGAAAAGTGTTTTCCAAAAAGTGTATTTCTCCGGCTTTTCGAGAGAGACAATCCTGTGAATTCCAGTAGTAGACGAAATTTTGATGTGGACTATGCCCTCGTTTACAGGCAAATCTGTTCTCTGTAAACTGTATGGCTTTGAGGTTCACAACCTCAGTTCTGGCTCTGCAGTCATGTTGAAGTCGACTGTGAGGCAAAGCCTAGGCCTACACCATTTAATGTGCATCTATATGCGTGCGCAAAGGTTCCACATACTTATAGCTCACAGGAAATTTCCAGAATGAGAACTGCTGAAAACTCTTTTGCATCTTTTTTGACGGACAAGAAAGATGATTGACAGTTGAACATACTCGGCCTAAAATTTCAAGATCTTTGGAACAGATTTAGACGGGGGAATTTTAAAAAATCTCATCTTATCAACCATCTTGACTATTCAACGGAAGTCAATGTCAAATTTAAAGCCTCTAGGTATAGTGGATTAGGCTGAGCTGTGCTGTGGGAATGCAAACTTTCTAGAGGACCTTGCTTACTCTACCCGCCACTACGCGATAGTCTCTCTTGAAGAACAGGACTTGTGGAAGCTATCACTTTCAAGAGATTCAAAAAATTTCCAATGCCTTTCTATGCAGTTTTTTTAGGTTTTAGAGGAAGTTGGTACGTATAGACGGCGCATTGAAGTTCAAAATGACATTTTTTGTTGAAAAATCAGAACTTTAGATAAGATATCGTCAGAATTTTACTTTTTGCTTAAAGGATGTTCTCAAGGCTGTAAAAAAGACCAGATTTTAGGAAAACTACTTTGAAGGGTGCTTTGCAATTTTTGGATGGGCAAAAAAAATTTTTCTTTGGAAAAACGGGTTTCCGTAACTTTTCTGACGATTATCGTCGAAACGATAGACCGCCAAAACTAGCAAACTAAGTGCTAAAATTACAAGATCGAGAGCTTAATCCAGTTCATTTTCCAAAAATATAATGAGAGCTGACGTTTGTTAACGAAAATTCGCGCAGAATATGACTTATTTTGGCGATTAAAGTTGCAAAAACGATATCGTTCAGACGATCGTTGACATACGGAATCTGCCCCCAGAATGTTTGACTACAGAAACAGTCTCAAAAAGACGTGTCAAAATTGACAGCTAACAAGGCAATATCAAATTTCTACCCGATATAAGGTTGAAATTTAAAATTAGCTCTTTTCAGAAATTAAATAATTCAAATAGTCGTAGTAAACTTGACCGAAATGTAAGCAACAACAGTTTTGTTGTAAAATAAATATAACAATGTTAGAGCAACATTTTTGCAAAGGTTTAGCAAATAAAGGGTGATTTTTTAGCTGGTTGGGTTTTGGCAACACTGGTTTTGACAGCTGACGTGTGTTTAGTACCTTGTGTCACTGTCAAACAGCTTCAGTTTGGTTTGCAATTTAACCATGGATCGTCTTACAAATGAACAACGCTTGCAAATTATTGAATTTTACTATCAAAATTCGTGCTCGGTTCGAAATGTTCATCGCGCGCTGCTTCCATTTTATGATCGGCATTCTCGACCTTCTGAGCAGTCTATTCGGAAGAATATTCGGGCCGGTCAATAGGCCGCCTAGATCGTGCGATTTGACACCATTAGATTATTTTTTGTGGGGGTATGCCAAGGCTAATGTGTATAGGGACAAGCCCGCTTCGATTGACGCACTGGAAGCCAACATCCATGCATTCATTCGTGAGATACCGGCCGATATGTGTGAAAGAGTATGCCAAAATTGGACTCTGCGGATGGGCTACCTGAGACGCAGTCGCGGTCAACATTTGCATGAAATTATCTTTAAACAGTAAATTGCAAGGTTCAAACTATCGATTCAAATAAATATTTCATTCATTTTTTCGAATTTTTTGTGTTTTTTTTTTTTAAAAAAGTTCTAAACCTCTTAAAAAATCACCCTTTAGTTGACATTGTAATTTGAGCCCTGCAAAATTTCAAGAGCCTCTTTGTAGCTCCATTCAAACCCTAAAAAATGTTAAGAAATGTGTTCTTTTGTTCTGGTTTTTCTATTAAATAAGAGGTGATTTTTTTTCTTTCGTATATGTTGTTTGAAAACAAAAGAAATAAGTAAAGTTGAAGGAAAACATACTTCCACGTTAGATAAGCTATAATTTTAAATAAGAAAATTAAGAAGCTCTACTGTTTTTTTCTTTCCTCCCGGTAGAACAAAATTGAAAATTTGAAACTTTGTTTAAAGCCTTATTAGAAATTAATGCTAAAATAATCCAAAAAAAACTTCACATTTTTTCCATTTTTGTAGTCCAAAATGCGGCGTAGTGGGACCAAATAACTCAGAGCTGAGTTATAAGACTTAGGAAGCTTGAATTTAAAACAAAAGTAGATGGCGCGCAAAATAAATGCAGAAATATTGGGCTCTCATCGCATTGTCAAGGCTTTAAGGGTATCTGACGAAGGTTCGAATTTTCCCTCTTAAAACAAGCTCTTAAAAGTGCGTGTAATTTTGGTCTTAAATTTTTCATTTTATTTTTCATATAAGGGATTTCAATAGAAGTGATAGTTTTGCATTAGAAATATCATCATCATTCAATGTTACAAACTTCGTGTCCATTTAGAAATTTGTAAAAAAATATTACCAAAGTTCAGGCTTAGTTGAGGGTGTTCATTGTTAGATAATTGAAAAATAAATAAAAAGTTGACGCAATATTATTGTATGTACCCCAGACCTACCTTCTCTCAATCTTTAGTTTTGTGTGAGTTTTTTTTTTGTTTTGGAACGAATGGAAGGGATCTACATTTTTATGCCGTGTCCAATCGGCTAATTCAGAAGCCCTTCGTGAGAGGTGGCGCAGTGGAAAAAAACCTTAAGGCAATTGCTTGATCAAAAATTGGAGCAACATAAAATCGTTTTATATATTTCAACGATTTCTTGTTTTGAATATACTTGAAGTGTGCAAGCGTCTCTCTTGTTGAAGTTAGATCCTGTTGTAAATCACCCCAAATATTCGTAGCAAATTCTCTGCACCACTTGTGATAACCCATCACATTCATAACTAGAAACCCCCTTATCCAATTGACCAATCCGAACAATATCGGAATAATCTGCCCAGTGAACAGCTGAAGTACCATCGGCCCGCTCCAGAAAGAAATGCGTCACCTTAGAGAAAATTTGGAACTATGACAAACAAATGCTAATGCGAGCCTAATCTTCTATCGGCCGGCTCTGGCTTATTATGCCGACCATCAGAATAGTGACAAAACCATTGTTGCATAACAGCTCGTTTGGAAGTCCATTCCAACAACCAAGTCTGGGGGACAACAAACATACCTAGTATTGATTTTTTTTTCATAGCTTAAGCGCAAAGACTTAATTAGCATTTTGAATAAAACCAAAGCTATAAAAATAGAGAATGAAAAGTCGTAAATGAGATATGAATCAAAGAACCTTCCACCTAAGGTCGGTCCATGTGTAGAAGCCAGCGAAGTTGCAACTCCAAAGGGGTGAATGAATTATGCTAAAGGCGATTAGGCAAATACAGAAGACGGGTTGTATATGAAAATTCGGTGTCCAACGAATAAAATAAAGTCAAACCGAGGGAATAAGGTTCCCCAGTCTTTACTTTGAAAAAATCCAACTGAATGAAATGCAAATTACCAAGGCGCCTGCTCCGAACAATGACGCACGTATTCCGGAGCGGATCATCCTCATCACAAAACTAGCCACGATTTGTGAACAGCAAAAGAATGCTATAAGCACTCCCAAAAGTTGAGAAGAGCATATGAGTGTGCCTCCATAGAATCCAAGACCCAACCACCAACTTTCACATGTTGGTACAAAATAAGAATAACCCATCAATTTATTGCATGCCACCTCATGATTTAGTGAGTGTAGTCGGTTTTAGGTCACAGCTGCATACAACAAAAGTTACATTGGATTTACGGCTCATATGGACCTAGTTTTCATCGAGCATACGGCCGATTGAGTTACAAAAAGAAAATGATTGCACGCGTACGAGGGAATATGATTACCATATATTAGAAAGAAATTGATGTCGACAACACTTCAGACCGTAAAGAGCACCAGCACCAGCACCTATACAAAACATTAATTATTGTGCATTCTGCAGGTGAATTCCGTTTCCGACCCGTGTGGAGTTGGTGTTTCTTTCTCACGTGTGAAGCGTTCTCAAACTTGCAAGATGAAGACATATTTTGGAATCAGTCACCTTGTTTCAATGTCACACTGAACCGGCAGAGGCATTGTTACCCAATAACTACCGTTAAGTGTGGATCGTAAAATTAATTTTTCCCAACTTAGCTCACTTGAAAAGCTATCAATATTTAAATAATTGAGTGGAAGCTTGCAAGCAGCGTTGCCACTTGTACTACATATGTAGTACTATGTTACATATTTGGCGGATTTTTTAACGCTGTACTACATACTACATCGTTACCCCAAAGTACTACATTTCTTAAAATCCGTCTAACCATATTACTTTTTTACTAACAACATTTCAAATTTCCCCCATGTGCTTTTATAACTAAATAAATCGATTTAACAACTTGACATCACTCTAAAGTATGTGCAAAACTGAATGCTGTCATTTACGTAGGTACGACATGAAGTGTCTGTCTCTGTCTATCAGCTGAATTAACAGCTGACAACCAATTTCAATTTGTTTGTGTATTGTGCTGCACCCACAACAACTGCAAATAACAAATATGGATCGGTTCTTAAAAGTAGTTTCAGATTCGGACTCGGACTAAAATTTTGCAGCATAATTTTTTTTTCTTTTTTGTTATTTTTTTATGAGTTTTTTTATACATATTTTTGTTATGTCATTTCTATTTATTTGTTTGCTACTTAATTTAAATGTCAATAAACAAAAAAAAAAAAACAGGTACTACATTTCGTTTGAAAATGCTACATTTTGTTAGCTAGCGTACTACATTTGCTAAAGACTTTAGTGGCAACGCTGCTTGCAAGCCATATGTCACACCTTCGATTGGGTGATGAAGTTTAACGGGTATTTTATGAAAATTGTCTTAGAACTTACGGTCTTGGGCGTAATATATCACTTGGGATGGCTATAAGTATCTGGTTTCTTGGCATCTTTATTGCCTATTATAATTTTGTACCCGTTTTTGATGAGAACCTTTTGGACTTGGTTTACTTTTGGAATGCATCGCTGCAGCAGGTTTTGCTGAACATGTTGCAGAAGTGCACTGACGTGGAGGCTAGTCAATATGTTCGCTATATTTTGTGGCGACAAAACGATCGAGATGAGACTGACTTACAAGCTCGATTGCGTGCCAATAACTTTATCTCCAAAAAGGATCTTCTGGACTATTTTATATCATACAGTGAGATATGTTAAAAATGTTGGCCCCAGCCTGTGAACATTTCTGAGGTAACTTATAATCAGATAAACAAGAACCTTAAAGCGGCCAAAAATTGACCGTTTCTAGAGGAACGAGCTGAATATGTTTTGATACATTCGAAAGTCTTGCGAAACTTCTTCTTTAATTTGCTTAATTTTTTTTATAGAATCCTGTTTTGAAATAACTCCGTAATCGGTACGACAAAACCGCGGGGTCTAATTATCTAATAAATTCAAACCGGTTGTCAATTGAAAAACTTGTCAAATTTCAAGTAAAAAGTAAGACGGGGAACTGAAAAAAGCAAGACAAACATTTAAGCGCGGAGCTATGTAAGTTCGTATAAGCTCTCCCCCTAAATTCAGACAGAGAAAAACTGCGAAAGATGCTGTTCATGAACTAAATTTCTAGTCATTACCAGTTGTTTTGAGTTAAATTGGAAGTTCTGAAGACCTAAAGCGACGTGTGTAAGATTTTGAAGGCCTCTCGCAGCCTCAAAATGTTACCTAAGCCAGATTTGGAAGCAAATTGGGATCTTTGTAGATGAATCAAAATAGATCTTTCGAAGGTTTACTCAATTAAAAGTCAAAGAAAAGGTACATCTTATAGAGATATTTGGAAAAAGGTCGAGTGAAGCCCTTAGATTGTCAAAGAAATGATCACTGCAACGAAGGCGTATACTTTCAGTCCTCATCTTGAACCTCAAAGCAATGGCATTTGAGCAGGCTCTGCATTGAAACTATATATAAGTTCAAAGCCAAGCAAATATTGCTTGGATCGATGCTTTTAGTCAATCCCTCTTACGTGGTACCACAATAGACCTATACAAATTTTGTCTAAGCAACCTAAACTCAACTAACCACCGAACCAATGCATGTTTTTGAGTTACTGAAGTCTTTTGATACCGATTGAGTATACCTAGGTTGCTTAAAATTGCCACTGCTTGCTGGGACTGCTCTGTATATACAATGAAAACAAATTTAAGACAAAAGGTCTAAATTATACCCGCTGCATAGTTTGTAAAATCTTGTAAAGTTGCATAGTCACAGAAACGATTTGCAAGCCGATGTGATGACTTTGACAATAGGATGTTGGAAAGATAGTTCGAAAGACATCACAAAGTAGGCAACAAATTGGCTGTGCAGACACGAGTCATCCTGGCGTATAAAACACTGGTAGACGACATGGATAGCGACCAACTTGTGATGGCTTGAGCGTGAGTAGACGTTGCCCACCAAGAGGCGTCCTGTCTCTACTTTTATGGTGGATATGGTGGTCGATTCCCTGTTGAATGAATGTTGTCCAGGTCTTGACGTGCAGTATGCCACTTGATAATTAAGTTATATATATGTTTCAAAGCGCCAACTATTTCCATCTGTAGCCCTGGCTAGGCTGCGATAAATTCCTTTGTTAAGGACCCAGAAGTGCGGAAACTCAAGATCTCCCTGAATTTTGTCAGGAGGTTTAATTTATTAGTGTCGACTAGGTCCAAGGTAATTTTGCAAATAAAACCTCTAAAGAAGTGAGCTCTGAAAACTCTAAAAGCGTTCTTTTACTTTATTGAGCCCGGCGATGATACCTCGTGTCCGGCTCCAGACTTTGGGTGCTGATATGTTTGGTAAAAGGTCTTTTCAGCTATCTCAAAAAGACTGTCAAATTTAGAGATTAAGGAGGAGATATATCCCTGGCGGTACAATTGACCACTTTTTGAGACTCAGAGCTCTAGAAACGTTTGCAATCTTTTGCAATACTAGGCATTGTATATGCAATAAAAAAAGCAACAAAAGCGTTGATTTTGTGATTTTGTGATCTAAGTAGACTGCATTTCCCCTAACCCACGAATGCGTTACCAGATTGAGCAAATGTACTCCATCGAAGGGGATCTTCGAGTCCCAACCTTTTGGTATTTACAGCAAAACATTTCTATAGAGACCAGAATAAATTGGCCCTTAAATCTGAAAATCCAAAGGCTAGGGCTACTGTGTTCATCCGAAACCAACAGCCAAAGGCAACGCATCAGTTGAACATAAACTTTGAGCTACCCAGTTTGAAGTAAGCCAATTCAACTGAAATCCTACTCGCCTTACACTCCATTTAAGCCGTGCAGCACCACTTTGCTGTGCCATTAATTTGACATAACGCGTAATAAAAATGTTTTCCAAATAACTACGCACACACACTCGTGGGCGTTCTCAATAAACGATCGATTTATGTCAATTAATACGCAAATGCCTAAGCACGGTGTCGAGTGAAACATTTGCGCGTTAGCCTACCTCCACAGTCCACAGTCCGCACTCGTACGCGACATGTTTATCTGTTCGTTCCATTTCCTGCGAGCTGCGACAACTTAGTTTGCATAACAACAATTGCAACGATACATTACTACCACCGGTCGACCGGTTCAACAAATCAATTCAAAATCGTATCTAACACCTCTGCACAAAGTCAAAACTGAAATAAGAGACTCCAACTGCTGTCACGGGTTTGGTGAGTTTTGACCGCGCAAACATTTCGCCAGTCCCTTTGCCGCCCCGATTTCGCCGAGGAATTTCTGCTGATTGCAGAATTTATTTGTGGGAACTTTGTCTGCATATCGAAATGAAGTGTTTATGTTGCACAGTTTGTTGCCCACGTTCGGAAGACAAAAAGTCAAGAGCATGCACTCTGAGTGCAACACTTTCATAGAATTACTTTCGAATTGGGGCACAGTTAGCCGTGCGCGAGGTGTGTCTGGCAACAGCGGGTCTATTCGCCAGAAGGATCTTCACTTGCACCTATGGTGGTTGGGTGCATGCATGTGCAATGTTCAATCTGTCCGTTTCGACATGTCTGTCTTGTTGCTCGGAAAGTTGAGCAGCACCGACATGCAGTCCGTGTGTGCCCTTGTGTTGCATCCCGCCTTTATATATATCGCAGTCGAAGGAGCCAGGGTGCAGATTAAAGCTGCAGCATAATAGATTAATGCGGCCGAGATATGGATCACAGATAAATTGGTTTTGATT
The DNA here is from genome assembly GCA_948293265.1 of Cheilosia impressa. Taxonomy (NCBI): domain Eukaryota; kingdom Metazoa; phylum Arthropoda; class Insecta; order Diptera; family Syrphidae; genus Cheilosia; species Cheilosia impressa. The sequence goes on from OX411883.1 coordinate 15,379,488, forward strand.
CTGGAAGATGCTGGCGCAAGATACGGCAACACACAACTTTGCATGTTGTCAGTAAGCCAGAGCACACTGGGCACAGGACTGGGGCGCAGATTCGCCACTTGATATGAGTCGACATTGAGGAATGATATTTTTAATGGGCGACGATGCAAATTTGATTTGTTTTCTGTTCGCTGCTCGGGCGAGTGCCCATAAATATGCGAACATGCAAGAAATTAATTGGTACCGCGTAATCAATGTGTTGAGATTTAAGTAACTGCACACAAATTGATGCGTGCAAGAGTTAAGATGCGAAGGATATATTGCAATGGATTCGGATCGTATCGTCGAGGGTGACTATGATAGTTGAAAGGGGAACGAGCAAGACATTTGTCCTGATTTATTATTGCCCGGATGGAAGTGGACCTTATCTGGGCGGTTCCTGGACGCTAGTTATTCACGGCTCAGAAGATGGAGCTTCAAATGATAGACTGAAGTGCTATTAGGACGGTATGGTCTATCTAAGCACAGGAGGGTTTTTTAATCTACAGTCCTCCGACAGAGGTTTCTTGTTCTACAAAATAGCATATCCTTCAGGCTTTTTGTTTCGTTTGCTTGGCTGTTAAGAAAAGTCTGGTTCGCAAATCAGGGCTAATCCATCAGACGATTCCCAAATGGTTTCCTATACAAAATTCAGTGAAAACTTGCCGAAAGTAATATTGAATTGCAAACTTTTTCCGGGGTTTGAACGAAGGACCTCTTCCTGCAGTCTGTTCAGAAATTTCTTGCCATAATGGTTTATTATGCTTTACAAATGATGTCTGCCATTTTGAGTTTGTAAAATTTAACATGGGCTCTAAAAATAATTTAAAGAGGGTACATTTTAGTGGTTAGTGTGTTGGACTACGAAGCGAGGGGTCCTAGGGTCGATTCCCGAAAAAACCGAATTCCACTGTAAGGTGTTTTTCCACTGCGCCACCTCTATATCGAGCGTCTGACAAGCATCCGAGATTATTACTCTCATGAAAGAGATTCTTAGTTAGCCTTTTGGATTCGGCATAAATTTGTAGATCCCTTCCGTTCGTCCCAAAAATTAAAAATTCACACAAAACGAATGGTTGTGAGAAGCTAGGCCTAGGGTCCCTGCGGAGCAGTTGCGCCAAATATTTATTTGTTTATTTTTAATAGTATATATTTAGTAACACTAGATTTTTAGCAGCTAAATTTGATCCATGAGATAAATATGAAAACCATAAAAATGTTTTTTAGTATAAAAGTTTAAATTAATCCTTAAGTCTTGTACAAACTTTTAATACTAAATCTGTCAAACTTCACTGATACCTCACACGTGCCAAAACTTTTACAAGGTCAGGTGGAAATTATTTTGTCCGGATTTCGTATTCTGACAGTGTCTACACTTACAACTTGTGAGGCCCACAAGAAAATTCATCAAAAATTAAAATTGTGATCTCCTATGGAGCTGGTCACAAAATTCAAAACCAGTCACAACGGCTCACAAGTGACAATATTTGTATTTGATGGCTCTGGTTTCCCATTTCAATACACTTAGGGCCGGTCTGTTCACAGCTGGTTAAATACGTGGTAAGGTTACCATAGATTTAGATTAACCCGTGATTTTAAATCTGTGGTAACTGATGAGTGTTTGTTGAACAATTTTTCACTTCGGTCACCAAACCATAGCTTTGCGACAAATCGTTCCACTTTTTCAGTTTATTTGTCAATTCAGAGATTGACCGAATATATTGTTACATTTTTTTGTTTTCCGGGTTCGTTTGTTTTTGATAAGTTATTTGTTATTAATATATTAATTTTCAGTAATCTATCTAAACACAAAATTTGTTTAGCACAAAAATGTCATAATTTATTAAATGATAGAGACATTTTTTAAAAAAAACTGAAGAATAAAACCTCGTTGTTGTGAGACAATAAACATTTTTTTTAAAAGAAAACCGAATTAAAGCCGCAAGCAACAAAATTTTACAAAAGGATCATTTTAGTTTATTCAACCACCGTCGCCATTTTCTCATTCTTTCAATATTTGCTCCAATGAGTGCACTTTATCTCGATAGAGCTGTCATCGGCTAAAAATGTTGAAAATATTCTTAGTCCATCCTTTGCATCCATTATTCTGTTGGGGACCGTTACTCTTGCCTTCAATAGACTGGCGTGTACCGAATTCTATACATCTGTCAGTTTAAAACGTCTACGAGACAGATTTTATTGGTAAAGTTCACTCCGTCTTAAGTTATATATAAGTTTATTGTACTATTTGTATTTTTTCTCCACAATATTGTGCAAAAAGTTGTTGTTTATAGCAGATACGTCAAAATTAATACCTACGCAGTCCTAAGAATAACTTGAACAAACGAAATTCCAGAAAATCGTTGGTTAAGTCTTATTAACCGCGCAAAGTCGGCTGGTTATCGATTTCTCTGCTTAACCAACGATACACATACGATGATTACCAGCTGGAATAACCGATGATTAAAGATAACCAAGACTGAACAAACCGGCCGTTAATGACCCGGACATGGCATTTTATGCTATATTTAAAGAAAAAAATAAGGGAAGATGGGGTATTTGATTTGCGACACACGTCGCGTCAATAGTTTATTTCTTTCAGTTTTAAAACATTTCTGTGTATCTGTGCTAATATTTCACGTATTTTGCCGAAACAAATATTATTTTATATATTTAATTTGAAATGAGAGAAATAACTCCTTAGCGGTAAACAAATGATGAGAGTGAAGTCATATTAAGTTGCGTAACCAAATTGATAATTTTATAACCTTCATATACGGGTTTGGACAAATTTGAAACTAACCATGCTGAAGTGAATTTTTGTGAGTTTTGTTGTGAGGATTATTGTGGAATTTCAAAAAAAGTTATTGAATCACAAAAGACCCCATAGAAATCAACCCCACAACAGCTTGTGACTTGCTCTTGTCGGGTATAAATCTCAAACCATGCTCTGCACAGGTTTTTTTTTGGCATTTGTCATAGTTGTCATTTGACTTTCACTGTCACCTCCTCAAAAACAGCCAATATATTGACACTGGAAATTTATAATAAGCGGTTACCACTTGATGTTCCAAACTGATTTGCAGCACGTACTTGCTTAAATACATAAGATGATTACCAGCATCAGAGTCGTAAGAACCACGTGAATGAAAAGTATGCAAAACCAAGTTCACAAAACCCCTATTCAATCAACTAACCAGTTCTTTACCGCGCACATGTAAAGAATTTTTTTTCTTTTTCTTGGTTTAGCTAAATTTAAAAGCCAAACAAACCCAATTTGAACATATCTCCACAATTTTATTGGCTTTTGACATTGTAATCGCCCAGCCATCTCCGAGTACGTGACGAAACTGCGAAAGCTCTTCAATGACAATGCCTGGCCTTAAACAAAGAAACACGGGTTTATGTGTTAAGTACGTGCGTAAAATTCTTCGAATAGCATAAATTACCATTCCAGCATTGCGTACATTTTTCCCTTCAATTTGTTATCCCGCTTGACGCAATTTAAATAAATCCATCGTTTCAAACTCGTGCGTAATTAGAAGTGATCTCTAATGCACTCGCTAGGACTGCGCCGTGGGCACCGACCGACATACGTTTAGCGTCTTAACCTCGCATAATCAACGTCGGCTGGGGCAGTCTTTATCTGTTAATTTATAGCAATTAATACGGCCATTAGAACCGCGACCAGTTGCGCTTAGCCAACTTCAAGATAAGTACAAGTGCACCGCATTTTTCACGTGGGCCGTGTGATTTATTTACACTCGGGCCAATTTGTTGTGGTCTTTTCGAGCGCTTTAAATCCGATTTAATTACAAATCGGAACAAATTCACACACGATGAGCTGTCTTAACGAGGGGAAACTGATTAGCGCTGAATTATACATTTTTTTGTTTTATTTTTGGAGAAAACACGAAATTACTTTGAAACATTTTTATGTAAATTCGTCACTTAATTGGACCTCAATTCGGATGACACTTTGATAGGTGTCCACGGTCCGTTGTCCACTATCCACTGTCGACTGTGCCGGCCGATGCGGTTGATTAATTGACAACTAAGTCCAGTTGAACCCTACATTAACATAAAAAATTCGATGCCAGCATTATTGAAACCATATTGTTTTGGCGGCCAGTGGGATGGGTTAGTGTTATTTATGACTGTTGCTGTATAAACGGAGAGGCCAATAAGATGGCAGTTTCAAGTTTAGGACAAACATAATGAAGACATTATCGGGAGACCGTATAAAATTTACTTAAAAGTCTCGAGCAACAGGTGCCACGGCTTCTGCGCATAATAACGACCACAAATTGGTTGTAAATTTCGTCGGTTATTTCAGTCGAAAAGACACATCTTCAGAGGAAGATGTAGAAAATAAGAATAAAGGCATAAAGTATCCGCTAACATGTGACACAATAGATCTTTCTGGTCGCATGGGACTTGTTAAAAAAAAAAACACTTTTTTTTAGGGAAATGGAATGTGGCAGCGTGGCAATTTTAGGAAATTTATATAAACAGCTCTGAAATGTTGGGAGGTGGTCCACAAGTACAGGGTGGGCCAAATACAAGTTTCTTTAGAAAAATGCAATAAAATGAACAAAACTAAATTTTTTCCATGTGCTATGGCTTTATTTGTAAGAGCAAACATTCCCAATAATTATGGAACACAACGTCGTTCAAGTGGCTGCCTCTGCTGGCTTCGCAGTAGCGCATTCTGTCACTCCAATTTTTCAAGAGTTGGTGGTTTCGGGCTGTAGCTCACAAATTGCTTGGATGATATTGACCTTAACTGCTCGAATCGTTTTCAGATTGTTGGCATAACATCGGTCCCTCACGGTTTACCAAAAAAAAAGTCCAAAAGGGTCGAATCGCAGTTCCGAGGCGTCCAATTGACACCGCCAAGACGGCTGATAACACGATTTGGGAATTTGGTGCGCAAAAGATCGATTGTGGCATGAACTGTATGGCATGGCGCCCCTTCCTGCTTGAACCAGAGGTCGTCCAAATCCATGTCATTGATTTCAGTAAAAAAAAAGTCTGTTAACATGGCTCTCTAAGGCCCACCTTTGACCGAAACGTGCTTCATTTCGGCCAAAACTTCTTTAAAAAAACGCACTGTTTTGGGCTACACTGCACGCACTTTGAAAATAAGGTTTCAATATTTCCCAACGTTGTCCACTTGACTAAAGCGACTCATTTCGTATGACACTGACTTTCTGTCAAGATTTCGAGCGGGAAACAACTGTCAGTGGCAAAATAACCTGTGATTTAAAAAGAAACCACTAGATGGCCCACCCTTTATTTATCAAGATGACATTCGGGATGAGCTGGATTATGAACAAGCAAGTGAGGCTTAAAATGATTGATGGCAAGTTGATGTGGACCTCTCATTTTTTCACTCGGAAACGAAAGCACGGTGTGACTAGGTCTTTGGACAGTCGCTGAAACATCAAAATTGCGACAGCTAAAATCACTCAGTACTGTATCATTTTTGTGCGTCCGTTCAGAGTCCCAACCATCCCCGATCATGCCCGCACTTCGTCACCGTATCAACCGATAAAATCATGTGCCAATCATAAAAGAAAAATCAATTTATCTCTTTCCATTGATTTTCCATTCTCCGGCGACGCTACCACTCGAAATCGTAACAAATTGCAGTCGACTGCAATTAACAGAGAGAAAGTTTGGCCGCGACATTCCGACTTTGAGACTATCGCCAATTAGCCATGTCGTCCATCAATTTGGTCCAATTGCAGTCAGCAGCAGCTCAAAGCGCTAGACACGTTTCGGTGTGTTATCTTCTATGAAAGTGTTACCCACAACACCGTTCAACACAATCGCCGAGTAAGGCCTGCGGCTATATCGCTGGAAAGTGCAACTCAAACGTCGCGTCGTGATGCCCAAAAAGGGGCATATCCCCCTGTAATGGAAACAATTAACCTGAATCTGTAGCCCAAAGTGTTTCATTCATTAAATTTATCCTCCATCGGTTCCGCAGTTGCTGCAGGCCTACAGCAAGTGATGCGCAATGGGCTTTCTAGCCAAAGAGAGAGGTGACTGGTAACCAGTGATGGGACTTCTACCACTTAAGTGGTATTTCTACCACTTTTTACACTTTCGGAAATTCTACCAACCTGAACTCGAAATCTACCACCTTTTACTCATCGCTACTAGCTAATAATATTTCTTTTCCATCATTGCATTAAATTGAAAGTTGTTGCTATACCTACTCGCTTTAGTTTTACCCATACAGACTCAGCTTTATGTTATCAGTATTTCTCTCTGAGATTTGCATCAGCAAAAACTTCCAGTCCAGTACACCATTTACTGCGCTAAAATTTCTATATTTGACTGTATTTGTGAGAGGGTGTTTTGCTATGTTTGGGTATTTTGTGTTTAATGATGAGTTGAATCTATGATGTTTTTTTAGTAGTTTCAAAAACTTTTAATTTTCAAATAATATTTAGAACTATTGGAAGTGAAAATGCGTAAATTCTTGGTTCCTACAGCAAGTTAGTGTGCTTTCTCTAATGCTTGCATTATTTTAGGGCAAGTGGAACATTTTATTTTCTACCACTTTTCTACCACCTTTTTTTAAAGCTATCTACCAAAATTTCGCTTTTCTCAAGTCCCATCACTGCTGGTAACTCTGTCGCCACTAGGTTGAATTTACATTTTAATTACGAGTACGTCGTCGGGGGGAAGTTGTTCCTTTTTTGTGGAGATTTTGTGCGAGCACAGCCTGGTGGCCGTGGTTAATTGAAAAACCTAATGGTAGGCATTTCCCTGGACCACGTACTGGACACCTCATTAATCCGCTGATTGGTGATGAGAAGCTGTCTGTCCGACAGCGAGGTGAATACCCGCATGATGGCTGTTTATTTATTTAGATACTACATTTATATAATTTTTCTCTTCCAGACAAAGTGTGTGTCTATCCGCACTAGGAACGTCGCAGACTCGCAGCGCCTCTTAGGGCTTAACTGAAGCGAGCGGCCCAACAACAAAACACACGCAAAGTGGTTATGTAAATTTATAAATATGGATTTCTTTCTAATTGTTGTTGGTGTTGTTGTCGTGCTGGCCGCTGATGGAAGTCAGAAGATCAAAAGAACTACTCTGCATAAATTATGACCTCGACGGGACTTGTAGTTTTTTTTTGTTGTTTTCGTCGATGAAATTTTTAACTAAAACGTTATCTTGTAATAATTTATTGTTTACATTTCAATTCGGCTGAGATTTCGGGCCTTGGATTAAGTCTTCATTCGCGAATGTGTGGTTAATGATATGGATGGCAACGGACAGCGTCCACGCCACGATTGAGTCATCTATAGCAAGCGGAGCGGTGTCAGAGACAATGGGAATAGAAGCGAAAAACACTTTGGGTCAAATCACATTCCCACATCCAGCGAGGAGGTACCAGCACCAGTCCCAGGTGAGAGATACACGGGTTCGAACAAGCTACCATTGAAAATCAGTTTGGCTTTGTATCTGTCTTAAGAGGAAAAGATTCCCAAATTGATTTATGATATAATTGAATGCTTGAGTCAGCGAATGACTTGAGAGAGAGATCCAGCTTTTTGTCGAAACTAATGACGACCCATTTATCCGGAGTAGTTTGTCATTTAACTGTTCTCGGAAGAGTTATTCTGTACGTTGGGCTTAATTTTCCTACGCGCGCTGAGGTTCAACAGTAGTGGTACACTTTTGTCGTGATTAATTGGGCATTGTTGATGGTGTGGGGAAAATGCGTGGAAACGGCTCCGTGATGTGTTGAGCCGTTTTTTTGTTTGACGAATGAGGCAATTAAGGGTAAGGCATTCGGGCTTACGTTGTTTTCAGGCACCTTGGGTGAACACTGGATGAGCGGCTTGTATAGCTTCCGTTGAAAGTAGGCGGGCCACTGTGCGCAGAGTTGGCCAGTTTCTCTTTAACGTTTTAAATGGGTTCTTGCGGATTAACATTCGCGCATAATGGCCAATAAAATTCTACTATAGGTATAGTGAAATTTGCATAACTGCGAAACTAAGCTAGTTAGCGCGCTGATGATGGAGGTATGTTTGCCTAGGGTAATACTGTAGTTTCGTGTGCTTAGGCGATGGGAATTAAGAAACAGAAACCGTATAGTGTACCTTTTCGAGTAGAAATTTCCAAGAATTGATATTCAGATCATCAGGAGTTGAGGCATGAGCTGGTTACAGACGCTAATGACTCGAATATACAAGGAGAAATATATTATCTCATCCGCGAATTGATATGTTGGCGGCTCAATATATACCTTGTATGGGATCACGGACAGTAGGTATGGAAAGCGATTTACAATCGAATGCGAAATAAGAGAAAAAAAAGTCAAACCAGGCCTGCTATAAGCTTCCTGAAAGCGGGACAAATGTCACTGGAACAACGTGAGCTCCTGGGGCAAGGGATTTATTTAATAATTCAAAGATTCAAGCCCGAAGTAAAAACTTGTATTTGTAGACAAAATTATGGCGCACCAAAGTAATATTAAAAATAAAATCAGGCCCACTTTCCCGACATAAATGGCGTTTTTACAAAAATTGATTAACAAATTTTTTTGTTTGAAGACTAATATCTCGAAAATCAAAGCACGACTGATAAACGCGGTCAACTGTGATAAACTTATCAACTTTCCATGAAACAAGCCTGATTTGGTTGATCTAGATTTAATACGCTAGAAGTTATAAATTCACCATTTTATTCCCAACTTCTCTGAAGGGACTTTTTTCAACATCGTGGAGCTCAGCGGGTGTTGAAGATGCAGACCACTTCCACCACCGATACAATTTTTTGTAAGCCCAGAAAATAAATGTATTCCAAACTAGATCCCCCTGTATATAAATCCAAATAAGATACTCGTTCAGTTGTTGCTAAAGCACGTGAGAGCGGTGTTAAGCAAGCCTGGAAGCTTCTTGTTGTGGACGGCTCCGTTTTAAATACAGAAACTATTAAATTTGAGTGGTTAGCTTTGCGTTTAGGATGGAATCTGTGTTCAGTTTATTCAGCATAATCATCAGAAGAACTGCAACAACATAGAGTGGTTCAGTCATTCTAAGGTGTACACATTCGGGCAGCCGACAAGGCTCAACCCAATCTATTGGCCATCCGCCATACATGAGAATTGCGCATTTTGAAGGTAGCATCGGCTATTCACACGCTGACTATTTTTTCAATCACATAAGAGGAGACATTTTTTTTTTAAGTTAAAATACCTAGATATACTGTCAAAAATAGTGAAAGCACATTTGAACTATCGAAATTTGTAGGTTTGATTAAAGGAATTGATTTGGTCTTTGAAAAGATTTCCAGCTCTAAAGGAATTGAGAAGGTTCCTATTCGCAATCTCTTATGGAATTGGTCTTTATGGTCTTTAGGGAAAAAAGACGAACTTTTCGAGGAAAGAGGACAATGTGTTTTCTTTTGGTAAAAAATCAGAGAAGGTATGTAGGGAAAAAGAGGACTGTACTCTCGAAAAGAGGACGAATGGTCAACGTAGCTATTGAGCTCCATTCAACGACTTGTACATGACTTAGTCAGTAAACTACGTTAAACATTTTTTACTAGAGAGTTACGTCTTGCAAAATGCAATTGGTTCAAGAATTGAATCCAAACGATCCATGATTTCGGTATTTTCGTAACCTTTGAAACATATCATCGGCTCAATGGAAATATAAAAAAATATATAATACTGTCGCGTTTGGTCAGAAGAAAAAATGACAAAACTATCTCGCATCTTCGAAATTAATAGAACCAGTTCGCGCTTTATTCTAAGCCATGCACTAAAACTCAGTCAACTTAAGCACATTTTTCCATAAATTCCCAGAAAGGCGACAATTTTCCCAAAAGTTTGCCCTTCCACTTAAAATTACTAAAAAATTTTAAACTGCATATTGAAAATGGGTAGTTATTTTAAGGCCTCACATTATTTTTGCCAAAAGTTAAGATTTTGATGTATAAATTAAATTATTTTCTTTGTTATTGTTCGAGGGCTAAGAAATTCATTTTCATATGCGTTAATGTTAATGTCCGCCAAAAAAAATGTTCTTTTACATAAAAACTAATGTCGTTTTACAAACAAAAGTAGGCTAAAACCTTCACCTCCTTATTACACGAACTTAAAAAAAAGAAATTTGTAAATTAGTGCATAAGTTGGAAAGTATTTTCAGGACATACAATTTTTTTATTCAATTTTATAATATGGATAGATTATTTTTTAATTTTTTTGTAATGCGTCATCTTGAAATATGAAGATGACAATACAATCTTTTTAACAACCTTCGGAAGTACCTACTAAATAAATAATAAATAAATAAATAAAGATTGGAAGTAGGTACCTTTCATGCTTTACAATAAAAGAGAAATATCTTTAAAAATCGATTAATCCTTTCGTTTTAATCACTTGTTAAGAACATTCGAAAAGTTTTTTCTTCATTTCTGTCATTTTGTATACCTACGTACGTAAATTTGACAAATCTGTCAATATCTACCTACATGCTGGAAGAAAGTCCCCGCGCTGTAAAATTCGAAAAGCGAGAAATGCTCTTCACAAATGGACAAGACTTACGAAAAAGTCGGGGAACTCTTCTGCTCTCTACTCTCAGTCAGTGTTGTAAGCACTCTCACTTCGTTTGTCCCACAAAGCGCAGGAATTTTTCCCTTTTCACCATACTCGGTAAATAATAATAAAAATAAATCTTCGGTATAAAAACCGCAGTTCGTAAAATTATTTTTCGGTACCAGACAATTTTCATAAAAGACGATTTACATGAGCTGTTTTTTTATGGACGTTCAGTGTGTTGAAAATCATGGTGAATTACAGGTGTTTTGGTAGAATTTCACCAAAAATTTATACTTTGAATGCTTTTTTGTTAAAATTCCCACGATTTGGTGCTTTATCCCTTTATCCCACGGAAGTCTTTTCGCACATCGATTCTCCCACAAAAATGGATAAATCCCACGATATAATAACACTGCTCTCAGTAGAGGTATAATATCTTGCTCTGTAGATGTCAATTTCTCTTACAACTTATTTAGGCAACGGCATTCAATTCTTACGAATTTTTAGCAACTGCAGATCCCTTCTATTCGTCCAATTATTTATTTTTTAGTTCACCTTTTCGTGTTTCTTCATTTGTGTTTGATTTGTGAATTGCGAGTACGCGATAGAAATTAAGAGCTCAAATAAGCGTAAATTTTAACACCCTCATCCATCGCTGTTTAAATTTAACCTCGCTTGAACTATTGGCTTGAACTATAGCACAGCTTGCCTTGAGCGTTAGTTCAAACTTGATAATGTCTTTCAATGGAGCTTAAGCCTTCACAATTAGAATCCGGTGGTAAGGAGAAAACGTTCTTCTCCTTTCGAATCGAAGGACGAGTGCATTGATTTGAACACAATTTTGGAATTAGCGTTAGCGAAATAAACCTGTTCGCGATTTAACGCAGTAATGCTTACTATCGAATATGGAAAAGGAAATGAAATTTAGAAATTAGAATGTAATGTTCCAAACATCCGAGAGTTAAATCGTGGAGCAACGACATCTCGACCGATTTCATAGATCTCGAGCGAAAAATATGAAATTAAGAAACAAATTTAGAAAGTATGTACATGTACATAAAAGTCCAAAGATCGAATCTAGACAATTCCATACGGAAGAAAACTTAACTTTCGAGATTTTCATAATCTATTAGTTTTACTCAGAATATAATAAAAACCTTGCTTCGTGTTATTAATAAACAAATTAATAATTTTCAGCCCGCGCAAGACAGACGCCTGAAAAATATCCAATTATTGAAGAAAATCCTCTCAATCTTGCCGCGAAAGCTCATTTATTGCGCACCGCCCGCAAATGATATCACATTCCCTCATAAATTCTACGACACATGCATTCCGAAGACACTTCAATAGAAACTGAAACATTTATCAATTCCATTCAAAAGTTCGATCAAAAGAATTCCCCAGCCGGTCTATTCCGAACAGGAAGCCATTCTCTTTCACAGACTCCTGGACAAATTCCTCCTACCTATGCAAACAGACACACGAATGGATTTCAACTCATTACAATGTTCATTTGTTAACAACCAAATACCAAAGACGGCGCAGTGGCAACCAGCACACAAAGTCTGCCTGTTATGAGCACTCTCTGTTCTTATCGAAATAAATTTTACACTCCTACCTGTACCCGACCAGTGCACAATCAAGAGGTAATAACTTTGTGATAGAACGCCATGTAAAACGCAGAGCTGTAACCAGATTAGCATAATATCTATGTGAAGGCATTCGGCGTACGGTGGAAAAAGTGACTCGCGGCTAATGTCCGCGTTAGGATTCAATGGCTGTAGGGAATTCCTTGGAAAACAAATCGTTCCTCCTTCGTGTGTGTATGCCCGTATTGTACGCGTTCGTAAAAACCCCTAGCGACGACGATTCATGCATTTAAACGCTGAAAAATCACAGCCTAGCACACATTCTGTGAATAAGTAGCTTCTGAAGAGAAGCCCATATTCATGCGGCGTATGGGCAATATCAAATGCTGGCCTCAGCCAAACCCACCTTCGTCTCCGTATAATTTTATTGCTATTTATCCATTCAGTAGTTGTCCGAGATGGGTAGGAGAAAAGAATCGACGCCCAATGGCCGTTCCAGTGCCTCCTTGGGAAGGTGACTCCAACACACCCGCACAACCAGGTGTTCGCCGGCCGAAAGCCTTTCTTTTCGCCCGGCCTCAGATGCGTTGCTAACTTGATACCGAATCTTGAAAATCAACCGCAATTACGATGCCGTACGTGAGTTTGGTCGCACTGATTCACTTTTGTTTGCGGCCCGTATCCGTGTACACAAAGACACTCACTTCACGATGATGACATAAAAAAATAAGAAGGAAACAGCACTAAAGTATCCAAGCGTGATTTATGGGCCGTCCAAATAAAACGGCTCGTTCTCTATTCTGCAAGACACACACGCCCAGTATACAAAACGCAGCCCGACCACGAATCCTTGTAACACCGATTCCAGATGCGTAGGACGCGTAACACTTCGATCACAAGCGCGAGCCTCACAGTGAATGAATTTTCGCACTCAGCCCTTGGGTCGTGGGCTAAAATTGCAGCACTATTCCGAATCCGAACCGACACAGCGAGGACGGGCGTACTATGCGCAAGTACGAGAGCGTAATCCACACAGGCGCGGAGAAACGAATTCCATTAATGCTTTGTCAACACCTTATGGCGCGCGCGATGTTAAAAGTTGTTGTGCGTCGTCACCGCCGCGTCTTAACGTCCTGGGACAGGTCGAGAACACTAAGAGGGCCTTTAAGACGACAAATGCTATCAAAACACTGAGACGCAAAGGGAGACGACAAATTTCAGTGTTTTCTTTAGATTTTCTTTTGAGTTTCTTATTCTCGCGTTACCTGTACGACAAACAGGTGCAACCGATCGCGATCACGCTTTCTCACTTACTGATCGTGCGGTTTGATCGAGCGACTGAAGAACCCCGGATTTGAATAGAACCGAATGTTGTTGTCTGGTGCGAGCTGCGAGGTGGTTTAAGCCAAGCTTCACGTTTGGTTTGTTATCTCTCTGTTCGAACGACCATCGATCTGCTATTCAGCTGTGGCATGGCAATGAAAGTGAATTTTACCTGGATGGGGCAAACCTGTCCCGTGGTTGGATCGGTGTATGGCGCTGGCGCGCTTGTTTTGTCAGCCACTGTTGTGATTGTTTTGAGGAGACCGGGCCGGTCATGTTAGGCCAATGGCTTGGACTACACATCAGAAAAGTGTATATTTTATTTTACTGTGTACCCTGAAGGGGAAGGGCAGCTCATCTGCAAGGAACAACGTTTTTTTGAATGGCTCCGGGTGCCAAATAAACAAATATCGTTTACAACTTACAATAACGAGAGAGTTAGTAGAATCTCATGAACGTTTCTATAAGATGAACATTTCGGAAATATAATAAAAAAAATATAGAAATAAATTGTTGGCGCAACAGGTCCGTAGGGACCTCTCACAACCGTTAATTTTGTGTGAGTTTTTCATTTTTGGGACGAATGAGAGGGATCTACAATTAAGAAGCTCTTTCATGACTCCTTCAGCGGCTAGTTCCAACTTAGCATTCACTGGCGAAAAACACGATCGTCAGATCTCACCCCTGCCCGCCACTGACTTTGTTTAATTTGTTGTCTTTTTAATTGTTGCTTTCGTTAAAAATAATAATAAAATACCTAATTGGAAATTTTTATTCCACCATTTTGGTCTCCCTCTAAAATTTAGATCGAAGCCTATCACATCGATGGAAGGTAAATATAATGGATATTGAGCTGGAGCCATTTTAGCACCTACCTTTTGTTCGTCTCTAGCACTTCTTTCAGAAAAAGACGACAATTGGTTTCTCCCACAGCGGTTTTGGCGGAGTGAAACATAAACATCAGTGATGCCTACGTGACCATATTTTTAAGAGTGAAACCCGGTACAAAAAAAGTGAAAATATAAACAGCACACAAAATGGCCAAAAATAACCAAAAAGGAGGTTTTTGATGATAGTAAAAGTCGTCTGTAAATCTAATTTCGCTCTTCATAAAGGTTGAATAAACAATTTTTCCACTTGCTCGCGTTTACCAGTTGAAACGAAAAAGTACAAGTTTAAAGCAAATGGGCTTGACGTTGTGTGCTTGCGAGTTTCAACATTCTACTTAAACCAACCTTGACATTGTGCCGTTCTTGACTGGGGTCGACATTGGCATTACTTTCTTTCATTAAGAAGTTTTATTTACTTCTTAAAGTGTAATGCTCTAAATTGCATTGAAAAAATAAAACCTTCAGAGGTAGTAAAGTCACGTTTCAGCAACAAAATTTGCCAATGTTATAGAACAGGGGCCTAAGGGCATGTTGGAATTAAAAAAAAAGTGATGATGAGCATTGAACTTGGAAGCTCCTGTGATAGAAGTGGCCTCGCTTGTTGAAATTTATTTGTACTACAAATACTTGTGATGTTGTGTTATAGGCTAGGTGCTTAGATCTTA
This sequence comes from Cheilosia impressa, assembly GCA_948293265.1. Lineage (NCBI taxonomy): Eukaryota > Metazoa > Arthropoda > Insecta > Diptera > Syrphidae > Cheilosia > Cheilosia impressa. The sequence continues at coordinate 15,394,546 of OX411883.1, forward strand.
AGTTTCTTGCTTTCAAGTATGCACTTTGATATAGAGCGCGCATTAAATCCTTTGTGAGTTTCTATAATTTTTCTAAGAAATAGACTAAGAAAATATTATTAAATATGAGTCCAGAACATGAATAGGAAAATTTGGATTTTTGGACATTCAAACGTTGGTACTCGGTGAAGAGCTGCAAGAGCTGATACATAACATTTTTGTGGGTAACATCAATGCCCATTGCCCACTTCAGAGCAGATAAAGCGGGCCTTGAAAGAAATTTGGAAAAAAAAGGCGAATAAAAATAATGGTGACTTGATTGTCAAACTTTATAACTCAAGCAAACCGGTTGACGAAAAGCTGCTGGGAAAACGTCATCCAAGTGGATCAAATCCTCATCACAAGCATTGGATGGAACCTAAACGAAGCACTTGGTAGGAGCATGTCAGTAGTGAGGTTACGAATTTCTGAGTTACGGCAAACATTTCTTTTGGGACCCCAATTCCGCATAAGACCTTTCACGAAGTCCCGTAGGTGTATCCTAAAGTTCGATCTGAATTGGTCATTTCCTGGTCTATCAGCGTCACTGTATAATGTTCGTTAGCCAATCGCTCAGTCGCTAGTCAAAACGCGGATGTAGCAAGTGCCAGAACGTTGCAACTTACAAGCTATTAGTTACGGATTGCAGCGGTGAAAAAGGCGACTAGAATTGTGATCCCAATATGCACGGCGAAATTTGGCCACTAACCATAGAAATAGTTAACAACATCCCCGAACGAAGTTCTTGATAGATCCACTGATGCGATGGAGTTAGAAATGAAAAGGGTATTTTGCTTGATGCCAGACGAAAAGAGACCCGACAATGGTGGTTTGATTCGAATATCTCTCGAAATCTATATATTTTATTTGCTTGATGCCAAACTGCCCCAACACAGTTTAGCGCTAGAGATATTTCAAGACACTGGGGCAAGAATAAGTACCGCAAGTCACTGAAGTTAAAAATAAACGCAGGAATAGAGACGCTCGACAAATGGCGAAATTACAAGGCGAACAAACTTCTGCTAGCTAGACGCTGTATCAAACAAAGATAACTTCCAAAGGACGGCCGAACATTTTAAGGACAAAAGTTTTGTGTCCCAATGGCGGAACGGACACAGCTGCAAAAAATAGAGCTCGAGGTTCATTTGAAGATCCATCGATAGCACCTCTTAGGCACTTAGTTGAAAGTCTCCGAATTCCATGTAAATTTGGGGCTTTGTAAATCATTGAAGCATTGAAGTCACAGGACTTTATTTACTTTATTAAGACTTGTCGGCCCAAAATAATATGGAACCTGTAACGTACAAAACAACGAGCGCACAGAGGCTGACCTCATAAACAAGTGGCGGAACTTTCACAATAGAAATCGCTTCGTATTACAGAATCCAGATTACTGCAAAAATTCACTTCCACAACCAGACTTGTTAAGCTGATTAAAAGACTCAGGCGTAAGCCGACTTGAAAGCTAATGGATGTAGAGATAAGACAGCGTAAAAACTGGCGGATTAGTAATACATACATCTGGAATCTTAAGCTACGATTACACATGCCACTTTTCATGTCAAATTTTGACACGCGGACTTCATAAGCATTTGTTCCATATTTGTGTGATCGGCTGTCAAGCGTCTGGTCAAGCGGGCTGTCGCAGCGCACTCTCGCGAAAGACACACGAGTGAGTGGCAAAATTTTTGTGACGTCAGGAGACGCCCAACTTTATGGCTTGCTCATTAGTAAGACCCAATGCATATAAAAAAAAAACAATCCTACCCTCAATGGATAACAATATTACCTGTCATCCTCATCAGCAAGATCCTTTCGCTTATTAAGACGGGCGAGGCCTTGCGCACAATCTCTTCCGCACCACTTGCTGCAATCGCGTTTTGTTTTATCTTCGCGGCGACACACAGCCGCTAATACTACCCACTGCGTGGATACCCCATACTTTCTGTGCAATTAATCATTCTGCGCAGTGACAAAACGCAATAAAAGTGCGGATGATTGATGCACTTGCGTCTAAAGGAGATCAAGTCGCGTTATCATCGAAAGTACTCTCGATTTTCCACAGCCAAACGCGACGATATCAATCATTCTGCAGTCAGTTTCTGCCGCATCGCTTCTCCCATTCTAAGCATACACGTGTCAGTATTTGCCAGTTCAGTATGGCTTAATCGGGAATGCACAGAGTATACACCCAGCATGCGAGCACATCCTTCCATGGTCAAATAATCCAATTACATCTCGATCTCGAGACCAAGGCAGTCAGTTGTTTTTGTTTTTGCCATCGAAGCCAGCGGTACAGATACTGCCTCAGCGATGGCTAATTAGAAGCCCGTGTAAGATCGGCGACCTACAGAGATGCGGGGAGAAGAAGGTGTGCAGCAGATGGCAAGTCCCCACCATACTATCAATGTCCGGGCGTCCTAGACACTAAAAGTGTTTTCCTGTTCCCAGCGAGCTGTTATGCAGATCACACAAAAGGAGCCTATAGGCACTGTAGGTACCAGCGTACAGCATTCAGCAAACACGGTTATGGCCAATGAATTTTAAGAGGCCGCATTCACTGCTGACGGCATCCTTTTCTCGGGCTTTTTATGTAATCGCATCGCGTATATGGTTTAATTAATCCGCGACTTACGAACATGAGCCGCTGCGGCTGAAATGGCCCGCAACATAAAATGTCTGTCCATACTTTAAGAATGGTTCCAATTAAAAGGGGTTTACTGGAGTACGTACAGGCAGGCACATGTGTGCAGGAGAAAATCCTTTCAATGGGCTAAAAAACGGGCAAGTAAATTTAAATCTGTTCCCCATAGTCGTGGTGTTTGCATGAAGAACAGAAAATGATTGGTCCCAGTAATATTTAAGCCGTTATTGCATTGCCATTGAAAACGACAAGATTATAACGTTGAAAGGGGAGGACCGATTTGGTTGCGAAAGAGTTGGCAAAACTTCTAAAGTAGAAAGTCGAAGAGAAAGGCTTTGTTTACGAGCCTAAAAATTGGTGCTGGTTATTTAATTGCTGAGTTGCAGGGTAGAGATGTTTTGAAGCCAACGCGATTTTACTTCGAAATAGCATCTAGGGCTTCTGAAAATTAAACATCCGAAATACTGCTGGTAAATACGAGTCGTCTTCCGCTCGATGCTGAAGAGATCAACTTGCAGCTACAATGTTTAGCATTTCTAATGGAGGCAGTATCGGCCTTGCTGACCCCATTGATATTTTTGGGAGTTGTCAAACATCAATCACTTTCGTATGGGTGGGACTGCGATTAGATCTGTCAAACCGTCAGATGGAAGTCTTCATTGTGAAATTTTTTAATTTGTGCGCGGGACTTTTTATAACTGACGGTCAGTAGCAGTATCTATTTTATTCTCAATACCAAAGACAAAGGGCCTTACTAAGACCCATTTTTAACCTCCACACTTGATATTTTTTAGGTCACAATATGCAATTTTTATGGAAAATTTCGCCATTGTGAGTTCGACAAATTTAGCCTGGACACTATACAAATGATTATTGGTATCGCGGAGAGTATTTAATTTTGACAAGTCAACGCACGGTAGTAAGAAGAATTCTTAAGTTCAGTTTACGAGCTCACAATAGACCAAGACAAAATATTTATAGCCAAAGGTTCAAAATGTTTATTTTTATTAAGGCCAAGTTAGTTACTCCTATTCGGCGGGTTGTACAATTAACGCACTTCTTATAAAGAATCAGATCCTAGCTACCTAGCACTGTAACACACATAAAAAATATATATCAAAAGGGCAGAAATGAGCTAAATGAGACAAATCTAGATCACCTGAAAGGCAAGCCCTTCGAAAAAACGCAATCTCTTGAAAACCTTTTAAGGAACCTTGAGTCCCATAAAATTGTTAAGCTTAGTATGCTGCTTGAGCTAAACTAAATTTTAGCTGCTCTCCAAATTTTCTTTCCGAACATTGATAATATGTAATCCTAGATTAATTTAGACAGGGGGTTCTCATCAGTGTCACAGAAGAAACGCTGTTCTTCGAAAAAACTTCCTTCAAAAATTCAATTCGCTCTTATTGTAGTCAATTCAAATTCTATGTACTCCTCGCCGAGGTAGTCAATAAAAAACCTGATCTTTGCTTACTTTTTCGCAACACAACACAGCGATCTATTAAAATAGAGCTTCAGAAAATGTGCCGACCCATTAAATGGGGACGTTCAGTTTTGACAGATACCTTCGTAAAGTACATTCTGAAAAAAAGTTTGATTTTTTAGCTCGAGCTGCGTACTACTGGGGCTAAGGAGATTCGCTTAAATGCAGCTCAGCTAAATTTTGGAGAGTCTTTTGCTACAATTTATCTCCATCAGCGTGCAAAGCTTTAGAAAAAAATTGATGACTTTATTATTGAAAAATGTGTTCCGCATATTTTTATTTTCCATTTGCCCAAATTAAGACTTGAAAAAAAAAGTAAATGTAGGTTTACAAGCTACAGGTCTCGAAAGGTTCATAAAACTATTTTTCTACAGGCGTAAATGTAATAACATTTGAAAATATTTAAAATCGCCCGTTTTAAAGAAAAGCTAATTTTTTTAGTTGCTATTTGCTGTGAAGTTTTGTGAAGTCCCATCTTCGGCTGATTTAGCAGTTGTAGTACGTTACGTATACTGCATTGTGAGTTAGTAAACCCGAATAATCACACATTAGCAGTCAACTGTCAAACTCGATATCGATAAAAAATATGCGGCCGGTTCGATTACAAGCTTTTACCATTGCAATAGAATAATATGACAAGTACTGCTAATTTAAGAGCTAATTTATTATTCTAATTTCACCTCGGGGTATGAACTTACTTAAGTTAGAAACAATTTTTAATAAACAGACAACCCATACCCACTTTTTGAGTTCCCCTCCTCCATTATAATGTAATGAGTGATTAAAAATTGAGAACAACATTTTCGCGATACGTGCTCGCATTATAAGAAGAACACTGATACTATAAACAATTTGTATAGTTATAGTATATCCCTCATGGACTGTAAACACAATTTAAGAATTCAATTTCAATTTTGTGAAAATTCTTTAAAAAACAAAATTAAAATAAAGCTATCTAAGCTCCAAAGAAATGTTTTGCTTTTGGGCCACTCTGCACTTGTGGCGACTGACTATCCATACTCACAGAATCACATCTTTAGCACATTTAATTATGAATTTTGAGCGTCAATCATTCCGACGACAATTATTGTCTTAAATTTGTATAAAAAGTATTTTTAGGCCAGGCCTGCTCAGCACGTTTTTGGATCACTTATCTGTTAAAAAAAAACTCCTTTCGCAAATGAGGGACGGTGCAAATCATTTCTTTGTTTGAAGCTATTTTGTTAAAATCTTTTTATAAACATATGTGTAAATCAGAAATTAAATTAAAAATGATTTTAACGGCTTCATAGTAAATTCACTCACACACATTCAGTGAAGACTCGGCGAAGTTTTCACAACAGAAATGTGGTTGCTTCTCAATTTCGCGCGAGAAACTACTGTCAACCAGACACAAATATGTCTGTGGCAACAAGGAATAACGACATAAGTCAGTTTTTGCAACTTTTCAGGAGAGCGATTTAAATGTTTGGCTTCCGATTAAAAATCAAGTACAAAGACTAATATCATTTGTTTGTAGTTCATAAACCGTAAGAGATAAAAATACGAATAAAATATGACAGATGGAATCGATTATTGCGCATCAGATTGTGTAAAAATTTAAATTTCGACATAAGTCGACTTATGATGTTATTCCTTGTTGCCACAGATGTAATCATGATTTGTCTCTGCTGTCAACATTTTTGCATAAACAAAAAGCAGTTAAACCTAAAACCCACACCGTCTTAAATACTTTATCAGCAACTAGTGGAATAAAAATCAAATTAATTGCAAAAACCCAACTAAATAAAGTTTTACCTCAAATAACCCCTCTGGGCTCGTGCAGACAATTCATAAACGCTCACTTCTTTATATATCCATTATCTTTGGTAAGTAGATTGAAAATGTATTTACCTGAAAGGAGAAAGAAAATATAATTTATTTTAAAATTCACCAGGACTATCTGGAAAATCGAAAAATAGGATCTCAATAAATTTATTGATTTCACCCAAGGTGCAATTTAGTCGATTACATTGTACGGTTGACAAGGACCGACAATGACGATGAAGGACACTTTATTGGTTCTATTAAGGGGTTCGACTTCGGTTTGTCTTGTCATTTGATATGTATTTAGTTTTTATTTATTGGTGTGGCAGGTGCAGACGACAAATAGGATTTCACAACTAAATTCGGAAACAATGTAGAGCATCCCCCTTAGGACTTGCACGGGTCTATTCAATTCGGTATATTGTACATGAAGTGGGTCATTGAATATCAATTTAATTGGTAGTTGATTTGAAATGGCTTTTCTGATGATGCTCTAAGAACAACGTTAAGGGCACTTGTGTTTCTGATTTTAGGTGTACCTCGAGGTGAATAGACGGTGGAGTTGGAATTTGAAGAAACTTTTCTTTTATTTATATATTTTTTAGGGTTTTTATTTTTATAGATGTTAATATTGTAAGGGGATTTGGACTGATACCCAAGTAAAAAGCACTACAAAAATAAAAGAGAATTGTTGTCAGTCCCTGCTGTTTTGACAAAATGAGGACTTGAGTTGCTTTCCCGCTTTAACCGCTTTAAGTAAGTCTGCAAATCTGCGCTTTATTATTTTAGGCATTAAAAAAAAGCATTTGACATAAATCGTGTATAAAAATAATAAAATTTTCAAATTTATCTGATTGTATGTGGATTTGAACAAGCAACTCAACCAATCCATATAAATTTCTCAAGAATTACAAAGGATTTACTGGGACTACATTTGGTATTTTTTTCATCGCAATCATTGAACTCATTTAAAGGATCTATACGAACGTTTTTGTTAAGGAGTGCAGTTGTTATTGTCATAATGAAAAGTTGCTAAATATATTTAAAAACAAAACCAACACATACTGCAAATCTCCACCCATGACCCGTTTGGCAATTCAAACTTGCAACCCCACTGCAAAACTCCCCATTGTTAGTATAATTTAGCAATTAAATTTAACGAACCTTTTTCTTTTTTAAATAAATCTATTAATGACATCCAATGTATTTTTATGATGCTCGAGGAAAGATTCCCTTCAGCTACAGCTTCGCTCAGCCGCACAGGAGGCGTTTGAGGGTAAAATTGGAAGTTATTATTTTGTTCCTTCCGGAAAGCGAGTGTGAGCCGGTTAGTCGTCTCCCTCTCGTTTGTTCACTGTGTCGGATAATCAAAGGACCGCAAAAAGACATAATAAAAAGATGGAAAATTACGTATATATACCTAGGTTGTGTCCTGTAAATGGGGATGAACTAAATGTCCTTTGATCTTAATGTTTCATTAATGGAAATAAAAATGCTCAGTTCTGCTTCTTTGTTCTGGAGGTATAATTAAAATGGTTGCAGTATAGTTATATTCTTTACGGAGCTGGAGCAGTAGCGAGACATAGAACTCAAATTAAAATGAATGTTTTATTAATATTTTTGACTGTACAGAAAGTCTCCAACAAAGTTTGTAATACAGCGGAGGGTGTAACTTAAAGTTTAGTCTAACAAAACGAATATTCTTAAAGTAACATTTGTTCTTACAAGTTGTGACAATTTTGGCTCTAGGTTTCATCTTAACCAAGTATTGGGTGCAGTTGACTCAACTTTGTGTAACAGAAATCTTAAATCAATTGTCAAGAGATATGCAAATCGGCCAGAGATTCATGAGAGGCACTTCCACTCACAAAAGTCCGCTTGACGCCAGTCGTGCAGTCGGTCCTTAATTTTTGGAAAACCACGTCGGAGTTTGCTCTGTACTTCTTCGTCGGTCCTTAATTTTTAGAAAACCATGTCGTAGTTTGCTCTGTAATTCGATACTTTTTCGCCACATTGATCCGGGCTATATGCGGTTTCAGCAGAATGGCGTCACATGCCAAACAGCCTATAAAACCATCGACTAACTGAACTCAATTCAATGACAACATAAAACCACGCGATAGATCGATAAATAATACAGAAGGTCTCTGCATTTTGACGCCATGCGACTATTTCTTGTGGAGATCTGAAACGTTTTTGATTTACGATATTAACCCGCAAGCTTCTGAGGCCCTAGCCTCAAATACTCGACAGAGTAAACAAAAATTGGACCGATAGCTTAGGAGATCACAAAACAAGTACATATTCAAAACACAATGCGCCGCACTAATAAGAAAATTTTAGCCTCGACTTTTAATTTACGGAAGCTCACAATTACGAAATTTCTATGGCATATATAGCCACTATAAACTACCAAAATTTAGAGTCAAAACTAAAAATGATTATTGGTAAGGCGCAATGTGATAAACTAGCTGTCAGAGTCAGTACACCTTGTTGTTTACAAAAATTCAATGGCTCTCCCTTTAGCAGGTTAGTAAAGGTCTTGAAGAGGCCTACCTTACCTATTCATTACCAGACGCATTAAGGAAACGATATAGAACTCTGCGACACATGCGGATACTTTCAGTCTTCACATAGACACTTGTTTTTGAAATAATCGTGCTTGCACATAGGCTCGTAGGTTCTACACGTAAGCTAAGCCAGAAAAGATACATTTTCGTACCTCTACTGGTTTTATTGGACATCAAAATTTGTTACTATAATAGGGGTTTCCATCCCTTGATACCAATTGGGTCGTGGTAGCCGCTGCATGAATTGACAACGATTATCACTTCTTGATGTATTGACCATCCATCACCCCGGGGAAAAGCTTGAGTACATTTTAGACTACAAATGTGTAAAGATGACTTCTCTATTACTTTAGGCATAAATATTCAATTTCCGATGAAATTCTTGAAAGAATCGCGGAATTGCACGTTCCCAAAGCTGCTTTCGTATAAATTTAGTCATCTCAAGGGTGGACTGGTTAACGACACCGCTGGTACTACTTCCACCACACAATCGAAGATCTACCCATCACCTACTCAGTCAAGAAATTCACGGCTAGATTTGTCTGCTTACTGCCTCCATAAAAGTCCACTGAAAAAACTGTTCACGCAACCCATCTAGGCCAATAAAAACTGAAACACATCAAGTCAGCCCGCTGTCAGAAATACGAGAGTTTTAAACGTCGCCAGTGCTTTTGATTTACACCGTTACCTACATCAGGTGTGAGCAAAATAGTTCGAATTGGCCGTAAAAACATTACTGCCAGCTCACGGAGCTAAAGTTGCCTCTACATACGAAACAAAACCAAATCGTCATTCACTTATAACTCGATTCGGCTAAAGCAAAGCCAAACACCGGAACAAGGTCGGAGCAATAATTAAAATACAATTTGGCAGTACTGGTACCCATTAAAATCAAATGAGTACCAACTGTACTAAGCATACAGTCCTCGTTACCTAATTTTATGATCCCAGCCGCTCCTGATGGTCCTTACTCACGCAATCCGCTAACACTCATATCAGCGAGGATTTATGTTTTAAACAATTACCACTGTACAGTACTCACAAACACGGTAGGTAAACTCAAATTCGAATGCGAAAAGAAAACGTCAAACCACTCCGCAAACTATACCACTATAATAATGAGAAGCAACAGATCACATCGGACACTTCCACGGGGGCCATTAATTGCATATTCTCAGGCATCTGACTAAAGCCATTTTGACTACGTAAACTACGAAAGTCTGCCGTCAGGCGACCGGTAAAAATCCAACCATGCTCACGAACATTAGTGTCCATCGAAACTGAGAGTCTGCACGGCGGACGCTGAGCCATTTCGTTGCTGACGCGATTTTCCACTGATGATGGAGAAAACAAAAGCAACAACTTTGCTTGCTTCTTTGCTGGCAAAAGTAAAAGCGAAACTTTGTTTTTGTTTACTTGTTTGTTGGTGCTCTCTTAAATTTCACTTGACACCGGCGCAGACCAAAAAGAGTTTCGATTTGCTCCAAAATGGATTTGAAAGAGTTGTGCGTAATATTGTACTAGATTGGATTGCATGCAAGAGAAAGAATGGTTCAACACTTTGCTTTGGCGAAATGAAAAGGTAATCAGTGTAGAGTTGGGAGTGCACGTACTTATGACCATTCACAATCACAAGAGGGATGTTGCTAAAATTTTTACAAATTTTAAACTTAAATAAATTTGAAGGTAGATCATTTTGTAAAAATGTCATCTACAAATAAGACTTAAAGTGGACACTATAATGACAGGTGGTAGGACAGATGGCGCTGCCTCCTTTAGATATATTCAGTGGACAATGGAAATGGAGGTTTTAAAGAACAGAACGTCTGAATTGATACTTCGATGAAGTAAAGAAGATGATTTGCCTCGGAATTTGAAAAATGTCATCTTGGGGCTGTCATTTGCCGAAAAACTTTTCACGAAAATCACTGCTACATAGCATCAGGAGATAGATTACACTCTGACAATCAAAGGACGAAATGCATGCTTTACTTTTACGTTTTACACATCAATTGTCCTGGACGTCGTGCTTCACTATGCTGTGTCCTGAATGATCAACAGGAGGGCCCGAGCTGGTACTGGGCTCCCACGAATTCTTCGACGGATTGTTGGTTCAATTTGGTAGAAAGGCGAACGGTGAACGGAATAAATACACCAGAGAATTGTGTAAACTTTGTAAGAAGGTCTGTCCTCCTCTAAGAAAACATAAATGCTGCGAAATGTAACACTAGTTCATCAAGACGGGATTAGGGTCCAAATAGCCAAAGCACGCCGACTTTATAGGCCCTGCCAATACCGAGTAAGGGGACAAAAATGCTCTAGCCGGGTCTTTGCATTTCAGTATCAGGTGTGATAATGTAGACCGAACTTTAGTGGTTGCAATGGGCCTCACCAATAATCATTTTTAACCTACAATATTTTGTCGGTCACAATATCCAATTTCGTATGGAAAATGTTCGCCATAGGAAAAATTTAACCTGGACACTAAAAATGATTATTATTTAGTATCCCGGATTGTGTCTGTGATTGGAGACAATTTTTCAGGCAGTGGACTTTCTCACAGAAGGAGGTGGTGCGATTGGGACCGCCCCTAATGATCAAGAGTTCGTGGAGCAACAGCGAGAGTTTCAATGTCCATTCGAAACTAATAATGGATCTGCTGTTGATTACCATCTTTCGAAAACTACCAACTAAATCGTCGCCCGCAGTTCTAACAAGCTTAAAACAACAGCCCCGAGGTGTATTGCTTTGCCAGAACCATATCGCGGTTCTTCAGCATCGCTAACCTTGGCTGTGAATGGTATTTAAGTGACGCAAATCATTATTTACAATCGCCAGACACAGCACAGTCGGTCCACCGTCTTATTGTCTACACCCACTGAAGTTGGGTAAATGCACATTATCTTGCTCATAAGCCTGACGAGTCCCATAAAAAAAGTTACGCTCAGTTGTGGCCCATTTATATTTTACAGGTTTTTAACAGTTCAGTTGGCTGCTATTATTGTTGTTCCGTATATCGGTAATGTTCCATAAATTGTCATTTATCGCGCCATAATGCTGATGTGACACTGAAATAGTTTTTCTTACACCTACACGAGTTTGAAAACGACCGACGAGGTGCACTTATATCCAACATAAATTATCTACAGCCTACAACACGATGTGGAAACATGGCGCGCATAGATATGTTGACAAGTTTTATTCAAGTTGCAAGACTTGATTTCATCGCAAGGTGAATTTGCTGGGTTATTCCATTAGGCTTAAGAAGCCTCGTCATTTTGCGATTCACAATCATCAGACGGACTACTATGAACATTTTTAACCTTCGAGCTAAAATGTAGTTTACGTCACAGTAGAAAATTTAATGTCACAAATTTTGTGATTGTGATTTTCGCAAGATTTAACTCGGACAATATTTTATTTTTTTACTAAAGTCCCATGCCCAGTGGCTGACACTGCGACCTGAAATATCTATTGTATCAATGGGGAAACTAGAAGTTATTACAAGTGTGACTGACTATGTGCGGTCCTAATAATTATATTTACAGGGAAATTTTATGAACTCACAATGGAAATATCTTCCACAAAAAATTATCTATTGCGACCTGAAAAATATTTAAGGTGAAGGTTCAAAGGGACTATTAGTAAACCCGTATGTCGCTTAATTTTGTTTATCAAACTTAGGGCCTTGCCAATAAACATTTTTAGTTTCAACTCTAAATGTTCGAGACTTAAATTTGTTATTAATATGGTTAGCCTATTGGTAATTATTAAGAGGGTTTACACTCTGGGGCAAATTTATTACTATCACTAATCGATTGCTACGCTACCGTGTACTACATCTACATTATTGACGTTTTAAGTCTGTTATTCAAGGCAATTGATAGATTTCTCTAGTTTTCGTCTAAAGTTTAAATTTGAAGCGCTTGTAGAAATAATCTTTTCAAAACGCCACATGCAGGAGTGTTCCCAGACTTTGAAGACTGTTTTCCCTTTTTTTTTATCAGCAAAATCGTATTTTTCCCCTAAATAAAAAAAAAATTCCTTCTTCTTCGTTGAAATATGCACTTGTTTTCATATGAAACAAATTAAAAAATGTAACCGTGGCTTAGTGGTTAGTGTGTTAGCGAGGGGCTCAGGTTCGAATCCCGAAAAAAAAAAACGAGATTAAGGTTTTTTCACTGCGCCACCTCTCGCTAACTAAATAAATAAATTTGACATATAGACTGGCATAGAATAAGTCTTAGCCAAAGTGTCAACGTCAACGTTGTCGCATTCAACGGATGAAACATTGAACAGTTCTACTAAATCCGTCGCATATCTTTTGCAAAAAATATTTTCTTGGGAAAATAATTCTACTGACAGGATATTTTGTGATCGAACTATTGTCTTAATTCATTCAATGTCAATGACAGCTTCTTTCATTCTCTCTACATTTGCACCGATGAATGCGCTCCAGCTACAGTTGTGAAAACTGTCAACAGATTCGACACTCAGATACAAGAGTAGAAAGCATACCTACCGTGCCCGTGTTTTGACAGCTGACAGCTGATTTGGACTCACTTTTGCTTGCTGTAAACATCATTAAAGTTAAGAAATGCCCGTCGTATGTTCGATAAGGTGACAGAAAGCGAGATTGCTCCTTAATTTATTTTTTTCCCCCAAATTTTGTTGATTAACTTTTGGTGAATGGCTGGCTACATGTCAACAAGAGATACCGTTGCATAGACAGAAAGTCTACTTGATAAACCCTCTAACCTATTTCTCCAAAAAACTATGCTTGTCAAAAAGTTACAGTCCATTTAAAGCACTATCAATGGTTACCGAATTTTCATTCGCTAATTGAATGACGCACTAATGTAGAAAAGCAAGGATTCTGTCAAGATGGCGGAACAAGGCACACAAGGCGTGCCCAATCAATTTATTGAAGAAAACATAAGGCATCTCTGAGCTGGCCTTCAATATGTTCTGATTTAACACATTTGAACTAATTTATGGGAACATTTAGGAAGTCACTTAGACTTAGGCGATGGACATCATAAGCCAGGATACTCATTCCGTAATTTTTCAGAGGATTATCGTCGAAACGATAGACCTCCAAAACTAGCAACTGAGGGCTAAAATTACAAGTTTGAGAGCTTAATCCAGTTCATTTCCCACAAATACAATGAAAGCTGACGTTTGTCAAAAAATTCAAGCAAAATATGACTTATATGATGAATCAAATCAAATTATTGCCAAACTTAAGGTCAAGTTTTATGCAAGTATAGGAGTTGATTTTTTTACCAAGAGTTGAATTCCCAGGTCGTCTATTATAGCTGTTATATCTGAGAGCCATTAAGAGAATATGTAATACCAATTTCCACTTAACCATCCTTCTCCAGCAGCTATTCAATTTGAAACCCACTTTTACCCCTTCAACGAAAAAACCCTGTCAAGTACAATAGCGTGTTGCATTTGCACACACAATTACTCAAATTTGCGGATATCAGGTTGCTCATTAACACATCAACATTTCCGCCGTTTTGGAGATTTCGAAAATTTCATTAAACATAATATCTGCGTGTAGGTACTTGTGCTCATAATTACATTCGCACTTTCAGTGCACGACACAAACGCAACCCTCTCTAGACTTTTGTGTCACTCAACCCCAAAACCACGTTGTCATCAAAATAACACATTCAACAGTGCGGGCGCTAACTCTATGCATGCGTTTGCTACTTGGTGTATAGTGCACAAATGCCACCCCCTTTTGTGTTGTTGTGTCATATTTAATTAAAAATTCAACAAACGCCACTCAGAGCGTTTCGCAATCGCAAATGTTTAAGGGGATGCGGCGCCGCACGGTTCACGTGCAAAGGAGAGCTTTTCACTGTTCCTTTGTCTTTTGACTTACATGCGGAGAATGTTGAAGTGGAAACCTCTCAACATGAAGGAAGACTTTATAAATGAAAATGTAAGGTAAGTGGGCACCCGCAAGAAAGTTTTAATAATCAGTGAAGTTTCCTCAAAGGTTGCCGAGAGAAAGAAGGATTCCTGAATAGAAAAGCGGCTACTTCAGTCGAGATATGGAGTGGGAGTTGGTTGGGTATGTGTTATATCTTTTGCGGTGAGCCATATCGGTTTTATTCCCTTTTCCAGGCTTGGTCCAACCAAAGGACACCTGCCTGTTGTGTCACGCATTCCATGATTCATTATTCAGAACTAATCCCAGCCAAGTTTGATGCTACAAGTTTGCCAAATGGCTACAAGGACACAGTTTCATTTGTTTCATGTGTCCCAAACGATATTTCCATCTAAATTAAAACATTTCCCTTGCAAGGACATTTTTTAAATTATACGTGGGTACAAAAATAAATCCATTTGAATTATTAAATACCACTCCACCCAAAAATGTTTTCATTTCAGCCGCCATTCCCTAAAAGGTGTCCCTCTTTCAAATTCCATTCAAAGTCATAACCATATCTCCTTCTGAATGTCATTTACAGAAAAATAAAAGGAAAAAATGCTGTTGCTGTCCCTTACCTGTCCGAATCGGAAATGGCCTGTGGTGAGCTCGTATTATCACATTTCGCCTATACAAACATGCAAAAGGGACGCAATTTTCCATTTCTATGCAAATAGCGCACACACAAACTGTGTAGACAAACAAAAAATTATAACAAAAAGTTTCGCATTTCATCAAAACATTTGAGAAGCACAGAGCACAACCCACACCCCACACAACCCTCAGATGTCTGCGAAATTATTTACGTTGAGGAAACATGAAAGCCAGAAAAAAATTGGGCTAATTGTCATTACGCAGGTATAGAGAGGTACGGCTCTGAATGAGGGATGAAAGAAATTATTTCTTGGACATCTAACTCAAAACGTATTAAAATGGTATCAAAAAGGGTCTTTTGGGCAACATCTAGGTAAATGCGTCAAAAAACGCTAGCAAATGCGAGAAATAACGCCTAAGACATCGGGTCAAAAAAAGCACGAAGAAAACGGCTGGAGTCAAAATTCTTTTTACAAAATTCTGCTTTCCAAGTTCTGTATTCAAAATTCTACTGTACAAAATTCTGCAAAATGTTCAAAAGCGCAATTTTTTTATCAGAGATGTAGAGAACGTTTTCTACTTTGAAAATTTTTTAATTTGATTTTTTTCTTTCATTTTTAACTACAGTGGTGGTCCAGTATAACGAATGCCGATATAACGAATGATCGATATAACGTACACTTTTTTCAACTTCATTGGTGTCTCTATATAACGTACGAAAAAAAGGATGGACATCCGATATAACGAATGTTTCTTTTGTACATATCTATAGTAAAGAAATATGAATGTACATACATATGTAGACAGGTGTAAAGCAACTCTCTGGATTGTGATTGTATGTATGTGTAAAGGCCTGTTGTAAAACTGTTGGCTACTACGAGTGCTATGTATTTGCACTCACAATGCTTTCGGTTTGGAACTTTTCGTCGGGGGCACATGCACGATTTGGTATCCACATATGAACGAGTGGCGTATTTTCATTTAGTTGGCGCGTCTTTCAAAAGTAAAGTTCTTTTCTTGTGCTAGTAGTTCGGTAAAACTGTAAAAATGTCTTTAACTCGCAAACGCCTTTCGCTTCAAGATATAAAAATCATTGACGAGTGCAATGAGGGAGTCCCGCTTAAGGGCATTTCAAAGAAGTTTGCAATTCAAAAAATTAATGATTGTATCCAGACTTTTTTACTTTTTACTTTGAATGTTCTTTTAAATAAAACGAATGAATAGAAATAATATTTGTACGTTTTATTTAACTTTTCGTACAAGTGAAATGTGCTCGATATTACGAATTTTTCGATTTAACGAATACACCTGGACATTATATCATTCGTTATACTGGACCACTACTGTACTTTCTTAATTTTTACTTTTTTTTTTAATTTAATTTTGCTTTTTTTTGCATTATTTTTTCAATAGATATTGTTTTATATTTTAATATTATTTAATTTAATTTTGTTTAAATTAAGATTTAATTTTGGTTAATATCTCATTTTTTCTCTATATTTGTTAGTTGGAAAAAGCAGAATAAGCTGAATTTTCTTGCTCTAATTTGAACAGAAGAATTAAAAAAAAAACAGAAATTAAACCAATTTTTGTGTAAGAAGACAAAATTTTTCAAAGCACAATTTTCAGAGCAGCATTTCGACTTGCTTGCGCAAAAACGCGTCAAAAAATGCCCAAAAAACCTGCGAAAAACGCGCCAAAAAACAACTGAAAAAAACGTAAATAACGCGTGGAGAAACGCATGAAAAAACATTCAAACTCAAAGAATTCGTAAGCTTAGAATGAAAAAAGTGCAAGTGTAAGTACATATTACGTCACTATTTTCTGGAAATAATTTTGAATGCAACTTTCTTAGAACGATCGTATTGTGCATTTTGCTAACTCTGTTACAATTGTAACCCGCTTTTCATCCCAGGTCCGAATTTAAGTGTGAGACTTTACCAGTCGACAGTTCACCATATTTGCTTTTAAGGAGGGCAATCGTTGAAATTACGACCGCACACTGTCGGTAAAATGTCGAAAAGTGTCCTTTTGGGGGTTGCCATCAGAGCACAGCTGAATAAAGTTCTATTGTTCACTCAAATACAAAATTATGATGGCTTGTCACACACGACGAGCAGCTCTTTAGGGTCATGATGATTGCCGCCAGCAACTAGCAATGCTCGTCACTCAATTCTACTACGCAGAGATGTCACTTCGTCATAGAGAGCGTGCAGACAGATTGTTCGGAATAAATTCATAATAACTGTGCGGTGGCATTAATGGGCGCCGGGGGTTCAACTGTCTTTTAATTGATTTAAGTGATCTGGCGATGCCTCAAGTGACTGAAGAGCATTCCTCATGCTATATGCAAATGATGACAGAACTGCGGATGTGGATTTAGCCAGTAGTTAAGCGGGTATTTAGTACATATATAGGCAATTCAATAAAAGAGCTCAAGCATACGTTCGGATAGGGGGTGAGGGGTAAAACAGTCCATCGGTTGAATGCCTCCAAACAAGTCGCATCGGTATAGCTTATGTCAGGTCAGTGACCACACAAAGCGTCGCCAGTACGGCACCGCCAGACTTCAATTACGCCCATTGACCGCACGTCTTCAACTACTACCGACACATGCAATGCAAAGCTGCAAGTAACTCGAAATGCCTATGTTAGGATTAATTAAACCGTACGCAACAGCAATATGGGCAAATGTCAGTTCAATCTCGTCAGAGTGCGAAACGCAATACGACAAAAAGCTGAACAAAAAAAAAGTGCATGGAAGACTTCCAAATGAACTGTTCAGAGATGCGATCTCGGGCCAGCACGGTCTGGCCGTCATCTATACGGGATGGTGGCCCTGTCAAAATGTTTTAATCTGCAAAATGTAAACGTGCGCCTTGGCTTTGAAATGCTGTGTGTGGCTGATGTGCATCTACCGTCTGTGGCTGCTGCCTCCTACAACCATTCGAACTTCGTCATGCCAGTCACCCTGAAGTTGAGTTTGCGGGTGGTTGCGCCAAAGGTTTCCCACTCAATTGTTATACTGAACTCCATCGCCATGGATGGAAACGCTGGAGTTGATTGAGTGTAAAATGCGAAAAGTTGACATACCGATGATGGTCGACGGTGTCCTTACTACGCTGGACTGCGTCAATTCCATTAATGACAGAGGAGTATGCAACATATTTTTTTATCTAAAACCAGCAGCGAAATCTCTGCTCGTGTATTAAAATAAAGCGAAGTTCATTTGACCGGGGGCAACGCATATGAATTTCCTAAGCGAAGAATATTTATGCCCAGGCTCTGCGCTTAATTGGAGCCAATTGCTTATAGCTTATGGTCTTCTGAACAATAGAGCGGGCTTGCACTGGAATTGGGCATTTGCACTGGAATCTGCGGTCTAGCGTATGGTTGATGGCGGCTGATTGGTTGCGATTAAAATCAAGAAATCGCTAATTAGTCGCGCTTTGAATTGGTTCGCTTAACGACTTGAGTTGGACGTGTATGGTGGAGTACCAATTATGCACTCGCACTCGCATTAGGATTTGCGTGCGTTGAACTTTCAATCCTGGTCATATAACGATACCGCATATGTGCTTAGGAATATGCACTGCTGCGGGATAAAGTGCGTTTACAAATTTCAACACTAGATTTGCTGTTTTTGCGCTGAAGGTAGTTGACAGATGGTATGTGGAATGGGAGTGCATTTGGAAGGTGTGGAGGTAGGTGATCATCGAGTTGATCTATGGGTATGGATAATCGTAGCAGCTTGAGCGATATACTCGAGAAAGAACTAATGTGTACCTGCGGAGCTTCTAGCTTCTACTAGCATCGCCAACAACAACGGCTGAGCTCACGCACCCTTTTGCAGAGAGAACTTGTGAAGCCGTGGGTAGAAGGTGGGACTGATCGCAAATAGTACTAAACAGCGAAACTATTAAGGTTCAGTTACAGAGATACCCTAACTAACAAGGTTTTCCAATTATCCCGGTCTTTAGCTAACAGATTCCAGTTGCGCACTCCAAGTCGGTTAAGTCCGGCACATATGAAGAGGGACTCCTCTACTGCGTTGTCACTTTGGGTTAGACTCAAATACTCAATGAACCGCTTGGGTGACCTAATTCGCTCTAGATGTCTCAGCCATCTTAAACAATTGATGCGCAATTTTTATACCAGAAGGATATAGCTGAACAGCCCATTGTAGACAACGCAAACGGGACCGACAATTTTACAAGGAAACTTCCTCTCAAAGCAACCGGCTCCATCATAAGATTTTCACCCAAAGGTAAGTACTGACTGCTGTCCGTTGTATACGACATCGCGTTGTGTCTACTTCGATGTGTCCGTTCGATCCATGTTTAAAATTGATTTTGGTAAGCGCTCGATCTGGAGCCTGGGAATATGTCGATAATGAGTATGTTTTCATAATTCATGCACAATAGTTTGCTCTCCCCGTTGTCGGTCGTAACGGCCGACTTGGCATAAATAAATTAAAAAATTAATAAAAACTAAAAAGCTCCACAAAGAGGGATTTTTACAGTCATCCCCCAGAACTGCGATGGTAACAAACTTGTGTATAACCATTTCAAACGCGTTGCTTTCTGGCAAAATTGCCAATTTTAGGGGTTCCCCTTAAATGTGGGTGTTCTTTGAAATGCTGTAAAATACTCGATCAATTATCCAAAGCTATATTTAACAGTGAAAATTTGTTGTTCTAATATCTTTGGCCTATTTTTGTTTACAAAACAAGCCTTTCAAAAAACAATGTAACAGTAACAAATTCTGTAAGTGTATTTCTTTCTAGTGCTTTGCAAAAAGTGAAAGCGGGACCACACTTCCACAAAGTAAAAAATGTGAAATTGAGAACAAATGGGGACGTTCGGATATCTAGTTTATGTAAAACAAAAAGTCAACTAGATTTGTCGGGAGGTATCCGAACTTGAATGGTTCTTGTATTCTCGCGGTCAGCGTTGCCGTTGTTTGACTAAACTCGAAATATGGCATTTTTTCGAGAGCCCTTCATAAATTTTTCGAAAATTATCATTTCCAAATAAGTATGCTTAAAATGCATCACGGTTGCCAATCACAGCACTATTATAGTTTTATGCGAACTATTCGTTGATAAATATAGTGCGAAAGTTCTAAATTTGCAGAGTAGCTTCAGGAATGACACCTTTTTAACGGCCCTTTTTTGGATGTTTCAGAGTTCTGCTCTCACTCTCTTTAATTTAAATTTGGCTTTTCCAAATGTAAACTGATTTTGCAGGCAGGATTTCCATGACTAGATTTATCGGCCTTCCCTTCATAAACGACAACTGCAAGAACTATTCACGTGTCCACCCTGGGCCAGTAAAATCTGAAATATATCTAGTCAGTCAGTTGTCAGACTTACTTAACTAGGAAACCGAACGTCCCCGCAATATCTGCAGAGTGTATTATGTGAGGAAGGAAGAGTACAACCAATTTTTTTTTTCGAATTTTTTGTACTTTTATCAACTTTTATTTCTATGTAGTTTATTCTGAATAGTTTCTTAAATATTTTTCCAGATTTAAATACCAACCTTATCTGTACATTTTATAAACAAAAAGTTCATAAAAGTTACGTTAATTCCTACAAGATGGTCGAAACATGTAAGTTTCAAATTTAAGTTCGAAATACCTAAATGTTAAAAAAGTATGCCAAAGAGTTTGTTTTTTATTTTTTTTTTTGGAAAATATAGCCAAACCTGGGGGTTTTTCAGATTTACCTGGGGGAGTTATTTTGATCATCTGACAAGGCTGAATTCATGGATTAGGCAGATTTGAGAACCTCCTACGTTGGAGTCTTCTTGAGCTTGTAAGTCACCACAGAAAAATATCTCGATCTTAAATTAAGACGTTCAGTTCACCTGCAGTTTCCCTTGAGTCACATCTCTTCATATCCAATGATATAATTACTGTAAAAACAACCGTAAGACAAACACAGAAAGCAAATAATTACTCTCCCAAGCCTGTGCTACAAACAAGAAAACAACAGAAACACTCCCATGAAAACAACAGATCCCAGGGACAAGAACATTACTGTCGGCGACATGAAGAAAGACTCATCAAGATACTCGCATGTATATGCAGAGCGGTACTCAGGCTCACTGAAGTGGAAACAATCCAATTTGAAATAAAATCATTTTACACCTGATCCTGAATAAAATTTCAAATTGTTTGTCTGCAGGAGCAACACTGCCGACTGTGTGTGTGTGTGTGCTGTGCCTGCCAAGCAATCCAACAAACGAATGTTTTCATTTTCCCCCATCGCATCGCACTCTGTTGGAGCGGTGGGTGGGCGGCTCTCATATCGCCAAGAAACTACTTTGGCACGACACAATCATACACTGGGAATATGATTCAGAAACGATGCAGCTGCATCACCGAAATAGATTTGTTTGGAAACAATACACTTGAGCGGACCCCAATCCGCGCTATGGAGATGGAGATGGAAATGGAAATGGAGAGCTCACGACGACGACAGCGAGAGGAAGCGTTACTTGGGGTGTTAAATTGGATTCCGGGAAGTTTCAATTGACGCGCTCTGCCAGGACGAAAAATGCAAATTGCGGATTATAAATTTAAAACGGAATCAGTGCGCGGAAAGTTACATAAATTTTAGGGCTGATTGCATTTTGCGACGGGTTTGTTTCTTTTTTTCTCCTATTGTTCCTCGGGTTAGACAGTTTTTTCTTTTTTGAGTGTTCTGGGGGAATGAACTGTTTCGATTTTGATTGCCTTCAATTTTATGCTGCTAAATTTGATTGACATCGTTGCGAGTATGTTGCATGGAATACGTTTTCAATTCGAAAGCAATATTTTCAGCATGAGCATGGTTGTGGAGTGAGTGGGGTTGGTTTATGGATAAATGGAGGTAGCGTTTTTTATTAAATAGAATTTTTCCAATCAACAACATGCATCAGTATTAAATCGGTATCGACATGACAGAATGCACTGTCATAAATCCAATATTGTAAAAGGCGAGGTCTATCGTGCCGGCTTCTATTCATTCAGCAACAGGGAGGTGCTGAGGCTCTTCACAACACATAAATTGCCGGGCTTTAGAGGAGGAAATTAAATGGCAAACGGTTTAAAAGATATTTACCTCCTCGGAAAATTTGTCCCATTAGTCGTCTAAGCTATACAGAAAATGGACACTTAGTTTGTACCCAACCCGGAGCTAGAAAGACCTCGTTTAAGGTGCCGCTCACAAATGTAAGCCGGCTTCAACCAACTTGCAGTGCTAAAGGTTAGATTGAGGCTCGATCCACCACGGACTGTGGGGCTCTCTAAGTAGGTCAGTAAGTCGTACGTATAGAATTACCATAGGCCAAATATTGCTTGGCTCACCACATGACTGCCTATTGAGTGCGAGTAGTAGGGGAGACCGGGGCTAGTTGACTCAATATTTACATATTGAACAATTCGCATGAGTACCTATTTACCAAATAGGAAAATTTTTCAGGAGCAAAAACAGAAAATAACAAACAATAAAAGAAATGCATGGACAACTAATACATAAAAATATTTCCAAAAAAAAAATCTCCGCCAGTGGCTAAAAAGTGGCCGGAAAGAGGAAAATAAGTGAAAAAAACTTATGGTGGCAAAAATTCGTTCTTCCTTAAAATTTCATGAATGAGACTCAACATTTATCTGTATTCGATGTCAAAACAGAACTGAACATGCAATTCATCAGTTTTTTTAAAAAATAAATCGCAGTGAGTCAACTTGTCCCTGAGACCAACTAGCCCCGGTCTCCCCTATACCTACCCTAGCGGTCTTATTCAAATCCTAATTTAAAGTGATACATCCAAGTACCATTCCATTTAACAAAAGGTAACCTTCCTCGCTTTTCCACCTCGCTGCATTCACAACGCCTACAGTACCTACCACACCCCATGCACCGATGCTTCTGTCCTAACCGCAATCGCATCACAAGAAGTATGAAGAAAAGACGACCACTGTCATCCGCAGCAGCCTAGTCGAACTAGATTTTCTAATTGTCCAGAAGAAAATATGAAATTACACTTCCTCTCTCTCGGTGCTGCTTGTCATTTTGACATGATATAGCCACACAATGACACCGTCACGAATGGCAGTTCTGAAAAACTTGTATACAAAATTGGAAGAGGGACGATACAATTTTCTCAAGATACGAGTACCTCTGCCCACCATCTAGGGAAGCACATTTATTGTCCGCAATCAGAGCAGTGTACTTCCCAGTCTGTTACTGTTGGAAACCATTGTGATCCCATGGACAGTAATTGTTTTATGAAGAAAACCCTCCCAAAGCGAGATAATAGTGCAGCAAATGTGAAACAAAGAGCAGCAAAACAAAAACAAAGTGCATCCGGAATGGCTCATTTTTCTGTCAACAATCGGAATTTATGAGATAAAAGATTGCGACTATGGGTTCACTTGTTAGTTTCGCATGAGTATCATCAGCATCTTCATGTCATGATGCAAGCAAGTGGTAAAGCTTTGAGATATGAGTGGGAGATTGGGTGATACTCGTACCTTTTCATGGATGACTTTTGAAGTAGAGCATGTAGACTGAGATGGCGTGCAGACGTAAGTGATAAGGTGACATTTTTTCCAAATAGGAGCGTTTGATATATGTATTTTTGAATAACATAGCAATTGATAATGCAAAACTGTTGTGTTTGGCATTTGGAAAAATAAATAAATCAGTTGGCACAGGAGGTAGGTATAGTTTCTCAAAACCATTCGTTTGTGTGAGCTTTGTTTTGGAAACGAATGGAGTGGAGACAGAGATCAGGCGAATCTACGATTGTATTAATTTGAGCTGTCTCTGACAGTTGTACTCCTGGTCCGTAGTTTATGAGAGGTGGGAAGCTAGAGCGTCGCAAACACATTTTGTATTACAGATTTCTAAAACAAGCCAGAAATAAGCCACAGTGGAAATTATCCGCTTTATATTTATCTATTAGTGAATTTTCGATTGGTTTTAAAAAAATTCGAAAAAGTTCACTTAAAAAAAACTTAAATCGAGACATTTAAATCTCAAAAGCTCTTTCAAAAATGTCTTCAAAGAAGTTCCAAAAACGATTGAAAAAATGCCCCCAAAAATTGACAAAAACATGGCTTAAAGTCCTACTAAACATGCACCGAAATACCCTACAGAAAACGCCTTCAAAAAAGCCATAAAAGGTTCACAAAAAAGCCTCAAAAATCCTCTCGAAAAGTATACAAAAAATTAAATGCAAAGTGGGCTAAAAAGCACTAAGGAAACTGCACAACAAAAAAATATAGAGGAGAAACAAAAGCAGAGGCATCAAAAAACGCCGTAAAAATCTCAATGCAGATAGATATAGAAACGGTCCAAGAAAGAGCCTTTAAGAACTAACTTAAAAATGAAAAAAAAAAACCTTCATAAACGTTCCAAAATCCGTAGCAGAAAACGCATAAAATACAAAGGAAAATAGATATACTGAAAAAATACAGACTATTAAAAAAAATGGCTCACTAAATTCTCGCAAAAACAACACATGCGATCGATCTAGAAATCATGGCCGCTGAAAGCTTCAAAAAAAAGACTGGCGGAAAACCCACAGACAATCGTTTCTGAATTTACCACACAAAAAATGTTTCAAAAGCTGAATGCATGTGAAAAAGTTTCAAATTAAATTTTCCGCTTCAAAAACGTCCCAATACGCAACAGCATAAAAAGTAAAACGCTTGAAAATATGCTTTGTCAAGGAGTCAGGATCGAATGGAAGGGATCTACAATTTTCAATTTCCATTCGTCCCAGAAATGAAAAACTCACACAAAACGAATGGTTGTGAGAAGCTAGGCCCAGGGTCCCTACCGACCTGTTGCGCCAACTATTTTTTTTTTTTTTAAGGAGTCAGGATCAGAGACAGAGATCAGGCAAATCGAACTAAAGTAAGAGGTTGGGACTTCTGTAAATTGTGAGCCATATTGAATTCAATTGTACTTGCCTAGGGTGATGGAATTGGAGCTCTTTGAAATCCAATTTCCCATTTCCGTATTCATCTTGGATTTGCAGTCGTGATTTGTGGGAACGATAAACTGAACGATCAACTTTTCACCTAGTCATGTAACTTTTAAAACGACTATCATAAAAGAGCTCAATTAAACCTAAAACTCAGTGAAAGTCCTGCAAGTTTGGCGGCAACACCCGGTCCATGGTCCACACAAATATTAACTGTCAACAGTCGACCAGAGTCACTCAAAAAATAACTTATTAACTTTAAAAATATCGGCCATCGATTTTCTTCTTCTAGACCAAGCCTCTTCCATTATTTGGGTAATAGCTACAGATAGAACTAAAGGCTCACAAAATCTCTTTTAGCCATCCAAAAGAACACTTCGCAGTTGGTTCGAAGATTAGCACTTTAGCTGTTGAATTGACTAAAATATCGTTGTTTCGGCTCTGGATTTTATAAACAGTTTTGCAGTGTAAAGATTTTTTCTGCAATGTTAAGCTTCACAGTTTATTTTATTAACGACGACGCCGCCTATTTTTTTAAGCGCTTTGAATATCGCTACAACTATTACGACTGCTGCACTTTCCAGCTGCAAACTTGAGCAGAACTAACCTATAAAAGGAAGTTATTCAATTTCAAAAATAAAAAAAAAACTATTTGAACAAACTCAGCGCGAAGTCTAAACAATTTGTTGGTCAAAGAAATGAAAAACGTCTCACTTGGTTAGACCATACGTGACCTAAGAAAAGACGTAAAGCCAAGAGCGATTTATTAATTTTTACATCAGACATTCGAGTGTTTATGTGGAGCTTTTCAGTTATATAAATGATATAAATCGCACTTATTAAGACAAGTTTTGACTTAAGTTGGATTTGTGTGCGGACTGAACGCAATTAACTTGCTTGCAGTTGTCGTTTTTGTTCGTTTTTTTTTTCTGGAAAACTGAAAGGAAATGCGTTTTTAGGAAACTTTTTCGTATTTGAAAAAACGAGAGAACAATCAAAAATTAAGTTAGCTTAAGTCGAGATAGTCTTGACTAAATATACCCTGAACGCGACTTTTCCCATGTCAGCCAAATGTACGAACTGACAAAAATCTTGACTAGATTTGTCAGTCACCCCTCCATAAACGTCGACTGAAACACAAGTCAGCCAGCAGTCAGAAATACTTAAAAACTAGATTCGTGAACTTCGCCAATCATCTGGTTTGTCAAGACAATCTTGACTAGATTTCTTTGCTACCCAATTATGAAAAACTACTAATCAATCACGTAATCAATCACAACCAACTAAAACTCAGACAAAATGCGTCAACCAGCTGTCAGACTTATGGATCGACCATCAAAGAATATATTCACCTTCGGCTTCAGTT
Source organism: Cheilosia impressa (assembly GCA_948293265.1). Classification (NCBI taxonomy): domain Eukaryota; kingdom Metazoa; phylum Arthropoda; class Insecta; order Diptera; family Syrphidae; genus Cheilosia; species Cheilosia impressa. The sequence goes on from OX411883.1 coordinate 15,420,954, forward strand.
ATTGTCAAAAATAAACGAAAATCCACTTTATTCAGTCACGACTCATGAGCTTAAAAAAGGCCACATATATTATACACTTTGCAAAATATAAATGATAGTCGAAAATTGGCTTAAGCTGGATTACTCCAAGCTGATACAAGCTACGGAACTAAAATTCTGAAAGATTGATTAGTTCATGTATTTTTCCGCCGTATTGCTGGCGTGACTCCCTGAGAGTCACGAAGGAGGGAGCAGGTGCTCCGGTATACGATTACAAGTGTCATTTTTCATGGAAAATTTTGACTTGTTGACGTCAAAAAAAATTCGGTCAATCGGTGATCACTGGTGTGTCTTTTTTTTATAGTGTGCTGCGACAGCCCGCTTGATCAGAAGCTTGACAGGCAAATCTAGGACAAATGTTTACGTCATAATGACGTCGGCATGTCAAAATTTGACATGAAAAGTGGCATGTGTAATCGTAGCTTAAGGAACACTTGCCGTAGATGTTTAAATATCAAATCCAATATATCTTCTCTTTCTCTAAGAGGACTGCACTTTATGATTAACAGTCGATGGCGAAAGATCGAGAGTGGGTCCACTTAAGCATACGACCGTTGCAATGGAAAGGCGGGACATTTGAAAATTCATGAATGCATAAACTACTCATATATGGTTTCATTGGGCTATACCTTTAAATGTAGGTAAATCCAATGCGGATCAAAAAGTGGAAAGGAACTTCAAACTTTCACCAGTTCACCCGGAAAGTGGAATACACATGAATACCTCAAATTTATCGTTAACGTTGTATGTTAAAACGAAATCCTCTTGGAGAAAAATATTTGCAAAGGTAAAGCCACGCCAACAGGTTAAGTTTACACCCATATGCAAACTGAATATAACTTTCGCAAGTTTGACACGGCCTATCCCTTCCTACTGTTCACTACTTTTACTCTCAGTCCCAACAACGTGCAGTTACTTCTCACAGGTGTTCATGACACTTGCTCAATTTGCAAAGTCCAACCTTGCACTGCAGAGGTTAACGAGGTACACCTTAGCCCAGTGATGGGCTGGTTTTTCGCCATGAACGTGATTTATTATGACATCTCCATGCTATACGTTCGCTGCTGGTTGAAAAGAGGTAAAAAAAGAACACCGTGTTCCTGATGCGCACAACCACAGCCACACTCGTACAGCTGCGTCCTTTTAGCCGTTGCATTCCGTTGAATTGAATGATACTGCTGACGGACAGCGAACCAGCACAACTTCCGAGCCCCCTGACGAAACGCAAAGTCATCCATCGGCACCATCCAGCATGGCAGCATAAAGGAGGCGACTATTGGTGTTCGCTCTGCGGTCTGGCCTTTCGCAGATATCACCGCACAAAAGCCTGTTTCTGGGCACTGAAGACTTGCTATTTGGTTGGTTTTTGTTGGCGGCCACGGACATAAACAGTTGCAAGTTCAAGTTGCGCGTCCACAATAATGGGCTTCCCGTCAACGCGCATAAAGTAGAACAAACAACGATTGGCAGCGATTTTGATGGACGGTGCCCGAGATGATGGTGCACGAACCACGACCCACAAAAGGACGACGGCGGCGGACGAGTGAATATTAATTACAAGGGAAATTGCAACACAAAGTCCGTCCGCTCTGACAGTGGTGTGGGCTGTGTGCGGGGCTATTGTGAATGATATTATTTATTTTTCTTCACCGGCTGTGTTGCTTTGTGTGTGTGTGGTGTGTGTTTTTTTTTTGTTTTGATCGATGATTTACTACTGGCATATAGGGCGAGGCGAGGGAGGCCATGGTATATGGATTCATTGAGTGCCGCAGGACCAGCTTGGGGGTTGTTTTAGTGATTGATGAATAATAATAAGTGGGTGAGCATGAGCATTGCAGAAATGCTCTGTTGATTAATTACTACAACGAAAAGGGAAAGAGAGTGAATTATTAGTTTTCGAACCGAGAGAGCGATGAGAAGGACCCACCGATGGGCAGTTGTTAATGCGGAAGTAATAGTAGATATCCAGTTTATTGAATGTGCCTCCCTATGTTTACAAGGTGGGCCAGTGCATGCAAAGATGTTTTTGGAAACATACTGCTCTTATTTATTCATCTGTTTTTTTTTTGGGTGGCAAAATATAATTTTGTGCACTACAAGTGGTTTAAACAGTTGGTCGTACGTTTATGGTAAAGAATAATGATCCCATCTCTCCTGTTTTACGCAGGAGACTCCTGTTTTTTGGACCAAAAACCTGTGACCTGTTTTTGCCCTCGAAAAACCTGTTTTTTACCGAAGATGTTTTTAACGCACTAAACTTTAAAATTTCAAACGTGTCAACGTCGCTTCACGTCGAACAGAACTTCGCAGTGAACTGGCAACTGCGCGAAAAAAGCTAACGGAGCAAAAATTACATACGGACATACTCCCTCTCTCACTTTTTCAGTCAGTGTACGCGAATCATAAACTAAATAGTAAATAGACTGACAGCTTCAGCCAAAAAAGAGAAATTGCCTACAAGCTGAATTTGGCCTTGAGTGTAGCTCAGTTTGAATTCATGTATTTGTGCCATGTTAATCAAAGGGGGCACACATATACTTGAGAAAAACCAGCCTACAATGCCGGTTTAACCAGATGTCAGGTAGCCTGATGTGGATTCTCATTTCTATATCGAGTGTGGGACTGTTTTTATTTTTACACGTATTCACAGACAGGCTCGCTCTCAGAGAGAAAAAGGGAAAAAATCTGCGGGTGAAATATGGGAGACGTACGAAAGCTGTCAGTCTATTTACTATTTAGTTTATGTCGCGAATAGAACGTCATTATTTTTATGTGCGCCATTAGTTCTTTGTCTCTTTGCGCTCCGCTGATGCCAACGTAGAAACAGATGACGACTTCGACATTGACCTTGAAGATGATGATGATTATTGACTAAGCATTTTTTTAAATATTCTTTAATACATATTATTACGTATTTTTTTTACATTAAACATTAAATTAGTACTCACATTGAACTCCTGTTTTACACCTTTTTTTTCAGAATAAAAAACCTGTGAAACGCTACGATTTTGTGAATTTCTCCTGTTTTTCAGCAAAAATGAGATGGGATCATTAGTAAAGAAGGCGAAAATACCTTAATACTCCCAAGCTCACGATAAAGCTCGATGCTATCGAAACAACAAATCTTAGCCCAAGGAGCATTTTGCGACTTCATGTGTCATGTGTCATGAGCGACGTCTTTAAGACGGTTTTGTTACCAGAAAATATTCCCAATGAGTAACATTTTCGACAAATGCTAGGTAACATTTCCCATTTAGGAATATTCCTATCTAGGGATTTTATGTCTACACAGATTCTTTATTTTGTCAAAATTGTTTCTTCAATGAAACATTATGTCCGCAGCGTGTAAAATGTGTGGAGATGCGTGTTCATGCACACAATTCCTAAAAACTTACTGTCAACACAGATTAAACGCGATTCCCGATTGGGAAGTTTGTGGCACACAGAATAAACACAATTCCCAATAGATTATTTGCTACACAAATAAGAACGAATTCCTAATTGGGAATATTTTGTTAGGTATCCATTTTGCATTGAAAAAAAAATGTATATGGAAGATAAGAAATTTTAAATTTACTGTTTTGGTGGATATGGTGTAATTAAATAGGTTAAAATGTTACTATTATGTCTATATACACATCGTAGATTTATTTTATACTGATTTTATAATGCTCCTTATCAGCATTTAAAATACCATAAACAATTTTAAAAGAAAGTTTTCATTAAATACAGCATATTTTGTAAGGATCATGGTTTTTTTCGAAGTACATTAGTAACATTTCAAGGCAAAATGATGTTCCCCATAAAATTTCAGTAGCAGTTTTCTGTTTAATAATGAAATTTTTGATGCAGTCAGAATATTATATTGGTATATAACACAGGTACACAAAATGAATGACGTATTATAGCGTCACAAATTATATGGTATGGCATTCTTCCCAATTTGTGTGTACATAGGATTTGCGTCAAAAATAATTCCTACTTTGTGTTGCGCCACTTCCGAAACCAAATAGGAACTGTTACTTCGTTGTTTCGAAACATATGTTCCTAAATGGGATCACGAATTGACACCAGAACGTCGCCAGGCCTAAAATGTGTATTCGAATGCTACTTGGGAGGTGGACCGGTGATACAAAATGACTTACTAAAGTTGGTCTTTAGCTTTCTAAAAATTTGGCCTCTCTCCACAGACAGCAAATCTACGCAAAAATGAGGTTTGTCACTGGACATAGTGTCAAAAGACAGGGCTGGCGCATTTTCTGACTGGATGTTTGTAGAAGTTGTGTGTTTCAGAGGGACTATTCTCCACTTCCTCGTTATTTGCCTGGCTCAATCAATTCAATCTAAAAGCCCTCTTTAACAACGATCTAAAATATCTAATAAAAACAGACATTCAAAGCCTCTAACGCTTGGTTACAGGCTCAAACTGGTTCAACGAGTAGGGGGAAAGAACTTGCTGCAGATTCAAGTGGCACGCGCTCAAAAAATTACTCTAACCGAGTGCGATCTCTGCTTGGTTAAAAAAAACGGGTAAAATGGTCTCTGATTAAAAGAACGAGTATTCGTTGTTAAAAACTACCGAGTTAAATGGCTATAACTTCGCCAACTTCAGCCGAATATGCACTTCTTATAGAGAAGAAGAACCTCGATGCGAAAGATGAGCAGGCCTTCAAGCAATGCCCTAAGTACGACCATGCAGCCAAGGTCGGTGGCAGACGAGTTCAACGACAAGAGGAAATGAGGACATTTTTGAGAGGACAGCTTGCGTCAAGGCATAACGCGGTCACAGTATGACGTTAAAAAGTCGGAATTGCTGAGCCTAACCGGAGCTAAATGTAGCGCAAACGACGAGTGGTTACTAACACGACCTGAACATACGACTGAAATACCGGGTCTCCAGACAACCACTTCCTCGAAACCTCTGATTTTGATGTGGGATCCAAAGCTGACTATAGGAAATAGAGCAAAATAAGAGGCCTAGGCTAGGGGTATTAACTAAAGTGACGAAAAGATCATCTGCTTCCCAGTGAGAAAATTACTGCAGAAGAAGCACGCGGTCGAAGATAATAACAGATACACCCGACGACATTTCACCAAAAGGTAAGGGAATGTAATGTACAAGGTCTAGGGAAGTAAATCGAGTACAAAAAACGAGGAAAACCTTGTAATAAATAAGCAGTCCGACTGAGAACACTAGCAGAATCTAGGCCCAGCGAAAGTCGACTATAGACAAAGCGTCGGTCTACCTAAGATGAGGATAGCATTAGCAAACCTAAAGGTTTAGCTATAGCGATCTTCGTAGAACAGCTATTGCCATGTGGACATCGCGACTTTGGTTCACTTGGTAGATGTTGAGAACCAATTCATTTCGAAGGTTTTTTCTGATGAATATGACAGATGAATGGAATCTAACCACCTTTCGACCGATCCACAAAAGAAGATACCTCTGTTTTGCCACAACTAAGTCAGTTTTCTTAATCTTTTCTGCCACAAAATCTCCAAAAACGGTTCTTCATACACAACCTGATTCACTACTAAAGGTAAGCGACGCTTCGCAGGCTCGGAAAGTCCACAGTCGATGAAATTTTCACTCTTTGACGCTAAACCTGGAAAAATTCCAAAACAACACCTCGATCCTTACCAGATTTTAAGTGGTTCCAAAGTCGACTATAATGATGAACTGGAACTGTATACAGGGCAACGTATATAGATTTATGCGCTGCCATGCGACTTCTTTTACATCATACTTGAAGGAATTGTGCAAAACACGAGAGGGAAGATTTTTCCGAACCTTAAAAAATGTTCCTTAATGCATGGCGAAATTGACAAAAATTGTAAAACGCATCGAGCTGTAACAGAAGCGCTAAATTGAGGTTAAAGGCAAAAGCTAAAACCAGGTCTAATGCTGGGAGGGGATACCGACCATCCGAAGGCTTTGCCTACTTCGACTCTGTTTTCACATCTAAAGACTCAGCAGGATATCAAACGAATAACAACTCTTGCCAATGGCTGTTTCTTTGGACTAAGTGTAGAAGTCGAACAACTCTGACTCTGTAAGCAAGGGCTTAGTAGTCCAAGTCCCTCTCAACATACAGTCCTTTAAAGATACGTAAAGAGTAAGAACGAGTCAACAATGAACTACAATGAACCTCACGCAAAGCGCACAAGTGTAAAGGAGCTTAATCAACTTCAAGTGCACAACTCTAGATAGATAGTTTCAAATGAGGATCATAATCGAGACGCTTGTTAGTTATAGAGCTGCAATAATTGGGGAAGCCAGATATGTCCAAGAGACTTTCCACAAGGCAAATCCTATCCACACTTTTAAGTATAAGACGGCGTCATTACTAGTCCTTAAAGGCAAGCGCACCAACCAGTTTTGGAATCCTTGTAAACGACTTTTCGGAAGACTCATTCTTATCGTCTTCGAGCATGATGACCTCAGCCTTCTTGCTGAGAAGAGGAAGGTTGCACCCTTTTTTAACAATCTTCTGGGGAGCAATAGAGAAGCTAAAGCTTTGCTACTTAGAGCTGCAACATGGCGAAGCTTGTTCGAAACGGACCTACCATTGTATGCCGAAGGACTGATTTGAGAAACCTTTTCGATCTATACCTTGAGTCATACTTTCAGATGTTTGTCAGACGTTCAGACCTCATAATGAAATTGCCTTTCCAGGGCTTTAACTTATTAATGAACCACTAAGCGATTATGCTTGATCAGGAAAGTCTGAATTTGTGGGCCAAGTTTATTCCCAACAGGGATTGCAAAAATACACCAAAAGCTGTCCAAAAAATGAGGAGCGACGCCTTATAGCGGAGGTGTTTCCCAAAGTACGTATAGTGATGGCGAAGGAGGTACTGCTTCTACCTTTAAGCTATTTGAAGGCAATTTTACAGCGTTTCCTAAGAGGGTAACCACCACTAAAGAGCTACACATTATAGAGTTCGATAGCAAATTTCCCTGTTTTTGAATTTACTTTCCAATAGATGGCGCCTACCTTTCGGGTCGACCTTTAGCAGAAAATATTTTGTAGGAGTTGCGAACTCAAAGCGGAATAAAAAAGCCTTTGATCTGACCCTGACTGGCTCCATGCCAGGAGACTCATTACGGGTGCTGTATTACAACACTCAGAAAAAAAGGATTGCTAAGAGAAGAATTTTCAGATTTTTAAAAAAAAATGTAAGCTTAGAGTTCTTGCTTTACCTATTATTTTTTATAACAAGATGCAAGAACTCGTTTTTAAGTTTTCAAAAACATAACCTCCACAACTATTTTCATGCACCAATTGCCAACAATTTCATTCATAAATCAAAAATTTTGACATTTCGGTTCAGTGGGACCGAAACCTATTCCTTGGAATGGACTGCTCTTTGAGTTTTGTTTAGCTTTACAAAATTTGTCTTAAAGTCGCTTAATATAAATCAGGCTATCGTGAATGAATTGCAGACTCCAAGAGTATGTGTTGCATAATTTCGTTTAAGAAACTGTTGCAGGCCAATGCACATCTAAAGGGTGGACTCTGTTGGTGGAAACTAGGAAACTTAACTGAATAGGATACCATAATTTTTGTACCCAAAAGCCGGGGCTATGGACTGTCGCGATTATTTTACTCACGCATTGTGCAACCATCGGAAGTCGGAATCGGAATACAGCAAACAAACCTATTGAATGAGCATGCGCATTTTTCAAATGCCCCACACTCCGATCTCTGTTTGGATTAGTCTAGTCCTAACCAAAACAAATGAAGATGTCCCAATGGGGACCTCACCTGACTTCCGCTGACTTAATCACAGCCTTGGGCGGTGCATCCCAACAGTTGGGCGCCGGTGGTATCCATTGTTTGAAGACTTGGTAGTTGCCTTCCAGCAACTCCATGCCCTTGACGATTTCCTCATCCGAATCCTCATTCATCCTCATTCATTGAGAACAACACCACACTCTCACAATATATCGGAGATTTGTTCACAAAGCAAACACTTTCGCTAGATGCAATTAGGTACATCGAACCACTACCGGACAAACTTAGTGCAAAGCACGCCACCAATGATTCGCGTGTCATGCGCAAGGACACTCCCACGTGCGATTAAAGATGCGAACGAAGACGACGACGCGACGTAAACACACTTACAGAAAAAAAATAATTACGCAGCAGAATCGCGAAGGACTTCCGCACCGTTCAAGGAGCCGAACAGAATCTAATCAGAAATTATTTCTACCACAGTTCGGATTCGAATCCCTGCTCATTTGTTCACTAGTGTTAGTGCTGCTTGTATTGGTGAGTGGCAGTGGCAGTGGCGCGGCGTAGCGTGAGGGATTCGCATATTCGGCTTTCGGCATTCGGCATAGTGCACGTGGATTCGACAGCAGCCGCCATTATTATGTTTCCGTCCAGGGAGCATTACGACGGTCGTAAAAAAGGACTTAAGTACCACGGGTACACAGTCCTCACACACACGAACGCACGTCTGTGGAATCACCCTCACGTGCTCACGGTAATTTATCCAAGCGCGGTAGCCGGGCCGAAGCCGATTGCAGCAGCGTTTTGTTGCGCGAGCTCGATCTACAACGTACTGCAGCCATACAGCCAAACCGAAGGGTTGTTTCTTGTTCCCATCCGTACGAGGGTATGTGTGCGTGGGCACAGCGACTAGGGGTTGCTCGACTTTGTTTCGGGATTGGGATCACTCTGCGACATTTCTGTGAGTTCGACTACCGGCTGGTAACCTTCGAACGACGCAATAAAACCAACAACACATCAACCCTCTGATGGCGTCGTCGTCGTCATTGTCTAATTGGGATGAGTGAAAATGGCTCTGGCTCTGGTCTGGCTCGTGGCGGATTTCCTTCGTCGGTTTTTGTTCCTTCGTTCTGTGTGCGCTGAGATCCTGTGCAACGACTGTGTTTTTCATGTTCATTTAGTGCTTTCGGTATTTTTTGCCGGATAAAATGTATCGTGTTCGACCACGTGCGTCCTCCCAGAGTTGCTGTATCGATTTGGGCAAACGGATTTTCCCAAGTACAAATTTTCACCCCATGCAAGATGTAAGTGTATGCAAGTGTGCGCGCGAGTTCGTTATATTTTCACTTCAACAGGACACACAAAGGGACATAAAATGTGGAACATTATTTTGTTTTGGTGGAGTTTCCATTTTTTTCTTTGCTTTCAGCTTTTGGATGGTGGTATCGCTTAGATGGTAGAATGCAGGTTGAGGAGGCAAATGTTTTTCTTTTACTTTGTTTTGTGCGCAATTTAACTGGGAGTGTGAAGTCCGCAGATAAGTAAACAGACAACAGTGGCGTGCGGAGGTTTTGGAAAATTGTTACAGTGGAAGAGGTTTGTCGTTACTTTGGTTGGCTTTCGCCTCTTTGAAGGTTTCTCGTTTGAAAGTCTTTCATTTTGCACTGATGCTTCCATTAAAGGTACTATTAGAAAAACTTGCCAAATGTTGAGTTGTCGAAGACGTCGTTTTAGTCGGCAACGGAGGTGACAGGCTCCTCCTTTTGGGATTATGCAATTATGCATTTCCAAGGGTTCCGTAAAAGACGAGATTGAAAATGCTGTGGCACGGAAACTCTAGTCTTAAATCTTCAGACTTGGAAAAGTCTGTCTAAATCTGAATCGGAAAATCTGTCGAAGTGATCGGATAAATTTTCCGTCACCTGGAAGTCTATGAAGGTCCAAAGACTTGCTCTCAAAAAAAAAACGCCAATTAGCAACGAGCCCTTGAAGAACCTGTAGTTGAAGCGAGTCACCCGGGAAGGAGTAATACGTGTTTGAGTTCATTCATGTTTGTGTCGCGTTGTCGGCTCCTGGTCTGAACAACTCAACAAACAACACGCAGCACAACCGTAGGTCAGTGGTTATTTGAAGGCAGAAGCACAGTACGTAAACCTGGCATCGCGATGAGTACCTACCAAAAAAATTGTGTTGCCAGATCGAATTGTGAAACATATCGGTGACAGCATCAGTGCAAGAGGAAGCAGTCCTATCCTTTGATTGTGAGGGTCTTCAATGCGTGGGCGGTAGAAAGGAAACCACGTGCCACAAACGAAAGGGGAGTGATCATCATCGAGTTGTAGGACCTCGTATTAAAAAGTTGAAAAGTCTGACAGTGAATTCTAAATAAATGAAAGAGCTGCCTGTTTAAGTGTTTACACGCGACTTTGTTTCTTTTTTTCAACTTAAGCTCTTTTTACCTTCAGTCGAACAGGTCCCGGAGCTGTTATATGTCATTTTTCAAATGAGTTCTATTCATTCTTTTTCCATCATCTCCGCTCTTTGTGCACTTTTTCGATTCTCGGTTTTTCCCTTGAGCTCTTGTATACTGGCGAGTGGCAGTACGTAGCGTGAGAGATTCGCATTCGAATATTCGGCGATAGGACGAATTGTCCGGTTGGATTTTGCTTCTTTTGCGAGACAGGTATGGTGCTCATGCTCAGCTCTTTTTTGATTCGAATCACAGTACTGACAAGATAGGCTCGTTTTTTTTTGCAGTTCATTGCTCCCTTATTACCGACCCGATCTGTTTGTGATAACATTTAAAACCACTGCTGATCTAGTATATTAACTTTTCGCTGCTGTTGTCAATTTCTTCACAAAACTCTTTCGACTCGTTGAAGATTGTGATAGAAAGATCGACTGGTTCTAAAAATTTTTTATGAGATTTCGAGCTTCTCTTCGCCGTACCGCTGTCATTTCCTTTCAATCTTTCCATATTTTTCTACACTGTCATTTGTATTCTAAATTTTTCATAAGTCGAGATTTACAGTGAGTGACATTTATTTAATGTTTAAGTCGACTTGTGCCTTAGTTCTCTTAAGCTTCCCATTAGTCTGTTTAATGGCATTATGATCTTCGCAGCCCTTTCAGGTGGAGAGTTATCTCCTTCCAGTATATTGCATGCATTGCCCATATACTTAGCTCCTAAGACCTTTAGAGCGATGTTGGGTGCTGGTCTACTTGTACCTCAAAGATAGAAGGGGTCTGCCTTCTAGTGACTATCAGCCTACCTCTGTGTTTTCCATGGTCTTGCAACAACTAGTTGAAGTGTATCATCTCGTTGTTTATCCTTATTTGCGCGTCTTTGATGTCTTGTGCGGTGACAACTGCCGAAACAAGCAAGGTAAATTTTTGTAACACATCTCGATTATTTTTGTCAAAGGCAGTTAGCATATCCCAACAACCGACCGAGTTAAAATCGTTTCCTACGTCAAATCCGCAGGTTTCTCCTGAATGGCGGGTAATGTCATGGAAAAGCTTGTAGCCACCTCATCTGAACTGCTTCTTTCGTTGAGTGGTCTCTCCTGAATCCGAATTATTAAGCAAAAAGGTCGACTGCTTTTACAGCAGTATCAAGCCATATGTTCCTCTAAGGTCGTTCCGGTTTCATTTTTAGTTGCGCTAGTCGTTGTTTGTTCAAGTCCATTTGGAAAGCCACTTCTCATAGCCAGCGGTTTTACATGTTGAAAAGAAGTTAAAGGTGAGGATTTGATGATATTTCCCAAGACTTCTGCTGGTATCCCATCTGGTCTAGGAGCCCTTTAATTTGTCACAGACTTTACAGCGATTGTAAGCTCTTCTTTTTGAAGCAGCGGGGGCTACTTCCTCTTGTTGCTCCGTAGTCCGGAGTATTTATTTGCTATCGGAAGTCTTCTGGCGGACCTTTAGCAAGCCAACAACGAGGGCGTCAAATTGAGTCCATTTAAAATAATAAAATATGTACTTTAATATAAAAACACCAACAAGATCTTCTTTAATGTAAAACTCCCCCTCGCAAACCGCAACTAACACCGCCACTGCATCGACTTCGTAAAAAAATCCAGCCAACTTGACTTGAATCCACCCTTAACCGATTTAATAACAAAAAACCAAAACCGCTCACAGTTGCTACACGCATACACGTATGTTGCTTTATACGTACGTACAGGTTTGAAAAATTACAAACCAATAAATAACGCACATGTTAAACATTAACAAAGAGGGTGCTCTCCGGTTGCGTCCGAAATATGCCTTCACCAAAGTGAAATTAGAAAACCTGGAAAGCAATCCGCAAACACGGTCTCTTGGCGACACAGGATGCTCGTGCAACCGCTATACCTACATAGCAAAACGAGCCACACTCTCTATTCTGCAATCGTGTGCCGAATACAACAAAGGGTGGCTTCAACCTCGTACGGGCAATAATTTGTTCCAGTATGCTACGAACCCCGTTTATGCCTCGGAAACGCATTAATATCCTTGGGGGTGTTTTTCGTCGTTTAAATTTTACAAACAGAGCCATTAATAAGCAGGGGACGCTCTGGAGAGGCGTAACACCGCCAAACATCTTGAAAGATACACTCTTTCGCTTGCGGCCAGAATCAGCAAACATACTCAAACAAAGGCCAACTTACTGGTTGGGGTAGGTTGAGGTTGGTAGCATACTTGTAAAGAGCGGGAATAGAGTCCTCTACCTTCAGCGTCTTTTGTTTGACTTCAAGTGGGGCTGAGATGTAATCAACGATTACAACCGGGCAAAGGACCCAGAATTCAGCCGAAATTCATCACAAATTCGACGCAATATTTGAAGGACGAGCCGGAATAAATAAATTTCTCCCCCAACTCGTGAATACCTTTAAATGTTGTAGTACTTTAATATCCCCCATGGGATCGCACCAAATTTTCATAAAAAAAAAGAAAGTAAAAACGACTAATCCACCCTCTTTTGGGTAGAATATCGCAACCGTCCTGCAGCTCTACACTTCTTAGTGGAAGAGGCTTCCTTTCATTGTGTGCACTGTTTTGCAAATTTCCGGACTTTATTCAAAAAAGGAAATTTCATTACAGCCCGAAAAGTAACCCGCATCAGCAACAAGGGTGGATTATTGGAAGGACGCGCCGCACGGTTCAATGTATCAGGCTGATTTCTTGGGTCGATTACAATGGCAGAAGAGTTATTAAATTTTGCCAATGCTTGATTTGATTTAATTCAATTTGCAGTGCATCACTGGCACTGGCGCCAGTTGGTGTGAAGGAATTGCCATCCCTCTTGCATGGGCAACCCTATTTTAATCGACTGCTTAACGGAGTAGGTATATATGATGGCAGCTGGAATATTGAGTTATAGAGATTAAGTCGTTTGTCGAAGGTAACGTGTTTTCAATGAAAGGGATTGTTGACACAATTATCCTTCGACGAGAAGCGAACGCACAATGCAATCGTAATTAATCGAGTTTGGGTATAGCTGTAATTGTAGAAGGTTCTCGCAGGAAATTCACTTATTTTTGTACCATCATCCTTTGTGGGAGGCTCGTTAGGTTGCTCGGTCTATGGTAACCAAAGTGCTACATCGCATTGACATTCGGTACGGTATTGGTGGAGCTCAGATATTGGAAAGGGATGCTGGTTTTCGATTACGATTGGACTTGGGTAGATTGACGAATATAAACAATACCGCACGGACGACATGAGAGGGGCAGCAAATTTTAATGCAAAGGGTTGGACAAAACCATGCGACAAGACTAGTGGCTTTAAAAGGTTACGATAACCTGCGTTGCAACTTTTAACTGAAGCTTTACGCACAAAATACTGATTTTGGATAAAACACTTTATGCTGCTTGAAATCGATAGTCAGGTGCATTTGACAAGTGACCAAGCTTCGACAGTAGATATACAGTATGCAAATGATATATTTAAGAGTAATCCACCGACTGCTTTGACAGGTATTCCTGGACATATTTAATGGCTGCTAAAACACGCCTCCAAGGCTTCGCACAATTTTATCGCGATTGTTTTCACCTCAAACTCAAACTACGGTTCACATGGAGATACCGCTGAACTTACCCGGAGATGCATAGTATTATCCTTTGCAATCAGACATTTTAGGATTGACCAAGTCAATGAGCTTGGTAAATGTCTTAAGGAAGTGTCAGTGGATTATCTTTCAACGAGGATCTTTTCATTTTTATTATCTTTGGTCTAAGTGTGCCGACACTTGCTGGCAGCCTTATACTCCAGTGGCTCTTATAAGTTGAAATATAGAAAAGATTTTCTGACATAACCCAACGCTGCCGTTTTCTAATTCCGTTGGGCAGTTTAACTTTCCTGTGGAGATCCGGGGGCCTTGTCATCGGCGGAATTATTTTTTTTATTTACCCAAACATTCTCCATTGTTTGGGTAAATAAATAATCTAAGTGACCGTCTTTTAAGCTTTTAGAAGGACAACTACCATTGCTTTCTTTGACCAGGAAACCTGCGAACATAAACGAGCTCAATTCAATTGTTAAAAGCCTTAAAAGGCCTCCTACAAAAAAAAGTTAAACCTCGCGTTCAAAAAGAGCTGTTTTAGAGAACTCATAACTCAGCTATGCAGTTAAAGAAGACTACCTTTTTTAGAGCAAGAAAAGCTGTTATTTGAAGGCTATTGAAGCTTTTTTGATCTTTCAGACTCTAATATATCAAGCTATCCCATTAGAACCAGTTAAGACCCTCAGTTTCATTGAAATTACTTCCCAGTTGCCACTTACAAATTACAACTTAACCTCAACCTCGAAGTGCAACCAGACTCGCTGGACAACAGTCCTTTCAAGTCAAGCCGGAACTCCACTGTCTCTGTACAGTGTACATAACCTTCCTTCGGTGGCGGATTAGACCCTCAAAATACATAAAGCGAAGGTTAAAAATGATTAAAAGGCCCAATATTTGGATTTATGAATAACGACTGTAGGGTTGTCTTGGACAGAAAAAAATCTGAATAACGCATTTTATATTCGGAGTCTTTACTTGAAGGCAGCGGATGGTGCTCGGAACTTATATTTCCTGAAAAAGGCGTCCTAAAGATGACAGAGTTTTTGTTTCTTCATTTTAAGTCGCAAAAGTCGGTGAAAGATCTTACTTTTTCAGGATCACTGTGCCATAACAAGATCAGCCAGTGTAACCGTTGTAAGCGTGAACTCAACACGTGAATTAGTCATCAAGCAGAATTCTACCTGTCGGCTTTCAAGTCCATGGAACTAGAGAATGTATAGGCTTATAGGGTTTCAAAAAGCTCTGGGCTATAACCCACACATTGGAGGTTTCAATGCTGCTTAAACAGACAGATGTTCTCCTTCAACCGGGATTCCTATGTGTTCTTGTGATCTTACTTCCGTGGTAATACTTTAAGCTAGCACATCTTTCACCTTAGGCTGCTTTCAGACTAAAAGCCGCCTCTTAATAGTGAAGTCGTCTGGCTGTAGCTAAGTGATGCACGAGAGATAGCTCTCTATAGCATAGGTACACATTGACTTAAAAGTCAACCGTAGTTAGATTCGGTGGGCTTAAGCTGGTGTCAGTCAAATTTACACGTGAATCCACTTAAGTTCAGTAAATCGGACGAAAGCTGTGCTCATTTCCATCGAGCGCGAAATAATACACAACCGTCCGCCGGCTTAAGTCGGACTACTTCTACCAACCATAAATAATATCACGAATTTCGCTCTCTGCTTAGTAAAACAAAGTCCTTCGCCAACCTACAGCACCCTCTATATCACCTTAACGTCAATCTAATTGCCGCCTTATTAAAGAAAAACTACATTCACTTGGACAGATTAAAAGAAAAGTTCTCGTTTTATCTTCAATCTAACGGCCGACAGTGCTGGAATACGAACACATCTCGTTTGCACAGAGCCGTTGTTGTGGTGGCTTTGTTACATTGGGCATATCCCCTTGAAGACGGTGCAACTGTGCAGCAGCAGCAGATGTTTCACTTGTTCCCATCCAGGCACGTCCGAAGAGGAATGTTTCTTGGTAATAATCATATTAATATCCGGAGTACACCACATAGTATGGCAAACTGCAAATGGCCGGCCGCAGGATGAGATGGAGTGAGTTTTTACAGGTCGTTCTGCATCTGGTGTTTGTTGGTAAATTATTATTTTCCAAACACATGAGTTATTTTTAGTCCGGCGCTTTAATAGTCTCTAAGGCTGTGCTAGCCACACGGAACAACGTTTCGATTCCTTGAACGAAGGGATAACATCTTCTGGTTCTGCTCTATCAATAGAGCAGTGTTTATTTGGTCTGTATCTGCATATCAAAGTATTGCGGGTATTGGTGGCGTCAGATTTGCACAGGAAATGTACCACAGTGAATACAAATGTTCGTCATCTGTTAAATGGAAGATGAAAATGTTCAGTTCATGGTTGCTTTTTGAGGAAATTATTCGCAGTTTCACGCGAATGCTTCAGATCGGGTTCCACTACTGTGTATATTGTCAGATGATCGCGCATTTTATCAAGTCGATTGCCTGTGCTGTACTGGCATAAACTATTTTTATTCAAACTCATGCATGCACATGGTTGTGGGAGAGTTCTTTAAGAATAGTCGTTTTAAATCAAGGAGCTCATTCAAAGGCTGGGGTCAGATTCTGTAAGGCGAAACGTTGAAGCGAATGATTCGCTCAAAGTTACAGAAGTAACAAACGAAAACCTTTGAACGTTTCGCATTACCGAATGCCGACCCTGACTTTACCCTAGAAGGTATCTCAACTTCAAGTGCCTTAGACTTAACTTACAAAAAATTTTCTCTGTATGTCATTTTCACCTAAAAATTAAAATAAAAAATCTCTGATCTAAGGGTGATTTTTTAAGAGGTTTAGAACTTTTTTTAAAAAAAAAACACAAAAAATTCGAAAAAATGAATGAAATATTTATTTGAATCGATAGATTGAACCTTGCAATTTAATGTTTAAAGATAATTTCATGCAAATGTTGACCGCGGCTGCGTCTCAGGTAGCCCATCCGCTGAGTCCAATTTTAGCATACTCTTTCACACATATCGGCCGGTATCTCACGAATGAATGCATGGATGTTGGCTTCCAGTGCGTCAATTGAAGCGGGCTTGTCCCTATACACATTAGCCTTGGCATACCCCCACAAAAAATAATCTAATGGTGTCAAATCGCACGATCTAGGCGGCCAATTGACCGGCCCGAAACGTGAAATTAACTGTTCACCAAACTCGCCTCGCAATTGCGCCATTGTTTCGCGTGCTGTGTGGCATGTGGCACCGTCTTGTTGAAACCACATATCATGAAAGTCAAGAACTTCCATTTCGGGCAAAAAAAAGTTTGTTATCATCGCTCGGTAGCGTTCACCATTGACAGTAACGCTGCGATTCGCATCATCTTTGAAGAAATATGGCCCAATAATGCCGCCGGCCCATAAACCGCACCAAACAGTGGCTTTTTCGGGATGCATTGGTAGCTGTTGCAATGCTTCTGGCTGATCTTCACTCCAAATGCGGCAATTTTGTTTATTTACGTACCCATTCAACCAAAAATGAGCCTCATCGCTGAACACAATTTTTCGATAAAAAAGCGGATCCTCGGCCAGCTTTCCAAGAGCCCATTCACCAAAAATTCGGCGTTGTGGTAGGTCGGCTGGCTTTAGTTCTTGCACCAGCTGTATCTTAAAAGGCTTTACGCCCAAATCCTTCCGCAAAATTTTCCACGTAGTGCTGTAACAAAGGCCTAACTGCTGGGAACGGCGCCGAATCGACATTTCGCGGTCTTCTGTCACACTAGCTGATACGGCCGCAATATTTTCTTCACTACGCACAGTACGTAAACGTGTTGGTGGTTTAATGTCCAACAAAGTAAATTTGGTGCGAAATTTGGTCACAATCTTCCGAATAGACTGCTCAGAAGGTCGAGAATGCCGATCATAAAATGGAAGCAGCGCGCGATGAACATTTCGAACCGAGCACGAATTTTGATAGTAAAATTCAATAATTTGCAAGCGTTGTTCATTTGTAAGACGATCCATGGTTAAATTGCAAACCAAACTGAAGCTGTTTGACAGAGACACAAGGTACTAAACACACGTCAGCTGTCAAAACCAGTGTTGCCAAAACCAAACCAGCTAAAAAATCACCCTTTATAAGTTGAAACTCAAAACCAAACAGACATAGGTAGTATCTTATAAAACGGCCCAATGTTCGCGGAGCCTAATATACAACGAAGCATCAGGAGCAATAGGCAGTATCAAAAAGTACCTATGTAGGTATAAATAAAGTGCACCACTGGGTCGAACGTAACTTTCTCGTTTATCAAAATTTTTGGTGCAAATGAATTGGGAGTTACCTGTGTAAATTTCAAGTTGTTGGATTTATTTTTAGGGAGGGGAAAAATGAAGTGTGAACACAGATCGAGATTTGGGTACTCATTTTTGAGAAATACTTATAACACGTCACTATTAAGATTTTTGAGAAAAACGAAGTAAGGGTTCTTAGAATACTTATTTTATCCTTAATATGTATTTCGATTTGGATCAAAATCGTAAGAGCGGTTTTTGTAAAATTTGGCAGACAAAACAGTACCAAATATTGCAATGTTTGAAAAATACTATTTAGCTGAAAACCGAGTACAGTTAATTATTTGGTAGTAAGCATTACTTGGTTTTGAAAGATTTATCGGAATAAAAAATGGGGTTTTCGAGATATGAACAGTTTTCAAAATTATCTTGATTCGAATTGGAAATTAAGGACGCATTCATTTTAAAAACATAAATTTTACTCTAAGTTTGCATTTTGGTCAAAATCGTTATTGCCGTTTTCAGGTGAACTAAACAAAACAAAATTTGAAAAAATGGCTTTTTTCAAAAATCCATTTTACGATAATACTGAGAAAAACTGAGGTGACCACATTACCTTAGAAATAATTTTTGTTACAATAGTATGGAGCGTTTTTTAGATATACATATCCAAATTTCAAAAGTACTGTTATTCGATTTTTCAGCAGAAAACTAAGTATGCAGTCATGTTAATCTCAACTACTTAAATTGACATTTAACAATTTAGCTTGAGACGTTTTCGAACAAATCAAACTGGTATAAAAAATTTTATATGGTACCATTAATATTGAGGTTACCGTGCAAAAAAACAGCCCCGAACTGTAAGCCCACGAGCTGCAAATCCGAAGTTTGAACGAAATCCGCAGTTTAGGCAGACAGATGGACAGAATTTGCGACCCACTTTTCTGAGTTCCTCTATCATCGTAACGTCAGAAATAAAAAATCAGAGTTCAAAATTTTGTACGAATACAATATCTTTCTTTTACTTCTTATGTAAAGGAGAAAGTTAAATATATCAGCTTAAAATTTATATTTTGTCACTTACACAAGACCTGGTATTTCGAATACATCAATGAAATTTTACGAACCTGAGAATTTTTTATTATATTTTATTTGAGAAATGTCAAAATTTTGTCGGCTAAAAAAAAGAAAAAAAAAACTTTATAAGCTAAATAAATAAATAGTTGGCGCAACAGGTCTAGGGACCTGGGACTAGCTTCTCACAACCATCCGTTTTGTGTGAGTTTTTCATTTTTGGGACGAACGGAAGGGATCTTCAAATTTTATGCCGAGTCCAAACGGCCAATTGAGAAGCTCTTTCATGACAGTTATACTCTCTGATGTTTGTCAGACGTTGGCGAGAGGTGGCGCATTGGAAAAAAACCGGGCCCAAGTGAGCCTATTGTAATTTCAAGTTGATTGTGACATCTTAGAATCGCACCAGGCAGTGGAATCTTTCAATTTTGGTCCGCACGCATCAAAGTCGCATATTCGAATTTCGGTTAGGATAAGTACTCCGAGACCATACATCGACGTGAATAGGATTAGTTATCAACAGCTCGCAGACGACTCCAAAGTGTCAAGTGGCAATAAATCGATCACAGTCAGCTCAACATTTAAATCAGATTCAACTACTGATCCTAACCATGTCTGACAACAACTCAACAACAAACCAGTTCAAGCGTAAAACTGGCAAAACAGGCGAATATTTAAATTGACACTTTAATTACGTGAGAACTGCGTTAATTAAAATGCCTCCGCAGCCGGACAGTCGAATAAAACAAACGCAACACTGCTGGCTTAGTTCAGAAAACATTGCCTCTGCCACATACGAGTACAAAGACGTTCATCGGCTCGAAATGATTTAATCCGGCGAATTTTTACCCGCAATGACACCTCGTTGCAAACCTGTTCCACCAAGTTCCAATCGATCGTAATGCGGTTTGAAGCCAATGACTGTTTCGAGAACAACAACAACTGTCGGCTGGGCAAAGCAACTGCAACTCGTGACTAATTATCTTACCATAGGGGTCGCTTCGGTGCCATTAGCCTTTTCAGTGCGGCGGCGCAATGCAATTTGTTGTCCGACTCTGTACGAGAGGCCATTCCATTTCGGCGGAGCCAACTTATGCGGCGATATTACGGCGAACAGCTCACGTCGCGTGATCTAACACAGAATCAAGTCCATAAACTGAAGCATGGCAATCTGTTACGCGGTTCATTGGCTTCGCGTTTCGTGTGCGCAACCGAAATCGATTGCACTTTCTATTTTCTAGGTTCGGGCGGGGTCTGCGCAAATCCAGTTTGGAAGATCGCAAGGCAGGTTGCCATGGACCTATACCGAGTAACTGTTCAGTCGGGCAGGGCGCAGGGATCAGCAGAGATCAACAAAACCGAAAACAAGACACGGCTGCGGTTATGGTTGGCCATTAATCCGTTCCAAGTTTTTGTCAGTACAGGGATAATTTAGGTGGCAGATACTTTTACCTTTTACCCGGGCTCGCTGCGATGTTGCCAGGGGTAATTGGTGGTTCTCCGTTTGAGCATTCTTGCACTTTTGTCGGTCGGTGGATTTTTTGTTCCCCTTGTGTTATTTATCCTCCTTTCAGCTAAATTACCGACTTTCTCAGTTAAACATCAGAGTTTACTGCAGGATGAGAGGGATCGTCAGTGAGTTTTTGTGGATCTGTGAATGGGGAACAAGTGAACATCAGAAGATCTGCCCCGATTGCCGGTGCGATCGTGATTGCGTGATGGATGTGATTTACTCAAAATGAGCAATTGCTTTTACCTTGGATCGGAGGTTGCGGGTGAGGGCAAGGCAACGCGGACGCGCCTTGCAGGGAAGAGCTCTATAAAATGAAGTGGATGAAGATTGATAGCTAAATTGATTGTTTCGTGAAATTACATTGTTACGTGCTGACCTCTTTTGTCGAAGACGAAACCGACAGTTCAACATAATGGAGGCGATCAATTTGAAGGGTGATCGTAGAGAAGACTGATACGGTATTGGGATAGCTAAAAGCTCTTAATTGGACTTATTCGAAAGCTGGAACTTGAATTTAGCCAAAGACTGAACTATATTGGTATAAATGGTTTCCAAAGTGAAGTGAAATCTTTACTTCTGTTGGTTTTCTCTCCCAAGCTGTTGTAAGATCTTGAACTATCTACGGAAGCCCACACTTAATATTTGAAGAAAAATTTAAATTTGATAAAATAAGACTAGTATCCTGCTCGCGCTAAATTTTATCTCCCATACAAAAATGTCTACAAAGATTAAATTTAGCGAGGCAGTTCCTGTTTCGCACGCCAAATTCTTAAACATGTGAACATAGATGTCCCGATGGCAAGTCTCCACACATTTAGCTCGCGAAATAAATGTCCGGTACATAAAATCGAAGATAAATTTTGATGTAAAAAATGGAGGAAGAAGTTTGTATTGCAATTATTAATTACTAACCATGATTTTTTTTTTGGGAAAACCGCAGAGAAACATTTGATCGAGAAAGAAAAGAAAACACAAAGCCAAAAGAAAACCTCTTATAATGTTAATTAAAATTAGTTTTTTTAATCTTCAAATAATCTTACGTCTTTTGCAAATCGGCAGTTGCCTTTTTTTGCAAATAGGAATTTATGGGACACGAAGAAAAGTGTCTTCTACTGCTTTCTACTACATAAATTATTTGAGCTGCTGTAGCACTGATATGATAATATTATCTATCTTCTTTAATTTTTATACCCTCCATAGGAAGGTATATTCACTTTGCCAATACATTTGTAACGCCAAGAAGGAGTCACCGGAGACCTCATAAAGTATATATATTCTGAATCAGGATCACATTCTGAATCGATTTAGCCATGTCCGTCTGTCTGTCTGTCTGTTGAAAGAACGATAGCGCCCAAAGTAATTGACATAATCGAATGAAATTGGGTGAAAGGACTTCTTTTTATCGGCGTCAGGTTGGTATTGAAAATAGGCTATGTCGGTCAAGTAGTTCTGGTACCTCCCATACAAAACCAATATTGGACCCTTGTGTCTCTCTGTCTGTTGAAAGCACGATGACGTCCAAAGGAATCAACCTAGGTGAATGAAGTTTTGTGTAAGAACTTCTTTTATCGTCGTTAGGTTGGTATTAAAAATGGGCTATGTCGGTCAAGTATGTAGTTCTGGTATTTTGCATGACTTATATGCAGTGGTATCAAAGCATCGGCCAGGCCGATGATAACACTTTTACTTGTTCTTATATCCATTGTTTTGGAACGATTCAAATACTGCGATCTCTTTACAGTTTGAAATTCGAAAATTGTACAAATTACGTTTACAGATTTAAATCATGAACGAAGGATTTTTTTGTCTTAAACGGTGCTAAAATTTAGCGCGAGTAAGAAACTAGGCTTAGCTCTGAAAGTACACAGCAAATAAAATTGTAAAAATGTCAAAAAGTCACTCCTGAAATGTGCGTCAAAAATGTAACAGTTTCCAAAAAAATCGAAAACGACTGAAAACTTGACGAAATTAATAACAGACATGTATGGCACGATTTCTGGGAATACATGGGTAAGAGGATTGCTTAGTTCATAACAAAGAGTTGTCATAGTTGTTGCCAGCTGTTATATAGAAATAACTCGTTTGTCACATGTTTAATAAGTCAAGTCAAGCAAGAACTGTAGAAAAACGCGCTATCATAGCCTTTAGCTCTTGTTGTACGGGAACAACTTGGTAACGCAGCTTTCAACGGGGTAATATGAGCAAGCGTTGTAGGCTTAGAGGTTAGCTTTAATTTCGTTGTACGGCGTTGGGTTGGTGCCCGACTCAAATTGAATTTGTCAACATAGCCATATTTAAAAGCCATAGTAACTCTCTGCCTGGAAGCTTTGCCGGTTAAATGTTTATTTTTTTTACGTAAAAATAAACATTTATTTAGACAGATAGTCATTTTGGCTTAATGTGTTGTTGGGATCAACAATAAGCGCACAAAAATATTAAATTTTTTTTAAAGCTTTTGTAATAATGAATTGGAAACTATTTCTGAGGTAAAACGATAGACTACATTTTCTTAAACCTACCATTCTTTTAAAGATATCTCTCGTTTCGTTTTCGGTTTTTTTACACAAACAATTTGTGTCCATGGATTTTCTTTAAAATGTAAAAAAGCGGCACAACTTTGGGTAACCCGTAGGTATTTTTCAAATTAATTTCCTCGGTGCTCATTTTCAAAAATACAGCTTTAAAATTTGAATACAATTTTACTCATGAACCTCAAACGACTACAACCCTAACTGCAAATTAAAATGCGACTTTCCATAAATTTAAATGCAAGACCGACAATTGGAATTATTTTTTACAAGCAAATAAAATTTAGGTTTTCGTTTGGCGAGAGAAAACTTGCAAAGTGCATAAATAGTTGCCAGCATATTTTCATAAATCAGTAAAAATTCAAGTGTAGAGTAAAAACGAAAATTTTTAATTTATTTCATTTTTATTTCAATATAGTTACTTATTTATATTTTTTTGCGTTAAAAGTGTTTGCATCTTGAGCCATGCATGTAAGGAATTCGTTTTCTATTATATTTTGTGCCATCAATTTGGGAGCCGCTTCTATTTCATCGGTCAATCTGCTCATCATCATCGACGGGGATATTCGAAATGGGGAATCGCTCCAGAAATTCGCTGACTGTTTCAGAGTTCAGCCTCCTCCTTTTGGCCCGCTGCGTGCTGGTATTGACCATGTCATCAAAAACGTTCATCCACTGTGTCGCTAAGCTTGGCAGTTGGAGAACAAATGATGAAATACTTCCGCCTTGACTTGAAGATCCATTGTGATTTTCGTTTATTCTTGAAAAAGACATTTTGGTGTTGTTACTTTGTCGCTTAGTCAACTGAACTGATTGCCTACAACAAACGGGTCCTGCTCTTATACTAGCAAAAAGGACAGCTTACAGGTAGATTTGTCTAACTAGGATAATTACTTATTTCCAGGAATGTGATTAAGGAGACTAACCCTACACCGAAAGAAGCAGGTAGCGAGTGCAACTTGACAAAGAACACCTGTGATAGAGAGGGACGCCAGCATACTTGCCCGAATTTTGTCTTTTTTTCTCAACATAGATTGCGTTGAAAAAGAGTCTTTAACCGACGAATTGCTAAACCCTTTTTCGAGGTATGTAGTATTTACCCAAGTTTTATATACTGTTTTGAAAATTGTAGCGTGATACCTACTTAGTGGTTGTAAAACTTTGCTAAAACTAACTTTCAAATTTAATCTGATTTGCTTAACAGAGTAGCTACCATTCAAATAAATAATAAAGAGTCCAAATGTTTGTAGCTAAAATTGACTCGCTTGATGCCAGCTTTAGTTGGTAAATTTTTGGCGGGTTTTCAATCGATGTTCCACTGGCCATTTGCAAATTAATTTTATTTCTTCCTATTTCCTGCATTTAAAAAAAAGTAGTCCACCTATCTAGTATGCGTCCATTCGAAAAACTGACTTTCATGTGAAATTCTGTAATCAAGTGAATTGTAGAAAATGAAAAGTTGGGAAAACAGGTTTAGGTACACTTCCTCATTATTTGGTTACCAAAATTAACCAAAACCCTAGCTTACCGACACGAGCCATTAAAAAAGACAACAGCGTGACTCGTTATCGGCAACGCTCTTCACGACTCCACCTCTGTGATTCGTTACGAATGGATCATTGGTGCCAACGCCATGCCCCCAAGGAAATTAATTAATTATTTAGTTATTACCCTCGCCCAGTTGAGCAGGCAAACACGGATTGATTTAACAACCGCCGTACCGCCTAACTTCAACATAATTAAATTTTCAACATGTCCTTACAAATCTCCACTTTGCAGCACGAACTTTATTAATAACGCGTTCCGATGTTTATGGCCATATAATTCGTTAGCCATAAATTCGCAAGGGAAAATCCGCAAAAAGCTGACAGGACTTCCCCCAAAGGTTCGCACAATCAAACGTCGTAAATTCATCTTAATGGCCAAACGATTTTACAATTTTCAAGTTTCACAGCCCAGAACCCACTGTGTTGTTTGTCTTCTACGAGTGCGCACACCTACGAGCATCCGCTCCACATCCTCGCGATCGTTGGAGCCCATATCGTTGGACATGGTAGATACGTGCGCGAATAAGCTCCACTCTTTGAAGCAGGTCCTATAAATTCTCATTTCGTGATGCCATAATTTCTGCTCTATTAGGTGCATCGAGGCAAATTACGGCCTCAATGCGCTGAGGCTGCGGTATAATAGTACGAGTAGAACGCCGGGTCAGGACCGGTCAGTGCGTCAGTCGATTGGCTGTTCTTTTATAGATCAACGTTCTTGCTGGATCGCGCAGCATGTAATCATTTCAAGAAGTCACTAACCAGTAAGACTCGTGTTTACAAGATCAGAAGGTTAAAATTGTGCTGCCGGAGCTATGGACGGTTACGAAACGTTTATGAGTTATTGCATTGCACAAGGAAGTTGCGGCATGCGCTAGTTTGACATGTAATTGTTGCTTTATTATAGTTATATTTAGGTGGACTGCAGCCATCTTCAACTATCGATATTACATCGATCTAGTTATGATTGGCTGTAATGGGAGGTATATAATCTGTAGGCTCTTAAGTAAAGGTAGCTCAAAAGTCCTCAAGGCACCATCTTTCTATATAAAACAAATTGACTTTGTTTGTTCATTGGGCTCTTATAAACGATGTCTGAGCTGAGCACATTCGTCCTTGTTCCACAAAAGTTATGGGTCCCAAAAGCGAGGGAACATTTTCAACAAAAAAAATCTCGTCGCGGCCTAGAAGTTTAGAGGGGGCTGGTTGTAGTTTGCATGGTATTGGCGGTTAGCAGTCATATAGCTTACGAGCTGAATACGAAAAAATCTTCAAGTCTTTCGCCAAAACTTCTTGATGTAGAAGCCATTAAGCTTCGGTATCGACTTTTCAACCCGACACCAGCTTGACACGTCTGCTCATTTTTAAACCATTGACATTGAAACGGGTGGCTTAACGCCGGAGTTGAGTAGCAGGTTTGACGTTTTACCAGTTGAGGACCTACACATCGCGAACCCAACAACGAAAATCACCTCTCACCAAACATTTTTGTCAAAAATATTTACACTAGTTGTTCAAAGGGTTGTAAATTTAATTTAATTAAGGTGGGTTTCGATTTTCAGTTTTTAAAGGCCTTGAGCTACCAAAAAGTTGTAATTTTAGAAATTTTACGAAGCGCGTATTACTCCTACACGGAACCTTTAAAAAGTTTTAACTAAAGTGACAAATTATTCCTAATTCACACATCAGGTTTGTTAGAACCTGGCTCAGGCTCTGCCATTCACCCTTAAAAAAAAAAACTAAGTTGTAGGTAATATAACAATATTTGTTGGTTAGTTTTGATAGTTGTAGTAGTTGTGAAGCGCTTGGGCTTGAAAAAAAATGTTTAAGTGAAGAAGTTAAAAGCAAATTTAAATTTTAGAAAGTTTTTATTTTTTGGTTGAACAATGTTTCTGTTGGAAAATAATAATGAGTTCGTATCCACTCCTACTTTTTTAATTTAGTACTGGTAATTGAGTTGAGCTTGAGAGCTTCTCCGTGGCTTATATTTCATCGGTCAATTTGGTTATCCTTGTCATCAGTTGGTGCGTTCGAAACGGGGAATCGCTTGAGAAATTCGGCGACTGATTCCGAGTTCCGTCTCATCCTTTTGGTGCGTTGTTCTCTGTCTCTGATCATGTCGTTTAAAAAGTTAATCCACTGTTTCGATAAGCTTGGCACCCTACGTGCAAATAATGAGCTGTCTTCGTCCTTCCACACAGTCTCGTTTTGATTTTCGTCGATTTTTTTCAGATGCATTTTGCAGATGTTCACTTGTCGGTTACTGAATTGAATTGATTGTTTAAAGAAAACGTTTCCTGCTCTTATAGTAGAAAAAAGGACAGTCGGCAGGTAGATTTTGCAAACTTCGTTAATTGCTTAGTTCTGGGAATGCTTAAGGGATTAAATGCAACTATAAAATTTACTATTTCAGAGGATATGGTTGGATTACATTTTTATTTCTGCTGTAAAATCCGCATATGCCTTTTACAGGTAGGAAAATTGCATCATATTGAATATTTTATGGCTTTTAACATTCTCCACCAAGCAAAGGGTTAAATTTTCTAGAAACCAAAGAGGTAGGTATATGTTTTCCACTTGACAAAGTTAAAAATTTTGTAGCTGTGAAAAAAATTTAGGAATGATTTTTATGCGATTTTTTTTGTTGACACATTTTTGCAAATGTTCTAAAAACACAATAAGAGTTTTTCTTCCTTAAAATTCATAGCCAACTCATTTTTAAGAGCTTAACTTTACAAGCAACTTCTGACTTAAAACGTAAATTGTTTATTATAATCTAAAAATCAGGTAAATTTGATTTGAATGTGAACTCACAAAGGTAAAATTTTTCTAATAAAATTAACCATTGTGACCTACAAAATGTTGAAAAAGACTTTTAGCAAAACCCACTACTAGGTGCCAACTTATTTCTGTGATGCAACACGCATTGAAGAAAGGTTAGTAGTCCAACCCGCCGAAAAGTGATAGGTACCTACAGGTATAATATTTAAATAACAAAAATTTAATTTTTCTGACTTTTGCAAATAATTTTTTTTTAGCAAAACGACAGATAATGTGAAACGCCAGCTTCATCTTATATAATTTAGAACTAGGCTTTAAAAGTCTCAAATTAAAATACAAGCTGATGAACGAATGAATAAGTGAGTTTAATGTCGACTATAATTAACGAAACACTAGTTGCTCCTTTATCACGTTATAATAAAATAATGTGAGCCTACTTTTCTGCCTATAATTTTGGGGCAATATTTTTTAGTGAAACAGTTTTCAGTTTTTTTTTTGTTAAATGCTTCTGTTTCTATTCATTCTTTGATTGTGTGAGCAAAGTCTTTGCCGACAAATATTTCATACTTAAGGAGATCTCCTTAGGGGAAATTTATGAAAGGGAAAACTTTAAATAGGTTGCTTCTAATTTCTATAAGATTTACCCAGGTTTTAAAAACTCTGATAGGGCTTGAATTATTTAAAATTTAATAGAGGTTTCTGTACAGGGAACTCATAAGTCGACTCTTTTTTTCGTTTTGGTATCATTCGAAGGCAAGTTTTCCGGTCCTCATTATCTGCATAATTTTAGAAAAGACCTTTTTTAATCTGTAAAGTAGTGGTTAGTGTGCTGCACTACTGATGGATAGGTGGAAGGTTCGATCCCCGGGGAAAAAAACACATCTTGAGGTTTCTTTCCACTGCGCCACCACTCGCGAACGCCTAACAGACATTAGGAGAGTACAAGTGTCATGAAAGAGTTTCACAATAAACCGTTCGGACTCGGCATAAAATTGTAGGTCCTTCAATTCGTCTCAAAACTTTTTATCTAATGGTTGCCTAGAGTACAGAGGAAGCTGTTGCGCCAATTATTTTTAATTGATATTTTAAAGAAGTTACAAACCTTTCAAATTTAAATAAAATGCCAAAATTCGTCAAGCAATGTTGTCTTTTATTTTGTGAATTGTAGTTTTCGTTTTGAGCTTAAGGAGACTTTCACTAAAAGCTTTTTCGCTTCTAGCAAATCAAAATAAATAAAACCTTGGAAATACAAAATTGACGCGTTCCGTATTCGCAAATGTACTGACATAAAAAAATGTTTGATGCAACAGATTCGCATGGGCCTGGCTCCTTACAACATTCGAAGTAAGATGCTTTTTGTGTACAATTTGTCAGACCTTATATGGAACTTGTGTTTTAATGAGGATAAAACCTCATGGTCAGTGATTCTAACCCAGTTAGCCCTCAATGGCACTCACTCAATTGACTCATTTTTAGAAAACCCTTGGAAACATTCTTAGATCGAAGCTTTTAGTCGAGTCAACTATCCAAAAAATTAAAAATTAAGAAGAAGCTTAATAAATACAATTTAAAATTTTGTGAAAATATTTGTTTTATTTATTGTTTTCAAGGTATGTCTGATATTAAATATTCTTAAGGAACTCAGACTCAATTATATTTTAAATCCTATTTTCTACTGGTAAGATGCTAAGCTTGACAGCTCATCATGGCTAATCATCGGTCAATTTGAGTCTCGTTAATGGGAGTGCTGGTAACGGGGAATCGATCAAGAAATTCGCTGATGGTTTCGGAGCTTCTTTTCATCCTCTTAGCTCGCTGTTCGCTGTCGTTGACCATGTCGTCTAAGAAGTCTGTCCATTGTGTTGATAAGCTTGGCACCTGAAGAAGTTTGGTGGCCGTTTCAGATTCGTTTCTCTTCCTCTTATCTCGCTGATCTTTGGTGTTAACCATGTCATCCAAAAATTGCGTTCCCTGCGTAGATAGACTTGGGACCTGACGAGCGGTACTCGCAATGGGGAATCGTTCCAAAAAGTTCGTGATCGATTCAGAGTCCCTTCTCATTCTCTCAGCCCGTTGTTCACTGGTGTTAACCAAGTCTTTTAAAAAGTCCGTCCACTGTGTTGCTAAGCTCGGCACTTGAAGAGGGATAGTCGTAACGGGGAATCGCTCGAGAAATTCAGTGAGTGTCTCAGAGTTCCTCTTCAGCCTTTTGTCGCGCTGTTCCCTGGTGTTGATCATGTCATTTGAAAACTTCACCCACTGTGTCGATAAGCTTGGCACTTGAAGACATTTGGTGGCCGTGTCAAAGTTCATTCTCATTTTCTTAGCTCCCTCTTCATTGGTGTTGTCGATGGCACCTAAAAATTCCGTGCTCTGCGTGGATAGGCTTGCCAGCTGAGGAGGTGTAGTCATAACTGGGAATCGCTCGAGAAATTCGGTAATCGTTTCAGAGTCCCTTCTGATTCTCTTGGCTCGCTGGTCTTTGGTATTGATCATGTCTTCTGAGAATTCCTTCCACTGTGTCGATAAGCTTGGCACCCGAAGAATAATTGATGAAAAACTCTCGTCCTTATACATGGCTGCGGTTTTTATTGTCCTCGATTTTCGTTGAAGGATATCTGAAGATGTTACTTTGTCGCTTTCGGAATTTAACTGATTTCCTAAAGCAAGTGCTTGTCCTCTTATATTAGCAAAAAGGACAACTGAAGGGTAGATTTACGACAGATCAATAAAAAAGGGTTCCTGTATTAATTACCTACTAATGCATTTAAATGCGAATTGGGTTAAGCATTAATAACACTCCGCAGGTACATCCAGGTAGAAAGTGCAATTTTAAAAGAACATCCTTTTAGAGAGGGATGTGCATATTTTATAGCAGTAAAATCTAAATTCGGCTTTTCATGGGTGTTGCATCATATAAAAATCTTATTAACCTAGCAACTAAAAATATTTAACCTGATATTAATGGGTTTCGATAAAGATGGCGTGCGTTTTTTCCCATAACAGCTTGATGTATACATTTCGCGATACTTATAATCATTTTTACTAATCTAAGCTAAATATTTTAAACTCACAATGGCGAAATTTTCCACACAAAATTGCATATTGTGACCTAAAAATTATAATAGTTAAAAATGATCTTATCATTGCCCTTACCAATAATCAATTTTAAATATATATCCTGTAGTTCACAATAGATAATTTTATATGAAAAATTTCGTTATTGTGAATTCGCACAGTATGATGTAGATTGAAGTAACTGCGCCGCACTTATAACAAATTATAGACTCGACTTTAAATTTACAGAAGCTCACAATTGCAAAATTTCAACGCAACATTACAGCCATTGTGAACTACTTAAATTTAGAGCCCAAGCTTAAAGTGTTTATTGGTGAGACCCTAAATATTATTTTTAGTACCCCAGAATGTATTTTACTTTCGTTTTTGTTGAACACTTTCGGAATAATTAATGATAAGCGTGAACAAGGCGGCACTGTACAAGGATTAGAAAAATGTACATAGGAGATAGGACTCTTTTGCAGTTCTTAATTTTTTTAATTTTGTTTTGAATTGAATACATTTAAGGAGAGTATAAGACCAGAACGGGCCCATCCGAGGCCTCAGTGAAGAGCGGAAAGCCCATCCTCACCAACCATAGTAGAGTACATGCAGTCCATTCTTTTGATCGTCATGATGACCTATTTTAAGGTTGCTAGCTCTGTAGATCACTTGTCACCAGACCAAATTACCCCATGCTAATATCGGTACTATTTTCACTTTCCTTGAGAGGGTTCATTTTAGAAGGCGGACCCCAGGATTTGCTAAATATTCTGTTGCCAGGCATAGAAACCAACACTTGGCCTTTTTGTTTGCTTTTGATTCTTCTAAGACTCCAATCCCCCTGATGCTTAAAAGTCCGATGCTAAGGCCCGTTGATTTCTTCAAACATTTTGCTAAAGTTAAAACCTTTTACTGTCCAGAATACTTTTATCGATATGTCAATAAGATTTCCGTGTTGTGAATTTCAAAACCATTGTGCGGCAAAAAGACTTCTCAAATAATCTCGGAGAAAAAGTTTTGATTTTCCCAGGCTTTATTCAAACGTCCATGGTGCATGACTCTATAGAGTTTGAATTCGGCATGAGTCTGTTTACCGTAACTCATCAATCAATTAAGTATTTTTTTTTTTTTATAATTTTTTGCATTTTTTTTAAAACGAGCTGAGAGCTAGCTTTTTAGCAGTAACGTCAGAAGAGCCGGTCCTTGCGTTAGTTCTCAAATTAAGTCTTTGCACCAACTCATAACTGATTGTCACTCAAAACAAACGCAGTCTGTTCGCTGTAAAACATTTTAAACAGACTGAAGCC
Source organism: Cheilosia impressa (assembly GCA_948293265.1). Classification (NCBI taxonomy): domain Eukaryota; kingdom Metazoa; phylum Arthropoda; class Insecta; order Diptera; family Syrphidae; genus Cheilosia; species Cheilosia impressa. Next base: position 15,452,853 of record OX411883.1, read on the forward strand.
CTTCGAAACACGCCACCTTCTCAATATAAGAGGCCGGCGTAAGCAGCTAATTTAACCCAGTTCCCTAATACCCCCAACAACCGTATAAATTATTTGAAAACGGCCCCCAACTGATTGCGACGACGATCTGTGTAACTAATACTAAATGTCAAAGCTCAATTCATTTCATCTCAAAATCTGTGCGCAGTTCAGCAGAATACAACCGAAATCAGCTACTCGACTTTGTAAGGCTGTTAAGTGCCCAGCCCACTACAAGACAAGACACAAATGCCTCCATTGACATTTCGGGGGGAAACTATTTTTATCCGCTTGTAGAGCGAAATAGATTTGGAACGGCCCAAGCCAGCCCGGCTCTTCGGCACACAACGCCACCACCACCACCACCCATTGAGATGGCGATGCCTTTTCATAAGTGCACCTAATGAACCATGACGAATATTACCAACAATTCAGCTGCGCCGTAGCGCGTTCACCAGATTAGCTGCACATGTACCGTGTACATGTTGCGGCAGTTAAGCCCCACATTGTGGCGTATACAGTCTTGGCACACACTGGTCTTTTCATCCGTTACACCGCATTCGGCTCGATACTTTTCGACCGGCATCACCTTCACCACCGGTTTTGTGTAAATTTTTCTGCATTTGACTGGGACTACTCCTCTGGACAGAAATCCAGTTTGGGGAGGGGGGGACGGTCATGGCGATGGCGAACTCTCCTCTGTCCCATTTGAGTGTTGAACATTTTACCCGAAGTGCAAAAGATACGAATGCATCTTGGATTGGAACAATATATCTGGAAAGGCGCTCTTGGGCATCCTGTCGATGTTGTGGGGTACATTCGTGTGCAACCGGAAGATTTTGTATACAGATGCCCATGGGCACAGAAACAGTTTGCGCAGTATGCGCCGCAAGACAATTGCTTTCCGCTCGATTGTGTAACAGTAAGAGAAAGAATGGCGGCGGATAGGGCAAGGCGCTGAAAGATTAAGCGCTCCTTTCGGTGGCTACACGCGAGAAGGTCGGCCTTTAAGCAACTAACTGTATTTTGCATTTATGCGCAGCCAACGTTGAACAAGTCAAATTCAATTGAGGTGAATATGCAAATGGATTGGGGTCAAGTCTGGCAAACTATTTATTTTGAAAGTCGATTCGAACACATGCTGGCGCTGCGTGTGGTCCTGTTTAGTTTCCGTGCGCCAGCCGAAGGTAAACATTGCATTTGCCATTTTGTCACTCGATTTGATGTGGTTAAACTACTATAGATTGTTACGATTTACGAGTACGATGAATCGTTGGGTTGAAACTAGTCGGCGGAAAATGACCGCAGTCGGAACTGTGACTGATCAATCTTGTGCAAAGTTGTGAATACGTCCACGGGGATAGATTGGGTTCCAACCTGTGGTAGTAGGAGGGAGTGCCAGAAATATGACGACAAGAGGAGTTGAAGCCGCTGACATCAGTCCAGATCAGCCGGTGACCCTAAAAAAATACCCAAGACATGGTTCCGGCCATATCGGGAACAAATGCAACAGTGGCCTTCAAACAAGCCCCGCCACATATAAATGTTTTTGAAAATGTTCCTGCTTTTTATTGTTTTATTACAGAAGGCCCTTCCAGATATATGGAAGGAGCTTCCGATAAAAAGCGTAGATCTATATCTGTAAACAGAAAGGTCACGCTACCCCACTTTAACCTCACAGCTTGAAGGAGCAGGATTGTGAGTTTTGCATATAGTGAAATTGGTATCCTGTCATAGTTCTGGATTCTGGGCAGGAAACAAGACTCAAGCCTCAATGTAAAGAAGGGAAATAGAATAGGCTGACAATGCCCTTTCAAATTGTAAAAGAAAAATAGGCAAGGCTTCGGCCTTGAAACCCTTTTCCGCAAATTAATTAACAGGTCAGTCACTTAACCACCATCGCGATCGCAAAGATCGCTACCCAGCCCTATTATTTGCTTTAGTCAAAAGCGATAAGAATGACTTCCGAACATACATTATACATATCGCTAGAACTGTTTTTAAGAACTCCAACCCGTCAACAATGTTGGGATTGTACTGTAAATCAAGACCGCAAACCCCATATCGAAATTTTAAAGCCACATTGCACTTTCTCCATGGAAATTATAAATTTTGGTCTTTTAAAATTTAGGTGGCATGTTTGAAACAGCCCTCCATGTCAATTTAGAACTAAAATTTTTGAAAATGCTTTCGCAAACATTTTTTATTTGAATCTTGTTATCACATTTTAAATCTACTTTTATACTGGTTAGCTTTTAGGTGCTGCACTGTCCTCTAGTTCATCGGTTGCTTTGGTCGGCTTTAAGAGGTGTAGTCGAAACGGGGAATCGCTCAAGAAATTCGTTGACTGTTTCGGAGTTCCTCCTTATCCTTTTAGCCCGTTGTTCCTTTTCGTTGACCGTGTCGTTTAAAAAGTCCTTCCACTGGGTCGATAAGCTTGGTAGCTTGAGTACGACCGATGAAATATCCACACCTGCATCAAAAGCTTCGTTTTGATTTTCGTCGATTTTTGCAAAAGGCATTTTAGTGATGTTGCTTTGATGCTCAGTGCACTGAACTGATTTCTTAAAGCATGCGCTTCGTGCTCTTATAACAAAGCAAAAGGTTCAATGCGGACAGGTACAATTTTTATTCAGAGCATGGTCATTTTAATCACTTCCGCGGAATGAAATTACAAGGATTACACCAAACTCATGCATAATAAAACTAAAAAATTGGAAATAACCCCGGCTATGTACGGGGTGATGGAAATTTTGTTATTGTATTGAATTTTCCATTCCAAAAATGGACAAATAGATACTGGTCAAGAGATCCATGCTATTTAAGAAGTTTTCGATAAAGTCCAACTGCTTAAATGGTGCAAAATAAAGTCGCGGTTATTCGCTCGCATTCGTTTGGATTATGAGAATCTTCACTTGGATATTCCTACTTTTCCAGAGACCTTTAAAAAACAAGATATTTAATGTTTTGCTAAGTCTCGATGCTTTTTAATTAGATACATAACAGCTCAGTCCAAAAAAAAAACTTGGGATGGCAATAAAAATAATTAAAATCATAATGTCCCCAAGTAGGTAGCGCCTTCTGACATAGGAAACCCTTATCAACTTGTTCAGCTTTCTACCTCTCAATATTAAATGAGAATGGTTCCACGGAAATTAGTAATTAACTGACAAATCTACCTGATGCCAACTGTCCCTTTTGCTAGTATAAGACGACGACCTCTTCTCATGTTGACATCAGTTCACTTCAGACTTTCAGTAAGCGACAAAGCAAAATTATTAATATGGCATATATGGGAGTAGATGAAAATCAAAACGTTACTATGCACAGCGACATTAATATCACATCAGTTGTTCGCCAGTTGCCAAGCTTATCGACTCAGTGGATCGGCTTTTTGGGTAATGTGGTCGACACAACGACTCAACGTGCCAAGAGGAGGAGGAGGAGGGACTCTGAAACGGACACAGAATTTCCTGAGCGGTTCCCCATAATGACTGCGCCAAATGATGACATGCAAATCGACCGATGAACTGAAAGCCCATCACGGAGGAGCTTTTCGAGCTGACAGTCTAACCTAACCAGTATTAAACGAGAATTCTTAATGTCAATTTTGAAATAAAATTAAATAATAAAATAAATAATGACGCCTAGCTTTGTGAAACTAGCAATAGGATCTTTTATGCTTTACCGCGTGCGGTTTCTGATGGGAGTAAATTAAGTCTACAATTAAAAAATTGTCAATTTCAGTTGGCTAAGTATCAAACAAATCTTAAATGCAGGCTGAAGAAGCTGAAAAATCAATTCTCAATCTGAGCCTACAGAAATGGATTCCGAAACAAATTTGCTCTTTGACAAGTTGAACAAATTAAGTTCTAAAAAATTAAGAAGTCTCTAGGCTGAAACCGCCAAAATGAACTGCTTTCCACGGTTGTTGAGTACAGTGCGGAGTAAGAGTTTTAATTCTGCTGTTTTAGAGAAAATGAGCGATCCCCGCCTTTTAACCCCCAAGGATGGATGGATAAAACCCGATGGAGCGCGGAGAAGGGAAGGTGACAAGAGACTACAACCCCCACACTCGTTTTTGAAAGAAGATTCACTGCTAGAATTGGCAACAGAAGCGAATGGGAGAACAAAGTAGCTACAGATAAAGAGCCTTCTATACCGACGGATCTAAGATGGATACAGGCGCGGGTATCACTAGACCTCCGAGAGTCATTCCGAAACAGCGATGATTGCAGGGACTTTTAAGCAGAAATAGCCGCTATAACCCAGTGGCGAAGAACATAAGGAGACGACACGTCACCATTTACTCTGACAGCCAAGCGGCCATAAAAGCCCTGGAGTCGGTCATGGTAAAGTCAAATCCAGTCAGCCATTGCAAGAAATATCTGGACGAAATATCACAAGCCAACGTGGTGAGTACTAGGGCACATGAATATTCCGGCAAGAAACGGGTTTAAAAAAGACGCATCTTTCCCTAAAATCAGTAAGAACTGCGAAAAGTACGCCTGCAAGGTAGATTGTCAGGAAGTACTGGAGTAGAACAAACCTACGCTGCACACAAAAGAACTACGTTCAGAGAGAGCAACAAAATATCTAAATTTATGATCGGACTGAGCCGCAAGGATATTCGCATACTCACGATCACTAGGCTCATTACTGTCCACTGTGCAATAGGCGTACATGCGGGACGGCTGGGTATACTGCATAATGATTTTTGCAGAAGCTGTGGGGATGTTGAAGAAATAGAATCTGTCGCCAGACTCTGCAAATACCCAGCCCTTTATAACACCAGGCGGAGGATTTTCAACAGTTACTTCAAAGAACGCATGAGATTCATACTCAAATCTGGAGGTTCTAGCAGATAAACAGACTGATATCATCAGTTACGAACTAGAGAATCTGTCAAAATTCAGCTAGCAGAATGATAATGCTAACGTGCCCTCATTTTCTGAACGAGCAAGCGAGTAATCTAGTACTGAAACATGTGTTCAATTTAAGAAAGAACATTTAAGAATTGAATAATTAAAAAATTATGAACTTTCCTTTAATTTCAATAATTTAAAATATATATATGCAAATACATTGCCTTCGAAATTGTGCAGAAAAATAGAAAATTTTGGTTCTAAGCAACTCAAAGACGGCTTAATTTGTAAAAGGCAAAAAAAAAAAAATACAGATATAATTCAAAACATGAACAAGTAAGGCTGAACCCACCGAATCAAAGAAAACGTTTTTGATTCGGAAGGTAAAAACACGTTTCCTTTTTTTATTTTAACACGCACGAGGTGAAACAGAATGTGTTGCTCCATGAGAAATCAAGCAATAATCGACAACGACGCTTGTTCGAAACTGGGTTCGAATCGCGTCGTACGTGAACGAGCTATTATGTTCACGGAATTAAGTGCTCGTTCACGGACGACGCGATTCGACCCCTGTTTTGTTGCATTCGGTGTGTGTTGCCACTACCGAAACATTCAGAACAAAGACGTGTGCTTTGTTTCGCTTGCTTTGGTGTGTTCAGTCTCGTAAGAAACAATGTTTTCCTGCTTCATAAACCAAATACGTTTTGTTTGAACCCGTGTGTTTTCAGCCTAAGGTTGTTCGGTAAATCAGTAAACAAGATGAAGGACACAAGATTGTTCACCATTTGAATGCGACAAATGATTAGTGCCTGACGCGGGAAAATGCGAAAATGGATTGCGGTTTGGTTGCAAGAGACAAGCAATTAAAAAGCTAGAGGCTGCGTGAAAATTGACAAAGAGAAAATGCTGTACCGAGTCAGATTCGGAAAATAATTTACACAAGGAATGACAATTTCAAGCAGGCCCGCTGCTGTCTATTTCATTCCGAAAGTCAATTTCATTCGAAATTGCTTTCCGTTTCGATAAAAGTGCACAATACTTTTGAAATGCAAAAACTTAATATCGAATAACAATAATTCCACATCCGGAATTCTAAGCCCTACAGCAATATATTGTATTCCGATTTCGAAATAGAGAGTACAAAAAGTTCGTTTTGGAAAAATTGTACTTTCGGAACGAGTAGTGGCGATGCTCACACGCAAAATTCACTTACTAAAATATGGACCTTGCGATGAAGCAGCCCGTAGCAATTTTGAGGAACAATGACAGTTCGTAGCAAAAAATTGTATTTCGCTATAAAAAGCGCCACCCTTTTTAGCAATTCCTTAAACACCTGAGCACTAAATCAGTGACAGTTTAAAATGGATCGTTGATCTCATTCTGATATTTTGCTAGAAGAAAGGATATGGCTGTCAGGTAGCTTGTCATTGAGCCATCACAATCCATTTCTGTTCACATAAACCTTATACCTACTCGTATCTTACCCTACTAAGCGTTTCATTTCAGCGGACAGCTGAAGTCGTAACAAATCTGAATCTAGTTGCATGGTGAAATTGCCAATTCGAGCGATTGTTCTGTTCCAGTCATGAAGGGGAAAGTTTTGCGCAACCGAGTCGTGCACTTTTCAACTTTTTTGTTCGCGACATATCGCCGCCGTCTCTCTGGAAGTACCTTTAGGTACCCATCTCTGTATCACCTTCATCGATTAAAAAATTCATGAGTAAAGTCTGCGTCTCTTCAGCCGTAATTACTGGGCACACTTCCCTTCATTAGTACCTCAAAGCTGCGCACTTTCAATTACCCACCACCACTGTGAGTTCACTGGCGCCACCGCGATAATCAATCGCGAGGCGAATCTTGGATGAATATTATGCAAAGCTCCTTCTATTGCCAGCGATATATTCCAACCGACTCCTCCCTTTACTCACCAATTACGTTTGTTAAACATTGATGCGGGGCGACTCCATTGGCAAACCCACTATCAATCGACTCCCATCCCAGCTCACAGACGCATCCACAAATCTTGTATCTAGTATCTACTCATATCTAAGCTTCTAATGAATGCCAGGAAGCATGTGATTTGGAAAATTATCAAAGTGCACTTCATTAATTTCTAAGGAGGAGCAAAAAGAATCTTAATCGCACGAGAACCACTGATCGCCGAACACAATCATTAATCATGCTTCGTTAAGTTGATGGGCTGCGGATGTGCATGCGCACACTTCGCATCAGCTTCTTTGATCTACACTGCATGCGTTCGTACAACCGGTTGTAAGCACACACGAATATGCGCCACTGGCTCGCTAGGCGTACAAAAAGTTATTGCTTCATTTAAGGCGAGTGCGCGCAACTCCACAATCCACTTCCGAGGGAACGCTACACCTATCCCGCGGGTAGAAAATAGGTCAGATCGATACGGCAATTGTAATGGCTAATAACTTTTCTAACTGTATCCATCCGGTCGCGGTCGGTGTGCCGACATCAGTAACGAACTTCAAGATTTCGATAAACGGATTCATGCTGCTTCTCTGGATCGCCAGTGTGCAGGTCGTTGTACAAGTGATCTTTGCAGGGCTTCGTGTTACGGACTAATATTTGGCTCGGAACAACATTTATCACTCGGCAGAATGGTAACAAAAAAAATAGTCTGTCGCCCACCTGCTACGTCCATGGCAAGGTGATTTAAAGTCGTGACCGTGTCTGCCTGTGGTGGAATTTTAGCAGCAAGTCGAGTCTTGCTGAATCCGCGCAGTCGTTTATAACCATGGCCTGTGTCGGAGCAATAAATCAAAAGGTCACAAAACTTGATAAATGATGATTTTGGGCTAAATCGATTTTATCGAAAGTCTTTAATGAATTTGTGGTAATTTGTCCCAGCGTTTTATTACCAAATGCTTCGCCTAGTCCATTCCGAGACCTGATCTTGAGTTAGATTAGCCCCTTCTAGGAGATAACAATCGAAATGCTGTAAAGTGAACCGACTTTATCTTTATCACTGGCTCGGGAGATATAAAATGAAACATGAAACTTGTCCAGCATTTGACAAATACCTACGCTGAATGCTTTTTTCGAGCCCCAAGAATGTAGGTAGTGTTTTGAGATGAACGGGTAATATAAGAGCTTCAAATGCCGTAAAAGTTGTGAGGGTTTTCCGGGGTTAAATCGAAAACCTTCTACCGGCGGTTTGGTGAGCGAATGACTTCAAGTTTGCCTCAGTGTTTTGGAACACTGGAATACTGCTTACGGTCTGGTATTATGAAAAGCGGAACCTGCATCTTTGCAACTGTTTCCATGAGCTTAAGATATTGGTCGCCATAAAATACCTTCAAACTTGTTTTTTATGTCACATGACGATTTTCGTCAATCGAGTTTATTGTCCACAAATGTGGCGTACAAAATTAGGCCAGAATATAACTTTGAATGGTCATCAAAGTTTCAGAAACGATATCGTTCCTACTATTATTGTCATACGAAATCTGTTCCTAGGTTAACGACTTGGCCTATGAAAGTGCAAGACAAGGTTCGAAAGAGGTCGCCCCAAACTTACTCTGGGTTTGCCAATATCTTCTGTTAGGAGATCCATTGACGAGAGTTTTTCGTCAATGGAACTCTGGCAGACAAGCAAATCCACCTTCTTTCTATCCCTCAATTGGAAGGACTGTAGATGAATGGCTGGCTCCTCATGGGCTACCTTAATTTCGTCAACGATTTTAAAGTGTTCAGCTTAAGCGATTTTAAGATCTGGAAATGTTTATGTCATCCCAAAAAAAGTCAGTTAAGGCACAGTTAGGGACACCGGAATTAAACTAACTAAGTTTTTTTTTACACGTTTTTTAGAACCATGCATTCAACAAAATATTAAACGCCTTATACGCTATTCACGATCAGTTCAAGTTGGGAAGGTAACGCACTACTGCTCGGGAAAGCTCTCGAAAAAAGAGACTAGATTTGTTCTCTGTGCGCCTTTTTGGACGTTTGGCTAGCATTTGCTTAGATCTGGTTAGACCTCTTCAGCGAACATTAAGACTTTACGAATTTTTACATTAAAGGAAAACCAACATCAAAATGCTTATAGTTTTCAGTTTCAGAATTAAAAAAATAAATAAATTAAAATAACGAAATGTTTTCAAATATTTTATTTAATAAATTTGTTAAATCTGCGTACCATTTCACTTGTGAAAGTGAGTTTAAGACTTTGTATGGATATATTCACTAGGGCTTTTCAAATCGAAACATTGAAAGGGAGGACATAGGCAAAGTGGAAGCCGTTTGACTTCATCGAAGTGTTTAGTAAAAAGATGTTTGAATATACCTACCGTATTTTGAGTTTTGGGGGAGAATGTAATTTTGAAGAAAAAAGGGTACTGCCAGGGCAGTCGAGGGATAAGTCGGGCCCGGGACAGAAAAATACCGGGCCCATGTATGTAAAGCTAATATATTCATAATTGTAATGAATATTTTCATTGAATAATTTGAATTTGTACAAAAAAAAAATAAACATGACAAACAAATTCCATATTTAAGAAAATATGTAAAAAATAATTAGGTAACAAAAGATACTTATGTTACAATATTACTTCGTTTATATTTTTAGCTTTTTCGATTACGTAGTAAGAGAACGATTTTATTCGTAGAAAATTTCGAACTCGAGATGTTAATAAAGTCTAACACTGCAATGAAAGAGCAACTCAAAAAAATGGGTCACAAAATTCTGTTCGTTTGTCTGTCTCACCGTATCTATGCTCCTGACCTGAGGCCTACAGCGTCAACAATTGTCCAGATTGTGTTCTAACTTCTGATTTGGAGTTTGTGGGCCTACAGTTTGGGGCGTTTTTTTTTTTGCAACGTAACCTCAATATTTATGGAACTTCCCATATAAACATTTTCATACCAGCTTGATTTGTTCGAAAACGTCTCTTACTGATATTTGAGCTTAGGTTGGTGAGGTTAATATGACTGCATACTCAGTTTTTCGCTTAAGTATCGAATAACGGTATTTTTTAAACTTGGACATGTCTCGAAAACGGTCCATACGATTGGAACAAAAATTCATTTCTACGGTAATATAGTTTCTAATTTAACGGCAAACTCAGTTTTTGTCTGTAAAATGGATTTTTGAAAAAAGTAGTTTTTTAAAAACTGGGGAAGTTTTTTTTTAATTTACCTGAAAACGGTAGCAACTATTTTTTTAAGTTTTAAAAAAAAAAATTCGAATACCTAAATTTAATTCGAATAAAAAATTTTTCATTTATTTCTCAAAAATGACTACTCAAGTCCCGATCTATCTTCGTACATTTTTGTAAAACTTAAAACTCACCATTTTCCACTTCTTAATTTTTTCCAACCATATTGAACATGCACCTTAAAATAATTCGAACTTGGAGCTTACACAATCAGAAACTCCAACTTCATTTACACCCCCACACACGTCCATCGGCATATTCGGTTTTTAACTGCGAATGCAAATTCAAAAACAAATCTTTAAAAATGTAAAAATATCGGTCTACCACGAACCCTACTTCCAATCATAGACACCTTAAACCAGCGTTACTAATATATTCCAGTAAAAACTAAAAACATTCCCTAGCAGATCAGAAAACAGAAACTCGTACTTCGCTTGTCCTTGAACTCAAAAATCTGGTAAAGTGCAAGAGCTTTTAAAATAGTACAGTACACCCAGAGAAAAATGCTGTGTAAAATTGCCTTAAACGCCTTAGGTAAATATTATTGTATGGAATGTTTCGGACAGGTATCATTGCCAAGAACAAACACAATTTATGTACGGCATAGGTAATGAGAAATAGGCTAAATTGCCTAAGGGCCTAAGGTGTTTTAACCTAGATACAGATAAGTGTATATTTGCCTAAGGACATACGTAACTCTGCTTAGTTCTAAGGTAAAGTTTCGCATACCATACCATCTGATAAAAGCTACCTGATAGAAGCCACCTGCAACTAGCCTATCAAAATTTATTTTCGTGTATTGCTTCGTAATGTACCGTTAGGTTCAGAAACAGTGAACACATTACCTTAGTTACTAAGTAAATGTACCTTAGGCCTATGCTGATATTTTCACCGACCATGCAAAACTGTCTTAGTTCTAAGGTAAATTTATAACATCTAAGGTGATATATCCTCCAATAAATATTTTCGCTTGTTACATGAGAAGTGTTTTACTGGCCTTTGCAATTTGTGGACGTATTTTCTATTAAGTTCGTGAAATATAAAAACATTAAAAACAGTGCAGTGCAGTTCCGTGTGTAAACTTAAAGTATAAACCAAAAGTTAAATACAAATAACAAACAATATATTAGACAAAAAGTTCGTCGAAAAAGAAGTTTAAGGTAAGTGCAGTGAAATATCCCTTTGGTTTTATGTATGTATTTATAAGAATACATTGTTTTCGAATCGAATTAAAGCCAATTTTTTAAAAAAGTTTTTTTAAAAGATTTTAATGGAATTTACAACAAAAATGGACATCGGTTTGTAAACAATGTTTCACAAAGAAAATTTGGTATATCTAGTCAAATGTATGTATGTTTTCTATTTCCAGATAATATCAACATCGCATTTTCAACTCTACTTCATGGCACAATAATAATGTAAAAAATATCATTACTAAAACACTTTCAATATTATGTAAAAAAGCAAATTAGCAGAATAAAAAAATAAAATAAAAATGACTTAACATAAAAAACATATCTTTAATTTTTATAACATTTCTCCTAGCATCAGTATAAGAAATACAAATAAGGTAAGTTTACCTGGCGGTAAATTAAAACAACAGGTACCTATGTATGTGCATGTATGTCTAGGCTTACTAAGTATATAGCCTAGGTAAAAGATGAGGCTTAATTCAGACTAGGTTTAAGGTAAAATTCCTTAGACAAACTGGCATACCGTTACCAAAAACTAGGTTGATTTTACACATGTTTAAAAAAGTCCGGTTACCTTAGGAATATAAGGTAAGTTACCTTAGAAATTACCAAGTTCAAAACGGCCTTAGGACTAAGGTGGTTTATGCCGCGATTTAGGTAAAGTTTACACAGGCTTTTCTCTGGGTGAGGCGCTTATGACTCTCTAAACAGAACTTGCAAAAATTGCCCGTTACTGAGAGCTTCAACTTTTGATATGTAGGTACTGACATTTCAAATGTGAATTTTATTTAACACTACCAATACCAACTCTTCCATTTTATGAATGGTTGGTTCTAAGCCTTTTACCTATCTACCAATTGACTCAACCAAACTTTTGATGAACGAGAAATTTTCGAGCGACCCAGTTGTGCATTTTATTTCTGTTAATTTTAGCCACACGCCGGGACAAAAGCTATCCTGGCGGGACAATCTAAAATATGTCTTAAATCCGGGACTTCCCTGAGCACGCCATGATTATACTCGCAGTATACGACTTGAAACTATACATATCCACCGAAAGGGCCGCACTGCAGATTTGGAACGTCCTTTCATTATCAAAAGGAAAAAAAAGAAACCACATCTTACGTCAATAAAATGTTCAATCATTACGCCATCCCAATCACTAAATTAAAAAAAAAAACCTGTACACAACCCAAATCTGGAGTCCAACCGAAGCCCTGTTTTTCGGCCTAACTTGGGCTTTTTGATCACCTCCGGGCGAGGCCGAAGCCAAATGTTCAATCCGACTCTACTCAAAACGTTACTAATTGCTCAGCATCAGCACAAGTGGACTTAATGTAATTAAAACGTCAGTCCGCATTCCACCGCACCAGCTAGCGCTGACTATCCATCAAGTACTTAGTAGAAATTACACCGAGTGTTGACAAATTAGCACATGGCACCACTTAAGTATACAACACGTCTCACGTGTGTCAACAAATCTTAACTATAACCAATTTGAATGCGCTGTGCTACAAAGTTATCCGCTGCCCACCTTGCCCACGCCAACAACTCCAGCTCAGCATCCAAGCCAACTGCATTTGTCTTTGGGGACTCGAAAATAAACATGACCTCATTTCACGCATGTTAACTCAGAACTCAGTTTTTAATTGATGTTGTCGCACAATCGGGTGGCAATAAATCATTAGCAATGCTCTCTGTTTGGCACAAATGTCGATCAATTAATTAAATACCTGCCGGCGATTGTGCATATAATTACACACGCGGCGTGGTAAGCACTTTCCATGCGCGCGATGACAAAACGGAGCCAAGGTGCCCGGCCCGCCGCGTAATCTCCGAGGATGCAATGCGCCGGTCGGTGGTGAGTTCGACTAAGCCGCGCCGTTTAACTGAGTGCTAATGGACAATCGAATGAAGTTATAATCATAATCCCGGCTGCAATCTGCTACTCCAACTGTCCGACGCCGTGACAACAGCGCGATAGCGCGACATGAACTCTTGAGATACGACACCAGTTTGTGTCGAGAGATAGAGCTTGCAGCAGACTTTGCGTGAATCGGGCAGCATCTATCATCTAATCGTGGGGCCTGATGTAATGCTGTGTATTCTGGCCGCATGTATGGTAACGGTGTATTAGAGGGCATAAATCAAATGTAATTGCAGCTGAAACTGAAATGCATGCACGCTCACAGGAACGGGTAACAAGCGATTCACTTCCTCGTGGCGATGCAGCGCGGCACCGCGGGCCGCAGTATGCGCCTAGAATCCGCACGTACATAATGCAAACGAACAAGAATGCTTTCGAAAAAGTGAAAGAAAATTACCCCAATCTACATGGCTATCTACACGATCAGGAATTACACTCCGGGTAACTGGTAATTGACTTGACAGGCGGCCCGGTGTAGGAAGGTGATTTCCTCGTAAGATGCGATTTATTTTCGGTTTATTGACACGCAGATGCAAATCCGACAGCTGATCGATCCAGATGCGTGAGCTAGTCGCGTCGATTGTGGGAGTTGGCTATGAGTCTATGATGCCAGGTTTTTAGTTTCAAATTTGAAGCTGCCAAATATTTGCTGTCTTTGGAATACAAACAAAAAAAATAACGCAATGCAAACGGCAAGCAATTTGGGAGGCGTCACTCCTCACGCAATCCATTTGTGCGGATCTATTTCTGGACGGAACAGGTTTAACCTTTGCAGCGAATGGTGAACGAGTTGCAGGTAACAGGTAACTGCACAGCCTCATTTTGACGGAGCGCATATGCCAGTCAGATCACACGTCGTCCGTTTCAATTCACTTCTGCCCAGCAAGCAGCCTCTTCATATACAGCATGATAGAAGCAGTGCCGCTTGGCAAGTTTTCCCTGGGCAAAGCCGATGTCACACCTCCCTTTGGTACAGCAACTGCGACTGAGTATCTTGCTGCGTTATCTTTTGAAAGACAGCACGTTCGGAAGCTATGTGCTATCTGCTATGCCGGGGCAACAGCCAGAAGTCATTGGGTATCTCTAAAATTAGTCACCACTGCGCTCTCCCAAGCCGGTCGCAAGGAATTCTGTTTACAAATTTGCGCCAAACAATGCTGCATTCCTGGCGACACAGGATCCACCAGGCCGAGATTGTTTCGTGCAGACAAGAAATCTGCGCCAGCACGATAGAAGCAGCCATCTATACCTTCTTTATATACATGCATTCATCGCAAGACTGTCTGCGCGGACATATTTTGCACGATAACGTTTTGAAAGGAACATTGCCAAGCGACGAAATAGTTGGTTTTGGGATGTATGGTTGGTCCCTTTTTATTTTACATCGAATTGAGTGGCTTCTTCATCAATTGTGTGCTCATATAGCCAGTGGAAGCTACCGGGCTTTTCCATTCAGTGAATCGGAATCGACTCGGTGAACTTTTAAGCGCGAGTGGTGAAATGGAAAGGCCGGATATAATTAGCTGGAAGAGTCAAAAGTTTTAGAAGAACCCCAATTCGAAGAAAAGCGTACAGCGAATTGACTCACGACATAGAATCCATAGTGCGTCAACAATTGGCTACCTACCGTACAACCCTTTCGCGAGCTACTCTGACACATTTTGAGCTGGGGTCAGTAACAATTTGTACTGATAGTCAGGGTGATAGGTGAACGCCGCTCTACGGGCTGAAGGGAGTTCTCGCATATCTGAGGTGAGTTACTGTCACTCGAATCTGTCGGCCAAAGCCAGCACCTACGGCTACCAGTGTCCATATGTTTTGAAATTAACGCCTGGATATACGAGTACTTATCTATCACAAAAACAAAATAAATTCAAACAAAAATTTCCAAAGTGTCAAAGTGTTCTATGGGAAAAGTTATCGCATGAGTTACAGAACATGGGCACAGGTTAGAAGTCGTTCGCCAAGGGTGGTATCAAACCAACGGAAAAACCCGACTAAGAGGCGGCTAAGACCTTTGCAAAGACACACAAGTTTATTGCTGACGACCCTGATAAAGTGGAAAAGGAACCCCAACCTTCGAATGTGCATAAAAAATATTCAGACTTCAAAAACAGACCGCGTTTGCAGCGGGAAAAATTAGCGGAGGCCCTAGATTGCTATAGAGGGGATACCACTGCCATGCTTTAAGTTCTGTAGATTGGAGTAGGCTTGACAAAAGCACGAACAACTGTCAAAAATCTACTATACGACACTGAAAGCAGAGGTTGTGATTCTTTGAATGCGCATTTGTTATAAGCGGCAGACTTGAGCTAGAAGTCATGAGCTTTACAGTAACCTTGTAAATCAATCCATGCCATGACTGTATGTTGTTAACATAACCCCGATACACGCTTGCGTCTAAAAACTGTCGTTAAGATCGTCAATTTGTGATTTTATAACCTCCGGCTAGGAAAGAAGCATAACTTGGATGGTAAAGGGTCATTAATTTTTCGGTTTCCAAAGTAAGACCCACACGATAAATTTTTGATGAACATTTTATTTCGTTGTAAAGTATGGACTTTGCTGTTTAGTGTGAAATGCAATATCATTCAAATGGCCGCCTCGGGAAGATTCGCAGCATGCGATTCTTTTGAGGAATTTTTTAACCACTTTTTTGCACATGTCGGGCGGTATCTCGGCCATAATTTGAGTAATTTTGGTTTGAAATGCGTCTAGAGTTCCGGGATTATTCGCGTAAAAACGGTCTTTCGAATCGCATGATATTGGTGGCCAATTGACGCCGCCAAAACGTGAAATTACGCGACCAGGAAACTTGTCACGCATAAAGCCATAATTGGTCGCATTTTGTGTCTTGTCGCGCCGTCTTGTTGGAACCACATATCGTCCAAGTGATGATCTTCAATCGCCGGCCAAAAAAAATCGGTTATCATTCGACCATATCGCTTCGAATTGACTGTTACCGACATCAGAAATGCTTCTACTCCCTTCAAACTTCTTCACAGTTTTACCGATTGCTTGCGTAGTCGGTCGATTATGACGACCATAATCTTCGCGCAATGCGGGAAAGGTGGCTACGTTTGAATCCAATCCACACTTTTGTAGTAAGTTTTAATAATTTTAACGCGTTGTTCAATTGTTAAGCGATCCATAATCGTAAATGGCAAACATTCAACTAATATTATGACACTTCAAATGACAGCTGAGTTTGACAGGTATCAGGCTATCAACTTGAAACCACGAAATGAATGACCCTGTAGTTTTATTTAACTTAAATTTTTTTTAGTTCAACTTCTTTTTTTTTAATTCTAAAGGGAAATTATTGCAAAAATCGTATTCGATATTCCATATATTTTGTACCAGGAATTTTCTTTATTTTTAATTTTTTTCGAAATATACTTACGGTATCGAGGATTATCGATTGAGACAAAATAGGTGCTGCCAGAGCTCGATTGTATCGACTGAACTCGATTGTATCAAGTTACGTGCTGACACCCCAGTACGGTGACTTACAATTGGTTCCACAATTGACTCAAAATTGATTTCTGCTGGAATCGTGAATGCTCCAAACTTTTTAAATCACAGAATCTATTTTGGGCAGGAGCAAGTCCGCCGGGTCCGTTAGTTTTTGAAAGTAGCATGTTTGCGTCAAAATACAGAATTTTTGAAAGCATTTCGACCCGCTCCCTTATGATGATTGGGCCCAACTGCTTGAAAACTATTCGAAAATTATAATCATTCTTGAAGCCTCTCCGCGTGCAGTTAAATGATACCAAGAACCCATTAGCATTATACGCACCCAGCATGCAACTAAATATGCTCTCTCTATGAGTCACTTTCCATTAGTGGTGGAGCACCACGATCGAATATTTTAACCAAGTATGGCGTATCACGATCATAAATATGTAATGTAGGGGACCCGCTGATATATACACACAGATACAGTACTTATCCAGTTTCGATTGTCTCGCATAAACTTAAGAAACCTGTTTCCTTCCATAGCTGTTGTACACGCACTAAAATTCGAATCGATAAAGCTTGACAATTCGAATAGTGTACCCACCGTTCATAAGTGTCGATTTAAGTTGTTTTAGCCATAGAAGGAGTAAGTCTTGCTTTGAATTTCAATTCTTTGCAATTTTCTACTTGCATTTGCAGCCGTTCTCTCATAAAGCCTTTGTCGTGGTTTTGATTTATGACTGAGCAAATTTGTTGTGACGTTACATTTACGGTATGATTGAGGAAATTAGAACAAGAATCAATTTGTTGTTAACCACGATTTTAAAGTACGGTCAGTTGGCATTCGAATTGTATACTTTGTTGGCTTTCAGCCAATAGTCATTTTCAACCTTCACAGTGAGTATTTATAGAGCTCTGACATAGCGGCCTTAATAGAGGAGCCTATTTTGCTTTCCTAGTGAGGCCATAGAGGCATCTTTTCAGGGCGGCAAGAATCTTCTCTGGGTGTGTGTCAGCAAGAGTTGCTGATTTCATCGCCAAGGATTTTGTTTCTCAAAAGTAGAGCCGGACATTCTAGTGAGTATGTGAAGGAGGATTCGTCACTTTCAAGGCAGAGTCTTCACATTTGATTCGATGAGACGCCAATGCGGTGAACGTATTTTTTTCATGAGGTCGTGGCCACTTATTACTCCTGTTTGTTTTGTCCGGAATAACCAGGAAATTTAATTTTCTGGTGAAGAATTCAGGAAAGAGTTGTCTAGTGCAGTTCTGATCAAGTGATTTGAGCCCGACTTCATCGGATTCGATACGAGATATGTTCTTAATAACATACGTTTTTAACACGTTCGCAAAGTGGTCTATTTTGGTGACGGTTTGATGGCCCGCCACATTTTTAACTAAATGTTATGTTATGTGATTCCAACGAGATGGGGCAACAAGCCACAAAACGCGACCAATTATGGCTTTATGCGTGACAAGTTTCCTGGTCGCGTAATCTCACGGTTTGGCGGCGTTAATCACCCCTATTCTGAGTGGCGTTTACGACGATTTATGAATCGCCAATTTGAAATTGGAATTACGAGAGGCGTTTTTGAGTCGTTGAACGCCATTTGTCACTGAACATCATGTGGAACCTATTGGTGTACGACGAACGTCATGTGAGAAACTTCACTGCCATTCTGTAAGGCGTTGAACGCCACAAAACGAAAAGAAAAACGACGGTATTTGTCGTTGACAAGATACTGAACGACAAGTAGTGAACAACGGCTGAAAATGTAAGTTTTCTTAAATTGCTAATTTATTCAAATGACTAAATTATATTAATTTTTGGGGTAAAAATAACCAACCAGAAACAATTTAAGACTGGTCGAAATAATGGAAAAAAAACCTTCGCTGGCAAAGAAATTTCAAAGGAGAGTCTTAAACGTTGATACCAAAGTTGAATAGGATTCCATTGCTCTAACCCTTTATAGCTTAGGGCCACCATCAAGAGATGGAAAACAGGGGCAATTTTATTTGATTAAATTGATTTATTTAAATGGATTTTTGTTCCTAACTTTGCATCCGGTAGATCCAATGGATTGTATTTTATCTTTATCTGTTTCCGGATGCGTATGAGTTCAGTTTTTCTTTTATTATCGTCTTCATCACTTTCAGTACTCCAAAACATTGCTACACTATTCATTTTTAGGGATCAACTTACAATTTTTTTTTCAAATATACAAACACCATAAACTGATGCCGCCATTTATCTGTCATTGGCACATATCAGCTGGTGTAGATCGTATGTGGAATTGGAACTACTTACCGACGAAGTTTTACCCTGTCGTGGAAGTTAGGGAATAAGTCTTCTAAAATGAAACGCCTCAAAAAACGGCAAACGTCGTGAAAGCAAAACGCCACTCGGAATAAGGGTGAATATCATGCGATTTGAAAGACCGTTTTTACGCGAATAATCCCCGAACTCTAGACGCATTTCAAACCAAAATTACTCAAATTATGGCCGAGATACCACCCGAAATGTGCGAAAAAGTGGGCAGAAATTACCTCAAAATAATCGCATGCTGCTTAAAAAAGTGAACAAGAAAAGGTTCTCTACACCTCTGCTCTACAAAATTCTGCAAACAATAAAAAAATGTTTGGAAAATGTTCAAAAGGCTTTCTTTTAAACATTTTCTAAACCTTTTTTATTTGCAGAATTTTGCAAAAAGAACTACGACCCGTCCAGAATTTTTGAGCCCAACCTTCACAATATGCGTCCTGAACTCAGAATCAGTGCTGCCACAAGGGCAAAAATTTGCGTAGCAAATTTGCGTAGCAAAACTTAATTTGTGTAGCAAAACTCAAAAGTCCAAAATATAAATTTTTTTTCGAAAATAAACAAAAAACACTTAATTCTTTATTCAAAGTAAATATTTTTTTAAGGACTAGTGCAAGTATAGTTGGTAAACTATATATTTTACAAAACTATAATCAAACAAAAAAAAAAAAAAAAAACATTAAAAACTTCACTTAAAAGGCGCTTTGCATGTAAGCATTGCCTTAATTACAAGATTTTTGTTCTCATTTCGTGCTTAAAAAAAAAGTAGCAAAATAGGCGTTTTTAGGGAGAGTGCGTAGCAGCGTAGCAAACGGGCAATTGCGTAGCAGTTTTGCTACGATCGTAGCAAAGTGGCAGCGCTGCTCAGAATCCCAATTTAGTCGATATAGAAGTATATAATTTAATATTTTAGTAACGACACCAAATGTGTATTTCCTATACTGCAGATATAATCCAACTATAGTGCACATCAAGCTAAAATACTAATCATATTAAACCTACAAAGAGATGAAACTATTAAACAAACCACGGGGAGATATTATCATTCACATTGAGCAGCCACTTAAGCCCCGGTTAAAGTAATAGTGACAACCAAACCAACAACTGGTTGTCGATCAGATATAACAGTTCGCATGAGGTACAACATACCAACGCCTAAATGACTGCTTTACCAAATTCAAATGGCAGCATGTTAAATGCGAAAGCAGGTGTTCGAATTTCTCTTCATAAATAGTTGGTAAGAGAGCACGAACAGACGAACAGACACTGTCCAAATTAAAATAAAGCGGAAGCATCTGTGGTTATTTAATTTTGTCACAATTATCACTTATACCCGATTCGTATACAGATGCGATCTCTTCTCACAGTGAAACGCTACTTCTTTCCCCGTTTTTATTGATCCAAAGTGGATCGATGCAATTAAGATTAATCGATGTGTTATATTGCATGCTTAGTAAACTTACACAAAAAAAAAGAACACATTAGCAGTTCCATATTCCACTGGAGAAAATAAACAAAAGTCAGAGCATAATTCAATGATGCGCAGCAAGCTTATACACTAAAAAAAAAAAATATTGCAAAGCGAAGAATGTTAAGATTTTTGAAAAAATCTTCTTTTAACAATTATCTTTGATAACAACAACTCGTTTTTAAGTTTTCAAGAATCAAGTATCCTACGAAATACTTTCCATAACAATTTTCTTACATCATTGTCAACAATTTCATTCTTATACCAAAAATTCAAATACATATTTGTGTTTTTAACCAACAAAAATTGTTGGCATTGCAATTTTTTTTTCCGAGTGATATCAAGCTTTGCACTGAAAACAGGTGTGGTATATTTCTTTTTTGCAGTTCTGTTCACTCAAACTTGAAACCCAAAATTGTGGTTTTATGTAATATTTAAAATTTTGGTGTCCTTCCTTAAGAAGCTAAAAATTCGGTTTCAAAATTCTAGTTCTTTAAAACAATTTTGTTAAATTAAACTTTGCTTTACTCTTGGAAAAAAAATGTTTCTGCTTCTTTTGTTAAGTATTACTTTAGTGTGTAACTAAAAATTAATAATTAAAATACGTACACGTAAGTCTCATGGTGTTTTCCATGATATTGCGTTCATTTTACGGCTCATAACTTAAATATGATTTCGGGCATATTGTCTACTGGGCTGGGTAAAACTACATAATATCGAAGTAAATATAATTTCTATCTAGTTACGAAATACTGGTCTTTTGTTTCTACATATAACCAGCTCTTGCTTATATTGGAAATTTAAATCTACTCACTGTGAAATGGCAACCCTTATAGCACAAATCAGCTATAAAATTGGTTATCGGTACAAAAAACATCTCGAAAACAAAGCTTTATCCACTTTTCATTCACCAGCTGCTATAAGCGGTAAGCAAAAAATAAGACTTTGATTTATGCTTAATAGGAAGTGGCTTCAGACAAAATTTGAATATTTTTTTTTTTCTGAGCTTTACTGAGTTTTTCGTCTGTCTAATTGTCGCTGTAGTTTGCAAATTTTCCATTGTGCTTTGATAAATCAACATTAAAAAATTGTTGGTATTAAGGAAACCTTTTTTTAATGACAGAATGTTGGTTAAAAACTATAAACGTTTCCGTTAAACGTTTATATGTAATTTATTTCATAAATTGACACAGAACAGTACTTAAATCTATAAATATTGAAATATTAATATTTAATAGTTGTAATTTTGAACCTACAAAAAGGGCAGAGCTTTATCCAAGTATGGTCCGCCTCAGCAGGTAGTAAAAACGATAAATTTAATTGCCTGAGTGAAATACAGAAAAAAGTTTCTCATATTTTCCGTATGGTTATAAAATTTTATAAAAATGTTCATTCTTAAAATAATCTCGCAGCAGTTGGACAATAATGAAGAGTACAAGAGAACCTACTTGGATTGCACGTGCAGAATTATAGTTTAGATTTTTGATAGTCAGTTTAAGATGGTGGTTTTCGTTTCAAAGTTATAATAATGAATTTATAGCTCCGGATCTATAACAAAAAATAGCAACGCGCGAGGCTTACTTTTTCAAAGGTCGTTCCATGATTTCCACTCAATGTGCTTTCCGTACTCGCTTCAACATCCCTCCCGCAGGCGATATTGGAGTGATCACCATTCACGTGAAATTCATCAGACGCTACCGTATGGTGTGCTGTTTCGAGAGTAGGGATAATTGGTCCTTACTTTTTCGAGGAAAACGAACGCACTGTTACGGTGAATGCAGCTCGCTACAGAGAGATGATTAAAAGAATTTTTCATCCGAAAATTCGATGAACTGGACATTGGTGATGTGTGCTTTCAACAAGATGAAGCCACGGCCCACACAACACGAGCATCGATGGATCTTTTGAGGGAACATTTCCCCAATCGTCTAATCCCCTTGAGGGGCGACCTTACGTGGCCGGCGCGCTCAACTGATTTGGCTCCGTGCGATTTTTTTTTTATGGGGTTACCTTAAATCTATCGTTTACATCGATCGGAATTGAACGTTAAATCATCTGAAGGACAACACTCGAGAAGCAATAGTGAACATACCCATCGATATGCTTCAAAGAAAGCTTCGAAAATCGGGTATCTCAGTGTATCGAAAACGGAGACCATCACTTGTCCGATATCATCTTGAAAAATTCAGATCGTGTGTAACAAGAATAAACAAGTTTTGTAACGGTATGTCCACTACTTTTGGTTTTTAAGTTTTCTTGCCGCACCCTGTATATGCCTTAAAACCCTTTAAAAAAAATTCCTGAAAGCAAGTACTTAGGAGTAGGTATGTACATTTAGCTAGATAGTTTATCTTGTAAAACTGAATTTACTAAAGCTGTAGTTTTTTTCATCCGGGTTGGTAAATATTTGTGCACAAAAAATTAAATTCTTCTCTAGACCTGCATTTCCGATAAAAAATTTAGATTTTCTCTGCTTGTTTGTTCTATTGAAATATTTGAAAATTTTTAAATTGTTACAATGAGATCTATATTATACTTGGGCTGATGCTTTTGAAACGCTGCTATCGGGTTCGGGTTAACTTTTGGCGCTATATTCGCATTGCCAAGTCTGTCTCCAAAGGATCGTAAGCCTTCCGCTTGACCAACAGTAAGTGTTTTAAGTCTTCAACAACCCAGTCCTTTGCGTCTCGGAGTCGAAAGTGGGTTTGTTTTTAAATGAATTTTGAAAACGTAACCAATTCCTCGAACACGAATAAACCGCTTCACATTCAATGAATGAGGGGTTACCTCGGCAATTGTAATTGAAATCAGGTATCTGTTTGTCGAGGGCATGTCCAACATCTACTGTAGCCAAGGAAATCACACAAAATCCCCTCAAATATTATATTATAGCCCACAACCTGCTTTGTTTTCAAATCTATAGACATCTATGCTGTGAGTTTTTGAAATTCAGAATCGTAGTGCCGCTCATTGAGATGATGCAGCTTACTCTTGAATTGACAATCTTTGACAAATATTTCTCTTAGAAGACTTTTGAGAAGTTAACGCTTGAATATAACTTTTTAAGGCAGAACTTAGTTGCTTTGAGGTCTAAGGCCACACCGGACTACAGCAGTTTATCCAACTTCACGGTCAATGTGGCGCGTGACCTATTCCCTCACAGACTACTAGTCCCACTGGCAGTTTTACAAATGACTATTTACCAACAAATACAATCAGCGGGTGCTAAACAAATTAAGGACCCCCCGAATACATGACTTTCAAATTTGAATACATAAATAACCGCCGAAAGTGAATACGGCATTTTTTACTGTCCAATCATTATATAATCGTAAAACTAATATCTGCCGGCGGCCATTTGTCTCTAGACCACTCGAAAATATTAACTCGAATTAATTCCGATACCCATGGCGCGATTGTTTCAGGGAGACCCAAAACAAATGACCACAACAAAACACAAGCGCGCCATTGTTCAAACCGTGAAATGTAACCGTCCATCTTTCGGCCAAACTGTCAAAACAACATACAAAGCTTGTCTATTCCACCACTAGACCGTTGTCCGATTAACATAATTCGATTGGCCAAAAAGAGACTACTTACAAACCTGTTTAATCATTAGCCGATATAACGTTAGTGGGCATACGACAAATTAAAATTCTTCGGCAAGAAAAGAAGTTCCCATAACGTTTCACTATCCTAAATCAATTGATATCAATTTTAATTAACCGGCTGCAGATACAATCGCGCCTGACCACGTACTGGGCGGATTGAAAATGTCACCGAAAATGTTTATTTTGACCACGTATATCTCGCGTCAGAGACACCACAAAAACTCTGTAAGCAAACTGCGCGCGAAAGACGGACGAGCGGCCGATTGACAGCAAGAGATGAATGCGATAGCAGGCCGCGTGCGAAGAATGTATCTGGAAGTTTGTAGACCTCGAAACAGGTATATTCCAGATCGAGCGAAGAGTCCCCAGTTCACTGACCAATTTCAGCCAATAAGTGTTGAGCAAATAATGCAATCGAAAATGAGGAAGGGACAAAAATAAATCCAAAAATGCACCCAAGTTGCGGATTAAAACGAGATATACTGCGGATGGATTGGCGCAAGAATCCATCGTTCGTGTAAGGGCATCGCAACGAGAGGAGCAGCACCACCGAGTGTCACCCAAGCTGGTCGTTCATGCATGAAGGGGACACGTTCCATAGAGGGCAGAAATAAAGACGACAAGTAGCACTTTCTGGGAGTATCTACCAAGTGAACAATCAATGATTATGATTTTTTATTTTTTGCTGTCGAGGTACCCCATGCCCAGCTGGAGGCGCAGGAAGAAGCAGCAACCAAGTTTGTTCCATCGAGTTGCGGTTGGCAGA
Source organism: Cheilosia impressa (assembly GCA_948293265.1). Taxonomy (NCBI): domain Eukaryota; kingdom Metazoa; phylum Arthropoda; class Insecta; order Diptera; family Syrphidae; genus Cheilosia; species Cheilosia impressa. Next base: position 15,477,663 of record OX411883.1, read on the forward strand.
AGACTGGGACTTGTTGGCGGAGTTGCACGAAATCTTTAGTCACTAAATGACAGCCTCGGGAAAATTTCTAATAGAGATGAAGATTGGCCGGTACGTGAGTGGTTGCATGTGCGGCTGTGCTCATGAACTGTGCAGAGAGGCATGAAAGTAAAATCTGGAGCCACGACAACGTCCCACACGGCAGCTGCAGCCAAGAACATGGCCAAGTGGGACCCCTTACCATTTCCTGGATTCCAAAATAAAAACAGAGTCTTCTCTTTGCTGAGAGACGCTCCCAGGTACTGTGGGGTGCTGTGTGTGGGTTGGCGCAGACAATTGCTGTATGATTTGTATTACCGAATTGACAGCTGACATTTAATAACAATATTTTCAATTTAATTGCGCAGTTCCATTTGAAGGTTGAAGGCGCACAGCGGATGGTTCACGAAGCTGGCCATCGACTGAGCAAGGTTAGGGTTTTAAATGGGAATTGATTAGTAGGTATATTTCCTTCCGCGCTGTGGTGTGTTAGAAGCGTGCCAGTCGAATGTGGGTGTAATACAGCTCTAGAACTGAATTCATTCTCTAGCTAGATATCGGAGCATTCATCTTTTACAAACATGACGACAACTGCGATGCGTTTAACTTAAAATTCATTGGACTCATGTCATGAGGAACATTGTCGGAGATGTATAACAGCGGGCCACGTTCAGACCATGAACAGGCACCTTTAAGACGAACCTAGACTTCCACGAACTAAATATAACCGAATGAGCGTGCTTAGCCTCCAAACGAATGATGAACAGCATTCTGCGGTGAATGCCTTAGCGATCAGCAGCAGTGGGTGTTTAGGTGCAAATTTTGTCACAAGCGGCAGACCTCGGCAAGAAGTCTTGACGTTCAAACATGTATCAAGGGAACGGCTTACCTCCGTCAACTTGGCAGAGCACTTTTCAAGGTCGAGTTCTCCGCAACCATTAGAGAACAAAAATCAGAAACTTAACACCAAAGTAGCACATAAGACATAATTCAGGGCTATTTTTTGACACATGTGCTCTGCCAAGTTGACGGAGGTGAACGACACACTAACCCCACCGATTGAACGCCTGTCGTTTGTGTACCTCTTAACCAAAATCCAGAAGTCCTATGCAGCCAGCACTATGTGCTGAAGACCAGTGCCGTCGATCTCAAGAAGCTTTCAAAAACGTTCCAATTAAAGTGCGTGATTTCACATGCGGCAAAATAAATAAAACAAATAAGCAGCGCAGGTAAGCTCCACGAACAAATGGGGAACTTAGTCTTTCGGCATCTTAAGGAAGAAGGAAAGCAGCCAAAAAAGCGCAACTCAGTGTCCGGAAGTCTTGGAAAAATGTAGCATCATCATGAGAGACCAAGCAATTCTTGCAGTAGTCACATTAGCGGTTTTGACAATTTTGGCAAACAGCTTCTGCAGACTCTTAATTGGCGAAGATGACCTAAATTCATAATGGATCGTTGTTCATTTAATTCACGAAGGATTGCGTCCACTCGATTGCTGAAGTGGATTGCCTACCATCCGCCAAGTTATTTAAGTTATTTATTTAGCTGAAGACAATTTGTGTGACCATTCATCCGATCCATAAGACCATCAGTCAGGCGTTTGCAAACGAACTGATGAGAATCTACCTGTACAGTTTTAGACCCATTAAGTCCACAATCCACCAAATATCCACTCTACGGCAGGTCCTGTAGAAAATCCAAGGGGCCGAGATTTATGAGCATTGTGAAAGCGTTTATACAGCTTTATGGAATTTCCTACCTTTTTGGGGAACTCTTTTACCAACATCAATAAGATTTTGATGTCAAAAATGGACTTTGATAATGTGAGGCGTTGTTATTAAACTTCTCCAACATTAAACTCACGAAAATGTGTTTTTAACTCAAAGTTACATATTTTACAAAAATCCAAATAACAGCCAAACAAATTATACTAGTGCTTTACAATTACAAATTGGTAATGAAGTCTTTACAAATATCTAGAAATTGAATGTAAAAAATTGTTGTTACAAAATTGTTGATCAAACTCATTTAAAATTTTAGTTGCACCGGATTTGTGATTGACTTGTAATCTACAAGAGTTTTCTTTACAATTACAAGTTTTGTGGAATGTAGTCGTGACGAAAAGTTTCCGGCAATGAACGAACAAATTAAAGACCGTTTGTAAAAAGAGGAACCACACATTCTTTTTGTGATATTTTCAAACAATTTAACCCACGAAAGAAAAATATTTGTCCACGTATTTTAAACCCCTAAACGTCTCCAAGCATTTTTTGTACCAAAAACTGGAAATACTTCCGAGAAGTTAGACGCAAAATTGAAACCTGGGAACCATTATTATGAATACGTAACCTACATAGGTTTTTGAAAAAAGCTAAGCCCTGGAGTTGTCTTTTATAATTTGTTGTTTTTCCGTCAACTTGTAGCATTCACATTTTTAATATTCGAAAGTGCTGGCTTGGTGTTGCTCCATTGCTTGATTTTAAGTCGTGTTGTCCGTGGTGCAATATTTTTAATTATTTTCTTTACCCCGATGCAAGGTAGGGCAAATAATTCAAGGGGGAGATTTTAAAAAAATTGTTAATTAAACTCACAAATAAGTTAACAAATTTTCAGTATGTACTAAATTACAACTACTACTAATAATTTTTTGTAAAACGGGAAGAAAAGTATTTTCACAATTTTGTATTTGAATTGTACAAATCACAAAAAATATATTTACTTTGAACAATAAATATTGTGAGTTATTATGGAATAGGCTAGAGGGGCATAACTTTTAACAAGCCTGTACATGTGCAATGATATGTGTACGCAGATGAATTGACATTAGTGCCACAACTGAGCGGCTCCCCAAATATTGAAACTGCGAGACAAAAATGGTTCGAAATTGATTTACATGAACATGAAACATTTACAATTCAGATTAAACGACATAGTAGGCAACTACAGCCTTGAAGTTATGAAAGGAGTTTGTCTCCGCTACAACTTAGCTCTAAAAACTGACATTACATCAGAAAGCAGGCGAAGATTTATTACACTCGCCAATCTGTGTTTTTTGGCCTAGGAAGACAAGTGAGTTTAAAAAGTAAGGCCTTGTCAAGAACAACTTAGGGAAGCCTATACGACCCTCATCATCCCATTCCTGGCCGACGGCGCAGCAGCATGGACAAAAAAAATATACTTTTGGTCATTTAAAATGTTTAATCCTTAGAGTACCTCTTTAACGTTGACGGGACTTGGGAAAGAAAAATTAATAGCGTACTCTAGATGGTTAACTGATCCATCGAACTGGTTCGAAAAGTGGAAATTAGTTATCTTGGCGTATTAATTCAGATCTAGTGACCTATGGTAGCATGGGTAACACCTTTCTAGGACTATTTTGAAATTCACAAACGTTTTAAACTCATAAAGCCTAATGCGGAAAAACATCAATCACGCAAATAAGTCACATAACCACCTCCCCCTCTATACTACTATCTCAACATCACAACACAATTATCAACAGTTTATATTAGTGAAAAGATAAAGTGCCAGCATATTTCCACAAACAATTATACAGATGGAATGTACGTAGGAAGAGAATTAAGTAACTACGAGTACACTAAAAAAAAGAAAAGAAACACATTTCCAATGTACTCGTATACAACACAAGAAACTATCTTGATGAATGCTTCCGTTGCCTCATATTCCGAGACATTAAAACCACTCCATAATGGACTGACAATTATCTGATGAAGTGCAGATGTAGCCTTTTGGACGGAAAGACAAAGAACCGCCAGTCAATGTTATAAGATGTTTGTGTACAAAAACAAAATACACGTTTGCGCCCAATTTCAAATCAACAACAGTTACAGAGAATCGTACAAGGGTACGGAGTTACGGACACAAAAAACTATGTACAACCTCAGACTGATCTCGTTTGAATGGGTACCCACTTCGGACAAGGTTTTTTGGGTGCTGTATCTTTTTGTTCGCCGAGTCAAATCAAAATTAGTTGCCCGCACCGGAATGAGGTCTCTTGTTCGTCTAACCGACTGCCAATAACTACAACTATTATTCGTATCTATTATACATCGACGAACAGGAATTGTATTCCGTATTTCGTATTTCGGGTTGGTCAATGTAGAGACCCATAGAAGGCGATACCATTATTGGAGATCGGACAAGATAAACGCCGAGTCGCCGCACTGAAAATGAAAAACAATAATTTTTTGATTATGACAGAGAAGTACCATACAATGGAAAAAAAATATCATTGCTATCCGACGTTCGAATCTGCGCATAAGTTTTGGTCCAACAATAGAATGGCAAATACCTAGTTGGACAGAGTCAACAATGAGTCATGCTTTAACCTCAACTTGTGGGGGTTGTGTGCGCCGACTTTACGTGCGGCCATCATTGGATTTGAATATGGTTTTGGTTAAAAGCACGCATGCACTTTGGTTGCGGTTGCATTTGCTGTAATGGATGTCAGAATGGTTGGGGTTGCATTACTCAACGTCACGATTAAGTTGCGTGAAAGAAATTTGACAATTTGTACTTTAATTGGTACGAATTGTGAAAAGTCAGCACATTTTCAATATTGTACTTTGAAAAATCATGCAGAATGAAACCAACTAAATGGTTTTAGCAGTAAAGGAAACCCAACATCAACGAGTCGGTCACAAGAGCATCACATTTTTAAACACCAAAACCATCATCAACACCGAAAGTGCACATGGATTGTTAAAAAAGAAAACAAAAATCCATCAGTACCATTGGGATAAACAGATCCTTTGTCGTTTCGAGTGCTTGCTATATTTTTACCTATAAAAGATTGATCTGTGCGTTGGCCAAACATTAAATCTTAAGAGCGATGGAACTTTGAAAAATTGTTTCACCAGCTGATTAACACCATCGATTTTCTAGGTCAGCGTATGTTACATTGTTCTGCCGAGTCAGAAAATTTTAATACTTCCACCAGCTATGCAGATGTGCAACAAGATGGGAGTCCTGGATATGACTCCTTACCTTTTGGGTATGGGACTTCCTCTGTTTTTTTTTTCAAAGGCGTAATAAACCGTGAAATTTTTGTATAATTTATATGGAGCTGTGAACTTTTGTTTGATAGGGGTCAGGAATTTTTAAAAAATATCTCTTTACACCCTTTTTTGAGTCTAATATTGTTGAAGCATAAACTTTTCCTAGGGCCTACATCTTTCTAACAGCTTACAGCAGAGATGTGCATTTATACAAAGTAATACGAAAGGGAAATCATTTGGGAACATATTTTTAAAAATTTTAGGTTGTAGCCCGTTTGAGACCAGTAGGTAAGTTACCGGTAAATGGTCGGTACAAAAATTATTTATCAAATTTACTTAAACTTAATAAAACTAAGACCTGACGCGTGTTTTTAATTCTCTTTAAAATCAAATCAGTTAGGTATTTTATTACTCCTTAAAAATTTTGGAAAACTAGTTAAAGCAGCAAAAAAAAGTTATTCGCTTTGTTGACAAAGCCAGTTGTCTTCACTGAAAAACATCTTTAACAAGCTTTCATAAATGTAATATGTGAACATAAACAGAAATGCGAATCGTAAAAGCAATTCTATAAAAGTGAAACCAAATTTCGAGACCCACAAAACCGGTGAAAAGAACAAGAATACGTAAAAAACTTAATCTTCTTGTCTGTTATATCGACATGTAGAAACAAGGTAGAAACCTTCAAGATCAACAGCTAAACTCCGCCAGCTATCAGCAAAAATGGATCCGCCTTAAAGTATATTTGGAGTTAGGTGTATCAGATCAGATTTCTTTCCATAGACTATTACAAAGAGCTATAATTGTCTTTGTAAAGAAAGTCCTTAGTAGATAGGTAAAAAATTTAATTTTTCCATTGACCAGTTCAAATAAATTTAGAAAATCAGGTATTTGCGAAGTTATAGGAGATATTTTTAAAACCGTGAGTAGAAACATAATTTAGATATAGGTACTGTGCGAATCTGGGTGTAAATGGATGGGTTTTAACTATGGGACACTTGGGGGGGGGGGGAGATGTACCTCAAAAAAGTTGTAGGTTAGTTAGAATATAAGTCGATATCATACCTTATTTATTTCAGTGGTCTTTAGCCTTTTATATTGTGTGAGATATTATGCAAATTCTTTGGGGATCAAAAGAATGCATCTTTGCTATAATTCCAATGTAGTTTGGTAATTTTCGATAGATCACATCTTAGGTCGAAGCTACAGATTTTTCTAAACTCCTGTAGCAATACTTCATACTTTGATGACAACGCGTAGCTCTTTTTATTTCCAAACCCCTTGTGTTCGAAAGGGGGCATTCAAAAACCTTAAATATTGTGAGAAATACGTTTTACTATGATCCACACTTTTTTATAAAGGTATGTCCAAGTTAATATACCTAACTCAAAGGGATTCTATTTCTAGTTCTTAAAGCCCGATTCAGTCTTCCGTCTTCAATAAATTGGACTTTTCTATTTCCAAAGCCATGATTATTCGTACTACACTCAGTTCGGTTTGAGTCTTTGGCTTTTTGGTTGAAACTTTTCGATTTCCCGAACTTTTCCATTTAAAATATGTACGCAACTTAAAACGAACGCGATGCTGACTACAATTCGATTTGTGTTCAGTTTGTTCTTAATTCGAAAAATTTGCATTTTCCTCCGTAAAATAATTTTCAAATAGCTGTCAGAGAAAACTGGGTTATTTTGATTTAAATTCAATTCAAATCAAGTCAGTGCTTATGTACCTACTTTGATTTTGTTGCTCGTATCACGGGACAGACTTGAAGAGTGTTTTTAAAAAATGCAACGAGAAGCCGCACTTCTCGCTTGAATTCATTAAAAAAAATGTGAGCGGCTGCACATTACACTCTTCTTTATAATAAGCATTACCAATAAACATTTTTAGTTTCGACTTTAAATTTTGTTAAATAAAAATAGCTATATTTTACATACAAATTTAACAACTATAAGCTTCAGTAAATTCAAGTAAAAGTCAAGACTAAAATTTATTAGGCAGAAACGATGCGTAAATCCAAATAAAAGGCTGTAGCTAGTTCATAAAGGGAACAACAAACCACAAAATTCTGCAACAAATATCTAATTTCGAAGTGTGACTCCACAAACCGTGTTTGATACAAATCTATCAAAACTGAAGTAAAAAAAAGACGTTCAAACACGCAAACACTTTGTTGGATTCAGCCCATGTATCTAAAACAGAGCTGAGCCCATATCAAAGCTGCTAGGGGTCAGCAATTAGGAGGTTCTACTTAACAAGGGGTTTTCCCGCTTCCAAACAACCTTTTAGTTTTAAGAACAACAGCTAAAACTACAAGTATGTAGAGAGAAGGTAACATCCTCTTTTCGCTGCTTTCTGAATATCCAGCAAAAATTGAAGCTCGTCATCACAGGAAGTTGGCAAGCTTTCTACTGGAAACCTATCAAAATTTATTTCTGCGACGCCTTTGAAACTCTAATAAACTTCAACTGAGCTAAACGAGACTTTTGGTGAGTACCTATATATATTAAAAATACGGAAAGGGGCTAATTTTGACAGGCCCCTAAAATATAAGCTCCCATTGATTCTAACCTTCAAAATCTTCAATTTTCTTGTCCATTAGCTAACCTAAAACAACGCATTTGGCGCCTCACATTTAATCGCCGCTATAACGTTGATCAGAGGTTTCATTTTCTTTTAATCCTAGTGGTGACCTGGGACCCAAAAACTTCAGCCTTGCAATCGAATTCAAGGATATTTGTAATTTCGACCTACATTCTGCAAGAGGTAACGGTGTTGAGCAAGTTTTTTAGCTATTTCGACACCGCCACCCAATCTTAACAATGTAGGTAGTCGTCAGCCATTAGGATTGCATGGAACGCCGCTTGAAAAACAGAAACACGCTTAGTGAAATATTGTGTTGTCGATTTTCTCAAAGACACCTGCACCGGAACCCTGGCAACTTAGATTCGGAGCCATTTGCCTACAACCTAAAGCAAGGAAAGTCGACCCGAAATATTTGCACAGCAGCCGAATTTCCGCTTTCACTATGCAATAGATGGAGCCAGGGCCGGGAGATAAGACTCCAGTCCCAAGTCATCGAAAAGATCAGTGGCTCTATTGAATCTCTTCTCTACTCTAAAGCAATTCCTTCCATCATTCATTACTTTTCAAAAGAATGAAATAGTGAAAGAAAATTTTTAGTTTTTTATTTGAAATTATTTTCCTCGATGTGGAATTATAATTTTGTAGATATAATAATTTTGTAGATCTAAATAAATAAATAAACAGCAGACTCTGATCAGTCACCAAAGAGGGGTTCATGGTTGATTTTCATTTCACCCGCTACCTAATAACCCCTTTTACTAACACGAGTGCATTCCACACATTCCACGAAATTAGGGTGAGACGATCAGAAGAAGCAAAGCAGTACTCACGCTTCGGTAACGGAATCTCCCAATCTAGGTAAGACTACAAAATTTACATAACACGAAACAGCTTCGGGCACTGATCCGCGCACAACATATTTAAGTCGTAAAATCCAGGAGGAAGACCCTCGCCACCAAGCTCTCCTAAAACTAGTTATAGCGCGCTGCCTGACCCAAAGCACGAGATGAAACATTTACAGCCGTTTGTTGGTCGTTAAAATTACGAGATAATTTAGACATTCAGTGGGATTCGACACGGAGCAACGAGCAAGGTATAGGCTAAAAACACATCCGACTTCTGAGAAAAGAAATATTAGAAACTCAGCATTGGCGCATCTGTTCCCGCCTGATTAATAAAAGTTGGGTCCATAACTTGATTCAAGTCGAAGTAGCCCATTAAGCGATTCGGATTTGAATTCAAAACTTAAGTAAAACACCTTTTCCAGCGGCACTGCCGAATAGCCTTCCTTCGAAACTGCACCACCGCGGCGTGCAAGCTACATAATATCTCCACGACGACAGGCACGTAGAATAAATTTTTCCTGTGCGTCAAATCAATGTTCAATTGAAGACATCTCTCAGCCCACGTACCCAACCTCTTGGGCAATCTGCAGCCAGCGCCCATCACTGCCAGCAGCGTGCAGCTTGAGGTAGGCATACGTATATACGTGTCCCACAAAGAACAGCCTTCCATACCGACGACCTGCACATTTTTCGAACCTCCTTCATCACAATGTTATGATTATGATTGTTACTATCGTTATGGTTATTATTATTTTGCAGTTATGACTTTGCATTGTGGGCACAAAGTAAACAGCTCTCGTCGGAGCCCATGAGCCGTTGAACCACCTATTGGCGGGCGCGGTAGCATGGTCGCTCTCCGACCATGAGCTACATGTTCGGTGCCAGATTATCTCCCCTCGTTCGGTTGATCGCCCTCTCAAGGATGGCAATAAATTTCATATACCTCACCTCAGTCGAGTCAGCAGTCAGCGTTAGCGACAGCCTATGCATATCGCGTTTTAGATTAAACCACCTCGAACCCTTGATGGGCTATGCGGCTCTGTGCATATATTGCCTCGCGTGATTACGTGCACTCGTACATACCTGTTTAGTTCCTGTTCCATGGCGGCAGCTATCGATGTTTTATAATCCACAACAAGTAGCAGGTAATCCAAAAGTAATCCAAAGGTAATGGGAACTAGTATTTGCCCATGGGCTATTCGTATTCACTATCAAACTTAATTATCCCTCTGAGAAATCGCGCACAGATTCTCACACACACGCACGTACTGTGTAGATATATTCTCAAAAGGATGTGATACACCTACGAGCTACGACTTTGTATCCGTAATGCGCGTTAATTAATAAACGTAACCCGAGCAACACATTCGCATTCGTTAACAATTCAATATAATTTATTTAAATTAATTTTGTTGCCCCCCGAAAGCGGCATGGCCAGGACACGGCTGATCTTGAGGGCTGCTATACGGACCGACGACGAACGTTCTTGTCGACATTTCAAGGGGATCCGCGTGTGCGCCGGCAACTTAAGTATCCACAGGCATGCAACGAATTGGCCGAGCGACGACTCTTCGCTGAATTTATTGAACGAGGAAATGCACGACGACGCGACGCAGAAAATTCGAACGCGATTGTTTGCCGCAGATAATGAGTGGCGATAATTTAGGTAAATGCAAAATTGTGCAGCGCCCTCGGGACAGCGCTGATGTCTGCATAAATCCACAAAGAGTATGGTACTCCCTCAGTAGCGCGCACAAGACGGGAACGCGAACGCGCCGAGTTTGCCGGCACACGAGAGTTTCCAATGTACCGTCACAAGTTCCACGGACTATCCAACAAGAAGTCAAATGCGAACTGAGAGATCGCTTTGAGTCGGACTCGCAACGATCTTCAATGGAGTCTACTCAAACTCCAACGATTGCTATGCTTTTGCCAAGCAAGTCGCACTCAGCTGAGTGTGAGTGATGGATGGCTCAGCGTTTCACTCAAACGGAAGACTTGTTGCTCTTGAGTGGTGGTAAGTTTTATGCAGTACATACGAGTGCAGGTGCTCTGGAAACAGAGCTGGGTTGGAAATCTTTCTCTTAGATAGTTAGCTGGAAGGGGACAGGTTTTACTGGATGCGATGGTGTGTACTGCACAACTGCGGATAGTGCACAAAGAATGGTTCCGTCCGATATGGCAGCCAGATAAAATAACTCTTTCTTCGTTCTATCTGTACGGTCTCGGACAGACAAGATTTCGGAAGATGATGCAATGATTTCAAATGAATGATGATGTTGATCATGAGAGGGTAAGGTTTACGAGCATAAACATCTACCGGAATTGAAGTTACTCCGTGGTATGGTGGGTCTGCGGCCTGGATTTCAATGGGCATTCGGAATTCAGATTCAGATGCACTTGGTGCAGTACCTGGTTTATTTTTGGATTTGTGTAGTAGATTAAACGAATGTTTGGTTGTTTTTGTTTGTTTATCTCTTCTATCGCGGACGTACCAAAATAAAACTGACTTCATCAAGTGATCAGGGGAAGATGTAAACAAATGCGGTACATGTTACAAAAACACCGTCGATCGCACTTGCAACTCATCCTCACGGTAAATGCGGATATGGGTCACCCGGAGAAGATGTTTGAAGTATTTAACTTGAAATTTTGTTCGACGAAAATGGCTACTGTAAGTAAAAATGAAAATGAGGTTCTTGATCAAACTATGCAAAGTTTGTTATGCGCCCCAAATATCTTTGAAAGCAAAGTGTCAATAGTGTTCAGAAAATTCAGAGGCTTGGATACCAGAAGAATCTACTGGGTTTTGACGTAAATTAACTAAAGGTCCATGTGAGCTCAGCTTCATGATGCAATTTTCCCCCATTTTATTGCTTTTGCCCCCTAACAGGGAATCACTTTGAAGCCGAACTTACGGCACTGGTGTTTTTGAAAAGACTGTAACATTAACCTCTTCCAAAACGGTTGCCTTAGGATAGATAAAATCTATAAACATAATACCGAATGGACAAATTGTGTGTCCGGAAACTTCCTACGAACTATGCACCGATTTAGTGATTTCTTTTATTAAAATGTTTGACATAGGTACATATAGGTGCAGGTTAAAGCCTGCTTTTCGTTTTAAAAATATTGCATTCTTTACTAAACAAAACAATTTTTTTTTGTGAATTGAAACGCATTACAAAGCAGGCGTGGGTCCGCTGGTAAATACATAAATAAAGCTGAATCCTTCTTAAAAACTTGGCGGATAGAGGCGCCTTCCTTCGTAGAACCTAAGTGGGTATCACTGGCAATCAAAAACTTGAAGCAATTCCAGACGAGAGGATACCTTTAATAGAAACTTGGATTATAGTTCCTACCTATCTAGAAAAAAAAAGGTGCAGGAATATATCTTGATTATTAACCAAGAGAATACCTTTCGGAGGCTTTCAGTTTTTAACCCTTAAAGAATTTACCAAATATGACTGCTAAAATATTAAACACTATTTCTCAATGTATGGAATTTGTTGCACTAGCTGTGCTCGGTAGGTACCTATTCAGCTAAAATGAAGGCGATCCCATTTCCTCCATACAAAATTGTTAACTTTTTGAGCTACTTAGCGAAATACTTATATTAGGTGTCTAAAAATGGAGCAGCCTTGAATTCACATAATAAAAGTCGACCCCCTAGGCTGGCGGGAAGTATTTTCACAAATAAAAGGGCATAGGTAGGCAATTGTGTCAAGAAAGTGATAATATCACGCAATTTTTGGCCTGGATAAGTAGGATAAGGATAATAAAAAAAATATTGACATCCCTTTCTAACCTATTACCTGGCTATACCTGCGAACTAAAGGATTTTAGTGTCGCATTTAATCCTTTAGTGAGTATTCTTAGAATTAATTAATTACCCAGTTTGACAAATCTACCTGGCAAGTGTCCCTTTTATAATATTTTTAATATAAGAACAGGATCAATTTGCTTGAGTAAGTCAGTTCAATTCAGTAAGCGATAAAGTAACAACAGCAAAATGCATCCAACCAAATTCGACAAAACTCAAACCGAGACTGTGTCCAACGACGAGAGTATTTCATCAATCATTCTTCGGGTGCCGAGCTTATCAACACAGTGGATGGAGTTTTCAAATGACGTGGTCAACGCTAGGGAACAACGCAACAAAAGGAAGAGGAACTCTGAGACACTCACCGAATTTCTCGAGCGATTCCCCGTTACGACTATCCCTCTTCAAGTGCCGAGCTTAGCAACACAGTGGACGGACTTTTTAAAAGACTTGGTCAACAACGGGGACCAACGAGCTAAGAGAATGAGAAGGGACTCTGAATCGATCACGGACTTTTTGGAACGATTCCCCATTGCGAATGCCCCTCTTCAGGTCCCAAGTCTATTTACGCAGAGAACGGAATTTTTGGATGACATGGTCAACACCAAAGATCAGCGAGCTAAGAGGAAGAGGAGCGAATCTGAAACGGCCACCAAACTTCTTGAGGTGCCAAGCTTATCGACGCAATGGACAGACTTCTTAGACGACATGGTCAACGACAGCGAACAGCGAGCAAAGAGGATGAAAAGAAGCTCTGAAACCATCAGCGAATTTCTTGAGCGATTCCCTGTTTCGACTGCGCCTGTTGCCGAAATCCAAATCGACCGATGAAATTGAAATATAACCCAGGGAAAAGTTTGACTTTGAAACAATTAGAATTAAAAATAAACACCTAACTGGACGAAGTGGATTGGCGAGAAAAAATAATTTTGTGTAAATGAAAAATCCTGTATTAATAAAACAAAAGCAGCCTAAGACCCGTACATATTTATTTCATAATTTTTTTAAAAACAATTTTATATATCGGTGCAATAATTGTTCGCAAGATTTTTGCGGACATACAATTTTGTCATCTATCCATAAGACGGCCCAAAACTCGAGAACGGATCGCCCGGTTTGAGCTATCTTTTCTACGCCCAACATTACGGTGAGAAAATCGGAACGTTCAAAGGGAAATTGGAAAATTCGTAAAAATTCATGTTCGTTTGGAACTTTTTTTAAAATTTTGATAGCAATATACGTAAGAGTGATATCGTATTTGTCAAAAGTTTTTGCTGAACTTAATTATTTAGGAGATTTACTTTATGAAAACAATTCTTTAAACATTGATTTTTTATTTTTAGCACGGGCAAAGCCTGGACGGTGCACCAGTTTTACATATAAAAAAATGTGAAAACTTTGTAAAGTCGCAGTTTACTTGTGTATTTACTGTAGATAAGGAAAATCTAAGAGTTTCTGTTGAAAGTTGTACCAATCTGAGCCAAAACTAAAAAGTCCTTTCGTCTATCTCCAACTTGCACATGTGAATGGGTACAAGATGGTTGTCCCTGGACCTTTATTGCCAACAAATCATTTATTCATTGGAACCTTTTAGCAGACTAAGTGGTAGTGAACCTTTTTTTTTCGCATAAATTTGTATTCACTGTCTTACTGTTCAAACGTTCGGTAACATTAACCTCTAGATATCCTTAGTTTTGGGAATCTGTCCAATTGAGGGTACTATCTAAACAGCTCCCGATAACTTCTTATCTAAGGCATGCTGGCCGTGCGTATATAGACAGATGGATTTATTATACGCAGGATACGACTACACGTTATTAAATGCTACTGATCACAGCACGCACTTGTAATTTCAACCCACACATAATACATACCAGGAGCAGACATCCGTGTGCATAGCAGATATGAAAATACGCCCAGAAGTCATGTAATAGGTCTTGAAACTGCCAATACGGTAGCCCAAATATCAGAAACGGAAACAAGAGAAATTTCACAACAAGTGTGATGCCAAGAGTTTAATCTTCAAGGCGATACACTCCTATACAAAAGATACTCACAAATGCCCTACACACGTGTGCGTAAGTTTGATACTGCCTTGCTGCAAGTCCTAAATCTCCTCCAGAACGCCTATGAACGACACGAGAGGTTTTGCTTCCACTTGTTGCGCTGCCACTATCCGATTTAAATCTTCTCAGATATTTTCAGGTGCTTTTAACATACGTCCATACAATTGGTCTCTTGTTTTCCTTCGTTTCCTTTTGCCCAGATGCAGGTACATGGTACATGTGTTTTTTTTTTTGTCTGCTCGTAGACGGACATCGTTAAACCGAGAGCCAACAAAGTGAATGGACGCGCGCAAGATGAATGTCCGAAGCTGAAAGTTAAACCACATTGGCCTACCGATGCTGAGTTTCATGTGATCTGTGAAGGATTTATGCTGCAGCATTGAGATTAATGTTGGCCATGCTAAGTGGTCACTCTTTGGGTATATATAGGAATTTGTTTTCAACGTTTTTTTTTTGGGTTTGTTTCCAGTTCACGCTCTCACACAAAATATGCACAACAAGCGCAACTAAGGTGAGAACTGATGTCGTGTGCAAGTGCCAGTGGGGCACTACTCAAAGCAGAAGTAAAAGGCACCAGTGAGAGCTTGAGAGCTTGAGAGCTGTTCCGACATGTATTTCGTTGAATGGCATATGTGTGCCGGACTGATTCTGGATTACTGTGTTTTGATTGCGGGCTAATGAGCAACATAATGGGTTTCCTCTGGTTGGAGTAGGCGATACAAATGGTTCCTAATCGATCAAAGCGGACGAATTATGAAAAATTGCTTCTGATGAGCAGGCAGTAGATGAAAATGGTTTTAAAAAGACGGAAGAGCGAGTGGTTTTGGGAAGTAACTTTCACCAACTAGGCACACACTTTCACATGCGGATCGTTGTTAGAGGGAGGACTGTATCGAAGCACTTGTTGCAGGTGCACAATGGGCGAGGGAATACCCTGGCGAACACGTTGTCGGGGACTCATTTTCGGTCCGGCCGTCTTGTTTTCTGTTCAAAATTTCGTACAATCCATTTGCAAATGGAACAGATGCACTCGATTTGTGAGGCAAATGCAATCAGTAGTCGTTTAATAGGGCCCTTCCGCATGAAGGTAAAGACAACGCGAGCTTGCTTGTCTTTACCAAACTGACTGCGTGCTGTAGCCAATTGAAGCATCCTTCTGGCATGTTTCAATTGGCAACGCCACGCAGTCAGTTACGAAAAGACATACAGGATTATGATTTGGTCCTTGAACTCAGTTGGTAATTTACTGATGACCATCTATCTAGAAGCATTTTCTGCCAAAATATTCAAATTTATCCGTCAAAGGAAATTCCATCGTTTGTCATATGTCGGCTGCCAGTTAGTTAACCTACAAACCTGCACCAAAGGCCAAAAACGGAATCCAACCCAAGAGCGTAATCTTTTAATTAACAAAAAAAAGGAAAACAACCGATTTCTCGCAGAGATAATTTCACACAAAGGTCGACAATGTGTGCTGGAGAGTGCACATCTTGGGGTAGTGAAAATCAAATACACAGAGTCCATCGTCCATGCATGCGGAGGTCTCCTTTTGGAGCCACGCAACCACACACAAGGGCCTTGCAAGGCATATTGAATTAAAGTGTGTCGGGGGCCTTACCACATGACATATAAATTGCGAAAAATGTAAACGAAACTCTGTTCACGTTTTCGGTGTTAAATTTGTGGCTCTTAATTGTAGGCTTTCTCGATGCTATTGCCATGCCGCCCGTTTAAATTGGCTAAAAAATGATTTGCTAATATCCACACGTTGTTGTTGCGTAATGGGACGGGGCTGGAACACGTCCATTTGGGTAATTTTGAGATTTACATTTTTAGCCAGAGGGCTTGCGCGCACACTCTAAAAGGCGGCCTTCTATGATCAGTTTTTACGAGATGTTATGGGGATAATGTTGGGTGTTAAGTGCGTTCGAGTGCAGTGCGGTTGTGCGCGTCAAATGTTTGATATTTGCGGTGGATTTTATGGAAAATATTTATCGTTTATTAATAAAATAAACGGCTTCAATCTTATGAATAAGGTTTTGCTAATAAAAATGAGTTATTAATGTGTCCACTGACACGATTTAAGTTACCTTCTTTCAGTTACCTGCTTTAGGCTACCTTGCTCTTTTATGAAGTTGCTGCACAGGGACCGCTGGTTGATATGAATGCATCAGGATCGACGTTCACTTACTCAAGAGATTTTTGGAACAAAGGTAAAAATCTCAACTGATTAAAAAATTCTTGCATACATTTCAAAAATTGTTGCTCTACTAACTAACAAATCAGTTGTGAGTTTTACCTCTGTAAATGTCTAAAAATATGTGAATTATTAAAAAACTGGTGCATAAATTTCTGCACATTTTCCTTAAAAACTTACTCCAACATTTTCTAATTCAATTTGTTTTTCTTCTTTCATGTAAGACGAGATTTTTTTTAATAAGACTGTCCAACTACTAAATAAAAGAAAAGATTGTCAAGCGAAGAATATTGAGTTTTTCAAAAATGGTAAGCTAAAAATTCTTGCTTAGCTATTATTTTTCTAACAATAACTCGTTTTTCAAGTCAACAATCAAGTCATTCAGCGTAAGAATACCTAATTTATACTCTCCATGTCTCCATACATACTCTCTAACATCATTGCCAACACAAGCATTCTTAAATGAAAATTTTTTGATATTTGGGCTCATTTTAACCAAAGAAAATTGTTGGTTTTATACATACACCTCCGTATTAATAAACAAATGTGCACAAGTAAGTTTAGCTAGTAGACATCATACAAAAATTTGACGTAACTGCTGAATAACGAGTTGATAACTTTTACGCAGCGTTTATTAATACGGGCGACAATGTTTTTTTATTTCTGAGTTTACGTGGTTTACTAATTTGTAAAATTATTATTAACAATAAAAACGTAAATAAACGTTCTTTTCCCAGATTTTACAAAAACACAATGGTCCTCGACAATAAATATTTTTAGTCTCGATTTTAAATTTACAAACTAAAAACGTTTATAGCTAAGGCCCATTATAAATAAATTAGTGTCTACGTTACGACAAACGCTCGCCCAATTTTCATGTTCGAATGAGATGGAGCCATTTGTTAGATTTTGGCATTAGGATAGGAGTTCTCTTGTCAAAAATGCTTGCTTATGGGGTAGTTTCGAATCGGCTACTTCATACCGGATTAAAACAACTCTGGCTGTTCAATTTAAGTTTTACTGGATGGTTTCAAGTCTGCAACTTACCATAAAAAATATTGACTTGTGCTCCCCATACCCGATCTGCTGTCTAAGATCAAATTTAACTCGCCCTTCACTTAAGTTGTTATTAGATGGCGCTAGTTGTATTTATACACTATTTTTCCATTTACAATTCACTAAGTGAAAAATTGCTATGTGTAGGGACAGCGAAGTTGAGTTTTTGTAGGCAAAAGAGGTTTCGTGCGATATGTCTTTCATTACGACGTGTAATAATTAGAAGTTTAAGAAATTTAAGGCCCAAGACTCCCAGTATTCAAATATCGGCCATATACACCAAATGATAAAAATATTGCGTCACAATACGAAAAAATACGAGCTGAATACGAAAATGGTAGCGAAATCAAGTGTGACAAAAATTTTGAAATTATTTTTTAAAAACAGCAAAATATATTATTGCGAATGCAAACAAAATCAGAAGCGCAAATTTCTGTTTCTTAAAAGGCTGCAGCTAGGTTGAAAATTTTCAAAATGCAGACAAATCTGCTCTTATGGCAACGCTGTGGTTAAGCCCCCTGCTTGTGCCAATGATGGTTACTGAAACTGAAACGAACTGCCAAATGGTTGGTGAATTCTATTTCGGTCCTTTGGCAACTTTAATAAACTAATCATAATCTTCATAAGCTGACCTCTTCCTCGTCTCTGGGAGCATACAATATTAAAAAAAAAAATCTGTATCCTTTCTAAAGTTGTGGGTTATATCATGTTATACCTTGAATTTCGCCCACCATCCTATCTTGGACCGTAGTCGAATTTTCGCCTGCATCGGTTGGCTTGCGGACTGACATATTCATAGCCATAGTGTCGCAATGCCCTTAGGCTTTTCCGACACTTCCACTTACGGCGTGCTTGCCAAGTTTTTTGGATGATGGTAAACCTGTTTATTACTGGAACCTTTTGGGAGATTAGTTTCGAAGGCTTTGTTTTTTCACTGTATCCCTCTGCTTGTTGAAGCGGGGATCCTGACATTCCGGCAGACACGCTATATTTTATTTTATGCTTCTCTGATTCAATCGATTTGGGCGTAGTCATTTTGGTTTTCTTGTGTTGTAACTTAAATCGCAATCGTTTCCCTAGATGTCGGTCCTCAAGAGCGAAAGTGAGACTTTTTTTTAAACTCGCCGTAATCCATTTCAGTGCTTCTTTGAAACCTTCCACGCAGTGGCTCGGTGGTTAGTGTGCCGGACTACAGAGGTCGAAACACAAACTACATCAAGGTCTCATACTTAGACTAGAAAGCCTATAGGGACATTTTGCGGTAGGCATTTCATTTTTGTTTTCGTATTCTCTTGCAGTACGATCCTGTGTGCTTGCAAGTTTCTCACAATTTATCTGTATAGGTCATTCTTCTTTCTTGACACAATTCACTGTCAGATTGACAAAACTATAACCAAACTCTGTCAGGTCACATAAAGATGGGACTTTGCATCTCCTTTGACAGCATCAAAGAACCGCAATCGAACCAACAGGTACCTATACCAACACCCGTTGCATGTCTACTCAGTCGAGGATCCCTATAGCAATCTTGCGCAACGTCAATCATAGCGCTGAGAAGCAGCGCTTATCTCGATCCACGCCTGCAAATACTGTCAACTATATGGCGATGGCGAGCACAAATCGGCATTTGGCTCATCAAATGCTGCCACTATGCCAATCCAAAGACACACACAAAATCCGAAATGCTTCCGAAGACAGCACTCAAGCAGATAGCGTCCCGTGCAATTGAAACAAGTGCCGAAGATATTACTGTGGGTTACATGAGCTGTAATTAAGGCGGTGGCAGTTACACACATCAGGCTAAACGCTCCTTCGTGTAATGCGAATTGTATGCGGCTCATTAATCATTTTCCACTCGGTAAATCTGCCGGCCGAAGGGTTTTTAATTCCTCTCCCTCTGATGCGGCCTCTGCCTCTATTCGCTCTTATGCGATTGTGTTGTGTGGAGCGTGGACGTGGAGGCTTAAAAGGTTTTTCCTGTTCTGACATTTTTCCAGAATGCTGCTGGTCAATGTCGTCGTCGTCGTCGCCGAACTGCCGTCATAGCGTGGCGGCCTTCTGGCAACAGTCCAATTGCCCAGTAGTCCCTCGAAATGACTACTGGTTTTTTATTTCAGCGCGCACACACACAGAGAAGTTTGCTTTTGTGCTCCTTCTGCTGCGGTTCGCTTCCTTTTTTGTTATGCCAACTACGATAGTGAACACGAAATTGTTTAACGATGCTCCATGAGCACAGGTGGATTCCGTATAGTTTTTTGTCGCGTGGGCTTCTGCTGCTGCTCCTTTGTCCGAAAGCGCAGGATAGCATTGGTCATAACATTGTGCGCTGTCAGCTCTGTCCACTTTGTCCACTATGGCGGACGTCTTGTTGTGACAGATATGTGAAATGTGCTTGCATTATATTATGCACGTAGCTACATCTTTTAATTACCTCGATGCAACATTTGAGTCGCGTCTGCGGTGCTGGAGCAGTAGTTCGTGAGTTTCGCACTAGGTACGGGATGTTTGTCGCCAGATATAGCTGGCTGAGGTGATGTCAGCATCGCATCATCACGCCCATGTACTTGACGTCTACATCGCTAAGGAATTGCCTAATTAAGGCAGCGATTCGTGTGTGATCGTCTACGGTCCACCAGCCACCGCACCTCGGTCGTGGAGACTTGCGAGAGATGCAACATAATTTTGCCACAAAGTATAGCCGCTGTTGCATGCAGATGCCCAAGCAGTGCCAAAGGAACACATGCGGCGCTTGGCAGGCGTCTTGTGTGGCAGAACTCTACGCCGGGGTAAGTGAACGATTTCATGGCAATTGCATGATAGTTGTATAACAATTATTAAATAATTATTTTCTTAATCACGCTATAAGTAAATAAAACTCACTTAATTTGTGAATAAAACTATCACGTAGGCCTCTGATTAACTAGCTGAGCGGTTGTGCTGCTACTTTGAGGCTTAAGTGGCGCACCTATGAGATGCGGGTAAAGGTTCTTCTTGTGGGATTGCGTCATGTTAAGGTGATTGATGAGTAGGCCATAAATTTATCGGTAGACAGAGAAAAAAAAAACACGAAGGAAGATATCTCCCTAAGTTTCAATGGTTTTTTTCGTCACCATCTTCATTTTAAAGGCCTTGTCTATACGCACTGCATTCGTCGCAGGTGTTTAAAGTCACAGGGCTACAGGGTTCAAGGTCGATTGTCAAAAATGTGTAAACATTAAAAAAAAACCCATCTGAGCTGAAATTTCGTTTGCAACTTCGAGGTCGCGTTATGGATATAAGGCCAGCGCTTCTCACAGAAACCGTTTACTATACTCTGCGAATGAGTTAAGCTTGTTCTCCGTTTCGATCTCTGGGCAAAGACTCCTGTGAGGAGTTGTCTAAAGTAAAACGTGTCAACATACTGATCGGGACTTCCCAAGTGCTGTAAGAAGATCCCAAAAGACATGACGTTTCAAAAAGAAAGACTTTCGGCCTCACCAATAATCAACTTTAGTCTGACAGCTTAAGCAAAAAATGCACACTTTCCAAAATAAATGTTGAAAAAGCCATGTTTATCTCGGGCACTAGCCAAAGAAATCCTCCATCATTGCTATTTTGAAGAGGAGTTCTGCCCAACCACCCAAAATGGTGGATCTATAGCACCAATATTGTCTTGCAAAAAAAGTTGGCATTCAAAAAATGTTTCATAGGCAAAATGATTAAGAATTTAAAAAATATACCAAAATTTTTTAATTCAATACTATTTGATTATAAGATACCTAGATAAAATATTTTAGGACTCAATAGCTGACCCGGCGAACTTCGTACCGCCTAAAATTGACTAAATTATAAACATCCCTTTTGATAATTGAACCCCTCTATTGAACGAATGAAACTCCCTCGGAATTGAATTGAGTATTTTTACGGGCCGTCTTCTTGATTGTTTTTTCCGCGCTTATGGTTGAATCGAGTTGGTTCGGTCAGGTTTTCTCGATCAGCCAAAGCAGAATGTGGGCAATCCTCACTTATTCCAATCGACCGAGTATACATCCAGAAACGCGATTGCCCAAAAAGATTGTGCTTAACGATAAAGCCCATGATAGTTTTTAAGCTTTTGTTTGAAAAATCGTGCGGTGATGTCATGGCGGTCACTCGAAGTTGCCTGGGAGGTAAGTAGTTGCGACTTGTGAACACGGTGGTTAGTACGCTGGACTACTTGGGCGAGTGGTCAATTTGTAAAAATTATAGTATACAATATAACTTCCCTTCTTTCTACCAAGCGATATACGCCTTTCGGCCTTCGCACACATAGGCCATATGCCACACATTCTTTAATGCTTGCGATTTGGCGTTGCGCTCGCCACCGCAAAATTTCATTGAAATTGGTTGAGGGGTTTTGGACATCGACAACAGAGCCACCAGTCGGGCCCAAAATCCCTTAAGCTGCAACCACCCATACACATCCACAAAATTTCATTTAGATCGGTTGAGCGGTTTCGGAGGTCGACACAGATATGTTCACTAAAATGCCTATAACTCGTATAATCAATACACATACAAAGACCGAAAAAACATATAAACCTTGGTATTGACGTCACACAATGCGACTTATTTTGATATAATGTAGAAGGAGATAGATAAAAAAACGATGTGTGCCTACAGCGTCACCTGTTGAGGATTTTCCGAATTTTCGTTTTTCCTAAACCATCCCTGAACCAAGACAAACAAAATAAAAAATATAGTATATTTAAACCATTCGAGCCGGTCTTGAGTTCTTACCCGACTAACCTTCAGCAATTGAGTTTTATACAAATGTGGAAAAACCCCAAAATGTACTGAAATTCGTGTGTTTTTTCAACAACACACACATACGTTTTCCGATTCAAACCAAAATTCACAAAAATCATAATCATAATATAAACCCGTACCAAAGATGTGTGAAAGTTTGGTTAAAGTCGGTAAATGCGTTAAAGCGTGAAGCGGCGACAAACGAACAGAATTTTAAGGCTTAATTTTTATATACGAGTATATAGATAAAAAATTTTATGATATAAAAGTTGCACTGCTACAGAATGCTTGCCGAAGTTCATAGCTACTGAGTTTCCATTTTCCTTTTTAAATAATGGAAATACTACAGTTTGATAAATCACTCTTCACGTTGCGAAAACCAGATCCGAACATCTCACAAAAGTTTGAAAGTGTGTCTAATCTTCCGCACAAGGCACACCATTGAAATAAATTCATTTATCAACACCACAAAGTTTGAACATCGCAAACAACAATATCTCCCTCAAATAATATTTTTATTTTTTTTTTAATTCATCAAAGGATTAAATACTTTGCCCAATAGAATTTTCCGCTATTTGATTTCACCCTTTGGGCTTATGCAAAGCAAACCGATATTTCAAAGGCGAACGTCTAACAAACCAAACGAATCTCTAATTTTCCTAAATAAATATTTACCTAGCCGCCATCAGTGCTGTAGAGCAAGAAATGCGTCCCCGATTGAAAGTTCTGTCGGTAAATAACCCGGAGTCCCAAAAGGAAAAACGTTAACGAATACGCATACTCCCGAAATTTTACTTTCTAATTTCTACATAGAACAAAACGAAGCGTTGATGGGATGGCTCTGATTAATAACCGCGTGGACGTTCATTAGGCCTCAAATTAAATTCCACCATACTAATGGGATTTTAATGCTAATGACGCGAGCATCACTTCGACGTAGGTCGCGCGGATGATTCACGGACGTTCCATACGATCCGCTTTGAAAATCCTTTCAGCTCGATTGTCTGATGATTGTTCCCACTAATGCGGGTGCGAGATGCAGCATCTTCCCAGTTCTCTGATTAGATGGACGATAGGTGAACACTGAACAGGTAGATCCAGTTACGAAACGGCGCGCCTAATCTCATACGTATACCCGGAAACACTTTGCTCCAAATGTCTGTAAAACCGAAATGACAAGTGCACCAACCCGTGGCGCAGTTCAATGACTTGCATTCACCTCTAACCGAACAGCACACTGAGACTCCGTGTGGCGTTCGATGGCGTCTCTGGCGCGCATACGATCCGCAGAGAGCAATCGCACTTAACATCGCTGCAAGATCATTAATTTGTAAATCGTGATTCCTGGCACAGCCAGCTACTAACTGTGTTACCATTTTGGGCAGGAGGGCAATCAGCGCATACATTGCCCGCAGAGGTGGCGATAGATATCTTTGCCGAGTATTGTCACGTTCTGCCAATTGAAGGATCAATTTAACCGCTCCGCCGGCGACTATCCCCCATGACCAACACTATATGTTATTAAATGTGTCACAGTCACAGCACACATACGGAGAGATTGTGGACCCCATTAGGCTCGTTACGGATGCTTAAAATTGAAGAAACGAAACATCGGGACGCGAACCAGATACGGGTACGTAATTCCTTTCAAAATATTGAAAGATATCGAACAAGTACTTGTCCTGCGATGTCACTTGCGATGCACGCCTGACATCCAAATTAGCATACGGCAACATGGCAAACCCAGCAAACAGGTATATGTTAAACGGAGGCGCTGCGACGCCGCGTATGTACATATAAGTGAACGACAACAAGCGTTCAGAGCAATCTGTGGTTCCATAGCGATTTTGGGCCTGAGAATCTGAATGGAAACGGAAAGATCGATCGTTTGCCCGGCAACATGTCACTTGTGAGCGGCGCGAGGCGGCGACGAAACACTGCGCCTGCGGAAGCATGGGTGCGGGGTGATTTGAATAAAAGTCAAGCTGCTGCGGGATGCGATTTCCTGTCCACTTGACTGTGGCTGTGTGTACCAGTACTAGAACGAGGCAGTAACGTATTTGCAAATGACAGAATTGCATCAATTGAATTTAAATTAGGTTTCCTAGTCGCCAACTGAACGCGTGTATCTGGGAGATGTGCAGGAATAATGAACAAAAGTATTGAATGGCTAAAAGGAATTTACGACCATCGACAGGAAGATGTCGTCCGTACCTTAGACTAGCTTCGTTTGTCCAACTTTTTTCCTTATGGTACTTGGGACTTGTCTAATTAAATCATTCCAAGATTCCATTATGACTGCTGTTATGCAGTCGTATGGCCATCATGTAATTGAAGCGAATGCATTCGAATAGTGGTGGTCTTTCTCCGAACAGGGACTCCACCTGAGAAATTTCAAGGAACAGCTTTTACGGGATAGCTTTGGTACCATTTTCTATACAAAGTGCCTTCCAATATTGCCACAACTCAAAAACAGTCGATATATTTCAATTTAGGTCCAGCGGATTCAATAACTGCTTCGATTTATTGTATATTTTCTTTATTCAAAACCTGGGATCGGTTTCTGTAAAAAAAAAAACTTTTAATAATGACCTCTAACGAAAATTGAACTCCTTTCGCTTTCTGCTCCATATTCGCAAACTTGAAAAAGAAGCAGTGAAGGTTAAAGTACAAGGTCTTAAGTGAAATGCCTTTCGTTTCGTTTTCGAAGTTGTACATTTTCAACTTTTAGAATCCCTTGACACTGGCAGTAACAGTCATTTTATCTTTTTTAAGGTTCCGTATCCATAAAGGGAAAAAACCGAACCTTATTAGTTTCGCCACGATGTCTGTCCGTCTATCCAAACCCACTAGACAAATTTTGTTTCTAGGTCTATCTCAGAAACTAAGGCTGAAATTTGCTCACAACATCCGGCAAAATAAAATGGTAGCGATCAATCGACTGATTCTTGAGTAATTAGTAATTTGGTGAAAAGAATATTTTAATTTGCACAAAAAAACTGTTTATTCCTTAATTAAAATTGATATACATCAATTACAGATCATGCTCGTAGCTATATATTTGCTGAAGACTGTTCAAGTCTCGGCTTTTAGATTAACTAAAACTTCAAACTTGAGAACATTTTGAGCTTTATATAAGTTTATGTTCGCTTTAAAAAAATCCCTTTTAGACACGCAATTTTTGAAATGTTAAAACCAGCATTATTTCTATAGGTAGGCGAAACCGGGGCAAAGCTGACATCTAAAGGATTATTGTTAGCCCGTGTTTTCTGTCCCGAATACCACTTAAAAGACCCACTAGTGTCTCCCCTACACCAAATTCAATGACTACATTTGAAACTGTGCTTAGTAAATTTATTGCCCAGTTATCCTTCGGTAGACACTCTCGCTTTTTTAAGCTATCAAAAAACAACTAACCTTAAATCCTTTTTATGTGCGCATTTATTAAGAATAACACAGTCAAAGAGTTTTGAATAATTTTCTTTTTTTGTCCTTTTTGTATCGCCTTAGTTTGCTTCAAAACATGTCGCAAATTGCCGAAAAACGATTTCAAGAAAAGGACATAGGAAACATTTGAATGGGAACCTCAAAAACCATTCAAAAAAAACTCAAAAAATGGGACTTTTAAATTAAATTTTGTAAATTTATATTATTGCACGAATTTGGGCGGAACAAAGTTCGCCCGATCAGCTGGTATAGTATAAATAAAGAACTTTCTCGAACGTTACAAGTTCTTAAAGACAATCCATCATACAAGTTTTCACCTACTTCCGCTGGGTGTTCGCAGTTAGTTCTTCCGCGAATCGCTGGGAATCGCTTTTTCTTTCGACAATTAATAATCAGTCAAACATGAAGAGGTATCGCTTGAAAATCGCATGTACACTGTACACTGTACAACAGAAATATTCTTCCCGAAATATTGAAGCGCTGATGAGTCATGAATTATCGTCCACCATTTTAACTTTGACTTAATATTGCTGCAGACGACTATTTGCGAAAGCACCTACATTACTTCGTTTGCACAATCAGTAGCAAAGTGTTAGTTTTATTGATGCCAATAGACTACGGTTGTTTCGATATCGCCATTAGCAACTTAATCATGCCACCGACCGGCAGAATATTTAAAATTTGAATGTTTCACCCGCCCACTTGTTATTGGCCATAAAACTCCTTAATATACCGCACTCAGTCTAACCATGTAGCCGACATTTATCGTAAAAATACCGCAACACCTACGCCTGGCCAACCAAATAAGCTGTCAAATTTTTCACATGGAAATCAATGTGAGAGAGACAACAGACACGCAGCTCATGAACTCTGCTTCGATCTGAGATAGTCAGAAGATAGCTTACCTAATCGCCTCGGGCTGTTATCGTACCGATTGGTTCTCAATTATTGTGTCAATTGTACTCTCGAGCCGGTTTATGGAAGTCCTCGTCCATGAGACTCCGCGCACCTTATTTGGCAACCGCTCATGAGCATGATCGATGTTCCTCGCCGATAGGTATGCATGCATCAGTGAAGTCGGTGAAACCCAGTCTGGGCGGCTTTCTAAGAACTCGCGTAGAATGAAAGTTTCAATCCAAATACGCCCACGTGTCAGTGTTTACAGCTCAAGTTTGGAGTTGTTTGCTTTGCATATATGAATGAGTCGTTGGTAATCGCAACAGCATTTTAATTTGTAAATAATTTGTCTGCCGCATAAATCAACTGGAAGTGGGATGAATAATCGGATGTATCGAAGGAGTGAGCTGGAAATTTACGATCTCGCGGTGATCTCATCGATGAAGTTGAACTCTTACTGCAGACACCAAATATCTGCATCAACCTGAATTCGATTGTCGCTTCACTGCTCCTTTAAAACATCCAGCAACATGGACTTGTGCTCAACTATGAGACGAAGACATCGAAGGGCATCACGCATCATCGCATAACACGTCAAACCCCACCGGAGTGTCACTCACAAAAAACGGAATAAAGCTGCATAACTAATGCTAATGCAGCACGATATTTGTCAGTGCATGCCACCAACTAGATCGCGGTTACCTCCGCCATTAAGCCAGACGGAAAAGTCGTGTTGACGTTCATCACACGCCACGCTACTCCGCACCATATTACAATTAACTAGGAAATTAGAAAAAAAACAGTCAACATACTCGTACTAAGCTGCGTGTTTTTGTTAATTAACCTGAACCTACGCATGGGTATTTCTGCGGCATAGCTCATCCAGGTTTCAGTGTCTCCGAACGGAGGACCTTAAATGATACCTACAAAAAGGCCGAGAAGGGAAACAATATCGAAGTGCAATATTTCAACTCCTTTTCCAGGCGTGCATGTACGACTCCACATTGAAACTGTTGGCCCAATCCTGTTTCATACTTTTCCAGAAAGCATCTAAATATTTCTGCATCTTTGAATGAAACAAAAAGTGTGGCGTAAGCGTTGTTAATACCCCATCATCTGACAGCATGAGTGATACAAAGATTAACACTAATACCATCCTGCTGTGACGAATGTGTTTGACAATCTGTATCGGCCGTATCGGTGTGTATACGAGTATAATGATGGAGCAGAGATGGAGCCAACGTGCGACACACACAGTCCCTTGACGGGGAAAAATTGAAAGTGTGACAGGAGTTTGTTGTCGCGGATAATGGCGGAGTGGAATTCCTCTTACGGACATTCGTAATGAGCTCTGGTTGAAATTAAAAGGAAATAGACGGGACAAAAAATAGGAGTCCCTGGTCCCTGCCACCTGATATGGCAGCGTCTACAAGGAATTTTTAATTTATGTTCAACACAATGCTGTCTGAGCCGCGAGTATCCCCCGAGGGACACTACGACAATAATATTGTCAATTATGGACATTTGAGTATATACGCAGCAAGAAATGTGTTTAATTTTTTTTTTCTGTAGCTAGATAGGTAATTTGTGTGCACATAGCTCAGTGGATATTATTTCAAGTCAATAGAACGGTCTGAATATTTAATTGGCAGCGATACTTTACACAGCGCAGTAGAAAATTTGGTTTTGCTGAGCAATCCCATATTTGAACACATTTTGCGGCAGAAAAATGGGTATTCAAGTTGGGGGTGGGACATTATTCCTCAAGGCTAACCAGGGAAAATGTCAACTAAATAAAAAAATAAATAATTGGCGCAACAGTTCCTTGGGGAGGGCTCTAAGCCTAGCTTCTTACAACCATTCGTTTTGTGTGAGCTTCTTATTTTTGGGACGAATAGAAGAGATTTACAATTTTATGCCGAGTCCAAGAAGCTCTCCCAAGGCAGTTGCACTCTCGGATGTTTGTCAGACGTTCGCAGGAGGTGTCGCCTCAAAAGCGGTTGTTGTCAAAACGATTCATTCATTGTCCAGCGGTAAACTCATGGGCGATTTCTTTGGAAGAAGATTTTGTTTGCTATGAAAATTTCTTATTAAGATATGAACTTTAAAATTTGTTTGTTGATTTCGCGTCGAAATCAAGTAAACAAAATCTGCTGCGATTTGTCAAAACTCATGCGGAAGAACAATATGCGAGCGTTTAGGGGAAGATTATGTGTATGGATGGGGGAAGATTACGCAAATCCCCCGGAAAACGATTCAAATAAATGCGGAAGCGCTATGTGTAAGCGTTCTTCAAATTTACTCGCGGAATGTTAGTTCTGAACAGACCATAATAGACCCTCAGTATACAAAAGAGCGATATATTTAAAAGCATAGTTTCAAGAAAAAGCTTTCTAAAAAAATAAGGATAGAACTTATTTTTGGGTTGGGGTCAAAATTCTGTTTGGGTCAAAATTCTTTTTACAAAATTCTGCTTTCAAAATTTAGCTTTTTAAAAAAGGGCGCGCTTTTGAACATTTTCCAAACCAATTTTTATTGTTTGCAGAATTTTGTAAAACAGAGATGGAGGCATAATTTTCTTCTTTTAAACGTTTTTTTTCTTTTTTTCAACTCTTCTCTACTTAATTTTTGGTTTGTAGGCTTATATATCCTCCTGGGAGCAAAATAAAAGATGTCGTGGGTATTTATTCAAAATATTGATATTATTGATACTTTTTACGAAGACTGAGGGAAAGTCCTTGTCTGTCCACCAAACCATCAATCGCAGCGTAACGTAATTACAACGAACCTCCAAGGAAAGTAGCCTTAAAGTATTCGAAGATCCTACCGAGTTGTCAAAGGAGTTTTGACATTTCGGTCCTTTTATACTGTCAATATTTAATCAATTTTTTCTTGTTTCCTTTTAATTTAAATTTTATTTTTTTTTTAAATTAAAAGTAAATAGTTTGTACTGTTTAATAAATTCTAAATTATTTCTTACATCTGTTTATTTCTTGTTGTTTACATTTGTTAGTTGGAAAAGGCTGAATTTTATTGCTTTAAATTTGAAAATCAGATTTTTTTAAAGCAGAATTTCGACCGGATCCCCTTATTTTTGTATCTTGATATGCAAAAGCTTAATAATGCTAAAACTTATTTAAACAAATAAAACAATAAAGCTTCCATTTTTAGCAATATTTATTGTTTTAATTAAAAATAAAATAGTTTTTTTTATATAGTTTTAAGTAATTAAACAAATTCTAAAAATGCATGTTAATTACAGCTCTTTTGCACGGAAATAATAAAGGAGACAGTGAGATATACATATTTCGGTTTGCTCCTTTTATTGCAGAAAATATTTCGTTTTATACCGAAATACTCGTATGTTCGAAACATATTCAAGTAAGTACAATCTTTGTATATATATTCCTATAGTAGCGCCAATCCAGTAGTACCAGTATCCTAATAGGTGTCGCTACTCATACCAAATCGAAAATTAAATTACTGAGAGCTTTGAGCCTTTGATAATTTTATTCCTTTTAAAAAAGCTTTCGTTGAGATTTTTTCCTTCATTCATTCGAAAATTGTTCGTCGTTCGGTTTCGGTTTTTGTTTATTTTGTTTGAATTTCTGTTTCAATTATAAAAATGTGAAATATTCGGTCGTTTACCTTCAAACACATTTTTCTGCGAAGAACACTTTCACGTCCTTTTCGTTGTTAGAAATGTGAGGACAAATTTGAAAAAAGGGTCAAATCCAAAATCATGTAGTGAAATATGTGTATGCACGGATAAAAACATTGACCAAAGCTATGAAAATCTGAAGTCTAACTTTAAACCAAAATGTCCAATAAAACGAAAAAGATACCTCAACGACCAAGTTTTAGTAAGCCTACCAGATTTAATAAAAAATAATGCAGATGATCCTAAATTGACAGTCCATCGCGAAGCCTTACCTCCTAAAACATATTTAAAGAATTGGTCTCTTCCTCGATTACCTGATTGTATCTTTCCCCTTGAATTTCTTGAGCCTGATTACCGATATTTCCAGAATGAAGAAAATTAAATGAAAGAAAATGAACCATATCAGAAAATCCCGAAGACTCTTTTCGATACCCCTAAAAAACTTAAAAATTACCCAAACTATAAGCTACAAATAGACATTGAAAAACAATTGGATGGTAAAGGGTGATTTTTTAAGAGGTTTAGAACTTTAAAAAAAAAAAAAAACACAAAAAATTCGAAAAAATGAATGAAATATTTATTTGAATCGATAGTTTGAACCTTGCAATTTAATGTTTAAAGATAATTTCATGCAAATGTTGACCGCGGCTGCGTCTCAGGTAGCCCATCCGCTGAGTCCAATTTTGGCATACTCTTTCACACTTATCGGCCGGTATCTCACGAATGAATGCATGGATGTTGGCTTCCAGTGCGTCAATCGAAGCGGGCTTGTCCCTATACACATTAGCCTTGGCATACTCCCACAAAAAATAATCTAATGGTGTCAAATGGCACGATCTAGGCGGCCAATTGACCGGCCCGAAACGTGAAATTAACTGTTCACCAAACTCGCCTCGCAATTGCGCCATTGTTTCGCGTGCTGTGTGGCATGTGGCACCGTCTTGTTGAAACCACATATCATGCAAGTCAAGAACTTCCATTTCGGGCAAAAAAAAGTTTGTTATCATCGCTCGGTAGCGTTCACCATTGACAGTAACGCTGCGATTCGCATCATCTTTGAAGAAATATGGCCCAATAATGCCGCCGGCCCATAAACCGCACCAAACAGTGGCTTTTTCGGGATGCATTGGTACCTGTTGCAATGCTTCTGGCTGATCTTCACTCCAAATGCGGCAATTTTGCTTATTTACGTACCCATTCAACCAAAAATGAGCCTCATCGCTGAACACAATTTTTCGATAAAAAAGCGCGCGATGAACATTTCGAACCGAGCACGAATTTTGATAGTAAAATTCAATAATTTGCAAGCGTTGTTCATTTGTAAGACGATCCATGGTTAAATTGCAAACCAAACTGAAGCTGTTTGACAGTGACACAAGGTACTAAACACACGTCAGCTGTCAAAACCAGTGTTGCCAAAAGCAAACCAGCTAAAAAATCACCCTTTAGAAATGCCCAAGTTTTAATATTTATAAAAATCCAACTATTTCATAAAGCAGGACAGAATTGGCCACGTGATGAAAAAGACTGTTATTTAAAGTTTTTTTGTAAGTCCCCAGCTTTGTACAAACATATGATTAATTCAAATTTTTATTTGCCGAGTATTAGGACAATTCAACGATGGCATTCTGAAATAAATCTAGCCACAGGCTTTTCCAAACAAGTTTCTGATCTTCTCTCACTTAGGTGTGAAACTTTCTCCGACTTAGACAAAAAATGTGTAATGCTCTTTGACAAAATGAAAGTTACCCCGGGGCTGTAGCTACTTCAACAGCAGACTTTATTTCAAGAATGAATTGCTTATTTGACAATTTAAATAGCATTTCTCTATATTCGCCAAATTCATCCCCAAACCAGGTAACAAGCCTAGTGAGCTACCTAAATCATACCGTCCCATAAGCTTGACATCGTTTTTCCTGAAAACAATGGAAAGAATAATCGACGTACACATTAGAGATTGCTTAACTCGAAGCATACCTCTACACCCCTGTCAGTATGCCTATCAGAAAAGCAAATCAACTGAAGGTGCACTCTTAAAGCTAACTAAGCACATAAAGGATGCGTACAGTTGTAACGAGATTGCACTATGCGCATTTCTCGACATAGAGGGTGCTTTTGACAACACAGGATATGACTCCATATCAAATGCTTTGCTTCAAAGAAATATAGATGAACCAACCATGAAATGGGTCAAAGCGAAGCTTGTAAGCCGAAAAATAACGGCCTCTTGAGGACCAATCACAGCATCTGTTACAGCCGTAAAGCGCTGCCCGCAGGGAGGAGTACTCTCACCTCTACTGTGGTCTTTGGTGATAGATAACCTATTACGTGAACTGAGTCACTCAGGTTTCAATATTGTAGGCTACGCCGATGACCTAGTCATCATCGTTAAGAGTAAAAAAGCAAATGAAGTTACAATACTTATGCAAAGCGCTCTTAAGATAGTGTTAGACTGGTGCCGCAAAGAGGACCTTTCTATTAACCCCAATAAGGCTATCATAGTTCCCTTTACTAGGAGAAGAAATTTAAATTTAAACCAAATTTCAATTAATGACATACTCATTGAGTACTCCGATGAAGTCAAATATCTTGGAGTTATCTTAGATAAACGACTGAACTGGAACTGTTGGGAACACAACACGTGTATCAGACAGTGGCAAGAAATC
This sequence comes from Cheilosia impressa, assembly GCA_948293265.1. Taxonomy (NCBI): domain Eukaryota; kingdom Metazoa; phylum Arthropoda; class Insecta; order Diptera; family Syrphidae; genus Cheilosia; species Cheilosia impressa. Next base: position 15,510,707 of record OX411883.1, read on the forward strand.
CCAGTTCAGAATTTGGTTGCCTAACTATTCCAACAGAAGAATTTGAAAAGGATTATCTAAAAATTCAAAAACAATTTGAAAAACATTTTCAATTGAATATTGTATGAATATTGTATGTTCAACAAAAAATGAAAATATTAAAATTAATTTAAATATGTATAAAAAACAATTTAAATATTGTACCCATGTTAAACAAAAAAGGGCACTGCCGAAAGATGTGGGCTAGATAATTTATAAAGGAAAACAAAGGTAGGTACCTACATAGAAGAACTCACAGAATCGGAAAAAAAATATTTATTTACAAAAACTTAATACAGTCACACCTCCATAAGTCGATCATCCTTAAGTCGAATTTTCCATGAGTCGTACAAATGTATTAAAACTTAGACAAAAGATTTTAATTTTCCCATATAGTCGCCTCTCTCTAAGTCGAAACCCTCCTCAAATCGGGCTTGTAGCGGAGGGGTAATTAGAAGGATGAAAAGGATAACAATTTACTAGAACAGTTGCCAAAGAGAAGGAAAAAAAAAATTAACAAAAAATAATTTGGGGGCGTATACTTACTATTTTCTAGCAATGAAAATGAAAAAAAAAACTTTTAGATGGACGGATTCATGCGGGGAGGACGTCATAAAATCCATCTACTTCAATTATCACAATAGGCTCCTTTAAGATAAGAAGCCGCAGTGCCAGAGCCCCTCGAAGGCTCTCCCGCTTCATAATCTACCTACTTATATAGCAGCTGAAAATACTGTATTGCTATGTTGACGGATTTAGATATTTGGTAACAAATCTTAGATAGTGATCGGGAAGGAAAAATTAAATATGGCAACCAGTCCAAAATACAAATTATTTTCTTCGATTATTTTCGTTTAAATATAGCTTTTTTTTTGACGAAACACCGATAAAAACTTAAAGCTCCGTCTAAATGAATTAAGGACAAAAACCAGTTTTCATTATTGAGCGATTGAAGCGCCAAAGCTTCTGTGGGATACTGGTACAACATATTTATTAGATTTCTTGGCGCTACTATAGGAATGTATATACAAAGGTACAATACAACTTTCGCTTCAATCAAATGATTTTGTACTTTCACTTCAAGCATGGTCCAACTAACTGAGATGCCTGACCTTGAGTGACAATTATACATCGGCCCAAACGGCATCCGTCGCTCGTATTCGTATCTTCATTTCGTATACAGATGTGTAACATTAAAAAATCTACATGTACGTATGTAGCACACACTGATCAACCACAACACAATATACAGATTCAGTTCGACAAACATTGTGCTGTGTCCCCCCTCAGTAATAATCAGAGAAAAAAACTCCCATCATCATTCCACTCTCACTACCGTACAGTAAATCTAAATCTAATTTAAATCAATTCTGGTGACCAAGCATCTAAAACATCTTTCTAATGGCTTCCCTCGACCGGCCTTAGTCAGTACGAATCTGTCGCTCTCCAGAAGCGGTGTGTCCTCCAAGAGTATACTTCTTTGTGCTACCCCCCAAAAATAATGCCTCTTCTTTCGAAACTAGTCCACAGAGGTATGACAACAAACACACCCACTTTTGGCACACAAGTCTATTAGTTTAAAAATACCAAACAATTACTTTCCAGTGCGCGGAACTCGTATAGTTTTCATAATTTTGCCGGTCAGCAGCATCAGCTGATGCGGGCTATTTCTGAATAAACTAAATTTATATTTTCTTGATTTCAGTGGGTGTCGCCAATTTGCGATGCTACAGCACGCCAGCTGCGAGCAGTTTTCGTGATATTCTCAGCGAACAAATCGGCTTGATAAAGAATGCTGGCACCTACAAAAGCGAGCGTATCATCACGTCGGCACAAAAGACCGAAATCACTGTGGCCAACTCGAATAAAAAAATTCTTAACTTTTGTGCCAACAATTACCTCGGATTGTCTGTAAGATTGTGACGTTTGCATGTTTTTTTTTCCAAACAGCTGTTGTAACATCTTGTTTTCTCACTTCCAAATGTTTTCAGAGCAACGAACAAATAATTGAGTACAGTAAGGAGATTTTGGATAAATACGGAGCTGGACTCAGTTCGGTTCGATTCATTTGTGGCACACAGGACATTCATAAGGTAGGTTTTTTTTATAACAGATGGGGTCTTATTGGCAAGCCTCGTAGGGGTGGGCTTTCGTTCTTTGAAAATGAATTTATTTACTTTCGACAAGTCCTTACGTGGCTATGTACTATATAAAAAAAAGCGGTTTTAACATTTTTAGCTGTGTGCACGCTTCGCCGAAATATATCTCATTCTTTAGTTAAGTTCCGGTTTCTTAAACGCGCTGATGTTACTAAGACTTTTTTTTAAATTGTAAGACTGTGTCGTGTTTTCAACAATTCAATTGGATATTGGATCGAAAATATTTGTTTGCCGGCAAGATAAGAAAAAGAAACAAATATTATGGGGAAATACAGAGAAAGCATAGTAGAAAAATGTGCAAACTTACCGGGGAATGATATGCAAATATGCGGGGGTTTCTAATGCAAGTTCGCAGAAGAAGAAGTACACACCAAGCTATTATGTATCTGTAGGAATTTGAAATGTTAAACAAGTTTTTGGTAACTCATATGAATGCATTAAAAATGATAAAATTCTAAAATTGATTCCTTACATTTATTTAGACATTTTTGTTTAAATTAAGTTCTTTTTGGACAAGACCCAGTGCAGTTATTTGGATGGCAAATTAACTATTATTTCCCTGCTGTTCCTGTAGTGAACGGACATATTTATGAGCTTCGAGCTCATTTCGAAAATGAATAAAACAAGGGCTGGCAGGCTAAATAGAGTAAAATTTAAAGGTGGCTTTCTAACTTAAAAAAAGACGCAATACACACCTCACACTAACTTGCTTTATGCTTTAGGGGACTTCTTATGCAGTATCGTATAGTGATATAAATTTTAATCAGTATTATTTATGGATTTTTATTAATTTAAACTAGGACTAGATACCCTATTATTAAAGTTTGATATTTGTTATTTATTTAACAAATTTTTGTATATGAATATAAATTATATTAAAAATATTATTTATATCTTAGGTTTCCAATAAGAGGTGTTATTTTGGTATTCAAAGAAAAATATCATTTTGTGAGATAAATGATCGGATGTTTATTTCATAATAAAGGAGAAGGTATGCCGTTAATAATGAAAAAAACATCAGGACCATATCCTTTTCATGAAATTTTCCATATCCAAATCGCAAAGTGGCTGCCCTATGTCCTCGATAGCCTCACGAATTTTGTCTTTGAGGTCTTGAATTGACGCTGGGTTGTTGGCGTAGACCTTATCTTTCACGTGGCCCCAAAGGAAGAAGTCGCAAGGTGTTAAATCTCACGATCTCGGTGGCCAATTGTGATCACCTCTTCGAGAGATAACACGGTACGGAAACTTTTCCCGCAAAAGATCAATGGTTTCGTTGCTTGTGTGGCACGTCTTGTTGAAATTAAACGTTGTCCAGATCAATACCATCCAACTCCGACCATAAAAAAACAAATCATGACGTTTGTGGAATGCCCAATTCCAAAGAACGACGAGGAAAGGACAAACCTGGGTTTTCTTCAACACTTTGGGCTACAGCAGCAATATTCTCAGTTGTTCTTGAGCGACGTGCACGGGTTTTATTCTTCACATCACTAACTTGTCCCAACAGCTCGAATTTTTCCACCAATTTCTGTATTGCGGTCCGACAAGGTGCTTCACGACGGCCAAAAAATGCTTTAGTTTTGCGAACTGTGACTGCAAGATTTTCACTATTTTTTTAGTGAATTTTAATATTTTCAATGCATTGTTGAAGTGTGTATCGTTCCATTCTTAGTAATGGCGTAGTTTCTACTTGTCAAATGTCAAAGAATAAAAGCTTCAAAAGTGACAGCTACCGAAATAGTGGGTCATACAAAATAGCACCTCTCTCTGGAAAACCCTTTAGCTTGAAGTTTTGAAATCATGCATGTACTATTGCATAGACTTCCAGAACTAGAACCAACTTCATGTGGAATGTGGGGTAAAACATCAGGACAATAGCTCTTTTGGAAACAGAAACAGTCAAATTAAGATTAAGAACTAAAATAAAGTTCTCGGTTAAGGACACGTGAAATAAGGACGAGTTTAGCAATAAAGTCATATTGAGTATAGCTGTAATGATTACGATTTTTTTTTGTTGCCGAAAACAAAAAATAAATATTAAATTTGCACATTTGAGGCTTTTGCCTTAATTCGCTCTTAACAAAAATAAAAGTTAATTTTAAAAATGAATAGTCGTATTCATTCGAACTTTACAAGACAAGTAAAATCGGCAGTCCTTTTAGCTTCAGCCTAACATTACACTCGTTTTCCTGCTGTCCTTTGCAATTGTTGCAGCTCCCTATTATTTGTTTAGATGCAAGCTAAGGCAACGAAAAACAGGACAGAGGTGATTGTAGCGGGTATTTTTGACTACAGTGATCGCTTATAACTCCCGGTACTTTTTTCTTTTAAAAGCAGCCCTTAACTTATCGCTAATCTCTATAGAGCTAACAATATACCAAAGGTAGGCGTAGTCGATCGAAAGCCATATCTTCTCAATTTCGCATACTCTCACGACAGTGACAACCGAGTTCGTTGGACCGATTGTTTGTGTATTGACGGTATGTGATTTCAAACAAGAGATAGCGCGACGTGCTACGGAAGAAGTTTTAGGGTCACATATAATTCCGCGAAGAGCCGACTTCAATTGCTGCCAAGATCGTGCGGCCTTGAACTTTTTAATTTGGGTTGACTTTGATTCCCTGATTTATGCTCATCATTTTTTAACCACCACAGTAGACACAAAGTTTCTTAACCTTTATGGCATAGGAAGGTAGGTACTCTAAGATCATATAGTCCGTTGCCGTTGACATTCCTGCTACTATTGCCATGTGAAGATTTTAGAGGCTCCTCTCTCAGTACCTACTCACGTATGAAATTCATCTCTTGCAACCCAAATAAATCCTTCCTCTTGCAGGAGTTGGAGAAGAAAATATCAAAGTTCCATAACCGGGAGGACACTATTTTATATGCCTCCTGTTTCGACGCTAATGCCGGTTTGTTCGAGGCCATCCTAACACCGGACGATGCCGTGTTCTCTGACGAACTCAACCATGCTTCCATCATTGATGGCATTCGACTGTGCAAGGCTAAAAAATACCGCTATAAGCACAAAGATGTGGCAGGTAAGTGAACCACTTTTGCCATACAGATATGTGTGTTAATGAAACCCCTTTCAGATTTGGAGGAGCTGCTCAAATCCTCAACTGCCCGCTTGAACTTGATCGTCACCGATGGCGTGTTCTCTATGGATGGCAATATTGCCCCGCTGGCCAAAATCTGTGACCTAGCTGATCAGTACAAGGCCTTGGTTTTCATGGACGAATGCCACGCCACTGGGTTCTTCGGCAAAACCGGGAGGTAAGTCATTCTCAACCTCAGCGATGCAATTTTCAAAATAATACCTTCAGAGGTACCGAGGAATACCACAACGTGATGGGAAGGGTACACATCATAAATTCGACTCTCGGCAAGGCTTTGGGCGGTGCTGCTGGTGGCTACACCACCGGCTCCAAGGAACTAATTGACCTCCTGAGGCAAAAGTCTCGCCCCTATTTGTTCTCGAACTCTCTACCGCCGCCAGTGGTTGCCACTGGTATTAAAGTTATGGACATGCTCTTGCAGTCCAGTCACCTTACACAAAAAGTTCAAAGCAACACCACCCGCTTCAGGGAGGCAATGGCAAAGGCTGGTTTCACTGTTGGCGGCGAGAATCATCCCATTTGTCCTGTCATGCTGGGCGATGCACGTTTAGCGTCGATATTTGCCGATCAAATGCTGGGTAAGGTGTACTCACTGCACACAGTTGAACAATGCACAACAATTCTAACATTTCTGCATTCAGGTCGTGGGATATATGTGATCGGTTTCAGCTACCCAGTTGTACCGCAAGGGAAGGCGCGCATCCGTGTCCAGATCTCGGCTGCCCACACCACCGAGGACATTGATCACTGTGTAGCTGCCTTCATCGAGGTAGGCACTGCCTTGAAAGTTATTTAAACAATGTCCATGTTAAAACGTTTCCATGGAAAATCAAAATACAAAACAAATATAAACGGCGACAAGAAGTGGTTTTACTTTCTGCTTTGAAAGATCTTACTTTCTGCGAAGAAAAGATCCTGAGAAAATATATTCGACTTGCAGTTTCGCAGGCAAACCGGTCCTGGAACGGGGGCCATTGCCATACAAAAGAACAGAAGCTGGCTGCTATTTTTATCGTCACCGCCACATCGAGTGCGACTTGCGACATCAATCAGAGAAATCACAAAGCAAAGGCAGAGGTAAGTTTGGATAAAAGTGAGAACGCGATCCGGTTATGCCATCTTGATTCTTGAGGTGAAAATTGCAAAAGGATGATTAACTTTTTGTGCGTTGCAAAATGTTGGTTTAATTTATGAGCGCATTTTACAGAGAAACCAGCATCACTGTTAGCTGCAATTAGATTATACCTTTGTTAAGGGTAATTTCAAAGCGAACAATAGCCGTGAGCTGGACTCATTTGTGTGACCGAGGATCACCTCTTTTATTGTACATAAAAAGTTCGTCCCATCACTAAAAATGTTTGTGGACAAAATCGGCATGCAAACTTGCTGTAAATTACCTATCGTTTCCTAGGAAGCTTACATAATCCTCCTGTATGCGTTCGTATAAGCTTCATCTATAATCGCATTTTGTTCTTTCGCGTGGGCATTCGCGAACCGCAGTCAATGCCTTTACCGGCATGACTGTGATGTCAATCATTTTAGCGCGAGTTGGCTCATCAACTCGTCATTATATATATTCAAAATTTTTTTAACATTGCTTTGACATTTCATTTTGTATCTTTTTGTTAGGCAGAATTAAGTTTTGGTATTGTAAATCGATCCTTGAAAAGTAAATCATTCTCACTTCGCTATCATTGCCACCGACTACTTTTTTTCAATATGTTGCTGGAAGGTTAAATGTGATTAGAAAAATTAGAACTCTTATATACCAATATTATATTAATTTTTGATATACATACTTATAAGGCATTATTCATTAGTGGACTCCTTTTATCAATAGATTTTTCGGTGTCCCAACTAACTAATGAAAAATCAGTTTGTACAAGGTGGGTCAAAAGAAGTCATCCAATGTTGTTTGGCTCTCATTTTTTTTTTTGCTAAATGAAAGGACTTGACTGACAAACTTCTTTTTCTGATCTTCTTAAAAATACATATATGAGGTGTAATATAGTCACATACCTAAGTGTGACGTTAATAGAATTCTTGGCGATTTTAACGCTATAATTGGAAGAAACGGACTGCGTTCGGGAGGTCTGTAGTTTCGACAAATACAGTCCGACTTACAAACCTAGAAATTCTTACAAAGTGAACAAACTTTAATTATCGGTCGCAATTTGTTTTTTTATACCCTCCAGAGGAAGGTATATTCACTTTGCCAATACATTTGTAACGCCAAGAAGGAGTCACCGGAGACCTCATAAAGTATATATATTCTGAATCAGGATCACATTCTGAATCGATTTAGCCATGTCCGTCTGTCTGTCTGTCTGTCTGTCTGTTGAAAGCACGATAGCGCCCAAAGTAATTGACGTAGGTGAATGAAATTTGGTGAAAGACTTCTTTTTATCGGCGTCAGGTTGGTATTGAAAATGGGCTATGTCGGTCAAGTAGTTCTGGTATTTTGCATGACTTGTATGCAGTGGAGGGTATCAAAATATCGGCCAGGCCGATGATAACTGGTTGGTTGGTTGGTTTAAGTGGCTGTATTTCCCGAAACGAGGGAAAAACACAAATAACGCATAGAGCGCCGTTTTGAGACCACAACTCGCTGAAAACCTGAAAAATAATGGAGGAGACGGACGGTAGGAAAACTTACAACCAGCCTGAGGAGTTAAGAAATTTGATTATCCTGTTGAAATGGATACTATGGATGGCCGAAAGGTCATCAAAAAAGGGATGACCTAGAGCACTGCGTCTGGTTTTGGCTAGGGCCGGACACTCACAAAGAAGATGAAACACGGTTTCACTCTTGTTTGTGTCAGCGCAACTACGGCAGTGGGTGTTATGGGGGATGCCAAGCTTGGCTGCGTGGGTTCCTAGAGGCCAATGACCCGTACTAATTGCCGTTAGTCTGGCGACATCTACACGCGTTCTGGCTAAGAGGTTGTTTGTTCTGGCATCATCGTAGGTTGGCCAGATCTTCTTTGAAATGACACAGCTCGTCAGGTTCAACCATCTGGTCTTCGCTCTTGAGGTGCAGTATAGGAGGATTTCTCTCTTAACGTAACCCAGCGGAGGGAATACTTCCTCCGCATGAGATACGCATAGAGCAGAGCCACGTCTGGCAAGTTCATCGGCTTTTTCATTCCCGCCTATGTTCCTATGGCCGGGAACCCAGACGAGAGTGATTTCAAACCGATGGCAAGCCCTGGTCAATATCTCCCTACAATCCACAACAAGCTTTGACGTAGATTTAGTAGAACCGACAGCCTTAATCGCGGCCTGACTGTCTACGAAGATGCCTATTTTTTTTCTGGTTGTAGTAATATTAAGGATCAGCCTACACGCCTCCTTGATTGCAAGTACTTCGGCTTGAAAGACGCTGGCCGCGTTGGGGAGGCGGAAAGATTTGGAGATGTCTAGTTCTGTTGAGAAAATGCCCGCTCCCACTCCACAGTTCATTTTGGAACCGTCTGTGAAGATAGGTATGTCGAATTCGTTTACGACAGCATTTTCCTCCCATTCTGATCTAGAGGGGAATCTAACAGAGAAGTTTTTATGGAAGTCGAGTTTGGGTACAATGTAGTCCGTAGATAGACGACCTATGCCGTCAGGAAGGGAAAGTAGGATGCTGGAGTGGCCGTAAGGCCGTTCGGACCAACATTTAGATTCCTTCAATCTAACTGCACTACACGCTGTGATGTATTTAATATGCAGGTCCACTGGCAGAAAATTGAGAATGACATTGAGCGCCTCCGTCGGACTTGATCGAAGGGCCCCTGTGATTCCAATTCCAGCTGTTCTTTGGACTCTACTTAATTTAGTGATGTTATAAGCTTTGTTTAGGGCGGGCCACCATACCAGTGACCCGTAAGTGAGGATAGGACGTACTACTGCTGTGTACATCCAACGAACCATCTTTGGTTGAAGACCCCACTTCTTGCCGAAAGTTTTACTACAGGCGTAGAAAGCTATACTTGCCTTCTTCACTCGGTGTTCGATATTAGACTTCCAGTTGAGTTTAGGGTCGAGGATGACTCCTAGGTATTTGGCACTGGTGGATAAAGTGAGATATTGGTTATTTAGGCGGGGAAGTGAGAAGGTTGGTATTTTGGTTTTGGTGGTGAAAAGCATCAGTTCAGTTTTGCTTGGGTTAACACTTAGACCACAACTTGTAGCCCAACCGCTAATCTTACCCAGTGCTCTTTCCATGATTTCGCTTATCACGTTCGGAAACATTCCTGATACTAGAACAACCACGTCATCCGCATACGCAACAACTTTAATACCTATCCTGTCGAGACTTGACAGAATTTTGTTGAGTACCATAATCCATAAGAGTGGCGAGATCACCCCACCTTGAGGTGTACCTCTGCTTACTGATTTGGTTAAAAGGGTGTTACCAAGTTTTGCTTGAATGATCCTTGCTTGGAGCATGGAAATGATCCATGAAGTGACGAAATCCTCTACCCCAAGTTCTAATAGAGATTCCTGGATCGATTCTGTGAGGACATTGTTAAAAGCGCCCTCTATATCTAAGAAGGTAGCTAAGGTATATTGGTGATGAGAGAGTGACCTTTCAACTGTCTGCACTACTTCATGAAGAGCGGTCTCCGTCGACTTGCCCTTGAGGTAGGCGTGTTGTGAATGACATAAGGGGGACCTTTCAAGGCCTGTTCTTATGTGAAGGTCTAGAATACGCTCTAGAGTTTTAAGTATGAAGGAGGTTAAGCTAATCGGTCGGAAATCCTTCGCGGATTCGTGACCTCTTTTGCCGACTTTCGGTATGAAAACTACTCGGACAGGCTTCCAAGACTTAGGGATGTAATTAAGTAAGATACTGCTTCTGTAAACTTTAACAAGTATGGGCAGCACTATCCCTTCATGTTTTTGTAGCATGATGGGGAGAATGCCGTCCTGCCCCGGTGATTTGTACGGAGCAAAACTATTAATGGCCCAGGAGATCTTTTCCGTGGTTATGATGCGTTCAATTTCTTCCCGGTGCGACGGAAAACTCCCCCGCGAATTGGGTGAAATATCGCAATGGTCTACACAACCAGGAAAGTGAGTGTTGAGTAGAAGCTCTAAGGATTCATCGGTAGATTCTGTCCAGGTTCCATTCGATCTCTTAATAAAAGAAGGAATAGAGCGTTCTTTGGATAGGATCTTACTGAGTCTAGCAGATTCCTTTAGAGAATCGATAGATTGACAGTATTCAGACCATGCTTGTGTCTTAGCTGATCTAATAGACTTTTTGTAGAACTTTAGGCAGTCTTTATAAGGTTGCCAGAACTTATGCCTGTAGCAGATATTGAAAATGTCCCTAGTCATCCTTCTTAGGATGGTTAGGTCCTCATTCCACCACGGCGGTAAGGTTTTTTTGCTGTGTTTAATGGGACACGATGCCTTAAAGGCTGTGCTCATCGCCCTTTCTAATGCGAGCGATATCGTGTCCAGTTCTGCACCTGAGTCAATTTCCAGATGAGGGATATTGGGAAGTTTAGATTTTAAGACCTGACCGAATTTCTTCCAGTCAATTCTCTTTGGGTTTCTATAAGGGACTGGAGTATCTACCTTGATACTAAGATTGAAGAGAATCCACTCGTGGTCAGAAAATGACTTTAAGTTGGAGACTCTCCAATTCTCAACCCTAACGATATCATTGTTTGTTTTGAGTGTAATGTCTAACACTTCTTCCCAGCCATTATAAATTTCCGTGCTTGGGAAAATAAAGGTAGGGGTGTTACCCACATTACAAACACATAAATCGGCAGTTAAAAGAAAATCAAATAAAGACTCACCGCGTTCATTTATTTCTTTGCTGCCCCAGAGATGATGTCGAGCGTTAGCATCACAGCCTATGAGCAGACTTCCTTGTCTCGCTTGCACCTCTGCTGTGAGTTGCTTCACTTCTTCTGGCGGTGATGGTTTGTCGTGCGCCATGTAAGCGGATGAAATGTACGTTGTTTGACCTTGGGTTAGTTCCAGCTTAACGACTGTTAAGTCACCCGAGCTAAAATTGGGACAGAGGAAAGCGTTAATGTATTTCTTCGCTAGAATGCATGTTCTTGGCTTACCAACGTCCCTTTTGTAAAATAGGTTGTAGTTGTTGTCGGAGAGGCCCAGTATGGTTGTCTTTCTGACCCAGGGCTCTTGAATGATGCCGATGTCAATGTCTTCCTCTCTGAGGAAGACCAGAAGATTCTCCGATGCACATTTCGAGTGCTGGAGATTCGACTGGATGACTTTCAGCATTTTATTGTTGGTTGTTAGAGGCGATCGCCAGTTCCTCCAACAACTTGTTGGCAGCGACGACATCGTCAGTGTCGTCTTCAGGAACAGTCGATCGGAAGATCTTCAGTTTGGCGAGCCTTATGCCAAACCGTAGTTTAAAATCTGCTGCTTCCAGTGCCCCTAGGCACTCCTCGTTGATTAACAGCAGATATGACAGGCTGTTTTTCTGGGGCTCTTCTGCTTTTATGACAGCCCAGTCGTCCATGGGAATGTTCGGGTTTTGTAACTTGAGGCATTTAAGAAGACTCTCAGAGTCTATCTTCATCACGGGCAGCCAAATACGGGCCCTAGGTCTCGTGGGGATCTCATTGGCAGGGATCAGCTTAAGCTTTAAGCCATCCCAAGCTTCGGCGATCTTGTCGATGCATGTGCCAAGAAAATCCTTAGAGTACTGGTCCACGCATTTGACTACCCGATAACCTCGCACAATATCCGCACAGTCGAAACTGGGAAGACGGCTGTCAGCTCCGGATAGCACGTGTTCCACAACCATCTCGGATAGTTTGGCTTCGATGCTACACCAACGTTCCATCACCGTTTTACCATTCTTAGACTTCTCGTCTATAATGGCAACCTGGAGATGGTCCCTCACCACCTCGGTGAAGGTTCTGACCGCACGGGAAGTGGAAGGGCCTTGTGAGTTCGCGAGTCTCGGGGCCAGCTTCGATTTTTTAGAGGCGTGAGAGGTCTCATCCTGGGACCTGTTTCTTTTCCCGCTCTCTTTCTTATGTTGAGGTTGTTTTGGTCTGTTTTGGTAGCTGACGTACTCGTCGACCACCTTCTGGTATTTGACTTTGTCCTCCTTGTCCCTCTCTTGGGTCACACCAGTCTCCTCATTCTTTGCAATCTTAGCAAGGATGAAGACAGCCCTGTTGTACCTTGACTTCAAGAGAGAACCTGAGGACTTTTTTGATTTAGGAGCACTGTGGCTGGTGCTCCCACTTGTAGTTTGATGAATAGGTTGACTGCCTGAAGGAGTACTATGGCTGGTGCTCCTTAGGCTTGAGGGGTCAACTACTGTCTCCTGGCTGGAGGCTAGTAGATCCTCCTCGGAAGAGGTCCCTAAAACGGACTCTTCTTTTGTTGTTTTATTTTTTTTTTGTTCTGTTTTGTTTTGATTTTTGTTCATTTTTTTTTAAATAAAGGTCCCACGAGTAGGTCCGGAAAGGGAAGTCCGTCCCGGCAGAGCCGACTTACCGAGATAAGGCACTTATTACAACCGACCTTGCCTGAGCGTCGGAGGGAGCTCGTACGCGACTGGTTTTACCCCCAGCCTTTCATCCTTGGGTACGGTTTGCTATCTGCTCACACCACCACTGGAATTAGGTTGGATTTAAAGGTTTACTCCTACCTCAAACTAATGGATCACGACAAACGATTGAGACGTTAGCGTAAATCCTTGGCTGACACTAACCATTTGACCGGTTAGCCATTTTCAGGCGGGCGCCCACGGGAAGGACTAAGAATGAGGATTTGTGCCCAAGCCCGCCGATGATAACACTTTTACTTGTTTTTTGTTGTATTTTTCCAGGATAAAATACTTTACAAAATTTTCAATTCCTGAAAAACTTTTAAGCATATAAATTTCGCAAAAAATTGTTAGATTTCGTCGGCACCGCTCCAGAACTTCCTAGCAAAACGTCAAGATCTATGGCCGAGTAGCCCAAGACGTACTCCAATTTTATGTAGGTACTAAATTTGAAAAAAAAAATTGGAACAAGTAAACTCTAAGTTCCACCAACAAGTTTGGTGACAAATTAAATTTTTGAAACAATTCCTAAACAAACGAGATTCAGATTTCAGAATGACAATCGTATGAAAAGTAGACGAAAGTGTACGAAGGCCAGAGAAATATTCAAATTTAATCTGAATCTGAAGCGGTCATACTGCTAACAATTATTATTAAATTGCTATTACAATTTAAACAAATGTGCCGTGACATTTCTATGTATAAAATTAAAGAACTCCCCCCCTTAAGGTTTTAAGGCTGCTCGACAAAGATAGGAACTTTCCCGAAATTGGTGAGTCAAAATCTGCATGTAAGTCGGTAAGCTCTTTTCGAATACTAATTAACTTCAAGTCAAAGAATTTGCTAAATTGAAAGGGGTCACTCTTTGTTTACTCAAAATAATTGCTAACTAGTCGTATTTTGTAAAAATAAACATTTTCAACTGAAAATAAAATAAAATAAAATTTGTAATTCAAATTCAATTTCAAATATGCAACTGATCGCATGGAAATACGCAGTACTGCATACCTTCAGGGTGACGAACTTAACGAAAGTAAACTCGATGGTTCTATTATGCGGTCAGCAGGTACCAGTACCACCACAGTTGATTTCAGATCAGAGTTCATTTCTTGGTTGTGGTCTTGGAAAAACATTCATTGCCACTGGCCTGGGCTACCATCCAACTAGATAGGTACACTTTTTTTTTTGTGCTGGGAAATTTTGTAAAAAAGCCGAAATTCACCAGTAAAATAGTGAAAATCCTGGCGACTTTCGGAAAAGATACATTAATCCGAGTTTTTTGTTGATTTTTTTATGTTTTTATTTTGTCAAATATTAAACATTTCAAACAACGCAGTCAATTAAATTAAAATAAATCTACTTTTGTTTGTGTTTAAGAACCTATACTCGTAGCTTGGCTAATATTTCATTGGTCAATTTGACTATTGGAAGTGCGATTGCTGATAACTGGGAATCGCTCAAGAAATTCGCTGATGGTTTCGGAGCTTCTTTTCATCCTCTTAGCTCGCTGTTCGCTGTCGTTGACCATGTCGTCTAAGAAGTCTGTCCATTGTGTCGATAAGCTTGGCACCTCAAGAAGTTTGGTGGCCGTTTCAGATTCGCTCCTCTTCCTCTTAGCTCGCTGATCTTTGGTGTTGACCATGTCATCCAAAAATTCCGTTCTCTGCGTAGATAGACTTGGGACCTGAAGAGGGGCATTCGCAATGGGGAATCGTTCCAAAAAGTCCGAGATCGATTCGGAGTCCCTTCTCATTCTCTTAGCTCGTTGTTCGCCGGTGTTGACCAAGTCTTTTAAAAAGTCCGTCCACTGTGTTGCTAAGCTCGGCACTTGAAGAGGGATAGTCGTAACGGGGAAACGCTCGAGAAATTCAGTGAGTGTCTCAGAGTTCCTCTTCCTTTTATTGCGTTGTTCCCTAGCGTTGACCACGTCATTTGAAAAGTCCATCCACTGTGTTGATAAGCTCGGCACCCGAAGAATGATTGATGAAATACTCTCGTCGTTGGACACAGTCTCGGTTTGAGTTTTGTCGAATTTTGTTGAATGCATTTTGCTGTTGTTACTTTATCGCTTACTGAATTGAACTGACTTACTCAAGCAAATTGATCCTGTTCTTATATTAAAAATATTATAAAAGGGACACTTGCCAGGTAGATTTGTCAAACTGGGTAATTAATTAATTCTAAGAATACTCACTAAAGGATTAAATGCGACACTAAAATCCTTTAGTTCGCAGGTATAGCCAGGTAATAGGTTAGAAAGGGATGTCAATATTTTTTTTATTATCCTTATCCTACTTATCCAGGCAAAAAATTGCGTGATATTATCACTTTCTTGACACAATTGCCTACCTATGCCCTTTTGTTTGCGAAACTTCCCGCCAGCCTAGGGGGTCGGCTTTTATTATGTGAATTCAAGGCTGGCTAATTTTTAGACACCTAATATGAGTATTTCGCTACCTAGCTCAAAAAGTTAACAATTTTGTATGGAGGAAATGGGATCGGCTTCATTTTTGCTGAATAGGTACCTACCGAGCACAGCTAGTGAAACAAATTCACCACATTGAGAAATATATTATGTTTGGGAAATTCTTTGAGGATTAAAAACTGAATTCCACCGAAAGGTATTCTCTTGGTTAATAATTAAGAGCTCAAGATATACTCCTGCCCAGTGGCGGACTAAGGGGGGGCGGTGGGGGCGGTCCGCCCCGGGTGGCAGACTAATAGGGGGTGCCATCAGTAACAGAAAAATAACTTTGCACACTACAAAAAATAAAAACACAAATAAAACAATAAATTTGTTTCCCAAATACCTACCTATATATATGTGCGCATGAATTTCGTTACTGGCCTATTCTCTTAATATAAGTAATATGGAAATAAAATATTTATCGCCCAAGAGCAACAACCAAGCATTTACCAAGCGTCGCAGTTCTGTGTTCAGTTCTTTTTTGAAGATTTTGTGATGATAGTTTCAACTCTTGAACTCCTTTGTGATCCTGAAAAGGAAAATTTAGATTCAAGAGGTGCTGCAACCATACTCTTATCTGCTGTATGCGACTTTACGTTTTTATGTTATCTTTCATTCTGGTTCGATATTTTGGAAGAAGTTGATTCAGCACAGAAATACTTGCAAAAATCCGGGCTCACTCTAGAAAAAAGTGTAATAAAACTTAAGGCACTAGCGAGTTTTCTTCGTGAACACCGTGATGAAATTTCAATTGAAAGGCGGGGAAGAAGAAAAAAGAAGAAAATTATACCAGGCGAAAAGGCTCAAGATGCTGGTTTGACGTTGGAAGAGGAAACACGAAGAGCCATGTTAGAATGTCAGGATACATTTTATACTGAACTTGTGCATCGATCTAAGGACATGGAAGATATTGCGTAAGTTTTCTCAGCTCTTCAACCGAAAATATTGCTGTATGGAACGGAAGAAGAACTGCGGGCTGTGGTTCCAATGCTTACCTCGACATTTACAGAACTTACAGACAACAGTATCATATTGGAAATCCAGCGAATTCGGCGTCACATGGTAGCTTAAAAGATAAATTTAAAAGATGCAGAAATTTGGACAGCCTTTGAATTTTGAAGCTTCATTGTTAAGTGGGATTTTTCAGACTCTTTCTCTTTCTCTTTTCAACTCAAGGTTTTTTTCCACTGCGCCACCTCTCGCGAACGTCTGACAAACATCCGAGAGTATAACTGTCATGAAGAAGCTTCTCAATTAGCCGTTTGGACTCGGCATAAAATTGTAGATCCCTTCCATTCGTCCCAAAAATGAAAAACTCACACAAAACGAATGGTTGCGAGAAGCTAGGCCCAGGGTCCCTACCGACCTGTAGCGCCAACTATTTATTTTTATTTTATTTTTTTTTTCAGACCGAGTCTGTCATTGGCGATGAGAATTTATTTAACAATTTGCGTCTCAGTGGCATCGTGTGAACGAAGCTTTTCCAAATTAAAATTAATAAAGACTTATCTAAGATCAACGATGAGCCAAAATAGGTTGACTAATTTGGCTATACTTTCAATCGAAACGGAGCACACAAAAAATATAGATTTTAATGATATAATCGAAACATTCAGTACAATAAAAGCTCGTAAGCACCTTTAAATAAAATATTTGTTCGTGTTTTTTTCTTAAATTTTTCAAGGGGTGTAAGCTTGCTTTACCGCCCCGGGTGTCACTGCCTCTTAGTCCGCCACTGCTCCTGCCCCTTTTTTTCTAGATAGGTAGGAACTATGATCCAAGTTTCTATTAAAGGTATCCTCTCGCCTGCCATTGCTCCAAGTTTTTGATTGCCAGTGATACCCACTCAGGTTCTACGAAGGAAGACGCCTCTATCCGCCAAGTTTTTAAGAAGGATTCAGCTTTATTTATGTATTTACCCAGCGGACCCATGCCTGCTTTGCAATGCGTTTGAAGTCACAAATAAATTGTTTTGTTAAGTAAGGAATGAAATATTTTTAAAACAAAAGTAGGCTTTAACCTGCACCTATATGTGGCAAACATTTTAATAAAAGAAATTACTTAATCGGTGCAATAGTTCGTTTTGCGGATATACAAAACCGTTTTGGAAGAGATTAATGTTATAGTCTTTTCCAAAACGCCACTGATAGGAGTGACGTAAGTTCGGCCTCAAAGCTATTCCCTGTTAGGGTGCAAATGCAATAAAATGGGGAAAAATTGCATCATGAAGCTGAGCTCACATGGACCCTTAGTTAATGTACGTCGGAACCCAGTAGATTATTCTAGTACCTAAAGCCTCTGAATTTTTTTAACTCACACTTTGCTTTCAAAGATATTTGGGGCGCATAACAAACTTTGCATAGTTTGATCAAGAACCTTATTTTCATTTATACTTGCAGTAGCCATTTTCATCGAACAAAATTTCAAGTTAAATACTTCAAACATCTTCACTGGATGACCCATATCCGCATTTACGGTGAGGATACGTTGCAAGTGCCTTTTCGACGGTGTTTTCGTATCATTGTACCGCATTTGTTTACAAATGTATTAGTCGTAATTTTCTTTGACAACAGCGGTGATACTAAAGTACCTAGTGAGATATTTTAATAGTGACTTGCATACCTTAAACGGAGCTGCTGCAAGTAATTCCTTTTGAGTACCCCAAAGTATTATATCCATTTTTAAACAATTCAATTGTCATTCACCACCCAAGTCTGCAAATGTTGCAACATTCCAAGCAGAGCAGTTTGTATAACACACTATCTAAACTAAACCTAGAATTGTCTCGTCGTTAGCGCTTATCGCCTTAAACTGCCTACACAGGCAGCATTATCGAGCTTAGCTGCTGCCCGCAGATACACGGAAAAACTGTATCTTGATGGGGACGACTCTCTAATCATTCGGCTCCAATCGCACACTCGTCAATTACATTCGTTTAGTTTTGGCCAGGATTACCACAAACCCGAGGCAAATCCCCACTAGGTTAACAACGAACAGTTGATAACTGCCAAGGATTTGCGATTCGGGGCTACGGGTTCCAAATCAGTGCCTCGAATCTTCCAAATGCGCAAATCCCTTTTAAATGCCATTTCGCTTTTATTTTCTCTTTCTCGGAATGTTGCTGGATTCCATTTCATTTCACATCCACTGTATAGCTACGTCCATATCTTTAACGATTTCTTATGCTGCCGAGGTACAGTCGTGTATTCCTTGGAGCGGTACTAAGAGATAAGAAGGAAAATTGCCACAATTTGTTAAGCGCGTCCAAAATGCTGCGGTTGCCAGTGCGGACTGCGGAGACAGAGAGTCTCTCCAAGCTGTTTGATGCGAAGCCTTACCAAAGCAGCACCCAACTATGTGGGTTCAATTTTAATTAACATCTCAGCGAAAAGCAGGACACAAGGAATTTAATAAAAACGTAAACGCCTACGCATAGCTTTCGGCTCTGCAAATATTGACACGAACGGTGCCCCTTCCCCACGCAGCCACAATCGTTGATGTTGCTTATGAATATAAATATTGATACATATGGGGCTGACAGAAGGAAGGCAAACATAAGCCGAGTCCTAGATAGCCGAAGGATATTTTACAACTTTCTCTCTAGGATATACAAGAAAGCTTGATGGGGATTAGAAGATAAATGTTGTCCCCGTTTGTGATGGGGAATATTCCTTGCGCGGTATTATAAGGGTTGCTGGTGTGGTCTAGGGAGGCACAAGACCCGAACGGCACTTCTTTCGAATTTAATAAGATTCCCTTTCGTGTATGCTAAACCCAAGTGATGGGGACTGACGGATCTCTTTCGGTGGCTATGACGAGCAGATGAGCGATGTTGTGTTCCATGCCAATTATTCAAAACCACAGAGTTATGACGAAACAAAGTAAATAAGGAAAATTGGAAAATTTTATGATGCTAACTTTTCTGGTGGAGCACTCTCATCGGATTCGGATTTGGGACATGTCAATATGAAGTTGTCTAGGGGTGGGAGTGCGGCAGTGTTTGCTTTTAATTTGAAGGAAATGAGGATTAAACTTTTCCCCCGCATTGGGGGAGGTGGTTGTTTCTTTTTTTTTAGACACAGATGTCCTGTACACATATGGATGCTTTAAAATAACGCACCAGCTGCGTGTGGCAGGAACCACAAACGTTCATGGGACATTGTAGAACAACGTCGTACCTATGCAATTGTCGTTAAGTCTAACGGGTGTAGAGATTCTTTATGATAATTGCAAGTGTTATGCGATTAAGGACATGTGTTGTGGAAGTGATTCCCCGGAAGTTTAAATACTTTTGAATCGCAAGTAGCTTCAGCTAACGACTTGGTATAGTCCTGTGAGGTGCGGATAGTGTAAGTTGAGCCACACAGTTGCATAAAAGGTTATGATATGGGACGACTTCCTTGTAATTGAAATTAATGTCGTTATGCACTTGCAGAGGACATAGTTGGCGTGTATATATATATGACTGTTGGGTGTTTTCCGAAACAAGAATAAGCCATTTAAGGTATAATGTGGTTATCATGCGCCAAGGAGGAGTTTAGCTGAGATAATCCCAAATGGGCTTACTAACGACACTCATCTGGCTCAGCAGTCAGTACGAAAGAGCTACTCCAGTCATCTGCGTCAAGTTTTAGCAACATTTCGGCTTCGAACTACAGACTCCCCGCTCAATTGAATTTGTGAAGCACAGTGGCTATTTTTCGCACAAAGAGACGAGTCAGATACGTACTCCAAACGAACTTTATATTCACTTTACATAGGCTTCTACTACTAGGAACTAGAAAGGTCTTCCATCTCAAGGATCAAAGATAATCTGTTATCGGAAGGCCAACATTTGAGACCGATCTTTAACTCGGTGGTTCCAAGTTCTCACCATTAGTCAAGAGTTTTCGTTATACACAATTTTCGGTGGTTAAAACGAACCCAAATATCAAGTTTTTGGAAGTGACTGACAAAATAGTTACCCATGGCGAGTATTTTATTCTTACGCTGAATGACTTAGTTCTTGACAACTTAAAAACGAGTTCTTGCTATCAAAAATAATAGTTTAACCAAGATCTTCAAGCTCACGATTTTTAGAAAACTCAACGTTCCTCCCGAGAAAACCCAAATTCCAACTTATGGTTTTTTTCCACTGCGCCACCTCTCGCGAAAGTCTGAAAAACATCCGAGAGTGTAATTGTCATGAAAGAGGCCGTTTGGACTCGGCATAAAATTGTAGATCCTTTCCATTCGTGCCAAAAATAAAAAACTCACACAAAACGAATGGTTGTAAGAAGCTAGACCCAGGTCCGACGAACCTGTTGCGCCAACTATTCATTCATTCATTCAACGTTTCTCCTGTAGCAGTCCCTTTTTCTGAGGGTTTACACTGTGACTCGGAGAGATTAGTTGGGGAATACCAGAAATGAATTATTTAGATATACTTTTCCTTACTGAGCCTTACACTCTGCTGAAGGTTGCTTTACTTAAAGCGACTGTTTCTAACTTGAACTTCAAGGTGTTGTATGGGATCCGTGACACTAGGCTGAAGTCGTCTACACTTTAGTTTGATCTTTTCCAAGCTTAGCTTCATTCAAGCGATTTGCAAAAGGTTTTTTGTTGACGAGATAGTGGGAGCCCTCAGACTTCAGTTTTTGTATCAAGCTCGAATGAAATTTAAGTTTTTCAATGGAAACTGCAGAAAGATCGCGAAAAGAAGTAGAGCTTGTGATAATCTCTGTGTCACAAGGTAAGCTTTGCAAATTTATAATAATTTGCGACGATCACTGAAAGCGTTCAGTTGGCAGATTCCATTTAACAATAATCGTCTGGACGATGCATCGTTTTTGAAAGTTTGATGACCATAATAAGTTTTATTTTGCCCGAAGTTTTTCGACTATCGTCAGCTTTTATTACATTTGTAGAAAATTAACAAGCTCTCAAACTCGTAATCTTTGCACTTAATTGCTAGTTTTGGAGGTCTATCGTTTCGACGATAGTCATCTGAAAAGTTATTGAAATAAGTGTCCATTTTGGCATAGGATAGACAAACAACCAAGCTCAATTTCACGTTTAAGAAAATTTGTACCTAGTACTCCATCGAAAAAACGAAATCAAGGTAACGACATTACGACGGTTAAAGTGCAGAACCTGGTTAGTCATAAAATTCAACAAAAATATTAATAATGTAAAAAAATCATAAGAATTAGAGCCATCTTTTGGCATTTTGCGGGTAACAATGTTGTTCTGAAAACTAAAGGCAGAATTTAAACGTTTATTTTTTTATTTATGAAGAACATGCAAGAACGACTTACGAGGTTCTGCACTTTAATCGTCGAATAGTCAAGTGCTGCGACGATATCGTCTTGTTTTAACCAAGAGCTGAACTCCGACCAAGGTTTGCACAACATTACACTAGAATGAAGCAACCATATTCGGTGCCTGGCTTAATCACTATTCGTGAAACTTCAAGTGAAAGAGGAAAGTTTCAATGGTATACATCAATATTGACCCATTGCGATACCCGTCGTGGAAAAAGGTTTATCCCTTACCCGTAGTAACCTGTAAGTCTTGTAATTACTTACTGTGTTAAACCATCCTCAAGAAGAAGTTCATCATTTTGTCGGTTAGTGTGCTAGATAGCTCGTTACAAAAAATTCGTACCTGGAGTGTTGGAGACCTGGACAGTGACATAGGAAGTGGGTTGTGCCCTCTGGCACTCCCTCATCACCACAGCCTCTGCAAAGTTCCTCTTGGGTCAGTCCTATTTTCTTCATGTGCGGTACCACAGCTTGTTAAGTCCCGTTGAGGTACCTACAAGCATGAAGATATATTTCCGGTCGTTCCGAATGATTCTCCCTGTTCTTGATCCACAAATAGATGGCAACATAGTTTCCTTGTGATAGCACAACACCCAGAAAATAAAATTGTAATGCCAACAATTTTCGTTCAATAATTCAATAAAATATGAAAAAAGCGAAAACCTTAAAATTAAACTTATGTAGCTAAGCAGCATAGCACCACCTATTACAATTTAAGGTAAAGGAAACTTTTAAGCAACTTCCATAGTGTTTTGGAACAATGATGATAATAAAAAAATCACAATGCTCCCGCCCTGAAAAATTCTTTACCTGGCTTATGGATCAGGTTGAATTTTCTTCAAGTAATAAGCCTCAATATCGCATTCCTTTGAAGAAAGTGTATCCTCTTATGCAACTTAATCCGATTTACCATCTTCAGAGGCAACAAACTTTCCAAGTCCTTTTGTACTCGTATGTACCCACTTAATGCTGTGCGGTCAACGTCTTTGGCTTTTTCCATCTCCCACACATATCTGTCTTTCTAGGTATACCGACAAAAAATAAGTTCCTAAAGAAATGCCGTATACCCTTAATTCCATTTGTAATGAGATAAAAATTCTTTGAAAGATTTTCTCTGCAAAAACATTCTCCTGTTGCTAATCCCCAACTTGTGCAGGTGTAGAAATCCATCCATCATTCGGAGAGTTTTTCTCCCCCCCTCAAAGTTTTTATGTGTCGTCTTTTATTTCCGCATACACACACAGTCAAGGGACATAAAATAACAACATAGCGATGTCTATTTATTTATTAAAGCTGCGAAGCATTGTCCTTTGAGGACTTTATCCGATTACCCGATAGCATGTTCGTTGTGTGCTACGGTTTGCAAGTGCTGGAGCTAGATCATCGTTCGATTGGAGCCAATTTGTATCACTTCGTCAAGGATGTTACTCAGTCAATGCAGGCGGGTGAGGCCTTGGAAATACTAAAATCCGATTGCCTGGTAAAAAAAACTCTCCAACCACCATCAGAATATTCGGTTTCCTTCTAGGTAACAAACAAATATCTGCAAAACATATAAATCATATCGTCTGCGCTGAGGTCATTTAGCCTGTATCCGGGACAAAACAAAGCACTCAAGTTTCGTGATTTAATTAACATTCCATGGATGTAAACTTTGTGAAACAGAATTTCCCTTCGAAACAAACTTTGCGGATATAAGTGGGAAAATCTGGGTGCAGATGGTATGGGCCGGATCGATGTTTGCCTTCTAATGCGAATTTGGCACGCTAGTTGCTCATATAGATGCCATCGAGAAGTCGTTAGAATTCCTCGAAAATCCAATTGGGTCATTATCAGGAAGAAAAGTTTCTACAGGAGCGAAAATAAATCAAAGCATGCCAAAAATAAATATGCCCCTTGGCCCTCATGCAAAATTAACTTTCCTATGGGCAAATGATGTTATGAACACTAATGGAGGCGCGAACGCGACTGATAACACATCAAATATGGCTTATATGGTGTTATTGGTTTTGAAAGCCATAATAATGGCTGTAAGGAAGAAAGTAGGCCAAGAAGATAGGGAGCGGGCGACTCTAATAACTTCGTTAGGAATTTTACAGGAACAAGACAAAACGGCACGGGTTTCTCTTGCACCCAAGTTTTCAACAGCTCTTTTCACAAATCGAAAAGTCACAAAGTCCCACATTTGAAGATTATTCGTCATTTTAACGCCAAACACGACATGCAGTTGTGCAAGAGTCAGTCTTGTTGTGTCGTGGGATTTATCCCTTTTTATGGAAAAATTCGATGTCAGAAAACCCTTCTGTGGGAAAAGCAGCAAAATTTTGGCAATTTCACAAACACAAACTATGAATTTGTAAACATTTGTAACCCCACGGTAACTCTGTACAATGAAGAAAAGCTGTTGAGAAGATGATATCGGACAAATGGGCGCCTTCACAATTGATTGCCATACGGTCTCGTTTTCATCACTTCGGCGAGAACTTCGGGCGACAGATTTTCGCACTAGCGTCGAATGTTGTCTTCATGGGCTTCTAGGGTCTCGTGCTTGTTCACGTTAACACGGGACTTTAAGAAAACCCACAAAAAAAGTCTGGAACGGTTAAATCGTGCGATCTTGCGGGGCAGTGCAAATCGCCAAAACGAGAGATGAGGCGACCCGGGAAAGCCGCCTTCAGAATATCGGATATCGGTTGTGGATCGCGCAGTGTGAGCCGTAGCTTCGTCCTGTTGGAACCACATGTCCTCCAGTCCTATATCATCCAATTGGGGCAGAAACAAGTAAAAGTGTTATCATCGGCCTGGCCGATGCTTTGATACACTGATACCAACCTGACGCCGATAAAAATAAGTCCTTTCACCAAATTTCATTCACCTACGTCAATTACTTTGGGCGCTATCGTGCTTTCAACAGACAGAGAGGCATGGGTCCAATATTGGTTTTGTATGGGAGGTACCAGAACTACTTGACCGACATAGCCCATTTTCAATACCAACCTGACGCCGATAAAAAGAAGTCCTTTCACGAAATTTCATTCACCTACGTCAATTACTTTGGGCGCTATCGTGCTTTCAACAGACAGACAGACAGACAGACAGACAGACAGACGGACATGGCTAAATCGATTCAGAATGTGATCCTGATTCATAATATATGTATATACTTTATGAGGTCTCCGGTGACTCCTTCTTGGCGTTACAAATGTATGGGCAAAGTGAATATACCTTCCTGTGGAGGGTATAAAAACTCGGTTAACATGGCCCTATAGCACGCACCGTCCACTGTTGTCGTTTGACCAGCGGCGTTCTCGAATAAAAATGGCCCGATGACTCCTTTAGCGTGAACAGCGCACCATGAAGTAACTTTGAGCGGGTGTAATGGTTCCTCGTGCATTACTCGTGGATTTTCGGTGCCCCAGAAGCGATAGTTTTGCTTGTTCACGTACCCGCTGAGGTGGAAATGAGGCTCATCGCTTATTATGATTTTGGTCGAAAAATCGTCTACTTCGTCCTCGGGATTGTCTACATCTGTACATCTGTCTAGTACACAAATGTCAAAACAGTTTTGACATTGGCGGCCATTTGCAAAAAAATAAGAGCATCTTCCAATAGGGTGATCTCTTTTGACCCACCTTGTACTTCATAATTTTGCGAATGCAGCCTCAAAACTATGCATTAGTTTGTGTCACCACTTCAGATACACAAAAAACAACCATCTACCCCTCTCAACACAAATTGCAGAAACAGAATCCCATCGCACCCAACACAAAACCATACCAACAACATTAATGCGATATCTTGTCATGCACAGTTCCATAGCTCACTTTCTACTTTTTGACATATCTACCTCCCTCAGCCCCAAAGGGGTGCCACTGAGGATGGAATGTCAGAGAAATTTCACCATGTCGTCCTGTCATATAAGTTGAACTACAAAAAGGGTCGACAAACAGAAAACAGACAAAACCAATAAGTTACGGAAAAAAAAAACCAAAACGAAAACACGTACCTAACAGACTACATTTGTTATCCTGTGCAAATTGATGAGACAATTTGTCATCGTTGTGAAATGTCAAGGGAGTACGCCTCATTATTGCCGCATTGCCACTGTCAAAGTCACATGTGCGCCAGCACACAAAAGCCCAGGGCAAAGCACATTCACATTTTAGCACCTGTGACCAAAAACAACAATCTATCACACCTTACATCCTTTTGGGATGGCAATGGCATCCCTCGCAACAACCTTTTTAAGGATATCTTAAATAAATACGTTGCGAGGAGAGCTCACTCAAATTAAAAATGACAAATCATCCGACACAGTTTCTTCATTTCCGTTCCAGGGCGGTACATTCATAATTAGGATTCTTTGTCTACTTAGTTTGGTAGATGAGGGGCGGATGTTCCATTGTGCATCCTTTTAGCGATTCTGGCGTGTTTACTCCTTGCGTACGTGTTAACGAGGCTTCTAATTGAATAGGAGCTTCACTTGGTGTCATTCATAGTCGGAGTTTAAATTAAAATGAATTTTTGGCAGCAAGGATTTTGCTGTTAGCAGTGTGCCTGGGTCCTCCTCTGGGGAGTATTGGTTAAATTAGATGAGGGAGGTTCGTTGATCTAGTTGCTGGGAGAGCAACTTAAAATTCTACTCCTGTCGCTGGTGTGTGTACCGTTTTTTCTGCTTCACAGAAAATAAGCAGCTTTTCCTTTTTCGGCTGTCTCCGGAGCCTTTGGCATGTAAGGCACTCATTTGCAATTCCTTTGGCATAATGATGGCAGAATTCAAATAGAAGTCCTCGTGGATTGTTTCGGGTGATGCGAAGCGAAGATAGGACGATGCTGTGTACGTGCTACGGGAATTTTCTTTAGCCTCGAGCGAGTGAGCAAGAATGAGAAGGTATCTTGTTTCGCAGAAGCGAATTACTTTTGCATAAGTTAAGGCAACATAAAAATGCCTAAATTTCTTAAATGCAATGTCGGCCATGAGTTGGAAACTTCTTTAAAATGTTGTACTCCTACTCCTACATCCTACGCTCTTGATCTCTATGGAAATGTGCCTTCATCTCCTGTACTACATTTAACCAATGACTATAGGTCGATGCTTTTGGAGTTGGTTTAAAGAGTTTTTGAAGAAAATGCAGTTTATGCTAAAATATGGAAGTTCCTTAAATGCATTGAATTTTGTTATTTGCGTCTTAAAACATTTTTAAAAAAGGTATCTACTTACAAACTTAAATGGCTTTTAAGATTGGTAAAAATTAAAAGAAAATCAGAAGAGCCCGAAAGAGATTAACTGCAAACGGAGAGTAGGTGGTACTGTCGATAGACGAAGTTATAAAGACAAGTTCCTCCTCTGGTGGAAAAGTAAGAAGTACGATCCCCTACACAAGAGGTCTTGCTATTTTGCAAAGTCGGCAATGTGAATTTTTAAGTAAGAAATTTGCACGGACATTATAAAAGTCTTTCATTTGCGACTTCACAACTTTAAACATTCAGTGTGAACCGATAATATAATTTTTTTTAAATATCTCAATTAGTTTGTATTTTATTTAAGAAAATAATTGTCAAGTCCTTAACCAAAGACCCTTTACATTTTATACAATTTTAAATTCACAATAGCAATGATAAAGAATAAGGAAGCAGCTTATCCACTAGCCGAGCAGCAACATTTTAGTAGTCTAAAAATTGGAAAATTTATTGAATTGAAACAAAATTATGTCTGAGCTGCCGCTTGTTACAGCGCGACAGATCCAAACTTATTGCTTAGTGGAAGCTTACCCATTTGATGTGCGAAGCAGCCCAATATTAAAGGGAAGATTCCCTCTCACACTTTACAGACAAAAACTGTAGGCGCTTTTGACAAAAGTTTTTAGCAAAATTGTCTCGCTTGAGATGGCTTTCAATATCTTGGAAATTATTGAGAAAATATTTACTTACCGAAAACAAAGACATCTGCTAGCTCACTTTAAATATCAAAAATATCGCATGTGATTTGGCGGGGGTTACTAAAGCTTTTGAATATTATTATTAAGTCTTTTTCTAATAAAGGCTTTTGCAATCTCCTTCACTTGAAAATGGATATTTGAGAAGCTATTCCAAATGGGCCTAAAAAAAATGTGAAGGCCATTTCGGAAACCTTCTAAGAATCAGAGCACACTGCAAATTCACTCTTCTTCTGGACTACAGCTATTTCATAAAAATCGGTTTAAAAATAACACCGCACAGGGTATTCCATGGTCATCATCCGAATTTCGTTGACGCAGCACTGAATCTCTTCCAATAGACAGCTGCAAAGAAAGGCATTCTTTGGTGTAAAATCATATGATCAAGGGGGCCAAATCTCATCACCGAAACGAGAGAGTGCAGGACCAGGAAATGCCTCATGCAGTTATTGAATTATTTCACGGGCTATATATGACATGTACCACCGTCTGTCTTCCTGAAACCACATGTTGTCTACATCAACATTATTCATTTTAGCAGAAAGAACTCGGTTATCATACCGCGATGTCGAGCACAAGAACAGCTAGACTGTTTGATTTTCGAAAAAAAGAAGAAAATATATGGTTCAATAAGGGGTCGTCTGAATAGAAACTAGCATTTGCTTTGAGTAAAAGGTTTTAGCAAAGTACAAGCCCTTGGCAAATGCTTTAAATCGGTATGAATAAAAACCTAGTTTGCTACAGTAAGTTCGAAAATTCGAATATAGCATTTACCTACTTCGCTGTACAGTGTACATGTCCTTGTCTTGCAATTTCTGTCAAACTTGGTCCGTTGGTTTGTTTATTTTGAATTTATTTTCAAATTTTTGTGGGAAAATAATCAAAGGTGAAAAAAATTTAACAGAAAAACTGAAAATAAATAAATAAAAAAGAAAAAAATATGCTGAGCGACGAAGAGGACTATTTGGAAGACCTTTATGGTAAGCTTAAGTGCATCTATATTCGATTTTTAACTGACTCTTCTAATTTTAGCAGCCGATGAGGAACTCCCATCTACCTCGTCTACTCCCAAGAGTGGCCATGAGTTGGTGTTTGTCCAGGCCATAGAAAAAACAGTAGTAATTAAGTATTTCTCGTGTGAAAATCAAACAAATTTTCCACATTTCTGTTGAAATTCCTAAAATTTTTCCTGCTTGGAAAACTTTTTGAAAATACATTTTTATAGCCAACCAAATGCGCAATTTAACTTCAACTGACTGCACGCCTAAATTGAAATGTCTAACTTTGTCAATTTATGGTTTCCTGCTGAAATTCTCGCGGCGTGACCAAAAATAATTCTCATCGCCTTCAGGCAACTGCACAACCGCAATCCAGGAAATCGAACTTCATACTCGTTGAGAGTCCCTCAGTACATATACTTACAGTTCTTGCAGTAGACGATTTTATTCTCGAATGGAATTTAATTACCGCAATTATCATACCAATTCCAATGGAATGCTCGATAGGAGAGGGAAGCGCGAATTATGCAAATTCAGTTTTTAAACGTGGAAAATCCGCAAATACTTACGCTGCCATACACAAATTTATAATGGAGTCTCCTGATAAGGAGGGGGACAATGCGGGCGGAAATTTATTTCAGCCCGCAAAAATGTACAACGTTTTTGATTTGAAAGGATTCTTTCAGCGCGCAAAACGGAAAGGAAAACCCATTACAACCATTACATACAGTAAAAGGATGTAAATTGAATTTTTCATTTTTGTCCTTAAACTTTCCATCATCAGAGCTTTGAATGGTTTCACACTTCGCGTCATATACGGGTTCAGGCTGCCAAGAAGAAGTGTCAACAAAGGGAAGGAAACACTTTGGGCTTGGGAAACTTCATCTCGAACAGTCTGCGATAAATACCTACCCTTTTTTCGATTTCTTGGCTGCGGAGTTAATGGAGTCCTTGAGAGTGCTGAACTTCAAAAACATTTCATATCTCGTTCTTTGTTGATGGTTAAAGTTCTCAAAGACCTTCGGTGGGGTTGATGGTTTATTTGAGAACACAGCATAAGTATGTGGCTGGAAAAACAACAGTTATGCTAAGTGGCTGACTTTATAAATCCTTTTATTTTGAATGTGCACACTTGAGTGTGGTCCTTTCAGTCATTACCTACTCTGATTTAACAAAAAAATATTTTCCAACATTACGCACGTTATAAGTCCTCAGATTGTATCAAGTTCAACAAAAGAATTTCAATGGGAAACAGTGACGAGGCATCTTCTCAAATTGTGTCGCCATGAGTCTGCTGAGATTTTTAATTAAAAAAGTTTCCAAGGATACTGTTCGACTTGCTGTGCTGGTGAGTTTCAAATTTGCAATTACACAGATTGGAATAAGGAATAAATTACGGAAAGGGACGTGGTAAATACATTGTCGAATTTAAAAGTTGCATAAGCAGATTTTTGGGAGTTCCAATCTTTCAGCCCTATTATGGCTGCCAAATATCAATTATTTGATACTTGATGACATCTTTCAATTCATCGATAATTTGGTATTATGTAAACTGAAAAATCTTACCCCAGTGTGAATGGTTATTAATATATCATTGAGAATGGGTTCTGTTTTGAGGTTTGACGTTTTCAATTTGTATTTGGTTTTTATTTTTATTAATTTTTTTTCTTCATAATCCGCTTAAGTAATAACTATACCGATGACATTTCGGTCTAAAGTCGTTTTTTTAACAATAAAAACAAGGAAATAAATTTTATGATTTAATGCGCGAATATTTGATACGTATCAACAAGAAATGGGATCCGGTCGAAATTTGGCTTTACAAAAACTCTGTCACAAAAATTCTGCTTTACATTTTCTATCAAAAACAAATTTCTTGCCGGTTGGAGTCAAAATTCTGGCGCTTTTTAACCTTTTCCAAACCTTTTTTTATTGTTAACAGAATTTTGTAAAGCAAAATTTTGAAAGCACAATTTTGTAAAAAGAATTTTGACCCATCCAGAATTTTGACTTCAACCGACTAGAAATTTGTGGTTGATAGAAAATTGTATGAAAATATTTTTTTTTTCAAATCACCTTAAAAACAGTTTTAAATAATTTTTAGATTAATGTGATTACTAAATAAATTAACAAACTTTCAACAAAAGTGTGTTATAAAAGAAAAAAAAATGCTTTCCCTTGGGACAAAAAATTAATCTGTTTTTGATTTAAGTCACTTTTTTTTGATTCGGATCACTTTTTGAAAATCTCGATATTTTTTCATATTTACGCATAATAAATCCATAA
Organism: Cheilosia impressa; assembly: GCA_948293265.1. Classification (NCBI taxonomy): domain Eukaryota; kingdom Metazoa; phylum Arthropoda; class Insecta; order Diptera; family Syrphidae; genus Cheilosia; species Cheilosia impressa. Next base: position 15,541,541 of record OX411883.1, read on the forward strand.
ATCCAAATAAATAACCAAAACGGGTATTCACGATCCGATGCAACTGGTCCTGTATCATTGCGAAAGTGCGAAAGTGTTCCTTTTTTTCGCACTACAACAACAAAATATACTGACTGAAATTTCGCTACACTTTTGCACTTTATCCATACCCCGACCCTATTGTAATCGAAAAATACAACAGAGTAAAGTGTAGCATTGTCAAATTGACAATTCGCTAAATTTTTTATTTCTGTGTATCGGAAGAAAAGAGAATGAAAAACAAAAGTAAGTGCCACCGAAGAAAAAATCCAGTTAGAAAATGGTCAGAAAAGGGGGGTTTTCACGATATCATATTGTCTTTACTCTCTCAATTATCTAATATATTTTTTCTTTTCGCCTTTTTTTCGGAATAATAAACAATAAAAAGCAAATTGTTCAGTTTCAGCAAAGTTTAGAATTTTTTTTCAGAACAACATGGAAAAATCTGTATTTTTTTTTAATTTTGCAAGAGATGAGAAAAAGTGTGTTCACGATCTGTTGAAGAAAAATTAAATTTCGCAATTTTACTAGGTCTCTTGCAACGAATCGTGAATACCCCTAATATATTTTGCACAGCTGTTTTCCGTTATTTTAAGAAGTTTGTTTTAAAAAAGTGCGCATAGCTTCGTGATAACCAAAACAAAGAAATACATAAATAGCAATGAATATAATTTTTGGAGGAATTCTTATCTTCATCGTCTTCCTTGTCATCTGAAAATTATACGAATCACCAAAACTAGTCCATTTGTATCTCCAACAGCGGAAGCCTTTTCAAGTCAATATCCATAGTTTATTTTTCCAAAATATAATGCAATTTGAACAGCTGTACAATTACGCACTAATCCATTTACAAAAGCAGACCAATTTCATTGCATGTTCCTTGAGCCGCTGAGATCTGAAAAAAATGTCTGGTGATCCCAATGGAAAACGACATTTATATAAATCTATCTGTCAAAAAGCGCAACAATTTCGTATTATTATTTTAAAGACAGCTGACCACGTAGGTCGCAGGAAGGCAGCAAACGGCAGGTAAGTCAACATTTTAAGTGGTAATAATGTTTTTAGTTTGAAATAAAAAGAACCATACAAAATTATCAATAATTGAAGTCTCTGTACTTACTTTGAACACAGTAAAAAAAAGGGCTACCTAATGCGTTGTATTAGCACCATCTTAATTTATGCAGTAAGTTATAAGGTACGAAAGTTATTTCATAATCTTGGCAGCAATTAAACTGTCATGAATGCTTGTCAGGACAGTTTCATTTGCATAAATTCGATGCGAAAGTGCCAACAAACCTTAATTGATAAGCACATCCTGTGGGTTACTCGAATCGATTGCTCCTCAACGCCAGCACAGTAGGTTCCCTCTCTAAAGTGAAGCAATTTAGACAAATGAGCCACTCATTTTTGAAGTTTATCGATTATTTCCTAACTAGGAAAACACTCGTTAAAATGGGAAAATTTGAATCCTTAGGAATTAACGTAGGTACCTACTTGGTTTGTTAAAGTTTTACATCAAGGAAAGGCTCATGCCAACGTGCTTACATTGGTCCTCATAAACTTGAATTTTCGTTTCCCGCAAATCTACATGCACTATACAATTGAACTTATTCATCTTTTGAAGTGGCAAACTTCCTTCCTCCTTCGTCCTTATGCTGCTTTGTCTTCAGTCCTATATGAAATGCATTTCGGCAACTGAAATTCTACTCTGCAACCACGAAATTCATATTTCACAGTGCACAGGGATGTCTTCTTCTGTGTTAACGAGTTTAACGAGAATAATATTCTTATGCAAGACGATATCACAAAGGGCTTTTTGTTGACGCAATGTAACTATCGCAACTGCCGCCTGAGTGTATTTTTAATGGATCACTTTGAAATGGCTGTTACAGCTGATGGCAAATAGTATTATTTACCATGTCACCATGAAATAATTCGTAGCGCATTCATGAAGGACTTGAAATAAGCGTTGAATAGGCGACTTCCCAGTCCGGATATCATTTTTGCCACGCAATGTAATTAATTGCGCTATGAAAAATAGCCGTACTTTTCACTTTTTAAAACAGTAATTATTCATAACCTGCAACTGGGGTTGAAGTTGCCAGTTTTTTTTGTTGTTCGTGGAAGCACTTGTAATAATTTATCGTTGAGCTTTGCAATTTTTCAAATTGGAACAACTTGGGGGGGTTGGTAAATGCTTTACATTTTTATTATATTAACAGGCATTTTATTCATTTATTTATTAACAACGAGCCTCCGCGGAATGAGATATGTGAAATGGGAGCCGATGGTCATGGTTTAAACCGATGTAAAAGGCAGCGCAGCTAAGATTTGGTTGTAGCTTCTCTCAGAACATCGAGAAAACAGCTTAAGCTGTTCGGCAACCTTTCAAACCTTGTGTCCTAATCAATGGGTATGGATCGATGACGGAAAGTGAGTGAATCTGTTTGTGGGCACTCATATTGCCCCAGATGTCACTGTACGAATTCAAACGACTTCAGTTTCAGTTTCAAACATTTTCCACACCGGAAAAGTTGAGCCGCTTAGCTCAACCTGATGTTAGGAATTGCAAAACTAAGTCTGCCTTGGCTACCTTCAAATCCCAAAGATCTCTTTCAGACCGTTTAGTCTTACATATTTTCTGTTCACACGAAATTGAAGACCTGGGTTTTTTTTTAAAACTCGGTTGAGACATTTTTAAAGATCTAAGCATTAGGTGTTGAAGGAAGCTAAGCCTTAATAGACAGAGACACAATCGCATCGTACCGCAAAGTCTGCGACCTTAACACACATGGTAGAGGCAAACCTCCCCTAAAACAGCTCAGACCATCAACCAGCATGGTTTACGCTACTGGAAGAAAATCGCTTGCTAACTCTACAAGCTTGTGTGGTTGGGGCCCTCGTTCAACTCTAACTATGGCACCGCACTCAAGCAAGTAAATATGTTCAGAGTTTTCTGATAGAGCATACCTACTACCTATACTCAAATCCAGAGTCATAACAGAGCTTCACTTGGAGGCAGCTCTAGCAGTCTAAGGAGGTAGGTATGAGGAACTCCTCAGCAACATTATCCTCGAACCTCAAACTTTGATCTCGGCCTAATCTGTCTGTATCCATCTATTTTATCCTGGATCTTCATTTAATCCGCTCACGCTATAGGTACTACGAGTACTGGTATCTCCTTCTGAATAGGTACCAATGCTCCACTGACACTTCCTTACATATCCTTTTTGTGTGTTTTCGTTCCCAGCACGAAAATTCACAAATTAGTCCAAAATAAAATGTTGAATGGGGTTCAATACACTCAAACCTAAACGAATTACAAAAGTTATTTGCAATATCCTTTGAACTTAATTAGACTCGGTTTAAATTGCATTCCATTGAACCATCGGCTATCTGCAGCCAGATCAAAATGCTTGCTCCCTCTCAGACTGAGGACGCAGTCAGGCAAATCCAACTGCGGCGTACGTAGTTTTCGTCGACTCAATTTCAAAGGTTTATCGAAAAAAAAAACGAATCCCAATCGGGAATATCCATTATGACAGAATAATAGATCACACTGTGGAACGCTGCCCAACCACAAACTGGTTATATACCATCAGTCTGAATGAGATTTCTCGTCGAAGATTATGTCAACCGCACGAATGCAACCCATCGGTCGAAACGAGATTTTGCAACCCAATCCCGACCCCAACTGCAGGCAGCATGTCAAAAAGCTCAACCAACCGGCCAAGCAGTAAACGGGTATAGGAAAACGAGGGGTGCAGATAGTGGTCAACTCTATTCCGCTTCCAAGCAAAATCAGTCAAGTGGACATGGACACGACATTGAACTACACAAGGCAAAGTAATGACGCAAAGGATGTGGTTGCGGAGTACTGCCAACCGAATTGACTCCCTAATACAATTTCAATTTGGCTGACCTCTGGTTGGGTTAACATTTCCGATGAACCGTTTCATTGATGACATTGCCAAAGCTAATTAAATCTTTTCCAATTTTACAGAACGCGCAGCGATATGAAAGCGATGCGGCAGTAAAGTCACGTTCAGCCAATTGCGGACTGTCTTTCTGCCGCAGATGCAATCACGACACCGCTTGAAATTGTCTCGTAAAATATTTACTTTCCACTCCATGAGGAGTGTAAGGGGATTCTTTCTAGAATGCTCTTTAGTGGCATCTTTAAAACACACACACTCCCACACGCGTGTGCGGTTTGGTGGAAGGGGATCTACTCAGCACAGCCACCTGCAATAAAGTATCTCTTGGGTGATTCCTGCAGACACGAGATACTACCTGGTGAAAAGGTGTAATTTACGACCTTGAGGAATTCTCGCTGACACGCAAGTTCGAGGTGGTACACATCAATACCCAACCCACCCTATTGGCACTCCTGCAATGGCAGCAGCGCAGTTCTTGGCCAACAAATTATTGATTTCGGTGGTAATGTGCGCCTTTATTTGGGAGTCCTTTGGGGGAGTTTGCTGCTCGACTTAGGGGTGGTTGGGTGAATCGTTCGACCGTCATCGAAAGTGATCTCTTTACGACAACTTAAAGGGCCATAAAAATGGAGTATAAGTAAAAGATTTAATGACAGAGACGATTTGGCGAGGCAGGGAAGCGCATTCCGCTGATAAGTGGTGAAAATAGGATCCCAACGATTTTACTGCCAATTTTTTGTGAACTTAAATTTTTCACCACTGAGTCGGTACATGTTATCAGGTGTGAGCAGGGGAAAGTAAAAACTGTTCGAAAGTTGTTTCCGATTCTAATTTCAAATGTTACTCTGTATAATTTTCGAATCGAAAGGAAATGTTGCATAGAATATTTAGCAACTTTCGAATAAATGTTCCGAGACTCGAGCTGTTTTTTGTCAAAAATGACATTTTAGATTCACAAAAAGTCAAATAATTCGTTTTTGATTATTTAAATTCATTCGTTGATAAATGCAATGGTGGTAAGTTTACTTTAAAACCTAGTTCTCAATTTCTTTTAATTAATTTATGGAGATTTGTTTCTTGAAGATATGTGATCACCGGATGGTTATCCGAGCTGTTAATGGACGATACGGTGGAGCATCTCACGACTCACATGTTTGGAATCTTTCCAATCCGCGGCAATACATTGAAAACGACTTCAAAAAAGGAGATAAATCAACTTGGATTATTGGTAACCATATTTTTTTTATAAAAATAAACAAAACTATGATATTAGCGTTGTATTTCATAGGAGATTCCGGGTATCCACTCGAACCATGGATGTTAGTACCATATCGGAATGCCCCGGAAAATTCAAGGGAATCATTGTTTAATGACAAATTTTGTAGGGCTAGATCCACCATAGAACGGGTATTTATAAACATAATCAAAAAACAGAATCGAAGTTTTTCAATTAGAGCCAAACAACATCGGATGACTTCTTTTGGCTTACCATGTATTACCATTTTTGTTCGTGATTTCCCTTTAAAATAAAACAAAATCATCATATCAATATTTGTTGTTTTCTTCAATTAAATAAATAAAAATATTATTTATGTATTTTTTTAAAGAAATACTTACATTTTAGCTTCCAACTAAACTTTTTCGCATGGTACCTAATTAGATATCGAATGAAATTTCCGAAATTCGAATGTATTTAGCAACGAAAATAGAGTTGTGGAGTACGACATTTCCGATTTTCGAGCAAATGTATCTAGATAAATGAAACTCGGATTTCACTTTTCGATTTTCAAATAAGAGAGTACCTATTTTCCGAATTCGAACGATTTAACTTTAGAATCGAATTACAGAGTTAGGCCCCAGGTATAGATTGTCTTGTTTATCGGAGGGCTTATTAGCTGGGTTAGATGAGCTCTATTCGTTTAGGATTTATGTAAAGGTTCCTTTCATATTTATAAGCATGACTGTGTCTAATGTATCCAAACTAAGTGCAGTTGTACACTCCTAATGTGTCTAACGTTCATTGGCATAAATGCTTTGCTTGCATTTCTAAATTATTTATGCTTCAGCTTACTCAAAGTATTACTGTTTGACCTGCTTCCTGCTTGTTGGGGGTTTCTGGTATACCTTGGTCGGGGTACAATGTCAGCTCACTGTTTGCTGTATACATTGTTCAAACACTCTTGTTCTAAGCAGTTGAAACGCTCTTTGGAACGTTTTATTCACCGTCTTTGTAGGGTAGAACTGCCTCGATGAAACTTCGTGGTCCCGGTCCGACTCCAGACAAACACAAATCTACCAAACGTTTGACAATTTTTCGAGAGAACTGCTCCCAGAAAGCTGAACGGTTCCGTCGTTTCAAAAATACATCAAAATAAAAAACAATCCTACATCGAAATACACGCATAAAAACAAGTCAAACACGACATCTACCCATCGGAAAGCTGTTTAAAAAACGCATCAAAAAACATCCCGTAGTTATCGTCACCTTGAGAATATTAAATGAAGATGCTACCGTTGAGTCGTTGAGCCCATTTCCATCTGAAAGGAAATGTAAGCAAACAAAATTTTGAGGTGGACTTGATCCTCAACCTAAACTGTCTCCAGTTACGCAATCTAAGTTGGTTGAGGACTCCGTCCATTTGCGCGTACCACCTATGGAATCAAAGACTCTTCGGGCCGGACCGTTGGTGTTTATGCAGTCTTTTCGGAGCAGCTCAAAATCGCTGTACAGCTTGTAGAGTTCGCTTTTTAGTCTTGTACTCCGAAGCCCGTCCACGCAAACGGGATCGGAAATCACTCCGAGAATTTTGCGTTCGAAGCGACCACCTTCCTTTGCTAACGGCCATGCTTCCGCGCCATACAGCAGGACTAGGATAATGAGGGTTTTGCGAAGTCTCTTAGTATTTCTCGAACAAGCCCTTACTAATCAACTGCCTTCTCAGACCAAAGTAACAGCTATTGGCAAGTAGAGTAATTCTTCATATTTCTGCTCCAATGGCATTTTCAGAGTTAGTTGCGGATCCGAGGTAGTCAAAATCCCTAACTACCTGAAAGTTAAAGCTGTCTTTTGTGAGGTTCTGTCCGATTCGTCGATGTTGTGTGTCGCTTCTTGTCGACAGCATATATTTTGTTCTGTCCTCATTCGTAACTGAACCCATTTCTTCCGCGTCTGCAGACTGCGTATGTACTAAAATTTGCAAATGCAAATGTCATCTATAGGCTCCAATTGCTTACAGATGCCCTGGGTTCGAAAAGTCATTCTATTTCCAACATTTCACTGGCCATCAAAGTTTTGGCATCACTATTTTCTGAAATGTTTCTTCTTTTTTCGATATACTGGTTCCCCCACTTTCGGCGAGCAAATTAAGTTCCGATTTGAAAAGCTCTTCCACCCGAATAGCTTCCACAAACTTGATCATATTTCCGTTTTCTGAACGATACGCCCTAGTAAACCGTTGTAAGCTTCAACAGCTGATGTAGTATGTATTTCTTCTTTAAAAACAGAAATATTTTCAGAACCAACCTAGTAGGATATTAAAAAAAACATACATGAATCTTTTCTTAAGTAAAAATACTTTTTGCATCCATTGGTTATCAAAGTATTTGATAAACTCTGCTAATTTGGTTTGCATTTCAAATGTACTAATCCTTGCCTTTAATTTCATAAAAACAATTTTAATGCATTCCTTGGGAAGCATCGGCCAGGCCGATGATAACACTTTTACTTGTTTATACTTTCCTTGCCCAAATTTTGGGGACTTATTTCATAGTTAAATTTGTTGAAATAACTTCCCAATTTGAAGTATGAAATTAGTCCCCAAAAATCCATGAAATAAACCCCCCCCCCCCCCCTTCATAAAAATTTGTGGGGGGTTATTTCATGTTCCATTTGGGGGAGGCTATTTCGTTGGGTGGTTAGTTCCTGGAGCCACAATCGACGAAAGTTTTAAAAAGTGGGTAAGAAACGCAAAATAAAATTTCAAATTAAAATTTAAATTTAAAATAATTTTTACGCGATTATTAAATAATAAATTAATATCATTCAATGGAAGTCTCAAAAGTGGGTTTCGGGTTTCTTACGCAAAACAAGATTTTAAAAAAATTATTACAGTTTTTCCATTAAATAAAACATCATCGAGTGAGTGCTTTTGGGCCGCCCTGTATAGTCTGATATAAATAAGTGCAAATACATTACCTTCCTCCACCGAGTAATAACAACAACGTTTGAGATGGTAAGTCTCTCTCCAGACCGCATTCGTAGAACACCGGACAACTCTTCAGTAAAAATGCAAGTCTTTCAATAAGTTTTACCTTTAATTTTAGTTCAAGTTTATTTATTGATTTTATTATCAAAATGATATATTTTGTTCTCGCTACATGTACGTTGTGACAATTCCTATGCCGGTAAATTGCATTCACGCGTATCAACTGATATGGTAACTACGTAGTTCAAACAACTACCGCAGAATAAATTCCTTAAACAATTACTTAGTCTACTTGTGGTTCCTTCAGATTATGCTTGACTCTTGTGCGTCTAAGATATGAGGTTAACATTTATATAATTATGTATATATGTATTGGAAGCATTCATTCGTTTCTATAATATTCGTGTCCTTAACAGCTAACACAGACTACTTACTATACAACTACACGAACTATACATGACAGATAAAATAATTTACAACCTAAGTAAAAAGGATCCAAAGTGCTAAGTGTAACAGAGGTGCTTTAAGACTAAAGACTCTCCTTGGATATGTACAAAAGTAGGACTGGTCCTAAACCGGGTGAACGGGATCGCAGGACTTTTGAAACAGTTTGAGAAGGCCCTTGAAGCACCCGGTGCGGCAGGAACAGGGTGGTTGTTGCTCGGCGAAGGTGTGCTCCTCAGGTTGTCACGAGAGAATGCAGTTCTTGTTGTCCACGTCACTGGCGGTGTTTTGCTTTCGCTTGCGCTCGTAGGCGATGGCGTCGTTGGGCACGTACGAGACTCGAACGCCACCGTAGTGCTTTCGCGCCGGTATTCGATAGACGTATTCATCTAAGCTGGACGAACTCGAGGAGCATGTGGAGCACACACTGGACGCATCGGTGGCATTCTCGTAGACCGGTCGCTCCGCGTTCTGCTGCTGGGTGTTGTGCAGCTTCAGAGCCTTTTGATTGATCTGCATCTCGGAGGCGCTGCGGTTCTGGTTGCGCCTTCGACGCCTTCGACGCGCACTGGAGTTGTCAGTGTAGCTCTTGGATCGTGACATGGTGTCGTGTCCGCTATGGAATCGCACTTCTTTGGCCGGATGGTGGTGATGATGATGATGGTGGTGGTGATAGTTATTCTCGTCGTCCCCGTCTTCGTGACCACATTCATGGTCATCGTTGTCCACGTCGTTGGCATTAAAGTTTTCGTTGTCTATGTCGTCGTTATCGTTCTGTGTCAGCTCTTGGGTGCTCTGCGTGATCTCAGAGGCACTGGGCGAGTTGATGTTGATCTTGTCGATGCTTTGGTAGCTGTGCGAGTCCTCTGCCTTAGACATCAGCAGTTCCGGTAGGGAAGACGTCAGGTTTTGGTCAGGAAAGACAGTCCTTTCACTGGATCGCAGATTATCAAGGCTCACGCCCAATTCGGACAAGTCGATGGGTTCCCTGCGATGGTCTCGCAACGGTGACTCTTGGTCCAGGACGGCTCGCTCCATATTTCGTTCGAGTATAAGTCGGTCGAGGTTCTTGTTCACTGAGTCTTTTTGGTTTGCATTGGTCGAGGTTCTCTTTCCCACTCGCGGCGACTTGGCCGTATCTGTGGTGGCGGAGCTACGCTTCGACGGCCTCGGTCCTGGACCCGAGCTGTCCGACGGCGTTGGCGGTTCTCCTTTACTACACGCAATCGAACAGTATATGGTTCCCCTTCTTGGCAAAAACGGCCGCCCCAACAGAGAACAGCGACACGTGCAGCAGGAGAAACACTGGTCCGTCGCATGCCAGTGCTGCCCGTCGTGACTCATCTGACCCTGATCAACGCCAATCACTTCGCCACAGTAGTCGCAGTATTCTGCGAACATGGTGTCAAAGCAGACGAGGCAGTATGGCTTTCCGTCACGCATAATGTACCGCTGACCGCCCAGTTGATGGTCGCACTCGAAGCAGGCGAAGTGCTTCATGTGCCACGTATTGCCCTCCGCTTCTGTACATTCGTCGGAGAAAATTATCTAAAAAGGAAGGGAAAAGATAAATCGAGGATCAAATATGCAAAGGCACTTGTATCTACCTCATCGCAGGCGGAGCAACGCGGCTTCATGGTCTCCGCATGGTGCCTGCCGCAGAATAAGTTGCCGTCCTTGTAAAAGTATATCAAGTCGACGAGCAGCTCCTTGCACACCGAGCACACAAAACATCCCGGATGCCAGCACACATTTGATCCCAATCGCTGTGCAAATACCACGATATCCCCTGGCGAGAGCTGGTCTTCACACTGCAAATAGAAGAAGATTCCACGTTAAAGCTGCAATTGGAAGAAAAGCAATTCAAAAATGCCCCCAAGGACAAGCCATAAATATCCCCAAACTCATCTTCTCAGCGCCGTCCCGTCAAATTATTTAATGAAAGGCATCGCTCCTGCAATAGAATTGAAGAACTTTCCTCCCGAGGAGGCTTAAAGATGTGAAAAAAGCAGGGAAAAGGAGAAATCATCGCAGGCAGCAAGAAGTAACTGATGGCTAATAGCTGCTAATTTACCAAAACCCAAAGTGACGGTGTACTTAACAAACACAAGTTAATTGAGTCCTGTCCACACACACTGTACACAGAAAGCTGGCAACCTACCTGCAAATAGCTTCATTGAGCGGTCCCACTTTCTTGCATAGGACCATCAAATTAATAGCTCCAAGATTTCCAGACTATTTAACCCTAGCCATTTGGCACTCATTTGGGCTTTTGGCGAAACCTACCCAAAGTAATTTACTCCTTAAACTTTAATAGAGGTTTAGATGGGTGAACTACTTAATGTGTTCCTATCCGTTTTTGTTCGTCCTTATTCGGCTGCAGGGATGTGAGCGTAGATAAATAAAAATTAACTATGCTACTCGGGAGGGGGGATGTTGGGTAAAAGGCGGAAACCGCTTCGAAGGCTTCCGTATCCGCTTTTAGGAAAGATTTTACTTTGCGATAAGACAAAGGATGAAATGCACTTTTTTTATAGTTTGGAGTTCGCAAGGATTTCCTTTTATACTCGTCTTGAACAAAGGAGGAAAGGCAGTTTACTCTGTGAAGAGTGTATGGGTTTCTTTGGAATTCCTTTTTGGTTTTCGTTGGCAATTGGATGTTGAAAGTCGTTGTATAGCCTTTGGGGCAGCTATTGTTACAAATTTATCATGCAAGGAAGTAGTTACAAAAATGGAATGGGCTACAACGACTTTTGGCTAACGTGTGAGAAGGGGTTTGAATATCACTGCAGCGCCTCGGGACGAGTATTTACCTTACGATTTTCAGTCTGTGACACTAAAATGTGTGATCGTTGGCGCTTTGCTTTTAGTAACTTGACCCTTAGGGGTTTGATTTTTAAACAGGTGTACCGGCCTCCGGTCTTTTTTATCGTCTAAAATTCTAAGAATTCTAAGAACTTCTTCTCTGGACCACTGTTGTCCATTTGCCCGATGTGCGCGAGTCCATGTAGTCGACATATTTTGACTGCATTTTCTTTTGTACTTTGGTACTGCTCACAGAATTCGACTTTGTATCTGCCCATCCACACGTCCTGATCCAACGCAGGTCCGACAATTCGGTACAGCATTCTAACCATAAAGAAGCTCATCGTCGACTTTAAAGTTCCAGAGTCGGTGTGTCTCGATTTAAAACTCGTTGGTCTTTTGTCGATCTTACAGTGACCATCGGAAGCTTCACTGATACGTACCAATTGCTCTCTAGAAAAGCTCGGTTTGAGACGTCCGCACGGTACATTGGATAGAACTATATATTACGTAACTCTAATCACGGATATCCATGTACAGTTTTTGCTAGATAAAATAGCTTTTCTATGTCGAGCTGAAAGTCCAGTCCCTGTGCAAGCTTTTATCCACACAAACTCGGTTGATAAAAAAGCGCATGAGACCTTGAAACATATAACCTCCGTACTCAAAGAGCTCTGAAGCTAAGCTATTAGAACCAGCGACCTTGTCGTTCGTAGGATTTTTCATAGCTAATTCACAGAGTTGTGGGATTTGGTGCATCTTGACAACACATGGGTTCTGTTCTTGCCTAGTAAACTTTTTCCAAATTATGCCCATTTAACAGCTCTGCTTGAATACATTAACATTCGATAACAATACTTTCGCCGCCGTCTATAAAACCTCTGAAAGGTTTGTTAATTGCAAGCCTCTTTGATCTGCATGAGCTGAAGATTTGCAAGTTCTTCCTTCCAACTGCCTTGAAAGTCTTCCTTTGATGCCCGCGCATTGCGCACTTCTATCTGCATCTTTGGGTAGCTATTAGCCTTCTGTGGCATATTTTTAACAAGTTGTTACAGAATCAATTAGTCGATAGCCGTTATCTGTTGTATTTTAAAGGCTATGCTAATTATATAGTCCGTGAAGACTGTTTCCTATTGGACCACATTTATGTTGTAGGCTCCATCTAGAAGGTCATAAAATACTGACTGAGTAAAGCCTTATTGAGTTCTTCCTGACGACCGCCCGTGGGTTCAATCTAGTAAATTCATCCGCTGTACACTCCCTCCTTCTGCTTACATGAAGCCTTTTAGGCACATTAAGCGAGGTCTTCTCGACAGAGCTTGCAATGTTGCTGCTATTTTTTCGTTCCATAGGCTAGTCTCACAAATTTAAGAAGGTAAATAGTAAATAAACAGTTTTCGTAAGCCTTAGCTCGCTTTCCACAATCTGATTCTTTTTTTCACTTGTACCAAACTACTTTTGTAGGTATTTAAGAGCCTCCTCTGTGTCTGGCAGACAAGTAGCACTTAGGCTAGGCTAGGAGTTGTGCTGCCTGCTAAGCCCATTTCTAATCTTTAGCACACCATACCTGTGTTTCAATTGCGTACGCATGAGTTCCAAAAGTCAGGAAAACATTTTCATCCGCAGTTCGCAAAGCATTCGAATCAATCGGATGTCCATTCGACTGCGGAAAATATCCCCAACTTACACACTGTTTAAATAAGGGATTCCCTTATTAAGAATGAGCAATAAAATCTTTGCCAATCGAGGACCGGTCGTCTCGTTAAGTGTACATTTTGCCCATTCGTCCAATTGTGCACCCATGTGTACTGAGGTGAAGACTCTGTCATTTGGAACAATGAAGATAAGAATGAGTTCTCCTCCACGAATCGCCGAAGAAGAATCCATAAAAAGATGAAGAGCACAATGCCGAAAGGAAAACCCCTGGCGTTGTGAAGCTCGCTTGCGCAATGTCAACGGTTATTTGTGTTATTTTTTTTATTTCGGGGACCGAATTTTATGTACCGAAAGGCACGATAACGAGTGTCATTAATAATTCGCCCGGATCTCAGACCGAGGGGTATAGGAAAAGTGACAAAGTATATGGCGACACAGTAGTTGGTTAACAAGTTAAAGTGAGGCTCTGAATTACTGCGATTGGAATCTACGGAACCCCAGAAGCGAATTCTTGTATTTTGTGCTTGCGATTCACCGGTGAGATAAATGATTATGCCAATTTTTAGCAGAGAGATAGAGAGAGAGAGAGACTCATTGCTGTCATCTTTTAATTAAATCTCATTTTCTTAAGAGGTCGATAGAGATTTGTGGAGCATTTCACGTCTCTTTCATTAGGTAATTGAGTTGGAAATGGTTTTAGGGAATCTGGCGAGTAGATGCCATTGAAGTCGGGAGTTTTTCAGGATATTCACTAAATGGTTAGTATAAGAATAAACAGACTTTAGAAATGAAATGTTACAACCCACCTCTTTTGCAAGGCGAATACCTTGATTATGGGCCTTACTAATAATCATTTTTAACCTTTACACTAAATATTTCGTAGGTTATAATATGCAATTTCGTATTGCAAATTTCGACACTGTGAGTTTGAAAAATTTAGCTAGGACACTAAAAATGATATGTAGTATTGCGGTATGATTTTCAAAATATTTGGGGTTAGATTATTCGCACCCACTAAGTTTTCGTGGTTTTCGAACTCAACTGTATCAAATCGGGAAGAAGGGGACCCAAAAGTGAGCCTAAGCAGTTTCGTACAACTAAGAAGTGTTTCCCTATTGAGCTTTACTAAAAATAAATTTACAAGTCCCGACTTAAAATTTCCGGAAGCTCTAATTGCCAAATTTGTATGGAAAATATAGCCACTTTCACTGTGGCCAAAATTTAGAGTCGAAACTAATAATGCTTATATAGGTAGTGCCCTTTGAATTTATGGAAATGCAATGTGGTAGGAAAAGGAAGGTTGACATTTCGAACGGTGTAGATAGAGAGTTGGGAGTCAGGCGACCATAGAACGAGGGATGTCTGAAAATCTAGTTTATCTAGTTGAAGTTGCTTCATTTGTAGAGATTAAAAGTTGGCTTTGCGTAGGCAAGAGGGTGTTATACCTACGTTTGCCTATATTTAATTTATTTATAAGCTGAGGGCTAATAATCATTTTTAACCATCAAACTACAAATTTACATGGCAACCATTTGGGTAATACAAAAAAATAAATAAATAGCCCGTAGGGACCCTGGGCCTAGCTTCTGACAACTATTCGTTTCGTTTCGTGCATATTAATTTTTGGGACGAATGGAATGGAATTTGGGTAGTATAATATGGAAAATTTTGCCATTGTGAGTTCGTAAAATCTAGCTCGGACACTAAATACAGGGTGGCGCAAAATTAATCATCCAATTTTGTTTTTGAATTAGGTACTTTTTTACTAAATGACGAAAAAATGATTTTGAGCGATGGAAATCTTTATATGGACCTTTACAGTTTATTTCTGTTTAGTGGAAAAGATGATATTCGTCAATACACATTTGTATCTGATTCCATGACTTCCCGCAAGGTTTCCGGTTGTAACTGTTTGGATTCCTGCCCTGTAGCGTTCGCGAGCATAACAGTGGCTGTATTGCCGAAGGCGTCTTCAAAGAAATACGGCCCAATCCTCCTGCCGCATGAAAACCGCACCACACAGTGGCTTTGAATGGATGTAATGGCTCTTCATGCATCACACGCGGATGTTCAGTGCCCCAGAAATGAAGAGTTTGACGTAACCGCTTAAGTGGAAATGCACCTCGTCAGTCATGATAATTTTCGACACAAAATCGTACTCTTCGTTGTTGAGATTTAGGATGTCTGATTCATACTGCAGCTGCCTAGTTCACAAAATTTGTGTCAAATATGATTGACGTACGACGCCATTGCAAAAATAATCCATCTTCCACCACCTTGTATGATTATTATAGTATTGTCTTCTGAATTCTGAGAAAGAATGCCAAAGGGCTCAGTCTGGCAGACGCGGACAACTGCGACTATGCAAAGACTTGCAGTCCGATAAAAATGAATCACGCATACATACTCGTACTATGCAAATGCAGAGAAGGTTCCTGGGGAAGGCACTTGCTCTAACATTTAGACCAAAAGTCTTTGGACACTACAAACGGCTACACTATCTAAGTTTCTGCAGGGAAATTCGGTATTTTCTTTTCTACTGCCTTTCATGCTGATTCCCTAGTTATCCCATTTTTGATGCTTAGAGTCGTGTGACACCTCTTTTATACCCCTTTTTAGCCTACTACAACCTAGATTTGAGAGAAGACCTTAAACCACGCCATATACGTATAAGTAATTGGAAGTGAAGTACCTGTTAATGATTTCATTTGCAAAGTCGTCTTCCGTTTCTAGCCCGAAAGTCGCTATGGTTTGCCTCGAAGTTGGCTTACAAGCTGTAATGATGTTTTGGCAACGAACTTTTTGCTATTTTCCCAAAGATCTTACTTATTTGCTAAATTTCATTATACGTCTTGTCTTTAAACAAAGAAGCAGCAGACACTTTAGGTTTACTTCATTACCACCCTAGTTTCAGTCTCGAGGGTAGGACGTACTGAATAGTTGACCTTCCGTATAGCTTTAGATTTTCTGCCACCATTTCTAAGTCGTAAAGCGCAATGAGTAAAAAAGAGATGGTGGACACAGACGACGCAATTCGAAGTAGGTACGCTTTGGAAACCAAATTTATGCCAAATAATGGACAGCTATTTCAGCTTTCAAAAAGGGTAGCTGCTCGAGAAATTTCCGAGTCAACCCAGCTATACAACCAAGGAATCTCATTGCGGAACCTAATTCCGCGAACTTATAGCCTTCCGGTCAGTATCGAAATCACGAGAGCCAACTTTACCTTAAAGAACGCACTTTGCAGACAAATTTTTAAGCACCAAAAGGCAGCCCCCTTTACTTAACTTTACCTAATCAAAATTACGACTGCATAAACAAAATTTAATTCAACTTGGATAATTCGCAGATCATCTCCGGCACACCCTATAACAACACGAGTCGCCTTAGCGCAAATCTTAAATATCTCAACAAACAATAAAACCAGAACCAACTGTATATTTAATGCCTCCGCAGGACTCTCCACCTCAAGCAGCAGCAGCTTCAAATTAAAGTTTTCCTTTTAATCAAATTTGCATTGTTAGCGCGATTCTGAAACGCGCAGCAGTCCTTTTCCAAGTAAAAGTTATTAAAAGTTTGCACTTCCCTTCGCCCAGCAAAGCAGACAAGCTATATATACAAAGAAAGCAAAAATTGTGAAAAGCACCCCCTTGCCTTACCCCTTTGCATGGTCGTTCATCCGAAAGTAATCGTACCGCACCACGGCCAAGAGCTTCGCGTTTCCTTTGTGCCGAGAATATCCGCAGCTCCTTGCGCTCCTCGTCGCTAAGCGAATGGCAATATCGAACCTGTGAATAGAAAGACAAAAGCAAAATAAAAGCATCTTAAGGATTATCAATTTTATGGCGCGGCGCGCTGTTCCTTTTAATTCAAAAAGACGACAACGCTCTCCAGCATGCACAATGGCCAAGTATAAAGTTTGCTTTGCACTTTTCACGATTGCCATACTCACTTCGTTATCTTGCGGCGGAAGCTGATGCAACAATTGCTTGACTCGATACTTTTCACCGGCGCTATTAACGTAAGGAACTTTATCGTCCGGCAGTTGCGAGAAATACAATCGAACCTGCAATGAGAGACAGAGGAAAAATGTTAGAAACAGTCGAAATTAGTGAGCTGCCTCCGTATCGGGTCGGGCGTTTAATGACACGAAAACTTTCTCCGCAAACACAAGCGGGCGGTAGGTAGATGCTAGATGGTACCTACCACCACCACCACCACACACTATACAGTGCGAGACGAAATAAAGTAGAGCAATTAATTTTGCCCACAATGAGTTGTGCGCGGTCTGCAGGGGGTGCAGCGCCACCAGTGCCTTGGACGTGCAGCCAAAGTAGTAATCGCAGCTTTTAATGTGCCTCGCTTAATCAAGCACCCTGGCAGGCAGGCGGTGATGGGGGAATTCCGCCTCGAATGTGCAACATGACTTGCTGTCTGACATTTCGACTGAACACGGTCATTTATATTTACTATGCTCATACATGGGAAGCCTCAGGCCACACACCCGAAAGAAAGTTTTCAGCGCGTCGACTTTGCTTGCTGACCAAATATGCCGCCGGCGGGCACAACACACCGGAGCGGTTTAATAATGGCCGCGCGTTGAACTTTCGTTGAAAGTTATACGAATGCGCCTGGCCGATCTAATCTGTCAATGAAAACACACCGCTGCCGGTCGATGGAATGGGTTAATTAAACGAACATACGATGGAGCTATGAACGATAAATTAAATCGGAATGTTTGTATTTGAAATTAGGGGCAGGGGCACGCATTTTTATAGAGTCGAATCGAAAGCGAATGTGTGACGTTCGGATCTCGGATGAGATGCGCTTTATAGACTGCTAAGAGCATTTCAGTTTAAATCGTTTATTGCGTTATGGATTTGTGAGCTGGTGTGTGATTCAAAGGTACGATATGAAGTTGTTATGATTTCCTTATGGCGAACGGCATAAATTTGAATGCTGGTCGGCATCTTTTGATAATCGACCTATAAAATTTATGATCTCGTGCAGTAGATCATCTCTGGGTCGTAAAATTTGTGTTGAGTACAGATATCTAGCTATGCCAATAGCTTATCCTTGGGCACTTAATATGTTGAGAAAAATTCCCGGACTAGGTGCGGAAATCTTTTAAACCACACTCTGAGGACCATCGCATCGATTGGCTCGTGCTCATAGTAGTTCAAGATTTTTACTCACTGACAAATGACACTGCCTCTCAGCGCTTCATAACTGCAACTTAGATATGACTTATCGAGCAAGTTTTATTGCGATGTTATAACCCTTTGGCAGGCGACTTCCCTAGGTAGTCGCTGTAAGGTATGCAATTTTATCGTCGTTAATAGTTCGAATGCAGATGCCGCAATAAATTAGTTTGGTGAGGAAATGTTTTTTTTTTAGAGATAGGTATAAAACTTTGAAATGGAGTAAAGCAGAGATGTTTTTTTTAAGTTGACCTGAAACTTACTTTATTCGAAAGACAATCTTCTGGCATTATAATTTAAATACGATTCCTGGCATATGACTGCCACGGCTGGCTCGGACGTAGTCTAATCTGGAGGTCCAATTTCCGATGACTTTTTCCATCATTTGAGGCCGTTTGTCGGCAATAACGCGGCGAATGTTGTCCTCCAAGTGGTAAATCGTTTCGGGCTTATCGGCGTAGGATAGCGACTTCACATATCCCCACAGAAAATAGTCGAGCGGCGTTCAATCGCACGATCTTGGAGGCCAATTCAAGGGTCCGCAACGTGAAACTTTGCTGTTACAAAACGTTGCAATCTTGTTTTGGGCCCATTCACCAAATCTAAGCCTTGCTAGGTGATCCTGTGGCTTCTATTCTTGCACGAGTTGGGTTTTGTAAGCACGCAAACTAAGATCTTTCCGCAAAATCTTTCATAAAGTGGATGGAAACATATCCAATTCCTATGCCGGATAGACTGATTCGGGTCTTACTCTACGCTACGCTCTACAGCCGCAATGACTTCTTCTTTACGCACTGCACGACTTCTCTGTGGATGCGTATTATCATATAGAGTAGGCGCGGTGCGAAAACGTTCCATAGTTAATCGAATTAATTGCTCTGATGGACGATTATGTTGACCGTAAAATGGACGTAGTGCGCCATACGTATTTCAAACAGAAACATGATTTTCAAAATAAATTTGCAGAATTTAAAAGCGTTGTTCAGGCGTTAGTCTTTTCATGTTGAAATGCCAAACCCAAAAATAAAAATAAATCACTTGACAGCTGACAAAATGGCCGCCAGTTAAAATAGTGTTGCCAACTTAAGGTTCTATATACCTCTATATCATTTTACTGATCTTGGAAATCGATTTCAATTCTTATTTACGTGCGCAGTAGTTTTTGACTTCATCTTTAACCGTAGCTATAGGTACTCGAATTTTGAGGCCTCTATGAAGATATTCCTTTCTGGGTGTCTTATCACTTTATTTTAACAAAATTGACGAATATAATTTTTGGTTCGCTCCATTCGCCCACTTATAAAAAAAAAACTTGGTCCGTAAGTTCAGCTTCGGCTATTTTTTATTTTTTGCCAAATAATCAATAGAGTTCTCTATAGCTTTTCGCATATTTTTTAATGCGCCTTCGACTTCAGCTTTACGTCGAGAGTCACTTCGAAGTATCTGACTCATTTGTAAATGGAAATGGAACAGATTTGGTAAACAGCAGGGAGTTTCTTTTTTTCTTATATATTTTTAAGGGCGCCTTGCTATATTTTTTTATTTGTACCACCAACTCCTAGGAAGTACAGCAGTGTCTTTGGCAACCGAGCTACCTTAGCTCCTAACTGGGGTATAGCATATTTCACGTGTAAATAAGAGGGGCAAGGGGGTCTTAAAAGCGCTTCTGAATATTTGATTCCGTTTTTGACACGAAACAGTCTCTTGTCTAGATCGACGAGTCTAATCTCTAAAGTTTTATATAACCGTTTGTCATGACGTCCACTTGACTTACGGGATACATGCCACAACTTTTAATTGGGAGTTTTTCTAAATAGAATATCCGAGTGCCTAGATCGATTTTCGAATGAAAGCTTCAGAATTTTAACTAGTTGCAGTGTAGTTTGTACAAGTCATATAGGGTAAATGCGGGAGAGATGCCGCGTTGGGAGAGATGCCGCACCATTCCAAAATCATATTAATAGTGAATATTGCGAGTCTTTTTGTTCTATGTTTTGTTTATTACATACTAAAACACAAAAAAGGGTAAAAAAAAATTTGAGCTTTTGAAGGGGAGGGGAGATATTGCAGTTTGTTTGGTTTTACACTATCCTTTTTGTTGTTGAAATTTTTCAGTTCAATGCAAATAATCGGTGCGAAACCAAGTCAAAAGCTGTTTTGTTGTCAGTAAGTGTTTTATGTGATTGAGTAGGCTTGTTGGAAGTGTTTCACGTGAATTTTAAAGTTTTTTTTTTTTTGTTAACTGTTTTGATAGGGTGCGGCATCTTTCCCTTAACCCAGGGAGAGATGCCGCACTTTTGTTGAGGTAAGTTGCCGTATTTTAAACTTATAGTTTAGAGGGACTTTAAGACTATAAAATGTTATGAAAATATACTTGCAAGACCTCTAGAGGAAGTTGGACCAGTTAAGCCTTACAAGAAGCAAGAAAAGGCGTTGAAGGCGGAATGTCCCTGAGAAAAGCTGAGAAAATGTATGGTGTTTCAGCTAAAACCCTTACAACCCGCCTAAAGGAAGGAAACTTTCAAGAGAAAACTCTTGGAAAGATGAATAATAATTACCTTTACTACTGATGACATTTTGCTATAATTTTTAAGAACTGTTAAAATGGGTACTGTGAGTTGAAGGCCAAAGAAAACTATCCGAACACATCAAAAAGTTAGCATACATAGGTTTCACTGTAGATAAAGATGGTATTCGAAGTTTAGCCTTTGAAAATGGATGTCAAACATAAATTTAATATGACCAGTAAAAAGGAGTAAAGGATTGAGGTTATTGTTGATCACCATTCCTGTGCAGAATCCTGCCAAAATTATTTTTCAACTACAAAAAAATAAAATTGGGTACCATATAAAAGATGAACCAAATGGCTGCACGAAAACTGTGCAATTAATAAGAAAAACAATTTAATATTTTGTACTGACTGTGGTTGGGACGAGGAACGTTAAAAACATGTTCCACATACAAAATGAGGCTCGAAACGTAATGCTTTTAAACTGCGGCATCTCTCCCTCACTGGCTTGGATAGATGCCGCACACAGTATAATTTATTTTCCATTTATATTTAGTTAAACAATAGGATTTTTATTAGTTTAGTCCCTTTTAATGGTGTAATACAAATCCATTGTTATGTTTTGTAAAAGAAATAAAGTCTTTTTTGTTTTTAACGAAACGTAAAATTGAGTTTAATAAAAGCGCGGCATCTCTCCCGCATTTACCCTACTTGGCCCAATCTGGGATTCTTGAACCTTTAACAATGAACCTTCTATTGGTCAAAGTGTGCTGGCTCTCGTAGCTGGCAGTCGATCAAACATGAGCGCTCAACTTGTATGGTCTCAAAAACTTTTAAATTAATCGGAAGATACTGATTTTCGATATTGGATCTGAATGTGTTCTAATCTAATCGCTGGCGTTAATAATTCGGTTTGGTTTTTCTCAGATAGCACCTTTAGAAGTTCGCTGGTATTTAGGTCGAAGGCCTAAGGTTCTTTACTTCTTACCGAGCTCAGGGTGCGTTGAATTACTGACTTCATTATTGTCAGATGTTCTGTTGGTCGCATTTTTACTTTCTTTAAGCGGTTGACTGTCGAACGGATTAAGAATTTCTTCCAGATGGCCAGCATAAATTTCTGCTTAATCTTAGGTTTTATTTTAATTTACAGCCTTCCAGAGCGAATAATTTGAGTCTTTTTCTGCTGTTAGGCTTTCTAGGTGATTACAGACGGCGTAGCTCTTAAAATGTTAAATTACCTATGTTAGCAAGTTTCATAATCGATTCAAACTCTAGCTTAAAAAGCTTGTTGTCATCTTAAGCCCATTTCTCCTTTTGCCTTGACCATATTTATTATTACCTGTGGAATCAGTTAAAGTCCGGTTTTCTCCGCTTATGGAGTACTATTCGATGCAGCTTTTTGTACGATATCGACAAAGCGGTCAACCGTAACTCATAAGGAGTATTGGGAAGCACTCTTAACTCAAACAGTCTTTATTTACGGTTTAACCCAATGTGAAGCTTAAATAAGTCAAAAATGTACGTCACATATGACAAAAGAGCGACATTCTCCAGTTCAAATGACATTTCTGGGTCAGCCAATGCTCCAAATTCACAAACTCACAATGAACCTACTAGTAATTATTTCGAAAATAAAAAACCTTTTTGCTGCCAGGTCATAAAATATGCAGCCCGCTCGACAGCACAAAGGTGGCGATGATTCAAATTATGAACAAGTAGATGCCGACTCGAGCATACATCAAAATAAACTAAGCAAACGTGTTGCTAAAGTAACGGCCAGAAATCTGATTTATTTGCCTTAACACCGCCATCAGCTGAAATACCAAAACTAAGAAAAATGAATCACGAAACTCATGCTCACCTGATCAGGTCTCAGTCCTGGCGGAACCCACGTGTATTCCTCCAGAGCACAGCCACTGTCATCGTCCGACTGTGAATTCCTTTGGAAGTCCATCTGATGGCTGTGGTGATAACTTTTGTAATTGCTTCTAAGTGGTGAAGACGTTGTACTCAGAGGCAGGTTTGGCGGCGGCACACATCGCCTTTGCGGCAAGAACTGTCCTGTCGCCGATGTGGTCGTGCTGTTATTTGCACCACCGCTGCTCGAGCTACTGCTGCCCAGCGATCGTAAACGTAATTCAGGGTTATTTTCGGCGCATTGCTGGGATTCCGGTTGCAGTTGGTTGGCCAATGATGGCGTCTCATCCAGCCGATGCAGGTCTAGTTCGCTTTGCGTGTAGTACACTGTTGCTGACTCCATGGCATCCACTTTGGTGTGCTGTAGTCTCAAGCTGAAAGAGAGAAAGAGCCACACGATCCATTATTATAATTTGCGACTTTGTGAATGGAGATTTGCATGCATAATTATATATATGGGTCTACAAACAAATTAATGCGTGTCATTTTGAGCGCTAAATATGACCAGCATAATGATGAGTGATTTAGACGGCCATTAAAGTTGAGATTTATATTTATGAGCTGTTTGCTGCTGTGAGGAATTGCTTTTAGTTGCAAATGCAAGAACTTGACACTTTGAAACAAACAGGTGGTAAGTATGTCGTGCATGCGCAACTCATGCTTCAGGCGGAGAATGATCTTAAGGTTGCCAGGGGACTTTTGAGTCGCATTTTTAAAATGCAAAGTGTGCAACCAAATATAGCTGCGCCTGGGCTCATATTTCTCTATGAGGTTGGAGGTAACTTTTGCAATATAGTTCGGTTGGTGGAGCTGCTCCTTAACCAAGGACTTTCTATGGCCACCTTATAATTGAATCGATAAATCGTCAAGTTGGTACGACTTTTGTAAGTTCAATTTAAAGGCACTGTTGCACAGCTTGTGGATATAAACTATTCTAGCAAGCACAAAGCTTGTGTTAAGGAAGCGGATGTGAGCCTTGACTTTTGTCTTGCTACATTATCTTACAACTCACTGGAAAGAACAAAGACGACTTATTTTTTGGGCAGAGCTTCATTGCTGCATGCCATTTAAGAAAAGATTTTGGAAAGAGGACCGCAGAGCTTCTTTAAAAATGCAAAACGGAATTACTCAAATTGTGGGGGCTGTTTTTGACTTCTCTAAAACGGCAATATACTTCGGAGCCAAGCGTTTCATTTGGCAATGTAGACCAGCTCTCAACTTTACAACTTTTGAAGATTGATCGGTGGCTAGAAGAAATTTTGCTGTTAAAGGCTTTGTATATGACAAAGCTTATGAGACCATGTAGACCAATATCCGAGAGTATAACTGTCATGAAAGAGCTTCTCAATAACCCGTTTGGACTCGGCATAAAATTGCAGATCCCTTCCATTTGTCCGAAAAAATTAAGAACTCACACAAAACGAACGGCTCTGAGAAGCTAGTCCTATGGTCCCAAAAAACCTGTTGCGTCAACTATTTACTTTTTTTTTTTAGAGTCAAGTACATATCAGGCTCGTGTGGGCGATTTTTACCTTAACGTGGCTTGTCATAAGACGTGAACGTCGACAGGGACAATATTTGTTGCCAAGAACTATCAAGAACTCCGCACTCAAACTGACGTTCTTCTGCGCACCAGTCACCATATTTTTCACAAAAAGTAAGTTCCTCGTTACCCAAGGTTCTATTTGTTGCTACGTTACCCTCAGCAAACCTTATCCACAAACCCAAACATGAAGGGCAAGGCCTAGACCTCCCATGACGTTCGGCGTCCATCACACATTAAAGGCTCATTTAAGCTCAAATATGTCAGGGGAGCTGTCTTGAATTTGAATAAGACCTTTGATTCAATCCAGCGAATTGACACGCCGTTCACTCACCTTCTAAGGGCTCATGTAACTTTTGAGGCTCATTCAATCAAACCCAGTCAATTCGAAGCCAGCCTTGTTTTCAGGGTTACTGTAGACTCTGATTGACATAAACTCGGCTGATCCCATTATTTTTGCAACTGGCTTTTATGTACACATCATTTGTGATCGTTGTAATCCGACAGCCGATATTGTAGTCAAATGCTTTGAGGGCCTGAGCCTTGTAGGAGTGAAAAGCAGTCCAAATATTTTTTCTACAAGAGTTCAAAATCTCTCCAACTGGTCCAACTCCATCCCGATTTTGGGCAAAACTCGGTCAGTTTAAAAACCCCAATCATATTCCCCAAAGCAATTCATTCAAGTGTCCACTACGTAGGAGAAACTGCTTCCAGATGATAATTAATAGCTTTGGATACCCATCACAAAGTAACTCCAACTGGGGCTGACGTTGATGCCTATCTCTCGGTGAAAGTGTGAAGCAAATGCTCTGCACACCGATCCTTAATCAACGTTAATTTAATTTATATTTTATGGGTCGGACCAACGAAGTGCATGTAATAATCCAGCAACGAAGTTGTGCTCACGATTTTCAGCGAAACAAGTTCCACTCCCATAGCCCCATATGTTCTCGTATCAGCACCGAGAAATTGAAATCATATGCCCCCCTAATCATGCGCTCATTGCAGGAAATGCATTACCAGTTTAAATCTCATCGCCCAACATCATGAATCTCCCGACATATTAACTTGGCTGCCCCGTACTTAAAGCATTGGCGGGGCCAAATTCGAGCAGGTGGTCGCGGTGCACGGCAACAATCACCATTTCGTGCGCCCGACTTGGTGAGAAAATAGAATCCCCATCGCAAATGAATCTCCGTAGCTTCAAATGTAGTGTAGGAAAAAAATGAACATCTCCTGCTCCCAATAGAAGAACAGGTCCGTTCGCAAGAAGCAGCATAAACTAGGAGTATGCCTACTCGCACGAAGTGTATCTGTAGAGCTGAATAGAGCTATGAAGCCGTCACCGTTGCGGATGCACCATTGCGATGCGTAAGGCTAACCAAGAACGTTACAATCGCGCTGCCGGTATAGGTACTCGTACTCGTGCCAGAAGACGGAGTGCGCACAAGTAGAGTAGCAACTGCCCGAATATCGCTTCCTTATGCAACCAGTTATTCTCGACGAGTAACCACGCTGAATGTGCGAATTCCAGACGGCGCGGCGGGGCAAAGGAATCTCCCTGATTTGCGGTCATTTTCGCGGAAACGACTCTAGTCCAATTGCGACTTACCCGTAATGAAATCGATCGATTACCAAAGGAGATCTGATGGTGTAATTGGGCCATTACAGAATAGAAAACTGAGCCCACATCTTCTTGTGCGATGTGAAAGTTACAATGCGGTATATCTATCGTTCGTCTATCTGGCCGAAATCATTCCACATGCGGTATTCCACATGGGAATACGACGAAACACTTTGAACTTTCCTTTTTGTTTTCGGCCCGCAAATGCGGTTCGTGGGCTACTGAATAATTCATCGATAAAAATCGCTCCGAGAACTGATTTGAATGTGTATCGGCAGCGCCAACTTCCCGCGACCAATTGAAAAGTCTTTGAATGGAAAGTGAAACTTTGACGTTTTCTTTCGGCGGAATGTCGTCATAATGCAAATGTCCCACGGGAATCGAGTGTTGCAAAAGTGAAAGAATGAACAAAAAAAACCGAAAGTCGAAGATTTTTGTTGGTTCTTTCGGAGAATAGGTTTTTGTTGAATCAACAGCAAGACTCTCTTCGGATGCTGAACATCTACGACATCTATGATGTTGTTCGGATGTTTGGCCATTTGATTTGCATAGACATTTGGATGATAATTTTCCGGTTATGTTTATGAATATGTAGTGAATTCATGGAGGCAGTTTTTCGGTCGAGGGAATGCGACATGTTGTGATTTAATAAGGTATAGGTAGTTGATTTTGATAAGCAGCACGGACGCGATTTTAAGTGCTTGCATCGATTAAGAGCGTTATTTATTGGACTTTGTGGGAAGTCTGTGTGGTTGCTATCGAAGGAGAAGCGATGAGGTTGGTAGAGCGCATTTTTGTGCGGGTCAAGGTTGACTCAAGTATGATATAGAGCTGACGAGTTGTTTTATTTTAAACAATTATCGGCCAGAGCACTTTCAGTTCTAATTGGCATGGGAGTAGCTCAAGGTTACTCTATAGGTGTCCACTGGGAACCTTTTTGGGACCATTACCAGTCGTACGATTGTTTGTGGAATTTGTCGTCAAGTTGAGGTTATCATTGAATATGCTACATTTTTAGAAACTCGTTTGCATTAGATGTAGCGTCAATCACTGCCTGGGATTGAGAAATCAAGAATTGGAAAAACACAAAAACACAAGTCCTGCTTGTCACAAGACTGTATTTTTTTTTTTAATTAATGGTACTTGACTCGTTTTATAATATTAAAACCCTTTAGACTTGTCTATGCTATGCTTTTATATTTTTTAAGACCCCCGCCATGTGTAGTTGCTACACCGCTCAAAGAAATGACCTCGCGCCACCTGGCGTGCATCCACCGTACTGTCATTTATTTAGTAACCATCCTGGGTATATCATCAACGGCGTGTTAAAGTTTAATCGCAATTAGATGAATGGTCAAGGATCCACAGTCTTCGATTTTTTATAGCAGGTAAATGAAAGAAGATAAAAAATGAAATATGGGAGAGATAGAACACAGAAGCTAGAAGATAGAAGAAGTCCCCTGCCGATAGATTCAGGTCCAGAAGACGAGGTGTAAATATATTTATATAGTTGGCGCAACAGGTCCGTATGGACCATAGGCCTAACTTCTCACATCCATTCGTTTTGTGAGATTTTAATTTTTGGGACGAATGGAAGGGATCTACAATTTTATGCCGAGTCCAAACGGGTTATTAAAAACCTCTTTCATGACAGTTATACTCTCAGATGCTTGTCATACATTCGCGCTGTGGCGCAGTGGAAAAGACCTTAAATTGGAATTATTGTCTTTTGGGGACTCGAACCTCGCTCGAACCCCTCGCTAAGAAGTCCAATACACTGACCCCTACGCCACTGGGCCGACCTTGTAGCGTTGCTAAACAAGCCATAAAAATGATAAAAGCCGTCGATCTCAATACTGAAGACATACTGTGACTAGCGCCAAGTTATAAAAGCAAGAAATGGTGCAACTTTTAAGAAGAAAAAGTGGAAAGAGCGTATTTAAAAGGACAAAGGAATGAGGTTAGAAGGCTTAAGTCAACCAACAAACCCCTTTAGCCAGATCGAACAATATCTAGCTGGTTACACGCACGAAATTGGTTAATAGTGGGAACAAATTTCATACATCGCCTATAAGTTGGCGTCTTAGCAAAGGTTTAAAGAACCAGATCAAGATTGCACGACCAGAAGCCTGCACAAACGAACAGGGAAACAATATAGGAGAGAAGCCTTCGGTGCTAAGAATTTAGAAGAACCATTCAATAGGACAATATACGCCCAACAACAGTGACGCCAGTAAAGAGTAGTTCTGTCAACTTCCGCCAAATTAAGTGAAGATAGACCTATCTTAGTTTATCTATGAGGGCTCAACTTATCAAAAAAGAATCAGTGAAAACTACTTTCATTCAACAGTGTTGAAAATTTCTGAATTCAGTATCGTTTGGCAAGGCTGATTGCGCATAAACTATAGCCTTTGATTCATATCCAAACTTTGAGTTTGATGAGCTTCAAGTGAAGGCCTGAAGTCAACCAAAAATCGGTGAAGCAACTCAAACGAACTCGACTTTTGTAATACAATATGAATGCAAAAAAATGCTAGAAAATATCAAGGACTCCAAAGGTTTAAATTTAGATTTAGAATTGTCTAATTTTTACCCGGTGGGACACAGAAGGAGGGTAATGTGTTTCGCACGCATGTATGTTTCGACGTAACCTCCTGTCGCATAAACGGTTTGACTTAGTCTTCAACACTCCGGTGTTATGGACTAAAAAGGCAAAAATAAAAAAGTTTATTTAAAAAAAAAACCCCAAATGGCAGTAAAAAGTACTAACAAGATGTGAACAAGTCACATTCAAGTATACCTAACTATTTGGCAGTCGTAGGCTACGCATTTTTTGGTTAGTCTGTGTAGGTAGTCTCTGATTGTAAGGTACATTTGAACCTTGTTCACATTTATTTAGTTCTTTTTACAGTCAGTCGGGTTTAAGGCTTATTTTTTTTTTAATTAACTTTTCTATATGAAGGAAACTGTCGAGATATAGCAGGTTTTACTTTTTCGAATTGTCTTGAGTTATGAGGGAAATTATGTCAGAAGCCTTTTAAGCTTTGCAGTAGATTACAATGGAGTGGAAAGTGTTTCCGTACAAAAATATCGTTGAGCTCTGTTTTGTTGGAAACGCCGGTAGAGCAATGCAAAGTCGACAAACTCCAAATAAAACAATTCACAGTGACTTGCTACAATTCAGCCAGAAGTATTGTTAAAGTGGAATCACTGGTACATGCTTCAAAAAAAAAAAGTGATAAGGCGTCGACCAAATATAAAACAAAAATAAAAAAGACCGCCTAAAGTCTGTGTGCAGTCGAAACACTAGAAATGCCAACTTGAGACTACGAAAAACACGTCCCACTGGCCCCTGCTACTATAGAAATTAAAATACATTCCAACTTTACGTGATAGACCACGCATTTTTGTACGCAATTGCGACGCAGACGCAGAAAAGCCTAAATTGAGTACACCCAATTGCCATCTGATAATTACGTTCCAACAGACAATTTTACTTTTAAAGACGTCAATCGGCAGGTAAAACTGACAAAACAACTTGTCTCAATCGGCCGTCGATAACATTAGTTTCTTCGAATTTAGAAAGTCCATCCAATCGGCATGTGTAATTATCCAATTATTATCAAATCCGAAGCAATTATCCAATCTCCGCAAAAATTACATTTGGAAATTGAAATACCCCGCTTGATGTTGCGCACGCTCATATGGTCGATTGATTATCCAATTGCAATTACCATCCGACTGACGAAATGAGCCAGCATTAGCATGTCGGACGCAGAATGTGTGGTATTTTCAAGTTGTCAATCGCTAATTGTTGTTTTGACAAATGGTATTTTTTAGCCTGCCTCTGCCAGCTAAGAGCATGTAATTAGGGTTATATAAGTCACTGATTGCCATGAGAAGATTTCGGGTAGATCTCCATAAGGCTAGGTGGCGAAACGGGTTTTTCTCTCCAACAGTCGGGGGTTATGACACCGTGTAACAGAACTGATTAAGAACGAAACCACTCTTTGTCTAATGTATGCAAATTATTCATAGTCGAGGAGATGTATCTAAATATGAATCCGTACTTAAGCCAGCATTCATATGCTAAGCTTATAAAGAAGAGAACTGACTGACAAATTGGTAATTTCATGCTTTGTCAGGGGTTTGACAAGACGTCGATTTGACTAGATGTGGAATGAGCATTCCGTAATCGGGAAACGCATTTTTGTCAGCCATTAGGACCTTAACTGCTGTTGTTAGAGTCCGGCTTTTAGAAGTTCAGTGTGAATTTATGTGGCGTGGGTCATTGACTTGGGGTGGGCTTTCTGCTAGCAGATGAGGCAATAAACTCAATTGGTTGTCAGACTAATCAGCTTATGCTTGTTTGTGCATAAAAAGGCCATTCAAAGGTGTTAGGTAAATATTTGGATTAAGGTGACTCTACCGCGGGTTGTTAAGCTTTGGCTTAGGCTGATCCGAGTTGTGTCGCTCAATTAAGTTAGGAATTCTTGTAAGACCTATACTCAGGTGCGCAGTCACTAGTTTACCCAGGAGGCACTCAGGTGATTCAGCTCGAGACTTCTTAAGTCTTACAATTCATGTACGCATCCGGTAAGGGGAGTGCAGAGATCGAGGCAGGCATCTAAGCTGTAAAAGCTGTCAAATAACTTTCGACTAAGTTTGGACGTTTTGCATATTTGTATACGAATACAACTTCGCAGTCAGAGCTCAAGGAAGAAAATAACCAAGAACCGATATTTACTGAGTCTTACTGTCCTGAACGATGCAATTCTTTTGACCTGGAGACATGAGTAAGTTATAAAACTTAAACAAGCCAGCTCCAGGGAAAGGATAACTTTTTTCTCTTCATTCATAACCCAGCTTGCAATAAAATTGACAACAAGATGCAATACTCATACCGCCATACGTCACACCATATATGCAATAGAGGTCATGGCTCATGGAAGTTGAGTGCAATCCAAATGAACTTAGCCCCATTAAACTTGACAACACTTTTAATTAGGTACCTAATTGGGAAGTGCGTACTTTATAACCTCGTTCACAGAGAAACCGGTTGCGCTTAAAATAAACAGTGTCATGCAAATTATCCAACCGATTTCACTCTTGCACACAGTTGAAAATTAAAATCCCTAATGGGAGAGCACAAATCACTCCCAAGTCCCAACTCCTCAATCATCGTTCTAAGCAACGTTAATTTCATTAAGCTGTCCCATTAGAAGACAGGCGGCTGAGAAGAAGAACAGAAAATATAATCACAACTCGCCGCTACAAGTACACGGGTAATTAGGCAGATTCCTCTCTCGGCGATGTTACTTGTACTTTATTTGCCTCCAAGTCTGATCGGGACTTGGACTCATACCGTGTGTGCACATTAGCCAATTTTCATATTGATTTAGGCGGCCCAGCTCCAGCCCGATGGCATGTATAGTTGGCATTAGATGTCGACCAGACGAAGTGGCCGCGCGACTTCATAAATTCGTTGCGGAAATATGTGATAATGATTCAGCAACGCCATCTGCTGTTATGCGTAACTACATGGGAGATGATGGGCCGCTGGAATGCACCATCAGACATAGGGGAGTGCTCGTGAATCGTCGTACATTTGTGGCATTGGAACGCTCCCGCTTCATTAGAAAATATACTTCCCCATCCTAATGAACGATGAAGAGGTCCACAGTTGCCTTCACAGAGGCTCGACTGCATGGTTGCGTGGTTGCATATTTTAAACTCGAGCTGGGTGCATCCACCATTAATTACGTAGCCGGCCGCGTCGCGTTTAACATGCATATGCACGGGAGGTGCGGGCCAATCATATCTTTGCGCGCGGGCATTAGAACTGATTGGTGCGATGAAATTTAAAAAAAAAAAAATGCTTCGAAACCCCGGGAACAACAACTGTTAGTTTGTTCAACTAACTGTCCATCAGACTACCACCTGGAATATATGGGGAGCGCACATAAGGGGGGGCTGCGCATATTCGTCTGCAGTTGCAACATGTGGTCGTGGTCTGGGGTCTGGCTGCGAGTGCAGCACTTCTTCGAAATTATATCACGTGGACCGCATCTCCGCGTCTTCATTGCGCGCGGTGTACGCGAGCAATTTGCAATCTGCACAGATCATTGATCATGTTTAATTTCAGTTAATGCTAGGAGTGCGCAAGATAACGATCGGCTTATAAATTGCTCCGTGTCGTGATTAAAAGTGGAACCACTTTGGTCATGGCGGGATGCGCGATGGACAAGCTTGAGTCTATCAAGCTATCATGGGAGTCTTTAATTTGTACCGGGATGTGTGTAATTTGGATGATGATCAGCTGTAACTATACGTATGCAGCTAATTGCGGCTGGCGCAGTATATGGCCAACTGTGATGGTCGATCTCATTTAGTTCAATTTTTGGCTTCAGCGATAGAAGGTTTTTTCGAATGTTCGCGAATAGTGAGGGGTATCACAATTTGAGAGGAGATTTTCTCCCAAAATGTTACTTTGGTCACCGCTAGATGGAAACAATAAGGGGGGAGGGTCATGATACAAGATCCAACTGGCCCAGGAGCTCAAAGATTCTACCCCACTAGACTAGCCACAATTGCCATCGCTCAAATTCAGCCGGATCTATGCGTCAGAGTCATTCAAAATCGGACAACTCGGGTACGTGCCACCAAGAGAAGCCACGGCCGATATACGATAATTATGACACCGGCAAAAGTTCAGATCAATTAAAGCAACTGATTTTGCGGAAAAGATGAAAAAGGAATACCAAGCACGACTTGACTAAATGGAGGTTGAGACTAGTATTTCATGCATGGGCCTCTCAAACAAGACCCGACATATTGAAAAAAAAACAGACTTTCGCCAACTTTACTTCGAAGACTTTTTGCTTAGGTTTTCGAAGAAAATTATAGAAAAAAATTTATTTAAAAAAAAACAAAAAACCCGACTGACTGTAAAAATAAGAATTAAAAAGATATGAACAAGACACATTCAAGTTCGTACACCTACTTTTCTAAAACGCATTGTGAACGCATCAACTGAGCAAACAGAGCATCGAGAATGGGGACGTTCAAGTATTTAGTTTAGTAAGTCTTACAGCTCTCTGACTAGATCTATCTCGGTTTTGATTGGGCGATATTGGTCATATGATTGTGATGCAAATGACATTTGACATTTCACTTTCAACAGCCAAATAAAATGGACTCATTTGCCAAGTTTTGCTTTGATTTGCAGTTCAGTCATTGAGAAAAGCAGTGTGCATTCACAATGCGCATTTTTTTGACGTTTTGGTCAGACTTAGTTTATGCACAAACCATTTGGGATCCACTTAACTTCATTTTGTGTAAAGTGAGGTGATAGGTGATAGTCAAATGCGATAGTCACATCAGTCTCCTTCTACGTAAGGTGATCGCAAAATAACTTTACAAATTTGGCATCACTTTGTTTTTTCAAAATATAGTTTTGTTGTCAGTTGTCATTTTTGCATAGAAAATTAGAAATGGTTGGCTTGAAAAATAGGATAGGAGCTGTTTTTGATATGAATATTTAAATTGAGTAACGCGAAGCACTAATTCTACGCAGACGAAATCGCAGGTACCAGCTGGTAGGACAAGCACCGAATTTCAAGCCCGGTAGCTGGTTTCTTAAAATGCAAGAGAGTCGAGTCTCAGGCGAATCTATCTATCGTCGTAGTGTTAGAATGATCAGTATCTCGTTTTTAAAAGTGTCTGAAATATAATTTAAAAGTTTTAATTGCCACACAACTTTTATCACTTTTCTCCCTCTGACCCTTGCCTCACAAGTCATAAACAATTTACTCGTACCAATCTTAAGTCATCTTGTTCAGTATAAATTATGACCACGATAAGCGATCGGCTAACACAGCCCACAGTATTTATTCTTATTATCACAACATGAATCTAAATTGCTACAAGGACCTGGAATGCATTTCATGCGTTACTCGGCAGGTTCAACAGCTTTGCAAACTAATGAGATCTCCTCGCAAATTGAATTCAAAAAATCATCATCATCATCGGACCTAATAAATAAACAAGTCCCCCAGTAACTATTTCGTTTAAAGCATTAAACTGAAATCGAAAACACTATAATCACATACTTTCGTCTGACGAAACACACTCCAAGTGAAGACACCCATACTCGTATGTACGAGAGTACACCCCTAACTAGCAGGAGTAATTTTCTAAATTGATTTGAACTTTACTTTCAGTTTCGAAGCGTTTATGTGAAGATGTGTAATTGGGCAAATGGCTTGCTATTCATCTTGAGCAAATAATCTAGATAGATGGATGTATGCGGCATCCTGCATAGGATTGGAAAATTGATTAGCACAGGCCGTGGAACTTGAGTTATGGACCTTAACTACGTCTCCGTTTATTTGTAAGACCGTGCTCCAAGTTCACTGTCCTAATCAAGCTCTACGCTTCAAACTATTTCGATGTAAATCGCGGGGTGAATGCGCTCGGTTCACAAAGACGAGCTGTTCTCAATAACTAACAGCAGGCCCAAGGTCAACATTGCCGGGCAAAGTCTTCCGAGTTCGGGATAATGATAAGAGTTGAAGATGATGCCACACAGATGTTGTCTATGCGATAACTTTTAAGTGGTAGGACAATAAATTTACACCGACGCAACGAATGGTCCCCAACTGTTTGGGGCAACAAGTATACCTTTCCAATCTTTTGTCTCAAGAGCCACGACCTATTAATGGACGGACTCATAATTTATTCATTTCGAAGGCAGGTCTGTCTCCTGAGACCTACTGTGAGGAGGTATGTTAATGTGAGGCAGTGGAGTGGAACGGGTCAGAAATACTTCCGAAGAACGCCCTAAAAACGTGCTCATATGTTGGGAAAGCCTGATGAAGCAGATAATAAAATTTTCTTTGAATGGTACAAGAAAAAAAAATTAAAAAAAAGTGGGCTGGTAATGGAATGATAATGAAATGATTTAAGAAATGAATTTGTCCAGAAACAATGCCCCTTTAAAAGGAGGATGGGCCTCTGTAGGAAATAATCGATTTTTAACTATTATTGTTTTCTAGCCCAGCCCTTGATCGGGGACTTGTTTGAAGATGTCTTTGGTGACCAAACGGGTGGTGCAATTTCGGAATTCAAGAATTAAAGTAGCTAAAGCCGGTGAAATATTTTTAAGGCAGTCTGGTTAAAAAATGTCAAATGTAGCACACCTTCCTTGGCTAGTGGTGCATGGCACGTGGAATGAAATGCCGTTTGGTTAAGGAACAAGAGCACGAATTAGTGATCCGGAGCCGTTGCGGTCTTTGTAGGGAACATTTGCAGAGTGTTTAACATCGATTGTAACAAATATATCACTATATAAATAATTTATGGCCTTTACGATGACACAGGAGTCTCTTAAAGCCGCGAAAAATTAAGTGCGGAGAGCTCCTTTTAACCTTGAACCGATTAAAATGCAGGCAGTGAGCTTTTTAAAAGGCTTAGGGCTGATGATTTGGCAGGGGTCTTGTTATGAACAAAAGCCAGACCAAATATAAATGTTATAGGGCATGGGCACTCTTGCAAAAGGTTACAGTGGAGAATGGGGACTTTGTATAGGTATCTATCTATAGGCCCTGCCGTAAGCTCCAATAATGACATCAAACGGACAATCGACGCAAATAGAAAGGCAAAGCAGTTCCCTCAGTGCAGAGCTTAACAAAGGTTTAGTAAAACCCTTTTCATGCTATCAAATAAAAATAGATAGAAGTTGGCGCAACAGGTCCGTAGGTACTCTAAGCCTAGCTTTTCAGAACTATATATTTGTTTTGTGTTAGGTTTTCATTTTCGGGACGATTGGAAGGGATCTACAGTTTTATGCCGAGTCCAAACAGAAACTCTCTCACGACAGTCATACTCTCGGATGTTTGTCAGATAGGTACGCGAGAGGTGGTGCAGTGGGGATCGAATCTGGGACACTAAGCCGCTGCGGCTACTTTTTCATAATATAGTGGCTAGTTTCTTGGACTACTGAAAAAGGCGTTGTCATAACAGAGCTTCTCAATTCGGCGCAAAAGAATAGTTCTCGGCAGCAGGGCCTAAATTCCTACATATTTTTAGGCCCCATAAACCTAGCTTTTGAAAGATGGGCAACAATGTAGAACTGTGCGGACTGTATACAGATAGTGCGAAGAAATCGGCTTCGACCCGAAAGGATTGGAGGTACATTAATCGGGCTTTGGTCCGCTTCAAACTATAGCGCAAGAAGGAGTTGGCAGTTAGTTAATCCATGCCGTCCAAGTCGGCAATGCAACTCTTTTTATATGCGATTAGAAAGACCTACTGCTAATTGAAAATTGTCCACCTTTTTTTTAATTAAACCTATTTGCCGCAAACTGTATATCTCACACTACTCACGTGCTTAATTTTTTCCAAGAGGTCGCTACCGCTACGTATTTTTAATGCAGCTTGCTATTAACAAATTAAAATCTCGAGTTCAAATTTACGAAAGCTCGAAACTGCAAAATTTGCATACAAATTTGTGAACTACTTGTATTTAGATTTGGAACTACAAAAGGTTTACTAAAAATGTCGTATTTCTATTTCTACGATTGGAAGGCTGAAGCCAGGTTTAAGAAGCTGGAGAGATGGAAGTTATTTCCGTCTTCCAAACTGTTTATAAACAGCTACATCATGGCGCCCATCACTTCAATATTCACGTCAATTGGAACGCGATAAAACTCGCCGTTAAACTGAGTCCAATCAACATCATTGGGTAACTGAAACGAAAGGTATTTCCACTCCATCTCATCATTCGTAAATGCACATCGCCATAGAAGCGTCACAGTCGCTGTCACACACGTAAGACGTAACTACATTAATTCCCTCTCCCTCAAATGCAAAACCGTGGCGCGAAGAGGAGTCCACAAAAAAAAATACATTCCTCTCCCAAGCGGAAAGGTGAAAATTGCTTAGCCTTGCGTTTCGCGTATCTTGTCGCCCATGTCAATACAACTAACATCATGCGCGATAAGCATCGTAAAGATTATGTCGGCGGTGAAACGATGCCTTCCCCCTATCGACAGGATAAACAAAATGATTGCCCCAGCCGCCGCTAAGGACGCTCAATTATATCCCGAATACTTTAAGTTATTCCAAAGACTCGTCGAATATTAACAGTTTTATTTCAGCCTCTGAAGATGTCCGCCAGTGCAATTAATTACCTTAAGCCAACAACTGCTATGCATGCGGTTGAGGTCATCTCATCGGTGCGCCTTTTTTCATGGTCAACCGCGACAGTGTATAGGATCGTAAATCTGTTATGGAAACTGAAACTAATGCAGGCGGACCGTGGACCGCGTTCAGTAATGTTTAGGGAATTTGCTTGAGGTATGCGCATATGAAGCCAAGCGCTATGTAAATGGCACCGCATTCAAGTATGACTACTGGAACACGGCCCGTGTAATAAAATCCTTTTAAAATGCCATTAAGTGTGAAGTGCATGTTGAGGGCTTTGAATCGAGCCGGGCACAGCATTGCAGTGAGGGTTCGCTTGGGTTACACTGATTTCGCATTTAAGATAAGTAATTAAGTTTCATATTTCAGTGCGCCTTCGGTGAGAGGTCTGCGACAGTGAGATAGTTTTGTTTGGAATTTTCCGGTATTCAAATCCGCAGCATCTGCACTATGACGTTCGATGAACTTGGAGCTAAGCTACTGTGTAGTCAAGTCGGGGAATGGCCTTTGAAATTGTTAAATGCGACTAATAATGGTTGGCGGCTACCAGTCGAACGTGGACTGGGAGCAGATTTTCAGATTGAAGTGGAATCGAAGAGACGCAGAGTGGCTTATAACCTTGCTGCGATTTTTGCCGATACTTTCAAGCCATGCAATTCGAAGTTGGATTCGAAGAGCCTCAAGATTTGAATGGAATCGCAAATGGATGTTTCACATGCACTGGTCAAGCCTGCTAAAGGTAGTCAGGAGGAGATATATAATATTATATATCAAAATATTTTTAATTTTTAATAATTATTTTGTATTTTTAATTTTGGGGGACAAATTAATTTTTAAGACGGGTGCTGCCGCCCTAAAGGAGTACGCATGGTAACCCTACAGTCAGCACATCATCCAGTAATGGAAGAAAAGGAGGACATACGATCAAACTTCGAAGAAGAAGAACTATCACATCAAAAATATGGAGACCAGAAATAGTGCCAGAGACCTTCACCCTTTAAACCATTCTAGAGGCCTCTAGCCACTCGACTTACGGAGGTTTCATTTGCGATAAAATAATTCGATAAACAATTAACTATAGGAGCTGTCATCACAGAGGCGCGCTTTGGCATTTCGGCCATCAATGATCGACTCTCCAGTGGGCTGCTATGCTTTGAATTAGGATAAGGGAAAAAAACGTTTATCCCTGACTTGCCGGGTCGACCAATTCCTTTTTAAGACTGCATCACTGAATAGAACAGAATACGGAGCGTTGCTTAGGGGAATTTTCCGTCACTTGGGGTCCAAGTTCCATTTGTTGTCATATTTCGGATAATAAAGTGTATAGTTTCTGTATTTGCGCTTTTCAGTTCATGACTTATAACTCCACGTACTCAGGTTCGACAGTCTAACTAGCTCTTTGAAGCACACACTGACTAAGGCCGGCCCACTGACAAAAACAAGGTTTTTTTTTAGGAGGTAGAATATTGAGATGGACTGCCATTGATATAAGCTAGGTTGCCATAGCTAAACCTTTGATTTACTTGCCGTTGAACATAATTCCCGTGGCTTCTTGGTTTATCAAGCTCTACCCTTAGCTGATTTTAACAGCTCATATCAAGAGTCGAATATCTAGAGCAGAAACCTCCACAGGCCAAGAATTGAAAGAACTGAAACGTGGAGTCCGATGAGGAAGACAGGTAGGCACACACAGTTTTATATGGGGCGTCACATTAGGTGCAGTAAGTATACGCGCAAAGTTCGTCAACCTACATAAAGAAGGGCAATCTTCGGACGTTTTTCCTTTATATACTCAAAAACTAATCGACCGATTTGGCTATAAATTTAGTATCTTTCGATTAGTAGTGACAGTGTATGAGTGTAGTTCAAACGAAACCAATAGGTGGCGCTAGTCTTTTTTTCGCCCAGTTTGACTCCAAAGCGTCTATCCGTTTGACCGCGCTAATCTCGAGAGCCGCTGAACGGATTTGGATGCGGTTTTCTCAGGAATGAACCTTCAATGCACTATCACAAGTAGAAGCTTATCATTCGAGGTCTTATTGGCAGAAAGGGGACTGAAATCTGTCGCAACAACACAGACAATTTTCATTTGGACCTAAGATAACCCCCCGAAACCTCAAGCTGTACTTGATAATGATAATCTAAACCAAGATAGAAATGCACAAAACACGCCTATACCTATACCTATACCTGTAGCCTGCACCTCTATCTACATCATTCAGATCAAACTAATGAAGAAATGCGTATGATGAAGACACATTTTTATAACGCTCGTTTTTTCCTGGAACATATTCTTTATGTCAAAACGTTCAACAAGTGCACACGTCCCATCATCACAACACTCATGTAGACAGAAGAACGATGGAAATTCAAAACAGACCACCGTCTGCCGTTTCTTTCAACTTGTTGCGTTCTGTCACGTCTGACTTATTTTCACCTCTTCTCTAACGTTTCAAAGTGAACAGTGCACGCAGAGTACAGTGCACACCTGATGCCTTTTCCTTCTTATCACGGATACTTCATCCAATTCGAGTTGGACAACGTTCCAATTTAGTGTGCTGCATAACAAACACCAAATGCGCGCACACAATATGACGTACTGACCATAGCACGCTGCTCCGGCTTGAAACAATCGCGTTAGCGATCACAAACAGCAGCCATCCGATCCGGGCTCAAGCAATGGAAAAATGTTTCACGAGAAACGTCGCACTTAATCCGATTACACAAAAGCGACAACGGATATGCTGTGTCAAGGTAATTCCCGCAACAAAAGCGGAGATTTCATTTATGCTCGACTGTGTCATCGGAAAAGGACAGCATACTCACAAAGAGTGCACCTGTGTGGATGCGCTTTATGTCTGTCAGAAAATGATCCGCTGTTTAGATTCGTAACTGCTTTTCACACACAGAACGCTGCCAGATGAGATGAAAACTAATTAGAAACGGAACTAATGTGCTGGAATGATTTACAGCCCAGAGGGAGCAGGAATTGCTTTGTGTTGTTCCCCTTTCTATTGGCAAGGAAGCGGTGATCATTGATCGTAAAAATTGATGCAAGTTCGGTCTCGGTTTTTGGTTTTCCGTTTTCGGTTTTCGGTTTTCGGTTTCGTTGTAAATCATAATGCTGTCGAGCGTGTCGGGTCGATTCACACTAATTGCCTGAGAATTGGTGTTTGGAAGGGTGCGAAGCCGACTTCCTCGGCAGTCCTTTGTTGAAATCGAAAGCAGGACACAGAGAAGAAAGAAAAAAAACTGTCGTCTTAAGACGTTTCTTAGGAAATTCACTTCCTTCGCCAGCCACCCTCGATGGACATGGTGAGTGAGTATGGGCGAAGAAGGGATTCCTCTCGGGAAGGTGCATTTATCTCCCCCAAAAATGTGATAATTGAATTCACTAACTGACTGTTCCCACGCCTCTTCCGTCGGCCATGCATGGTGATGGTGTTCCACTTCGGTGGCTTCCTTCTCATCACTCAGGTAGGTATAGAAATTTGATGAAGAATTTCGCTCTCGAAAAGATTCGCAATTAAATTTAATTGCGTTCATGCAATAAAATCCGTTTTCGCTCTCTTTCCGCGGTAATTGGGTTAAGTTGAGTTTCATGAAAGAAGAACAAACTTACTCTATGTGCTAAATACGTCAATTCGAAATGAGCAATAGGCAGTAAGTTTTTTTAGGAAAATTTATCACACGGGCGAAGTGGTGTGTTTTCCTTTCGATAATTTTAGTTTTTATAGAAAATGCGCAGTGGCCCAATTTGTTGCGCACGTATTCTGATGTGAGGACCCACTGATGGGTATCTTGAATAAAATTGCAAGCAGTGCTGCCACTTTTTGAACAATTTCTGAATATTTTCTAATTCATCCTGAAACCAAAAGTACTACACTCATTGTGTTGCTAAAGAGCCATTCTCTGTATAAATATTGCACCTTCGCATCTCGAAAAGAAATTAAAATCTAAACAAACTTTAAGTCGATTTCTTAAATATTTTTCGTAGTCGTAAAGATTTCCCCAGCATAATTTATATCGTGATTTGTGTGGGTAAATAATTACTCCTTAAATATATAAAACTGAGCGGCGAAATTGTATGTCCGCAAAAATCTTACGAACTATTGAACCGATTTACAAATTTTTGTTTTTATAATGTATGAAATAAATATGTGCAGGCTTAGCATACTTTTGTTTTAAAATTAGAGCATTTTTCATTAAACAAATAATGTTTGTGCGCATTTAAATACCTAGCAAAGCAGTCGAGGGTCTTCGAATCTACTTACCACTCTCCATCATTTCAATTTAGCAGATTTTTTAAAATCTAAAGTGGCAACACTACTTACAGATAGATAAGGTATCAAATACCAGAAGAAAGTCAGTCATTGTTAGAAATGCTCTGTGAATTTAAACTAACTATAGGCTCGACAAAATAAGGTAGTTACCGAGCCAATAAAAATACGGCAGCCAAACTGCAACCTATGGCGGGGTTAGAAGTTCGACCAACCGTGCGAATAGGGCGGGCATTTTAAACAGCTACCTTATTCATTCAGTGACAGAAAATCATACTCAATACTCCGCTGACACATAGGATCTCATTACTGATGAGAATGCGACAACTTTACATAAAGAGCTCCTCAATATAGGATAGGGTGTTTAGATAAGTTTATGTTCAGCAGACTGTTATCACTTTGGTGGAATGAAAATCCCTTTTTGCTTAGAAATGCGTGAGTGGGAATGCATAACACTGCACTGTTTGCCGCAAAAATGCTAACTGACAGTCCCTTCAAGACTGCCTTTATTTATAGTTACAGAAAAGTTTTAAGGAAACTTGGACGTTTACTTTTCAGCATCACAAAATGTGTGAGGTATTTATTCCAAAGGCGGAAAAGCGGGCCAGTTAACACTAAGGACACATGCAGCAAAACAACCCACCTACAAATAGGAGCTGCAGAGAAAAAAAAAAGCTGCTCGATTAAGGAAGCTTTTTGATCAAATTGAGTGAAAAGAACATAAGGAAAGATAGCAAGCACGAGAGGCGCCCGATTGAAGCAACAAGTGAACTGCTAGGAACTCCAGGAACAAAGTTCGGATTTATTTGTAAAAGGTGCAAGCTGCGTGTCAAGTCAACAAGACTTTTTTTTTATTAAATTCACTCTAAACAAGCGAGGGAAACCCCTCTATAGATATGAGCAAGAAAACCGATCAGAGGTAGCAGAGTTAAGGTCGGTGCTAAGCTTTACAAAACGATGAGTCTAAGCGGTCTGAACTATATAATGTAGCAGTCACAGACTTGGTAGGAAGCGTACATATACTTATCTTCACGAGGATTTACACTTGTCAATCGCTTTTTCTTTGGCCAAGGAATGCAATTTTTAAGTAAGGCATCATCGAGAAACACTAAGAAGATTATTTATAAGACTCTCCTCCCCAGTCCTTGTTCTGTGGCACAGAATCATGAGAACTAGCGAAGGAGGTTGAAGCTTTCCTTGGTTGTTTTAATGCTTCGAGGGGTTTTCGGTTTCTCTTGCTTTGACTTCGACGTGGAGATAGATCTTGAACATCGAACTGTAAGGGCTGTCCAGCGGCATAGAGTAGTGTGTGAAAATCGCGATTCAATTGTCAAAGATGACTAGGACATGCAGTGAGTTTTTGCTCAAAGAGTCGTCGGTTTAACCCAGAGAAACAATGCAGTAGCTGAAAGAACTCGCCTTAGCTGGCGCCCATAAGCGAAAGAGGACCTAAATCGCTTTGCACCGCGCAACTAGCGCCAGATAGCTAAGAGGCGTATTGGCCCAGTTCCACACCGACTGCAGTTATAAATGTACTGCATATTATCAGGTAATCCTCTACCATACTCTCATGACATGCTCATTATAAAGAGCAGCGTCAACTTTTTTTTTTGTATCCACAACCTGGCCCCAGCATGAGGTTTAGCCTCTAAAAAAAAACACCGCATCGTTTAGATTCGTTTAACATGTTCAGTGAAAGGCACGGCGAATGGTGACCTTCTGACATTGATGCACGAACTCGGTCCTTTCTCTAAATTGATAAACTCTTCAAAACGTTCACCACAATATGGACAACATGTCGCTTTTCACAGTTTTGATTGCTTTGCAGTTTGCACCATGCGCTGTACAGGTTTGAGTAGTTTTTTTCACATGGGACACCTGACAAACTATAATTGTCCCCTCCTATTCAAACGGTTCGAGACAATGGCATATAAAGAAGGATCCATCAAGCCCACCCAAGTGTGGAATTCGTTCATGAGTCTCTCGCTCTTCGTGCGCCCGTGTATATGTACATATATCCGTTGGTCGACCTGACACATCCATTTATTGCCACAGATTGAACATTAATACCGTCATTATAGTCAAGACGGAGTGGTATACAATAATTCAGCGCGCTAAAGAAAGCCGACAACAAAATTCCGCGGTTTTGCATCGAACAGAAGACGATTTCCAACATCCGACACCACCTCACACGGTATCCGCGGGCATTTGCAACGCAAATCTGTACACACTGTATATGTGGCCCTCCTGCTCTAGCCACAAAAACGGCTTCTGTAGGCGCGCATTTTCCAACCGCAAACCCATAAATCATAATGAGAGAGTGCACAAGGCGCAAAAACAAAGCCTCATCGTCATCATCACCGGCTATAGGGCTACCGTCGACGCACGGGGCGAAATTATTATCATCCGTTGCATGGTATGTAGATGGTACACAAATTAGCCCCCCGAATCGTCATCGGAGGTGGGGTTGCCGTATATTAAACGCGCCCTTAGGCGCTATGGCTATGGGTATCGACACGACATATCCTGCTACCTAAGTGGTCTGCTATTACGGCGACACTTGCAATTTACGATCGTGCTCTTGGTGCAAAGTTTTATGTTTTCATTTTGAAATCAAGTTGCCGCTGGAAATTAGCACCTGCGTGGACATGTTCACGGATAGCGTCGCCGTGTTGGGTTTTTTTTTGTTTTTTTTAGGCATATCCTAAAATTTAATATTCGGTTTTCACACTTTCGAAGAAAATGCGGTTGGTTGGCGAGGTTCAGATCCTGTTGCCGCGCAGCGGTGGATGCGGCGATGGGGAACCGCAGATCAACGTATCGCCTGACCTCCATTGGTATTTTGATTGCTTGTGCCTCCGACTCGTGCGAGTGCTGTTCCACCATCGATCACGTAGCGAGTGCGGTTTCTTGTGGTCCGGCAATTTTTGAACGGAATATTCAGTAATTGAAATGGAAGATGGATGTAATTTGGCGATGGGGAATGCAAAAATCCGCGCGCAGGAAATTGCCAACTGTGGTCTGTCTGGGCTATATGGTTTCTTTCGGTTCAGACCGATGGCCTCAGTGAAGGGGAGCCGAATTACAAATCTGATTTGGAATGCGTTGGCGGTTGTGGCCTATTGCAAACAAGTCAAATATAGGCTGGGATGGAAACATGTTTCTGCTGGGGCGATATTACAGTCCAGATAGAAAGATGGAGGCACTTGTATGAAAGGGAAGCAGCTCTGAATGATATGGCAGGAC
This sequence comes from Cheilosia impressa, assembly GCA_948293265.1. Lineage (NCBI taxonomy): Eukaryota > Metazoa > Arthropoda > Insecta > Diptera > Syrphidae > Cheilosia > Cheilosia impressa. The sequence goes on from OX411883.1 coordinate 15,586,132, forward strand.
TGATGTGAATGACTGTTTCCAAGCAAGGAGTTTGAGTGGATTTTAAGCTGTTTCGAAAAATACCACTTGCGATTTCATAAACCGATTTGAATGATAAAAAATTTAGCGATCCATTATGAGCTGGTTATTCGAGTGTCTCAAATAAACCTGGCACACGATCAATTGTCCAAGGCGAACATTGCCTGGCAATTGAAAGTAAAGATCTGTGACAAACTGAAGGGAGCAGAAGTCTTTTTGAGAATATAAGGGGATAAGCGCAGACCGAAAGGAAGAGAGCTGCCACTTCAGCAACGGCGTCTGAAAGTCGTACTAAATGATATAAAAAAAAAACGTGTCAAGGCATCAGGACCAGAACAGACACTTGTAAAGAGAACAAGGAAGCAGTCACAGTTGGTGTTGAGAATATGAACAGACATACCTCGGCGGACTTTTGAACTGGGACGAAAAGCAACTCAGTCAAAACTCTTAACACTCCATTCAATTTAGACGATGGCAGCCAATTTGGAATTTTCCAAACTAAAGACCAACGGGAATACATTACGAATGACCTGCTGAAGCATTTAAGCAGCCGGAGATGATGGTTTTTTGAGAGAGCACATACCTCAACTAAATTTTCGTTTGTCAAAGCAAAGTCTGTCATATTGACCAAATTTCCACATGGACGCAAGTTCTAGAAAAATCCAACGTATTTTCAGTCCCGACTCACCATTAGGCGCGCTATCAACTGACTCTTTTAACCTCGTTAAGAAGCAGAAAGACTATCTTTAACAGATCCACCTAGCTGCCGAAGGTATTCAGTCAATATCGACTTTATCAGTCGGTTTAGGTTGGCAATATGAAAGGTTTTGAGGCTTTGCAAGTTATAAACAACAATTTGGAGGCCCGCCAAGATACAGTTAGCATATTTTTAAGACCCTCATCATCCCAGTCCTGCTCTATGGGACTGAGGTATGGACTTTGCCAGAAGCGGTAGAATATAGTACTCTGGAGGGCAAACCTTCGGTGAGATTCAGCAGCAAATTTTACGATCGAAGGACTTAAAAAGTCAATTAAGACTATGTATAGTAGCAAATATGGCACTACCGCGAAGAGTCTTTAATTCTAATGCCGGACAATTACACAGTCGACTATGGCCTACTACGCATTATTTATATTTAGAACCCGACCTCAAACTTTTAAGAGTCTACAATTGGAGTGGGAGCATGAGTTGGTCCCTGTCCGACCTCCAAACTTCCATACGTTTACGCGCCAAAGAAGCGTTTTAAAACAACCCGTTGTAACGGCTTTCCTTATTTTAAATACCCGTATCGATTTAAGGAAGTCACCACTGCACATATCCCGGAGCTGGAGGTTTCAAAATGCGAACCCTACTTGGTTGAAAAAACTTCTATTTCCACATACCTTCTGATATTGAATATATACAGCCGGTTCGGATTCCGATGTCCTTTTCGTATTTTTAATGTGTCGGCCAGCGCCCAGTTAAGCAGCTAAAATTGGCATCATGCCAAAGTTGTCGACTGAAAAATAAACCCAATTCGTATTGAAGTTGAGCGGTACAGAAAAATAGTGCGACATAAATATTTGAATTTTTTTAATAAAGTGCTATTAAAATCAGTGAATGACTGAAAATTAATATTTCGTGCCTTTTTCAGTGACTAATAAGTTCAGTCTGGGTATAGCCTGTGGACATCAGGGCAATTTCGAACTGAACCCATTCAACTTTCATGTTCAAGGGGTTTTATTCAGCTCCCAGCTTTGTTAAAGCAACGTCTTGGCGTTGCAGGTGGTAGGAGATCGTTGCTTGATATGTGTACGAGCTCGTTGTTCACAGTTGCTGATGATTACAGATGTGTTTTCTTGAGCTTAGATCTCAGCAAAGCTAAGTAAATTAGTCTTGCCCTGAGTTGCTTGTTTCGGAGGTAATCGTCTGAAAAATGACGGTACCATGTTCTTTGTCAATCACACTTTGATTCACCGACCGCCTGCCAAATGGTTCCGTCATGATCTCTAAAGTTACTTTAAAATTAGTTCCGGCCTAATTCAGGTAGATATGTGCACCTAACCAAAGAACTCTTCCCCAAAAATGCACCTCAATAGGGCCGACTTATTGAAAATTGATTCATCATACCCCACAATTACAGTTCAAGCGATTACAACTCCACGGGGATATCCCGGTTTTCATCGCTTCCTTCTCCGCCTTGCTCTTTGATTGATTAACAAACAAGAGAAAGCCAATTACAAACTATATCCAGAAGTTAATAACATTTTTCAAATCACATACGAAACTGAATTTAGAAACACGTTAGCCCGCGTACCCAGTGCAGCAGCGCCTCCATCAGCCATGACTAATTGTTATCTTCGCCATACCATACTTGGTAGTTTGTTATTCAGCCCAGAACCGAACGCATTTGAACAGGGAACAAATAACAACGAAAAGTATTTTGTGTGTGAAATTTATGTTCCGAAATGAGTGCGTATACAGCGCACACATGGGCGGCTGTTAAAAACACGCCAATTAGAGAGAACTAATGGCATCAACACCGATTTCTACTTAACGTCCCGTGTATCAGCACTACTGTACCGATCCATTGTTGTTTGGACAGATTGTAATTTCATAGATACAACTTTCGAATTTATATTTTGTTTTGGTAATATTAACACCGTGAGATACAAAATATGTAAGAAATAAATGCGGCGGCGATTTAACTCTGCCGCATGTGCGTGGTGCGAAGACGACGGGCCATCGATAATTTTGTTGAAGTTAATCAACCTTGGTGAACGCGAAAGATACTTGGCTTTTCGGGGTCCCAGTGGGCAGCATTTGCAGAGGTGTGGTTTGGTAATGAATGCGCCAATCGAATACCGTCTGGTTGGCGTTGAGACCCAAATCCGATTGCACTAGATGCAGCGTTGCCCGATGGAAAATCGACGTTCACTCAACAGATATATAACTACACCTTGATTGAGGCTAGCTGCGTGGTTTGTTTTCAAATCGATATTGCGCCCCTGAATTGCGAGTTCAATGTGAAAACGCATGGATGGAACAACCATCGACTAACTTTCCCAAATACGATAAGTTTGCAACTGTGTGGTGATTCTTCACATGCTCCAACTAAGTGGGTATAGGCAGTCAGTCGAAAGAAATCCGTCTGCATCCCATTTTTATTTTTTATTCAATTTCCAATTGAGTGCGAACGCAATCTAGCGCGGCAATTAGTCTAGAAATATTGATACGATTGCCATTCCTGTTTTCCTGCTTCAATTGCAAACAAGAGCATAGTAAGCGGTAGATAACTTCGATTGGTAGGTACACTGTGGCGGAACAAAGATAGTGGTGCGCTCTGGCTGCAATTAAAAGGATCCATCCACGCGATAAGGTAAATTGGCTTGAGACGAAAATTCACACAGATTTCCAAGAGCAATCCACGTTTGATTGATTAGTCTATAAGGAAACTTTGTGGACGCACTCTTGCGGCGTATACGTGATCCGACTCTTGAATGACCGATGACCGAATATGGAATCTTAACGAGTTGCTTCCTTAAGAGTTGTCTCGGAATTGATCCTTTTTTTGCTCGCAAATACATCAGTTAACCCGTAGGTTGTAGTGTACTGAAACGGGGTGTGGTAGGAGAGGACTTGGGGCAGTGCGGAACTTGTATTTGTAATACTGTGGCAAGAAATTTTATAGACCGGGAGCATGTGCGTTGCAAAAATCTGCTTAAATATATTTTCTACTTATAACGCATTCACATCGCACTGAAAACCGCGTTAACAAATCGAGGTATGGTGTCTATATCAAGTGTCTGATACTTGAAAGTTTAAATATCTCCGCCTTATCAGATGGATTGATCCAAGCTGGAAAAAACATGACGCGCCGCCGTTATTTGGGGATTTTTCTCCCAAAATGAAGATAGCAACATCGGTATGGTCAACAGAAGCGCTACAGAGTCATCACAACCGATTTTTTGCCTGCTCAAAAATTTAGGAACTACATTTCATCGAAAAAATCCAAATTTCCGACCTACATAATTGACAGGCGCCTGGCGTTCAATGCCAGCACTTTTTAAGATTACTACAGCATGGAAAAATGAACCACCCCAACAACTACTCATCATGCCCAAAGAATTCCCTTTGGGCAATCGATCGACTTACCACTGATCATCAGCAGAATTGTCTGCAACTAATCCACACTGTTGCAGACCGTTGGCCGTTGCCATTTGCTCCTCAATATCACTTAGCTGCAAGTCGGCGTCGTTCAGGCTCATATTCAGATTCGTTTGCACCCATAGGGCGCTCCGGTTACGCCGCACAAACAAATTCCGCAGATCGTATTCCTCGAATGGTCTACTTCTGTCGCAAGCGCGCAATTGGTCGCTCTTGTCCACGGCCACACTTCGAACACGGCCAACAGCGGTTTTAATTTGGTCCGTCTTTTCCACCGCCACCAAGGTGCAATCCTTACCTATGACATCAGTATGCCGCGGCCAGGGGGCATCTTCATTGCACACGCTTTGGTCCGAATGAGTCTCCCCCGAACAGGACACACCCGACGACAGGAATGTGTCGTCTAAAACGGCAACTTTGGCATTTGGAACGATCTCCTCCGAACAGCTGCCCCTGCTACTGGGCCGGCTATTCGAACGACTGTTAGAGCGACTGTTAGCCCGACTACTTGGCTGGCTGTTCGGTCGACTATTGTTGCTGCTCGTTGCACTGTGGGACCGCCTGTGGCGATGACTTCGCGACTTAACCGATCTGGGCGAATTTCGTGGCGATTGAGACGACAGCGACGACTGCGAGTTCCCACCTTTGACACCGGCCTTACCCTTTCGCCGAATGCTGGGCATATTCTTTGGGAACAGAGACGGCGTCTGGGCCATGCCGCCACAACCGTGATTAGAGGTGCTTTCACTTTGCGACTTGCTATCACATATCGCCATGTCCGATGGCTTGCCGTAGATTTTTTGGAACAATTTCAACTGATCGTTGTGCACGAAACACACCTTCCACCAATGTTTACAGGCCAACAATGTGGCCCGCCGGGGAACAGGTTTATTTTGGTTATATGTCGCGTTTGACATTCTTTATTATTTTACACATGCGTAGCGATCGCATGAGAAATGGACACAACACTCGATAAGACACCGCACACGATCTTGTTCAGAAAGACGCGCGGATCAACACACGATCGGCTTTCGGTTTTCGGTTTTCTCCGCACACGGCCACGTTCGAGAATCGACTGAAACGAGCGGAATGCCAGAGAGTCCGCTGCGCCCAGTCAAACGAGAAGACTCGACCAAGTGGTGGTGGTGGCTGCTGGCTGGCGGAGTGGAAGTGCATGGCGTTCACCTGAAGTTGTAGATACAGAGATACACAACACAACCGAAGCACAGGTAGGATGACGGTGCTGGCTGTTGATGGCTGTAGCAACTCCAAAAGAGATAGTCAAAACAAAAACGAAGATAATCGTGTGCTAACTGCCGACATTTGCAGAGGGGATCCGATTCGACAACGCAGACAGGTTCGTTCGTATATGAGATATCGGCGCGGTGCTGCTGCGAAAGCGCAGGGGATCAAGTGTACACCATTGACTTGGGTTAACAGGTTGTGGCCATACAATACTACAGAATGCGATATCTGGATGATTGCGTGTGATCGTGCGCTGTGTTTTGGAAACAAATAATGCAAATATGTCAGAGAATTTGTCGAGTCTTTTTTTTTCCTTTTTGCTGTTTGTTTTGCCAAGTTGATAACTTAATGCCGTGTGAAAGTTACGGTGTGCGCGATGGGCGATGGATGCGGATGAGTCGTCGTCGTCGTCGTTCGCAGAAGTGGAACACATAAATTTGCATTTGCGAACTTGTGGGGCAGTAAATTTTGCCAGCCGTAGCTTTGATATGCCAAATTAGAGACGCATTATTCTGATAGAAACAGAAAGTTCAGCTCTTGGATGGGAATGGGCTGGCGAATTTCTAGTCCTATTGTTAGTTGACTGGCTATTAAGAACGCTGATCGTTTTGAATTTTTTTTAATGAAATGCGTTTTAATTAAATTGGATTTTCTCCTTCATGGTAATTATAGTTGAGAAGTTTCGAATGTTCTGGGGACGCGTTTTGATTTATTTTCTTGGTCTTTCCAATTTCAGATACGCATATGAGGTTTCTCTTTTCACTAAATCGCATGCGCAATTTCAATCTTAGGGTAGTTGAACAGTAGGTAAATTATTGAGAAATATTTGTGAACGTCGTTTTGCTGCATCAACCCCAAAGTAAAGTAGGGTAAAAATTGTCTCCTTGGTTTTCCTGTGTCGGACTTTAACCAATTGAGAAGGTTCAGTCGGGTTTAGAAAGGGTAAGGCAAATATTTAAATCTTCCTTATTCCTTATTTAAAATCAAACAAAATTTTTGATCCCGAAGTGCCCTAGGTATAGCATCTCACAACCATTTGATTGGAAGAGTTTTCCATTTTTGAGACGAATCTACAATTTTATGCCAAGTTCAAACTGCCATTCGAGAAGTTTTTTTTACGACAGTTACGTTCGCGAGAGGTGGCGCAGTGGAAAACATAACCTTAAACGAACAAAGACACCCAACAATTTTTTGGTGGCAGAAAATCGGTAATGTCTTCCTGACGCAAGTAAATCTACATCGGCCGCCAAGCCTTCGAGTTTGCACACAGAGTTTCCATGGAGATGAAATATTTTTTGTAACTAAATACAAGGTGGGCCAAATGAAATGTTTGATGCAGTCAGAATGTTATTTTGGTACATAACACACAATGAATGACGTATTATAACGTCACAAATTATATGGTATGGCATTCTTCCCAATCTGTGTGAACATAGGATTTACGTCAAAAACAATTCCTACTTTGGGTTGCGCCACTTCCGAAACCAAATAGGAACTGTTACTTCGTTGTTTCGAAACATATGTTCCTAAATGGGATCACGAATTGACACCAGAACGTCGCCAGGCCTAAAATATGTATTCGAATGCTACTTGGGAATTATACAATGAAGCTGAACTGCTGAAAGAATGGGCGCGTTCAATTAAATTTAGAAAATAGGCATTTAGAGGTTCGATGATTTTTTGTTCTTCCAAAATGACTTCTTAGGGAAAACAAACGAATTATTTACTTAAAACACTAAAGGACGTTCCGCGCCGGGGTTAAAAAGAGGACATGTCCACCAAAAAGAGGACGCATGGCACTACTCTCACTTGAACTTGCAAGGAGTCTCGCAAGAACTGTGATCAACAGTATTTTCTCAGATTTTTTAAAGACTGTGTGATGTTGTGTAACAGAGGCGTGCAATGGACTTAAGTCGGTGCAGTCAATTTAGTGGCCGCAGCTAGTTGAATTCGTCACTGGAGTTTCAGCAAAGATATTGGGCTGTCTGAGTTTCTCACTGATGAAATTTATGGACCTATAAGTTGCGCAGGGAGATTTAAATTTATTTGGTTAACTTTTCTTTATGAAGACTCCATTATGATCACCTTTTTATACAACTTGCATTCTACATAATATGTATAAAACGGCACTAGATATACAGATGTACTTACTTATTCCTTGGGTCGGTACTCGTGCTCGTAACGTACTATCGTAGCAAGACCGTCTTGGGGCTTCGCACTTGTACTTGTTCATGTTACTATGGTTGTCATTTATTTTTAAGAACGTGATCTTATGTCTATACCCATCTACTAACCCTATCCTCATCGAATGAAATAAGGACACTATGATGCTGCTAAAGTCGACGATATTCAACATGTAGCTTATTCCCCCTACCTCTCTCATAAAAATTACGAAATTTAAGCTTTTACTGCACCCTGTCAGTTTTTTAAAGTATGAGGTTGTGCTGTTAGCAAAGCTTCAATAAATTGTCTATCAGTCTTATCTTAAGGGCCTGATGATGCCTTAGAAAAAAAATTATGTTCACGCGGTTCCTTCCAGACACCATTTTTCTCTCAACGTTGCTTTTCCTTATTATGACCCAGAGTTATGTACCAACCACATCCACACCAATTTGCAACAAATTTGTTTATATTTACCTGTCGATTTAAGCAATCATTTCCACCTTTGATTTGAAATCTGCAAAAAAAGAAAAAATAGCGTGTTACTCACAAGTCAACTGAAATCGCTCGTAAAACTTAAAATATCGAGCTGGACATTTGTTTCCTTAAGTCAACACCAAAGTTTAAAATTATTACTTGTCCCGCTGCGCTGTTCCTTGTGCACATTAAAAATGACTACGAGATAAAGATATACGAGATTCGCATAGCGGTCTATAATCAAAGGCACTTTCGCAATGTTAATCTGAATTCAAAACGAGTAGCGATATCAACGCCCGCTGTTACTAGATGCACGTTTTAATTTCTGTCGTATTACATTTTCAAGCCACTCTTCGTGTGGGTAAGTCTTTCACTTTCCCTTGGACAGGGGGTTTGTTTTTTTTGTCCACACATTCACATGCATTTTAGGTTCGGTCGTGTGCTGAGCCGAGCGGACCTTGGTTTGGTCGGATACAAATTGCCATCATATTGGAAACACTTATGAGGAAATGGTGGCCGCCTTCGAATTTAGAAAGTGATTTGGAAGCAGTAGCCGTTTTGCGAAAAGTGAATGGATGCAATTTGACTTCACAGTCGCATATTTCGTATGTCCGACATTGTTGTGAACTTTCAATTTGGATAGCAGACTGGAGAAGTAACCTTTCACGGTCTGCTACACATGAAACCCTGGCAGAGAGTAGTTGCAGCCGGACTGTGGCGCGCATTTGCCCGTAAAATAATCCCCGTCCCCAGGGGCGACTATCTTCGGAGCTTTTCCTGCATCGACCCATGGTCGTCCCCTATACGAGATAATGTGTTCATTTGTCTTCCCTTGACGATAAGTCGTCGGCACTAAACGGAGGTGTGGTTCCATTGGTTAATTAACTTCACTTTGTTATTCAATTTAATTACCGCAACCTGGTCGTTTTGTAGGTGCATACGGGTATGTGACTTTTAAGCAACGAACGGCTGTCTATATGGTAGAGTTTGGCTTAAAACTCACACGCCTGAATGGACAACAACCTATGGGTAATTAATAATGGCAAATACGAGTACTCGTACGTTTCGGTCTCTTTGTTGTTGAACGATCTTAAATTCGTCGGTAACTCCTTTCCGAACATGGGTGTTGCTTTTTTAAGCAGGATCAACGTCACTTAAAATTAAGTCAACAGTTGTCAGATAGTTGTCAGATAGTTGTTAGCTTACAGTGTGTCTTGCTGTACTCCGACTGGCACCTAGGTACAACAGGGGAACACACAAAAATCACTTTTTTAAAATCAACCAACTTTCGGTAAAAACCACCAATTATTTAAAACTGTGAACAACCTCCTACAGAGTTGGTGGATTAGAAATAACCGAGTCAACAAAAAAATCGATTTATCAATTTTCTCGGTCTTAAAAACAAACTCAATCTGAAGAATTTACCCAACTGGTTGATAAAAAAAACAGGAAAATTGGTTGGAAACAACTGATACAGTGTGTCTCTTTTTTTAACAGATGCATTTAACCTTTTAATCTCGGTAGTGGAATCTCGTTCTTTTTTTAAACAGAGACTCAGTTAATTTTAACAAAAAATGTTTCTAACCGAGCAAAAATCGCACACGATTAGAGGCAATTTTTGAGTCTGGGATCTCACTTTGACTTTGGTAACAGGAGTGGGTACGATTAACTTGGATCCAAAAGAACATCGTGCAAATGAATACGAATTGTTTTCGTAAAGACCGGTATTGTTCTATAATTGTTCTTGTCGGGTATTCTCCTCAGAGGCTCCCAAGAAACTACACAGAGAAATACAGGGTGGTGAAAGAATAAATTGTTCTTTTGGGATTGTTGTAAATTGTTCATATTTGTAAATTTACAACACAGATTTTCAAAGATTTTCATTGATGAAAGCCAGAGTTATTAAAAATCCTAAAATCCAATTTACCAAAGCTTGTGATGTCCACAAAATCATATCATTGTCAAAAACCTGCGCATATGTATAACCTCTTTCAATTAGAACGGGTCGATTTTGAAATAGACGAAGACAAACTGTGTGTGAGGTATTAACGAAACTCCTTTTTATTTTAAGGGCCTATGTATATCATTATGCAAGGAATATTGCATGGTTGAAATTTTCCGCAACTATTTACGGTGGCATGGATCCGAAACCGAATGATTCCAAAAATGCGCCTCGCCTCTAGATGAGTTTTCCTCCAAATTTGGAATTCTTTTCCAAACGCTTCGAAGCCCAGTCAGCATCCAAAAGGCGTTATCTTTGGTCATTAACTTTGAGCTCCGTCAGTTACATCTTGTACGGGTGTAAGCCCAAGCCCCGACGCAGAATTCGACAGGTTGAATTCAACGAAGGCTGAATTCACGACGAGTAATCGACTGACTCGGGTTCTCCTGTATACTCTCAGAACAGCTCTCCTGTACACCGCGGTAATGTTCTCAGCTAATTTGGCGTTTCTTTTACGTACGGGTATCGGCTGATTGTTTACTGAACCAGTTGTTACGAATTTGGACACCGAACGTTGGAAAGCCAACTTTGAATGGCTTCCGTGTCTGCCGTAAAATAAACTTAACGCGTGGAACTTTTGTTTTGATAAACTATCATTTCGATAGCTGAGTTTTATCATTTATGAGCCTTTGAAAGTAACACGACAAACGACCAAAGGAACTTTCCAAAAATTACTTCGTAAGACCACCCAAAAATCTCCCAAAAAAAATGTCGCAAAAGTGGCCCTAATACCACAAAAAAGTGTCCCACAATAGATTCAATAAAAAGTGAAGTAAAATGCCATGAAACATACAAAGAAAATGATCAGAAGAACTACACAAATGCTTCGAAAGTCGCCACAAAAATACCCAAAGTGAATGCCCAAAAAAAAACCCTCAATAGTTGTCCCGCAAATTCCCAAAAGAACTCCTCTCAAATTTGCACAAAACTAAATTTACCTCAAACCACAAAATCAATGCAAAAACAAAAACACCTGGAAAATGGCCCAACAATTCTTTTTCAAATCGGCCCGAAAAAAGAAGCAAAAGTCACGACGAAAACGTTCATACAAATTTCCTGTAGTAATTATTGTCTCAATTAAAAAGAGTTGGACTTCAATTTAACTCTTTATTACAATTAATGTTTAACTTAAAACTGTGTGTGATAATCTGTGAGCTCTCGAGAACAAGGTAGAAAAGGGAATGTAGGGAATCAATCGGGTTAGCCGCGAGAATCAAACAGGTTCTTCTTGACAGCCTTTTAAGTCGGCTTAACGAAAAACTATATTGACAGTGATGCCAGATCACAACATTTCCCAAAAAAAAAACTGAACCGAAAAAAGCACCAAAAACGCCCCAAAATCATACTGGGAATCCTACTCTTCAAATATCCAGTTAAAGACGTGTTGCAAACATCACTTTCAAAAATGCAACATTCGCATCGTTTTGATGATCATGAAGAGGTCTCTTACTGGACGATTTCATTTTATGAATGATACAGCCAACCAACTGACTTGTCAAGTATTGAAACAACCTCAGCCTTTCTAACAGTTTTTTCTTTTCTTAATTTTCACTAAAATTCATTCATCACTTTTGCTAAAAATTAAGAGATTCTTCAAATCTCTTGGTTCGTCGCCATCTTTTAAATCGGATTTATATACCCCCATAAAACGCCCCAAATATTGTCCCAAGAACGCCTTGAAGTCGATCAAAAGAATTATCCCAAAAACGGGTCAAAAATAGCTCAGATTGCTGGTATTTCCTGCAGTTAAGGTAGATAGCAAGGTTGCATCTTTCTCCGTTACCGAAACAGTTAATATTCACTGAATGAAATGGAACAGTTGCAAAAACTGATCCTAAAACCGTTTAACGCAGATTCGAAGACGTGCTAACAAATTGTAAATTAAAAACTCAACATTTATTGTGGAGATAGTGATGAAGTGAAGTGATGACGGTGATTGCATGTCGGTCCCAGCAGTTATCCCAAAAACCAGACTGTAACTGTACACGCTGTATTTTGTATATTCGTGGACCCCTTGGAGCACCCACTAATGAATTCATCAAAAATTCCCCAACCCATAAAACTATTCAACCGAAGCATCTCCAAATTGTATCTTCTCGTAATCATTTAATGCTCTCTGTCAAAAACAACTATCCACGTATACAATCATGAAATGTTCAGATTTTGCATTGCTAAGCAGGATGTCCTTCAACCGCCACTGCGCTACACAAAACGATGGAGTATTAAAACAATTCACACTTTTTCAAACTGTGTGCGGGGCTCACAAGTAATAAATGGCAGCAACCTAGGTGCTAGGTGGTTCTGCTAGACACTGTGGAGCCACGGCCCGGCCGTGTGCTGTGTGAACAATAAAGTGCTCTCGTACACACACAAACGTACAAGGATAACAGCAACGATTCCCGTTTATACTGTCATAATTCCAATGACGGCACACTGCGGGATGTGATCCCAGGGATGAATAATGTAAATCATCTGTTCCTTCTTTTTTTGTTGGGAAGGAAGATAGCTGTATGGCGAACGAAAGGTAAACGAAGTCAGTTTAGGGTTAGACAGAGAGACACAGCCAAACGTATATGAAAAATCTCTGAGGTAAAATGGTGGATTTGGCATCCACTTTAAAATTCTGCCAAGAATTGGAGTGGTGATACTCAGTGGGATGTCCTGATTATGGTTTCTTTTTTCCATTTCCATTTTCTGTTCTTTTCTATTTCTCCTTTCAACTGCAGAATAGAACAATCTGTGAAAAAATATGTCACATGCTTGTTATTTATGGAGTCCTTTATTGGTAACGACTACTGCCACCGACACAGCCAGGATACAGAATGAAGGGTGGAAGAGGTAGCTATATGTGGTAATGAAAAGCCCTTTTGAGTTGTTTTCTGTACGTTTTTTTTTGCTCTTGCTTTTTTGAAGACGGCTTCTTATATTCTTGAAGGTCTGTTGAAGCAGAAAAGTCGGATTTTAAATTTTAGGGTGAAGTACACGGACAAAGTTTTATTTTGGGATAAACTCATCAAGTGGGAGTACGTAAATTAAAGAAAATAAAATCAGTTGAGGAGGTTCTGTTTTGCTTGACATGCATCTTTGATTTAAGACCATCTAAACGGGTTGTTTGCAACTCTCCTGGAAGCAGCTAAAATATTTCTTAAAATCAGCACTGGGAGTAAAATTTAAATTGAAAAGAAACCGAAGTGTTAAACCCCAAGTTTGGACGGAAAAATGCCAAGAGGCTGTCGCAAGTAACTGGGTATGTGGTAGGAACCAACCATTTTGGGTTGACTCTTTTCAAACAGACAGACGTCAATTCCATTCAAAAGACCGCCCGAAATGCTTTTTCGTTCGACAACTAGGGCAGTGGAAAGAGGTTGGTGTTTCTTGGTAGACATCTCATCCTTAAACCTCCCGCTCAGAAGTTGCTCAGTTTCTGTCATAAGCTAAGTATGAAAATTTAATATTTAGATTTGGAACTGTTTTCATTCGCTAATTCTAAAAAAGGGTCCACAAATTTTACCTATCAAATCATAAAAACACCGACTCCTCGTAATTACTTTCAAAACAAGAAAAAAAGTCAAAGCACACATAGCAAACAAAAAAGGAATTCTACTCTTACACCCACCATGACGTCTGAGGGTGGATACCCCACTCCACCACCTTTTATATCTTTTCTTCTCGATGCAGTATAGATACTGTTCTGGGGTTGACTTTAATTAAAAATTTCCACTTTTATAGATGGGATGTGACTGATGAGTGTTGGTCGTCCCGCGTCCGCCCACTGCACCCCACCTTGTAGAAACGTCATTATATTGCGCCTTCGCCGAGCCATATACTCGCTGGGGCTTTGTTTCATTTCACTTTTATTTATTTTGTTTCCAAGATCAGGAATTAAGATTACGGATTGCTTTTAATTTTGAAGAAGGCGGTCGCCTGTGCAAGGTTTACGATTTATGGCCTACGTCCTGCCCCCATAAATGGCAGCGGCGCAATTATTCTTTTCAATTTGGAGCAATAATTCATTACGTTTATGACCCGCCGCCGCCCGAGTAGATGGTGCCGGGTACTCGTATAGAGATGTCGTTAGTGCTCCGAAAGGGGAGGAAGTTTCATTCATTTTTCGGTTCGGCTTCCAAGCGTGCGGGCTGTTTACCTGGCAAATGATAAATGCTTGGGAATAATTGGTAATAAGCGTTGCGTTGCTGTGTGGCTTATGTAGGCTTATGCTTGAGGTGTTAAAAAAAATCCAATCGATGTTCGTAGGTATTTCTTGTGAAATATGTTTCTCAAGGTTTACACAATGTTTGCCCGCTATATGAATGCCCTCGTGAAAGGTGGTAATTTGAAAGCACTTGACCGAGATTGCATTTCTGAGCTCTCGGGGAATTTTTTAATAACTATGGGTAGCGGTATGGGAGGCTACACCATGTAGGTTGAAATAAATTCCAATAGGTGTACACTGTGAGAAAGGGTTAATGATGTGTTAACTTTGAAAAAAGCCAAAATACAATTGGAAACATTAGTGCAATCATCAGGGAAAGTATCACAGCCTCACATATATAGAATTTTTAGAGCTTGTGAGAGTATATCCCTGGCATTATGGAAACTGTCATCCTAATATTAGGTAGCTACCAATAAATAAAAAATCTTTTGTAGTTTATGAATGTTAGACTGGCAGTTCTCGTACAAAGTCCAGTCCGTGTATTAGCTGCTGGCTGTCGACCGCCAAACGCGTGTAACCTACGCCCAAGCCATCCTCAATCCCGAGGACGAAGTAGACGATTTTTCGACCAAAATCATAATGAGCGATGAGCCTCATTTCCACCTCAGCGAGTACGTGAACAAGCAAAACTATCGCTTCTGGGGCACCGAAAATCCACGAGTAATGCACGAGGAGCCATTACACCCGCTCAAAGTGACTGCATGGTGCGCTGTTCACGCTGGAGGAGTCATCGGTCCTTTTCGAGAACGCTGCTGGTCAAACGACAACAGTAGACGGTGCGCGCTATAGGGCCATGTTAACCGAGTTTTTTCTGCCTCAATTGGACGAATTAGGACTGGAGGACATGTGGTTCCAACAGGACGGAGCTACGGCACACACTGCGCGAGCCACAACCGATATGCTGAAGGATGCATTTCCCGGGCGCCTAATCTCCCGTTTTGGCGATTTGCACTGGCCAGCAAGATCGCCTGATTTGACCGCTCCAGACTTCTTTTTGTGGGGCTTTTTGAAGTCGCGGGTTTATGTCAACAAGCCTCAGACTCTTGCAGCTCTTAAAGACAATATCCGTCAAGAATGTGAGGACCTATCGCTGGAAGTTTTGGCCAAAGTGATGGAAAATGCCATAAAAAGGGCTCAAATGACAATCAACTGCGGCGGCGGCCATTTACATGACATCATATTCTCGACTTGATGTAAAAAAAATTAAAAGACCAAATAAAAATAATCCACAAGAAGAATCAAAGTTTTTAATTTTTTTTTTTAATTACAGCCAAAAAACATCCGAAGGTTATTTTTGCGCCACCTTGTATAAACAGGCGTTGACGGTTCTTATAGCGTCTTGTGCAATAATCTATTGCTAAGAAAAATAATTAAAAAAAAAATGCCTCGGGCCTTAATAATTTTTATTTACCTCCGTTATCGAATCTTAAAGAATTAATTTATCTGGCCTGCTACAAAAAAGTTTCCAAGTCTATTTTGGAAACGATGAAGTAAGGTCGTCAACTAGAGCTTAAGACTATCAAAATGCGGCTGTAAGTAGCAATGGCATAGCGCGGAAAATATCCCAGGACCGGGTCACCTAAATATTCCACTGACGCAACCACACGATGTGTACAATTGCAAAGAACACTTACCAAGTGGCAAAAGGATAAAATAAAATAACACAGCGAATCTGTGCTTTGAATTCTATTGACTTGCAGCTAATTCTAAAGCAATCCGATCGGCAGTATAAACAGTTGGACCGTTCCAAAAAGTTATGGCCAGGGCCACTGCTTAAATATTTCTTTAAATCATTCTGATCAGGTTCGAGACAAATAAACGTCTTTAAAATAGTTTCATGGCTATTTTGCGAATCAGCTATTGATGACGGGAACCTAAACTTTTCCTTATCATTCAGGAGCACCTACCCTATTTGTTGGCAAATAACTTTTTTCTATTCTAGAACCAATTCATTGCACCCGGCACCACTCCGACTTCCCACTGCCAACCTACTCTATCCGTAGAGTGAACTTCCATCTGTTTGCCATTGTACTCCCTCGTAGAGGCTCCCCAGCTCACCAGCTCACCAGCTCACTCCAGTAACCCATTACATTTAAAAACCATTTAACCAAACGCCTCCAACAACTTCAAGTAATCCCGTAGAATAACTAAACTTTCTAGTCCAGAATTTGCATATCAAACAACAGCCGCAAACCCAATCGAACATTGTCAACCGAAATAAAAACTTCACCATCAGCCGAAAGTCCTTTTCAAACACCATTCCTTGATTACACAACCCATGAACGAATCCTGCTCGCGGCACATTGAAATTTTCCCAGGACCCCCGCATCAGGTTCGAAATGAATTGAACAAGCTCCCTATAAATTAGAATACAAAAACCCTTTCACCATTTTGGCAGTCGTCCACCGTAGCCGTAACCGTAATAGGATTTTCTTTTTCGAGTGAGGCCAACCACTGCAACGCCATTCATCTCGCGCGCCACAAGAGAAAGGCGTGCAGTACGCAATCGATTCGGGCCAAATGAATTAGGTTTGCTTTGGCTCTCCTCCAGAGCCTGCCGGATTGTGCACTGAACCCCACAGCTTCAAATGCAAATTAACAACATTTCCAGGAGCTGCATCCTCCCGTAGTATGTATAGATAACGCCAGATTTGCCAGACATGCAAACACGAGCCAGACGAAAAGCAGCGTCATAATCAGGCATGGGAATTGCGTCCGACCACGTCGAGTTCCATTGGCGGCGGAATCGTCTCAAAATCCATCCTCCGTACGAGAGTACGTCGGTCGCGACGCTCGCTCCCAAAAGTACCACAAAGTTGTTCACTTTCCATGAATATGCAAAATCCCTTTTTATTTAAGTGGCTTCTGGCTTTCATGTGGAATCCACCCCCCAGGAGCACAGTGAGGTGCAGAAGGAGCAGGAGTCAAAGGTTTCCGTTCCGATACTCCTCTGGCATTTATGCATTTAATTATGGGGCTTTCTAAGGCATACTGTTGAGTCCTCTGACACCTTACTTTTAGCCATAGGGTAGGTGCTAAAACCCGACCCGCACGGGGGTTGAATTTATATACAAGGAGCTGGGGTCGGTTGAGAAATTGAAGGTCGTTTAGTATGATTTGCATATTTATGCCCGTGGCACTCCATTTCGACATTTATTTGAGATGTTTTCGTAAAAAATTCAAAAGTTATCTTCACATACTTACTTTGAGGTAAGCTGGTACGTTTTATTCCAGGAGTGGCAATAACGAGTCCTCTATGGAGGGTGAGAGCGGAGGATCTCAAATGATGATGATGGGGCGATGAATATTAATCTTACTGTGTCACATGAGGAGCAGCTCAAATGAGATTATATTACGCACTTGCTAAATTATTCAAGCAAAAGGACGAGCACTCCTCTTTCGGGATATTTATTTTTCCTGCTAAGTATGCAATCTTATGAAAGAACTAACTAGAGGAAAAATTTAAACTTTCACTAGTGGGTGCGATTCACTTTCACCAGCACTGTTTTGGGACGAATTGACACACGGATTCTTGAACTTAAACCAAACGGAAATTGAAAAGGAAAGCGAGCGACGAGCACATCCTTCGGGCGAATAAAGCAAACAGCAACTGAATACTGAATGAATGGAGGGAAGAATCTAAGTTGTCGCCTAGAAGCATGCTGCGGTATTGAGGAGAAACGTTTCGCTCTCTTTTCTGCGAAAGAGAATGGCGTTTCATATAGACAGGCGCAGTGCGGCGAGTGTTGCTCTTTCTGCGATTGTAGTAGATTTTTTCTCAACTATTTCGCGATAGAAACTTAAGAGTTCAGTTTGTAACATTGTAATTTGTAACCCTCAATTGTTTTATTTGTCGACCTAATTTTTTGGAAGGAACCGTTCACAATAAGGAAAGTTCATTTCCTTTCGTGGAGTATATATGCTAAGGAAAAATAGCAAATAAAATGCCGATTCGCCAGGATTTTCACGATTTTCCTAGTGAATTTCGGAAAAGTTAATCCGGAGTTTTTTTTTTCTGTTCGGTCCATGCAAAGGTTAAGACTCCAACTCCGACGGAGGTGGGAATTCTTAAATAAATAGTCCATTTTTGATTGTTTTTCTTGTGCGTCTCAAATCAAACGTCATATCTCAGCCAAAGTGAAGAAAAACAATTAATCTCAACTCCCTTAAGTCAGTCTGAGTCTGATTGATATTTTATTTATTATCGCGACGGGATACCGCGGTTTTGCAATTTTTCGCAATTTTCGCAATTTTCGTTATTATGGCCCGATTCTGGAGTGAAAATCCGCGACTCCGTGCGTTTCGAGACTTTGTGGCTATAAGCGCCCGAACCAATTTTGTTTGAGGTGCTTCGTCGAAATGGGTATTCCGGTTTTTGAAAGCTTAGCTTATTGCACGGTACCTAACGTGTTGGATCCTTTTTTGGGTCAAATGCGAACGTATAATGGTGATATGTATTTTTATACAAAGTTAATTTTATGGTCTATAATTATTCAAAGGTGAGGATTCAAATTCATAAGGAAGCTACATTGATTTTAGTGGGATGGGCGCAATATTTGTCTATCAGATAAAAATACACAGTTGTACTATTCAGATAGATGATAGACTTCGAAAGAATCTTCCTTACAGTAGCCAAAGCTTTGTGCCTTTTTAGAAACGAAAAATTAACTATACCGATGACTTCTTTAGTTAAGACTGGTGAAAGCCACAAAAAGGTTAGAAAAAAATTAGTTGATGCAACAGCAGATCCATTTAGATAAAAGATGGGAAACTTTTGGACGCGTTTTCAACAAGTTTTTCAAGCTTCTTTGAGATGGTTTTTTTGACCAAATTTTCCAAACATTTGTGGACACGTTTTTGAGCCAGTTTTAGTTTAATTTTTATAGCGTTTTTTGACCCCGATTGAATCTGTTTTTTGACCCGCTTTCAACACATTTTTGGACCCGTTTTTGGTCCGTTTTTAGACAGGTTTTTCGACTTGCTATTTGATATGTTTTCAGCTGTTTTGGGAAAAGTTTTTGACACAATTTTTGACGCATTTTGTAGTAATACGCTTTCGGAACTTAGACCCGTTTTGAGACCAGGGCAAGGGCACTCATTCCGAACTTTTTCAGACGATTATCGTCGAAACGATAGACCTCCGAAACTAGCAACTAAGTGCTGAAATTACAAGTCTAAAAGTGTATTCCAGCTCATTTTCCAAATATATAATAAAAGCTAACGTTTGTCAAAAAAAATGCGAGCAGAATATGACTCACTTTTGTGATCAAAGTTCAAAATAGATATCGTTAAGACGATCGCTGATATACGGAAGTTTTTAAAGCATTTTCGAAGGCATTTGAAGTGATTTCCAACTCGGTTCATTATTTCGTTATTTCATTTATTCAATCTACGATTTATAATCTACAGATTTCGAAATACACGCTTTTGAATGAATTTTGAGCGCGTTTTGTAGGACATTTAAGAGCCGTTTGGAACATCGGTTGTACCAATTTTTCAAGCTTTTTGACGGGTTTTTTATCGCTTTTTTCGACCCGCTTTCGACAGTTTTTTCGACAATGTTTTTACTTATTTTTTTTACGAATTTTTTTAGCGCATTTGTGAATTGTTTTTAGATACATTCTACCACCCTTTTGGGCAGGATTTTGGCTTATTTTTCGACTCATATTAGATAATTTTTCTTCGTTTAGATAATTTTTCTGATGCGTTTTTAAAGACGTTCTTGCCAGCACTTTTTGACACGTAGTGGATTCATTTAATTACATGTTTTTAAACGCTTTTTGCGATGTGTTTTTGTGTAATTTGTCTACCCGTTCTCGACACGTTTTTGAAAACATTTTAAACGCGTTTTGACTAATTTTTATCCCACTTTTGACTCGTTTTTGGACGAGTTTTTGATTGATTTCTTAAATGCGTTTTTGAGGTCATTCTTAAACGCTTTTTACATCCAATTTTATAATCGATTTTGACTCATTTTGCTTCACACTTTTGCAAATGTGCTATAGCCTTTTTTAAATACATTTTTTGGTTTTACCGCGATGCTTTTCGGACAAGTTTGTGCATTGGTTTTTGGGTGCATTTTCCAAAGTTTTTTAAGAAGTTTTGGGAGTATTTTTCGACACTTTTGTGTATGCATTTTCGACACGTTTTTGGACCAACTTTTGACTTATTTTTCTAAACACAACATTAAAAACAAATACACTTTAACATATCTCCTGTTTTATTATCATTACCATCCCGCTTTTACACAATCGTCTTCTTCACTCCTATGCTCATAAGGCTCCCATGATTACCACTCCCTACTGCTTCGCATACACCATATGTCCATTAACTGTCGCGAAACAATGGCCAACGAACTTAGTGTCAGCTGCAGCTGCCTCCACACAAACAACAAACTTTCATTTATTTTACGACGACGACTACAATTGCCATAAAAATGCCTCAGTCCGTCCAACTTCTGTTCGCACATAGCTTCTGTGATATCACTGTTAAAACTCTCCTCGAACATAGAGAATGTAAATAATACCCCACCCCGTGCCGTATATCGAACTCTGCCAATGTCCTTGTCCATACGGTTGCTGGCGTTCAATTGATCTCTCTCTTCCGCGTAAAACTGCAAATCAAACTTTCAATCATCTTACAAAGTATTCCTCCGCCCTCCCGATTCTCCACATGTGGCAAAGTCTCACCAAAGAAGGGTCAGCGAGGACTTGCCCGTTGGCAACCACCTTCTTTTTCTTCGAATGCCCTCATTTCCCTCAATCAGTGTGCAGTAAAGTATGACCAATATCCTTTCTAGTTGCATCGTAAAAGTTTTCATCGCCCATAAAGGACGTCGTAAAGTGTCGGCAATGATCGTTTATGGCCGACGAAAATGTGGTATTAAACAGTTCCTTTGACTTTGGCTGGAGTTTTGCTGGAACTTTTTCGTTTCCTTTACATTGCGGATTCTCCGTATATTCGGATGATGTACACTCACATGTGAGGGAGTGTGTGCGGTCCTGTGTTAGGCAATAAAAATCCTTTTTTGCCGAAAATTTCAATTTGATTTGACAAAGTGCTTACAAAGAAGGCGATGTGCTCAGGGCTCTGTGACGGGGACGAAGGATGTCCTTCGAGGAGTGCTTGGACGTTTCATTACTTATACTGAGCTGATGAACATTCATGAGGATGTGGCAAGGGGAGGATGTCATTGGGGTGGGTACAACCAGTAACCATGTATGGATTGATTTTAATGAAGCAGACATTATTGGTTAAATGGAGGTTGTGCGTAGAATGGGGGAGGTCGAGTAGAGCTGTAAATTTCGATTCGAATTTAAGTAATTTTTATCGGCGTTGTCATTGCCACATCTGTCACATTGGATCGGCTGAAGTACGTGCGTGGTTATGGGGGAGGTTTCCTGTAGTGGAGTTGTAGTGGGCTCCTTTGCATTAGCAAATTAGGCTGCAACATTTTTTCTAGTTACTCATATGAGTAACTCTCACGTCAGTCAATTCAATAGTATTAAAAACAGATTCACACATATTGCACAATTCCTCGTTATATTGTGCAGTGCTACTCAATTTGTAAATGGCGATGTTCGAAACATGTTTCTCTTTCCAAGATTTTTTAAAAATTGGTGTACAAAACGCTGACATTTGTAAAATAAAACATTAAAGCAAAATAACTCCAAAAGAATGGTCAACAAGATAGGAATATGTACTGGTATTGTTTTTTTTTTTTAAGAACCAAATTTGAATCGAATCCACATGTATTTTTGACCAAATCGCAGCCTTTCTTAAGAAGGAATTTTAGAAAAAGATCTCCAACAAGATGGAAACTTCTCTAAGACATTTTAGGTAATTTTGTAGATTTAAAAAACAAATCATAAGTGTTTTGGGGAATCAACTTTAAGCCAAATACGCCTACGGTTGCATTTGTGAGAAAAGTACTATCTTCTTCAGGAAAAGATTGAATGAACAGAGCTCCGGAAAGACTATCAACCAGATAAAAACATGTTTGACCTGTTGTCTACCCTTTTTATGATTTGAGGGACAAATGGATCCCAAAAACTCCAAGTCAACTACAGATGCGTTTTTAACCAAAGCGCTCTTTTTCTCACATACAAATTCAAGGATTGAACTCCAAAAGGATGATTGACAAGACGAAAACATGTCTAGAACATTTTTCAGAAATTGTTGGCAAGTTACAAAAAATAAGTTTTGAATAAAATCTGCCTTCGGTTGACTGTTTGACCAAAGCGCTGTCTGTTTGAAGAGATAATTTAAGTAAAAGAACTCTAAGACTGTGATCAAAAGGATAAAAACACGTTTGAGACGTTTATGGCATTTTTTAGAATTTTTGGGTGTCTTGGGGATATTTACTAACAACCAATTTCAATACAATTCCACCTACAGATGCGTTTTTGTCCAGGACAGTATCTATTTTAAGTAAAGATTTCCAGAAAAACAAATCGAAAGTATGATCAACAAGATGAAAACATGCTTAAGGAGTTGTTGACACTTTGTTAAATTACCAGGAAAATATGTGTTTTTGGGAAAACTTGCAGAGAATCGTTTTGGAGTAAAATCTGCTTACGGGCGAAGCCTTGACCAAAAAGTTTGCTCACTTAATGACAAATTCCAGCCAAACAACTCAAAAAGGATCAAAAACATGTTCAAGACGTAGTAGACATCTTTTTTAGATTTTGCGTCTTAGAGAAAAATTCCCAAGAACAAATTTTAAGATGGGTTTTTAACCACAGCGCTGTCTTTTTAAAGAAAACATTCCAGCAAATCAATTTCGAAAGGATAACTAACAAGATGGAAACAGAAACTTTTGAGGGAATGACGGAAGGACACGAATCTAGATCTAGAAAGAATAGGAAAACACTCCTGAAATGGGCTTTTAGAAAACTCATCTGCCGAAAATGGTCACTATAAGCGTCCACAAATATTTCTCATTTGGAAACCCTCCGCAACAAATCAATAACAATTTCCAAAACTCAAATAGATGCACCAAAGTCCCGGATAACACCTTCACATTAGGGGGTGTCGATAATAATTTGCAATCTCAACCAAACACCGCCTCTCGCCGCCCGTATTCACGTTCCCATAGTTTGGCGTTCACCCCTCTGCAATAGGGCCGCAAAGAAATCACATTGACGACGAACCAATTTGTGGTTAACACTTGCAAGCACCAAAGCCACGCTCTCACTCTATACTCTACTATAGCACGGCAGTGTCGACGTCGATGTAGTGATGATGCGCGGTAGGGTGGCCTCTGCGATGAAGCACAAAGGGAAATTGATAATTGACTGATTGCGGTTAATGGTGGTTCTTGCCATTATGGCAACCAAATTGGCTCGAAATTTAATTTATTGACAAAGTGAAGGGTGTTTCACCGCACAGTGGGAGTGGGACTATACCTGAATCAGTCAGGCCTACTCCCGTTTGACAATGGATACATTTGGAAGTAGAGTGAATTTGTAATGTCCTTTCATTTAAATTGAAATTTGTGTAATGTGATTGCCAAGTAATTGCATTTCAAGATGATTTTTGAAAATTGCCTCACTGAATTCCTAACTCGGGTGTGAATGCTTGACTGCAATTCCGCTCACGAACTCACGGCACTCGCGCATACTGCAACCGAAATAATTGCCTCCCGCTGAAGTGAAATCCCGCTTCCGTCATGTCGGGTTCAGTGGAGATTTCACCTGCAGATAATTGCCATGTTAAGATTTGCATTTCCCTCTAAGGTTTGCCGCCAAAGCGCTCCAGCCAAATATGACTCGGCACAGATTCATTGGGGCACTCATATAGACGAGTCAAGATCCCACATTGTAAGCAATTACTTGTGCGGAGCTCCGTCTCTGACGGGTGCACGGTGCACCATGCCATCGCTCATCGAAGGAACTCCCGAAATAAATGGACTTGACTCGGCATGCCAGAATCAAGGTATAGATATGTCCCAAACCTTGATTCCCATCCGGATTACCCTAGTCAAACAAATACACAAACAGCACACACAACAAGTCTAAGCCACCCCAACAAAGGTATAGGTGTAGGTATACATAGCTATGTTCAGTCTGTCGTAGATTTAAAGAGATAAGTCCCCGTCTTTGAGGGTATACTACTGTGGCCTGCTCGGTGCCATTCAGAGTGAGACTCTTCTGGTTCCTATGGCAAAGGATTACCACAGAACTACTGCACGCTACACTGGCTGCGTGTGTACACTTACACTTTTGTAAGAGCTCCTGTGTGTGAATGCTTCGATGGAGATAAAGGCTGTGGATGCAGCTGGAGTTGGGGCCGCACATGCCTCGAAGGAATTAGGCTGGATTTCAACTAAATGATATGTTTATGGATGTGGAGTTATTATACCACAAACTGATTATACAGTTTTTGTGGTACTTAGCTCCTCGTAGTTCTTCTTCCGATTCACAGCTGGGTGTGCGTACGGAGGAGGAAGCTGTCTCTGTAGGTATTCATGATAGCACCCAGAGGGAAAAACTCTTGCTCTTCTATACGCATCGGAGCATTGTTTTTAATGAAACACCTATGCTTGTAATGGAATAGGTTCAACCCGGCAATTGTGTGTCTCGCATGTGAGTAAATGTGTGTCCTTAATTATACGGTTGCCTTTAGCGAGCGCACGCTTTAATTCGCGTAATCGAGAGGCTCGTGGAATGGAAGCAATCAATTTAGGAATGTTCCTGTCAGCTAGAGGTGTAGCAATAGTAACAATGGGACACTGCATTGATTGGATTTTTTTCATAAAAAAAAAGTTGTACACGAATTGGTACTGAGAAGGATCATAATCCAAAAGTCTTAATGCAACTTCCTGGAGGTAAAGAGCTTCGGGGGTTAGTTAGTCCCCCGTTCGAAGCTACAGAATTCGCAAGGCGACAGACATCGTTAAGGTCAAAGAAAAAACATAGAAAAATAAGCAACTTTTAGACAAGGATCCAGAAACTTCAATGTCAAGTGAGTACACCGAAACCCCGCAAGAAAACATGCATCCTACCTAAAATAGAGTCACTAACTCAGCTCATCTTCGTTGTCGTCAAAAATGAGCTGCATCCACTTTTCGATACAAATTTGGGTAAGTTCTTAAGGATCTAACTTATGGCATAATAGACCACACAGGCGCAGAGCACTAGACCCTCTCTATTATTATTATTTCGGTCCACTTTACGGGGACTTTAAAAAACAAATGAATGGAAATTCTGAAATTCCCTCAGCAAAAAATTCGAAAATCAATGCTACGAATGGGTGGGCCCCCTATCCAAAAATCTAATTCTCCAGTCTCGAAATTTTGTAATTTTTTGTTATTTAATCTTCAAGTCTCCAAAAAAGGTGCAACCTAACTAGATGCAAGAATAGGCAAAGTAGCATAGAGTCGCCCTGCGAATCGTATTGGATTGCCAAGAGATTTTGGGGTCCATTTCAAAGGCAGTAGTTCTTCGTGTTCCTATTTAACTTTAGTGAACAGATCGCTTGCAAAAACACACAGTTGGGTGCATAAGAGTTAAGAAATTTTGTTCCTTAAGGCGCTTGGCCGCACGCAGTGAGCTCGCATTAGAGATTTATTAAAATAAAAAAAGCAAACTCATCTAAACAATTATATAGATATTTTTCCACCAATATATGCTATACTTGGTATAGAACTGGAGAACATGGGTCGAATAGCCACTTGCGAATTTGATTGATTTTACATGTCAAATAAGAAAAAATTTCGTCACGTAACGCTCGTTCACGGACGACGCGATTCGACCGAAGGCTGTATGGATCGACGAATGAGTAAGCCATTTTTTGTAAAACAAACATCACGTACCACTTGAGATACTTAAACGATAGCTTCCTACAACCGACGTTCTTTGAAATTAGATTGTGCATCTACAGCTGACCAAGATGCTTTGTGTAAATAGTAAATCAGATTGAAAAGCAAACCTCGCAAAACTGCAATCCACTGGTCAATTAGCTTGTTAAATTCTCGTTACACCGCAGAAACGTTAGGTTTCTCGAATTTATGACGGCATTTGCTTCCTGGTCTCCGTCTTACGTAATGCAACCACCTAATTACCTCCCGAAGGCACAAATGCACAATAAGAATCTTGCTGTCTAATCTTCGAAATCAATCTACCGAATATCTCGAAAGGCGTCTTATTAAAAACTAAAACAACCATCAGACATTCTTGTTGCGTGCATAGTGCTCCCACATCATGATACCCCCTATGTAATTAGAGCGAGCCATTACTTCACTTTTTAACTACCGCAGATTCCAAGATACGAAATCAAGTTCTTCAAACGGCGACGTCGAATGCATTTTTATGACACAAGTTATCTCCAGCCAGCTTGTTTATGCTAATGAGTGCTGGGCTTAACGGCAACACTTCACCTGGTTTGGGAACACTCCACCAATGAGACGAGATGAGGCACCCATCATACTCGGAGTCTTCTTCGCCCATGCAGTACATGCAAGTAGATAGAACATCGGTAGATGCTTCTAATTATTTTATAATAGAGGAGGAAGTCAAATTGGCACTCCTCGTCTGTTCTTTCAGTCAGGCTGCAAGAAGGTGGTCTAATGGATGGGATCGATAAATTAAAATGCAATCACGTATAGAACGGAAGAGTCAATTCAGTTTTATTTTATTTTTCGCATTCTAATGCATGTTTCGCCATAAGACTGCTAATCCCCGATATGGAGATCGTATGCGAATCGCCTCCTTTCTTGGGTGGAAGCCGACAAAAACCGCTCGCAGGTGGTGCGATCACAATGACGAAGGATTGCTTGTGGCACACTCGTGGCTAAACCAAAACCTAAGTAACCGGTCGAAGTTCAAATATGGGCGGCGACTTTATTAGCAAACAGGGAAGTGAACAACAGTTTGACTCATTAGTTGCCATGTGTCTTGCTAGCAATATTCGATTTGATCTTTAACCAGCGACGGGAGTAGCTCACTCCCTGAAGGTGCCATAAGTATGACCGAACCGATTGTCTCTCGAATCAAGCAAGTATCGTCTTGATAGAGTCCATGTTTTTGTAGGCATTGCAAATCATAAATTCATGTAGGCTCTATATCATGGTGGAGTAACTAAACACAATTATCGTTAATGGCGCTTTGTTGATAACAAAAAAAAGTAGTAGACTTATAGTCGAACAACATAATGGAAAGATGTATACGTGTTTTTTGCACACAAAGTAGAAACCGCATTCCTTTCAAGTTGCTCAGGTTTCTGTGTTCGATGCCACGATTTCGGTTCAGCTAACCTACTCCCTTTGGTCCAACTTGTGCTCTACGGATGGTGGCCGTTGCTGCTTGTATGATTAAGTGTGTTGCAATGCAATGCTAAATCTGAGCGCAGTGAATTTTCAATTTATAAATCCCCATAGCACAGATTGGGGCAGGCATCTACTGGCTGATTGGGTGTGGCAGGGCAGTCTCCAAAAGAAACCAATTTTTTTCATCTTTGACTGAAATTAATCTGCCGTCGTTTGTATACTTTCTGTATCTAGATTCGTGTGGTGAAATATGGCATAGGACAATATGTAGAGAACAGGAAATGCAACGGGTGGAATTTTTGTTGGTTGTTTAAAAACCTTATCTGCATTTGACTTCCCAGGGATATGCCAACATTTCGAGTCTATTGCACGTCGTACCTATATTAAAATAAATTTTCTACAATCGCGTAATCTTAACTGGTTTTATTTGTTTCCTACCTTCCAATGGCGTTGGCACACGACAAGTATAAAAAAAAGGAACAGGAATCTCTTAGATCTGTCGAAATAAGCAGGTTTGGTCTCTATTTCTAGTACGACGAGTTAGATTTAAAATTCCCGCCTCTGTTTGTATGTCAGTTATGTTTTCTTTTCTTGAAAGTTCGACCATCTTGTTTGAAATTCTAGTTTTAATATTTTTATTCTACTGAAACTATTACATTTTACTGCAGTTAAAAAATGAAATCGAGAAGATCCTCACCTGGAATAACAGATTCTAAAGAAATGTTTGCATATGAATTTACAATCCGTTTTATTGTTATTGCTGTGTTCTTGTAACTTAACTTTTAAGACAGGTAGGTGCCAGTTAAATTCCGTACCCTCAACTACACAGCCGCAATAACGAACACGGTCTTTTTTTCCTTCAGTCATTTGTCTCCTGTTCAAAGTTTAAAATTTATTTGAAATCTGTTAAGACATTCCAAAATGTGGTTAAATCCAATTATCTACACCACGTGGTCTTAAAGTGAAACACACGCTGAAATTCCAAATATGAACTTGTTATTCTGGCAAACAAATGCAAAGAAAAAAATCGAGAATCTGTCGCCCGAAGTTCTCGCGGAAGTGATGAAAAATGCCATAAAACGATCCCGTATGACAATCAATTGTGACGGCGCCCATTTGGCCGATATCATCTTCTCGACTTGACCAATAAAATTCTAAAAAATCAGAATCGAAGTTTTTCATTTAGAAAAAAAATGAGAGCCAAATAACATCGGATGACTTCTTTTGACCCACTTTGTAAAAGGATTATCTACTGACGAAAATAGGGCAAAATATAGAGTTTGCTCTATTGCTAGGGTGAATGGTGAAAAATTCTTTCTTTCTTCCAGAATTGGACCCCAGGATGCAATTTTATTGGGGGTAAAAAGATCCTAGTAACTATTGGCTTTCATATTTGAGCAGATTTTACTAAAAGCTATCACATTTCTTTGGATGAAATGCTCGAATCAAAATTAAATGTCTACAGCCTTTAGGTAGGTTGTAGGCTGAAAATATGATTAAGAAAATCAGAAACAGTTTTCTTAGTTTTTAAGAAAAGCTACCCATCGAAAGACTAAAAACTAGGCCAAGAAGCGCTGCTGAACTTATCACTTACCGACCTTTATACCAAGAACATTCCAAGCGTATAAGTGTTCCCGGACTAAAAGACATTTTGGAAGCCCGAATCATTCGGTAACTCGCGCCATATTTGATTAGAGCGGACTTACGCCATTCACGTACTACAAGAAACCAAAGAATGACTTCGACAAGAAATCTTAAGTCTGTGTACCGGACAAGCAGGACTGGCTCTGGCTCCGAGTACCTACTGTCATAAAAGGCATACCAATCTACACAGATGGCTCAAAGACAGAAAATTGAACGGGACTAGGTTAAGAAAGCGGCTCAAACTGTCTTAACGATAGGAAAGACCAAAAAAATACAAACTTTTGTGTTCCATGCATAGTTTGATTATTATTTCATGAATCCTGCACTTTTACTTTTCTGAACCCGCTTTTTGGTCAAAATCTAAAGCTTTTTGTTGCTATTCAGTTTTGCTTTTTAAAATGAGTTAAGGCCGAGTTCATTTTCAAGCAACACAAATTTCAGTTGCATAAAATATTTTTCAAACAAACGCAGTCAGTTGTAATCAGTGTTTCTAGAAATGCAATCCTTTATTTGTGTTATTTTTCCATTGAATAATATTTGGAAAATTATTTTTTTTTGCATTCGGCTCATGCAATTAAAAGCTGTGCTCTTCTGTTCTGACAGTTTGCACCAGCTTGTACTGTTCAGCCTGTTCGGTTCTTGTTTTTCTTCAATAAACAGACCAAACATCTGGACCTGGAAAATAATATTTTTATATTACAACGACGGAAATGGGAGTGTTCGTAAATCACAAGGTGTTATTCACAATTCAACCGGAGTTGAAATAAAATAGACAATTTTATCCGACTAATCGGTGACACCTTAAACCATTTGATTTGATCATAAGAAAACCCTCGAAATCGTATATAAATCACTCCAATAATGCACTTATTCTGTTTGTTTTTACACATTTTTGGTAGGTACTTAAAACAGCAAGTGAGTAGGCATTGGCTAAGGTTTATAAGCTATAACTCCATGCAAAGCAATAGACATTGCTCATGATGTTGGGGACACCAATCCGGACAGTCCAGTTTAATTTGCATTTTCGACTAATGATGGTTTAAACAAATAGTTTATTCCCATAAACTTGTCTACCAATAGATAAAATAAATTCCGATGTATGAGGTTTACAGAAAGCAATAAATTAGAAATCGTTTATATTTAAACAAACCGGATTGACCCTGAGAACAACGATGCGCATTTTTTAGACAAATCGAAGAAACCTTACGCCAAACGATTAAATTGAGAAATCTTTTTCGGGACAGTTACTAGTGTTCTGTACAATGTTTGTCAGTTATTCGAAAGATGTAAATTTCTGTTTTTTTTTAGAGTTGAAGCGGTGACCCTTTGGTCAGTAGTCAAGCCACTGTTTACGGATGCAAAACACAGGCAGTGCTGACGGAGGTATGAAACAAATGTATGAAACGTTAACCATGTCTTTATTTACAATAGGAAAAGGTGTCACGGTTAGTGCCCAGTCACAAACTTCTACATAGGCGTGTCGACAGGCCGACAGATCTTCTTTTTTATTGTGCAAAAAAGCATCTTAAACATTTTAAGAAACAAGTGATGGGCCACCCTGTTGTGTCATGACTTAGACGATATTATACCGACCTAGGATTCGATAATAGTTTAAAAATAACTTTAAAAGGGCAGTGAAAATACAGAAGCTCTTACCAGACTGATTATCCCCATGCATTGGACCACAACCAACTAAACGGTGCTGGTCGTCTATTATTCGTAAATGTAAAATGACTGAGTTAATACTTCTACAGCCCTTTCCTTATAAACAGAGAGACCTAAAGATTCAAGGAAGCTGGTTGAGGGTCCAAAAGCAGTAGGTGTATCTTTAAAATTAAGTGAAAATAGTCAGTTAATATAAACTAGAAACAAAATAGGTCCCAAAACTGAGCTTTGGGGTACACTTAAGTTAAAGAACCTGATTTCGCTTCCTAAGTCGTCAAGCTTCACTCTTTGCTACCTGTTACCAAGATAAGACCGAAACCAGTCAAGCATGAAACCAGGAAAGCCAGCTTTTTCCTCAACAGCAAGTTATGGTCAACCATGTCGAAGGCTTTTTAGTTTTAAATTAATTTTCTTAATATGGTCCAAATGCAATACAATTAAATTTTGCATCTATATCTTTAAAACTAAGATGATATTTTGTGCGTTTAGGTATAACTCACGTAATTTTCAACCAATTTACTTGTTTTTTTTTTCTCAACTATTCAGAAAAACAATAAGAAGGATATAGGCAACTTTTTCAAAAAAAAAAATACTTCTTCATTCAAGAAAATGCGAAACGTATACCTACGGACACATGTTATTCAAGACCAATGGCATACATTTTGTTAACAAAACATCGAAATACAAAATATACGACGTTATTGAAGGACATAGGCTACCGAAAATATAAACTTTATAATAGGGGATGAAAGTTTTTATGGGGAACCGCACTTTGGAAAAAAATATTACTGCCTACTTATTGATTTCGAAGGTTACCAGTCTCATATTTGACCATGCCACCACTGAGAAGGTCAAACCTTTCATGTCTTAAAAAAAGAAGAATGGCGACTGTTCTTAAAAAAAATCCAGCCACGACATTGTAGCACGAGTTTTCAAGCAAAAACAAGCGATTCTTATGATTTTGATCACAAAGCAAACATTTTTTGGAGCACTAAAATGGTCTATGTACATACTCTGTGGAGTAGCAGAAACGGGGACTTCCGCATTCACATATGCTTTTGTAGTTAGTCGACAAACTGTGTCCTAACCAGATGAATTTGTTTCCGCTGAGATTACCGATCCGAAGACTAACCCCGGACTTTTTGAACTCGTCAAGACTCATATGATGCGGTGACCCACTATCACCGTGTATGTACATATGTCTGGACTGTATTGTACTGCCCGTTTTTGTCGAAAGTTTTAAAGACTCGTATAAAAGTTGAGGTATGTTGCTCGATCAAATCAATATCCGAATAAGTGCACAAGCGATTTTGGCTAAGAAAAACAGGGATGCCGATCGTATTCTTACATCCACGAATTTGGGCGGAACGAAGTTCGCCGAGTAGTAAAACTGTATAACACATAATTCCCATGAAGGCAGTTCCTCTTTTATCGGTCGCTCACTTCATGTGGTTAAGCACACATTGACCCAATTCACAGAATATATGGGCCTAAAGACTAAACCTGAAAAGAAACCACTCACAAAAGCCGTTCAACATACAAACAAGTCATTTGCCTATAGATGTCAGGCTAAGCTGAACGATGTTGCCATTGCCGTCTCATTAATCACCAGCAGTGCGACCATTTGGAAGGTTTCGATTCAAAAGATAAACTAAAACGCAGTGCGCTCATATTTTGCATCTACGGAAATCACACCCACGCTCTGCCATTGTACATCTCCGGCTGCAGCTTCACAAAGGCTGTGCACATGCACATGCACAGTGCACACGCCACTTATGCCAAACATCGTCTCTAACGCTTTTTCTTGTTCCGCAAGTGTACTCGTAATTCTCATTTTTATTTCATTTAATTGCAATTAAAATACACTCACGAAGATAAAGCATCGCACAACTCGTCCGCGCTGTAAACCGAACCGAACCCTGTTGCGTCGCCTTTCCCTTGGCATAGGGAAGCGTCTTGCAACCAGAACACTGAACACTCTTTTGGATTATTACTAACCAGTTTGTTTTGGCTTTGGATGTGCCCACGGGCTTTATACTCTCTGCTCTTCGTCCGCAACAGGATGAGCAACAAGGAGTAGCGGCGACTGGCCCGCAGCATAACTTCTACATCCAGTTAGGCAACCTCACCTCTAAGCTGAAATGTAAACGAACCGTTGCGGTGAAGTGCTGAAGCAGCATAATCAACTCGGGTACCATAAACAACAACAACAACAATCGCAGGAGTTAAGCAAAAGTATTTGCACTTGACACTAATTACTCAGAAAATCGGTACCACTCCTCGAGGTATACATATATAGAGTCCTGGGGAGCGCTGTTTGGGGAAATGCCTTTCGGAGGAGAATAGGGAGTGTGTGCACGAGTAAGGCAGTAATGACAAAGTACATGTCAAGTACTCCAAAAGGGGATAAGGTGGGAGGACTCTTTGTGTGCTGCGAAAATTTACCAAGTGTTGTCCCACTAAAGGTGCACCAGCTTTAAAGAGACATGTGACGTAGTGACTTGGTGATTGCAGCACAGTGGGGCCGAACCTATGCCCATAAAGGAGAAAGTTTTATTTGCATGTTATGTTTTATTTTTGGATTGACTTTGACACGGTCCGAGTCCATTTTTGGACAGCAGATTGTGTGACAGTTAAAAGGTTGTGTCATTTATGGACCTATGCATTATGCAGGCTCCTTTCTCAATAGACAAAATTGTACCGAGTTCCTTATTTGAAAATTAACATATCAGGTGACTACAGTTGCGGAGCTGAACCCAAGGATCAAAACAAACTGAGCTACAGTTGACCTAATCAGCTTTGACCCACAAATCCTAAGACCGAACAAGCTTTTGTATAAAGTATAAAGTTATGATAAAAGTTATGATGACTTTACTGGTGACGACCCATACAAAGAAATGTTTGAGGACAGCGACAAGAAAAGACCGTGTAATGCGGGACAAACTTCGGAGACATTGGAGTCCTACAAAGCTGACGCCATTCAAGAGCTTCGATGGAAGGAACCAAATAAAAACTGTGACGTATTACAACAGTAGCTGCCAGCGAAAGCAGAGGTTGCATCTATTCGAAAGCAGGCTTGTCATTGGAAGTAGGGTTATGCGAAACGTCCCCATTTAGAATAAGGTTTCAAACCTTAGGCAACAAATCCACTGCTGTGTACAGTTTTCGAAATTTTAAAACAAGTTCGCGGAACAATTTTTGACGTAACCGATAATTTGGCAACACATCTGAAGCATGCAATACTCACTTATTCACTACACGGTAGCAATCAGTTGAATGGCAAAAGTCCCCCCCAACTGTGTGTCAATATAAAAACGTAATTAAGCTCCACTCAACTCCTCCATGCTCGGCTCAAGATGGACACCTCAAAGCAGGTAGGCTCGTTAAAACTGTTTTATGGTCTGGGCTCCGGTTATAAATAATGCAATTTCCTACAGACCGTTACAATCTCTAATCGAGTTTGCTTTTTAACACCGAACAACTGGCGCCAAAGTGCTTGCGCGCTTGATGAAGCAATTTTACAAATGCCTAACTACACTCTCACCGATTTGAAAGACCAGAAGCTCCACTGTGCAAAAGTCGGCTTGCAACATTGTAGCACTGCTGCGCTGTTTACCAGCACGATATCGATCTCGAACGTCAATTGCGACAGCATTTAACAACGCCTCTGCCTGGTACACATTTAAGGAAGCAGCGGTACTGCTCTTCCCTTTCTAATTCATTTGTTCAATTAGACATCATTCGGAGCTCGCAGGTCTTTATGTGGAGGAACTGAAGCAGACGTCGCATCGACGGCACTTGCATTGTCAATTGCAAATTGGCTCCGATTCCGTACACCGAGTGACAGGGAACTGTTCTCGGCAGTTGCCACTCGACGCTGTCATCGTGCGCGTCGAGAATGTGATAGGGCGAGAGCACTTCTGTTTGCGCATCTAGACGCACATCTCTCATCCATATTGGCAACATAATTACCCGGCTACATCATTACGCCATGAAGAGCTGCTGTGACAGTGTCGTTCAACTCTTTGATGTAATGTAATTGAAGGCAAGATCTGGACGCGAATGGAACACATTCAATTCGCGTCATTTGCAGACGAAACAAGATGAGCCGCGACTGCATCTGTGCGGATTGGGACGGAACTAACTCGATAGAGAGCTGCATGACATATAAGAAGAACCACTCTCGGGCGGATATGAGGATGTCTCGCTGACGGGCAAACGGGGAACATGTTGTAGCGATGATTGCGTGCAGCGTTTCAATCAGCGTGTGATTTAATGAAGACCTTGTGGGATGGTTATTTATATCTCATTATGCACGGAGGGATATACAATGTACATGCACGAAATGTGCCAGCATTAGGACCCTGATTCTTTTCATTTCAATGATTCATTTACTTGTTAGCGTCGCCCGAAGGGACGATAAGTTGCGAAGTAATCTCATGTATGAAACGCGATTACCATTTGGACGGGACGTCATATACAACATATAACTGCGCGTGAGGAGAAAACCAGTTTTGGTCAAAGTCCTGAACGTTGAGACATTCCAATGCTGAATTGAAAACGCTGTTAGAAAGGCACTCGGGGCTATGCATCTGACAGGCGCAGCTAATTCTCAAATGTTGTGCCTTTTCAATGGGCTGGCGCTTTAGGAAGTGATTCTTGACAGTCCGAGACGAGCGTCGGAAGGAAATGCCACCAACTGTGAACTTTTTGAGATTTCAAAGCATCCATTGGGACTATTGTGACCTGATTCAAAGCAATCCTTACCACCGAGGATCATTATATGACAACACTAAAGCGAACAGTTACAGAATCTCTGACAAGACAATGCGCAGTCACTTGGACAAAATTTCGAATGAAGAAAGCCGTGCTAGGGGTCTACATTTCACGTATAGTGCATCCTGGTAGAGCCTTAGTAGAACACCCTCTAACCGCAGACCTAGGAACCCAACGCACTGCGACATTAAAGGGAAAATTCGTCCAACGGCCCAAGTGACACTCAGACGACAAGTACTGAGACGGAATTTTTTCTGTTTTTCGTCAGGCTAAGCACTCTGACGCAACTGGTCCATTGTACTATACCGGGAAGCAAATCCAGTAACACTCTTTTAACCGGAATTTTCTCGACTTTCTTAGAAAGTGTACACAGCCCCCCTTAAAAATAAAACGGCTTCGGATTATTCAGCTCGTATATAATCCGCTGATAAGTAGCACTATGTTCCCAATGCCAACGATCTAAACAACACAGCCAACAAAGAGTTAACCATTTTTTCCTGTCCATTCACCAGCCAGTATCGGGATATCATCACAGAAATAGGTGGAAACCACCAGCTACCAACCACCCCAGGAGAATACCTCGTGGAATGATGATGGATGTGCTAGCGGAAAAAAGATGACAGCTAATGCACTTGTACCACGGTGGCTTCCGGGCCGCCAAATCCACCATACGTCAAACTTAAATAAATTTCAGGACTAATGGATTTCAAGACGAGACTTGCCACCTTCATCGACTTCAAAGCCACATATCATAAGCAATCATCATTAGGGAGGCTGTCAGTTCTTCAGTATGCAAAGAGACATGCTGCCCACTATGGTCAAAAGATGATATACCAGATGACCAGATAAGAACAAAACACTGGGAAAAATTGTTCGGCTAAGAATTTTGAGATTTTTAAGAAAATGGTAAGCTAAAAGTTTTTGCTTTAACTATTATTTTTTAAAACAAGAATTAGTTTTTCAGTTTTCAAAAATCAAGTATTCAGCGTAAGAATATAAGCTACAGTGACATAAGGACAAAATCTGAGATAGGGGGGTTTGCAGGGGGGCCAACATAACCTTCATACATTTTCAACATATTGCGCGAATTTACTTTTTAATTTATTCATAAATAAAGAAAAGGACTTAATTTTCCGCTCGAGGTGAAGTTAATTCCCTGCTGCTTGGAAAGTTGGCCTACGACAATAATTTTGTAAAATTTGTCCTTATGTCGCTTGGCCCTATATCACGGAACCTTGTTGACAAAACAATGTATTTTTTCTGAGTGTAGGGAAAAAATTGAACTTGAATAAAAAACAAAATGATGACGGCTTTACTTTTAGGCTACATTCTTGTCATTGTAAGTCGAACAGCACATCATCTGAATGGCCGCTTCGGCTTCGCTGACAGAGCTTCAAGAGGTCAGTGCAATTTAAAAAATTTTGATGACTCGGTCCAATGTAAGGCCTTACTCTGGCAACAATATCTCGAAATCTGGCCTCGAGCTCGTCCAAATCGGTTGGCTTGTTAGGCGTACACTTAGTGCGTGCCGTGGCCCCAGAGAAAATAATTAAGTGGTTTCCAGTGTTGCCACTTTAGGACTATTTTTCACAGAAGATTTAAAAAAATGCAGTCATTTGAATGTTTTTGCAGTAATTTTTTTAATTAAACAAAACCAGACAAAAACAGCAAAAAATAACATGAACGATACAAAATAAATAAAAACAAGTATTTAAACAAGACACAAAAATTTATTTATATTAATTTAAGCTTTTCGAAAAGTTTTGTCTTGTTTTCTGCTAAAAGGGATAAATTTGCTCGATCTAGATGTGCATTTTAGCGTTCTACAAAAATGCAGTATATTTAATTTTGTGGCAGTAGATTTTAGTTTTGAAAAAAATGCCAGAGATCTACTTAACAGTGGCAATGCTGGTGGTGCCAAGTCGTATGACAGCGGCGGTCCATTGATGATCGCTCAGATTACCTAGTTTTCCTTTACAACTTCGAGCGTTGGGTCGCTTGTATGGCAAATAGCGCCGATCGCCTTGCTGGATCCACGCATATATCGACATTGTTGAGCTCTGTCCACAGACAGTCGTATAACATCGCTCTGTACCTTAGAAAAAGATAGAAATAAGTCCGAAATAGTCAATCATTGTAGATGTACTCGGTTCGATGCTTGAGTGAACACTTGTCGATGGTGTTCGCTCCAATAAGGAAAATTTCCCTATTGACATAGCCGGTGAGCCAAAAATGAGCCCCGCCCTAGAAGATGATTTTTTGCCAGAATCTGGATCTCATGCCTGCATTTTCAGCTCCCAAAGGCGTTCTCTATGTTCATCCGACTTCAATACTTGAGTTAGCACAATCTTCTTCGAATGTAAGGCCAATCGCAAAATAAGACGGGTTTACAGTTGACACTGGCGATGCCAATTCAGGTGATCGGCGACGAATCGACATTCCTGGGGCTCCTTCAATACTGGCCCCAATGACAGCTATGTTTTCCTCATTTGACACCAATCTCTCTCTGGTTGGTGGCTTAAGGCCCAACAGAGGGTAGGTACTCATGCTTAAACTTATCCACGGTACTATAAATTGCCTGCATATACCGAAGCCATGATTGCGACTGAGCCGGAATTTCGGAAATTTTTTTTAAGAATTTTCGTACGGTCGGCTAGCGTGATACATTATGAAATGGCTAACCTAGGTGAATATTTTGATAGCTTGTTGTCATTGGTAACTTTAAAAGCAGCAGAAACATAACAAATAGTAAAAGTAGCATATCTATGCCTGGTCACCCTCTCTCTCCTTCTTCCGGACACAATGGGAGCCTGAACGGCTGAATGGCTAATAATGCTCCTGGAGTGATTTCAATAGAAAATGAATTTCTGGGTACCGAGCTTTGGAAAACTGAATTTATATCAAAATTAGGACTGCTGCAGATTGGTTAAGGGACCTTTTCTTCAAAGGAAGATCTGAAACCTTTAGTTGCCCTTTTGTCGACCTTGTCGTTATCGTCACATCCTTCTAGTCCATTAGGAATGTAACATTATTTGATAAAAAAATAAGAAACAGGACCATATAGAAAGATTCCTAGTGGCAGCTTCTATAGCTGGTTTCGAAGTACGGAATCTTTGTACAAAGCAGTGCACTGATTTGGTGTCAAATGAAACAGAGCGTAGTCTACTTACGGACTGTTCGTGGATAAAAATGCATGCGTGGACCGTTTTTGTTAAACGACCTACTTTACATCTACTGCAAAATAAAAAAAACATTTAAATTTTGATTTGTATGTTGTCAAATATAATCGTTTGAGAGTCGTAATTTTGTGTCTCTTTGATTCATCCGTCGTCAGAAGAGTGTGCCATAAAGTGAATTGATATAGTTCATTTCCACTTGTGGTATTTCATTTGGAACAGTCCGCTAATCAATCATCTAACAAAGCGAGCCGCATATACCCACATTTTGTTAACCAGCCAACTACACTCGAAGTCCATTTACCGTCCTCTCCTTTAATCTTTTGAAACCCGAAAGGTAGTTACTTACGTTATCGGTCCGGAATAGTATTTCCAGTCTTGAACGTGCCACTCTTATCAAGATACCCAAAAAACAATCAATTTGGAGTGGTACTCATTCGAAAGACCTAATTTAACCGAGATTGCAACCTTCAGCTTATAACAATTATTCCTCAAACCTTCCCGGACTACCTAATGTCCAAGATCGGGACACCAACAGTGTTTCCGAGATAAGGTGCACTGAATTGAACACCCACAGAGTCGTTTACTTTAACAGCCTTTTAAGATGGCAATTTTACGACCCTGTAAACTACTGCCTCGAACGACGTGATTATTACCACTAGATTGCTCCCTTCGGCCGCCTTGTCCAAATCACTGTGATTAGAGAAAACGTATTTTGTGATTTATCTCCAAGTGGATCTTTGAAATTCGAATGGGCCGGCCGGCACACATTTCCCCGTAAAAGGGTTATAGCGTGTAATTAAAAGCGGCATTAATCGAAATGCTGGTCAATTTTATTTCCCTTTCATGTGCGCCTATGTTCATGTCCAAGTGGTGCCTTTCAACAAGGTCATCATCGGACAAGATTTTGGGAACAATTCGTGTTCACAATAAAAACACACACATCACTTTAAATCGAAGAATGATTTAAGATCCCCCCCTAAATGGAGAACATAAAGAAGGAAAACATTTAAGCCCGGTAATCGATGATTAAATGAAGCCGCCGAAGACTGTTGGTTGAATCTGGTTTGGCGATAGCACAGCGACAGCGCACCCAGGTTCAGGTAAAACAGGTGAATGTCATAAAGAAAATCACAGGAACAGGAATTGTGCTGGTCGGTTTTTGTTTTTTTTCGTTCTCTTTTTTCTGATTTTATTTATGAACAGGGGGGAATCTTGTCGTTGACATATTTTGAACATAAATAAAGGAATACTGGAATGAAGAGGTAGTGCGGACCCTGGTGCGTGTAAGATATGCTTACGGCATCCTGACAGGTTTTTGAATGAAAAATGTTGTTGCACCGTAAAAACAGTATTTTCGATTCATGATAATTAATCAATAAAACTGCTGCGGTGCATAGATGTGCGCATGCGCATTGCGGGTTGTTTGGTTTTTGTCTCGCTGGGTTATGGTAGCTAATTTGTAAGTTGAAGTTGGTCGTTTGCTTCCTACCGATTAAATCAATTAATAATATTCATGCCGATGTGTCGAATTGCGTGTAATAGGATTATAGATGGCGTTTTGTACTGGTTTTTCCTTTTAAACACTCTACATGGAAGTAGTCCAGAAGCGTGTTTGGTTTCGACCGCCCTTCTGGCTGAGGTAACACCACGAAAATTGTCACATTTTGCTGGGGAGTTAAGTGACAAGAGGACCATCAAATTAACTTATGAACTGTGGGTAAAAACGCTTTTCTTATATAGTAAATATTAGGTTATGCAACTAAAAAAACAATTCAGACATGTTGATGAATCGTCTTAGATCTGGTTGAGGTATCGTTGCTCGATCTTCCAAGCCTTCGAAGAACCGCGTTCCCAAACAAGAGTAGTGGCGTTCTCGGATGGCTGGGCTGTGACACAGGAGATGTTCCATAGGTCCCATTTCCTCTTAGTCTCTGCAACTTCTGCAGAAGTTATTTGTACAAATGCCCAGCGTTTTAGCCATGTTTCCAATGATGCAGTGTCCCGTTTTTACCCCGAGAAGCACCCGGATTTGGTTTCTATCAAAAGATGGTAGGATCTTAGACCTTTTAGGGCCAATTGTGGGCCAAAAACTAAGAGTTATGATGCATCCGTAGGTGTTGTTCCATCGTTCTTTTGCTGAATTTAATGTGGCATTCTCAGTGAAGCTTTTATCTGTGTTGAAGCTGGTTGTACTTGACTGTCAACTAAAAGTGTCCATTTCAAAGTTCTATTTGGCTTCTTTATCCGCTGCCTCACGTCACACCAACTTGTGTGTAAGTAAGGTTAGGTGGA
Organism: Cheilosia impressa; assembly: GCA_948293265.1. Taxonomy (NCBI): domain Eukaryota; kingdom Metazoa; phylum Arthropoda; class Insecta; order Diptera; family Syrphidae; genus Cheilosia; species Cheilosia impressa. The sequence goes on from OX411883.1 coordinate 15,627,217, forward strand.
GACTGTTGTGAGATCGCCATTCGCAGGAACTTCTGTGTACCTAACGGGCTAAACAATATTGCAACAGAATTATGGAGTCTAGGTGCTCTACGAAGTTTCACCTCTACAGACTATTTATCCTGTCCACATTAGGGACTTAAATTGGGCTTTGCAAATATTTAGGTTTCAAGCTTAAACTTAGCATTGACCTGAACCTGATGACACGAAGTACTCCTTCTCGCCAGCCTACTAACCAGGTCTATATGAAATAAAAATATATTTAAGACAACTCAAACCAACTGAGCATATATTCAAATTTAATAACAGATTTCTGCATAATAAGAGGGGTTTCTTTGTTAAATACCAACTAAGAGGCACAGCGTAGCCCGTTGTTCAAAGATTCACTGCAGGAGCTCCAGCTCCACCCATTAGTGAGGAACAGATATAAAAACAATGCCCTCCTCTGCCTACATACCGAACGCACATCTGTGCTGTGCGCAAAGCGTGAAATTTTACAACCATCAAGAGAGATTCTATCGCGTGTAATCTGACGTTCCCACAATCCTCCACAGTTTCAAATATAGAAAAACCGCTCAGAATGCCTTCCGAGAAACAAAAGACAAACATTAAGTCCTATCGCCTGCAGTCCCCTTCTCCGGCTTTTGAGTACAGGGAATTAGGGTAAATTGCTCCCGAAATACCATCAAGGAAATTATAGCTGCAAATCAAGCTGCAAACGATTAAACATCACATCGGGCAGCGAGGAATCCTGCCTCTGTCACTAGAAAGAAAAAACCCACTAGAAAAACCAACAAATTCTTCGTGAGGTTCGTCTTCATCGTAGAAATAGCCACCACCTCACATAGAGAAGGACAAAACACACAAATACAGTCGCTGAAGTGGCAGAACGTCATCAGCTGCATTCAGAGTCGGAATCAATTTATTACCATGGAAACTGCGGCAATAAATTTCGTTTAATATTTATTTTATTCGCAAGTTGAATCGAATGTCGCAGAAGCAAGAACCCAACAACGTGGGGAATGCTCCCTAACACTACACACATGATGAGGCTTCCGACTCCGTCAGGCGAGCCTTTTGCAAACGGATGTGCTATTGGGTTTTTGTTTGATGACGCTCGCAACGACACGACAATGACGGATTTAATGTTGAAGATTATCAGAGTAGAAAAGTGCCATCACAGAAGCGCAAACCCTTTTGTTGTTCAACCCAGAGACCTGACGACATTTTATGGCAACGATTTGAATTCAACAACAACTACTACTGTGTATAACGTCTGTGCAGTGATTTGATTTTGTCTCCATCTGGAGATGTGATTTAGCCGCTCATAAAGCGACCACTGCTGCTGTAGTTGTAGGTACCTAGTGCTGTGCGTTTTTGTCTGCGATTTTTATTTCATTGAATTTTGTCTAGTAATTAAATTTAATGGCTTCGATTGAAGATATGACATGTACCGTAGGAAATGCAAAAACTGCCAGAATTGTCATTAGGAGAGTCGAGTGGAATGTAAATGCATCCAAGATCAGCTATGTTTTTGACAGAGAAGACATTTTGAAGGCTGCCCTGCGCTACATCTGTTGGATTTTTTACGAAACACAAATGTGACAGCTGACCGACGCAATGCTATTGCTATGCCCATATGAAAGTTAATGAATCTGGAAATAGATGTTTGTCTTCGAAAACATTTTATGGAATGGTTGTTGAATTTTTCGTGTCCGTGTCCAATTTAAATAGTTTAAAAGTGACTGTAAACAAATTGTGACAACAAAAAACTTAAAAAAACATCTATGGAATGGGATCAGAAAAAAAACAAAGTGGCACCTAAAAAACTTTGAGGAAAACAAACGAAAAATGTGACGTGAATTGATTTGAAATTTTATCCAAATCGTGAAAAGATAGTTTTTTTTTCTGTACCAATCAAACATAAAAATGATCTAGAGCAAAAAAAAAGTGATCTGAGAAGCCCAATCGAATACCTACCACATATGTGTTTATTAAAAGTATTTCAGTAACTTTATTATTTTTGTAGACAATCTCTTATGGCCATGTTATTCACTCCGGGTGTAAATCAGGTTTAAATTAATTTTACACACGGCTATTCGTATATTTTAAGTCCAACAATTTAAATCCATATCCATAATATTCACTCAAAAACATGCATTAAAACGATTTTAACCCGTTTTTAACCTAAGATATTGTCAAATTTCACAAAAAATATATTTATTTGCTTTTTATTGCTCGTCATTTGGAAATTAATTTTAGTTGTTGTGCACCCAGTCGCCTTTTTCCTATTATTTTCTATTTCACAATTCTACTTCTCTTATTTTCTGCGCCCCGCGAGCCAAGGAATGTCAGTACTATGAAATTGAGTTTTAACCCAAGTTAAAATACTTAAGCCGGTCTCAATACAGTTTAAAATTTAATCGTACAAAACGCCGGTAAATTTAGATAACTGGGCTTAACCACTCAATATTATGGACTTGTGTTTAATTTTTTGGTTCAACTCGCTTAAATCTGGGTGTACGCTTTTACCCGGATTAAAGTGACTGAATAACTATTGAACTTTTCCAAAAATTTAAACAAACACAAAATTTGAGTTCTGCAATGTTTTAAGGTTGTATTTTGCACTTTATTGTAAACTTTTAAACGTCAAACGAAATAAAACCTATCTTCCGCCATTAGAATAATTGGTTCGTTTTCCGACAAGTTTTTTTTGACGTTTAAGTAAAAAAGAAAGCGCACTTTTGAAACGGATAGCTTCGCGATATAATAGTTTTATTTATTGTTTGCTAAATATATATTAATCTGTTATAATTCAATGGCAGATAATTGCGATCTAACCAGTCATTCATATCTAGGTCCAAGACGTTTTGAACGCAGACTTCGGAATGCAAGACGCTTTCAAAGTTAAAAATTTTGAAGGCAGACGATATTGGAAATACCTATTGCAAATGATTTTTAAATGCACTTCCTATTCAGTTTTTTTTTTAGGAAGTATTGTGTCTTATTTATGAAGCATTTTCAAAAATGGGTGTTTGTTAAGACTTACTTTAAATGGAAGTGGTGACGGTCTTATGAAAGGCTCTTCGTTAGTCGGTTATTTTATTCCGGTACCGCTTTGCTCCTCGCGGTCAATTTCTTTACAACTAAAATCGATTGTCGCGGCAGCCAAAACATTCTGTGCCAAAGCAGCAATATTTTTGAACAATCGCGTTTTTAATTCACTCTCTGCGACTGTGCCACTGAACCACTTTACTCGATATTTTCACAAAGTTTGCCGACTAGTGATGGTGACCTCAGTTAGGGCGCTCATAACTACCTACTATGAGCTATTTTAGCGTGCGAAACGTTTCGCAAAAAATACTTTGAATTTAATAACACCCTCTTAAGACTTCGATTATCTCCGGAGTGGTGTAGTGTTCATCGAAAAAAATTATTAAAATGACAGAAAATATTTTTTTTTTCAATATGGAAACAGTCTGTCAAAGTTCAATAACAGCTGTCGAGTTTACATTACGTTTTCAATACCATTTTTGAAAACAAAACAGTGTCAATTTGTAACTGCTACCTTCTTAACAAACAGGTTTTACTTATTTCTCTCCTCAATAAGGGGTAGTGTTAAAAATAATGGGAACAGATGATAACCTAAGGGGAAAAACAATCCAAATGATACATCAGCCCTGGTGTACACAAAAAACTTTAGCGAAATGAGCTATTTTGCTTAGACTGCAGACGAAATTACAAAAAAAATAGGAAAAATCGCACCAAAGACAGAGTTAGCAGGAAAAATGCAAATAAACCGCTTCTTGTGTTACTATGAGTTCATTCGTTCGCCTTTTCTTAACTGGTACCAAAAACAATCACTGAACTTAATCTCATCTAGAGCTTTCTGCGCTAAAATTGATTGTCGATATCTTTTAATGATAGAGTCGTATTATAAAAAAGGTTGTCAGCAATATAATGCGTGGGACACACAAGACGGATTTAAGTCCTCTTTACTCAGGGCCACTTAATGAATGACAATGGTAACCAAACAAAAACCGCACTTGCTCATCTCAATATCTAGTACTTCAATTGAAACAAATTAGACACCCAACTGGAAAAACATTTTCAAAACAATAACTTACCACTAAGATGCACTGCACCAAGGAATATCCACTTATAACAGCAATCTCAAGACCCCCTCAAACTTGAATTTTAACACAAACAAAGTAAAACAATCAGTTACAGCACTAAGGCCGTCAACACTTTAACTCAGCTCGTGCAATACGCACAGGTAGTGTCGCAAATTACATAAACACATACATCTCAAAGGAAACACCAAAAGTAGCACAGAGAAACACTATTCAATCACAGTTACCCCTCGGCGATGACAAGGACAACCAGGAAACTGCTCTAGCACTAAAATAATATTAATGGGTTGCTTTCCACAGGCACTTCGTTGCACACATACAGTCAGAGAGCATACGCGGAGGCATATCCAATTAAAATGTTAATCCATAAATCAGTAGTCCAGCTGGCAGGATACCTCGCCAATATCTCTTAATCCGGCGCACTCTGGGATGAGACGCGCTTCCGAAGCGTTATAGGCCAATAACGGAACGATGCTACACTTTTATGTAAATTTTACCATTTTTCGCGAAACACGAATCCCCAACTTAATTGCACAGCGCACTCAGGCGACCGACCCAGCGAGTTCCATTGCGCCTCCGAAAAGGGCCGTACAACTCCTTTGTTTCGCAGCAGCGGCAGCCGCTGCAATTGATATCACTAAACCCGCCTCGAGTAAGTCAAACACACAGTGGTGGATACACCGCGTCGATTGATTAATCTCAGGTAGCCCGCAAACACAAACAGAACAACAACAACAACAGAAATCACTGTAATTGCGAAATATCGCAACGATTTATTGGCATCTTTTCGCATTGATCACTTAGGGCGCTTTAACGCGTTTATTTCGCTTCCGAAGCGCTGGCCAGCTCCACCGAAGGGCTGTGATTAAGATCACTGCAATCGGGAATAAAGCAAGCGACAGCTTGCCAAAGAGACAGAATCTCGCAAATTCGCATACGAGTTCAAGTCACAACAATGCGATGATCGGCACCCACTTTGGGGTTGGGGGGACAATTTTTCGCGAGTACACTGCGCGGTGGACCTTCGATGTGACCGACGACGTCGACACGGTGTACCAGTAGAACAGCTCAATTCAGGTCGAAGAATCTCATCGAACTGACGGCGCTGGTGGCTGGTGCCGCTGTCGATGCTCTGGAGTTGAGGCAGGTTAATAGCGTACAGCGTGCGGAGAAACAAAACAAAAAAAAAAAACAAAAACGCTCTCGTCCAACCCGGTTTCGTCGTAGCCGTGGTATGCGGCGCGCAGTGGAAAAACTCAAGCGGCTATCTAATGGCGGCCGGCTGTGGAACAGCAGAAAAGCAGAACAGCAGAACAGAGCTGTTGGCCACTGGGAAAGACCTGTCTGCGCGGCTGGGGTACCGGTGCTCCGATGATGCAGTTCCCGGCGCGTATATACACTTCCCACTGGTATCGCCGGTCGAATCGCTGCAACCTATTTCGGCGTGCATTCGTGTATCTGGAATGGAGCGCAGCAACCTGGGACTCAGCCTGCCAACCAACGGATGGCGGCGCAAAGAGACTCTGCGATATGCGTGCGGCATATGGGTTGGGTAGATGCGAGTACTCGGTCGAAATGCGATGCGATTGGAGCAAAACAAAGGGAAAACGAAATTAAAGCACTCACCTGGACTTGGTAATTGTTGTGGTAAAAGTTAAATAGACAATTACGTGCGATGGGGCAGAGAGCGGACAACAGCCGGACAAAAGCGGAAAAGTGGAATGCAACAGCAACAGGTCGCTGCGCTGCGAACCGAGTTTGAGTGGCAGTGCAGCTTTGAGATGGAAATGCACTTATCTGCACAGATTTCCATTTCATGCGTGAAAAAGAGAATTCTTTTGAATGCAGCCTCCTATTTCATACGAGGTTGTGTCTATGGAATTCTCGGAGAATAAGGAATAGAATCGAGTGCGTATTTAAAGCGTATTCGAAATGTATGTGGGGCCCGTTTTTGCTGTCCGAAAAATTGGTCCACAATATCCTGCTCCTGTTGATTTTGTTATTCACTGATCGAAACAATTCTTCCAAGCGCTTTGTTGGTGGCAAGCTCAGCTATCCCAGATTGAGGGAAATTTTTTTTATTTTTATAATGAAAAGGGGGAAAACGAGGGACAATTTTTAAAAAACCGAAAAAAGTCTCAACTTACAGTCCGATTTTGCCGTCACAAGCTCTTGCGGAGTTGATTCCTGTGAGGTTTTTTGTTCCACGATAATACTCACAACAAAACTGACAAACATTTCAACTCATGGTTAGTTTCAAATTTGAACAAAATTTTCCATAAAAGTCCAATGAGACAAAAAACTTTAGGGTAACTCTAGTGACTTTGTTGATAAAATATAGGAAAACAGGGGTCAGATTTTGTGATGTGAAAATGTTAAAACGTAAAGCGAAACATTCAAATGTTTTCGCGTGTATGAACGATTCGTTTGAACGTTTCGCCTTACAGAATACCGACCCAGTCTTCAAAGACTAGCAACAGAAATACATTCACTTTAAATGTAACGAAATAGCTGCTACATTCGATAGTGCATTTCCTCGTTCGATCTACCCAATCCAGTTCTGAAATCTGAAACACATACAAAACGGTACATGCTTCCCAGTGCCAGCAGTCCATCCGCAAACCTACTCGTCACTTTGCCAAGTAGTGTATCCATTTGACAAATAGTTCTCGCCACAGAATGTTCGGTCCGCCGAACGACTTGTACCGATTTCCGCTACCATCCCCAACCACTATACCTTGCATTATAATCAGCAGACATAACAGTTTTTCCTTTAATTAGCACCACGTTCGTCAACTGCAATCAATAAATTTACTTGCACCTCAGACCCTCAGATACGTATCAGCTGCTACTATATGCAGCCACGAACGGCTGATGAGTTCAGATACCGATCATACGCATAGCTTCGTCGTTTGGTGCAATTTTCGCAGAACCTGAACAACATGTTCGCCATTGAGGACATCGCGAGCATCTGACATCATTGGGCGAATTAATTTCCATTAATTATTCGAAGAACAACTATGTTGAGTTGCCGGCGAATGAGTAGGTATACGTCGAGTCGGAGGCGCTTGGATGTCAACTCGAATCGATTCAATCAAAACTACAATGTTTGGTTTACGCCGACTTGGGTACATTATATACCTTCAGCGGCAGAGACACGAAAATATTGACACACTGAGGCGATTTCGATACCGTTTGGTCGTACATTTCGTGTATTTGCTGTCATCTAATCGTATCCGGTGTCAGGTGGAAAATGTTAATTAATGTAGGCAGCGGTAGTGCGTGAGGAATTGTCAGTGAATACATCAAACCGAGAGATCCACTAACTGGAAATTTACAGTTAGTTTGATATCAACTTACAGGTAAATTGCAAGAAAAAAGATGCTGAAGGCGTTTTGGTTTTTAATGAACCTTAGAATAAGGACCATTAACAGTTGCAAAACGTGTGTTACGAACTTGAAACGGCCTATATTTTGAGAATGACTTTTAGGACAGATATACATATATTTAAATCCGAAGTACCGGAGAACTTATAATCAAGGACACCTCATCGGCACGGAAATGATTCAACGCAAACTTTTTTTTTAAGGCCATGCCATAGGTAGAGAACAGTCGAGAATTATTGTGGTTCCACAAGATGGAGCCACAGCTCGTCCAACTGTGGCTTTTCGGAGCGGAATTTTTTTTTATCGAATAACATCGCGTTTTTCTGATTTTAAGCTTCAGTTTTTGTTGATTGGGTTACCTAAGCCAAGAACCATTGAACAGCTTAAGGCCAGTCTTCTTCTGCGTGAATATTGGCCTTAAGCTGAGGGCTTTGGGACCTGAAATTCTAAGAAGAATTAGTAAAAATGAAGTATATCTTCATTGCTATTCAGTTTTAATTCAGAATCTTTAGAGAAAAGATGAATCAGACTGATATACCTGTGTTAATAATTCACCATGTAGTGAAATTCATTTTTCGAAATGTCAAACAACTGCCTGTCAACCAGAGACTAATGAATAAGAGATGATGGATATGGAAAAGAAATGAGCATAATGTGCGTGAATACATGAATTTTTCGGGAAAACAGCTTGTGGGCAGCGGTCTTTCCACTGGAAAGTTATATATCTCTGTATTCCATTATATTTGCTGTCAACATTGCGTTTCCAACTTTTGCATGTGGACTGCATACTACTATCGATCTTTAACAAAAAGTGAAGGAAAATGCTCTCTAATGAAAACGTCAAATCGAAGCAAGCAATGGGAACCTATTAAGAGTTATTATTTTTAAAACGCAATGTGAAAATATTTCCAAACTATAATCTAAATCTTATATATTTACAAATAGGCGAAGGCAAATAGTTAGGAGCCACTTTCACTGCCCCGAAGACAACTTATTTGCTTGATTTTTTGTTTGTTGAGAAAACTGTCAAAAGATACAGTGCTATGCTTGTTTATTTTTTAATATGTGGTGTATGAGCCGAGGTTACTATAATGGTAGAATTTTTACATTCCGGTGTGGGCCTGGGCATCAACCAACAAGCGTCTCCTGCCAGCACGACTTGGCGAATTCTAGTTGCTATAAATGTCAAAGTTAAATAAAATGAAGATGGGAAAAGTTATTCATCAAATAAAATCACAACTTTACTCATGCGCCACCCTGTGCAAGTTGCTGATATTCTTCGATTTGATGAGAAAACATTCATTTTAATCAGGTTATATTTCAACTTGAAGGTAATGGCTTAAAATGTTTGTGAAAAATAGTAGACTCAATTGTTTTCTTGTTTTTTTTTCTTGTATTGTTCAATAACTACTTGAAAAATGGCAAGGGAAATGCAGTCCAGTTAAGTGTCCAGTCCAAGCTTGATTTAACGAACTCGTTATGTGTAAACTTTCTGTATATAAAATTACTCATTGTGACCCACAAAATATTTATCGCGAAGGTTAAACATTACTATAAGTAAGGCCCATTGCTGTCAGAAGAAATATTCAATTTGCTGAAAAACCGTGCCACAATGTAGGCGTGGCAATGATCGAGACGGTTTTCAATACTTTTGGAATCTCAGGGAATATTGCAAAACAGTTTCATCCAAATCTGTTCGGTAGCGTTCAAGCCATTTGTAACAGTCATAAGACCGCCTAAGCTGGGCCCTTTTCAGGTCTTTAAAAAAACTGTCAATAGTCAATATCTGCCACAGAAGGGTGATAATCCCTCCACTATAATAGCATTAGCATGAGAGCTGATGACTTCTCTCTGCTTTTGGTCTCTACTCATAAAAACTGTCATAAAGCCAATTCTACTGCTTTAAAAATGCAAATCTACGTTTATGTGTGCATTAAAAACCTATCAAGCTTGGAGTCTCGCTCGACTTCAGCTAATCGATTTATTTTGGCCAATTAAACAGGCGGAAATATGAAATATTCATGAAACCGAGTCAATCGTCAAGATCATAAATTGGCGGCCATGGCGTTCAGCATGTAATGCCTAACATCAGGTTGCTTGGTCTGAATATCTTACCCGCCCGAACGCTCGTTTTGTAATTATTATTCCATTAAGCCACATTCAAATGAGAGTGGTCCAAGTCAGCCCCCCGTGCTAATGATGGGGCAATAAATTTGACCACCGAAATGTTTACAGTGCCCAATCATGGCGAAGCCAAAACAAATAACAAATATTCCCGACGACCACGCGGCGTAGGAAGTTGCTTGCCTCCCGATCTGAAGCACTAATGAATTTGTAATTCGTATGTGTGGTTGCGGATATTAATTTAGTGGCGCGGAGACGCTGTTTCGGGTCTTGTCCGCCACAAAATTACCAAGTCACACAGCATTAATTTAATAACAAGTTCTTTTGGGTTTTTCTCGATCGCTTTTGCAGCAAATTATGGGGACTATACTTCTGGCTTGCAATATTCACGCTTGCATCGCAAGGATCAAGTCGCGGTCGTCGTATAATGATTGATTGTGTCCGAAGGGGGCAGATCGCAGGAACGTGCAATTACAGTTTAAATGCGAGTGGACTCAATAAATCTTGATCGATTCTGCCGGCCACTTTAATGGATAATGAACACTTTGCCACGGATCCATTATCGGTAGTGTAAATCTGGGCTGTCCCGTGGTGTAAATTGGTTTACTCCGTGCTGCCGGCCCGTTCTCCTGTAGGTTGTGGAAACAACACCTGGGGCCTCATCACATGTGACGATGATCGCTGCAGAGATACTGACATAAGCTAGATGTATTTTATATCAACCATTCATCCCTATTTGGGGCTTTTTTCTACATTCCATTTGTTTCGGTCACGGTACCGTACACCCCCAATCTGGACAGACAGCGAACAACATCTAGACGATCCCCTCAACTGATTTCTTCTACGAAATAAATCACATTCGTGTTCATGGCACGTCATCAGTTGCTCCATAACCTGCGTCGAGTTTGTGGCGCTGAAGGAAATATCCCCATCGAAGCCATGGTTCCCACACCGACTTGCACAAAGTCTCAGCAAACTTGTCTTCTGCAACTTTATAGGTGTTCTCATCTAACGGACAGCGATACAATAAATTCTGAATCCTTATCAAACCAGTTTGTACACCTCTTGGGAGGCCAGTGTAAAATTTGCCCGCCAAGGAGGCATTTTTTTGTATACCCAACGCAATTAAAGAACCGGACTTGCATAATTAATGCACTCGATAACTTCATTTGAATTTCCACAATTCAATTTGAAAACAACTCCCAGCCACGCAGTCGATTTGCAATCTGACAAATCACCGACCCAAACCAAACCGCATTTGGCCAATAAATCCAAATGCAAGTAGAGTCCTTTTGAGAAACCTCGCATCCCACAAACCTATTGGCAAATGAAATGGACAACCATTTGGATAATGACAGTCGAGGAACTGCTCTATTTGCGCCGTAATTAAATTAAACGCACAAGACTGTGGAATTAGTAGCGCGTCAAAAATGAATGATTATCCTCTTAGCAGTGCGGTAAGAGATTGCAGCCGACTTGTGGCCGGCGGTCGCTAATGCGATTTTTCTGTTTAATCATTACGTACGTGCAAACAAGAGCCGGGCCGCAACCACAGCGATGCGAAATTGCAATTGCAATGCGCTAGCCGCTCGACCCTAATAGCTTCTGAGAAAGTGGGAATTAAATTCAGATTACAGGCCCTTCAGCTGAGGAATTCCTGCAATTAAAATCATTGAAATATTATTCCACCGGGAGGGGAATGTTTCCCGAGCAAGACGACGACGAAAGCCGAACAAAGCAAACAACTAAATGATGAACATGGCCTTGATGCGGCAGATTCAAATAATGAGGCTTTAATTCAGACGCAAGTGAGCCACAAGTGGTTGAGAGGCAAACCCAACAGGAGAAAAAAAAAAAACAGATGACCGCATTCCGTGTGTCCCTTTCAGTCATGTTGAAAATGGGCATCAATAAGTCGTCTTGTTAAAATGTCTTTGTTTGCTCCACTCAAGGATTCTGATTATTTGAGACGTTTCTCTGAATTTGCTCGCAGTGATTGCTGATTAATTTTGGCGCGTATTTGCGCCAGTCGACTGGTCCAGCTGAAAAATTGAATAAGTCATGACGACTAATCGTAGACCACACATAACCGAGTTGCAGCTGGATTCGTGAGGGGGTAATACTGGAATTGATAACAATACTGAATCAATCATTTTCGCAGATGCAAATATATAGATTTGGAAGGGACCTCCGACCGAACAATAAGCAATCACATGTTTTTCTTCCGAGAGCGGTTCACAGTACGTTAGATCGTTCGTTTCCTTGGCACTTTTTAAGTAAACTTAAGTATTCAAAAAACCAGCAACACGCTTAGAATAATTTTCAGGGCTTTTCCATTTCCCATACTTATTGCCACTGCAGTTGCGGACATTTATTACAAATATTTAAAAGGAAAAACAGCATCCCTTTGATTTTTGTATGATTTTATTAATATAACTTAGTTCGGAAATCTTAGCTTGTCTTTCGATAAAAGTGGAAATTTGAGCTTTCAACGTGTGAATAATTTTTGTATCAAAAGTCTCTCAGCACAGGCTAAAATGTGAACTGTCTTTCTCTTTTATTTTCATATTTTAGTCTGTGCTAGAGTTTGTTTTATTTTTCTGCACATACTGTTTTGCAGCCAGTCTATATCAATTGTGACGGCGCCCATTTGCCGATATCATCTTCTCGACTTAACCAATAAAATTCTTAAGGTTCAAATAAACAGAATCGAAGTTTTTCATTTAGAAAAAAAAAATGAGAGCCAAACAACATCGGATGACTTCTTTTGGCCCACCCCTGTCACGAAAATATGAATTTTGTCCCATCTAAAGGGTTTTCCAATAAGAGGTGTTATTTTGGTATTCAACGGAAAGAGGCATTTTTTGAGATAAATGATCGGATGTCTATTTCATAATAAAGAGGAAGGTATGCCGTTAATAATGAAAAACAACATCAGCCAAATGGCCACCACGAGCACGCATACAGGACCATATCCTTTTCATGTAATTTTCCATAACCAAATCGCAAAGTGGCTGCCCTATGTCCTCGACAGCCCCACGAATTTTATCTTTGAGGTCTTGAATCGACGCTAGGCTGTCGGCGTAGACCTTTTCTTCCACGTGGCCCCAAAGGAAGAAGTCGCAAGGTGTTAAATCACAAGATCTCGGTGGCCAATTGTGATCACCTCTTCGAGAGATATAACGGTCCGGAAACTTTTCCCGTAAAAGATCAATGGTTTCGTTGCTTGTATTTCACGTAGCGCCGTCGTGTTGAAAGTAAACATTGTCCAGATTTACCATCCAACTCCGACCATAAAAAACGTTTGTGGAATGCCCAATTCCAAAGAACGACGAGGAATGGACAAACCTGGGTTTTCTTTAACACTTTGGGCTACAGCAGCAATATTCTCAGTTGTTCTTGAGCGACGTGCACGCGTTTTATTCTTCACATCACTAACTTGTCCCAACAGCTCGAATTTGTCCACCAATTTCTGTATTGCGGTCCGACACGGTGCTTCACGACAACCAAAAAATGCTTTAGTTTTGCGAACTGTGACTGCAAGATTTTCACCATTTTTTGTAGTGAATTTTAATAATTTCAATGCGTTGTTGAAGCGTGTATCGTTCCATTTTTAGTAATGGCGTAGTTTCTACTTGTCAAATGTCAAAGAATAAAAGCTTCAAAAGTGACAGCAACCGACATAGCGGGTCATTCACAATAACACCTCTCATTGGGAAAACCCTTTATATGATGTTTAATAATTTCGCGATCTTTAGTGTGGAGAAACGAAGTGGAAACTTGAGATAAAGTGGCTATTATAACCAATAAAATAAATTCTAGGTACGGTTCTAAGTCCACATTAAAAATTCGTCGTTTTAAGTCTTTGCAACAGATATTTTTTTTTTAAGGACCTTTGATTACAAAAAGTCTTAAATCTAATTTTTCAAAAAATCTACATAATAAATGAAACAAAATGTTCTTCTGGTATAAGAACACACCTTTTGTCAGTTGGATGAAGTTTTTGCTGAAAATTCTATTTTATAAACAGACTTTTATCAAATATAACTTCATTTGAGATATTTTTATTAATTTAAGAACTAAAGCCTAGTATGCTGTTCCAGCAAAGCTAAAATTAGCTGCCTCTCCAATGTTTCTCTCCACCACTTCGCTAAATGTTCGCTTAATTTTGACAGTGTAAGTTCCGTAAAAAAAGAACTGTGTTGGTAAAGTTGATTGACTTGCTACTGTTTATTTGCTTTCGTTTGAAATTTTGTTGCGAATACCGATATTTTCTTTGATCTGTCAAAATTTAGCTGTGAAAAAATGTCTTTTGAATTAATACGCTTAGGTACTTAAATTCTGTAGAGATTTTTTGTACAGTGACTAACAAATTTAGCTTGAACTGCGTACTACTTGGCTTAACCCTTAACCGCTTTGCTTAATTTTATCTTTGGAGACATTTTTGTTTGGGGGCTTAATTTAAGCGCGAGCAGCATACTAGGCTATAGTTTAAAACGTGTAACCGACCTTTTTGAATTCATTTGTATAAACTCACATTTTCTCCAATTTTCTTTTGCATTTTGCTTAGACCTACCCTGTCTCACCTTATTCTGTTGTGGCATCCGTATTTGAATATTTGCAGAATCCGCATTAATAATTCATGTAAATAGCACTCCTAGCTGCAAATTTGTTAGTAAAAATGTCCTAATTTCCCTGATAGAATCCCTATTATTCAATGAAATTCCAATGCAAATACAGTACGACTAGGTAATATCAATCTAAATCAGAATCAATTTAAATTTAATTTGACTACCTCCCAGACTACGTGTACAGTTAATTGAATGCGTCCTGTAATTTACTCCATCTCCATGAGCAATGCAAGAAAGGGTCAACCTACTCGCTGTAACTAATGCGATTATAATTACCTTAATCCTTTCATTACGCACTAATTATATTTTAATTCCGCTTCGCATCCAGTTGTTGTGCGGACATCCTTCCCGGTAATTGCATTGCAACAAGTCCAAGTTTATTCATCGACTGGATTGAAACTTAAAAAGGTTTGAATTCTCTCAGCATTGCGACTGTGAGTCCTCCATCAGGCCCGCCACTGTAGCCAAGGTGACCCGTTTGCCGTTCCTATGGCATATTTATTTCAATAATGCACCACCCCCCCGCCCGAAACATAATGGTGAAAAGTTTCCAATGATAAATGGAATATGTCTGACAAGAAATCTCTATTATGATAATATTCATCCCCCGTCGCACTCACCCATCGTAATTCCTTTCGTACACAATAGAGCCGAGGATTTTTGATTGTTATGCAGAGCATGTGCTCGTACAACCGCACACAGACAAAATGGGTTGAGGGATCATGGTGGCAAATGTATACATTAAACTTAGACGTTTGCCAAGGATATGTCCAAGGAATACGAATAAACGAAGCGAGGAGCCCCAGCTTTACCTTTATCATAAGTCATCGCCTTGCGTTAAACGATTTCGTTTAATTCGGATTATCTGGGAAGGAATCGCAAGCAGTTTTTCTTCGTTTTCTTCGACGTCGCTGCTGTCGACGTTGTCGTTGTTATATGATCCCGTTTTCGTTGAACGTGAATTAACGCTTATTGCATTATTATCCTTGGAGATGTTATCTATCGATTGGAATATATATTTTCCTTTTTCCAATTTTCGATTTTCTGACTTTGAATACTTAAAAATGCCGGAAGGCAACGAAATCGAAAAGGGAAGAGTGTTTTTTTTTACTTGTACATAATATATTTTAGAAATGGGGGATTCAATGGGAACGAGATTCCAAAAGACTTGATACAGATTGCCAGAGGGAGGGAATATAAATTTGTTAACGAGATCCCTTTTGAAGGCAAATCTTTATTTAATTGGGAAATATTTAAAGATTATAATGGAAAAGTCATACTTTGAAAGGGCATTCTTTTTGGGATGACTTTTCGATGGAAGTTGAATTCATGCGACTTCATTTAACTCATTATATCTTTCTTGATGGTAGGAACTTTTTAATTTGATGCTTTTTGAGAAGCCTGTTCGCTGCAGAAAAACTGTCGACCTTAGCCGTAACGATGGCCGATGATTTTCTGTCTCGGGCGAAGTACCCACAATTCATTGTTGACAATTGGCTGCTACAAAATTCTGCTCTTGGAAATTTAATTATTTATCTTAAGAATCTTTTAAATAACAAATATATAAATAAATACTTGAAGTGACAGGTCTGTAGGAATCCAAGGCCTAGCTTCTCACAACCATTCATTGTGTGCGAGTTTTTCATTTTCGGGACAGATGAAAGAGATCCACAATTTTATGCCGAGCCCAAGCTGCTAAATGCGAAACTCCTTCATGACAGATATACTTTTGGATGTTTGTGAGACGTTCGCGAGAGGTGGCAGAAAACCAGGAAAAAAACCTTCAGATGGAATTTGGGACTTTTTTACAGGAATCGAACTCAGGTCCCCTTGCTTACCTACAATCTTCTAAATAAGGCGTTCAACTATCGAAAAGTTTGTTGTTTAAAATATTAACGGTTGCACAAACATCCTGCTGGGCGACGTTTTTTTTTTAAATCCCGCGAATTCTATATTTTCATGAGCAGGGAGCCAAAGGAAGCATTATGTATTCTATCTGTTATAAAAAAAGGACAGTAAAGATTCAAAAAGTATTTTCGATTTCCATAGATAGCTATGTGTCAAATTTTAATTTCCCAAATTGTATTCCGTTGCTCAAAGAATTTTGAGGTTGGACAGTAATTTGCTACTAGCCCGCTTTGGTATTCATAAAAGTTGTACCTAAGGTAGAAAGTGTTTCCCATTAAATTCCAAGTGACTATTGCACCTTTGCTATTATTAACATCGATGATTTTCAAAACTTCCGGAATTATATTAGTGCTGAATAAAAGAAAGATCTTAAAACAAACAAATATTTCATACTTTTCGGAGGCGTTTATTTACCGTGATGTATAATCGACGGTTAAACAATAAAAGCTCTTAAGGTATCTATTCCTGGTTATAAATTAAAGTGCCTAAAATATATACCTGAAAGCATTTTCTGTACCAATGTTCCAAATTTGAGCTTTCTCGGTCTAAAGTGGGAGTCTTTTTACCCGACTGGACACAGGACACATCTTAACAGACTTTCGTCAACGGATAGGCTTAATCTGACGCTGATTATCTTGATTTTAGCTCGTTTTTTCCCTGAGTAGGTACTCATACTTTTGCTAGGCTATGTAGGTATCTCCGATTATTAATTAGTTAGGTAAACTTGAATGTGTCTTGTTTATTTTTAGTTCTTTATTTTTTTAGTCAGTTGATTTTTTTAATTTATTATTTTTTTATTTCATTAGCAGTCGTAGGTACAAACCGATAAAAAAAAACGTCGTCTTTAAAATACTTCACTTGAACTGACTGCTAGCACAAAGTGTGTTCTCTCATGACCATTCGTGCCCCTGGAGGATGCGTGTACATGTACATATTAGCACGTCCTGCAATGTCAATCAACTTATAGTTCTTGTCATAGTCTGCATTGTATCCCTCCCCTCACCAAACACCATGCAATGAAAAATAATGGTTTACAACATACCTCCCACACAAAGCAGTTTCCATTTCCATGTCCGAAATTGAATTCCAATACCCCAAAGTTGTAACATATGGTCTGCGTTCCCAATCGAGCAAAACATTCTTAAAACTCATAAACTTTTGCAGGGACGTGACCGAACTTTGTAAAATTCTTAAAAGCTTCTCTCATTTATCTCAGACATTATCTTGCAACCCTTGAGTCCCCACTTGTTCCCATCAGCTCTCTCATATACACAAAAGTCTTATTAAACCCCCCACCCCAGAGGGCGAAATGGGAAAACATTTTCAGAAAACAGAAGAATCCCGCACCCGCACCACCATCAAATCACAGTCCCTAATCTAAATAAGCATTCAATTGCCTCGGTGTGTTCTTCGTTGGGGTTTATGTTTATGTCGCCATTTACAAAGAGGTGGCAACTTCCAAGTTCCACCCTTCCGCAGTTGCTTTCCCCACAACGATCCAGACTCAAGGTATACCTCCGAAATAGATTGACACGAGTATTGGCTAAATTGGAGAATTATACAGAAACGTGGCTCATACAAGACGACACATGGGAAGGGGGATAAAAGCAGCTCGCATCGCACTATAGGATGTCCTTTCTCCAACTTTGCCTCGGATACGGCAAAGTGCGGGAGCAACTGAGAATAGCTAGAGTCGACATCTATCAAACTAAAACTCAGCATAAAAGCGGTGTCATCGCACAGAGAAAGTGCCTTCTGCAGGAAATGATGTAGCTTTATGGCGGTGTTAGCAACCGAGCATATGCCACCGCATATTTCTTTTCCTCCTTTCAGAGGGCGGATGCGTGGAACACTGAACACACTTTGGGATTTCCCTTTTTCTTGATTTTATTGTTTTAAGTTGTCAGGGAATATGGCTTATGGAAGTCTCTTCTCGGAGTCCCAAGCGTTCATTTCTCCAAAAAGTTATTGTCGTTCCCAGTTCTATTATTGGTTCGGTTTTTGTCTGAAAAAAAGGGATTCTCTTCAAGGACTGTTCTTATAAAATATGATAGTCTCTCAAACTGAAAGCTGAAAATGTGCATATGACAAGTTATGGATGGACCTATAGCCTCCTTTGGCAGAACACCCGCAAGTTCATAACAATCATTTTTGGGAAGTTCATTTTTTATTGCCCGCTCGTAAATCGCGTAGAAATAATAGAGTCACGTCTGCTGAATAATTTTGCTTTGAATTTTATTATTTCCTTTATACAGTTGGGACTGCTATCTTCAGCTTTTGGAAAAGGTATTGCTTTTGCGATTGAGAAGTTGTTTCATATTAAGTTATTTGACAGGGGAAACGTTAAATGACAATTTGGCTGCGAAGTTGTTTCCCGTGACTGAGAAGGGCCCAAGCATTTTCGAATATTTAAACATTTTCAAAAAAAGTACGAAAATTTGGGAACTTGCCGGAAATAAGACTCCTAAGTAAAATCGCCATTAATTACAAATATAAGCCGCATTTTATTGGGGCCTTATTTCCATTTTAAAAATGGGGTATAATTCCATTATGAAAATTTACCCCAAAATGTTGGCCCTTATTTCATTTTTACTTTTGGGGGTCTTTCGCGGGTTTGAAACTTCAAAGGGCGAATACGAAACAATCTATGACTAGAAGTCGGAAAGGAAGTCTCTAGCTGACGAACTTCTCATTGAGCCTTAAAGTCTTCTGAAAGTAGAGACAATAATCTTAAGAAACACGTAAATAGCAAAGACAAACGGACCTAAGACTAATTTCAAGCCTCGGTGGAATAGGCGGAATCTCACAAGTCTCACAAGATCTCACAAGTGGAGCTTTCATAAGAGGCTTATCTATGAAAAGACGTTCTGTACAGGGTGAAATGAACAAACACAAATGCGAGTTTGGAGAAATGGCAACAGTTAAGACAAGACGTAGAGCAAAGTTCTATAGTCCCCTCGAGTTGTCTGCGGACTTGAGCTACGATTACACTTTCCCGTGGCAAATTTTGACATACTGACATCAAAAAAATTCTGGCATTCGGTGGTCACTCGTGTGCCTTTGAGAGTGCGCTGCGTCAGCCCGCGTGACCAGACGCTTGACAGGCGATCACGCTTAGTGACAAATTTAGGACAAATGTTTACGTCACATTGACGTCGGCAAGTCAAAATTTGACACACTTTCGGCTAACTTCGGCTACCTAAAAAAGCTTTTAAGATCAAGTCTACAGTCTTGAGCACAAAGTCAAAAGTGGAGGAAGGAGACCCTGAGCAGGCAAAGGGCATTCTACGGAGGCAGGCTAAAGAAGGTAATCAACTCAAGAAAAAAAAGCAGGAGCGAAAAAACCACAAGATCTTATTGCAAAAGCTGAGAGCTATCTGCAGCTCTCGCAAGAGTATGTTGTATGATGGAGCTCCAAGTAGAGATGCTTTTTTTACCACAACCAATCGACATATCGAGCTACCGGATATAACATCTCGGCTCAACGCGGCAGTCCTTCTGCACTGCCTTCAGTCCTTCCCCCTCTGGTAATTAAATGCTCACACTTTTCCAATTTGAACAGTTGGTAAACGATTTCAGTTCCACTCACCGGTGACGTGTGCATAAATCTCCAAGCATATGGTGCAACTTTCTCGTCCATCACATGCCAACCAAACTATGCACAAGTTTCGGAAAGGCATTATACAGCACTTCCGGGCTTGTGTGTTGAAATCTGTATACCTGATTTCTCAAAAGGGTAGGAAGCATCAATCAAGGGTGGAATATTAAATATTGCTCCTTATTCCTATGCTACTATGAATTATTAATGATTTCGTAAAAGCTACGAACCCCCGAAGCCCTTTCGCTAATTGGGGTTGGCGGGTTGGAAATTCGAACCCTATGTCGAGGAACATTTCATTAGCAGACAGATTTGGAGATTGACAGGAAATCAATTTCCATCACAAGAAGTCTGTTGACAGAGCACTCCTTTTGGCTTTCATCATTTTCCAAGGGACAAAGACAAGTCTGCTGGGATGGAAGAATTTTATTACCTCTTTTCAATGCGGCCGGCGCCTTGCAGCCAACCTTGACAACACCATCTGTACATCTTTGTGTAACGCCACTAGTTTGGCACTAAAATTGAGCTGAAGCTCGCAGAAGAAGTCCTTCAATTCCTTCAGTTCGTTTGTCAAGTTCTGCTGTGCCATGTTGAAAGTGTCCCCCTGAACATAGTTGGACAGATGACAGTAGGTAACTTTGTTTTCTAGTAATTCCTGCACCTCCATCTTGCCGGCTTTCACAGTCTTCACATGTTCGTATCTTTCCGCGAGCAAATTGAACTCTTCGCGTAGCGATTCACGCCAGTCCAGCAACGTGTTGAGTTGACCCTCCAGAGACGGAACCAGGTCAATGAGTGCGATTTTCTCTTGTAGTTCCTTGATGGAGTTTTCCATTGAATGACACTTGACGGACAGCTCATCGACTTGGTTCTGGACGCAGAAGAACATCCTCCGAAGGATGCAAATATCCGAATCATGTTCGACTTGCTGGCTGGCGTCGCCTTTTGTTTTCTGAATTGGTTTGCGAGCTGCAGACAGCTCTTCGATTTTCGCCCTCAAATCGCAGTTTGACATTCGAATATGCTCGACTGAGTCAATGATTGACTGCAACTTCTCGCCTTCGTTCCGAATAATGATCCTTGTCTTTGGGGTCTCTGCTAGTTTTGCAAGGCGCTCCTCACATTTTCCAATCAGTTCGGATAAATGTTCAACTTGGGTGGGTCCTTCGAATGCCTTTATATTTTCTTCGGGTGCAGCGACCGCTGGATCTTGTACGCGACTCGAGATTAATTTAAGGAACTCCTTTAACTGCTGATGATCGATTTTGTCATCAACAAAAATTTGATCGATAAAGTCTACTAAATTATTTTCTTCACTCATTTTGAACACGGACTGTTCCCAAGGCTGACTCTGAGCGTTTCAATTTTTGAATCGAAACAAAGTCGTAATTCGGGTTCTACTTAGATGAATAAGGATAAACACTTGAAATCTTATTAACTTAGCAGGGTCGGCATTCTTTAAGGCGAAACATTCAAACGTTCCGTATAAAGGGTTTTCGAATAAGAGGTGTTATTTGGGTATTCAAAGAAAAATGCCAATTTTTGAGATAAATGATCGCATGTTTATTTCGTAATAAAGAGGAAGGTATGCCGTTAATAATGAAAAATAACAACATCAGCCAAATGGCCACCACAAGCACGCATACAGGACCATATCCTTTTCATGAAATTTTCCATAACCAAATCGCAAAGTGGCTGCCCTATGTCCTCGATAGCCTTATATTGAGGATGGAGATTCTTTTCAACAATAACTCTTGGGTTTTCCGAGCCCCAGTTGCGACAATTTTGCTTGTTGACCGAGGTGGAAATGGGCCTCATCAGTCAAGATGATTTTTCGATGGAGTCCGGATCATTTTCATGCATTTCAAGGACCCAATCATCAAAGAGACGACGCTTTTTCATCATTTTTGTAGTGAATTTTAATAATTTCAATGCGTTGTTAAAGCATGTATCGTTCCATTTTTAGTAATTGCGTAGTTTCGACTTATCAAATGTCAAAGAATAAAAACTTTAAAGGTGACAGCTACCAAAATAGCGGGTCATTCACAATAACACCTCATATTGCAAAACCCTTTACTTTGTTTAGCGAAATTCCAATGTGGCGGACCCAGTTTTAGCCACAGCACATTTTCCTGGTAATGGTACAGGTATCGAGCTTTCTCTATCCTTCATTTGTCGCTGACAGTAATTTGTTCTCAATTTCTGAGATTACATGGGGGAATCAATTCTGATATAGTTAGTGTCGGCTGTTGGCTTAGTTTTTTTCAAGGGTGAAGATCCCTTCATTTTTCCAGTTCATCCGCTCTTTTATTTCCGGACACACATCGGCTCCGGGAACGCAACAGAGTTTCGCATTGTGCTGCGCGCCAAAAACCCGTAGCTCTTCGCGATTTTAGCTCTACGACAGAGATCCTTTTTTTGCTGCTTAGCTGTCAATGAACAAAGCAATATCTGCGTGAGGTGTTACCATCATAGCTTGTTAAGCAGCTGTTGTTACCGCCAGTAACTTGGAATACGCTGCTATGGTCAGGTCATAAGACAAAACTTGCATTAAAAAAAAAAACATTTTACGACACAACGATATATATGTCCTTTTAAATGACAACAGAGTGTTTACAAAAAATTGTTTGTATAGAGAAATATTACGGTGACCTCATTTCAAATATTTTAGGTTAAAAATTAATTTAAATCGAGTGACATGGTGCTGAACTGTTTAGTGTTGTTACAACTCGTATAAGGGTGGAGTTTGTACTATATTGGGCGAACTGTTAGTGACCATAAGTGGACCTCAAATGTCTACCCTTTCAAATTATTTTAATTCTTCAGACCACTTTCATGCGCATCGTCCTTTTCCCTCTTAAAATATGTCCTCTCCCCACTAGTTCTACAATTTGGAGCAATAATTGATTTAAATATTTTACCAAAACTACACTTAAAATAAAAAACCCTTTTATATTCCAAAGAACAACTGAAAAATGAAGAAATTTCTTACAGCTTGTAATTGGAAAACAGGGAAGAAAATATGTTCGCGTACGAAACACAATTTTACTTGCATATATGAACTGCACAGACACGGCCCTTTCTAGTACTGTGGCAAATCAAAAAATCATGTCACGTTTCCGTTTCAACTCCGGTCAAAGGAATGGCGTTGCCTTGGGTCTCTGCGTGTGTGTTGAATTCCTGTTCGACTGGATCTAGATAAATTGATAAAAAAGCCATCATTGCTGATGGTTCAATAGAATTGAGTTTTTTTTTTTTGTTCTCCATCTGCACTCACTTTTTTGGATCCACTACGGCATGGTAAACATTTTGTTCGCTTTTCCTTTTCATTTATCTTGCTTTGCCGCAGACATATATGGACATGACGGTATGCTGGAACAACCTTCGTAGAATGGAGTTTCCCAGCTTCCTTGCTTGTGTGTTGTACGGGTATCGAAAACAAGCTGTACTCAGGTCTTAGATGAATCTATCATGTTGTGACAGGTGCACTTAATTTGTTAGAGGTTCGTGATGGCGCGTGGGCGACTCCGAAGTCCCGCAGCCGAAGCTATATAGGAGCAGATGAAATTGAAAAACAACTCAAAAACATGGGTTGCCGCATGAATGCTGATTTTATATGGAATTTCGATGATAGGAAGGGTTCAGCTTTTGGAAATGTGTTTGAAGGCTTTAATGTTTGAATGTAGCTTTGAATTGAGTTTTACAGGCAATGTAGTTAAGGAACGAATTTTTTTCAAATCCATTTCAACATCGACCCGAAAACGGGAAATTGACGGCAGCCACCAAAGAAAAGTGCTCAGTGAATTCGTGAATTTTGCAATTAAATATTTTGCGTGCGTAAAACATTCGCATCGCTCGATATGGAATGTTCCCAATATCGTTGTCTGTCATAATAGTTTTGGCAGAATTTTCTACATGATTTTCTCTTATACTTGCCATCAATAATACAAAATCGAATTTTTGACAGTTGGTCAGTTTTGCTCGTAAGCCGACGATATTCCCTTGCAAATGGTTGTGTAAATCAAGAGCCATGTGGCATATTTAATTTATTCTACCATGGGATATGTTTTTTCTGCGACCTTGAATCCGTATGGATGAAAAATTTCACCTAAGTTGCTAGTAACTGGAAATCTCAACATATAGCACCTCCGACGTTAGGATATGTAAATCTGTCGAATGCGTTCCCGATGCTAATCTGTTCTTAAGTGGACAAAACCGAATAGCAAATAAATATCGATCAACTCTAATTGCTCAATCAATTGCGAAGGAGGAATAACGCAGTAAAGTTAGTAATCTTCGGCCGGTTTCGCCAAGCTTTGACATGCGCAAAAAAATAAGTTAAATTTAACAAAAGGTCTTAGATAATAAATAAGACCGCCGCCACTTTAAAAATTTTGAAATTTTAAATGTTTAAAATAACATAACACAACTGAAGTTATTTTAGATGAAGTTTGACAACGGCCCTTAGAGAACGCCACTGTTATACAGCTAATAATCTGCAGGTCACAAAAGCCCGCAAACTTGAATGCCATCACTTTTCATGACACGTGCTTGGTTACGTTCAAAGGGGTAGGTCCAATTTCATTCCATTCGTTTAACAAATTATTTATCTTTATGTTTTGTTTATAGGTCTGCAGCAAATCGTACACGTGTCGTGTCTTACGCAATGTACAATGGTTAACAAAAACCATGTTTAAATCAATGTCACAATATAAAGTAGTTCAGAAGTTTAGATAGCCTAAAATGTATTGTACTAGATTTTCTTTTTCCACACCACTACAGTACAGTGCGCACTTAAAGGACAACTGAAAACGAATAATGAATCCCACTTCAAAATGTTGAGGATTGAAGTGCGGATGTGACATAATAATGAAAATAGTATTTCAACCCATTTCCAATTTTGGGCGCCTTAAAAATTAATGCAATGTTAATGCTTTGACAAATCTTCGGACTTTCGAAAGATGTCATTGTTATTTGTGTATAAGGCTTTGTTAAAAAATACATCAGATAGCATACAAAAATTTGACGTAGGTAACTTCTGAATAACAAGTTGATAACTTTTACGCAGCGGTTATTAATAAGGGTGTTAGAAGTTAATAAAACATAAATAATGTGATATCTGCTTGTTTGAAAAATATTTAAATTATGTAGCAGTCGAAGAATTATTAATTCCGATTTTGCCTTACTAAACAATAGCCCTGTTTTTTTGAGCTTCGATCTCAGCAAAGCAAAGTAAAGTAGGATTTTCAGCACGCAATTACAACAACTACGCTCTACTTGACACTTCGAGACTCGCAGTAGTTGTTGTAATTAGTGTGCTGAAAACTCTACTTTACTTTGCTTTGCTGAGATCGAAGCTCAAAAAAACACGCCTAATGTGTTTCTTCAGATTTAAATACGACTGCGATTGTACAGGTTATGGGCCTTAACATAATTTAAAACCATTTCCTTACAGTTACATGAAGAGAAATGGAAGAAGTTAAACCACTCGCCAGGAAACTAAATAATGTGAACTATCAGGTTTGGAAATACTCAAGCTAGAGCTGATAAAAGAAGATATTTGGAATGTTTCAAGAAAACCAACAACTGCAGATTCGGGTTGGAATCACTTGAATCAATTGAAATCACATGTGAAATGCTTGTCAGGTGGTCCCAGTTACCTCTTGGTCGCGAAACTGGGACCAGCAATTGACATAAAAAATCAAAGCTTCTCCAGACAATTGCAATTGTGGCACTTGTGTTTGGGGCTCAAGCCTTATTGTCTCAGAAAAAGAAATTCCGTTTTAAGGCAATAACGTCTGTTACAACAATTTGTAATAAAACTCTTAGGTGACCCCGTGAAAAGGGACAATATACCTGGAAGAGTTTTGACTATACAAACAAAGCCTACGGCGTCATTTGCGAAATTGTTTCATTGCAATGGGGCATCCCATCATCATCATCATACTTATTGTAAGTAAGTACCAAATGTTTGTTACCCGCACCCTAATGTTTTATTCGAAGCTCCGGCATAGTTCAGCCGTAATTCCGTAAAACATTCAAGGACTGTAAGAGCAATACTACTCCTTATCTTCGCCAAACAATCAGTCAAAAAGTATATAAAAAACTCTGCAGAAGTTGCATTTAAAATAATTCCATTACTTTCAAGCACCGGCCATCTTCCGCATCCCTAAAGAGTTTCCGTTCCAGCCCTAAAGTCAAATGGACTGGCACATTGCCGCAGAAAAAAAGGCAAAAACTAATTAGATCCGCTTCGTAATTAAGTGAATTCGTTGAATCGGGATTTTCGTCTCAAAGGAAATAAATTGCACCACTTTTAATAGTCCTCGCAAGTTTTATTTCCCTCCCTTCCCAACTGATTATGTGACCTGCGGGACGCAAAAGGAGATGCTGAAAAACTCGCCCCCTTCATCCGGTCCCACTTGTACTTGTGCTTGCCTCCCAGTAATGACTGTCAATTAAGATTATTAGAGCTTGAACCGTTTATATGTCCTTTGTGGACCATTACCCCAAAGTCATTATAAACGGTCCACCGAGTACGATTCGCCTACAAATATTGAATTTTCAGAAAATGTCCCATCGCCGACAGTCACAAATCAATAGATTTCCATTCTCGCAAACATTTGCGCACTCGGTTTCGTCAAAGGACTATTAATTAGCGTAGCCTGCTTTCGGAATAATCACGTAATTTGCGAGGAAGTGAAATTGCGTGTCGTTATCCTACGCGCCAATTGTGAATGGGGAGAGCTCAAAATCCCCCCCATTAGGATTACAGAAAATATTCATGCAGGCACTCCATTCTCCGGCATCTATAGACTTCGTGTTGAGGCCGACACATACTCGTATCTAATCACGATTCTGTTAATGACTGACGGATAAAACAAATGACAATTTTCCCAGGCAACGATTTGCTAAGTCTTTGGGAGCAGATAGAGATTCGTTCTCTTCTTGAATGTGTTATCCCATTTCCATTTACATGGCTAATACCTATGAGTGATGCGCACGTGAGAGGAAGTGAAATAAATGGGGAGAGACAATCGGGAATGGTTTCTTCTTTCATCTCCGCAGATACACATTAGGTCGTGGTATGGTTGAAGACAATTCCGATAAAATCGGGCAGCATTACGATAATACGAAAGGTGGCCATTTAACTTATTCTGCTTAATGTTATACATGGGACTGTTGAGAGCTCAAAGGACTGTGTCTATTAGATTGTGAAGATAGGGAGAGGATTTATTAAAGAGGCGCATACATAGAAGATGCAGCAACGTGATGAAATTAATGTTGGGGTTGGATCTTTTAAGGTAAGAAAATTATTGTCGAAGCAGTGATCCAGAAAACTACGATGTGTTTTGTAGTTAATTCATTGTATACCGAATTCGAACGACAACAGGCCTGTTTCTTAACGGGACACTTCACGCAGATGTATATTGAACAGCAATTATTTTTGGTTAATATACATGGCGTCAGAACTATAAAATTGAGTCTTAACCCAACCTTGTTTTGTTGATGGTGGTTCGTAGGTGTCTCGTCTTAGAACTGTTGGAGAATCCGCAAGCTTATTTTAATCCGAGGCTATGACAAAATTGTACAAAAACAAAGGAGAAGTATTTGTGCCGAGTTTGACAACAAGAGTGGAGTTGATTTCCTTAAGCTGGCGGCCAGGAGTGCGTATAAAAAAAATTATCATGAGCATCCAAAAATCCCCAAATCTAACGAAAGTAGTGCGAATTTCTTTAAAACGTGCACAATATGCAAACATTTGTGGCATTCGAAACTTTAGCAAACAATTCCTGAAAATCAGCCTAAAACGCTCTTAAAAATTCACCGGAAGCATTTGTATGATGGGCGTTAAAAACGCACCAGAAAGTCATAGTAACTAACCTTAAAAAATATACTTTTTAAAAACTTTAAATTTGTTTAACAATATAAACCCAAGAACTGTTTGGACAAAAACAAAAAGAGTCGTATGAACACAAAAAAAAATATTTTCCGAATTGAGTCTTAAATTGCGCTTCAAAAAACACGTCTTGAGGGATATCCAAGAGATAAAAAAGAGAATTCCTTAAAACTTAATAGGAAAACATTCTTTAAGGAACCTTCAAAAAAACTTCTTGTACTATAATGCTTTGCAAAAGCTCTTTAATTTCAATGAAAATTCGATTCCAAAATGCACCAAAAACAGTTTAAAATAAATACCACAAAACTTTTTGAAAACACTTTAAAATCATTCGGTCAATTGACCGCAATAATACACGTAAAAAATTACGACCAAAAAATAATTTACGAATGTAGGTACTGTAAAGAACACCTAAAACATTCGTGAAGGCCGAAATATGTAGGTAAAAAAATGTTATAGTAAAAATAAAAGTGCCAAAAACTTGTTCAAACTCGCACCAAAAAACAACCCTAAATTCCGAAAATTAGTGCACGTCAAACTGCCAAAAATCAAACTGTTCAAAAATACATCTTCAAACTTGTCAAAAATTGCACACGACCAAATATGAGCCTAAAATGCACCAAAAACTGTAGTAAAAGTCAGACCAAAAGAGTCTTCCAAAATACATAAAAATCATTTCCTAAGTACGTAAGAGATATCAGGAAACATACACAAGACTGTCCTTAAAATAAGTCATAAAATCATTTTTAAAAAAGCACGCAGATCGTTTCGAAAAACTCTACAAAAATCCAAAAGACCATATTCAAAAAATGGTAAAAACCGGATTAAGAAAGATGGTGCCTCAAAACTTGTCACTTGCGCAGTATTTCACGCCTCTTAATTACAACGCAAAGAGCAAATAAAAAGGTGAAATAATAGCACCAGAAAGCATTCGTAAAAAGTCGCCCGAAAACAGCTAAAAGATTCTAAAAAAGAGCGTTTTGAAAATTATGCATAAATAATTATTTCTTTGGACGCGCCAGATTGATATTTAGATCAATATTTAATTAGCCTTAAGGAGCTTCAAAATCCGTTCCAAACACACATAGAAAAGGCCTCTTTAAATGCTATTATTAATAGATCCAAAAGCATGTCGAAAACCGCTCCAAAAATCTGTTGAAAAAGCTGCCACTAAAACCCACGTACAGAACTACTAGCTTTCTGATAAAAGCGTTTTTGAAAGACAAACAGTTCATTTGATTTATTGCTGAAAAGTCTTAAAAATGTATTCACTTGTGTTATCCAAACAAGATGAACACTCTTACCCCCGTATTAATAAACAAATGTGCACAAGTTAGTTAGCTAGTAGACATCAGATAGCATACAAAAATTTTACGAAACTTTTGAATAACGAGTTCATAACTTTTACGCAGCGTTTATTAATAAGGGGGTTAATGTTTAATCTTTTATAATTATTGGACTTACTATTTTCTTAGTTGAGGGTGCAGCAAATATGCTTTTGGCTAGTGAAAAACCTCAGCCGAACCATTTTCGTCCAGTTCGTCAGCCATCTTTTTTTTTTGCTTTATCGCACCCATCAGAGTTTGAACCCATTGAATAAGTCTTGCAGGGTGTTGAATCAATATAGGTTTGGTTATTTTTTCTGGAGGAATTTGAAGCTCTAAGAGGTGATACATTTTGTTACAATATATTACGAATAGTAACTCGTTGCACCTCAGATTGAGGAATGATGTTGGCACATTCTTTAATGTAATGGGTTTCCAAAACCCTGGCACGTTTCTCCTTGCTCTGAAACTTTAAAGTTGTGACCATAGATGTCTCCACTTATTTCGGTACAAATTCTTTATACAAGTTCATGCGCTTATACCAACTGCGTGGATGCAAATGTTGGGACTCTTCATACAACAACTGCAGATCAGGTTGGAAATAATTTCTCGCTCAATATACTCCCATCCGGGGTTGTTCGTTCCAATTCTTTTCGTCGATGTTTGGCATCCTCTGTCCCTCCCAAATACAACTTACAGACGGCCTGTCCCATTTAAAACTGAATTCTTGAATCAGCCACCAAAATTCGTAGACTCCTAGAAGCGACCAAAGGAAAAGTGTGTCGTATTATTTAAATTTTGTTGCCATTAGCTATAGTTCTTATTTCTCGATGGACAAATGATAAATTCTATGAGCAAAGATTAAAATGAATCAAACCCATTGTATTGGGACATTCACTGGTCGTGCTCATCCTCACAAACTATAGCCAACCAACTCGATGGATGTGATTTAAATTGCTCCTTAAGAATGCAGTAATTATTAAGTACTACCAGTCAATCAACGTCCCTCGTCCATTAATCAATCAAAGTCCTTTCTGCTGAATTCCTCATATCACTACATCAGCATTGACAGTTTCGGTTGCGTTCGTAGTGCCTAATGGGTGCAAACATGACTGGCTTTTGAAAAACGGATGCCAAAAGAGAGCGCTGGCGCTGGCATAAAAGCATCTTTGACCAGCCACATTAGGACAGAAGATATACAGCTCATTCGCAGCACATTTTTGCACTAATATACTCTTAATGGCGATATTCACTTTAGATAGAGACCGCCAGAGACCGGCAAATGCAAGATCTTTGAAAATCCTATTACACCAACGATGGATTATAATTCATACACAGGCGTGTTTGCTGTGCGGCTTCTGATGTAATACGGTCGGTGCGACTATTTGAAGGAGACATGTTACCTTTCGAAATATTTAACCCATTAAAGAGTCCTGATAGCGGGTCTGCGAGTATGTATAACTTGGTGCTTGGTTTTTGAGATGACTTTATAAAATATTGGTTATTGGGTGGTCATCAGTTGGCCATTTAAACTTTGACAAAATAAAAGACCTAAAACTGGGTATAGCTCAGGTTATTCGTTTGCACATTCCGATGGAGGTTGTACTTTGCTTAGGGACAACTGACATTAAAAGACGCCAGTCGGTAGAAACCTTAAAAATTGGCAACGAAACCCCTGTACCGATGCCAAAAATAGGGCCAATCAATCAGTGCTACAGACCAAAAACCGGAGCTGAAGACCAGCTTCAAGCGAGCTGTACGTGCAAAAAATAAGGGGGACTATCTGTTTACATACTTCTCAGCGGGAAAAAGAAAAAGCTCGAGAAGCTACGATCAAAACTGTTCAGGGGCAGAGGCAGAGGCAGTGTTATGCCAGAAAAGTCAATTATTGGCTCTTGAAGCTATGACAAGTCGTAGAATAAACGCAGGAATTTCGAATCGGCAAATACTACCTTAATAAAAAAAAAGAAAAGGCTCCTATACGATTATGTATATATATGAGAGAATCGTACACAAAGCCTGCCAAATTATGGACATATTCCACTGCGAAATGTCGGCAAGAGGACTACCATACCTTTGCCATTGAAAAAAAGCTTAGAACATTTCTCTGTTACAACTTCTTTAGCATTATTCTTCAAGCAATTACCATTAGAGGTACACTTTCTCAAAAGACAGATCAACAACTTGAACTTGCTGGTGACATTGGATGAAAGTATTCAAGTAGAGGCGACTTAAATGGGTCTGCCAGTTAATGAGAGCAAACGAAAGCTTATGCTTACATGGGGCAAAACAGCACACTAAACTGATTTTAAAGTTAATACATAGTTCAAGTGTTTGTCTATCTGGGGATCTTTAATTGCTCAAGAAAAATTAAATCGGCTCAAACAAGGGCAGCAAAGAAACACTGTTGCCAAATCGCGTCTTCTTTCGGCATTGGGATCTCTCGAAGAACTAAAGAAATATTATAAAATACCTTAAGACGGTTAAGAAAGGTGAAGGCTGCAACTGCTTCCCGTTAAGTTGGAATGCCTTTTTATAGTACCGAAAATTAGTCTAAACCAAGGAAAAATGTGTAGAACCTAATGGCGGTGGTACACTATGTTCACAACTGATTCAACTTCCAGCCAGTACCGTCTTTACCATAAGGGCGCACGAGGCCCGTGTCTAGGGCCCTATCGCCACGGGGACCCCCAATTGGCTGGTATATTTAAAAATATTTTTCTTTCTACTGGTAGATTAAATAAGTGGGTTATTAGCGATGGTGACTGCTGTAAGCCAATTACTTTTTTTCGAACTGTATTAACAGCATTTTTAAATTAATATATCAATTAAAAACCAGATCAGTTTTAGTATTTCTGTTTTTCAAACATCCAACATTTTTACACTCATAGCAATACCTGCTAAGTAAAAAGAAAGAAACGAATATTTTGAGCTACAATTTTAAAATTATTTTTAAGCCTTGTTTTTGTGATGTCTTCCTTAAGTTGAAGACGACAAATAAAGTTTAAGAGAAGTTTACGGTGCAACTTCTGTACAATAAAAAATCACAGAGATAAAAGTAAATTTATGTTTGACTCTCTAACCGCTAGACGGCATAAAATTAGTATTTTTATATTCCCTTTTTTACTTTCCAATAGGGCCCCAAATTCTTGGGTGCCCCGGGATTACCTAAGACGGCCTTGCTTCCAGCTGCTTATTTATCTGTCAAAATAAACAAAAAAAAATCATCGAAAGTTTTACTTGTTCTCAATTTTGTTTTATTTTCAATTTCTTTATTAAAGTTCGACAAGAAATTTAATATTTTCATGTTAAACTCGTTATGTCCTCGCGGGTTTATGTCTACACCTAGTTGACCACTGAGTGGATTGTTGAATTTTTGATGTGGCATTCACAGTAAAGCCGACGACCTCGGTGCATGCTTTTCTTTCACAATCCATAACATCGACGATTTTTATAGGACCGATAAACTTGAGCAATGCGCTGAAAAGTCAGCGTACAGCGCATTCATTCTGAGATAGTTGCTTAACACGTTACGCAACAGGAACTCGTACACCTGCGGTGATCAATGCGGTGGCCAATCTGCAGCTACTTTCAGCGCATCAGTGGGACAAACTTCATCACAAGTACGATAAATTAAAAATTTGATGCGTTGCAAATGCAGTGGACGACCGGCATTAGGCGAAAGCAACAGCGAATGCCATATCATATTGTATTCGCGTTTCACAACAGTAAGCCTACTTAGTAGGCCCAAATGCTGTACATGTCAATGAGCAAATAATATACCATTCAGTCTATGGCTTAATGAACTGATTAGCTCTTTCCGGCAGCACTCTGCCAGTCGTTATTAACTCCTGTCCGCTGCTCAAATTCAAATTAAAAATTCCATTAGCGTCTGCCGTTCAATCTGAAAACACATGTGACAAGGACCCATCAATAGACTCTCATTTTATTTACTTTGTATACTATGAACACTTTCCTTTGAACGCCCGACCCATGCCGCTCCGTCATGAAAAGTGAATACGAAACGGGAAATTTAATTACACCCACTTCAGCGCGTCCCATTTCAGACAGTGAAATCCCTTCGAAGGACTCTCGAAACCTGTAATCAGCGATCAAAGCAATTTCCATGGAATTGGTACATCATCACGGATTTTCAAGTCTGAATGGTCCGATTGTGCAGACCACTCGAACCGAATCATTTCGTATCCGACCAGCAAAAAGGTCACCCACTCGATGAGCATCAAAAAAGGCAAAAATTAAATACACACAGCGGGGTGGAATACCCACACAGGAATGGCGATAGCCGTCTGCGTCTCCCCATGAGCTGGCTTGCATCCCTCAGTGGCAAACTTTGGCATGAATGCCTTTTAATAACACGGCCAACAAAATGGGCACCAACACGATCCTACCGCTACTACACACAGTCAGTTGTTGGCGAAAGTTATAACTGCTATTACAGTTATTACGAGCAGTTGTTGTTGCTGCTGCTGTTGGATGAGGACAACGTGTTGTGTCTCCTTAGGGGAAGTTCAATCCTCGCCGATACAACCACCCTCGGCAGCTCGTAAACGGGCCGTACACATCAGAAACAGACGTCGAGTGAAACGACTCGAAGCCTCCCAGCTCCCATGCGCCCCAATTTGGAGGGTTGGAGTCAACGTACAACTTTTTTACGATTATTGGAGCAATTATTAAGCCAATTGCAGGATGTTAAGCGACAGTGAGACGGGGAGCAGGGGGCAGCCAAGGCAGCACTCGAGATTGTGGGGATTAAAATTCAAGCATCATTATTGTTATTTTTTTTATTGAGCTCTGACGGGCGCACGCGGCACCGGGAGGGTGCCAAAGCTGGTGCTTGTCAGCGTTTTATGTTGCAGAGTGGCTCACGCCATCCATGTGCACAGAGCACGCAATTCTCGAAGCACTTGTGACCTTAAACATGGATATCCGTTTGGTTAGCAGCAGATAACAGTTTGTGGGGAATGCTTTTGCGTTAAATGCATATTGTCGGTGGATAATAGATACTTTTAGTAGCGGTTTGCGTTTATGCTGAGAGATCAAATTATAGGCTGTCAATAGCAATTGCTGTTTGAAGTGCGGTGATTTTGGGCTGCTTTTAAATTCTGTGCTAATGAGTTTTTTTTTTCTCGTTACAGAGGTCAAACGATGTCCAGTCCACAGAGCTTTCCTAAATATCTTCCACGCGTTAGAGAAACGGATTACTTTGTTTCCTTTCTATTGCACTCTAAACTTAGAGATAGTGGGCGCAACAAGGCCATAGAACGCTCGTCCTGACTTCTTACAACTACTGGTTTGAGTGCGTTTAATTTTCGGGCAATTTTATGCAAACAGTTGAAGTTAGAAGCGTTCTAAATCAGCTTAGATATTTTGGTTAGACGTTCGGGCAGCTGGAGCTGTGACTTTAGGTCGTCAGCTTTCCTATATAAGTGCCGCTAAATTTCAAACTGAACATTTACCAACAAGACCCTTCATAGTTAGAGCTGTTTGAGTTGCTTGTTGGCGACTTCTAATTTCATTCGCTATATAGGACAAGGGTTTTTCTACCTACAGTGTAACTCTTCCGTGGTGCAATCCTTAATTTTCCCAGAGTAGGTATTGTTGCCCATTCGGTCTACCTAACCTAGCTATATTCCAAAACCAGCAGCACATAAAATCAAATTCTGGTACCGACTTTTTGCTGCCAAGCGTGGAAACCCCACCAGACTAGATAAATGATAAAACTGTTCTCCTAGTTGTAGAGCTAATTGCAAAGGTTGTCAACGCAAACGGGACCAAAAGAATTTTACGCTCAAAGCAACGAAAAGACGACCTTTTAAACCTTTGCTAATGTCATGGTTTCTTCACCATATCAGAGCCTCCTTGGTATTTATACTGACAAGGTCTTCCTACAGTAAATACCTTCCTAAACCAAAAAAATTGGCAAGTGTAGCTCGTTGCTTAATCAAAAGTTTATAGCGCCGCCGAAGTCTCTAAACAGTAACCAAAAGTTTATAGCGCATCCGAGATTTCTATCCAGTGACCACCTCGTCGAAGTTGTATAGCTGTCTGTTACGACTTTCTTTTCTATTTTGCGAATGACGACAGCATAAGCAGTCAACCTGTGTGAAAAGTTGTAAACGTGACGTAAACGTAAACGAATACAGCTCCGCAGGTGTCAGCCATGTTAAACCTAGGTGCAGCTATGGTTGTCCTCACTTTGAAGTTTTGGCTTTCATCGTTGATGTCGAATGATTCAAATGAAAGGAATTTTTTTCTTGAAAATTCACGTTTCCGTCCTATTGTACTCTAAACTTGGAAATAGTGGGCGCATCAAGTCCATGGAACCCTAGACCTGACTTTTCATATCCACTGGTTAGAGTAAAGTCAACTTATGGACTACTAGCTTCACTAAAAAATGTCCTTGTTCATCGTTTGAAGTCTCTAATCGGGCCTGTTGCCCTGGCTTGTTCTTTTAACCTTTTCGTAAAAATTTCAAACAGTGTTTTTGAAGTGTAGGTAGCCCTCTACTTCCTCGATCATAGGCTTCTCAACTTTTTTAATCTTTGAAAATCCGATGCTCTCTCCTGTTTTTTTAATCGTACCCCTCAAGAGCTACTTCAGACCGACGATGAAGCTCAGCTATGTAACTGGGGTTATTTTTCCCCTGGCATGTCTTTTTTGCCACAGAAGCAGAAGGTTAATCGGATGTGAGCTCGATAATTTCTCCTTTATTGATAAATTCTATTTATGGGTTCCATAAATTAGTTTCACTAATGAAAAGCGTTCACTTAGATTGATATTTTGAGGGATATCACTTTATACACCTACAAGCCTTCCGATCGAAAGATTTATTTTTCTCAAACTTAAATCAGATAGTTTTCTCTACTCGTTCTTAAAAAGCATTCAACTCAGTAGAATGGTGAGCTGATGTTTCTATAGAACTTTAATGATTACTTTACAAACACAACGATAACACTTTCGACTTTCATATTAATAAATCGTTTTCTTACTTCCGCTGTTATCGAATCAGCAGACGAATTTATTTCTCAAATATTTAAATTCCTCTCCTTATTTCGGATTATCCCCTGCACAAGCTTTGGGATAAAATATCGCAAATCAGGGTCCTTGAAGACGGATACCACTTCAGTGGGACTTAGCTATATTTTATGTTTCACATTTAATGCCGTACAATTTCATATTTCCATATGGCAGGCAAAGATTACCGACCCCGATAGGGGTTATTTATTACTCCGTCTACATGCAAACTACGTGCACTGCACACATGAGGACGTATACCTACTCGTCATCTTGACATACTAATACCTTTTGCCTGTTAAATTTGATTTGTTACAATGCTTAATCCTCGTTTATAAGCTGTTACATGGCTTCCCTGAGAAAAATATTCATTTGGGACAATACAAACATATTTCCCGGAGGATAATAGGGACTGCACAAGCACATACGTCCCTTGGTTGAAATAGAGGTCGTAAGGACTTGAGCTGAAGATGACAGTATAAAATCGTACTTGGAGCTGGTGCCTTTTTCGTTTTAATTTTTGCATAGCAAATGAAAAATTACAACTAATCATTAGGATCTATTATATATAGGTAGTTTGGGTGGAATCCTGCTTTTGCCGACTTTCTCGCAATGCGAAAAAGCTCGAGCCATAAGATTGGAATCAGGTCGTATATCTATGGACACGACAAATATTTTCTTAAGCTTAAGTCTGCCTTCACTTTTTGGCATTAGGGGTACACTATACAATAATAGTTTTTAATAATTTACCTTCGAAACATCGAAGGCATACTTTTCGAAGTCGCCTACAACCAGTTGCCTCTTCTTGAATGGAATTTGAATTCCATTTCGCTCATTTTTATACTGAATACCAAAACCCTGTCAATACAAATTGAAAAGGGAAATGAAGTACCTACCCATGTTTAATTTTGCATAACATTAACTGTGAGAAAAAATATGTAATAAATTGCACGACTGGGTCGCACGAAACCTTCTCATTGAACAAAAGTTTTGTTGGTTGTTTTCTTATTTTATAAGATAGGTAGATAAAAATCTGAGAAGCCTCACGAGTTTTATCTTTGAGGTCTTGAATCGACGCTGGGCTGTTGGCGTAGACCTTATCCTTCACGTGGCCCCAAAGGAAGGAGTCGAAAGGTGTTAAATCACAAGCCAACAGCCCAGCGTCGATAGTAGGTACCGTTAATATTGAGTGCAAAAAACGGCCCCGGACTGTAGGCCCACAAACTTCAAATCTAAAGTTTGAACCAAATGCGACCACCCGTTTAGGCTATAGGCCTAAGGAACCTACAGGCGGACATGCAGACAGACAAGAAGACAGAATTTCGCCTCCCACTTTTTTGAGTTTCTCTATCATCGTAATTTCAGAATTACCTATTTAATATC
The DNA here is from genome assembly GCA_948293265.1 of Cheilosia impressa. Taxonomy (NCBI): domain Eukaryota; kingdom Metazoa; phylum Arthropoda; class Insecta; order Diptera; family Syrphidae; genus Cheilosia; species Cheilosia impressa. The sequence goes on from OX411883.1 coordinate 15,664,637, forward strand.
ACGAGTTCGAAATTTTGTACGAATACAATATATTTCTCTTACTATGTACCTATTTGAGAAAATTAAAAGTTGATAAATGAAAACTTCATCCTTTGTCACACTGACAACACTCTCCCTTTCTTTCAACCCTTTACAAAAAAAAAAATATAAAAAACATAGCACTCCGAATCAACAAAAATAGGAAAGAATCCTTGCAGAGGTTTTTTTTTTTTTTTTTAAATAAGACGAATATAAAAGAAAACGGATTTAAAGTACGCCCACCACTCTAATCCTGCTTAGGAACGCCGAACGCACACAAAAAAGATTTATAAAGCAACAAAAAAGGGGTGACGGACCGATAAATTAAAGCGACTTCGTATCCCTTTAACGCTCAACCGCATCAAATCTGGCGTCGAAAAGAAATCTCCGCAATTTATTTGTGCAAAAGGATTTGTGCAAAGCTGCTGCTGAGCCGCCCCATAGTCCTTTGTTCAATTTATATTATTTTTCGTTCTTATCTCTCGCAAAAGCTCTGCCCACAATTGAACAATTGAGGTTTTCTAACAAACTCCAAGCTCCAAGGAGCTGAGGTAGAGCAGATAACGTTGTTGCCTCGGACGGTGTAGGTATATGGTGTCCGCCGTGTGCGATTTGTGTGCCGTACCCAGGATTAGCCAATTGATAAAATATTTATCAGTCTCTATGGTTTTCCATTTCATTAAGGTTATGGTAATTTACCTGTCCGTCTACCGCAGCATTATCCTCCACATATAAGCGGAACGTACGACGTTCCCGGAACAAGCGCCAACCCATCCACCACTGAAAAAGGACAACACAGCATCAGAATAGTCTACACTCGTGCATGTACGAATATGGCACCTAATCCTTTATGCATAGGGAATTAATTTCGACCACTTTATTATACCGGGGGGGACTTTAATTATCAAAACCGAAATGGAATATTTAATTAATGCCTAGGTCGTGTTGTAGCTTGTATAGGTATACGTGTATAGAATATTCCGTTCATACTAAGAAATGACAGTAATATTTCGAGGTGATAGGTTTTTGTTGATGATTGTGTCGAAAGATAGGCAAAGTGGTATAGGGTGTATCCTATCTCGGAGATTAAATCACTGCTTAATGGGTTTTGCCTATGTCAGCACATTGTCCAATCAGATCAATGACAGCCCTTATTGGATTATTAAATTAATTGCCTGTTCCGCCTATTTCCACTCGGCTGGCGCTGGAGACTGGAGATTTTACTCCATTCAAAAGTGATCCGACGACCCAGGTTTATTTGCTCAATAATTTTGTTGTTTTCGGAGATATTTCTGATCTCGAGATTCAAAGAAAGGCGGCTAACTCTTTGGGCGAGCTGGCAACTATGGCGGCCGCTTCAAGGTAAAGTTTATCTAGTTAACGTTGACAAGTTTTGATTAAGCAGTTGCAGTCACATAGTATAGATTTTGCTGTTTTAACGTCCTCTTTGCACAATCTGTAGGAGTAGTCTTGTGCTATTCCATTGGCCATCAGATGTTGACCGTTGGCAGTTTCCGGTGAAGAAGCCTGTGACCAGTCGAATCTCACCTCTACTTAATTGTATTAGCTGCGTCTTCTTGTTGGAATCATTTGGGATAAAGCTTTTAGCTTGCCTGGCCTGTTTCCTTCGGTTTCTCTCTGGAAATAGAAGTTCTTATCCTTTAGCTAGGTTTTGACACCACAAAATGCTCTTGGCATTGTAAATTAAGATGCGGATCCTATTCTGGCTTATTTGACTTTGTAAACTGTTTTTTTTCGGCGATTTAAAAGAATGCTTTGCTTATTTTCTGGATGACTTTAGGCCTTTTCCATAGTTTTCTTGATGTTTGATTGCATTTGAATGCAATCGAAATCAGTAGAGAGCGATATTTTTCGATTTATTTTCCGGCGCAAAAACAAACAACGAAGACGGTTTGCCAACACGCGAACAGGCAAAGTGCGAAAAACAGGGAAATTCGAGATTAATCCCACAGACTTCCAACGATTGGGCTTGCGATTAATTGATTGTCATCGCAAAAGCCAATCGAACGGGGAACTGAATCCGCTTGAATAGGAATGGAAGATCAGTTGGAATAATTGGTATTCGTGGAATAAGGACTTCCTCTCCTTTGAATTTGCCCTTGATGTTCGTCGCTTGAATCACATTGACCATCAGTGAGTCAAATGTTGACATAACTTGACCAATTTCGTTCAAACTTTAGATAAACCAACTACACGACCATACAAACAAACCCTTAAAATTTGATCGAATTCGGTTTGACCGTTCGTGAGTTATAAAGTCACAACGCTTTTGCAACTCTCTTTTATATATCGTCGATTGACAGGAAAAACTCACTTAGTACATTTAGAGCTTATTGCAAATAATGAGGTTTTAATTTTTTTTTTCTGCCGTTAAAACGTAAAAAACTGCAGTTGATGAAATTTGAAAATCTTATACACAAATTTGGGATCGGACTTACTGAGTTTTTCCTGCGATGGATTAATGAAAAATATATAACTTAGTGTTAAAGTTAATTTTAGCTGAAATGTATACTAAGTGAGTTTTACCTGTCAACCGACGATATCCAAAGAAGAGAAGAGACATATACAAGTAGGTACTTATATTATTTTTAATATGTATTTCAAATCGTTAGAGAGGTTTTTGTAAAATTTTGTAATTGGTTTTCAAACATCTCGAGTTCAAAATTTTGTACGAATACAACATCTTTCTCTTACTACGTAATCGAAAAAGTTAAAAAACTATATGGGTTGCTTTTTAAATCGAATTGAAGATTTTATGACTGGCATTGAAATGATTTCTAAGGCAGTTTGCAATAAAATTCGTGGTGCTTTTTTGCGACCGTTGTTGTCGCTATTCGATTTTAAACAGTTTTTACTTTGTTTATATTTAATACTTTTTAAAGCATATCTTTTGATTTTTTCTGGAGGGAGGACATAGTTCAAGCAAGTATTGGAGCAATTTTTGCAGATATTATAAACCAGGTTCGAAGTATATACCTATTTTGAATTCGATTAAATGCATTTGAAGGTCCTTAAACTAAATTTAGAAGCATGTATTTTTAAATTAATTTTTGAAGTGAGGAGATTTTTTGAAGGACTTCAGCAAACCATTCTACCACTCTTAGTTACACAAGTTTACAAGGCCCTTATGCTCCGTCAAACTTTAGCACCCACTGTTAAGCAGTCCTCCGCCTCAAGTAGGTTTCCAATTCAATAGAGAGAGTACGCGTACGTGTTTGTAAATAAAATATTTATTTTAAAATCTAGGTTTATTTCCCCGCCAATGCTTAGCATACAATTTTACGAAACAGCCAACAACTATATCCTTTTCTCGATGCGTACTCTTACGTCTTGTGTGACACGAAGCAGGAAACCCTGGTTATATGTAAAACTGTGAGGGTTTCCCACTTGGAAGATCTTGAAGTTTTTCAGCACGTACACCAGAAGTGATTTCATTTCCAATGTTGCCATCTTCTGACCTGTAAAAATGTATGCTTCAAAGCTCACAGAGCGCAACCCTTCCCATTAAATACCCACCAATACAATTCCTGAAGCCAGCACTGAATGGAACGAACGCAAACGGATGCCGACCCTTGGCGTTGACTGGAAGAAACCGATCTGGGTTAAACATGCTGGGCTCCTCAAACTGCTTGGGGTCACGTAGAATATCGTACAGGTGAATATTGACCTGCGAGCCCTTAGGCAGGATAATGTTATTGGGAAGCACTACTTCCTCTTCAGCTTGTCGGGTTATAACCGGAACCGATGGAAACATTCGCAGAGACTCTTTCAAAAATCGGTCTAAATATTCCAGCCTACTGACTTGTTCCGTCGTTAGCGAGGTCAGCTCATCTGGAAGGGGGAAAAATGTACAAGCGTGGCGAAATTATCCTTCCAAAGCTTACGGTCAATTACGGACTGAATTTCCTCGAAACACTTTTGCTGCATTTCTGGGTACAAAGACAAGTTCATAATTGCGAAGATCAGGCCCATCGATGTGGTGTCGAATCCCTCGAAGACAAACGTGTCGACTTCTTCACAAATCCCCGCATGATCGATCCGACCATCCCTTTCCGCCATCAGCATCGTGTCCAGCATTGCGTACTTTTGCTTCTTTGACATGAAACTGCATCCAAAATTAATTGACAACAGTTTTACCCCGCGTATACATACATGTCATCCGCGTTTTCGACTGCAGCAGCAGCTTGCTTTTCATTCTCCATATTTGCGAACATAGCTCGTCTTTTTTTAATGATTTCGCTGGAGAAACGGTGAACACCATCGTAACTGGGCTGGTATTCTTTGCCACTGCCAAGTTGGTTCCACAAAAAGTCGCTAAGGTACATGGGGTTCGATACTCGCTTGACCTGCCCTCTCTCTATGTTGTTCAGGTGATCTCTGTACGAAGCGCCGTCCTGCATTTCATCCAGCTTAACTCCCATTGCAGTTTCTAAAGGAAGAATAAATAATAAAATCCCGCACAGATGCAAGCCCACATTTCTTACCACAAATGACGTTAAGAGTCACTCTCGGTATTAGCTGGGTCAATGAAATCTCTTCGCCGTCACTCTTCTTCAATATATTGACAAACTTCTGACCCTCTTCCCTAGAAAATTAAATCAACAATTTAAGGTCAGGACTCTGAAAAACCCTCCTACTTGAAAATTTCCAAAAAGTTCTCCAAAATGTTGAAATGGAAGGCGGGAGATAGCAGTTTCCTTCGTGAGTGCCATTTGGCTCCTGTGCTTGTGAGAAGACCAAGCTGTATGAATGGAATAGTGAATGTGTATAGCATCCCCTTGGTTATTAGCCTTTTATCGTTAAATATCAATTCAGCATCTGCAGCCGTGATGACGTTGTAAGTTGGCATCCCAATTATATACTGAACGTAGCTCTTTCCAAGAGTCGCAGTCATCTTGCGGAAGTACGCAAATATTTCCTCTGAAAAAGAAAACTTGTAATGAATGGGAGTCCGATAGATAGATAAGATTTTGTTTCTTTGGCTGACCGGAGCCATCGGACCAGAGCTTGAGCTATATTGTCTTCCCCACTACACTAAGTCTGTTCATTTACAAAATTTCCCGGACTATTAGGTAGGTTTAAAGCTGTAAACAAGGCTGCCACTTTGCTTCAATTGCAGTAAATTTACTGCATTTTTTCTAAATTGAAATCTACTGCAAGAAAATTCATTCTCTTGCATTTGTCTAGAGAATCTACTTCGGAAATAAAAATTCTTAAGCGGCAACGCTGGTTGTAAGTTTAAACACGAAAAAGAGCTTCGTTTACATCTGCTATTATATAATGAGGAAAAATTTATTTGTAGAGGGTAATTTACCGATTTATTTACTTATAAAAAGCTATAGGCTATTTCATTTTATTTTCTTATTGTGATATTAAAATACTGGACCTAACCCGGTTACACCTATTTTGTTGGTCTAAATTTTTTCTGGCCGTGCATGCTTATCACCAATTTATTCGCAAATATTTCCAAATGATAAACACCTGTGAGTTGTGTCGAAAAATTATATTCGCGGACGACTGCCAATGATATCTCTGCACCTTTTCAGTTTATTTTAAATTCTTCTTACAAAACGGGAAAGGCGTTGAGGCCGCATGATACGAGGACATAGTCCGTCGGATTGTTTGATTAGAGAGAGCTTGAATAAATTTTATTTGGTAGCAAACGGCTGATGAGGTAAGTCATCCAGTAGCACTATTCGACCACCGGTAACGCATGATCTCAACCTTCAATTCAGGAAGGTATCCTAAACTATTTTATCAGCCCCCGGATAGAAAAATTTTGTTTATTTTAATCTAAATAGTAAACCTAACTCTTCGATCAGAAGTAAGATAAAAAAATTATTTTCGTCAAATAAGCTTTCCGAAAGTAGGCAAAAAAGTCTAAAGCCATTTTTTAATCCTAAGAATTATTTTAAAAAAGAAATTTCATCCAAATCTGCCAAAGCCAACTTCAGAAGTTCACCCATGATAGCGGACAATAGATGGAACCTCGTGCTCTACTAATTTATTTCAAACATATGAAAGATCGATGATCGGTGTTGCGTACGCACCATGGCGCATTAACAATATTGCGTAGCACTTTGTTCCAAAAGCATTGCATGCTTTGTAGATTGGTCTTACTAGCTCGAGATCAAATGTCATAATTGAAAAATGTTGACATTATGGTACTGCACATTCACTTAATCCTAACTTACCACCATTCAAAGATAATAAATCCAAGTTATTCCCAAAGATACTCCTGCCGGGTGCAATCGGTGCTATCGTTTCGATATCCTCGCCATTGACTAGTTTAATTCGCTTGGCACATGCCAAAATAACGTAATCCTTATGAGTTTTGAGCAGAAAAAGCCCAAGCAATATTGCTCCGACGATCAACAGAAAAAACGCCATTACTTTCAACCCGTACTAATCGGTAGTTGTTCTATAACTGTTCGCTGTAAAATCTGATCACTTTGAGCTGTTATCGTTATCGGACTTTTTTAATTTTAAAAGTGCTTGTTTACAACTTATCAGGAATGAATATAGAAATTGGGTGAATTTTGAACCCTTGAGATTATAAAAAAAAAAAAAATATCTCCGATACTGCGATAACGCCTACAGCCCGACGGATTAATGTCTATCGGATAAGCGGTATTGGAATCGAATAGACGCACCACAGTTTGGGGCGGAAAGATTGGACAATGGACATGTAAGTCAATCACCAGATCTTGGGTAAAAAATATTTATAACGAGAAATTTCTAGATCTTGTCTGCCGTCTTTCGAAGAAGCCGATATTATTCTCAACTCTTTTGCTGCTGAATTAAAACAGGACACCTTGTCTTTTTACCTGTGCTGCTGCATATTTATGTACCTTTGACTATGTTCCGTACATACATTGGCACTCTTTGTCAATCAAGTGGTATCAAATGACGAAAGATGCTTACCAACTTCTCCATGACTTAGAAATTGTTCTCTAATGACAGCGTATTCAAGTTTACTGCGCGTCCATGTGGTAGCTACACCAACTGTGTATCTACCAGGTAATGCAAGTCAGAGGCTCCACTGAAAACACTGTACGGTATCAATGATCTTTCGTAAAACATTTGCAATCATAAAATGCATCTGTGCCCGAGATAAAAAACGCAGCAACCTAGGCGGTCTGAGGAAATATTTGTCAACACGTTCATTGCTACAATCTAATAAAGCCACCCGCCTGCTCCACCACAAATCGAGGCAAATTCAGATCAAAAGTCAAAGAGGTGAACGAATTTTCTTCGTTTAATTCGTGAACTGAATTTTTTTTTTTCATGCCGCCCTCACTTCTCAGATTTATTGCGCGAAACCATAGCTGGGGAAGAAAATATATATCCCACTTCTGCTGCATATACATTATTCCTCTTCCATAGATAAATCTTTCAACAAAGTGAATAAAGAGCAAAGCAACACTGCGCGAACAGGACTTGTACTCGAAAGCCATTAAAATTAAGTTAAGACCTTCGCGTAACATCCTTGAATGATAACCCCTCGCAGTCGGTCCAACAATTCGTTTCATATTTTATGCTAACCACACAACACATTATAAACAAAACCATGAAGTCATAATCGGATATAAAATCTAATTGAATGGTAACCCCACCGTTGCACTCGACTCGGACTGGACCATCCTCTTCCACGGCTGCGTTCATCTAATTGCGATAAGACCTATGCAGCGACCACGCGGGCATAGTACCATAGATGAAATCCCATCCCATCCACCGTGCTTGTACAATGTACATCCTCGGATGAGTTTCGTCGTTTTGCTTCCTTTTTGTATAGACCTAATGATGTGTGGACGTTAAAATGCATTGAGGGATCCAAGGGTTGCCTAATGTCCCACTATCATGAGAGAATGAAAATCTGGCGCTCACCTCTGCGAGGATGAGGCCTTAGTTTACGAGTAAAAAATAGTTGTGTACACTCTGCCCACAATTCATTATGAAATGCCTCTGGCACTGGCCTCTACATCATCATCCTCAGCGTAGATCCTCAATGACTCTTCTAACCCACAGAGCACTGCAACGTACATGTGGTACGGTATGCATTGAAGAAATTATCGGAAAGAAATCTGAGCAAGCAGAACCGAAAGCGAGTATGTGGAGCTGCCAAAGTGGCGTTCGACTTGTTACAAGTTACCTTTAGGTGATGGTACAGTGAGCCACGATTTTACAGATGCACACAATAGTCACCAGGGGGCAGATACTGTATAACAATAATCGTCGGGACGATATTGTTTTCGAAACTTTGATGACCAAAAGAAGTTATATTCTGCCCGAATTTGTTTCACTATCGTTAGCTTTCATTACATTTGTGAAAATTGAACTGGATTAAGGTCTCAAACTCGTAATTTTGGCACTCAGTTGATTCTTTTGGAGGTCTATCGTTTCGACGATAATCGTCTGGAAAATGCAATGGATAACTAGGCTTAACCCCCTGAAAAAGACAAATTACACTTTAGGGTTTCTTTCACCAGACATCCGAATGTGTAACTGTCTTTAACAAGCATCTCAGTTCAACCGGTAGGCATGGAATTTGTTTGTCGATACCATTCTCCCCAATGGATGGATGTGTAAAGCTAAGTCCATTGTCCTAGATGAAATTGTTGCCCTAAGCAATAAGGATTGCGACATCCACCTAATAACAGAATAAATAAGAAGAATTCTCATCGAACAGTAATTCTAACGAAAACCTTTACCAGAGTACGGAAAAGAATTTTGTCAGACTTTTTCACGGTAGAAATGACAGCCAGTTTGAATAGATGAACCATTTCGAAAAATGATTTGCTAAAGTTACCTGACTTATTTTGATGCCTAACTTTCGCAATAATCATGTCGACCAATGAAACTGACGCACACTGTTGATGAAAACCAGTGCACCCAACAATCGAAACATGGAGTGCGCAGAAACAGCAGCGTAATAAGTTAAGTTTAAGCAACATGCTTTGGTGGGCCGTAACACCGTGAATTGTTTTTCATTTCTTTTTCTTCTTTTTTTTTGCGCCAATTGAAGGTCCTGATCAAAACCGCACCTGAATTTACGATAATGCAAGCATTTTTCTCTTCATTGAACTTTGTACACTGATCGAGGGCAGAATCGTCTGGGCCTGGTGTCGATGCGAATTAAGGCAATAAAAATGAGTTAAGTAAGGTGGCCGCTTTAGCTTCGCTCCTCGAAATTGCTACTTTGAGGTAGGGTAATGAAAATTAATGGTGCTATAGACACGATTTGTAATTTTTTGCAATTCTCGTTTTTTTTGTCTGATGTTGTGTGTCGTCATGCAACAGGCATGTGGAAGAATGATTACAGGTTCATGTGTGCTGTGCTTGATTCATCAAGGGTGATTTTCGTGTGCTCGCAGGAATTTGACTTTTGTGCGTTGTAATGTGGTTTCGGTTGGACTAATTAGTAGTGGTGTTTTAGGTAGGTTATAGGTATTCGCGAGAGTTTGAATGTTACCAAGCCTTGTGAGTTCTTAACATACATAAATACATGTTTCCTTTTTTAAAAGCAATTGATATAATGGAGCGAAACAGCTTTATTCATTGCAAAGTTTCTGAAGGGCTACTTTCATTTTTGACTCAAGAAAGCTTAAAGGTTATGTTTCCTCGTTACTAGTTCTTGCTCAGTCGTCTTATACGAAGTTTAATAAGACGCCTGAGCAAGATTTATCTGAGTCACTTTGGCTAAATTACGTAGGTGGGAACATGGTATTAAGTTCAATTGCCTTGAGTGTGCTGTATTAATTATAACAAAACTGTCATCCTTATTAAGCACCACAAGCACTAAAAGTAATTTTTAGCTAACTTCTCCAAATGCAGTACAGAATTTCGAAACAAAAACAAACGCACCTATTAGATTAGATACCTACACAATTTATTGTGTTTGCAACTTGGTAGCGAGTTTATAACCTCACTCACTGTGACTTTGCAATGCACCCCTATTCGTCATTTGACAGAAGATAGCCTTACGATTAAAAGCCACTGATAGCGATATAGTTTGTTTGCATTGTAAATCAATTGTGACTAGCTTTTCAAAATCATTGGCCCAAGACTCGATTGTTGGGACATGACCTTCACAATAGTAAACAATAAAGTGTCCCATTATATAGCAAAGCAAAACAACAGCTTCATAAATGTGTTATCTTGATTCAATAGTTTTGAAGCTTCAAAGCTTTAAATTTTCCATTATCAACAAATCTAAGTGTACGACTGGGGTGCACGAAATTTTCGCTACAAAGTCCCCGTTTAGCAAAACCTATTTCCAGGGCAGGCTGGCAGGCAGGTGGCAAAAGTTAGGCAAGGCAAGTGCATGAGTTTCCCAATAAAAGGCTAAATAAAGTTAAACCATCGTAACTTTTAATATGAGCTAAAGCAGATGACAACCAGTCAACGACGTATTTTATGCTATTGAACAAAAGCTGCGCAGCGATCACATCCGCAGCCTGCTTCAGCGAGTCTTCCAATAAACATCGAGATAGTGAGCATTCTTTTCAGATTAGATACGCTGAGGAAAGGGTTGCTCAGCTGTTACCAAGCTCCTGATTATAATGAGAGTATGTCGTATCTCGCATGTGGAATCAAAATAGATTCACATGTGTTAGGTATAGAAAACATAATTAAATTATATTATCTACGATAAAGCAATCTAAACGCCCTCTTGATAGCAAAAAGCTGCTAAATGTTTAGCTATCGCCAAGTCTAGTTGTTGGCACGCCATTGGGGAATACGGGTCAAGACAATGTTATTTGCGGTGATCGTGGGTGTCATTTTGCTGGCAATTTTCTTCTTTAAAATCCATAAAGACTATGTCATTTTAGCACTTTCGAAAAGAGTAAAAACGGTCGATGGCACAGACATCAACACGGTAGCTCCCACTTTACCGGGCTCTAGCATATTTGGAAACAATCTAGATTTGATCGGATTGGACAGTGGTAAGTGCGCTGCTTATATTAATCGTTGTGTGACATTTGATAGATAAAATATTCCCCTGACAATGGAACTTCAAGACTTTTCTTTTTAAGAAGTCGTAAAGATACCATAAGGTATAAATAGATATTTATAAACAAAGTTGGATACAGGTTAAAGTAGGCACCTAGAATGTGTCGCATATATACTTGTACATCAAATTTAAAAAGAACCAATTAGCAAAAATTGATCAACTTCAAATGCAAAAAAGTTGTAAAAAAAATGATGCAAGCAGCAATTCCGGCCGTTATGATTGATAAGATTAGGCAAAGGGGTCTGCTGCCTTATTGGTACCTATATAAATATTACTTTGGACATCCATACCCTTTTGATCGATATTTTAACTAAAAGCATTAGGTGAAATCTTTTGACAATAATCATAATCATCTTTTTACTCGATTGGACGCAGAAGGAGGGTATTGAGTTTCGCGCCTGTGTATGCCGGTTTCGACGGGAGCTCCTGTAGCCTAAACGGCTTGGCCGGTTTTGAGTAGTAAGGTGTCATTAGATTCGCATTCTTCCCGAAGTATTATACGCCCAAAAATATTAAAATAAAAATGTTAATTGAAAAAAAAACCCGACTTACTAAGAAATATCTAAAAAGTTGTGAACAAGACACATTCAAGTACACGTAATTATTGGGCAGTCGGAGGCTACGCATAGCTTTGCTGGGCTGTGTACTGTATAGGAAGGTAGTCTCCGATTGTCAATAAGTTATAGGTACTTGAATGTTCACATCTTTTTAGCTATTTTTGAGTCAGGCGGGGGTTTTGTTTTTTTGTTAAGATCATGATCGCGTTTTCTGTCATTTATGCATGAGAAAACTTCTTAAAAGTTAAGCTATGTGCCCACTGTTTTTAAAAACAGAAACAAAATGATTAAAGAATTGAAAGCCACAATAATTTGATATTTTGTTAAATATAAATTGCACACAGAAATTAGGATCGGTGAAAAATTTCGATGAATCAAAGTGTCAACTGATCTAGGAATTTCAAGGTAGAATTGTAGACGGTGTCTCAATTGGCCTTAGCCCGCTGCCCATCTTTTCGACGCCTCTTATTATGAGAGGAGGTGGTATGAGAATAGATTTTTAGTTTTGTTGTTTTGACGTTAAAAAGGCGAATAATTGCTGTTTTTGAAATGAAGCATTCAGTTTGTTTTAAACTGTAAATTCTCAAATTGTACAGACTCGAGAAAACTTCGACAGAAACTGAGTTATTTCTGTCGATGTTTGGGAGTTTTTTGTATTTAACATCACGCGTTTCTGTTTCACCATGATTATCAACACACTCATGTAAATCGCCCGTTATAAATATTTTCTAGTAACAAAACATAATCGTAAACTTTAACAAATTGTGATTTTTATACTAAAGGTTAATTTAAAGTGATTGCTTGGTACACTTGATTTTGACGCTCCATACAATGTGTCATACCCGGACAGACAAGACTGGCAAAGAAAGCTTGTCTCGAGGGATGATGAGACCTCAGTTTATACTGACGGTTCCAAAACCAGTGAGAGTACGGGTCAGGTATATACTCCAGCGAGTTGGACCTTCATATGGCCCTGAGACTCCCGAACACATGCTGTGTGTTAAAGGCAGAGATTCAGGCCGTACTTAAAGTTGCGGAGGAACTTGAGATGGGATCGATATCTAATAAGAATTCGCTATCTACATTGATAGCCAGGCTGCGCTCAAAACGCTAGAATCACATACCACTAAATCTGAACTAGTCAGGAACTGCCGCACAATGCTTAAGGCATAATGTGTGCAGAACCGTGTCAGATTGTGTTGGGTACATGGGCATTGTGATATTGAGGGTAACGAAAAAGCCGACGATCTGGCTAAGGAAGAAGCGGAGCTCCCACTAAATACAATGATCAAGGGTATCGGACCACCTATGGCCGTTGCTGAAACGGTTATATTCGTGAAAACCTCCAATAAAGCAGCCACAAGATGGTCACAGTTAGAAGGATACATGGTCTCAAAGGCACTCTGGCCCGTCTTAAATAGCAAAAAGTCTGAAGAACTACCATGAGACTATTCTTAGCTAATACGGATATATGCAGGCACTGTGAGGACCTACAAGTCACGAAAGACATCTCCCACCTTCTGTGCGTGTGTCAAGCAATTGCTCGGAGTAGAAGGAAGCACCTAGGCAGGTACTTTTTTAACAACTTAGAGGAGGTTGGTTCCTCAAACAATATCGAGACAATAATTAAATTCTGTAGGGAAATTGACTGCTTTGGCGATTTGGTTTAGGTTTTTACCCGTAATGGTTCCCTGGGGATGGCGATGGGAACGTACTGGTGCCTGGTCTTTTGTAATGATCTCAGAACCACACTCAAGCTAACCTAAACTAACCTATCGAGGGATGATAAAATGGGGAAAAGGGAAAATAATACGTCTCGTGGGATAACAGAAGAGAGACTTCTAAAAACACTGGACAGATCACAGATGCTCTCAAAAATGAAGGTCTCCAGAAAGTGCTCCTACATTATGCATAATATGTTGTAAGGGAAGTGATTTGCAAGCACTTTCCATCCATTACCCTTTTATTTATTTTTTTTTATAATTAAAATGGCGATAAATGAACTACTACATCTTCTACTATTTTTACGAAAATAACGATTCCGATAAATCCATATAGGACCTACTATTCAAATAATGATCAGGGTACACATAGTTTTGTGCGAACCAGTCATGTTTTTAATTTTTCCTTACAGCTCTCCCATTGACCTCATATGATTGTAAAACGGAAACTAGCCGATTAACTTGTTTCTTATTTTTGTTTTTTTCAGAGAAGTGGTATTCATATTCGCGCAATAATGCTGCCAAATTGGGAAAAAGCTACATTCAATACTTTATTGGAAATCCAGTTTACAATGTCATCACAGCCGAAGACGCGGAATTAATATTTAACGATACTCGACTGATAACAAAAGGAATTGTTTACAAATTTCTTATGCCATTTATAAGAACTGGCTTGCTAACAAGCACAGGCTCAAAATGGCACTCAAGAAGGAAGATGCTATCTCCAGCTTTTCATTTCAACATTTTAGAACAGTTTTTGGAAATTTTCAAGTAGACCCTTTCATTAAATTGGCACATATTCTATAATGTAACTATCATGTATACCTATAATATTTATTTCAGAGAAGAAAGTAGTAAATTTGTTAACTCCTTCAAGAAGAGCGACGGCGAAAACATTTCACTGGGCGAAATAATTCCTAGAATCACTCTGAATGCCATTTGTGGTATGATAAGATGTAAATTTGTACTCGTTGCAATTATTTCACAAATATTTCTCTAGAAACTGCGTTAGGAGTAAAGCTGGACGACATGCAGGAAGGGGATACGTACAGAGAATATATTGATGACATTGAAAGAGCACTTGTTAAGCGAATTGCAAATCCATTGTACATGAGCGAATTTCTGTGGATGCGTATTGGAAATGGCACGGAGTTTAAGCCGAGCTATGATGGAATCCATCAATTCTCTAGTAATATAATCAAAAAGAGACGAGTCACATTCGAGGTTGCGAAGGAGGAAAAGAAAAACTCTCCCATCAATGATGATGACGACATGTAAGTTCCTATCCACTCATAATGGTAAAAACCAGTTTACTGAATTCGGTAGCGAAAAGCACCTAACAACGATTCTCCACCACTGACAATTTCTATTCAAAAATTATCGTCGATTTTACTGCGAATTATTTTTGAAAGAATAACAACAACACAGTCGCATTCGCATAGGATGGAATCTATAGCTATTTCAAAATAGGTACCCCGATTCCATAATAAGAGTCCTTGGGAGTGATTGTTATTTGAATAGTTTTGAATTTTGGTAGTTAATTTTCCGTACTTAATGCACTTGCACAGCATTTATGTTCAGAAAATTAACCTTTCATTTCGTTTTCCGATTGGCGAAGCGACTTCCACTTTCGCCACCGAATTGTTGTTTGAACTGTGTTTCTACGAGGTGTTTGATTAAGGTTTACTGATTAAGTATGGCTGCCTTTATATCAATATTTCAGTTTTATGTCAAAGAAACAACGATACGCCATGTTGGACACGCTACTAATGGCTGAGAAGGACGGCTTAATTGATCATCAAGGCATATGTGAAGAAGTCGATACGTTTATCTTCGAAGGCTTCGACACCACTTCAATGGGCTTGATTTATGGAATTATGAACCTATCAGTTTATCCAGAGATGCAGCAAAAGTGTTTCGAAGAAATCGAATCCTTGATCGATGGTGAACATTTAAGAGTTAAGTGTTTTATCGGCTTTTGCTCACATTTAGTCCTTTTCAGATGATTTGACTAAGTTAAACATTCCGCAAGTTAATAAACTCGAGTACCTAGACAGATTTATAAAGGAAACTCTACGAATGTATCCTTCAGTTCCCATAATAACGAGAGACGCTGGTAGCGAAGATGTAGCCCTGTCCAATAACATTTTACTTCCAAAGGGGTCAGAAATTGTAATCCACATTTACGATATTCTGCGTGATCCCAAGCATTTCGAAAACCCAACCGTTTTTAATCCCGATCGATTCCTTCCAGAGAACTCAAATGGTCGTCATGCGTTTGCGTTTGTGCCTTTTAGCGCCGGATCCAGAAACTGTATTGGTGAGCATACTGAATAAGACACCTTAATGAATATAACAAGAAGTGTTGATTTTGCAGGTCAAAAGTTTGCGATCCTCGAAATGAAGACTGTACTTGTGCATTTCCTGAAAAACTTTGAAGCCTTCCAAGTAGGAAACCCGAATGACCTAAGATTCAGTACAGGGTTTCTGCTTCGTGTGACACAGGAAATACAGGTTCGCATTGTTAAAAGAAAATAAAAATAGTAGTTGTTTTAATTTTAAGTAAATAAATTCATCACTACACATACAAACTTGTGCTTAAATCTTGACTAATGTGCTAAAATGAATGAGAACCGCTGCCGCTGGTTGTACTTTAGAAGCACAATCAACTGTAATCAGAAAAAAAGTACGTAGCCGTTGATTATTTGACTTAAGCCCTGTTGGCTTCCCACTGCTCACGATGTTTTTTCTTGCGGTGAGCGTGCATATTGGCTTTGGAGTTGAATGTTTTCGGACAGTGAGGACATGTGTACAATATCTCTCCGGTGTGAGTCGTCAAGTGCTCCTGCAAAAAACAACCACATTTTTTAGCTGCGTCAAGAGCTATTACAGTGCACCTACCCTCAGACTGACAGCCCTCTTGAATGCTTTGTCACAGAAAGTGCATTCAAATTGGCGCACGGTTTGGTGGACATACTTACGATGGCTTTGCATTGCCCTTTTTGACGGCGCACTTTTACCACACACATTGCAAGAGTATGATTTTCCGTCATGTTTATACATGTGCATTCGAAGGGTGTTTTTGTTCTTGAACCACGAGCCACATTCCTCACATTGAACCTGAGGTCGTACTATACCCTCGTGTTCTTCCATGTGAAGCTCAAATGCTGCTTCTTCGCGAATGAGTTTTCCACATATGTCACACATTTTGTCATCGAATTTCGAGTGCATTTTATGGAAGTGCTTCGTAAGAGATGACTTAGCAGTGTATCTACAAAAAAACAATGCAATCACTATTCCGATGCAATCATTGGGTTGTATTGCCATACTCTTTACCGCAATCGGTACAAGTAAAGGACTCTCTATGTAGATGTTGACTTTGATGACGATCAAGCAGATATGGTTTGACATACTTCTTAGGACAGTGCGAGCATTGGTACGTCTTATCTTCCTCGTTCTGATGCATAAGCAATATGTGATTTCGAAGACAGGTTCTGTCAGCCAAAACCTTATCACACTCTGTGCATCTGCAATTGTTAGAAAATTTGTTGTAAATCATTATAAAAAAAATAGTGCTGAACTTGCTTGAAATACTCTGGATTACTGTGCGTTGTAATGTGATCGACGACCAGGCTTCGTTTGTACAACCGCTTGTTGCAGCACACTGCGTAGCCTTTGCGATTGTGAACGACCCGGAAATGACTTTTTAGCTCAGCGAAGTCAATTAGTTGTGCCGAGCATATATTGCACACTAAGTCCATGTTCTTTTGAATGATTTTATCGAGCTTTTTCGCCGTTTCAAGAATTGTGTTAGTTTTTGCAGACCTTTCAGTTTCTGCTTTCGGCTTATCTTCACCCTTCGAATTCGTATCAACTATTACGGGTTCTACAAGCTCTTCGAATAGCTCCTTTTCGCTTCGGCGGCATTTCCGTTTCAAATTTATATTTAAAGGAAGTTCTTGAGTTTGTTGTCTTTGGTGTTTTGTTCCTCTAGTAAATCTCCGACTGGCAATTGTCGCCTTTGCTTTTGGGAAATTACTATCATTGTTTTCGTCGTTGTTTATCTCAACTTTCATTGTATTTTTAGCAGCTTTGGAATCGTCTTTTTGCATACAGTGGAATGTCTCACCTGAAATTGATTTGAGTTTTTGAATTAGAACAGCATGGCTTGAATTTAAGGTAATGTCATGATTCGGCTCTTGCTACCATTGTGTGCTAACACGAACAGCATCTAAATTTACTAACTTGACTCAATACTGGATCTCTCGGACAGTACTTTCTTAGCTCTGTCCATATCACTATCGGCAACGCTACCATTCTGAAAGTCTTCAGTTTTTAATTCCTTGTCAACTGTGACGAGGGTCTTTTGTGCCTCCTCCACTCGTGAGTAGAAAATTTGAAAGCTATCCAGCTGTGCCCAGCACAGAGCGCATATCACTTTTGAAACTAGATCATCCGGAGTAATCTTAAATTTGAATAAACTAATTAGATCAAGTAAAACCTATTTTCGCCACCATTTACTTTTAAATGAAGATATTCAGTGATATACTGAGCAATCTTTTCTTCTCGAAATATAGAAAAAATATTATCTGACTCGATCAAACACAAACGGCAAATCATTTTCGCATAATATTTTATTAAAAATCAAAGGAAAGCAGGAGCAAATACTTCCGTAAAGTATTATTTCTGTAAATTAAATCTGTTTACAAACGAAATTTTAGAGATAAATGTCACTTTAGGTATTCACCACGTTCACGTTCAAACGGGCAGCACACAGGTCTACCAAAAATCAGGGACCAAATTGTCTGATTCGTTATCGACGGAAATATATCGTAATAGAAAACTCACGAAGCCTATGCTTTTAAAAACAAATTTCATGTGGCAAGAGTTTTGTATTGTTTTTTTTTCTTTTTGACAGCTAAAAATAAATTAATGTTAATAAGATTGGGTCACCATTCAAAATCCACTGAAAACTAACTTTAATTATTTAATAAGCGCAATTCAGAGACGGCCCTCATGTTGAAAGTTTTTCCGGATTAACTAACCAAACCAGTGATTCTCAATTCCTGCTCGGTTCGGTTTCGATAAATCTTAGTTGTCAAAAGCTGGACCTACCAATCTTTTTCGCCAGCTTAATTTCTACTGCATTCGATAACGTATAAATCAAAACGATAACGATAACATACGCAATCATCCCCAGACCCAGAATGAAACCAATACATCTGCTCTCTTCTCACTTTATTTGATGTTTCTGCTCATGAAATCAGTGTTGTTTTTGTTTACTTCAAAAAATTAAAATGTTGTGCAGATTGTGTGCAAAAGAATGCAGTGATTTTACAAGTATTTTCGAAGGAGAGGGTCTAAGAAACGATGTTCCAAATCTTATTGCAACCTATTTCACATTCCAAGTAAGTACAAATACGTGTTTTTGCTTAGATTTACTCTAAATTATTCAAATTGAAGGTAACGCAAGATGACGAACACTCGACTATTGTATGCAGAAATTGTTTCGACAACCTATGCAATTTTTACACTTTTTGCATTACTGTGGAAAACGCTCAGGAAAAGTGGCAAACACTTCTAGATCCACTACTAAATGAGCAATTACTTGAAGAATCTGAATCAATCAAGATAGAAAATGACGATACATCAATACATGAAGAAATTTCTGAATCAAAATGCAGTCAGAGTTCCAATTCTCAAGATCAAGTCTATGAAGAAAATCACAGCAACCGTGCTGATACTAATTCTCCAACTTTTATTCCAGAGGATAAATCCAATAGGTCTAAACTCTCTAAAGGGTTCGATCGTTTAATATCATCATACACAACATTGTTTTGCAATGAATGCAATGAGACAATGGAGAACTTTAAAAGCCTGAAAAAACACTGCAAACAATTTCATGGAAAGGCCGGCTACATGATCTGCTGCAAAAGGAAATATTTTCGAGCCGCTGACCTTGCCGACCATATTAATATACATTTAAATCCGGAACATTTCAAGTGCATGCAGTGTGGGAAGTGCTTTTCAAGCCGATATAGCTTGGATTTTCACCTAAAGACGTTCCATGTGAACGAAAATAAGGACAGGCCATGCTTCAAATGCAAGCACTGTTCGCGGGCATTTTCCAAAAAAAGTATCCTGGAGAGGCACACACAAACTCATCTTGAAGCTAATTCAAATGCTAACAATCATTTGTGCCAGGAATGCGGGAAAGGGTAAGTCGTATAGGTAAAATGCAATATAAGAGTCAGTGCTAAAGTGACGGTTTATGCAGCCAAATTCAGGGGGTAGTTTTCTTAGAGCTGTATGCTTTCATCAATAAAATACTAGTTTCGTACTGGGAGCAGCGTATGCAATATTCGCCCAGAAAGTCCGGGAAAAGCATCGAAACAAGTGATTGTAGTTTTAGTTGAATTAAGACAACAGCATGTCCGACTCAATAAGTTTTTTTGTTTACTTTCAGCTATCCAACCGAATCCAAACTAAAGGCGCATCATTTTAACGTACACACAATGCTCTACAGCCGAATGTGTCATCTGTGCGGCAAAATTGTTCGCGGAAATAAAGCACTCGAGCGCCATCAACTACAGCACGCCGGAATCAAACCGAAGGTACAGTGTGAAATATGCGGCACTAAACTATCCACAAAGGGCATTCTAAAAGCCCACATGGTAGCCTTGCATCCAGAAGATGCGAGTGAAACTCATGTTTGTAACATATGCGGTAAGAACGCGCCCAGCAAAAGAGCTCTCAAATACCACATGGACTACGTTCACAGGTGTGAAAGATCGCACAAGTGCAACCTCTGTGACAAGTCTTTTAAACGTCCACAAACCTTAAAGGTAAGAAATTCTTGTAAATATAATAAAAGCTGACGTGCTACTGATGGCAAGTTGTGTTTTAGGAACACATGACCACTCACACAGGCGATCGGTTGTATGAATGCCCGCATTGTCCGAAGACGTTTAAAGTTTGCTCGAATATGCACCATCATCGCAAGCAGAAACATCCCAAAGAGTTTGAGGAAAACCGAAAGAACCGCACAAAAAGGAAATAGAAGGGGCAATGTTAACCAGTGGATATCGTCGAAGAAGTGATGGAACGACTAAAATGATTTTTTTTCTATGACATTATTTATGTAAAACAACAAAAGACACAACGTATGATAAATGGTTAATTTATTCACACAATCTCAACTTTTAATATATCTACCCTAAAAAATATAACTTTCTTCTTATCTTTCCGTTGCTGTAACGCTAACGCCTTGAGGATACTTATTTATTTGCTTGTTGTCAGGCTGCTTTGTATCAGACTTGTCTATCCATTCTCCCTATTCCTATTCCATGATCTCTTCATTGCTTGGGTGCAGTGTGTTGAAAAAAGGTTGATTGCAATTGGTTATGTCGTTTTCCATTGGTTTCACTCGGGGATCCACTCATCTGTAATCCAATGGAACAACAAAACTGATTCTGAAAGAATCCACAAAAGTATTGCTGAAAGGCCAAAAAATAAATGTACGGCTGCTGTCAGCTGGCTTATATAAAATACATAAATTGCACTGTGGGACTGCTTCTTGAGTGGATTCTGACTTCAAATCGAGAGGCGAAACTCTCTTCTCAGAACCACCAGAATAGTATTTTGTGTGCCAATGAAACGGTTACAGAAGAGATATTTCGATTTTTTAAGCAGCCTTTATGAATACGGTGGTCATAGACATACTAAATACAAAATAAGTCAATGACGGTGGTAATAACGTTTATCGCAACTACACAGGAAGCAGTCGTTACTTTTTGTCTTAATAGAAACATGTCGACGCAAGCCAGCAAGCTGAAAAGGAATTACGTATACTGAATAATATTGAACGCAACTTCTAAATAACGAAACCACATCGGACGTACTAAAAAACTCCACAGATTTGCTGTGGCAAAAAGGAAAAGTCGAATTAGTTCAAAATTGAAATAATGTTATGCAACGTACCCTGTCGTTTTTTTTTTTATTTAAATATGTCTTACGGTTAGCCTCTATACCGACGTCTCCCAAATGGATATCACAGGCGCGGGCGTCTTCAGCGAAACACTGGGCCTGCAAGAATCATTCCGAATTAGCGATGATTGCAGTGTCTTTCAAGCAGAAATAGCTGCTATTACCCAAGCGGCGAAACACCTTAAGAAACGACACATTGTCAATAAAGAAATCACCATTTATTCCGACAGCCAAGCGGCCAAAAAAGCCATGGAGTCGGTAGTGGTGAAGTCAAGGGCAGTAAGTCACTGTAAGAAACATCTGGATGAAATCTCACAAGACAACGCGGTGACCCTATGCTGGGTACCAGGACACAGGGATATTCCAGGAAACGAACAGGCGGATGAGCTTGCAAGAAACGGGTCGCACTTACATACATCTATGGCCCTAAAATCGGTAAGAACTCCGCTAAGCACGCTTGCAAGGAATATTGACATTGAATTCTGGAGTAGGACTAACCTACGCTGGACCAATCTCAATACCTGCAGGCACACAAAAGAATTATGGCCAGAGGTGAGCCAAAAGGGATCCAAATATATGCTCGGACTCGGCCGCAAGGATATTCGCACACTCACGGGAGTCATTACTGGACACTGTGCGATAGTCGTACATGCGGAAAGGCTAGGAATACTGCATAATGATTTTTGCAGAAGCTGCAGGGACGATGAAGAAATAGAATCTGTTCGCCACCTGCTTTGCGAATGTCCAGCCCTTAAGAACAGCAGAAGGATTCTTAAGAGTTACTTCTTCGACGACTTAGAGGATCTGAAGAACATCGATCTTAAAGTACTCCTGAGATTCATACTTAAATCTGGGTGGTTCTAGCAGATGGATAGACTTCATATCATTAAATACTCGTAAGACGAACCAGAGGATATGGTACAAAATAGCTTAAGAACCCATGAGATTCTACTAAATCTATGTGGCTCTAATACGATAAGCGGTCTATTTTTCTTGTTTTAACAGGTATGGATGGTCCCCAGTAACTAGACACAATGGACACAATAGACCATCTATGTGAAGCTTCGGCAGACGCCACAAGAGCACCCTTTTACCTACCTAACTACCTACCATGTCTTACGGTTGCTATGGTATGAATCAGGACAGAAACGCATAAGTCGTCTGCCCGCATCTGAAGCCAAACCTGTGACTTGCGCTCCTGAAAAGTGGCTTAAAATGACTTATTCTGTTTTTCCTTGTTGCCACAGAAATATAATTTAGGTTTATTAATTACAAAAACAAACTAAACACACTGCGTACAACATCGATTGAATTGAGTACCACTACATTGGCAGTCTTCCGATAGCTTTCCTTAAATTTTGAATCGGGCCTTAGCTAAAAAAAATTTAATCGGAACCGGAAAAAGATTCGAAATTTCTAAATTTGGTACCAGCCTGAATGCAACATGTTCTTCAGCTGTATTGCTGTACATTAAGCTAAATAATGCCTAGTAGTATTAACTTTCAGCTGATTTTGTATCGGTAGACGTTGCTTTCTTCACATTATAACGTCTGTTGGCTTCCCACTCCTCGCGATG
This sequence comes from Cheilosia impressa, assembly GCA_948293265.1. Taxonomy (NCBI): domain Eukaryota; kingdom Metazoa; phylum Arthropoda; class Insecta; order Diptera; family Syrphidae; genus Cheilosia; species Cheilosia impressa. The sequence goes on from OX411883.1 coordinate 15,687,530, forward strand.
TTTTTTCTTGCGATGAGCGTGCATATTGGCCTTAGAATTGAATGTTTTCGGACAGTGAGGACATGTGTACAATACCTCTCCGGTATGAGTCGTCAAGTGTTCCTGCGAAAGACCTCTGCATTTTTTTGGTGGCTCCAACAATTAAAACAGTGAACCTACCCTCAGATTGACGGCCTTCTTAAACGCCTTGTCACAAAAAGTGCACTGAAATTGCCGAACGGTTTGGTGCACATATCTGTGATGGCTTTGCAGAGCGCTTTTTGATGGCGTACTTTTACCACACACATTGCAGGAGTACGATTTGCCATCGTGCTTGTACATATGCTTTCGAAGACTGTTTTTGTCCTTTAACCAAGACCCGCATGTAACACATTGAACCTGCGGTCGGACCACACCCTCGTGTTCTTCCATGTGACGTTCGAATGCTGCCTTTCCACGTATGAGTTTTGCGCATATTTCACACATTTTGTCGTAGATCGTCGAGTGAATTTGATTCAAGTGTTTTGTCAGAGTTGTCTTAGTGGGAAATCTACAAAAGCAAATCGAATTATATTTCGAAAACGGTAGTTGAATGATATATCTTACCCGCGACCGCAATCGCTGCAAGTGAAAGTGCACTCTGTCTGTGGAATGTGTTTCACCTGATGGTGATCAAGCAGATATTGTTTGGCATACTTCTTAGGACAGTATGGGCATTGGAACGTTTTGTCTTCCTCATTTTGGTGCATCAGTAATACGTGGTTTCGAAGGCACATTCTATCGGCCAAAACCTTGCCACAGTCAGTGCATCTGTCAATAAGTTGTTGAAAATTAAGGAGAACAACGAAATAAAAAGCGGGCGGTTTCTTAAATTACTTGAAATACTCGGGATTGTTGTGCGTTTTTATATGATCTACGACCAAGCCGCGCTTGTATAGTCGCTTGTTGCAACACACTGCGTAGCCCTTACGATTGTGAACAACTCGAAAGTGGCGTTTCAATTCAGCAAAGTCAATGAGTTGTGCCGCGCACATGTTGCATACTAGATCCATATTCTTCTGAATGATTTCATCGAATTCTTTTGCTGTCTCAAAAATTCGATGACTCTTCTCCGATCTAACCTTTTCTACCTTTGGCTTTTCTTCTCCCTTTCTGGGACGACCACGTTTTCTTTTCAAATTAACATCTGGGATATCTTCACCGGCTGTTTGGTCTTGTGCGGGTTCTGGATGGCCGTCTTTGCGGCATTTTCTTGTCGTCTTTATGTCGGAGGGAGTCACTTCACCAAGAATTGATTGTGGTTGATGCTTTGTCGCTCTCGTAACTCTGCGAGTAGGAAGATTCTCGTTGGCTTCAGGAGAAGTTATATCAGTGATTTTTTCTCCACTATGTGGCTCAACTTTAACGATTTGCTTATCAACATTTGATATTTCTTCTTCCAAACCGGGAAATGTTTCACTGTTATCATAAGCATCATCTGAAAGAAATTTAAAATAGAAACACGATTTGACTGAATGACAAAGGGATGGTTCAATTGCTGATTGCATTCTTTCCATCGTATATGAATAGATACTTTGCTGATGACTCTTGTCTGATTTCTCGTATTGTTTTGCACCAATAAGAACAAAAAGAAATGACTTTTTGAAGTACAAAAAGCAAACTTGAATATGGGACAAGCTTACCATCCGATCCTTCAACAATGGTTTCTTCCTTCAGCGAGTTCAAATCTAAAAAAATATTAAACATCATTGTACATAGAAGAACCATTTAAATGAACTTACTTGACTCCAAGTTTACATTCTCAGCCAGTAGGTCTTTCGCGAGGGACACATTACTATCGCTAATATTCTGATGAGCTTCACTTTTTAATCCGTCATAATCTGTCACCAGTGTTTTCTGCGCTTCCTCAACTCGTAAGCAAAATATGTTGAAGTTATCCAACTGATTCCAGCACAGAGTGCATACCACTTTTGAAACTGGATCATCGGGAATAAGCTGCAATAGAAGAAAGCAAATCAGATCGAGGGAAACTGAATTATGCTTCCTTAAGGAGTACCTCCAATTGCAGGAATTTAGTAATGTACTTCCGAATTTTTTCTTCACCAAATATAGCAAGACTATCAGGGGATTCGGTTAAACACAAACGGCAAATCATTTTAGTACAAATATTGCATTAACAAAACCACTGAAAACAAATATTTATTATACTGCTGAACAAAACGTAATGTTTTTATAATGTACACAAATAAAAATCATGCGAAGTGTTAAGAGAAATGTCACCCAGCTATTCACCATACCTTTCCCAACAGTTGCATGGGCAGTAATCAGGGTTACCATGAACTTTTCTCTCCCCTTCACCATAATAATTGGGACTGCAACCTGGCGGCTTTAAATGAAAATTGGAATGTGACTTCGACTACCGTCGACCAACTAAATTATGGACTGCTAGCTAAGTGTCAATTTTATACTACCTATGACGAAGTGGGCACTTTCAAAAATCTAGTTATCTTAAGTCGACTAGATTGGTCCAAAGAAAGTGTCTGCATCAGGTCATAAGCACAAGTTTTGTATACCCTGACAAGTTCTTTATGTTGTGTGATTGTTTATCTGCTGTTTTGCTTACAAATATTCAGCACTCGTCCCCAACAGCGCAGTTTTGCTTTTGAATGTTTGACATTTGAAAGAGGTTGAGCACTAGAAAAGAAAAACTTCAGTTTTGCGTAGCTAAGAATATATTTGCTACTCAAATGTAACACGTTCATCAACTTAGTTATCAGCTATATAATCACCTAACCTAAGAAAAAGTCTTAACTTAGACCTGAAATTGTTCCCGTAAACAAATGTTATACTGGATTGTAAACACCAAAACTAAACTTTTCTAACTTGTTTCCATTTCCAGATTCTCAGAGACATCGTAAGTAGTAGGACTGCCTTTACTTTGCATTTTCCCACAAACCGTGACCAGCGTTTTTTGTGCTTTTTCCACTCGTAAATGGAATATTTGAAAGCCATGCAGATGTGTCCAGCACAGAGTGCAAATAACATTCGAAACAGGATCATCTGGAGGAATCTAGAATTGGAATCAGCGGATTAAATGGAATTTGGCTTAGGTATAGAAATTGTTGTATTCATTTATTCACCATATGTTATCAAAACATTTACATGGGCCATAAGTAGATCCCTAACAATGGCCGCGTTTCATTGCCCGCTGGACGTCTTGCACTTTTTTAAAACATTAATTTTTTTTATGTGGAGTTTGACATAACCTAGTCATCTAGCGGGCAATGGAACGCGGCCAATGTATACAAAATTATTAATTCTGACAACTGCCTTTTGCATTTTTCTTGCCCCGGATAGTTTTGACAATTAGGTATGGAACTCATTCCATTTTTGTAAAAGATTTCAGAATGATTTTTCTACAGTCAATTGTCAGAAAAGGTGCAAGAATGAGATTGTAGATCAACATCTTAAAGTGTCATCGACGAACAACTTATAATTGTAGATAGACATGGAAGCAAACGCAAGCATTATGAGTGTAATTACTAATAAGTAAGTTGGGATCTTATCGCCAGCGAAAAATTACACGAGTACCTATAGTAGTGGAAGAATAAATCACACAATTATAAGATGAGTACGATTATTCACCATAAAAATGATAAATTCGTTGGACGCTAGTATTTGCAGGCAAACATATTGTTCGTTGCAAATATTCCTCACTTTCTTTTTACCCAGCCATAGTTCTAGGTAGTTCGCCCAAGTCAGTTTAAGGGGTTAATTTGCTACAGAAGCATACAGAATCTACAAGTGCTTTGGACACCACAACTTATTTAGCATTGACGGCAGAGATGATCCAATAATCCAGCTTATCATTTTGGCTGAATTTTCAATATCCAGCTAAAAGGTCTTTACGTTCCTGCTCCCAAGTTGGCTGCAAGTGAGGCGACACTCAAATGCTACAAACAATATCTATGCAGCCGAATACTAAGGTCTGAAGTCTGATGGAATAATTCGGTTAACTGAAACAGAATAAGCAAAAGACAAGATTTGTTTCTCAAAAATAAATGCGATTGTTATTTTGAAATAATTCTGCAAAGTTAACCACTAAATCGGTTGCACGTTACAATATAAATGAAACTAATGATTGTTTTTTTTTTTTTGAATTTTTTAACAAATGCGTTTAACATAAGGCACCTGGACGCCTAACTATACAAAGTAATTTGTTTCACCGAGTTACAAAAATTAGGAATAAATTACATCGAATTGAGAAATGAATGAGTGCGGTATATCTATTTTACATTGAATTCTTGCAATTACAATAACACATTAATTATATTATTTATTAAGTCACTTATACAAATGTCCTCAGTAATAATACTTAACAATTACGAGGACTAATTACAATGCAAAACGTCTATCGAACTAATAATAATACACCGAAATATTTTCCTTATTACTATACTTTTTTTCTTCTACTTTGAAGAACGAGAGAATAACGTTCTTTAAACTTTATTTAAAGTTCAGGTATATCGAAAAATGAACACAAGTGTTACGAGAAAAAGTATTTACTTAAACTTAAATGCGGGCTCTTTTGTATTGTATATCAGTCATTTGTTGCGGTAGTACAGACAGACAGAGTTGTCTGACAAGTATTATGTTGGAAGGGATGGTCCTATAACTATACGAATCGGTCTATTGTCAGTGTTTGTTGGGGGATAGTTTTACATTTCTGTCTATTGTATTGTTGCAGGTGTGAATATCACAAATTTTTAGAAAAAATTGTCAAGTGTTTCAGCAGGTTGTCTAACAGATACACTCCCAGAAGCTATTCTCCACATTCTCTCTTTCTCTCTCTATCTTTCCATCCATATAGGTGTGTTTTACACTAAAAAACAATGACCGAAAATGTCTTATTTCATTCTAAATCTAATAAATAAGTAACTAAAAACATTCTCAATAACAAACATATCAGCATAACTCAGCCACCTCCTTGGGTTCATCATACCGTACTTGAGGACGTTACAGCGGTTCCTGTTGAAAATATTCATGACCGAGACAAGCTAAGGCCGATGGACGACGTCGGTGATCGAAGGATAGCATTTTCTAAAAATAAAAGATATAAATATAAATATACATTTGTTCAATTGCGGATACATAATATACGAAATAGAATATTTAATAAAGTAAAATTGTGAACCAATTTGTTTATGTTGAAAAATAGTGTGTCACCCATGGGTGAAACTCTTGATAGCTACTACTTCCGTATCTCATTCTGATCCACGATGCAGTTGAGGCAGAAACCCAGATCCGCTGTAACGCTTTGCGGACATTAAGTACTGGTAAATGTGGCAATGGGACTACCGGTGATTTCCAGTTGGTCGCAGTCTGATGTTTAGACTTGTAAGGAGTATTTATTACACTCGCAAATAGTCTCTGTTTGTCCTTATTTACTGAAAAGACTTACACTCAATAGATTGTCTGAATATTCACAGACTGACGGGCACAAATCACTGGGCTGCTTTGACTGTCTTGGAGGAAAATGGTCACGAGATAGGGAAATCTCCTTCGGCCATTGTTGCGAACTCGGTCTACCAGTTAACCTATTAAAAGTTTAAGACAGATACACATGAAAACATATTCTTGGCAAAGTCAACGTGAGTTGAATCATACTCAAATATCCTATCTAATTGATTCCCCTCTGAAGTGCCGGGGAATAGAGGTTTTCTTGCAAACATCTCCGCGATGATACAAGCTGCGCTCCATACATCTACCGCGCTATTGTACGGCTGTCCTAAGAGTACTTCGGGGGCACGATACCATAACGTAACAACCACCGATGTGAGCTTCATATCAAAGTCATATGTTTTCGCCAAACCAAAGTCGGCAATCTTCAAGTGTCCTTGCGATGAGATGAGTAGATTTTGAGGCTTAAGATCCCGATGGATGATCCTATGTGAGTGCAGGAAATCGACGCCGGTAAGAAGTTCACGTGACAGTCGCTGAAAGGAGATTTCGTCTTACTTACTGCCTACTGTGATTTGAAAAATACTAACCTGAATTGTAGTTGGTGGCATTCCCGATTTTGGTAGACGCTCTATTAAATCGGACAAATCCTGTTCGAGGTGCTCGAAAACCAAGAATAACACAAGCGTTCCTTCTCTTTCCATTAGTTGGCAGACTTCAAGGAGCCTGTAATTAAAAAAAATGTATTATATACACACGATAAACGATCTTATCCACGGACAAGATTCAATCAATGCTCGAGCATATATCCCAAGGAACCGTGATTCCGAAGTTGTGCAAGTACTTGGGTTTAAAATAGCTGCAAGAGATTTATTGCAACATTTTATAATGACGGTAAACAAAAATTAGATGTTCCCAAATGTTCTTCAATTAAGAAACTGTTAAAATTTTTAACTATGTATATTAAAACAATAAGCTGTGTTGCTCTTCATAAACATCTTTATATATAAAACTAGCGGACCACGCGAACTTCGTCCCCCCCCCCCCCCCCCCCCAATTTAAAGCATTTAGATAAACTCCAGAGCAGCGCTGCAGCTGAAAAAAAAAGTACAGTGCCAATTTTTTTTTGATGGGTGCCACAGGGTGCCAAACTTAAAAAAAAAAACCTTAAAAAACTCATATATTCAAACAAACACCAAAAATATTTTAAATTCTCATTACTTTATTAAGAGAAATTGTATGTACAAAAGAAATATAGGTACCAACAACTTAAAATGCCTATTTTAACATTGACTTCGATGGAGTTCAACAATTTAAGCTAACTGTTTTGTTATTAGCAAAGCATTAACTGTGATAATTTTTTTACAATTTCGATTTTTCGTCATAATACCTATCGGTGCTCTTATTAGCATTAGTAGATGCCGATTCGAAATTCGAAATCGCAGCAAGACTTTTGTTTTAACCACCAAACATAAAGCGAATGTCAGTTGCAAAATGGGGAGAAAGAAACAAATGTGCTAATGTCGAATTTTATTTTTTGAAGTTTGGTTATTATATTTTTTTTTAATTTATGAGTGCCAAATTTATAGATTTTAAGTGCCAACGAGTGCCTAGGTGCCAAACATGTTTGAAAGTGCCAGTTTGGCACTAAAGTGCCTGTTGCTGCAGCGCTGCTCCAGAGTGATAATAAAACACAGATAGGTAATTCATGCATTCGAAATCAGTGCAGAACGATATGATAAACTTTTGCAACGTGTATGTGCCGTGTGTATGACATCAGCATACCTACAGTAAACATACAGCTCACGCTCATAGGCGCCTACGTCTTTTTTTTAATGACAAAATCAGATGTTGACACAACTCACGAACGCGTTGACCAATTTTGTTCAAACAGATAAACCAACTACACGACCATACAAACAAACCCTTAAAATTTTATCGAATTCGGTTTGACCGTGCGTGAGGTATTAAGTCACAACGTTTTTGCAACTCTCTTTTATATATATATAGAGATAAAGTGCGAAGTAAACAAACATTGCGCCGTACTAATAACAAATTTTAGTCTCGACTTTAAATTTACGGAAGCTCACAATTGAGAACTTGTATGGAAAATATAGCCACTGTTAACTACTAAAATTTAGAGTAGAAATCGAAACAAAATGTTTAATGGTAACGCCCATTGACTGCTTCACATCGTCAAACACGAATATCAACAAAACGGAACAAGTTGGATTCATATAACTAAACTCTACAACCAGAGACAATACTGAGACCACCAACTTCGGCCGATTTCCCGTTACTTAGCCTACAAGCTATATTTTTCGGAGTGGTCACGATTTACTGCGCTAGTATTGATACATAGAAATTCGTATTGACAAATGTCACGTAACTTCAAAAGTTCTGAGTCACCAACACACTCCCAAAAAATATGAGCCACTTCCGCTTTGGGCAAAGTGGCTTGCAGCGTTCATAGAATTTTATCAGTTAAATTTGAAATTGTTCGTTACGTGTGAATAATATTTTTTTTTAGGAAAAAGTGTACATTTGCTTAAAATATTTGCGAAAAATTAAGAATGTATGTTGGTTGAGGGAAAATAAAAACATTTTGACCAAATTTCCTTTATTATTTAAGAAAAAAATACACACGAAACCGAAGTTAATTATATCCAAAAGCGGGAAATACACAACCATATTTGTCCCAATATATTTCTAGTATATAAAACATCTCCTTTAGATAGTTTTATTAACCACACAAATCAAATTATTTACCTTCAAAAAATTTATAATTACTAACCAATGGCATTCAGTTATGGGAAAATGTGGTATTCCCGAACTCTTTCACATTTCCCCACGGCTGCCGAGGTTGGCAGCATTTATTTTTGTATTTTTTGTATGTTTTTGCATGTCATTCGGATTCATTCGGATTCCGAATTGATATAACACCGATAGGAATACAAAATGGCGAATTTGAAAAAAAACTGAGGGGGCCAGCGGCAAGAGGATTGTGAGTTGGGGGTCTCAGTATGGTTTGTCTATGTCTACAACGTGCAACCCATAGAGGAACTAAACTAGAGGGCCAACTGAGAGCAGAAACGGGAAATCTGCCTACAAGCTGCCTGTGTAACCTTAAATTGCATAAGTGTTCGTGCCTGTACAAATCAAAGGAGCGCCATTAATGCCGCACGCATACTTATACAAAAAAAGGTTACAACTTTATGTCAATCGAGCCGCCATTGGGAGACTGTGTTCGTCATATTTTGTGCCATTTAGTTACACGGCGTTCACATCACAGTTGAATTTAAGAGTTTTTAATGTCTATGAACTTGTTGGAATCAAATGGAATTTCTTTTATAATTTCGTTACAATAAAATAACAATTTGTCAATATCTTGCAGAAATCTATCTCATAATAACAATCAGAGAAAAATTAACTATCACGTTTTTTTCACTTTTGTTAAAAGAGATTTTGTAAATTCAAGTTTTTTTTGTATATTTTAAGGAAAGAACATTTTTTTCGTTGATTTTAATGGTTTTGATTTCGAAATATCGAAACAAAATATTTGAACACCGTTTAAGAAAATCCTTTATTTTTTTTCGTGAAAAAGATTTTTTAGTTTTAGCAAATGCATACATGTACAGTAATTATATCCAAGTATGCATAATGCTAAATTGAAAAATAAGTTCGATATTTTTTTATTTTTTTATACTACATATATTGCTCTCAAATTAAACTATTTATGCGCTCGGCTTTTTCCGGTAAAAGCCATAATATAAAAATCCTCGTACATCGCCCTTTATTTATACCTAAGAAATACTCGGAACAATAAAAAAATGTTTTGATCACTTTTTGTATTCCAAAAACACAAAGAACGCACTTGTTTTTGTTAATTAATAATTTAAAGGGGTTTGTAAAAAAATTCAGTGCACATTTCGAAATACATTGTTATAAAATTTATAAAAGAATATATGCACAGAAAACGAAATATAGCATGCAAATACCAACAATTAACAAAACAATATGTATTTTTACGTTCGATTGAAATACCAAAGTAACATTATTCAACACTGTAAGTGTTATTAAACTACAGAATTTCCAATCATATTTTGAATGTGTACAAATATGGTGTTAAATAAACAAATTTGAAAACATTCACCAAACCTTATAAAAATTTATTGAATGTTTATAAACATTTTAGAAAATTCACTTATGCCCTAGTGAAAGCTTGGGTTTAATGCATAATTTTTGGAACAACCCCTTTTATGCAGCAGCATGAATTTTGCTGTCAAAAATAGAATTCATACAAAAAAAAATTAAAAAAAAACTGAAATGTGAATGGATGAACAGTTTTTGGTGACGAAAATGGGTAGAGAACAAATTATGCTATTTAAAAAAACCATAATCAACGTTTGCTTTTTTACATTTATTGTTATAAATCTATTTACAAATTGTTTGTTTTTGGAAATAGTTCCACCCGGCGGCCATTAATACACGTATTCACAGACAGGAAAAAAAGAGCGCGCGAGAGAGGGCTGTCATTCAAAATTTGCGGGGAAAATCGGGTAGGTGTGCTGAAAGTCGGCCCTCTAGTTTAGTTCCTCTATGGTGCAACCTAACTCTGAGGGCAGAGCTGAATGATCTCAATCCAAAAGAAGCAATGAGTTGTTGCTTTAGATATTTTTTTTTGGCAAATTTTCTAACCAAACTCTATTTTTAAAACAGAGATATCCCACAATTCACGCTTGTAATTAATAATTTATTCTTTTATTTTGACCTAAGAGTTCTACCAAATCCCAAGCATTGGCTACAAGATCATTTTTTACCTTGCTCCCGGAGTCCTTACAATAGTGCCAGATATTAGCCGAGGACAATTATTGAGCGCGATTGCCACGCGACTTTAAACTAAAAACGCCACAACATAAGCATCTATTTGAATTCAAAGTCCGCAAAATTATGCCGTACTGAAAAAGATAATCAATTGACAGAATTGAACGCCAAATTGACATATTGGTGTTAATATACTCAAGCAATACCTACTAGTCATCATAAGAAGCATTTGCATGGAATTAATTTAGCAAAGGAGAGCTTAAATTGGAAATGCATGGTATACCTGCAGTTAAAAAAAGGTTCCCACTAATATCTAATATAAATATTTCTGACTGATCGAATTGTAGTGGACACAGTAGTAGACTAGCTAATTTACTAGCAAAATAGGTTGATTCATCTACCTAGCGATGAAAGGGAGTTAAACGAAATTCTTTTTCATGTATCTGGAAGAGTTTGTACTGATTGAACTAAATACAAGCATTCGAAAAGAGGAAGCGATACGGCATTAAAAGTTTAATGGAGATGTTTGGAAGAATTTTGTTGCGACTGTCGAAAAGTATCTAAGGAGAAGATTCAATTTTATTTTTTATTTTTTTTTTTTTTATTTTTTATTTATTTTTTATTTTATACAAAAGAGCCATCCAACATCTAGATCTGACAACTGACACCGCACGCCAAAATATCTTATTAACTAGAAAACCTCAGCAAAACACCTTTGGAACTACAAACTGATTTCATTGCGTGTTTTAAAAGACAAGAGAAACGTATATTTTTTAAATTTATGTATTGCCAGATCTTTCTTTCTATCTACGCTAGCGCCAATACATTACGTGTTGGCAAATTAATGCAAGTCATTGCTGTCTCTCTCTCTGCCTGGTCGGTGGGGAAAACCATTGACAAAACTAACACAGTCAAGTCAATTGCCCGTTCTCAACACAGTCAAGTCAATTACTCTTTCTATGTGTTGAGCTTCAGCCACTTCAATCTCGCACACAACAATTTTTTTCCAATATATACAAAATTAACAAGTGCTCTTAAAACGAAACTCTTTCTTACTCATACACACAGCGGATGGATCGCCGTACTCTTAAAAACGACCTCCACTCTCTTCATAAATATCACCTACACAGCTGCACTGGGCCAGCTGACTTCGGTGGAGCAAAAGCGTCACCCCTACCCCACAGCCCACCTCATCCACAGACGCAGCCTCATCTATTTTGAACTTTGTTATCGTCAGCCAGTCATTATATTTTTGTTCGTTTTCCATCTTACTTCTTGTTCTTCTGTTTATTCTGGTCCGTGTCATCTAGCTATATGTATGGATATGCTATATTCCTATCCCACTCATGGCAAACGCACACATCTGCATCAAGCATCTGTTCGAGCTGCAAAAGCACAACTACATTCTACTTCTAGACTTTTTTACCTTCTTCTTTTTGCTTTGAAGTTTGACGAGTCACATCGCAAGTCAATCGCAGCGGCATTATTGTCGTTTCTTTTCTCGAAATGGCTTTCACCAACACAGAGCCATTGTAATGATTATTTTGCAGAATATTTCGTGGCACAATATTGACCGTTATTAATTATGTAGGAATTAATACTCACTTGACGATATTCGGATGTTTCGATGCGTCCAATTGCTTAAGTAGTGATATCTCGCGCAGTGTAGACATAGGCACTCCATCGTCCGTCAGAGCGACTCGGACTTTCTTGAGGGCAACGATATTCCCGGGATTATTTCGATCACGAGCTCGATAGACCGTCCCATAAGCACCTTAAAAGAAATGCGAGAAAGAGAACGTAGGTACAAAAACTGAGAAATCATAATGAGCAAGAAGACGGAACGGAACATTAACAAAAGGAGATAAAACCACACTGACTATAAATGATGAACGAGGTCATTGCCATCTCTTGGGCCCCCTTCCTACTCTGCCCAATGGTATCGCACTGCGGGCACCATGCGATGCGTTGGCCAAGTCCATGTGGCGGACAGGTGTGCTTGCATTTTTTTCTTATTTGCGACCATTTCACCATAAGCGGTGCCTGTCATCGCTAAAGCAATTCCCTTATTATTGGTCGCCAGTTGACATACACCTATTCACAAACAACGCAACTCATTTTCGATTTTCTTTTTTCCGATAAACAACAAATCGATTTGCGATATGAACGCAGTGTTTTCATGAGCTCCCGGCATTTTCGTTTTTGTTTATACCAAGCACAGCTGATCGATTGGAATTCGATTTGATATTTGCTACCCCGCTAGACCTACCTACCAATACCTGATAGGTAGTAGGTACTTGGTGTTTACCTTAGGTCAGTGTACTGTGCAGATGATCATACTATTTATAGGAGAATATTATTCTCCGAGTAGGTACATCAAACGTCCGAACTTTGTGTTTGTTTACGCCAACGAAAAGCACGCTGAGTTTTCCTCATATGACGCAACGAAAAAATTTGGTTTTATACAATTTTTTTGATTAAAATCTTCACGACACGACAGACAATGGGAGTGCAACCGAAACTACCTACACAGAACTTGTGGAATAATGTTGGGGTAGGTCGCGGGCTTGATGGATCGATGGTGATGTGGTTTTGTCCCTTTTTCTCTTAATGAATCTGAGGGCATTCACATGGAATTATAGTTTTCTCTTTTCAGTTTATGTTGAAGATGTTCGTTTTGATAGTAGAGCATTGTGGAAGATTCGCATAGTGGTGGTGCACCAGCGTAACTTGGTATGTATGGGGGAAATGTTATTCTGGTTCTGATTCCGGCCGCATTTCCATGCGTGTTATGCAACGGCGCGATGAATTGTGTAATGGCCAAGTGAAAGCGATCAATGAATTCTCTCACTCTAATCGGATGTGGGCGGGGCATGTTTATTGAGCTGCCAGAGATAGTGGCCGCATTCAAGAATCTAGTTATCTTAAGTCGACTAGATTGGTCTGGATGAGATGTAACCTGAACGCAAAAACTAGATTGGTCGGGAACGTAATTTTTTCTGCGTCAGCTACATATGAGAACTGTCAACTTAGTACTCGTACTCAGTCACGAATTTCTTGACTAGATTGAGAGCTACCCTACGTCAACTTAAACAGCTGCTCAATGACCGATTTCCCCCAATCAAAATCGAGATACATCTAGTTAGAGAGCTGTCAGACTTACTAAACTAGATACTTGAACGTAGTCAGTGACTTGGTTGGGATGCATTGTGGTATTAGTTGAACGCAAGGCAATAGTAGCTGAATGCTGAGGTTCGACTTGAAGTCCAAAATTTGTAGAATGACTTCTGGCCTGCACCTTCAGGCTTCAAATGGAAAGTGGAACGGGAATATACCTTTATCTCAATGGTTATAATTTCGCTTGTTTCATGGATTAAATATAAAAATTGATTTTGCAACACAGAACTACAAGAAATATAGGTATGTAGATGCATTAAACCAATGGTTTTGCTTACAATTTTCATTTGAGTATCATAAGGACCCATAAAATCCGCTGTGTTCGTTGCGGAAACGTTTTCAACTCACAGAACACACAGCAGCTAATGAAAAGATGACCCAAGCCAAAACTACCTACTTAACGGTCTACCGACCCGGAAGAGGTCTCTGACTAAAGCAGTGCAGCCTTCCATAATCTGCGAGCCCGAGCACGCTGCTTGCAGTTATCCAAACCAAGCACTCTGGCATTGGCGATGGCTTAAGCCCTTGCCATAAGCAGCGTTTATATAATCATGCCGGATCCGATGGATAAGGTTGACTCACTTTCTAATTAGGTGTCCAATATATGAGATTGAGCACGAAATATTCAAAATGCCGACGACAGTTCAATTACAAAACATTTTGTCTGTGGAATTATACTGCAAATATGCGGATGGAATGCGATGGATCCAATGGGACTCTTTCTTCCGTTGAATTAAGGTTAAGAGGTCAAGCTTTCTGTAATAAATATTCTTAGAATCTTTGGCTATTTTTATAACGTGTTTTTGGAACTCTCCAATGATAGCTTGGGATTGCTATTTAGAACTACAAGGTTCTAACCTTATAGTATTTCCAACGCGAGGCTAAATTATAGACCAAGTTTATGAAGCCCGGCCTCATGCTATAGGTTAGGTTGAACCTAAGTGCGCTTTCGCGATCCCTTGGTGGGCCATCATTTAAAAGATGGAAAAACCCACACACTTTCCCTAAAACATTCTATTTTCCTACAAAATTTAAATACCTTCTAAAGTAATGGATTAGTGGTTAGTTTGTAATAGTTTTGTTTTATTTAATAAAATATAATTGAGCAACCCAAAGGCCCCTTTACAGAATTTGCTGCAGACCCCCCGAAGGCTTAATTCAGCACTGTGTTGAACTATTATATCGTCGGGTTACTAGCAAAACAAACTAACTGCAAAAACGTAGTTCGTGGAAAAACGCAAAACAAGTCTTTTGTTTCCTGAACTTCTTGAGCATGAAGGCAGATGTCAACCAACAATTTTAAATGCTTTGCATATTTGCAGAATTTTCTACTTGCCATCAATAATACAAAATAGAGTTTTTGGCAGTTGGTCAGTTTGGTTTGTAGGCCGACGATATACAGTTTCGGTCGCCGGTAAAACGTATGTAACATTTTAAAGTTGTTTCCGAGTAACTGTCATGAAAGAGCTTCTCAATTAGCTGTTTGGACTCGGCATAAAATTGATGATCCTTTCCATTCGTCCCAAAATGAAAAGCTAACACTGAAAATGTAAGCTTTAAGTCCCTTCAAGACCATACGGCATGTTCTTGTATGTTTCTTTTGAAAATTTCCTCGAAGGTACTCAAGGGTGGGTTGACGTCAACTTGTTGAGTTATTCATGCAATAACATAGCACAAAAAGATAGGGACTATTGAGGAATATATCCAGCAAAACATGGAAGAGGACCTATGGCCAGCGTTTCGACTTCGATTTCTTTTTAAGGCGTAGTCAAAGATTTCGGACGACCTCAATGACAGCTAGCGAGCTTTGTATTTTAAATCTCGACGATATTTTGTATTTTTCCTGACACAAGCTACTAATATGGTCTACCACAGCTCTAATCATTTGTGCGCTAGGTCATCTAGCGGTTGATGGATATCGGGCAGTGTTCCCATGATTTTGTTTTTTGAATAGTGAACGTACCTCCCTTGTGGTTGTAAATCGGAAGTCCAAAACAGAATAGTCAGACCCCGTTGCAATATGGGGTCTACGAAAAGACTCGACGTCGACAAAGCTCTATAATTTCCATGACAAATTTCGTATAAGAAATCACATACAACTTTTGCGAATTCCCGAAGCTTATATAACTACCCCATGACAATATTGTCTGATTGCGACTTGTTATCGTATTAATGCACTTAACTCACATTCGCGTTTGATTGTAGTGTACCGACTGACTCGTTTTAATCTGATTAATGAAGAAAAAAAAAACACCAAACCAGTAGGCAGCAATTAGTATATGTATCTAAATTTGTTTGTCCACAGCTTTCTTAAAATTCGTTCATGGCAAATGAATATAGTGGAATGTTTTATCAGTAGCAGCAAGCCAAAGCGAGACGTGTCTTATCACAGCTGTCACCATTTGTGTTGTGTGAAAAAAAGGTGGGTTTGGGTGCACAGAATACAATTACTGAAATAATTCTGTATTGTTAAAGTGAATAAATTAAAGTGACAAAAACACACACCGACCTAGCTCAGCTTCTTATATAGACAGTTATTTACATTCGTAAAAGTTACATTTAACATATTCTTTATACAAGGTAGGTATAGGATTACTCGTCGATGACTCGACTGGATGAGTAATCGAGGTATGATGACATGAACTTCTGTAATTGGTAGCACAAGTGTGTTTCACCAAATATTTCACAATACGAATTAATTTGCCGGTAGAATGGGAATGACTGCAAGTTTAATTCGAATGACTGTGCATAGAACAAGGTTCACGTTAAGTTTATGTGAATTCAAATATGAAAGGATTAGTTACGAGCAAAATTGGTTTCAGTAGAAGAGGTTTCTAAAATCACACAGCAAGTGCAAATCTGAATGTTGGATGGGAAATCAAAGTTGCGGAGTTGGGTATAATTTTCAGGGACTGAACGAATGCCCAAGAACAAAGCCAAACATCTTGAAAATCAGTGAAAGCTGTTGGTATAGTGGAGACTTTTAGGACGTAATCAGAAGTTGAAAGACGACGTTTAACTGAATATTCGGCTAGGCACACGAGGCGGGTGGATCGCCTGAGAAAGCTTCCCAATTTATTCGTCTTGATTCGACAGAATGTCAGCAGACTAATTGCGTACAATGGCGTACATTTTTTTAGCATTTATATAAGGTAAGATCGAATTTGAAAAATCTTTTTTCTGTCTCTTTGTTATTTTTGATTAAAAGTGTTCCATCAGATGGTCGCAAAGTGACGAATATAATAAGAATTGAAATTAAAACACCTACTG
Organism: Cheilosia impressa; assembly: GCA_948293265.1. Taxonomy (NCBI): domain Eukaryota; kingdom Metazoa; phylum Arthropoda; class Insecta; order Diptera; family Syrphidae; genus Cheilosia; species Cheilosia impressa. The sequence continues at coordinate 15,704,240 of OX411883.1, forward strand.
ATTGACCGCTAGACTTCTAGCACGCATTATTCCAGATGATGCAAGATATTTAGCGCCAGGTGAATAAAAATTGCATTTATTTTTGAAAACGTTTCTTTTTACTGCAGAAACATGCGGTTTTCCAATGAAAAAATATTGTTTCACTTTCATTCATTCAGTTTATTTAGAATTATATCGACGAACTCCATCAGCACTTTTGTTTCATTTTCAAAATTTGTGTATAATTGGAATATATTTGACAGCTCTTATCTGGCAGGTTATTTTGCGATAGATTTAGACCGGTTTTATTTACTCGAAGTTGAACACAACTTGGGGATTTTTATTTTCAACTTGAGAATTTGCTTTTATTCACTCAAAGTTGACTCGCTCAACTTTGGATATTCCGGAACTGAAAAAACCGAGAGTTGTTCAACTTTGGGTTCGCTCAACTCCCCGAAATAGTAGACGTTAGCTCTCAACTTCTGGTTTTATGTTTCCCTAAATGGAATATGTATTTCGCAATTTGTGCTAGAGATTCAGCGCAAATCTTTTTTATAAGACGTTTGCCACCACCGCGATTCTTTTAGCGCTCAATGAAATGCGGCCATTTTTGCAACTTTGCCATAATTCTGCTCGATTTTTTTGACAAACGCGATCTTTCATTATATTTTTGGAAAATTAACTAGATTACGCTCTCGAACTTGTAATTTTACCACTTAGTTGGTAGTTTTAGAGGTCTATCGTTTCGACATTATCTTTGACAGATACAGCAACTTTTTAGAGAAAATAGTCGTCGACTATTAGACCTACATTGAATGTTACTGGGTACATTCAAGAACCTAGTACTAGTCCAATGTCAGCCACAAATGCGAACTGTCAACTTAGTATGTACTCAGTTACGAACTTCTTGACTAGATTCGTCGGCTACCCGTCCATAAACGTCAACTGAAACAGCTGTTCGTGTGACCGATCAAAACAGTGACATACAAACATCAAGTCAGTCAGCTGTCAGATTAGATACTTGAACGTCACGTTCATTTTTCAGAGACAGCTGAAGATCAGCGGGGTTATTCCCAAATGCGCTGCGGATCGCTTTTGATGGCGGATTTAAATTTTTGTATTTCCATTAGACAACATTTTTTTTCCGCCAGCAATCCGTTACCTAAACACCTATCGCTTTTAATGCAATCATAAAATGACGTTGGAAAGTGTTTTCGCTTATACCTACGATAATTCAAATCCGCCATCAAAAGCGATCCACCGCGCATTTGGGAATAACCCCCCAGGGCAAGGACAGCAGTTGTTTTATTCAAATTATTTTGTTTTCTGGATGGGTGGACCAATTCGCAAGCGGTTATTGAAGGTATCATCCCAAACAATTTCTGTTTCGTTGGCCTAGAAGGCAATAAAGTAGCAATGTTAAAAAAAACGCATAGGGGATTTGCTTATACGACACTCATTACCCCAATCCTTGTTTTTGGCACAGAAAAAGGAACATAAACGAAGGCGTACCTATAGGTAGGTACCATATAGATATCCTTAATCGTTTTGAATTCAAAAGAGATTTTTGTTCCCGTTTGCGTTGCCATGATTTTAAAATTAAGACTTCACAGCGAACTCTGTTGATGAATTGCTCGTCTTAGATTGCTTGGACATTGATGGTATCTGGTTCGAAGAGTTTTCGATTCTATCCAGAGAAATAACGCCTTAAGAAGTGCTCACAAATATAAAGTATAACCTTATCCGATTAGGATTTAGGAGTGTGCACCCGGAGGTCGAGGCAGTTAGCCAAAGACCGCAAGTTTATACAAATCGCCACAGTATTAGGTAGATTCCTACCTACAAATTAAATTGTCGTAAGAATCACACGTAAGTTTCCAAAGTTTTCCTGCCGTATCCGTGTGCCAGTTAAAAATTGTTACTAGTGTTTCAGTCCTCCCTTCGGATAAGTGCTTCCCTTTCTTCTCGCATGATCTTCTGATGGAGGTACTATTAAGAAAGTTTCCACTTCTGTATTTACAAATAAAAGCCAACGCTTTGTGACAAGTGACAAGGACAACATTTATCACTTTCCTTGATATGGAAATTATTTCTACGTCTACCAAAGGTTCGTTGACTGTCACAGTCAGAGAGGTAATTATTAAGCCACTAGCGCAAAAACGCACAAGCTATCGCGTGAGTGTACCCAATTTGGATTTGCGAACAAAAAAAGGAAATTCCCAAACAATCACAGCGGAAACACCTCACATCAAAGTAACCTGTTGCCCTAATTAGGGCTCGCACACGCGTCACGCGTGTAAACAAACAATCCACCAGAGACTATCAACAAAATATCAAACTTGCATGTACAAATATCGCCCAAGTCTTGCAATTCCAACAAGTGGCGATCCAATGCCGATTAATCTATAATATATACCTATATAATCTGAGCCAAAACACAACCAAATTATCTGTTAATACAGAACATAGAGAACACGGTAAGAAAGAGAACGATAAAGAAAAGCGACGGACCGAGTAGGCACAGTGTTTGTTCGTTGTGCCTTTCTGTTCAAGTGTTCACTTTTGAAATTTTTGCTTGCCATTGCCATTATCTGCACCACCACAAACATCCCCATATATTAATAAAAATATTATTCTTTTCGTTGCGATAGCGATGCAGAACTTTATCGTCATTTATTGTGTGCGTGTGTTTTTATTAAAGAGAAATTTATTCCAGCACCGTCGCGCCGGTATACAGACACAGGCACACGGTGTATACGAATTTATCACATTCGACAAAAAGCCGGTCTCCCCATTCCGCTGAAGAATATTCCCATCACAATTATTGCTGAAAACGAACAAAATTGTTAGCAATGCTACAGCTACTCAAAACTCAACAACAAAATGGGTATGCGGTATGCCTAACCAAATAAGAAAAGAATAATAATCACAGATGACAGATGTTCGCTGGTGTGGTGTAGTGTAATTCTAACTAACGGTAGGTAACTGCTATTTTGTAGGTAGGTATACCTACTTAATTTGGATCTAAAGAGAACACAAAATAATTGACATGGGGCAGTAGATATTTACCTGTTCCTATTATATTTAGCTCCTCATAATTCGATTGTACTCTTATTGATGGAGTAGGTGGCATTTGTTTGGATGAAGACATTTTTCGCATAGAAAAACTGACTAACACCGGCGTCCCAGGCCACACTAGCACACAACACTCACTCACTGAACAAACAACGGAGGGTCGTGAATTTCTCCCGCTAACAAAATGACACAGTAACGATCTGCTGGCCAACAATAGATGGGTACAACTCTCGTCAACAACAAAAAGAAGAAAAAGCACTAAACGAACGAAAAAATACCCCACCGACGACAATACAATAAAAATTAACGACAGCAGAATCGCCACAAATTCTTTCCCGGAAGCATATACGGATATACCAGCAGCCGAATCAGTAGCACCAGGCGGCCGTAATAGATCTCCGCTCGCTGCTTGTCACTTTTGTTTAAACAAAAATACAATTTTTTCTTCGTTATTTTTTTTTTTTTTTTTTTGACAAAATCGAGACACCAATCATATGCGGAACGTTGGCCAAATATACTTATATACGCGTACACGTATGTATAGCGAAATATATTAATTTCGAGATGGCGAAGCACTTGTGATTTGACGTTTCGTAGTGTAGCTTTTGTGGGTATAAAATAAAATATCACAAAATTGCACAGACAAAAAATGTTCTCAATTTTTTTCTATTTTCTTTGCTTCAGCTTCGTATATATATAAATATATTATTTTTTTTTGGTAAAATTTGTAACACGTTAACTTGTGGCATGTATTCTTTGTCTTTGCTCTATCGGAGCGAAGTTTTTTTTTTTTTTTTGCAATGCGGGTTTATTTAACGCGTAACCGTGGTACGAATTGGGAAATATTTTGCGGAAGGACGACTGGAAAGGCGATAACACAAAAGTAGAATTTACTCGTTTTTGGTAATCACAATTTAAAAGAAATTGTCCCAACTCTATTAATTACAGAACATGCAGATCGAAATAATGTTTCACTCATGCTTCAATTCTTTACAAACACATATTGGATGTTTTATATATGATCGCGTGTAGATGTGTTTGTCCCCCTTCGGGATGCAAGCCAAAAAAAGAAATGTTCTCTTCTGAAAGAGAATCGTTGTGGTTGGAATGTTTTTTTCAGCCGAATTTAGCTGGGAAAGAAACCTGTTCGACGAACAAGTTTCATTGGAACCTGGATGCTCTCAATTTTGGTGCTGAATTACACAACAGGGTTGTTATATGGCTGATGGATGGAATATCTGCTGTGGAGGGGAAATTAATTACGATATGACTGGTTGGTGGCAATGCTTGGATGATATGGTTGATGAAAATGATTATTTGAGCGTTTTGGTTGGTGCACACCGCAGGGAAATTTGTTTGGTAAGGGATATTTATATTATTTGAAATGGATATTGAAATAGCGAGCGAAATTTAAGTTAATTTTCAAATTCATTATTTTTTAGGACTTGTGCCATTTGAGCGGCATGTTCGGCAGTTTGCTTACCACAGTAGTGTCACCGAAATTCTTAGTTTTTCTTTTAAATCTGATTTCGAGGTAGGTAGATAGTAAATAGTTTTTGTGCTCTCGAAATCAGTTGGCTGTCAGATTTCATGTACCATTGGCTTTTTTACTTTCACTAACACGAAAACCTTTGGCATTTGTCAAACTTTAAAGTGAGTTATTTTATACATTTTTACACTACTAGTCTGTGAAAAATAGACAAAAATTTACATTTGTAATTTTTTATGCTATGCTTTGATACCCTCCACTGCATACAAGTCATGCAAAATTGATTTTTGTGTTGGAGGTACCAGAACTACTTGACCGACATAGCCCGTTTTGAATACCAACCTGACGACGATAAAAAGAAGCCCCGTTCAACAAATTTCATTAGCCTTTGTCAATTCCTTTGGGGGCTACGTGCTTTCAACAGACAGACAGACAGACGGACTATCGATGGCTAAATCGATTCAGAATGTGATCTTGATTCAGATTATACATACTTTATGAGGTCTCCGGTGACTCCTTCTTGGCTTTACAAATGTAATGACAAAGTGAATATAAATGTACCTTCCTGGGGAGGTGATCCATTGGTCACGAAAAATCTGAAATCTGAGAGCAAAATCTGGAAATCCCAATGGAAAACATCACAAAATCGAAGGCAGAGACAATATTTCGATAATTTGTGCATCTTCGTATTTGATGGCTTTAAGATTTGTTTACGCCACCATTAACGTTGTTGTTATGCAAAGGAACTTGCTTATGCAAACACTCGCCAATTTTTGTCCGAAAAGAGCTCGGATGTAAGAGAAAATCGTTCAAAATTAAAAAAAAAGGTAAATTATACCGCCTAGTTTCTAATTTGTTGCTCATGAATTGTAAGGATATTTCATCTACCAAAATTATGTCAATTAATTTTATTTAAAATCTATGCTAATGATCGAAATTTTGAGTCTTGAACAGCGTTCTTGAATTCAGCACGTAGTCAAAAGTTGCTTCTTGCTTCTATTTAAAAGAAAATAGAAACAAATGCCGAGGAAATTTAATATTAAACTGCGGAACACGTTCTTAAACCACTTTCAAGAAACTTAAAAAGAACTTCGGGAAATATTTTAGCAAGGTTAATTGACAAATTCCCCTATTTGCTAAAATTGGTGAGTGTCTCGGATTATTTCCCCGATTGAGAGAACATAATTCCGGTTGTTGCATATGGTGGGATGTTTTTTATGAGTGGAATATTGTACTCAAATTTGTTGAAAGAGAAATATTTTTTTTTGCTCTGAAATGTGACTATCCACTCATGAAAAACTCAAATTCCTAGTACCGAAACGACTCGGATTGAGATATTTAAGAAAAACCATTCCTGGGTCGATTTTTTTCTTCCTAATTTTCAAGTTTTTTAATTTCTGGGATAAATAAGTAAAGTTAAAATAAATTTAAGCTTAGAAGTGTTTTAAGTAATAGAAAGCCTGAAAATATAGTAGATAGCGAGAAAAGCGATTTGTTTGAACTTGAAAGTGCCCTACACATTGAATATTCTTTTCTAGTCGTTTGGAAAAAAAAAATATTTTTTAAGCTTCAATCATTGCTGGCTGAATATACAATAAGATTGAAGACCACGCCAATGAAGCACATAGAATTGACGAATGGCAGCCGAATATTTGGACTTAGGATAGTTAGAAAGTTACAGGAAAATGCCATAAAACGAGCCCGTACGGCGCCCATTTGGCAGATATCATCTTCTCGACTTGACCAAAAAAATTCTAAAGGTTCAAATAAACAAAGTCAAAAAACAGAATAGAGTTTTTTATTTAGAAAAAAAATGAGAGCCAAACAACATCGGGTGACTTCTTTTCTTTTCTTTTCTCCTTGTATAAACAATAGTAGACAAAAACACTTAATAATGCACACTCTTGCGAAGTGATAGTTTCGCATTTAAAATTTATGCATTAATAATATTACTGTGTTTGTAGACAAATTAACGTTATTGCATCTTCTACTTCGATTTGGAAGGACTAAAAATGTCGGAAGGAACACGAATTCTGCTCTGTGGACCGAACCCGCGTTTGTTAACTGAACAGGTTGGCTTATCAGATAATTTTCCATAATCATTTTGCCGCGTCTATACTCCATGACTGTCAGTCAAAAACTATGTTTCGATATTTTCTGTTTGCCTGAAAGAACTGCGAAAACTTTGCAACATAATTTAGATTAGATAAGATTAGATTATAATTAATTATGTCCAATTTATGTGAAATTACAAAACAATGTTCAAAATAAAGTAAATTATACTGCTTGGCTTATCAGCCGCATACCTTTTAAAAATATAATTCAAGCTGATTGCTTAAAACATTTTTATGCGTATTTTTAAGAGAAGTCTCACATAGCAAACAACCATAGCCAAGCTTTAAATAAAATAACAGTGATGCCAATTATGCCTTTAGGTAAAATTCCGATGCTTGAGGCATTGAGGAATAGGTTTTAGGAAAAAGGCATTATTTTTTGTGAATTCTTTCAAATAAATGTTGTGAATGGTAACTCTGGTACAATTATTTACAACTGTGTGTCATGCTTATTTCCCAAAAGTATTCTTTACTTACTCAGCAAACCCAAACCTTGGATAACAGAGATCATAAAGGGTTTAATTACCTATTGATCGACCAACATTCTGTTGACAAATTTTAATTACCGTATGGCAGTTGCAATTCTTTGTAAATTTTTATCTGTATTTCCAAATCATTTCGACCTTAGGTATAAAAACTTCGATCCGGGTTGGAATCACTGTAGGTATATATGTTATATTTTTATACGTATACTAGTTGAGAATGGGGCATACCTAATACCTTCTTGTAATGCGTTAAAAACGCAAATGACTTAGCAACTGTCAATGAGTTTTCCTTCAAGTATCACACAATTTCACAAAACCGGGAACTAGTACCTAGTGTGATTATGAATTTTGTTACTTTCAGATTTTTTCTTTATTTTTACCAATCTCTTTCATTGAACTCAATCTTTTAGTATTCAAAATAAAACTCACTTCAAACCAATCTATAATTTTTTTAAATTTATAAAACGTCTTCAGAAATAAAAAGAAAAATAATGAATGGACACTGTGATATCCCAGGGAACTGTGCAGCTGACGAACTTGCGAGATTAGGCTCCTCCGGCGTTGATAGTGTTAGTCTGCATAACGTGCAGGTACCGCTCTCATACATTAAACAAATTAGCAAGGCGGACGCAACAAGAAAAGCAAATCATAGGAGGAAACATCTGGGATATTGTGACGTTGCCAGGCTTACTTGGCCGACACTGGATACAAAAAGATCCAAAGAGCTTCTGCGTCTCAACAGACGTAGTGTCTCACTAGTCGCTAATATCATCACCGGTCATTGTGTTCTGGGCAGACACGCTCAAAGACTTGGGCTGCCATATAATGACTTTTGTAGAAGCTGTAGGGATGAAGAAGAGGACGAGTCCGTCACTCACCTCATCTGCAGCTGCCCTGCCCTTTCCACCTAAGGATGGCGCATTTAGGAAGCTAATTCCTCAATGATCTCAGCGATCTATGCTACCTCAGCGCTGCCAGCATTCTTGGCTTTATCAACGGAAGTAAATGGTTCACAACGAGTAACTAGTAAAGGAACCCCTAAACGCCAGTGGTACGCACAATGGGCCGATTAACGGCCTAAGTGTTTCTCTCACCGAGAGCCACTTTAACATACATACAAATACTAGCCCCCTTATTAATAAACGCTGCGTAAAAGTTATTAACTCGTTATTCAGCAGTTACGTCAAATTTTTGTATGGTGGCTGATGTCTACTAGCTAACTTACTTGTGCACACTTGTTTATTTATACGGAGATAGGTATATATTTTATACAGAGATTTTTCTTGTATGTTTTTAGCATTTTATTTTTAACTTTTCAGATTTTTTTTTTAACAAAACTTTTCTTCAGTCATTTTAAATCTGTTTCGTATTCCTTAAAGATTTTTAACTAACAATTGCGGCCATATAACTCACTCACTTTAATCCAGATTAAGGTTTAAGTGAGTTTAACCCAAAAATGTAATCCAAATCCATAATATTCAGTCATTAAACCCGAACATAAACCCAGTTCTTTAAACTTAATGATTGAATTTAAACTGCACTTCGGAGCCCAGTTTAAGTACTTTAACCCGTATTAAAACTCAATTTCATAATATTGATATCTCTTTGCTCGCTCAAGACATCAGTTAAGTAGAAAAGCAGAATATAAAATAAAAAATAGTAGGAGGTGAAATACGAAATGTTGATGTCTTCGTCGTCAGAGGACGAATTTGTCAAAGAGCTAATGAAACAGCAGATGATGGTAAATCAACGTCGAATATATCGAATGCTCAAGGGGTAGATTTTCGGAAATGTTTCCGGCTTAAAATAGAAACATTATTGTAGGATACATTAGATGATTCGACAGAAATTTCGGCATAATTTCCTACAACAAATGAAATCAAATTCCAAGTGACAAATGACAAATGTAATTTACTTGTGAAATTTGACATTACTCGTTAAAATTGGTTTAAATCCGCGCTTAAATCCGTCTTTAATCCAGCGAGTTTAATGCGTGTTTTTAAGTGATATAATGGATATGGATTTAAATTGCCGGGTTTAAAAAATGCGGATTATGGTCGGGTATAAAATTGACTTTAACCTGATTTACACCCGTAGTGAATAATATGGCGGTTTGTTTTTTTCTTCTTCTTCTCATTTGACACTGACGTGTTAATGTGTTGTCGAACTACAGTCCGATTGGCGACGATCAAGTATCTAGTTCAGTAATTCTGACAGCTGTCTGACTTGATGAGTCTCGGTTTTGATCGGCTTGGATTGGTCACATTGACTCTGTTTCAGTTCACGTTTATGGAGGGGTAGCCGACGTATCTATTCAAGAAACTTGCGACTGAGTATACTAAGTTGACAGTTTGCCTATATGCAGCTGACGTAGGAAAAGTGACGTTACCGACCAATCTAGTTTTTGCGTTCATGTTACATCTTATCCAGACCAAAAGTCGACATAAGTTAACTAGATTTTTGAATGTGCCCATTTGCACCAACTAATATATTGTTTTTGCAAAGCAAATCAGTATGACTCTTTTATTTTTGGACACACACACACAGTCAAAAAATACCCCTTTTATCCGTTCTCTTTTAAGAAATTTGTTTGGTTTGAGACAAATCTAGGGATATTTTCCGAAAAAAATGAGAAATAATTAATTTCCTTGGATGTATTAAGAAATGGTTTGAAGATAATCGAAGTAATGGTTCCATTATCCGGTGGGAAATTATTTCGAGTTGAGTTAAATTGTCTAAAGAGAATAAAACTTTATTTCGCTCAAAATTCGTGGTACACTCATTGAAATTTCAAACTCAAAAGCCAAAGACTACTCTATTTGAGCACTTTATTGATTTCATGCTATTTGGCCTTAAAAAATGCAATAATATTCCAAGTTGTTTAATCGGCCCAAATTAATAGTATTTTGATGCCTAAGTCAAAAGGCTGATGTTAGAATGATAATTGTTAACAAAATGTCAAATATTTCTTAAGAAATCAGCTTTAAATTGCAACATTTATAGTAACAAGACTGAAAGTGCCTAGGTAGGTTTCAAAATAGTTGTTGGATTAGACGGAATCCCAAAGTGGAAACTTATATGCTGACCATGACAGTAGATGCATACATTGGAAGGCACGGCAGCTACAGCAAACTTCATTGAATACAATGGATACAAGTTTCAAATGCAAGCAATACCTACGCCGATTTGCAACTCCAAAAGTAACACATCATATTTCATATATGAAAACAGCCTTAAAATAGATGCAAAAGTAACGATACAAAAGTAACGAGTATGGATGTCCGCAACATGTAAACAAAATGCGCTCATCTAATGGCCCACAAGTTAGGCTGCGCTTAGATAAACCTCGCAGTGTTCCATCAGCCCGGCTTCCTAAATAAGGCAACAAAAATCAGTGTAGACCACTACAATGGACAGCAATCACAGGAAAACATTTATTTAGTTTAATAACCTGTTGTGCTCAAAGCACTTTACTCAAAACACGATCACATTCCAGGGCAAGTCGCCGCGAGTACACACATACCAATGTGCTGTGCATACTTTGTAAGAACTAAAAGCGTACAAACAAAAAACGAAAACCAGCACTTTTCCCACATCCCAAAGCCATAAGCAATATTTTGCAGCTCGCTCCGAGCTCAACGTTTCGTCTTACACCAACTACATCACGCTGACACAACAGTAATCACTCCATAAAGTCACCGCTCATGGACATATCTGTCGTCGTCGCCATCAGCGAGCTAAGTCCGAATCCGAAAACAAAAACTCACCAAACCGAATTCAGGGAAAAGCAAGCCCAATGCCCATGCAACCCAACCAGCCAGGGGACCAACAATCCAATCCACATGAGATATCCCCCCGGGATTGTTATCCAATTTTCGTATTCCGCAGCTGATCGCGCGCTGCAAGAGACATTCGCATAGCATAAGCATTTGACATAATCCACAAATGGCAAGACAACATCAATTGTTCGCCATGCGGTGAATAATGGCGGAGAAATTGTATTTACCTCTTGCATCCGTATAGTGGCTCGTAGAGGTACCTGCTGCTTCGGTTTCGGGCGAGTGCGAGCAAATGCATTATCGGTTAATTGGAAATGAATGTTGGATCGGTCTGGAATCGCCTGAGAACGCATTGCGTTGCCATAAAGGGTTACTTGATAGCTGATGATGGGAATGTCACCACGAACTTCGGGGGAAAAAGTGAATTCCTGAACGACATGGGCAAGAAACGCAAAGAAAAGATTATGCTGCGGATTATGATTGCGCCCACAGTGGGTTGGCTTGGAGGTGGCGATGACGTCTTCTTGCGGGGATATTTCATGTCTGTTGTTTGGACTGAAAAGATATATGGAGTGACAGGTAATGCTTTGTTTTGTTCTAGCCCTTGACGGGCGGTCAATCTAATCCGTTTATGTATGTTAGTTTATTCAATAGCTCCCCTGTCCTATATTTGTAAAATTCGAAGGGAATTTCATCAGAATCTGCAGGCTTTTCATCGTTCATTAGATTTGGAGCATCCAGAGTTATGAATCTATCCCAAATATCATTTGAGAATTTGTAAAACTGTCCAGAAAACATTGTTGATTAAAATATTGCATATCTAATGCCTATTTAAAAAAAAATTTAAAACAACTGAAAAAACTCATTCACCATCAATATACGAAAATTGTGCAATTTATGTGGCAATAAATGCATTACAATACGAATTTTTATTAAAATTTGTTTGGTTCCATCTATTATAAACAATTTGAACTAGGTACCGCATTTTCGATGCGACATCTGTTGTAAAACATTCCGCAACAATTTGAATTTTAACCGTTTTATTTATCAACTCGACCAACTTTCAAAGGTGTCTCTAGAATTCTATGGAGACATCCAAGATGGTTGGCATTTTGTTACACTTTTTATTCGCTTTGAAGCGAGAGCGCTAGTTATGTTGGTGTCATTTTTGGACAGAGGTTCTATGGAACTGACATTTCAAAAGCAGTCCATATTTATAGTCTGTCAATTGGCAAATTCAAAAGTATAATTTCAGGAAATTCGTCGACTAGATTGTTCTGGTTGTAGTAACCTGAACGCAAAAAGGAGATTTGTGGGTAATGTCACCTTTCCGTCAGCCACATAAAGGTAGCGAACTAGTCACGAATTTCCTGAAATTTTTATTACATATTTTGCTTAGAATGGCTTCTATATGAGTCCTGTTTTTTTGAGCTTCGATCACAGCAAAGCAAAGTAAATTAGGATTTTCAGCACGCAATTACAACTATGCTCTACTTGACACTTCGAGGGATCACAGTAGTTGTTGTATAATTGCGTGCTTCAAATCCTACTTGACTTTGCTTTGCTGAGATCTGTAGGCATATTACGATCAGAATTATAAAAACAGAAAATTCCAGGTAAAAAATGTATGGGAAATCAATGGCGTTGATGTCTAGTTTTTTAACTATTGACAGTTAACACAGAAATGAAGGTAACCGATGTAACAACGCACAATTATTATTGTTTATTGAGTATAGCTTCATGTACTTATTGCTCCATTGCTTAGAGGTAAAAACCTTGCCCCATATTAAGTCATATTTTATGAACTCACAATGGCGAAATTTTCCATATGAAATTACCCATTGTGACCTAGAAAATGTTTAGTGTAAAGGTTAAAAATATTTTATTCAAAAGTGTTGCAAAGTATTAGATGGCAATGAGCAAAGTAGATTTGCTTCATTTGTAACTAGTTCACATCCCTGGTCTCTGCGCCAAGTTGTAGTTCTCTTTATATTATTTTTGGCTGTAAAATTATTAAAAAACATTTTATGAAAGACCACCACACCACAAAGATGATGTAGTGTGGTGGGTGACTTGACGAGCCAATCACAAACTTGGCAAAGTTAGAAAGAGAAAACTAATTCGGTTATTTGGATTGGAGCTTGGAGGTGTGCCGACCGGACATGTCGGTGTTGCGTTGGAGATATGGAAATTATGAAGCTACTTTAAATATACTAAGGGAATCACACACACACACAGACACCATTATCTGTGTTTGGCTTCGTCGGCTATTTATTGCTCTCTCTCTGACTCTGAGGTACAGTAGTAGCCGAAAGTAAGGAAAAGCTCAATTTTGTTCAAGCTTTCGTAGAATCATACTTGTTTTGTTTGCCAAAGGCAACTTATGAATATTCTGATCGTCTAGCTTTTGCTTCAAACTCACCAGTGCTTTCAAATTAAGAAAGTCGGTAATAACTGTTTTAATTTGCGCCTTTTTATTTGGTCTGACAGTTGACTGACTGACTTATTTCAGTTTTTATTGGTTCAGATTGGTCACGTGAATAGTCAATAAAATCCCGCATGCATAGGTACTCAGTTGACATTTCGAAATGTCAAAATTCAAAATTCTAAAATGCGGATATACAAAAACAATTTAACAATTATTTACTGAAACCTAGAGCTAGCTAGAGAAGTAAATACGCATACGGATATATACCTACAAAGCCGTACGCAATTAACCGACTCAATAATTACAGACTCCCTGCTAAAAGCACTTCTCCAGGATCTCCTTAATTATCACCTCCAGGCTCCAGCTCCAGCTCCGACTTGGTTATCAATTACAAACTCGTGCGTCCCATCTTTTGACATCAGTATGATAAATATTTTTGAAATCGTTAAGAGAATGCAAAAACAAAAGCAAGAGACCCCGGATAACCGTTTGCCAAGTATTCCATCCAGGACGAGGTATAATTGGGTAAAGCCACAGTCCACCACAGTGTCGACCGACCGACACTCCATCGAAAAATGTTGGGCAATCCAGCCGCAAGAATGCATTACCGCATGCGAGCCATGCAAGAGGCCTCGAAGGCGAAGGCGCTATAAATGGTAATCAGGGAATATCTGCAATTGTTCGGTCACTTTGAGTTCGGTAACATCGAGGTAAAAAAATGTAAAATGTGTGCCAAGTTTGTTGTTCCAGCGACACACACACAAAAGCGCATTCAAATAGCGTACGGCGCGCTGTACTCGTACCAACTCCGTCTTCGTCGGTATGCTAAATAATTGAAATTTATCTTTCGCTGCGCGACTTTCACAACGGCGCGCCTGACAAAGAAAGTATCACTTGATATATTTCAGTTTGCATTATGATTTAATGATAACACCATTGTGCAGGGTATGACCTCGCATGGCACCGGTACCCTATATCGGGCATACATTGGGTGACGATTGTGGAACCATAAATAGCCAGCTGTTGAATGTGCAGTTTTAAATTGTATTCACGATTGCACTGACAAGCCCGTGTGCTGGGGAGAGAAGCAGGGCGACTTTTGTAGTTAGATGTAGTCTCCAAATGGATATCCATCTAGGTGACATCTAGTGATAACATCAAACGCTTTATGTTGTTGCACTCGGTTTGGGAGTTGGGAGTTGATGTTCGCAGGAAAATGTAACTAGCCTGTATAGTGTATATATCCGATGTGACTTTTATGTGGACATTATGACGCGGGAAAACAACTCGATAGTATGTTATAGATAAATAAAACTGTGTATTTCGGAAATGCGTTGACGGTTTAGAAGAAATGCCGTTTTATTCTTCCAGCAAAAAGGAAACATTTGCAGATTATTGACACAGAGTCGATTGTGTCAGATAGTGTCAAAAAACATGATACTTGTCCTTGTGTAGGCATGAAACCCGAACAGGGATGTTAAGCTGCTCCAAAACAAAAAAGTATACAAGCAAAAAGTCGAGCAAAGAAAGACACTCACAAAAAAAGTTCGTATTGTGAAATTAAAAACAAACTGCTGGAAAAATGTAGACGGCAGCCTTAGCACGAACTAACTACCTTAAAAAATATAAAAGTAATAAATACTTGTGAATGTAGTATATCCACTATGA
Organism: Cheilosia impressa; assembly: GCA_948293265.1. Classification (NCBI taxonomy): domain Eukaryota; kingdom Metazoa; phylum Arthropoda; class Insecta; order Diptera; family Syrphidae; genus Cheilosia; species Cheilosia impressa. The sequence goes on from OX411883.1 coordinate 15,719,257, forward strand.
TTTACAGTATTGTTGTTTTACTAAAATAATTATTTTTTCTCGACTGCGGCATTTCAAAAATAAAAAATTAACGAAAGCTTAGCGAAAGCTACAATTGGAATGATCAGAGTCAGTTCTCTGACTGCCGCTGTTTGTTTTCCAATAACAGCTAAATATAGCGAGTGGGAAAGCGTCCTAATTCTAAAGAATCAGCGGAACAAACATTATGGCATTATGATTCTCCGAAACTTTCTGTCATAATATTAAAGTTGTTTTATTTCGTGTGTGCCGCATCTCAGAAAACGTTTATCAAATCGATAAAAAAATATGCAGTCTATTCGTGTGGCAAACATTTCAAGGTTCAATTACACGGGTAGCTGATTTACAAAAGCGCTTTGACATTAATGTAATTAAGTGAAGTGTTTGAACAAAATATTCTAGGAAGCTTTTTGTTTTTAAAGTGTTTTTAAACATCAGTTTATTTTATTTATTTGACAGAAATCGAAAAATTTATCAACAGAATATCCACAGGATTTCTTTAAAATGTAGGGGACATTTTCTGTACCTATACAGGAACAAGTCTTAGTAAAATGTTGCTATATAGTTTAAACTATTTAAAAAAAATGCTCACAAACAGACTTTTTTAATTTATAGCAATAGAAATGGGCAGCATCGAGATCTTTCTTTTGTTACCTTTGCGGAAGCTCTGACATAACCTGAAACTGACAGTCGTTGCTCATTTCCATCATCCTAATATTTTATGCGTTATAATTTCTTTTGATAGTTAAAAACTGTTGCTCTTAGCTCCAACTATTATTTAACAATATGGAAATAACACAACGCAAGTACATAGTGCAAAGAGTGAGTAGATGGTTCAGCAGTGACGGAGATTTATATGGGAAAACTTGACATTGACAGCTAATGCATAAGTTTTATAAAATATATGAATTATTTTTATATTTAAGTTCATTCGGGTAAACGGTTTAGATCGAACGCAATCGATATAAATATCGATCGCAATCGCCAAGTTCTATAAATTTCTGTATAAGTTCTCAAAAAGTAAAAAAAAGAGAAAGCTAGCAAACTAACGAGTAACGAGCCGTTCCTCTCTTGGCTCGAAGGCTCAGAGAATTTCAACCCGCAGGTACTGATAATATGTCAAATGCACAAAGGTGACAAAAAACAAATTCAAAATTCATCTACAAAATCAATTGCGCACAAAAATAGAATCTATGCAAATAAAGAAAATTTGGCGGTGATTGACTGTTCTCTCAGAACGTTTCATATTTTGCAAAAAGTAACGTCAGATACCTATTTATTTGTGATATGCGTTAGATGTCAAAGAAGTAAGTGGCTCAAAGTAGCTCAAAGTCTATCCACGAACCTTAGAGTATTTGAGTTTGACAGATTTTTAGACCCATTATATGATTACTTTTTTCATTGTAAATTTTGACGCTTGGGTATTATCTTTATTATCTTCATTCGCAGTCATATTTTTTGCACATATTTTTTAAATTTGAATACAAATACGAAAAGGTGAAAAGTAAAAAGTTCGATACCCCTTTGACAAATCCGCTGGAGAAGTCGTGGATTAAAGAATTTTTAAATGGGGAAACATGACATTTTCCCAAACGTTTTTCTTGCTAAAAATAGAGCTGAACTGCGACTATGTAGGTAGACCTGTCAAACTGCAGCAATACTCGATTATTGATTTAATTCCAAAGCGTTATGTTAAATATAAAAATGTCATCACTATACAATCAAAGATATCTGATCTCTAGGAATTAAGTGTAGAAATTATTTGTTGCCTTAGCATGGCGAAGAGACATTTAAATTTTTTCACAACCATGACAATATCAAGTACAGAAGTACAGCCAAGTGGACGAGTCACGTTTCAGCGATTTGTTCAAATTATTCACTCGACGGAGTAAGCGAGTGTCTCTTTTAGTGAGAAACCTCCCGAGGAATGCACTGCCGACAGTACAACGAGATCCAAGATACGAGACACTGTGTATTATATTAGAAGTCAATATGTATATAGCATAGGTAATATCTGCACGGACATTGTCTCACACGTTTTAACGGTGTGGACGATGACGGCGACAACGGCTGGTGATTTTATGTAAACAAACACTAAAATAATCTGTGGTAGGTATTAAAATTTCAAATTGATTTCCAATGCTTAAATTGAACACACTATGCGGCCAGTGTAGTGAGCCGCTACACCTGGTATTTATTCAGTGGTTATCTTCTTGGGAAAGAGGAAGTGGGTGGTTCATGTCATTTTTAAGAGCCGCGTTCTTTCTTCGACTTGCCAGAATGAGCATTTAAACGTTGCAGTTAGTGAGATTCCATGAATACGTTTAATTGGCGCTAGATACGATTTTATTGATTTGCTTTTCAGATTGGAATGTTGGCTAAAGATATTAATTGAATGATCTTATAGTGAGTGTTTGCCTACGGTTTTCTTTAAAGGAAGTAACTTAATGCCGGTGTTATTCGGAGTTTTTACGTACGAAATTAATTGGAAATTCTATCTTCGGGCAATCGACACATGGAGTTTAGTTTGCTGTTCACTGACACAGTCACTGACTGGTTCACAGTGAGTTTTAATCGCCTCAAGGAGTTATTGAATGTTTACAGTCCCAATTATTGGGTGATCTAGTCCAAATATTCTCAATAAACTAGCCATGTAGTTTGTTTCTCATTAGGTCCATCCATTGAATTAGGATAAATTTAAAATGTTAACTCCATTGACATTAGCTGACAAACCTTCCCATGAGTCTTTAGGCGTGTTTTTTGAGCTTCTATCTCAGCAAAGCAAAGTAAAGTAGGATTTTCATCACGCAATTACAACAACTACGAACACTATGCTTCAACAGGAAATTCTCTACGGAGATCACTGAGAGAGAAGCATGGGTTAGCAATAACCCACCAAACTGATAAAACGGCTTAAAGTAGTATACGGATGGTTCCAAAATGGACTCGGGGGTAGGAGTTGGCGTACATGGACCAAATCGCAACGTCTCAATACCTATGGGGAAAAGCCCCAGTTCACAGTTCACATTCTAGTTCACAAATGGCAAATATGATTGACGTACGACACTTTTTGCAAAAATTATAACATCTTCCGATTGGGTGATTAATTTTGTGCCACCTTATTTGTATTTTTTCTACTCCCAGTAAAAACACAATACAATGCGCCACTATTCTAATTCATTCGTTAATTTCCCCACTAAAATATACCCAAAATCTGTTGGACTCAGATTTTATCACTGCCGTCTCCAAAAAACATGGTAGCGTGTAACAATCACTTTAGTTTATGCAGCGCAACTTCAACACAGTCACTAATTAATGGCGGTTATTATGAGCGAGTTGCCGCAAAGTGATTCTTTCGCGGATTGCGTACAATCAGGCACATCGCTATGCAAACAAATTAAGCAGTCATTCCAGCAACAAAAGACTTATATTACGAACCAGGGAGTGGGAGAGCAGCCGTGGGCGCAAACATATAATTAACATTTCAAACGGATCGACAGAGCACTCGTGTTGACACAATTCCAACTCAAATGGAATTATAAATCTCAATTAGTTTGGATTTGGAGCGATGCCACAGTTGGATGAACCCGCAATTAATATGTGGCCGGCCCCTGATTGGAGGCCCACACGGAGTACGTCTAATAAGATAAAACCGACTTAAGACCCGCTGAATCAGATATGACCGGCAAGTGTACGGTTCTTCAAGGCAGATCACACAATTAGATACATTTCATTTATTCTGCGCCAGAAATCGCAAAAAGCTTTGCGCGATTTGTGTTTTTGTACCGCTTCTTTTTGTGCTCGCCATCTCGCTTCAATCGATCGAATGATCACGTACGTCTATACAATCTTGTTATCTGGTAGATACATGTTCTCTCGCCGCAACTTACAATGCAACACACAAAACGGAGGGTTCTGTGTCGCGGCAGGAGATAAATTAATGATCCGCGTCGTTTCCGTCTTGTATTCTAATTGTTTTACTGCTGCTGGTCTTGCGTTTTGTTGTCTTAGCTTGGCAAATAAAACGCCACCACCGCCGCCATACCACAGTTAACATTTCGCCATAATATGCATCGGTTGTTAGCCAGTCAACCAACCGGCCAACCAACCGCTCTCAGTGCAATGGCCAGCTTAACAAACCGTACTACGTGAGCGCTCAAGAATACGGTACCTCACGTGTAGCACGTTAGGGCTTACCCGAAAGGATTACATTGCAATAAATTATCAATCATTTGAAACAAACAACTCATTTGTTGTTGTAAGCTGGCACCCGCGGCCAGCATTAAACTCAAAAACCATGAAACCAAAGAACCATCGGAATTATTTATAGTAAATGTAGGTGCGAAACAGTGCAAATAGATAGTGCAAATAGATAGCCGCACTCTTGGATGAATTGCGAACAATACCTTTGTACACCTCATGGTCATGATTCCTGCTGGAGCTAGAACTGGTGGCATGCACAATGTAAATAGGCTTTTAGCTCGAAAGAGCATTTGATTATGCGGATTTGTTTACCTATTCTGGTCAGAGAATGAATTCGAATCGAGGCGAACATTTAACGAGTTTATCACTGCGTGACACCCGCCAAGCACTAGGTTCCCATAATGTTTATCGATACTTTGTTTGACTCAATTGGAATGGGAATAAAACGGCATTGCGTGATTACGCAACCATGCGTCTCTCTATGGCGCAACGTGTTAAAATTTAACCAACCATAATAGGCTTTCATCTCTCAAATTTCAACTCAAGTCTAAAGATAAGATGGCAAATTTTGACATTGCGACGTCACAAAAATTCGGTGGTCACTCGTGTGTCTTTCGTGAGAGTGCGCTGCGACAGCCTGCGCGACCAGACGCTTGACAGGCGATCAGACGTAGTGACAAATTGAGGACAAATATTTGCGTCATAATGACGTCTAAATGTCGAAATTTTTACATGAAAAGTGACACGTAATCATAGCTTAACAACATATCTCATGACAGATGTCTCATGTCCGAAAAGTTTCCTGATTATGTCCTTGACGGTCACCTTGTTTTTCCGTTACACAGTCGAGGCCAACAAATTTCTTTCACAAGCATAACATAACTTTTTGTTTCGCTGTATTGTTTAATGCGATGAATTTTAATAATTGAGTATGGTGACGTTTTCTTTTTGTGATTTAGTTACATAAATGACAAAATATTATTTAAGAATAATTAAGTAAAATCAGAAGTCCTGTCGAATAGATTTGTCTTTACTAAATTTTCACTGGAATGTCAGGAATACTATCGAAATGTCAACGACCTACTCAGTCCAGCTGACATGATCAATCTAGGCCAATAATAACAATAAAAAATCGCGCATAAACTAAACTAGTGTTTTGAACGTCCTCATTATTAAAAACAATTGACACAAAGCCTAAAGCTTTATGTTCAGACGGGGTATATATTCGGCCACATGTGTGAAATTGTTGTCGTACTTCTCTGTCTCGAATCTTAAAATGATCTGTTAGGATCTTTCTCTTTTAGGAAAATATGTGTTTTTTCATAAAAACGAAGAAAAACGTTGTTTTGCATTGAAATATTAATGTTTTATTTTTTTTATCTCTTAAGAATTATCAAATCAACAATTTAAAAAGAAAACCATATGAAAAACTTAACAATTCAAACCTCAATGACAAGTTTCGTAGGAAAACGCGTTAAGGGGCCGGCAGTTGGCAACTCTACACTGCATCTTTTTAAATCCTGTTGCCCTACGCACATTTTTACATAAAATCTCTCTTATTAAACTTTTTTGATGTTTACGTCAAGATCCTTTCGAACAACTCTATAACATTAAGCACATTAGCCTTTGCAAACAATGATTTTTGTGGCAGTTTTTCAGTAACAGTGAGACATAAATTTCTGTCTGACAAATGTTTGTTTTAATTATTGCAAAGGTTTAACATTCGTCTGTGGACCCACGATCTATGGCTTATAGCCATAGGGTTGCTAGTTCGAAATCATAAGTTTTCAAAATAGGAAAGGACCAAAATCCAAAAATAGCACAAGCATAGGCGTCGAAGTATCCCAATTCTCGACAATGTTTTAAAAGCCCGATGGGGATTTTCTTGGCCAAGGAAATCTTGACCCGATTTATAGACGGCTCGATTCTCTTTGGAAATTTTAATTCTTACATTATGCGATTCATTTAAAATGCACTGTTCTTTTTCATTTTTTTTGCTTTGCTGAAAACTTTCAAAAAGATTTTTTTTTAAGAAAATAGTACTTTTTTAAATCGTTCTAATTTTTCTAGAAAATGTTTTGTGTTGTTGCGCTAAAATTTGGCTCGGATAGATAAAGGGTTTTCCAAAAGGGGCGGGTCGGGTATATTTTAAAATTCAATAAAACAAGTTTTGTGTAAGATATCAACATTCAACGACGTTTTTGTGTTATTTGATGACATTTTATGTGGAAATGACACTTCATTCCATTCGATATGTGTTGACCTTAAGTCTTAAGAATCCTTCGCCTTGCTATATTATTTTTTGCCAGATTCTTGAAAATATTTGAAAACATCTGATGATCCACCGCTGTTGCAAAATCGGCATCAAAATTTTGTTTTTTTGTTTCCAGCCGCCTTTTTTCTGGGGTTTTTTTCCTTTTTGTGAGCAGGGTTACGCTGCATCAGATTCACAGCTGTCATCTTCTGATATATAAAATCGAGTTTCAATGTTTCGAAATGTAAGAAAAAAATATATTTTATTTATAGCACAGCCACAGGACTTGTTTTATAAGCTTAAGCCTTCCCACAAAATTAAAGATCCAATCTGCTGCTTCTCTACAAAAAGTGTGAAGTTTAAATTACAGAATGGCAATCCCTAAGTCGCTGTTTTGCTGTTTTAAAGTTGAAAATGGAATGTGCTTTTGTGTTTTTTTTTTAAATCGTGCGAAAAAACGCTTGTGTGCGCCTAGCTTTAGATACCTCTTGTGCCCATATCTAAGCCTTCTTTCTTGTCACATTTGACACAATCCATAATTTTGTGGTATTAATCTATGTACTCTAAGTTCCATATTCATTGTGTAGGTTTTATTGGACATAACAAACAATTTTGTTGGTCTCTTGCAACGTTATTCTTAGAAAGGATTCAACTATAGCAATCATTTCGAAATGCAAGACCAAAAACAGGACCTAGTCGCATGGGTCTTGTTCTTAATGGTCTTAAACTTACAGCTGTCTGCGGAACTGTTATTCTAAATTCTAAATATTTCTGAATTGGAATTATTAAGTCTGACATTTTTCATTACAGACAGTTAAAACCATCCCACCCTATCTCTGTAGCTATACGCACTGTTCTCTCTGTTAGATAATTGTTTACATGTAGACCGTATCTTTAACCCAAATTTATGTTTCACTAAACCCACTTTGTGGGCTAATTAAAAAAGACCTTCTCCCAATTATTACCAGCGTCGTCCAAACCTTATGGGGGTATAATGAACCAAACTGTCGACTAATGGCCGCTTTTTAGTGCGGTCAACCCGAAGAATCTTCCCAATTTTCGACTTTGATGACCCATCTGCCTTAAGTGTCCTTTTATGGTTGTATACGACTTTACAAACGCGCTGAGACAAAGAGCGAATTAACACGTCGTCGGTCGTTCCTCTTATCCGTTGAGCATGATCTGGTATCGCTCGCGGACGCGATGGCGGCAAGACAACTCCGCTGTAGTAATTCATCCCACGAGGGCGGGTTTTTATGGACAACACCGTCATCGTAGTCGTATTTTCATCTCTGGGCATTTGTTTGCGGGTCGTGATCGAAAATTTCGATTAAAGGGGATTTTTTATTTATTTTCTCGTTGTCACATGTCAACGTTTCACCATAAATGGTCAGGTATTATAAACGCTACTCCTCAATATGGGCAAGGGCAACAAACTACCCAGACCCAGACGGCAGACCCTCAGCAACACTTGCTGCGGCCAGATTGAGGGAATGATCAAAGAGATCTTCATGCGAATTGCGCACTCCACCGCCACCAGCTCAGGTGTGCCGGTAGGTATATACGTACTCCAATCTCCAACCACAGTGAAGACGACGGCGACAGCGTAAAGTGCACAAAGCCTCGCTCCTCGGAGAATAAAAAAAGACATAGCGCTCTCGAAAACACAATTTGTGATCAAGATTCCGCTGTGACAAATAAAATTACCCCATTCTGCTGGACTGTATACTGTGTTCATCCGATGATCGCCACAGAGATGTCGTTTCAATGGGCAATAAACATAAACCTGCGCATTGGCTGTAGATGGCGCGGTTATGCTTCTCGGACTGTCTGTCCGCGAGCTCAAAAAGTGACATTATGTGAGAAGATAACATAATTAAGGCGAAGGCAGGTATGTTGGAACATTTTATTAGGTATCACGGGAAATCGTATCGGGCACTGATTTTGGTTAGGCGAACATAGGAAACAATTACACGATGCAGATTTGGATGCGTTCGCGGCGGTGCTCGCTGGGTTAACACGGCATAAATTGCGTCTGATTGCTCTGTAAGGGAGGCCAATTAAGTTATTGTTCGTGATTTTTATCACCTCCATCTATATGGGAGCGGGAGAGGCGGAAGTAGCGCAGGCACTCATGCGCAGTTTTGTCATCGTCCGATCACTGCACTGCCGAGCAGATTTATTGTTTCTCATAGAAAGGGTTCTCGTCTTGCATGTCATGATAGTTCAGTACTTGTCATTTTTTAATTACTGAACATGACAATTGAGTGTTGGCCATGGCCACGATGATGTGTGGGACATTTAAAGGCCGCTGTCGTACTCATCACGGTTGCACTTAAGCAGTGACATTATAGCAGCTAGATGACATTTGTTAGAGTTAATTTCCAGGGGAATCTTTTCAGGTTGCGTGTTAGATTTTGCTTGAGATTGGGGGGTTCGTAGGGTGCGCACTCTAATTGCATACCGCTTGGGTAAGTCAGTGCCGGTGTAAAGGGGCATATCTTTAAGAGTTTAAAGTGGTACAGGTGTTTCTATATCAATTGTGGCATTTTTATCTAACTTATCCGTTTGATGACGGAAAAGAACCCAGTTTGCTCCATTAAGATTTGCAAAAGCAACATCGACATGTTTGGTGTCAAGAAAGGCTTCCATTCGAATTTTTCACATTTCTAACGATTGTTTCGCGATCAATAGTCATCAGCCAAGAAACCAAGGTCTTATACCCTAGAACTTGAAGTAGAAAGTCCAGTCCATAAGTTACAAGGGTCGCGGTCTTGATGGTATACTACTTAAGTGGACTCTTCACAGATCTTCATTCCCGGCCACCGACTTTAAGACATCAGAGCAGAAATGTCGACCTTAATCCAATTGCCCTTGGCACGGGCTTCATACTAAAATTCTAAAGATGTGACATATATTCCGCATTATTCTATTTACCACCCAACACATCCAACACCTTGCAAAATTTTCAAACAGTTCCCCAATCCACAAAAAGTTTTTTTTAGGTTTTCACATTTTATTCTTCCGCTTGTTTTTTTGGCGAATCGCCAGCGATTCCTCCATTTCACGCAATAATTATGTATTGCCTGGGATTCCCAGATGAACTCGCCGGCGAACGCAATCCTCTTCAAGGGGAAGCGTCTGAGGGATGTTATTCGCTTGGCACCTCTTGCGCCAGCTATATTTACATTTACTTTGGAAATAAACGCCAGCTGTACAAACCAGATAACAATTTTGATGATGGTCCGGAAAGGTTTAAAAAGGAACCCTCAAGTTTATAGATCATTTTTACAAAGGAGACCCTTTTTTTCTTATCAATTGCTTATTTTAAAGCTCTTCGGCAACTCGGCTTTGAAAGCGGCAAGATTATTACGATCTTCGAAGTTGCCGGTCCTTTGATTTCCGGTCTACTTTGAAATTTTGGAAATAATTTATTATTGAACCATTTTTAAACCGGGCTTACATTTTCCAATCCCAAGTTATGATTCCCATTGTCACTCAACTGCAACAGATGGACGAGCTTTGTCTTTTAAAATAATTGAAAGAAACCTAAAAATGATTATCGCTCCTAGCCATACCTATTACCAATAGTCCTACTAACAAAGTATAGATACTCTATTGAGCTGCATAGAAAATGTGACACTCTTATCGTGCAGGTAGCAGCTAATCCCACGCTAAATTAAATTCCTTTTCTTACTTGCATTCAAAATGCAGCTCCCTCTCGTAGTTGCGGCTATATGTACAGATCCACATGCGATCCATAGAGATGTCCACCGCCAGTGATATCTACCATAATCTGCTGTTAGCCTTGTGGTATGACAAGAGGCGATACCATCAAAATGACTATAAAAGATTTGTTGCAAATGTGCAAAATACACAAGTTAACTAGTGGCCGGGGAAGGTCCGTTGTCGCTAGGTGCTCCATCGTTGCACGCAGCGTTGCGCGCTGCGTAATCTGAGGATCGACACGAAATATGTGAAAATATTACCTATTATGCTGGGAAGTTGAAAATAATAAAAAGAGATGTCTTCTGTTAAGATACTGCGCAGTTTGCATACCTTTTGTCCAATAAATGAATGCATGGATATACATATTTCTGTGAACAATGAATGGGACACAGTTTGTTGACGTCATTAAATGGTAATAGGACAACAAAGTTGCATACACCTATACAGCTTTTAAGTAATTTATGCATCAATGGCAAATCAAACCGATTGAGTGTTATATACGCTATAGTGTGGCTATGTTTGCCTAGTTGCCAACTTTATGTTTCCTTTCCTTACTATGCGCGCAATCTGAGGCTAGACGTTTGCCCACTGCTCTGACCCAGCTGTTTAGAATCAAAAAGCTCTGCTTGCAGAAGCATTGATGTAAATTAGTTCTCAATATTCTCTGGGAATAACCATCTCATTGGGCACTGGTGTTGATGTCGCTGTTCCGATCGTAAAGGTTGTCGAGAAATAGTCTCCTCCAGAGCCCCCAACATTTGCGGGACTGAATACATATCTTTTTTCTCGAAACGACGCCTACTTTTCAGGGGGATCATGCTTGATACCTAAAGCAGACCTGGGATTATTAGTGGGCTCTACATGGGGAAATGTTTTAGCTCGGATTTGTTTTGCTGCAATTTACATCTAGGCGTCTGTGGTATAGGCCTCTTTTTTTTGGCCATTTCGGGGTATTTATCAAGGCAGTCATTTATGTTTCCTTATCTTTATCCCAACTTTTATAAAGAGAGACTTCAGCCTCCTTTACCAAAGGTCTAGAACGTTCTTCCACCTGTTGCCTTAAAGCTGCTTACACGAAACTATCCCCAAAATGAATTAACCTACTCCAGGCTCAGTCTTTAAATTTCTCGTTTAATACATCCGTGGCCTTATCACGTTATACGACATGGAGCTTAAATTCTGTTTGCATATTGATGAGATATAAAGATTTCGGGAGATATTCGAATCAAACCACCATTGTCGGGTCTCCTTTCGTCTATCTACCACTATAAATCTTACCCAGAGAGACTCTCTATTTCTCCAGAGTTTTTCCCTGGGTTCGATTCCTAATAATATTCCTATTGATGAACTCTTAAAGCTAATTAAGCACTTAGTTTTATTTAAAAAGTTACCCAAAGATGTCTCCGATCCTTACAAGACCAAATCTCTAAATAGCATTTATAGCAACTTCCTCAAGTACGCTAGAAAAACACTGTTTCCCTTTACCAATGAGATCATGTTTCCAGAACCAAGTAAATTCAACCTAGTTTTCTGTGATTTCCTCTTTGTAGAACAATCTTACCTCCCAATCTAGACAATCTTCTAAACACTCTGAGAAATGCAGGGACCAGGCAGACGTTGTCTTCATTTACCCTTTATTTTTGAGCTCCGTCGGTTTTTCGTCTACTAGCATCTAGCAACTACCTTCTTTCGGACCAAGCCTCGCAATTTAGGTTCCAGACGTCTTCTCTATTTAATCTCCCAATTAACCGCACGTCGCGCTAACAAACCAATCTCCCACTTGCTGCTGAGGTTTCACTCTCTTTTGAATTCAGTCTCCTTCGGCTTTCTTAGCTTTAATCTAAGATTTATGTTTTCACTCTTTTAGTTTGCATTCAACCTCGAAAATGTAAGTTTTCCACCCCTAAAAACAAAAAGAGTTGTTGCGCAAACTTACTTTCCTGACGCGTTCGCAGGCAGTTGGCCACACTCAACCACAACTGTCAGCAAGAAAAGCTCTAAGCCATTCAAATATGGTCGTTTTGCGAATACAATAAAGCTTCTAAAAGCAACAAAAAAAGAATTGGACAAAACAAAACTAAACAAACGAACGAAGTAGACTCGAAAGCAAAATCCAAAATCCACCAAACTCTACCACACCACCACACACGATCGCCATCGTGCTTCGTGCCCGTGCGCCTGTGAAACTTCAGTTCAGTTTCAATTTTCTTATACTTTTCTGCTGTCTCCCGCAATTCTTCATCTCCTCTGTCGTCTCGATAAATCGTACTGGATATTAAGTGGTTGGTAAAAAACGAAAAACAAAACAACAAAATTGTAGTTACTTACCTGGCTGCACCGACTCCATGCTACATTCAGTTTTCTAAGAGCTGTCTCCAAGACAACTCACTTCAGTTCGTTTCGATCTCAGATTCAGAATTTATCGTTGGCTGTCGGTTGTTCTACTACATCGTGGATCGTGATTTAGTACGCTCTCTCTCGCCTGGATAAATGTGCAGTTTGTTTTTTTTTTCAAAAAATAAATCGTTTCCTTTTTGTTCTCTACTAATTTAATGGTCGTAGTGAAAATATAAATAAATTTAACAAAAAAATAAAAAAAAAATATTCTCCCATCCAAATTTGAGAAACAGTGCAACAATTTTTCTTTTAAAATCTTGTGAAATTTATGTGAAAATAGTTTCGTCTGTGTGGGTAAAGGAAAAAGATTTGTGAAAATGCAAAAAATCCCGACAATAACTCTCCTCTTTGTAATCGGAATAACATCAATTGGATTCACTGCAGCTAAAGGTAAATACATTCATCTATTGTGGACCGTGGGTTTCCTTTATGGGGGGAATCGAAATAATTTCCCTCTTTGCAACGATGACATAAGCAGCGGATTGCGGATTGGCATTGGATACCCACTCGTATAGCGTGCGAGATAAAAGCGAAACGGTGCTTGCAATAGCAGTACTTATAATTTACACCTTCACGAGGTTTATTTGTTCGCTCTCAAGGCTGTGTTTTATTTTTTTTTTTTTGCTCTTGGGTTGTTCGTTTGTTCGGTTTCTTTGTGTCCGATATCTCCATTTCTCACTTTGTGTCTAAGGTTTTCTACTGCGACTAGTGGTTTTTAAATGTTGCCGCTGATTGCAGTTTGGCACCGATTGGATTTGGATTCCTTTTTCGGCAGCAACCCCCCTTCGAAAATGACATCATGCTGAAGTGAGTCAGTGATATAACTACTCCTGCAACCATATGGTTCGAGCTTCGAGTACGTATCTACATAGAGTCTGATGCTGGGTTATGAATAACTTAGCATTTTTGAGTAGGTCTGAGAGGTTGGGCGGGGGCTTTGCATTGACCTTCAAACTTTTTGTTTCATTTCATTAGCAGCTCAACCAAGCACCTATTAATTAAACGGGTTTTTAGACGATGTGAATATGCAGCTCAAATTCGTTTGTTGAACTTTATTATAAGCAGCGCTTCTTTATTGTCAATACATAAGTATTCTTACGAACGGCACTTTCAATAAGAGCTTTGCGAATACCGGTTGATCTTGTTTTTGGCAACATTTCGTCAGGCATATAATCAGCGATGACAGCCTTAAAATATAAGGTCAAATTGTGATCGCATACTTCAGTTCAAAAAGCTACTGATCTGCCAGAGCAGGTTCTCAGTTGTGTAGCTGAAATTACTACACTTTAGTGAAACTACTACTTCAAAGTCGCTATGTATGTGAATGATGTAGTCATTTCCGGTTGCATTTCCTTATTATTCTAATACAAAATTTTAATTTTGCATAAGTTGAATGCGCAAAAGTTGGTATGATACTATAGGTGGCATTGCAATCTTGGGTGGTAAGCGAGGCATTTGAGGTTCAAAAACACACAAATTCAAATTCGATCTTAAGGTGTTCTCACAAAGATCTGGGCCACAGGGGCCTAACTCTGTAATTCGATTCGAAAGTGAAAACTGTTCGAAAGTTGTCTCCGATTCTAATTTCAAATGTTACTCTGTATAACAGCTCTCGCATACGATATTCTGTGGAATGTACATCCCGTGCCAGTAACCAAATAAAGATCTTGCGAGCGGCGCTTAATTCAGTCTTCACAAGAAAATCTAGTAATAACTGAAAACAACTAATTCAGAGAATAGTTTGTTATGGTGATTAAAATCTTGAAAACTAAAGATCGTGTCATATGCCTTCTCATTAGCGGCATACCCCAAGTTAGTTGGGGTTACCTCTTTTATACATATACACGCCACCTTTTTATGCCTAAAATGGGAGATTTTGAAGGGTTTTGGAGCATGAGTTGTACAGCGGCTTTGGCTAGGTCAGACAAAATCGGATCAGTTCATGTCGAGCTATTGGTTATATTCGGCCCAGTCTAAGGGCTAGTCGATTTCAAGCCAGGGGATATGCAGAGCGCAATTAAAGGAATTTATCAAATGACCGCTTGTAACTATACTCGATAATGCCTAAGAGTGAACGAATTTAATTTTTTTTGTTCATAATGGATCTTTAGCGTGGATCATCCTTATATTTGAAGGTCTATTTGACAGACAGTCGCTTGTGGTGGGTTAGTCGAAGAAACTTTGGTATATCCCGTGTTTTCGTACAGTAAATTAACCGCTGATGTATCGCGCCTTAACCATATTTGTCAATACCTTTTTGGCCCTTCATTTGTCAGACACAAAGTTGAAAGGCCTTTAGAACCGTTATATGATATATTTCTTCAATTGAATTCTCGAGGTAGAAATGTCTTCTGCACATACTTGGATATAGAAAGTTTTATAGCTAAGCGCGACCAGAAGATCATTAGTGACAAATAAACATGAAAGGCTGGAATGGATCTCAGCACCTGGATAAATTTCACTCCTATGCGATGCTTAAAAAGCCTAAGGCTCACGAGTCGCCGAGGTGGCCTTAGCCTGCTTATGGTTTATTTGGATCTATCCGTGACCACATCATTTAGAGTTAATAGCGAGCTGGCAAAATTGTCAGTCTATCGACCTATAAACTGCTCTCTAGCGATGACGTTGAAGTTAAATACAACAGCAGGACACTCTTAGAGTTGAAGGCGTTTCGGTTACGATTTAACTGGCAGTTACTTGTTTTGTTTCTTCAATGGACATATTTTTGTCAGGATGCGGTATGATGAGTACAGTAAAACCCGGATAAGTGCCTCACCTTAAATGCCCAGTTTTGATAGGCTCTTATGCGAGCTAGGCAGTTATAAAAAAAAGTGGACTTATCTCTAAATTAATAAAAATATTAAAAAAAAACCCAGTCAGTCTCCACCATTGCTTTTTTTATTTTTGAAATTTTTAAAGCATGAAACATAAGGAAGCGCTAAAGGAAAATAAGCTTTTCTATTTTTTCAGCTGATTTCAAAAAGGTGTAGGATGTAGGTACATATCTACTTAAAAGATTTTTTTTTAGGTAAATTTCAATGAAAGTATACAAAATAAAAGGCAAAATTAAGCGGGAAAGGTAGTTAAGCGAAAGGTACTTATAAGATGAGTTTTATATGAAAAAAGCGTCAGAATTTTTGACACTTAAGCGAGAGACACTTAACTGGGTTTTACTGTAAATCAAACTATTTTTTTTTTTAATTTGACCGCGACAAATGTCACAACAGAAACTTAAGTTCAGACTCCCAGCAGAACGCAATAGGTTCCACTTTGCCTTTTGTAGCAGTCACACTTTTTCCCACACTTTTATCTTTATTGTTTGCTGGATACTGGGTGGAACATTACTGTCCCGTGACACCTGAAGGTGTGATGTGACCTCGCAGTTGTTTTGTTTTGTATCGAGCTCTCATCTGCGTTTGAACTTCTAGGAGCTTTTGGCGATTTGCCCGATTTGCCAAAGTCCGTATGATTTTTTATTGCCTGGTCCTTAGGAGCGTTGTCGGTGGGTCTGCATCGTTTTGAAGGTGCCGGAGACGTTAGTTTTAACTGGGCTCTTACCTGCATTTGGCCATATCTTTTATCATTACTCCAATTCGCTTTTTTTTTTAGCTCCAGGAGAATACAAAGAAACTGACGTTCTGTCTTTGAGCTTGTAGAATAAAGTTTTGGTAACAGAATCCGTTTTCTCTATGGAAGCATAGAGCGAATTAAGTCATAAAGCTTATTACTAAGACGTCAACTCATATGTCAAAAATACAAGGGTTAACAATTTGGTCAGCTGAATAAAGTCTGCTTCTGTTTTCTGTATTTATCACGCCACAGTTGTTCATCTTTATTTTGATCGGCTATCTAGCCGCACTTGCCTGACGACCGACCTGTGTTTTAAATATGTAAGTCGAAGTGGATCTTATAAATACATCTATCATGTTCATAGTAACTTCTTCTGCAGAGGCACATGGGTCATTTCGAAAGTGCTTTCGAGTTCAATACTCGCATCATGCTCTAGTCAGGAAGGTCGGCAATAGAGCAGGTTATGGAAACTATATCTCTGATTGCCGTCTTTGTTACCGCAGTTTGCTTACATCTCCAGTCGAAGACCTTTTCGCATGCGGCCCTCACCAAACTATAGACGGTTGCCAACTAGCTGTGGGTGGTTCTTTTCTTGGCTGTTGCATCACCTCAAGGTTTACAACATAACTTGTTACACATCTTACCTAAATCCACTACTCCTGTCGCAGTTTGCTTTTTAGCTCACTCAATACTCGTTGTCAAGGGCCACTACAAGCACACCTGTAACCAGCCGAAGTTGTCCCCACTTTGGGGGACTACCTTTGTCACATCCTGTATGTTTGTTTATCCGCAAGGTCGATTACCTCATTGAATCAACAATTTACCGATCGTTGGGAGCCATCATGACACAACCACCACGCGATATTATATTAATGACTCCCGAACCTGCGTGATGAAAATAAGTAGCAGACTGTCAAATTTTAGTTCCCCGACCTTTTAATTTTAAAATAATTGGCCACTTACTGCCAACTCCCATTTAATAGCTAATTTGCCATTTTCCCAGTTCAGCCTCAAGGTGGATAAAAGTTATTCGCCAAATAACCGTACAAATCGACTCTCGCTCTGCCGGGAATATTTTTGAATATTCCACTTGAATGGTGTCTTTGAAGAAAGCCGTTAAACAACAGTTCGTCATCTAACACACTTTTGCTAAAATATTCAACATTAATTTGCTCGTTTTGTTTTGCCTACATAAACAATCAAAAAATGCAATAAGAATTTGCATAATAAATCGTCAACTGGCGACCGTTTGCCTTGTCATTAAAAATAGCCACTTCATGCAAATGTGAAGACCGCCAGGCTATTATTTCAATTAAGCATTAAACGTTAAGGCACTACAAATACAAAACGTCCGTGTAATTATTTATAATGAAGCGACGACGTTAACCATGACACTTGGCGTTCTAACAAACGAAATAATAATTATATTTCGATGGGAGAACTGTTAATGCTTGGATTGGCACACCGCACTCAGATTACCGGCTGGACCTTCAAGTATGTTCTCGACAAGATTCTGTCGTTTGTTTTGTTTTTTTCTGTTTTTAAATGTCATTGACCCAGTCATTGTATTGTGTGTTGTGTGTAATTGTGGGTTTCCATTAAATGAAACTATTTTCGAGCTTTCTTAGAAACTTATTGCCATTGTCTGCCATTCGGTGGATAGGTACTCGTATGTGCAAGAGAGGAGCAACAAAAGTCCAAAAAATTATACAATTTAATATGCGCGTCTTGTATTCTCCTTGGTCACTGTTGATAAACATTGCGTCGTTCAACGGTGAATATTTGCATAATTTGAATTGAGTAATAGTTAGAGAGGTATTATTTTTTCGGTTCTCTTTAAATGGTACTTTGGTTCTTCGGGATTGGTGGCTACACTTTCAGCATAACAATGCCTTGACGCGCAAATAAATTTCCCCACAAAACCATTCGAGTTGAACTATTTTCGACATGCGAGTTGAATAACAAACGTCCAAAAGCCACCTGCATAGGTGAAAAGAGTTTTTTCCTGAAATCGCACTTAAGGCTGAGGTTGTGGTTGCGGTTCCCACTTTTTTTTTCGTCTTAAATGGGTTAAATGCGGCTATTTATATGGGCTGACTGTGATTATTGGAATTCGGTGTTTGACATATATTTTTGCAGGAGGATGTTGTGGAAGCTTAAAGACGGAGTTCGATTTAAAAAAAATTGTTTTATCGCGTGGATTTGACTCTAAACTAGCCTTCCAAAGACTGACCTACGCCTTTCTTTAAATAATCTCACTTATTGTTTAAACAGTCGGTGTTTGTTTTTTTTTATTTTTTGATCTGCTAGTGAAATTGACATTAGTAAATGTATAGTTTCTAAATGGACACGGTAGGAATACCTTAATCTTAGTTTGCAGGTAGCTTTTTTGACTTAATCTTCAACCATTTCAACTACTAGGTCCCTATGCAGATCGAAGTTTTTAATGTATACCATGAAAGGTTTGGAAATTTGCTTGCGCATGGCCGCAGTTGCAATCTGTTTACAAAGATCAAAACAGTCCTTTTCACGAAAGCAGCAGTATCATCTGCGAAAGATGTCGCTTTCTGACAGATCTCTGGTGAATAGAAGCAACAAAATAGGACCTACCACACTGCCTTGTTGCACACGGGCAATCCTTTTTCCTAATGTTGAGTACGTTTCAAAGTTTTCGCCTTACAGATTCTGACCCCTTGCTTGATTCCGAAAGACCGCCTGGTTATTTAAGATCCGAGAGTTGTAGAGTAATTTTGCATTTCGTGGAACCTGTGCTTTGTCAAGAAACATTGCGGAGGATATCTTTTTTACTTCAAATGGTTTTTCAATTTTATCAGTATTTTGTACTTAATCGATCGATTTTTTAAATAATAGCTTTCCGCCGATTAACCTTTTCTAGTGTTACCTGGTGCAATTGGACTTTTCATTTCCTTTTAAGCCATTCTGAGGGAATTTTCAGTTCTTTAATCGTCTGTCAGACTAGAAAGGAATGCTTTTAAGTTTCCCATCAACCTACATTCTGCAAGATTTGCAAAGTGAAGAGGCCAAGCCAATTTGTTGAGTCACTCTTGAGGTTCATTGAGTGATGACTGATTTTAGATCTACATATGCATGATTAAATCGTGGGAAGCGCTTACCATCTTTCATAAAGAGGCATGAGCCATTCTTAAAGATGGTAAGAAGTATAAGCCAAGAAAACGGTCTCCAACCATCTACAAATTTTCATAGTACTTTTGTGTCGATGTTGCTATACCTCCAACCTTGGGTCAACCAGAACCTAATGTTATTTATGGACCTTTTGAGAAAATATCCTGAAGAGGATCCGAATTCATTTTCAACGGCGGCTTGTTACTGATCATGCCCTGCTTAGGAATTTCAGAATTCATATCCATAAGCTTTGGACCGTCAGTCAGACTTTTCACTTTTATTTGCACCAAACTTGCTGAAATGTGTGTCACCACATTCGACGAGTTAATATTTCCTCTGACGTCAGCCAACTCCCTTACTATACATAAGTGTCAAACATCGAAGCCTACTGCTGTGTATCGACTTATCACCGTATTACGAAATGTTTAAACAATCCCTCCCCTGTTCAGCGACGGAGCGCAATGGTTGCCCTGTTACATAATTAACTTGAGTCTTATTGCCCACCTATAGCGACCTACTTCGCAAAACGCCACCCCCCTCTGATGCCACACCATTTGATGACAGGTTTTCATTGTTAAAAGTGTCTGCCTATGATCAGTTCTAATCGGAAATATTAGCAAGTCTATTTTTAAGTCCCAGTAGGCACATAATTGCCAGCATTAGAGGGGAGCAAATTTCACATTACACCGTAACAAGTTTCGATTATAATGGAACAAACTCGCAATCTATCCAAGTATGGTAACAACAAGAGCCGTCCGCAAAGGGAAATTAATTTGAGAACATATTTGCGGACGAGTCCGCCAAAGCTTGGCCGGTCCTCAGCAACGCACGCCCTTAAGGCTGTGTAATGAAAATTCCATGAAAGACCATGCGCCGAAGAAACATACTTGCACTTGAGTCGGACAGCAAACCTGAACCCACCGCGGTTGCTCCATGTGGTAAAGAAGGCAGACTCCTTTATTATCTTTTGCACACATACGTGTGTGTGCGTGTGTGGGGAAAATATAAAAGGAAGGGTAAAACAAAAAAACCAAAACCAGCGAAAGAGAAAATTTACAATCCTCGAGCACACTGTAATTATTTACCTTATGCGGCTGGACCGTTTTTGTTTGCTTTAATTTTTTCTTCTTGCTTTTTGTTTTGGTTGAGTGATATTAACCTACCGCGGGATCATCTTCTTGTAGCGACGACCGGCAAAGACGTTGTCGTGGTCGGCGGTACATTCGTATTTAGAATTCCAGAAACGCTCGAAGGATAGCCGCTGCCAGGCTGATTGTGGATGCATCGGCATTTTGTTTAAAGATTTTTTTTTTTTTGTTATTAATTTCTTTCTTTCTTGGTCTCTGTGACTTAATATCGGTGGATAGTGGATATTGGTGTAATCAGGCTTAGATTATACTTCTTTTATCCCTAACAGGTAAACCGGTAAGGAAATTAATTTATTGTGTGAGAAGGGTTTGGTTTTTTCTATTTTTAGTCATTGCCCATGCACCGGCCGGCCGTCCCATTGCGAATTTATTCCTGAATATAATCAAGCGAATTTCGCCCGTCGTCGCGTCGCGTTGTCGGTTTACTTTGTTGGAGGTTGTTTGGTAAATTGCACAACTATTTACGCTAAACAATCTGAAGTGTCTATTGATTTGCGTGTGCCGGCACTTGAAAGTTATGAAAGTCGAGGAGTAGCAAATGTGTTGACGAAAACAAAAGAGTCCAACTGCGAACTGGGATTCAGTGTTGTTTGTTGTATAGTTTCTTCAAACAAGCAGGCAGTCGGTTTTCGAATGACAAAGCAGCTTAAACTGGTAGTGAGTGGAGAATTATGGCGAGTTATATTGAGGATGGTAGTATGTAGTATGTGGATGGATAGACGCGTGTGTGATCTGCCGACCACAGTGAGTTGGAACTACTGGGGAATTAAGGAGGAAAAGGTATATCACGAACAAATAACTAAGTATCGAGAATGTTCACCCAAATGGAGTCTAGAATTATGTCTTTGGCTGGTGTTTCACCAAAAAACATAAGATCTTGATATTTTTATTTTATTCGCCACTCTCATTGTTTTTTACCCATTGGCCTGCCTTTTATTTTGCTGGTTGGTTAGCTTGTTCGTCTTATGTGCTCATGTGGTGATTCTCTTTTGGTTAGTTTACTCAATTCTTCGTAGCTCATGCTCAGTCTGTGTCTTTGTTTAAAACATGCAGATGTGCGTCGAAATTTCCTAAGACTTAAAATGTTTCTTCCTTGGTTTTTCTTCACACTGGTTCCAACTCGAATTCGAATGCTAATGTAAACCGCTGGTTTTTCTCTGGTTATAAGGGTGGGCTCCGTTTAGGGGGCAGCTATTTCTAGACGTTGTATTCCTAACTAATTTTTAAATAAGTGCTCCGTCTGTTAACTACAGATCGGGAGGTTGCCATTCTTTATGGCAGCTTGATACTCCCCTCTAAATGACGTTCCATAAGAGGGGACCTAGTACTGTTTGTTCAATTGATGAACAAAAAAGTCAGTTATCATGTCTCTATAGCGCTCACCATTGACTATAACGTTCTGGCCAACATCGTTTTTAAAGAAGTACGGACCAATTATTCCACCAACAACGTCTCTGTGGATGCATATTATCATTTAGATTAAACGTGGTACGAAAACGTTCCATAGTTAATCGAATTAATTGCTCTGATGGCCGATTCTGTTGACCGTAAAATGGACGTAGTCGACCATGATTTTCAAAATAAATTTGCACAGTTTGGAGCGTTGTTCAGGCGTCAGTCTATTCATGTTGAAAGGCCAAACCTAACTAGAAATATATCCCTTGACAGCTGACAAAATGGCCACCAGCTTAAATTGTTTTGCCAACGTAAAGTTTTATACCTCTAACACCCTTTAGTATCTTAAACCCTCATATGTTTTGTACATGAAGCTTCTGCTTGCCATGTCTTTAGGATTTATTGGGTTATCTGTACATGGAAGTAAACTGCAGGGATTTTTATACCTATTACGGGTTGACGCGAAAATGACTGGACAGATGTCGCTGAAACTTTTTCGGAAATCTTTCCTTAGACCCTGGTAAGACTTTAGGCTATGTCAATCCTACATTTTGGATGCGATTTTTACCACACAACTTTATGCAGTAAAATAAAACCAGTATTTTATATAAATAGGCGAAGGCAAATAGTTAAGGACCCCTTTAACTGTCCTAAACCCAATATATTCGCTTGATTTTTTTATTTTTGTTAGAAGATTGTGCAGAGATGCTCTGCTGTGTGCGATTTGTTTTACCATATGTTGCACATAAGCCAGGCCACTAAAATTGTAGAATTTCTACTTTTGAGCGAAGTTTAATATTTATGGAGCCAACCCTTTCCTAAATATTCGAAGCTTTCAAATGACTTCCTCTTTAGCTAGAAGCAGAGCCACAGTATACAACATCTAACACGATCGAATTTAGTTTATCTCATCAAATCAGACAAAATCACCTCTGCGGACGTCCAGGCTTGATTTGACGAGCTCACAAGGGCGAAATTTTCCATACAAAATTGCATATTGCAATGACTGCTGATTTGCATGTGAACGTGAATGTAATCAACAGTGGTAGTGTTCTTCTGAGGAAATTGTGCAATGGGCGATGAGATGAGACATCTGGATGTGTAGTGGTGCAAGTACTTCCCCAAGTTTTTCAAATAATCATTCGAATTAGTTTGCATACAAATTTCATTCGTTTATGGACAACCTGTTCTAATCCTCTTGGGCTGTCACTGCTTTTTCACACCACAAACGGTCAGAGCAATCGCTGTTACTGGCCCGTAGACTGTTCCAAAAATTGGGGCAAAAACGGCTTCGTATGTCTTTTTACCAGCCCATTCGTTAAGGAGTGTGGCTGGGTCGCTCTTCTCCGTTGTACTTTAGTCAGAATGGCCATGTGGTGACTCTCAATAGGGAACTAGTCACGATTGTGTGGTGTGCGGTGTCAGCTATAGAGCACACGCCATTTCTGATGTGAAAAGAGCGCCAGCTAAGTGTGCCTTTTTATATCTGTCACTTCATCAGATCTTATACTCATTCATATAACATCAGTTGACACTTCTTCCTTCTCTGTCGTGCAATTTCGAGAGATAGAACGACACTGCCTGGCAGAAGAAAGTATCTCTTTGGCCGTGCCCTACATTTATTGAATTTGCACGCGACATTGGTGAGGAGAAGAAAGCTGATACTGGAGCAATCGCACTGCATGACTAGACACCGGAAAATTGTTTCTTGCGGTCAACGAAGATCCAGCTGAGTAGTTCTTCAAGACACAAGTTCAGAGTACTGTTCTGTTGCATAATATTAAGCTCATCCTACAAGTGGTTATCCTTACTAATTCAATCGCGAAGGAGGTTTTATAGTGTGGTATGAGATGGCCCTGTCTAACCACTTCTCTTGTGAAACATGACCAATCGCAATATTTATCGACACCCGTTCGATAAACAAGCTCGCTAAGAAAAAACCAAACGACACCAACATCGCTTAATTTAAGAGTCTTCGTTCGTGTCCAGCCCCCTATATTGTGGGTCATTGTGCCAAAGCGTGACTTCCCGACAAGTCACATACGCGCTCGAATCCATGTGCGCATAAGACATAATCCCGAACGAGATTTCCATACCCGCCAAATGCCTCCCTGTCCCTGGGCATGGAATTCGCTGCTCATATCGCAGTGCGCGCAAAGAGGTGGAATGCCATATTTTTGAAATTAGTTGAAGTGCCTCCACTATATAGAGCCAATCGGTGCGACGCGATACGATGGCCAGATACATCTGTAGCAGATGGCAGATGTTTGGTATATATACGGTGCACGGCAATAAAATGCAAAATAGTTCTGCCCGTGGATGCGACTAATTCACGAGGCATGTTTATTAATTTCATACGGTTTTGATCCTGTTTTCGCGGTGTCCAGTTATAAAGTACGTGTCCGTATGTCGCGTACGCACTTGTTTAGAGCGGTGTCATATACGAACCGCATGGACAACATTCGGAACTTTGTGCGGCTTGGTGCGTACGAAAAGGTTTAGCATGCCGCCAGTCCCCGCCGTCATCAGTGGATGCATATATCTTGTGACACACTGTGGTGAGTGTGTGGTAAACGATTAATTGGAAACGGTTTGCTTTCAATTTAATCTGAGATGAGGAATCGGTTTCCAGGAACTCTTTGCTATTGGTACAGAGCACATCCAGGTCTGGGGTATAGAGAAATTTATTGTCTAGGAAGCTGGAGTGCGCCGCGCATATTTAATTAATAGCAAAGTCGAGTAACGGTGTAATATCATTGTCACTACAAGTTGCAATACACGCAGGCGAACCATAAATCAAAGTACTGTGCATCGATGATTAACTGTGGTGACAAATTTGCATATGTTTGGTGACACTTGCCTTCTGGCAGCTTATCTATTATAGGGGAAGACGGTGTTCTGCTTCACATAAAAGTGCTGTCTGCTGATGGATGGTTTCCTTCGTTGGAATTTCTCGGGTGTCAATATTTACTTAAAAAAATTGTTTCGCAATAAAAAAATGTCCATCAAAGAAACCTATATAAGAGCATTCTCTGTGTCTTAAGTTGTGTTCTTCCGAGCTCATACTTGAAAGTTTCACAACATTCGCCTAAGCCCTCAAATCGCATGCTAAGTTGACCAGAACTTGCAATAAATAAAGAAAGTCCAGTGCTTTCCAAATTTCTTTCATAGCTTTGGAATATTTCAGTCGCTATTTGAGAGCTTCCGATTGAACTTGACGATTTTGCCGATCCCGAAGTCTATTTGGGACAAGTTCTTTGACTATTTGTTTAGTTCTATTACCGCGGTCGGTTTTTTTGGCAGCTTTGAAGATCCCTTGCAGTCGCCAAATTGATTGGCAGGATGGTTGTTTTACTATCCAAAGTAGAGTCGTTAACTTCAGCCAAACCTTTCTAAAAAAAATCGCCAAATTCTCCTACTGCCCAATTATTCTTAAATTTAAAACACAATCCGATTTGTATACTCGTTTAGCGAGTATTAAAAGCCAGTTTTAGATCTCCATCAACCATTTGGCGGGCAAAAGAGAACGTCGAATCAAGTTATAGTCAGTCAATCGCAACTGCTTCATTTAAATAAAGAACCCATCATAAAGCCCATCAGCCGTCACTTTCTTTTCGCCAAAAGTGAAATTAGTCAGTCACTAGTTGCGCGCGAAGGGGTCACGGTTGTAAGTTTCCATGTCGCCGGGTTGGAAAACAACACCTACACCTCAGCGCTCAACTAAGATTGCGCCACATCCGCAGATTATTCTTCAGTGCCGTCGTTTGACAGTCACGTACCCACCTCCACCGACGGTAACTTAATTCACTTTTCCCAGACATCGTTGTCGCTGGGCGTCCCGTCATCATTGCGTTTTGTTTTTGTTCTCCTGAGGTATAGTGTTCCTTTCGATAATTTTTTGAAAATTATATAAAATTTGATGGCGTTTACCTTTTACCGGGGCGAAGGAACGTGCTAACCAGTCCGCCAACACTCGACCATGGAAAAAAAGTGAATCTCCCATAGGCGGGCCTGCGAAATCACCTGCCACAAAGACCACCACCAACACCGAGCCAGCACACTCCGATTTATGAATAGCTCTTCATATTATATCGGTGTCATTGACATTTTCATGTGTTCCATGTTGACTGCCTCTAGGTACCGAAAGCGAGGCGCTGTAGCGTACGAAAGAAGTACAAAATCAACAAAATGTTGAATAATAAAATTCAGGTGGCAATATGATGGCATTGAGTAGGTACACATGGATTAAGTGTTTTTTGTTTTTTTTTATGTGTGAACGGAGCAGGTACTCAGGAAGCCAGACATCCTGTTCTGCGAATTTATAACTTTGTTCTTCGTGTCTGGTTGTGCAACAGCTTTGGCAGGCAGGCAAAGCGCTCGATTTGTGTCGTTTCGCGATGAATTCGTATTCGTATTCGTATTCATAAGATGGGAAGAGAATAAAGCCAAGTGGTAATACCCAGTTGCTAATGGATGAGTCACGGCGTTGTCGTTGCTCTTTGGTCATCATAATGTCAAATGTATGGTTTGTAATGTAACCGTTTGTTGGTGGAGCGAGCGGGAGCTGAATACGCCCATGATCTACATTGGACTGAAAGTGACGCCGCATGTTTGGTCGGGTGTATGCTCTTATTTGGATGGCTGTATGTGGGCTTTAGAAAACCGTGGGCTTGCATATTTTGGAGTCGATGCGAATTCTTAAAAATTCCATTAACCCACCGATGGAATGACCTATGACTCGTCGAGAATGTAGGTATCCTTGGTGTGCCTATAAATCGAACAAGGTTTGGGCTACTTTTCTTTTTAAAGTATTCTGGTGTCAAAACTCATCGTGAGCGGCAACAAATTTGAGGTTGATGTCATGGCGGCCATTGCGCGATCACATACTGACATCTGTCCACCTTACTTAGGCACAATGGCGACTTTTTATTCAACTTTGCGGTCACCAGCAATAAGTTTGAGGTAGAAATTAAAAATAACTACATACTTGGAACTTTGTCTTCCATAAGTTAATAATTTTTTCAGTTCACCAGCTTGGAGACTGTGTAGAATCGACGGTGTTTAACAGTCTCATTAATTGCACCTTTTCTAGTTCTTGGGCTGGTATTTTACGAGACTTAAAATACCACGGGAAAATATACCCGCGTGGTACCCTCGTAGCCTTTGGTCCTAAAGTATAACAGCCTAAAAGTTTGAAGTTGAATGACCTTAAGCTGGATTTTAATCTTTTGGGACCGCAAATGTACTTAGGATTAAAATGGGCTACTGCTCTAGAATCGACGAAGAAGTGGGAATATAAACTTCGTCCAGCATACTGTGAAAATACTTCAGGAATTGCCTAATTCCAAAGGTTAACCAAGCCTTACAAGGAAATCGTTATGTTTAATTAAGCAAAGGTATGGGAAGCTGGCGAGCTTTCTCAGTTCAGCAGCTATGGATATTAAGTATCATTTTAACAAATAAAGTTTGTGCCCGGAGACTGAAGATATTGAACCCTCCGAAGTCCGAAAATACTCTCTGTGAATGACAGGCTCTACAAAAGGGTTACGAGAAAAACAATTTTTCTCGACGGAAATAAAGAACCCTGCTATCAAGTATATACAGAGGAGAGGTTTTGCATTTTCGGAGTTTTAAATCGCCAAAAAAAACCTTTAAAACCGCTGCATCTATCACATGGGCAAGGGTTATGAATAAATCAGGTTTCGTCTTCCAATTCTGGTTCCGAAGACTTCAATAATTCTTTGAACAAACAACTTAATTTTCTCTTCAACGATAAGGTCGAGGGAGATCTGTGCTTGTAAAGGGACCGTCCTTCAAGTCTGTTAGTGGTGAGAAGCCTTCCATGACAGGTAATAACAGAAGGCATGTCCCTTCTTTTGCTTCATTACAGTAGAAATCGACCGCTTTACATATATATGATTAAATGTCTCCACAAATACCTTTAGTAAAAAAAAAATTAGGCAGCATTTCCTGACTCCGTTGTGCAACAACTTGGCTAATTTTAAACTTGCTTTCCTTTGAATAACTATACCGGTCGAAGGAGCTAATTAAAAAAATGAACCACACAATACCAGACCTATAAACGGCGTTTATGGCGCTGTAGCTCATTACTGAGACGGCTGCCCCTTTCTGGAGTCACAACTTCTGTACAAGGCAGTTTCACTTTTTTATCTTTTTCTTCTTCTATCACATAAGTGGCAAGTGACAAGTTTGAAGAGACGACGTTCTTTGACGAATTCACATTCCCGCATACCGTACACAAAGCCCCCCCTGGATAAATACGTCTTCTAACTTAATGGATACTCTTTCCGTACGAGTGCGCGTATCTTCATCTCCATTTAGAATGTAGAATGGAGAGAGCGAGGAGAAACAAAACGAACCGCAAACAAACAAGTCATTAAGGAACACGTTGAAAGTAATGAAAACCTAGTGTAGCACGTCAACACTTTCTCAAGACATCCTACTACTAGCTGTAGCTGCCACCTCTATTTACACTGGGCGACACGCAACACGCTCATCTCCAGCACTGCCAGCACTGCCAGCACTGCCAGCACCTAACTAGACGAACTGGTTTTAATTACACATTTAATTGCAATCGCGAATTGTGATCGCAAGACCTGGCTCTCGGCCGAACAGATTCCCCGGCCAGATACGCAAAGCCCACAGATAATGCGAAAAATTGTCGCGATCTATGCGCGAGATTCTGTCCGGTGTGCTGTCTAATTTCGCAATGTATCTCGGCATTTGAGCAGTTTTATTGCGTACCTTAAAGTGCGGAATAATTGCATCATCATTGCATAAATAACATCGGCCAACCGGAGAGTGGCGCGCATCCCCTGCTTGACATCTGAGACAACGCTGCAGTCAAAGATGAATGGAGTCCCTATTCGAATTCTGGCCTATACCGGCGCGGCGGTATATCTATATCAGCAGCTGCACGCCGAGACGCAGCAACAGGGACAGGCAAACCATACCACCGCTAATTAGCTGACACTAAACATTTTAAGAAGAATCTGAATATGGCGAGAGAGAAAGAGGATCTGCCGGACATTCTCCGATTTGTTGTGAAATGGACAGGCCAATAAAGTTGCGATAATTAGCTTCCGGGTATCGCATAGCACACACGCACAGTTAATAACGCAGGAAGATGTTTTTTTTTTTCTGTCAGACCACGTCATTTTTGGTCAGGTGATAAACGATCGCAACCCTCTGGTGCGGGTGCAATCATAAATCTTCGTCGCTCTGACAGAAGGGAGGGCTTATCGGCACGCCCATCAGTGGATCTCTTTCGGAGAGTTCTGTGATTGATGACGCATTTCGAATCTTATCGCGGGGGTCACAGTTCAGAGTCATGTTTGTGCTGTGGTCAGATGGGAATTGTGTTGTTTTTTTTTGTGAACAGAATTCGTCTTTAGAGAAAGACATCTATAGTAAGACGGACGAACAGTTGGAGAGAGAAAGAGTTGCGGTACGTTTTGAAGATGTGAACAATGTGGCATTGTGAGATTGTCAAAATGTTGGAGGTTAGGTTTTGTGTAATCTGTAAGAACGTCATGCTGTACAGCGGAGACATGTATTTAGTGTCGGTAAGTGGTGTTGCTTCTGAATGCTTGCGCCTGCGGAGATAGTGTCGAAGAGTGTCAAATTAATGCACGCTACTTAGCGTATGGTAAACGGACCTACTTTGTCGGGTGAAAAATGAACGGATGGGATTATACACGAATGTTGGCTCGGAGGCATTTCAACATTTACTAATTACTGGGCGATTAGTTACGAGACTTACAAGGTGCATGCATCTTACGGAAGTATAGGGCTATTTAAATACCTTGGGCCTTACTAGAAATCATTTTTAATCTTCACACTAGATATTTTGTTGTTCCCAATGGGTAATTTGTAATTTGATATGGAAAATTTGAAAAAGTTTAAGGAATTGTTTTTTTTTTTTGCTGCATCGTCAGAAGTGATCATGTTAGACTCCTACCGGCTTGAGCCTTTCTATCTTGAGGCGAACTATATCGCGTAGTACCTTAGGGTGTTCGCACTTTATTTTGCCACGTGGAACGACCCGTTTTAGAACAAAATTGAGTAAGGTAGAAATGGCATTTAAACAAATATAAAGATGGCGTCACATGTCCGCAAAGGTAACTATCAAAGCCTAGCTTCGCATTTGGTTTGTGTGTTTTTTTATCGTGACCATTAAAGGGAACTACATTTTATGCCGTGTCCGAAGGACTGAATTGAGAAGCTTTCAGTTTTGCTTAAAGATCTTTATCAGACATTCGCCAGAGGTGGTACAGTGGAAAACACACTTAGGTAGGGTTTTGCCTTCCATTGAGAAGGACTCTTGTGGTGTTTTCTGTTGCTAGACTTGGACTTACCATGTTATTGCAACCAGGATTGGTCACGTAGATTGATTTGATTCAGCCGTCTTTTGGGTTTCTTTGTTTTGTTCAAAGACCGCAATTGTGAATTCGTCTGCGTAGCCGACCAGCTACGTATATTTTGGACTTTCCTCGTTCTTAGGATAGCATTTTAGAAAAAATATACAACTCGGATAAAGTTCTGAGCGGGACTAGTAGCCATTTTGTTTGTCTGTTACCGTATAGCCAAGAATGGCGGTGCCTTACTTCATGGCTGTTCTTTGCTTTTAGCACGGAGATGTATTGACGTTTCGAGGCTTAACTCGCTAAACTAATGATGATGATAGGTCCTTAAATCATTTGTTTGATTTTTAATAGTCTGCAATTTTCGCCAAATATTTTCAAAGAAACGAAAAGCGCTACGTAGTATATTTTTTAAACTCAATTACTTTCTTAAAAATTTCATCTGAAATTAGGGGATTTTTTGACATTGATGTCTTTCTTTTTGCAAGTTCTTAAGTTGCTTCTCAAAAGTTGGACTATGGGTGAAGTCTCTTGCTCTTTTTCTAAGTCTTTCCGCGTGAACTTTCGTAGTAGGTACTTCATTAAATACCTGACGAAAGACTACTGGGAATATTTATAACAATCGCATCTGCTGTCTTTTTATGGATTGATATTATCGGCCATTCATTACATTTGTTTAGTGCGCCTTTGTTCCTTTCCCCATGTGGTGGAACATTCCCTGCGTATCCTGTTGAGATTGTTCCCTCCATGTTTAATTAGTTACTGGGCTATTTTACCTATGGCGGCAATCTTTCCTGGAGTGTAAAGATCTTCAACGGGAACCCTGCAGCGATTCCATGGAAATTACCTTTTACTCGTTAGCCATGGTGCTCTCTGTTAAGCGGAATAAAATAGAATTGACTTCTTTTGAATGGCACAATTATTAGATATACAAACAATTTTTACGACATCATTTATATACAGAAAGAAGACTTTTAAAGAGGTGAAAACTGCACCAGATCAGTTGATTTGATCAGGTGCGATGCGCTCGCAGCCAAAATTTACGATTTTCTTTCTATATAATTATGCAGAGAAGACAGAAACGATTTTTATAGATGAAAAGGTACTTACACAATTCGTTAAGGATTGTTTTCTCAGAAGGAGCTAGTTCATTAAAATAAATGGCCCGTCGAAGAGTAATTAAAATGTGATAATGGATCGTCCAATGCAGTGACTTTTGTAAATAACGAGCATGGAATATGTACTTTGGCAGAAGACGGGCTTCTTTACTTTTTTTGGTTTTGCTACCTACAGGCTTCAGGCTCTGCTAAGGGTAACCATGGTGATTATAACTGGTATTTGCTTTGGGGTTTTGTATGATTGGTTTTTGATCGATAACAGTTCTTAGATATTTGGTTTCTGCAATTTGAGTGTGGTTTCTCTGGTACTGTAGATCAAGCTGATATATTTTCTGTCAATTCTCGCAGAAATGCTGTCGTAAAAAATATATAATGAAGACTTTATTTTTCCAGCAGATATTGACTTTGGTTTTTATAGTGCTGGTTCGGGTATAGCCCCTGGCGTCGCACCAATAAGAAGGTGCCCAGGCGTAAGAATTTCATAGTTGGTCATTGACCAAATGCGCCGGAGAGAACAGAACTGGAAGAAAAGATTGTAACTTTACAACAAGTAAGAGTTCTCTGAAATGAAATACGTTGCTTGACGACACACGCAAATGGTGACTCCCAACAACCCAATTCACAGCCTACCGGGCGATTGCTTCCGCCGAGCGCTATGACTTCCACATATCCAAACCAACTTGATGCTGCACAAAGGAATCTTGGAGCCTACCACAAAATTCGTTGCTATAGATTTGCAGTCTATGCAGATAAACCGCCTAACAGCGAGCAACCCTTTTTTGGGCGGTCAACCTCTTACTTGTTTTTGCAAGCGCAATGGCTTAATAGTTTGTGCGTTGGACTACTAAGTGAAGAGCCCAGCTTCGAATTTTCAAAAAAATCCAAACTCCAACTTAAGGTTTTTTTCCACTGCGCCGCGAATGTCTGACAAACATCCGAGAGTATATCTGTCATGAAGAGCTTCTCAATTGGCCGTTTGGACTCGGCAAAAAATTGTAGATCCCTTCCATTCGTCCTTAAAATGAAAAACTCACACAAGAGGAATGGTTGTGAGAAGCTAGACCTACTGCCCTACGGGCGGCAGCTATTTTTTTTTAACCTCTTACTTCTTATGTAGTCCGGACAATTCAAAACCTGCGACAAGAAACCCTCTTCATAACTCGACGCTATTCTTAGACACCACAGATCTTTAGAAGACGGCGACAAAAGACATACTGCCGGTCGCTTATGAATCGGTATCCTTCTAGAACCTTACCTGTAATATAAATTGACTGACATTAGTTGCTTTTTCCATTACAGTGGGCAGCACAAAAAGTAAGGCTATGCGACTCAAGTTATAAGACATGTGCTTCCGTATTTTTTTTTTTTGAGAATCGTCTCAGTAAGAGCCGTCCCCCAGTTGGTGGAGAAAATCCTTCCAAGGATATGATATGAACAGTTTTCATAGTAGGTAGGGGGTGTTTTTAATTGTCTATATTCGATATGTACTTTTTTTAAACCATCCAGATCTTGAAGACCTTTTAATTTTGGGTCCTATAATTAAAATATAAAATTAAAAGACCACCGAACTTTAAAGAACTCGTATTAAAAATTCCAGAGCTCTTACCGCGCTAATCAGAACTACCTATGAAAGAAACATAAGTTGTTTCGCTCTCAATTCGTAATAGTGCAGTATATTTTTCGCCCTCCCCCCTAAGAACAAGTCCTCTAAAGAAAAGCTCGCATTGGATGGTTGGGTGCATTCATCTTAACTTGCTGTTAAGATGTCCTACAGACGACCATTCAAACTTACTAGCAAGTTCTCCTTTACTTGTCACTATTAGCTCTGTCGATTTTTGTGCTTCAAAAGTTCCGGGTGCTGGTAAGAGTGTGTTAAAAAATTTCACAATCGAAGTGGTGAAACCTTCGTTTAAAATTTGTTTATACAAAATTCATGTGGATAAAATAAGTATTCTTTATGGACCCCTATTATAACAACTCAGAAACGTTTGTCAGCGTTTTACGTTTTAACCAACGAATTCAAATGACAGCCACCACATCTCGGCTTCGCCTTGACAACTTATTGTCACTTCACATGCCTTCCCATTCGAGTCTTAAACACTTTCAATAACCGAAACAACTTGCTTACTCAAACTTCCTCCAACTAAACAGCCAGCGTTGAAAAAACCACAATACCTACCTATTATCACCTTTACAACATATGGAATGTGTTTAGGTTCGTCACGGCTTCTAAATAAACATCACGGACAACGACAAGCCAGACAGCATCTCAAAATAAAACAATAATTTTTATTTGTTTTTTTTTTCCTACTTATGCAAGAAACACTTTATTACAAAGGCGAATTAAAATTACAATCGCTGACATACAGCCGAGTATTTTGTTTACACTTAATCCAGACGAGGCATTGCAACCGTCAGTGCTGCAGGTGAAAATGCACGATCTGTACTCCATGACGTCACCCTTGTTCTGTACATAGTCACAATAGTTGCCCAAATCTTTCGACGAACAGAAACGCTTGGCCCCAATGCCCCCCTCGAAGCGTCCAATATGTTTGATACAATAGCGCGCCCCATGAACGGACGAACAATCTTGTGGTTCCAAATCAGGTTGATCATACCGCTCAAACCACTCACCACACTGAAACGGACTGACTGTGTCCGAAGTGTTGCACACATAGCAATTGATGCTTACGGCAGTGTGAACACTTGTACAAAAGACAAACAACAATATGAACATTTTCTCCATTTTTGTTTTGCAAAAATATCGTTAAAGAATTAAAAAAATGCAATAAAAAATTGATTTGGAAAACAAAACACTGAGTCACACAAGTATGGGCGTGGGTCGCTTTAGCTAATTTGTTGTGGAAATGTTTTATTTTCTTTTTGAACACAAAACTCTGCGCCGCACTGACGTAGACGTTCACACCGAGGTTGTGTGTTTTAAACTGATCGCTGCTTACGAATACGACGGCAGTTGAGTTGATTTCCGATTTCGACTCAAATGTTTGTCAGTGGTGGTAGTAGGTGTTGTTAAATGGTTACATTTCAGTGATGCCACTTTTGTGCAATTCGAATTGGTCAATGTACTTTTTGACAATTGAATTAAGCGGGTGACTTTTATTAAGTGAAATGACATTTCTTTTAAGCTGTTTATGCAATTAAAACATTGAGCTATTTTTATTCCCTAAGATTTTCTACATTTTCTCAGTTGTAGTCTCAAATTTTGTGGAGGGTTTCCTGTCCCTCTGCTGTCTTTAATATCACTACCTTTAACTGGGTTTCTACATACTGAAGCCAACGACAGATAGAATGAGAATTTAAGCCCAAATATTGTCCCTTAGGAGGTTTGGGGTCAGGGGACCATCTAACGGATTAAAGATCACAGACTCCTAGTAAGAGACTTTTTAAAGAGCGCGTAGGTTGAGGTTCCTTAAGAGCATATTTACAGAACTGGAAAGGTGCTTGGCATTTTTTTTGACTGATCGAAAACTACTTTCATTCTTTGACAGTGCTATAATCTTAACCAGTAACCAGGCTCTGCAGGATAAATCATTTAACATCGTTTTCAACGTCTCTCTTTACGTAATGGAATTTCCAATAAAAGAGGGATAGGAGATTGTGGTATTTTCTTAATCTCTATTATCAGTCTCGTATTACTTTCTACTTATGGCCAATTTCCGTCTTACCGCTCGTTCCATTTAGTATTCACAGCCCAAAAATCCGTCACAGAGTCCCTAAACTTTTATTACCTCTATAATGGGGTCTAGCATTAAGTGTAATTTTTAGACTATAGAACACTTTTCGAACATTTTCCATCGTCGTTGTGTACATTTTGCGAAAAACTGCCCTCGAATCTCTTCCGTGATTTAAAAGTATTCGAGTTAGATACGAAATAAGCACCTCACCGCTAGGTTCATCTACGAGTTTATTATGACATGTAGAGTGTGCTACTAACTAGTTCTTAATTATAATCATTATCAGCAATCAGTCCGATCTGCAATTTATAGCTTCGTGTGCGAAATAGGCCTAATAGCGACATTTCTCGGAATGACATTCACATTTTTGCAAGTGGCAACACTTCAGCCGGCGTTCATAATCATACGGCAGCATTTTCTAATAACTATATTATGCATGATTGGGTAACTGGGTAGATTAAGGGGGAACTGCAAGCTGAAAGACTGTCATAATTGCATTAATTGCTTTCCCCTTTTGTTGCGATAAACTCCGTGATGCTCCAATTGTGCACAAACCGAAGAAATGCATGCGTGTTGGTCTCCATTGTTTGTTTTGCTATCGATTACATCATAACGTGTCTATAATTATTAATTGCTTTTTTATTTCTCCTCTTTCAGGTAATTTGTCTCCTTGAATGCATTCAAGTCCGATTTTTGAATAGTGATTAAATAGAACATCTATCAATCGCGATGAGCATGCGGGTAAGTTGGTGATTCTATAGCACTTGGCTGCGTCTCATTTATAGGTACACGTATTTTTTTTTTTTGCAAAAGCATCTTTTTTCGTTCTCAATAGCTGTAAGAGAACTATTTCGTTTTTTGACAAACAGTTTGAGACGATTTCGAATCATATTGCTGCTTGCATCCCCAATATTTTACTTATTGCTTTGTGCAAGTTGACGATGTCAACACTTATCCTTGAGCGCCGCCTCTTTTTGACAGACATTTCTTTCTCATAGAACAGAGTAAGTATTCTTTGTCAGCTATCGCCCCGTCAACGAGACAATTGCGACCTAGTAAGCCAGTTATATAAAACTCTATTGTTGATTTGACCCAAAATGTCAATAAATCAGACGGTTTGAGCCCATATTACACTGTTCTTAAAAGGTCTAATAAAGCTCACTTTACACGAGAACAGAAGGCACGTGACTCTTCGTCCTTCATGTCAAAAAACCGACAGACCTGTCTGATTGCTTTGCATGCCTGGACGCACTCATAGAACGTATGCGGCTTTTGACATTACAACAACTGCAGATACTCCATTTGCAAAATTTGTTCGTCGCTCTCAAGGAAACATTTTTTCTTTACCAAATGTTTTCGAACAAAAAGTCACAGCGATAGTAACAACGAAAATATAATACACTGTGATCTGTCAGTTGGGTTTCATAAATCATATGCAAATTTATTTGCGAAAGTCATAATGCCCCCTGTTATTGTTTAAAGCGGCATTTACATTGTCACTAAAATTATTTGACAGCTGTTTATGGATCTACACAGCACGATTTTAAATATCCACAGTCTGTCAGTCGTTTGTCTATAAAATGATCTCTTGTTACCTCTTCCTAAACAAATGCTTTTGGTTGATACATTTGCCGCTGCGACTTCTGTCAGTTTGTAAAACCACAACAAACGTCAAATAGATAGACATCACTATACAGCGAAGGAGCATAATTTTATTTGTTGGCGGGGGCTTGTCAAAAGCATATTGTCGAGTATTTGACTAGTAAATGATGACAACTATACTGTTAGACCCTTGGAGGTCTACAATTTGGAGGTTTCTATAAGCTTTGCAATAATTGGAACCCTCGGTAAATGAGTTTACTCACTATTTCAACCGAGACAATTAAAAGACATTTACATGTCGTTGTCGAACATTTTATTATGTCATGGTTACTTACACTTCAGGATGGACCTGGGCCTCAGCGAATACACTGGGTAAAATATAACTGCCAACAGAGATCGCAGCTATTGAGTGATTTTTCGCTTAAATTGGGTTAAAAATAACTGCCAACATGACCGCCCAAATCTCGGTGTCAAAACTAAAAAAAAAATATATCAAACCTAATTCCCACAACAACCTAAGCAGCACAAACCCACAACACATCGACAGCAAATGAAAATAAATCCCGACTGTCCATTAATCATAAGGTCAAATCAAAACTTCTTTTGTGCCAATCGTGGTGTCTCGTCATGTGGGTGCGACCTAACCTAACTTTCTCTAAGCTCCGAAGACGAGCTCGCATTTTCACCTCAAGTCTGTTGGCAAGTGCACATTTGTTATAACATTTTACTTCTGATCGTTGTCTTGTCATTCTTATAGCAGCAACCCATTTGGGGTATTATGTTCATCTGCTAATTTATTTCGTGTCATTACCGTGAAACAAATTTTCTTACAAATCATTTGCAAAGTAGTCAGAAACACCCACCGCAGTATTCCATTTAAATGCCCAATGCCCAACCTATTCGTGCACACGTAGACCTCCATCAAGTGGAAATAACTACACTGAACCAAAAAGGTACACCATAGTAATGAAAAAGTTCATCAATATGATGAAAAAATCATCAATTTTAGTCCAGTGAATTTTTTCATTGGTATGATGAAACCGATTTCCTCAATATGGTGAACTTTGAAAATTATAAAATTCCGTTCATCATTCATCAATTTTGTTCATCAATGTTATGAAAAATTCGTCGATATGATGAACCGAAATTCCCCTCCAATTTCATCAATTAGATGAATGTATTCATCACATTGACAAATTTGTTCATCAATATGATGCACACTTTCTTCATATTCATGAATGATTTTTATTAAATTGGTGAATTTATTCGTTAATATGATGTACATTTACATCGTATTGATGATTGCATACATCTATATGAAGAATCCTTTTCATCAACTTCACGAATTTATTTATCAATATGATGTACACTTTCTTCCTATTGATGGTCGCATTCATTTATATGAAGAATCATTTTCATTAATATTAACATCAATATGATTAATTGTATTCATTAATCCAATTATACTAAACTTCATTGTGAATCATTTCTATTCCTCATACTAATGGTTCAATTCATCAAAATTAAGAATAAATAATCATCTTATTTATGTAGAGACTTCATAATTTCTCGGATGTAATATAATAAATCATTATGATTACATATGAATTTTGTTTCAAATCACTGGTATATAAAGACACCTCAAGTTAATATAAGTAAATTGTAAGTAGTATTTTTTTCCGAATATTCCCTTAAAGTGTCCTGGTGTACCAGTGCACCATGGTCCATATAAAAGGTATGTAATATCCGAGAAACTATGACTCTCTATATCAATAAGTATATTATTTATTAATAATTTTTGTAAATTCGATCATCAGCAGGATGAAAAGAAATGCTTTATTATGTAGTGGATTGATGTAAATATTCACCTAGAAATAGAAAAGGTGCCATTAAAAAGTCATTATTTAAATACTTACTCCATCACACTATATAAATACAGAAATCGTACATTTTAGATAGATGATTTTGTACCTTTAGCCAAAGACCTAAGATCATCAACTCAAAATTATTCTTTTTCTAAAAATATTCCAAACTACAAGATCAAAACCAAATGGACTTAAGTATTAAATTTTATTGGTCCTTAAGTGTTTCAATAATTGTGCTTAGCATAGTAGAAAAATTTCTTTTAATGGTGCTATTGAGTAAAAATACGACTTTATGAAAACCCAAAACTGCTCGCAGGCAAGTGGGTATTGCAAATCAAAAACAAACAAAAATTTTAGGCAAATGTCTTCAGCATGCAATAATTTTTTAAATTTAAGTTTAAGAGATACTTTTCTTCCGAGTCACGCTAAGGTAAAAGGTTGTATGTTGTTGTTTTTTGTATTTAAAAAAATCCAAATGGTCTTCTTTTTGCTGAACGCTTTCGGCTTCAAAGCAGGTAATTGTGCAGACTTTTAAGAAGACAAAGAACCGCATTTTCTATAAATGAAAAGAGGAATTGTAATATTAATACAATAACTTTGTAAATTGTTGTATGTAGTATAAATGATATTTATTACCTTTATGGGCATCGCAGTTTTAAAATTTCACATAGGTACTGCTGCGTGAAATGTCTAGCTAAATTTTAAGAGAATTAGTTAAACTCATTCGTTTTAAAAGTTCCGCAATCCAATAACAAATTACTTAATAATAAATCACATTAATCATATTTAAAAGGCATACATCATATTTATATAAAAAAACTATAAAAATTAAATCATAAATATTTCGAAAGCCATCATCAATATGATGAAAATATTAACGCATTCGTCAATAGGATAAACATTTTGATTAATTACGCTGTGTATGTACATACAACAAAGAAATGCATAAGTATGAAGATATCGTTCATCAATAGGATGAAAAGATAATCGCATTCGTCAATGTGATGAATGCAATCATCGATATGATGAAATCTTGAGTTAATTAGTGAAAAAAAATGGCCATTTTATTTCCAAAAAAAAATGGAAATATGTATGGAGAAATTGCAACACACGTTTGGTAACGTTCTTTTAACAAATATGTATAAAAAAAGTACATCGACTTAAAAATTATTATAACATTACCTACCTGTGATATTAGATGTTCCTTAGAAAATAATTTTTGACAATGCAGACAAGAAGATTGGGATTTAATTGATATAATTTGTTTAATAATAATAAACTTAACCCCTCCAATTGATTTAGTAGATATTTAGTAGCACTTATAACAAAATCGCTTTTATTTAATTTTTTTTCTTTTGAAATTTACACTTTTCGCGATCACTATACTTTTACGTCTCACTTATTGAACTTTAAAATGCGAACTGAATCGAATATGGAATGGATGCCTTGTTTCTTTGTCTGTGTTTATCTACGTACACGGTATTCGATATGATGATTTCATTCATCAATGAGAAGATTAAATAATCAACTGGATGAAAAAATAACTAAGTTCATCAAAATAAGTATTTTCATCATATTGATGAAATGTTTTGATGAAATTATGAACCTATTACATGAGAAAATTTGCCAAAATCTTATAAGAATCCTGCCAAAAAAATTGATGAATGCACTTTTTTCATATTGAAAAACGGTTCGTCAATTGTCAAAAATGTTTTCATGAATTTGTTCATCATATTGATGAAAAGTACGTCATATCAATGAATATCATGTTGAAAACCGCCATTCGTCAATATGACGACGACTTTTTTTTTCAGTGTACCGCAGCCATGTGTGAGTGTTAAGCCGCTCTTGGGCTCTTCTGGTTGGCATATATCAATTTGCGCTCACACAATCCACGCAAACTTCTGTGAATACTCCCGAAGCCATTGTCAATAGTTACTCAGCATTTCAATGATCGTTCCAAAGAAGCGCTGCAAGCTGCTTTGATTAGAAGAATCGGTGACTCATAATAACCACCTGAGCCCGAGCCCTGAGGTAACATCAGGTTAGGTTACTCCATCGCTGTGTGTGTGCTTGACATACAGTGTCTCGGTCTGGCTTACATATGTACGCACACACTGCGACGACGGCCGCAATTTACCATGTCAAGTGTTGCCAATTATGTGTGCTGTGCCCGAGTGCGAGTGGGAAGCAAATGTGTGCAGAACAATGTTGCCCAGTATGTGGGGTCGGTAATTGGTTGCTGCAACAAATTGTTGTAGCTGCTGGGGCTATTTTAAAACCTAAAATTGCATGTTAGCCAGAAAGGTCAAGAAGTAATTTCACATCACGCGCATCGGTGGCAGAGGGCACAGCCGGCATTCAAGGAAATCAATGTAATCGGGTGGAAATTGAAAATCACTTGATTGTCGGCAGGCAAGTGTTGCTTATACTATGTATTTAGGAATAAGTAGTTGAAAACTGATCCAGCTGTGTTGTATATTGCACTTGCGGTTTTTATGTGAACCAGACGAAGTGTTGTTAGCTTTGAAAGAAGGCGCGGGCAAATAAGGCAGTAGATCTTCCAAAAATGTAATCGACGACTTGTACGTTTTAAGAAACACCTTTCACAGCCCATTCTGAGCCAGTGTTAGCAGACTGCAATGATGGGATCTTAGGTCGAATTGGGCAACTTCCACCTCAACATTGCTGCTTTCTGTGGAAGTGCAATTCAATTCAATTCAAAATCTAAAACTGTAGTAGAAAAACAAAAAAAAATCATAAAACAATTGCATTTAAAAAAAAAACATTTTTCTCGTTGAAATTTGAGAATTGGCAGTAAAAAAAATGGTGGCGGTTGGATATGACTTTAGGCAATTTCTTGCATTTGACAGGCATCTTAGTTCTCAGCCATACACGAATTTAATTGCACAGTGTCTATAACTGCGATGTTGCGAAATTGTCCCAACCCCGCTTTTGCGGAGCCTCGCAGTTTTTAACAAATTATCAACTTTTGTTTAACAATTTTCGTGGGAAATCAAAACCGAAAATGTGCACAGCCTTGATTGCTTACATAAATATTAAATTACCCCATGGCGACGGGCAATTGTTTAAGATCGCCTTAGCGATATCAATTCCAAAGAAAATGAGAAAAGAAAAAAAAAAAAAACTCCCAGTAGGTATAATTTTCACAAAGCAAAACCATGAACGCTCATTCAAAGGAAGCGACACGCAAAACTGTTCATTTATGCAAAAGAGTCTTAATAAACTGCCTCTACGCATGCGCACCAGCCTGATGTGTAACTGACACACGTCAATGGAGTGCACCTCTTCCGTGTGCTATTAAATAACAAAATATGCACGTTTGCACTTCAAAACACCAGCAAGCCATGAAAAGACTCCAGGGCAGCGCATCAGCGAAGCCGCGGAGGTTAGGCGCATTCCGCATGCGTGCCCAGACACTGGTCCGTTCGATTCGAGACGCAGCCTAACGTGACGTAACTGACTCTAGTCAAGTAACCACTGCAAAAAAAATATAAAAAAAATAGCTTTAACGCTCCCCGAACCGCGCCACCTACTGCGCTCAGCAACATGACAATAAAACCTTCTGTTCTTCTGATGTTACTCAACTTAGTATGCGCACGAGAGTGGACGTGTCCTCGCCTGCTTATGTAATTCAACGCATTAATCATAAAACTCTGGAACCAGTTGCACCATTGCACCACCAAAAGCCAAACAGATCTGCGCGCACATCACGCATTTGGCCAGAAGCCAAGGAAACCGTCAGCAACATTTTGTAGCTCCCTTCATTAAAGATCGAATTGGGTAGCGACAGAGAGAGACAGAGAGAGATGAGAACGCATCTAGTAACAACAACAAAAAATCGATCAGAACCAAGTGATGAAGAAAAAGACATCCGAACCGAGGCAGAAAATTAAAATATGCATAGCAGTTGGTCTGCTGCGGGGCTACCCGCCACCAGCGCTCATTCTTAACGGTTTCGATGCTTTAATACTCTCTGATACACCTCGAGCGGATTCCACCATATGATCATTCATTTGAATCTATCCGTTCCCCCACACCGACCAGACCTATCGTGCTCGAATCACATTTGCAATCGACGGCGGTGCGGCGGCCGGCGTTCGGTGGCGGCGGTCTCAGCTTGAATCCATCCGACTCCGACTGCACATAGGCTCATCGACATCATCTCGGCGAGCAGGTATCACTTAAAAATTACGCAAATGCAATTCGCTCATCCAGCGTTGGCTGGGTGGAGCGTGGAGGTGCTGATGCGCCGACTACGAGCACATATCTTTGTGCGATTGCACCGAAATAACGGTGTAACTGCGGTTAATATTACGCGATAGTAAAAGTTTATTAATGATACGAGTGCAAAGCGACTGCAGTGCAACAGATGCGGATAATAATTATGCGGAGGACCGTGAACGCGACTGACTGCGACCGGGGAGTTTGTTGTTTACTTTCGTGATCTTGACAATTTGGTTTGATGATTGTTTTTAATTGCGTCCTGATGATGATGCAGTGGCCGATGTTACAACTTGTCATGCGATTCGCGAAGAGCGAACGGACTCTTGATTTCGTGCCGTGTGTCTGAGAGGTGAACACTGCCTCGCAGCGCCGACCGCTGCTGTCTTTATTTCAATAAATTAAGTTTAACTTAACGGGAAGTGTGATTTAGGAGTTGGCATCGCAATTAAAAATGTATTACACGGTAACACTGTGTGGTGGAGTTGGGTGCGAAATTGTCTGCAAGCGTATGGGAACATCCATTGAATTTTTTTTCAATTGCCCTGAACTTCCGGAATACTGTGCGAGGATTTATATTAACGTCTACTGTCAGTGATGACAATTGATGACAGTTGTAAGTAAGAGAATCTGCATAAGGCTTTACATAACAATGTTTGGCTTTATCTTGATCTTCCTGTGCTTTAGCTGTAAGCACAAGTTGACAGATTCAAATACTTAAGCTGAAAGTGTGCCGGAACCACACTGGGTCGAATTAAGCGCCATCTGGGAGTTAATTTTCAACAAGTTTTGCAAACACTAGCTGTCAGCTGTCAAATTGATTTCGTTGGGAAAAGTGCTGCCAATTCGAAAAAAAAAGACTGAAATATAGTCTATACATTTAAGGACTATTCATATCAAGGCGAATTGCCAACAAGCGAATATTCGTACTTTCTGACATTTCGTGTACATTTAGTCGCAGATATCAGCTATTCAGTTTCAT
The DNA here is from genome assembly GCA_948293265.1 of Cheilosia impressa. Lineage (NCBI taxonomy): Eukaryota > Metazoa > Arthropoda > Insecta > Diptera > Syrphidae > Cheilosia > Cheilosia impressa. The sequence goes on from OX411883.1 coordinate 15,763,006, forward strand.
TTTTAAAGGTTAAGTTCGAACGAATTTTCGTTGGATCGCTACTGTATTATGTGGATTGTGAATGAAGTGTGACAGTTTGCGGCAAGAATTTTAGTTCCCAATTAACCTCAGTTTTTTTTAGGATTGCATATGTTGGATTAATTTAAAAAACTTTCCCTGAATAGTGAATAGTCCATAAATGTAGGTAAGGTAGTGAGTAGATGTTTCGGAAGCGACGGACACGCTCGTTGGAAAGTTTTAGAGCTGAAATCCCGAAAAATTTACCCTTCTCTTCTCTTGTCATCTTTTATAGGTTTTTTTTTTGATTTATCTCTCCACATCAATGGCAACCCCGAAAGTGTCACCTATATTATTTTACATAAACTTAACCCGGCATTATGCAATTATTCTTGTGCACGCGTATTGATATAACTCATAATGAATCTGCTTGCAAGAGCACGTCCGTAGATAAACATTTCACAGCAGCTTTGTACACTGAACCATTAAATTTAGAAATGGTACTGTTGCATTATCCCATATTCAGACATAGGTTATCTCCGGGATCACTTACTTGTGCGATAATCGCCTGTTCCATTTGTTAAACTCGTTTCAAGTGATTGAGTGAACACTTTTATGGAATATAGCAGTTTGGTCTTGCAGGAGATTGAGTTGTTAAGTACCGGGTACCTAACTAGATATGAAGTCTTTTTTTTTTTTATTCTATTCTGGGCGAAAGTGGATAATGTAACGTTTTCAGCGATACGTAAATGATGTAACACACAATGGACAAAATGGACCTAATGTGGTTTCAGTACATCAATTTGCATGCTAAATTTGTGCCGCGTTGTTTCGGCGAGTATTATAAGAACAAACAGATCGAACGAGTGAACGCGTAGCTATGTCATTCATTCATATCATTCATACTTATATCGAAACCGCAGAGTAAACGCATCTTCAACGCAAAACTTTTGTGTTTGGCAGACACCAGTTGAGTGAGTACTTTCTGATGACATTAATCAATTTCGGACGACAGAAAAGTCTGGAAAGTGGATTAAAACTCGGCACATTTTTAGCAATTAGCAATTTTTAGCGGTTAATGCAGTTTGATATAATCTTGCCTAGAGTTTTACCAATTTTTGAAAACGAGCCCGGATTTACTTCGGCGAATTGCTAAAAAGAAGAAATATTCCACCAAAAGTGTTGCCAAAGCGAGTGCGAATGACCACGAAGATTTGACAACAACGAAGTTCTTCCAATGTTGGTTGATTGATTACGTTTCCGTCCGTCGTTTTTTTTATTACAAGCGTCGAAAATTTTAATGCATTTTTAAATAACACACACATTTGTCCAAAACATTTGAGTAAATTGATGAGAATAATCTAGCTTAACCCAATGCTCGATTGCATTGCTGCTCTCTATTGTGTCGTTTGGTGCTGCTCTCTGTTAAAAGTCATTTCTCATCTTCACCTGGCCTCCCACTTTCTTTGTTTTCTAGTCCGGCCGGATTGAATTTTCTTTCCAACTTGAAACGCTCTTACTTTCTGCCACGGTATTCCGCTGCCAATAAGCGCGCACTTAATCGAATTCACTTCATCTAACAATACCCCCAATTATTATCATTCGCCAGCTATATGTATCTCAACGCACGATACCGTTAAGTTGAACTTCAAGTAGGTGCCATACCATGAAAACCATCTGTTGCCAGTTCAACGCTTGAACGTTTTTCATCATTATTGACGATGACTTCTACAGATAGCAATTCATCCTTCAACCTGTATACACCAGGAGGAAGAAAAACCTCTTAGCCACATGTCTATAATCTATGGAGACCGTCGAGGATCGTAAATTCCTCGAACATTGTCGACATCGTTCATTTTGGTGCGCATTGTGGCCTCGCCATTACGAAACAAACAACTTTTATTTGGTGTCGATTGGAATTATCATCAAAAAGTCGGGATAATTATAAATCATCGGGAATTTTCGCGCATCCCCATTGAGCCGGACTTCATATATAGCATTGGCTCTGGCTGACAAGCAGGCAGGCGGCTTGTCAGGCCGTGCTGTATAGAGTCGCGCAGTGTTGCTAGATCGTTATGGGGAAGCATTTATCATTTGTCCCGCGTTCCTTCATCGACAGTCGCTTCACAAAAAGCAGATGTTGCCAGTTGAAGACGACGTCGACAGAATAATGGACTCCTTCGCCAAAACACACATAAGACACTGCAGACTGCCGACTATACACACATGCATATATAGAATCGAAGTATCCTCCTCTATTTGATTGATGATTGCGCGCAGGTATTTTGGTGGCGTCTTAGCTATAGCTTCACGAAGTCTCGACGCGCGAGCAAGACCAACAGCCAACAAGTCGGGAACGTATCTAATGGATTAAGTGTTTTATTCTGTGAAACGAAAAATGTATACGGAAAGGCGAAATATGGGTCAGTGTGTGAAAATGCCCCTATCAACGGTTTATGGTGAGATTACATTATTAGTGTCATTAGACCTAACAAATGGCAGAGTAATTTGAACCTTTCGCTACGGAAATAATCGATGAACGAACGATGGCTGCGAGAACGAGAATCACGTAAAGCGAAATTCGCGCCGCGCGCCGCCGGTTTGAGAATATATATTTTTTTTTTATCCAAGTTTGCGCAAAGTGATGTTTTCAACTTGGATGTGGTTATGGACCGTGCGATAATGGGCTACTAATTGCGAGGCTACTACGGGCAGATGCATATACGTATAGCTTACGAGAAGACTGACTATTTGGTAATGGAATGAGCTGTCTCCAGTAAGTGAACCTATACAGGCTTTGGCGATTGTATAACCTTTTGATGTGGAAGGTTTGTCAATGTTTGAGAGACAATTGCAGGTTTCCGCTTGTGTCCCGCTAGCTGAAAGAGGTATCAATAACTCATATTAGACGGTAGGGTGGATGTTGTAGCCCTTGTACCTATGAACTTACAGTGGTGGCTCAATAAATTTATACAGTCAATTATATTATGTGCAAACAATCATGTTCGAGACGTGTGCAACACCTCAATTTTTACATCCCATTTCTATATGTTCGAGGCTCTTAAAGCTGTTCAATAAAGACCGTCGAAGTTTGTTGTTCGACAAGTGTGTGCAGGTCTTCGTTCACGAGCTTGTGTTGGATATACCTAGTTGTCCATCGCGTTGAGTTCAGTTGAGGACGATTTTAAGGTCATGATTAAGACTTTGGTCGTATGTTTTCCTGATTAGCACTCTTCGCTTTCGCTTTCCGTTGACCAAGTTTCCCGGTATTCACGGCCCTAAAGGTCTTTACTAACTGTTACACTTCTATATATTTGCTGTCTTTATGCTTTTTTGGTTAAGTCCATTAAGACTTGCCCTTGCGCCATACAAGTTAACAATTAGTCTGTTCAATGAGGTATTGATCTTTGCTGATGCCTTTTCGGGTGTATGCTTGACCTTCTGCCAATTTGAAAGCTTTGTATCCCATTTCGCTTCAGTCGGTCTTTTGTAGCTTTTGCCTCCTAGCATTTCTGAACCTTAAAGTGGGTGTTTACATCAATATTTTCTTCTTCTATCATGATTTGGTTCAGGCGTCTTTGGACATCTTGGGTAGTTTGTGTGGTGATCACTGCCTTTCTGATGAAAGTTTTTCCATACCTTGTGGACAGTGGTTCATAGAAAATATGGGGAAAACTTTTAAGATCTCTGTTTAAAGTCGGTGTGGAGCTTTTCACATGTTGGGCTCTGATGGAATAGTTTCCGTTTTCTCCTTCTAGTCGCTTATTCCCTTCCTAACTTCATGAGTTGCACTCGTTCTTTTCTTACGATAGAAATAACAAGCTTGTCGCATAATTGCAACTGCCGATACTACAGTGGACGCAACACTGTTTCTGCAGTTTCTGGCACTTCCATGATCAGGTCGATTCCTCTATCTACAACCCAGACTTCGTACAGATATCATCATCTTATTTTATAAATATATAGCAAAAATTCCTTATTTTAAGTCCTCGGCGCGTTAATCACCAGTGAATATTAGTGAGCCCTCCAGTTCTCTCTTTTAGACCACCTGGACCTCCAACTCCAATCCCATATGCCTTCGTTCAATGTAAAGTAGCAACTCACTGGAGTAACCTTGCCGAAAAATGTCTTGCTGTCTCAGGGCGATGGGTATAACAATATGGCGGCTGTTCTTGGTCTATGTATCCGAAAAGACCAATAAAAACATTTAGCACACTGTTTGGAAGGCATCATTTAATGAAAAAAGAAGTCCTAGGATGTAGGATATCTCACCTGTTTCATCTTCTTCTCGAGCCAAATCTGCCCGTGTCGGTGTTGCTTAACCAACCCTAACAAACCAGTGAGCAAATGCGTTCTCCCTCATGAATGTATCGCGAACTTCGTCACCTTTGTATATTTTTCCAACGCGATTTATGTGTTTAAACTTTTGCAGAAATATATTTTGCTAATTTGCATAGGCTTCCTCTAAGAAGCCAGCGATTCTCATTTGCCGCCAATTACATCACACGTGGCATGTATCGCCGGGGATTCGCAGATGAACTCGCAGGCAAAAAAGAAATCATCTTTATGGAAACTTGAAGCGAACTATATGCGAATCGCGTGATTTTATGAGCATACCCTAATGGTGCGACTTTACAACTGAAATAAAAGGAATACCCTACAAATAGCTGTGTAGTGTCACTTCTCATCAGTTTGAATTGCATTTAAAGGTCAAAGCAATAGTTGTCACGTAGACCAAATTTATTACTCTCCTACTTGTGTGTGAACGGGACATAAACAACGACAATAAAAGACGACAGTTCGTCAGTTCCCTTGAGAAAGTCATAAATCTAAGAGACAATCAAAAAAACCATTTAACATAAGAACAGGTGAGTAAGTCAAGTCAATGAATACATGTACTTTCTCCCACAGTTGGAGTAAGGTCTCTAAGGAACATTCTGCCGATTGGATTTTTTTTTATTTGATTTGTCTTTGGCCAATTTTCCAATTGCTGGCCATCGACTACGGGTATGGGAATCACATTGACTGTGTATCAGACAGTGTAACACTTAGTCCTGCGCATTGACCATAAATCAAAAGTATAAGATTTTCTGATTGTTTGCGAGCTCACGATCGACAATAATTTACCAGCGTGATACACATTATGTAATCGTGTTGAAATTGGATTCGTGAATGCCGACCCAAACAAAAAAGTTAAATGAGCTCCAAAAAAACCCAAAGCCACAAAAGAACGGCACTGGCACTGGCTCTACGGTTGAGTATCCATCCAGACGGAGAGATATGCCATGCCATTCCCACATGTATGACGCTATTCGAATTGTGGATTCGAATGATGTTGCGAGCGGTGTTTTCCAAGAAATGCGCCAATAAAAAGCGTAACATTAAGATACACCAACGAATGGGTAGAGATAGATGCATGCCTTCGTACAGGTATTTCTTCCTCAGAACTTTTCCCAACTTTGAATGAAACAATAGAACTCTCCTCGCGCTGGCTGCGGCCAGACAGCAAATTATGTAAATGTGCGCGCCCAGATTATGAAGGAGGCAAATTTCCAGATTTTCCTGTTGCCGATTGTGCCATCTTATGCTAGGTATATACTTAACTGTGCGCGAGGAGCAATTTTCTTGTTTGGAATACCGAAGGAAGGGGATGGTGGCACAGAGAGTTTATGTGTTGCCAATCGATATGCGCTCAAACGATGTCTTAGCAAATGACGGCGGTGCACTGATCACGGCCTCCTCGGTCCATTGAAGATCAAGCAGCTGAATGATGTGCGCTTTATCCGTTGCAACGTTTGAATAGGTAGGTACCTACATGTAATTGGAGGCAAGCTGGAGGGCACTTTAAATTACCAATTAAAGAAGTCTAGACTCACTGTACGAGTTTATTAATATATTCGATGTAACTAGATTTATGTTAATTGCGTCTGTGTTTATGGCTAAAGAGGGACCTTCGTGGGCGCGTCAAAGGGTCTTTCACTACGGCAAAGTGGGACAAGAGGTGTTCGTACTCGTTGGGATCGAGCTTCTTCGATTGACATTAATGTGTGTCCATTAAAGAACCAATAAACAATTAACATGAATGGGGTTGCAGCAACGAGGGGCATTGAGCGACTAATTGCTGTTTGGCTGCAGGCTTTAATGTGGCAATGACATCATTTTGAACGAGACGAGACACTTGGCGGTCACTTAAACGTCAGGCAGAGTGATGCTCGTTTTGTTTAGTGCTTTCGACGAGTGGTTGGGAATACGCTCTAGTCAAAGGATGCCTTGGAAAGCGGTTAAACGCATTGTAGTCAATCATAGGAAGAAGTTTTAGAAGTTTAGAAGGGTCTGCAGTTCAAGTTTCGGAAAAACGCAAATAAATCTTTTTTTTACAGACAACATTTGGTAAACAATGGATCTATCGATCGTCATTATATACACGACTTTGATAGATAAGAACGGGCAAATGACAGTCAAGTCGAAATGTAAGTCAACTTAAAATGGCAGACATATAAAATCGACTGACGACATAAAACGCACTCTCGGTACACTACAAAAATAATCGATTAATTTAAACATAGCATCTACTCAAAGGTCATAGGATCCTTTTGAGATTGCGGGAAATAGAGCCGAAGAGGCTAAAGTGAATTTAGTGCTTACCGAAGGCGAAACCTCGTTATGTACATATGTGCTGTCCATAAAAAGAGGCACTCAACATCAAAGAAGCGGACAGAAATTTACTAGAATTTAACACTAAGCTACATCAAAACCCGTTGAAAAATGTGTCAAAAGGCCTTTCCAAAAACGCGCTAGAAACAAAAGAAAAAACAATTAGCTTCATCAAAACCCGTTAAAAATGTGTCAAAAACGCTCTAGAAAACTGTCACAAAAATGAGTAAAGAACCTAATTGAAAACCACATAAAAAACTTGTCACAGAAGGCGGCGAAAAATTAGCCAGGAATTTGTAAAATTACTTCAATAAACGTCTGAAAATCATGTAAATAATGCGCGTGAAAAAGCGCCTTAATCAGATCCGAAAAAGTTTTAACAAATTGTCCAAAATCATTATGAAAACCGCGTTAAAAAACGGCAGACAGCTAATCCAAAAAACGCGTCGAAAAACCTGCCGCAAGAACTCGTCCAAAAACGATGATTAAAATCTAATCAAAACACAAAACCCTCCTAAATGGGTCAGCCTCAAAAACTCGTCGAAAACCCTGTGTAAAAACGCCTTTGAAAACTAGTCAAAAAACGCTTTCCTAGCGTCAGAAAACAGACCGAAAACACGTTTAAAAATGCGTCTAAAAAGCCTTCCAAAAAGCTTTCCGATGTTCGGAATGTGAGAAAAATATTCTCTTGGAGACTTAATTTTTTGAGGACCCTAAATCCCACCCCAACGTACTAAGCTTCCCGTTCTTGAGAGAATACAGATGAAACACAGGTGTCCTCGTTCATTGATTTCTAAGCTGCATCACATGTGCGGTTGCTCGCTGTTTTTGTGGATGACTTTCAGTTTACCAAAAGTTGAACCACCCGTACGAAAGTCAGACCAAAAGAGAGCGGTAATTCCAATTGTAATTAAAAATAATGCTCTACGCGCGTTTTGTTTGCACAAGAAGAAGAATCCCAAGCTCTTGCCTGACGAATTTGCAATTCCTTCTAGCTCGTCAAAATTTTCTTCAGTCAAGCCTACACTTTAAATACAATACGCAGGAGTGCAACTCCAGGCCGTCATTAAAAAATCGTTTCAAATAATCAACATATCTTAGCTGGGAGAACAGCATTGCTGCATCACACCTACATACGTGTATCGCTCCTATAAAACAGCCCCTGCTGCGGTCCTGCTTAGTTGTTATCGCCCCGTTTTTATACTTCATAAAAACACTATTATAGACCACAGCTAAACAGGGCTAGGCAGTAAAAGTGTTAAGGCAATAAAAGAATCTAATTGTTCGCATTGCTATCTCATTACAACATCGGCATCGAATTTCCTCAGCACACACAGTACCAAGCCAAAGCCACAGGTTTCCGTCTCAATTGCCTTTAATGGCCTCCGTATAATAGCATAAAGCTATACGCATGGTGTCCGATATTCTGCCTACAGTACAACTAACAACTATAGATAGGCGACCTTTTCAGACAAATGTCGCGTGAGCGGATTCGAGCGGCGGCATCCATTATCATTACCTATCTCTGGCGCGCAGTCACAGGTTTAAAAATAAATCAAGGACAAGCGTAATTGTTTTAAGAATTAAGGTATAACCGAGAACCGACTAGTTTATGTGCGTCGATATGTCGCGCAGGCGCTTGTGTCTGTGGCCTTAATCCAACCAAAAGAAGCAGATTTTGTTTTTTTCATACTGTGGAGCTAGAGATAGAGCTCAAAATTTTCAATCCGATTTTGTTATGGCGCGTCCTTCGGTTATTATAATGCTCCCCAGTGACCACGACCACGGCATGGTTATCTGATCACAGCGTCAGCTCAAAGACAATGTATACTATCTTGAAGCATAGTTAACATAAGAAGAACGCAACAAACATACGAGTTAAAGGAAAACAAAAGTGTTGAACGTTTTAATGGTGCGCTCAAGCTTAAATCTCGACGGGGAGTTCTGTCAGTGCTATAGTGAAGTGGAGTTTAATTGAATCGTCAATCTTAAAGTGGAACCTTACCATCGTTCTACCTGTGCAAAGTAATAAAAAAGTAAACACAGCGGAGTTAGCAATTCCTACAAAGCAATGGTTGTATGTTCAGCCCCAATCACAGGAGACACGAAGTGCATATAAATGAACAGCGACTTGAACACTTTTATTTCATTTGCCAACCTAAAATAAGACTTTTAACAGCTCAAAGGGCAAACTATAAATTTAGTCCTGAACCTGACATGAAGAGATGGTTTTAAAACTAGATAATGGGCGTTTTTCAAAACATCGGCGTCGATTTTATTTTGTTTCGGGTAACAATAACCTCGCAAACTTTGGACATTTTTATTTTTTAGTTCAAAGCCGAGTTGACAAAAACTAGTGTTAGCTGAGACCCTAAATATGTGTTTATTTTTTATATCGAGAGTATGAATAGAACCATGTGAGCTCAAATGAATTTACTGAGCTGTCTGATTGAACACAGTATATTTTGACAGCTAACCACGGTCAGGGCTGACACTTATGGCGTTTTCGATTGAAGAAAAGAAGTACCCTTTCTACGAAAAGATCAAATCTAGAAGTGCTCTTTCTATGTTTCATTCAAAAAAAAAGTGCACTTCCAGGTCAATTCTTAACACGAAAGAAGCGTCCGGAATATTTTGAGAGAATTGCCCTGAACTCACCAACACACACTATCAAAATGTCAGATTGAAATGTTTGTTGTTTTATTAGAAACAAATTTTTCGCTTGTGATCCGAAAATATACAATTACGCGTGCAAAATGTAAACTGAAATTGAAATATATTGATTTGGCCTATTAAAACATTCATATTTACTCTAGAAAACAAAAAAACAAGTAACAACAGAAAATCTTATCACACATATATGGTGTCTACAGTCTACCACTGTTGCAAAAGTGCTCCAACGAATTTTATTGAAAAGAGCAATTCTGAACTTCGGGGCACTTCTCTCGGATCTTCAATGAAAAACGCCATTATACAGGAAACAAAAGTGGGTTGTTTTGGTAAGATTACACTGAATGCCAAGTGCTCATAAAATGCCAGTTTCTGACAGTTCTCCTATCAAAATATGGTCATACAATGTAATGCGGGCATATCTCATATGCTCTAATGACCTAAATGCCGCAGCCACATATGACCAGGCTGATTTTGACAGATAAAAATGCCCAAATAGCATATAGTGCAAGCATTTTTTTTTGGAACAAGAATTATTTTGTTGTCATCGGTGTTGCAACTTAAACTTTTTGCATTGTTTTTCTTTACAGCATTACTTTACTTTAACATTTGGTAATAAATAACATATGCCTTAATTGACCATTATGGAAAATATGACCATATTAGTAATTTTGGTCTAATACATATATAGTTTTGATAGTCCTGACATTTGGTCATTTGACAGCTTATCTGGTCATTTGTCTGTTAGCATTCATATGCATTATTGACATACAGTCTAATCTTAGCTTTAGACGTATTTTTATAGTCATTTATGACAGTTGATGGTCAAATATGTTTTATAAATTAAACAGATCGCTCTGATTTTATCTCTCTGTCGTTTCATAGGTTTTTCTGTGAATGACCTTCGGCGAACTGTCACAATTTATTCAACATTACACTTTTATTTAGCCGCGAACCGGAAAAGTCGGTTTAACTCGACTTTAAAATATAAATTATATTGAAATGGCAAATAAAATTTCAGAACTATTGCCATCAAAAAATTGGTGATAGCTACCTATGAACAAAAAATGTGATTTTCCCTCGGTAGTAGATGAAAAATTGCTCATTGTTGTGTTCACTAGGCCTACATCATATTTTTATCGGCTCCTTTTATGTTCTAGTACAGAAATATCTACATTTTGACTGGTATTCCTACAAATTGCAAGATGAAATTTGATTGTTTAAAATTTTCACCACGGGGAACCAACTTCACCAACTTAACTTAAGTTGGTTGCTAGCAGTCTGTTCATATATTTCGTCACAGAAACCCCACATTCACAACAAAGATTGAAATAATTATAAACTGACACGTAAAATTTGTGAATTGGTGCAACAAAAAAATCAAAAATGAAAAAAGCTCGTTCAAGTGTTGCATAAAAAGCTTTCACCTTTCCGCTGGGTCACACCTCGCAAACGCTTTCATAAATTAATTTGAGAAATCGTTTATTTTTTGATTCAACTGTCAGACTTAATTTACAAACCCTAGGAACGCGTTCCAAAAAGCTACGAATGAAAAAATCTCTTAAACTTGACATCAAAATACAAATATCAAATGAAGTTCCCAAAACACTGGGACTGAAAAAAATTGTTCATATAACTGAAATTCTGACGTTTAACTATAGTTTAAACTTACCTGTCGCCAGCCCTGTGACATTCACTTAATTTCATTGGGTTGACATTTTAAACCTTTACTGATCAAAACTAACGAAGGAACAATGCATCACTGAATGTCAGGCCTGCAGTTCAATAGAAATATGGAAACGACCAGCTTACCGGGATAACGAATCAATTACCTTTTTCGTAAGCCCTGATATTCTTGGTGTTTTTTTTCCAACGGCGGAGTGTCCTTTGATGGTGCTGCATACTGAATACGATGTGTCTCGATATAGCCGTGCGGAAGATTTATGTGTTCACGATCTTCTCCCGATCAGGGTTAATGGAAATGACATGTAAGCTGATTTGACAAGTTTCCACTTAGTGATTCATTAGATAATGACTGCCAGAAGGTCGTCTAAACTCATAAATAATGCGGTAACGAACGTAGGTACTTAGGATAGTACTCGGGTGTAGGTATTTATTTTGCGAGGATTGCTTCTTTGGTAAAATGTAATAAATCGTCGACGAAAAATCGAGGCAAATGAAATCTGACAGCAAGTACTTTCCGCGAATAATGAATTGCCTGTCTATATGAAAGATATAATAAATCTTCATATTATGAAGCATTTAGTGGAAGGATTGGAATTTACCTTCGCAAAATGTAAAAGGGTTTTGTCAATGCGTATTGCATTGCGATTGCCAGAATTGTCGACTTCCTAGAAGTGAGATCACAGCTGATGCCGCGAGGTTTTAGTTAAATGTAAGGTAGGGTAGGGTGTGTGTTTGGCAGCGAATAATTTTGAATTTATCAGGAAAAACATTATTTTTCTCTGTATGAGACTTTCAGACTGTCGAAATTGACAAGCAAAAATTTGTCGCGAATTAATTTCATTTCATTGTTGTTGATTACTGAGATTATCAGAATACAATATTCTTGACACCTGTGTCAATTTTAGGCGACATTTGCTTTGACTTTTGCGTGTCGGCAATATAGATTCTTACTCCTTTCGGTGTATAAATAAATAGTATACACAATACTTTGGTTTGATTTACCAGCTATACTTTGCTGTCAAATGGCATCACTTGCCATGCGCATGTTATCACACTCTTAAGAACGTATGTAATATGACTTGTTTCCGTCTACAGATTTGTGTCAACTATGGTGATGCTCTCTAATTAGTCCAATCACGCCGATTACCAACTCAGATTGCTGCGAGGAACTTGATATTCAGCTTTCGCGCGTCTACCGGACTTGTCTTAAAATTTAAAATAAAGTCCTCTAGATATTTATCGCTCTCTCAATTTTTTTTTATTTAATGAAATCATGTGAAAATGCAGAAAAAGATGGCATCGTGGTGTATGAAACCTGTCATCACCCTATCATGATGTGGCGGTGAATTTGTGAATTTATTTCATTTGACAGTTACTATAGGATTACCAATCGCACTCTGGGTTAAGCTGTCATTTTTGTTTCTAACGATGAAAAGCTTATTGACAGCTGAGATCGGTTCATTATTTTTGTTTTATCTTTCAAGAAAAAAAAACCGAAAGACTATCTAGTTTGTGGTCAAGTTTAGAAAAAAACATTCAAATGGGTCACTGATAAACTAAAGTTAGTACTTTAACTTAAGCTGGATTACTCCACTGTTATCCTATAATGGTTCTCTCTAAAGCAGATATTGGCTTTGCTAAACCTGTTGTTCTCTGGAATAAAACCAAAACCCAAAGTGTTCCGTATAAGACATTTTAAAGAAGAAAAATGCGTGACAGATGTCACAGAAAGACAGTAAGAACTACTAGTTTGGCATCGTTGCCAGGCTAGTAAATTTGTTCTAATTTTGACAAGAATTTCATGAGAGAGTCCCTCATTGGGTCACATCTTCATCGCGAAATTCCTTAAAAAATCCATAAGCTGTTTAAAATATTCGCTGATCCGCATGTACTAACTTACCACTTCAATAAATGGGCTAACTACATTTTTAACTGTGTCCTTCGCTAATTAACATATTCGCGGTTCGTTTAACAAATGCTTCCGGGAGCTAGTGCCATCGCTTCAAACCGCTATTACAGGGTAGCCAACTGGCAATAAAAACATTGATGTACAACGCGAAATCCCATTTTAAGTGGCCTCGCATTCGGGAAGATGAAAGGTCCGCTCAAGTCAGGAGCTCCCATAAAATAGGTGTAATATCTTTTTATTAACTCTTCTCATATGTATGGCTGGCGGTTTCTGGTGATTTGTCTGCATGCCTAGCTATGAGTGGGAGGGTCATAAGAGTGGTTTATCACGCTGTCTTTGCTGTTAGTTAATTATTTTTTAATTACCACTAGATGTGCTACCCCTCCCTGCGCACGCAAATGTCCATCTCTATGCCAAATAAGAATATTTATTTATTACCCTTCCGAGTTTAGCTGGTGGACCACGAGCTATGAACTACGAGCTACGATCTAAGACCCACGTACAGCACTTAAATCAAGATCTGTCATTTATCCCCTTCGCAGTAAATTATGCGTCAAGGCATCGTCTTTGCCAGTGTGTGTGCTTGTGTTTTGCCATTCCTAAAGCCGCTAGCGATAGCGATATTTCTATGTATCCATCCTGCTCCATGTGTCTGTGGCGAAAGGTAAAATGTGTGCCAAGCGTGTCCAGTCCAGCGATTCATTTGGGTGCTTTGTTCTTCCACATCAACAACGAAGACGACGACGATGAAGACCAAGTGCACTAGGCTAGGAGCGATCTTGCTCCAAGTGTTCTACTTGCATAATTACCTGCATTGAAGGCACACCGAACCAAACCGAACCCCACCTCGAGTGGGAGTCCCTCAATTGCGCGCACATAAAACCTAGTACACACACTCTCGCCACAAACATATAGTTACTCCACATATAAATATCTTTTCCTTCGAATCCGGTTTAACCAGTGCGTTAACTCCTGCTCTTTGTCTCCCGTTGTAGGTTCACACAAGGTCCACTGCACCGAGGATTTAATGCGTGTGGAAATTGGCATCCCAGATAGCATAAATAACAATGAAACCAAGCCGCAAATCTATTTGGAAGGCCTCAAGGGATACCCCGATGTTAGATGTCAACCGAGTATTAATGGCAGTCTTGCCGAGTTCCGACTTTCGCTAAAGGACTTCTACGAGTGCGGTGTCACGAGAATGCTGAACAAATTAACGGTAAGAGTTGGAGGGACTAGTTTGCTTTGCGACTAGTTTCCTTTGGCAAGTTTTATCATTAGAATATGATCGTCATATGGACATTGGCGCTGCTGGCTACGGCTGGCTATGGCCATCAATAATTGTGCGCATTCCTAAGTCTTGTTTGTTTGTTTTGCTTCTTTTGTACTTTTAGGGTAAAAAAGTTTATTACCACAAAATCATCATCGAAGATGCGAATAGCAAGGAGATCGTTAGTGTCAAGTGCATCACAACTGGTCCGGTTTATAATGTTATGATGAATGAAACTAATCAGCAACATCACGGAATCGTTCGGCGAGACGTGTTACCAGCTGGTTTTCAGGAACCTGAGTAAGTTGTATGAGCGAGTTATTCTTCTTCTTCTATAGTACCTTACCTACACTCTTACTCTGTAGTCTGCACTCTGTTCAGTTCAATACGTTTGGTCGATGGGTTTTCTTGTTTATTTTGGCCACCGCACATCCAGATGGAGGGAAATTGTTGTGGCTCAAAATTGCGCTTGTGCGAATGTTGGTTGGTTGTTTTATTATATACCAGGAGGCTGACGGAGAGCGCATTAAGGAAACGATTAGAGGAAAAAATGCGTATACGTGATCCTCTAATTTAGTGGTTAATAAGCAGAGGCATTAAATTTAAATTCAAGCCTCGATGCTTTTATGGTATTCTCGCTCAATTGGATGGTGAGGCGATAGGTCTTAGCAGGAGCTGATCAATCAATAATTGCAAACCGAGAAATTTTATAGCATATTGTAGCTGTATGGGTGTGCAATTACGTATACCTACTTAGTTGCAAATTCACATTTCTTTTTAGAGAGCGAAATTCATATATTTCGATGTGCACCGATACGGACTTGGAGTAATGTTCCATTTAATGTGGATAACTGCCAGCATAGGTTGAGGAATGTCGGAGTGAATCAAAGCACGATTATAAATTTCATTTCACCCAGAGTTTTTTAACTCTTTTGTTGGGTAACAAAAGGGGGAGCCACAAGTGGGTGTAAGAGCCGCCACCACAAAGCATTAGGTTTGTTTGACGTGGCTAGCACTAGTGCGCACTAATAAAAGTCAGCTAATTTCCACGACTGTCAAAAACCATGCACAACCCTGAAAATTTGGCTTCTATATCGAACGCAAATTGTCGCCCTAAAGTCTGTCTGTTTTTGATATTGACCAATATTTATCTTTTGGTAACACTTTTGAATTTGAGTTTGCCACAATGCAAATAGTTGATAAAAGTATTCGCAAAATAGTTAATGTTTTCGAAAATGAATGACAGCAGTGAAATGACAGCAAAACTCAGCACTGAATACTTGCCTCGACAAATTAACTGGGTTCAGTTCAGGGCACAACTAGGGTGCCCTAGAAGCCATGTCAAACACAGGTTTTCAGTACCAGGGTGAGTTCAGTGCTATATCGAACGCATTGGTTTTAACTCAGTAATTCAGCTTTATGAAACAAAAAGTAGAACAATTTCAGACAGCATTTCTACTCATGAAATACAAAATCCAGTTTTCGGTTTTCTCTGCGACTCAGGCCCACTAAACTAGACCCAATAGATTATGTGTAAAGTTTAATCAACATTTCGCACAGTTAATGATCGACATTGCGTATTCAAAAGTTACACATTCACAAACGTCAAAACGAGTGAAGGAAATTAGGACGTTCGGATTTAAAGTTTACCTAGTCTGACAGTTTGTTGAGATTGGTAAGATGTCAAATTTTTCAGTTGACATTGACCGAGTTGAGCCGAGCAATCTAGCCAAGAAAATCCGGCCTGAAGACTAGTTCACATTTCGATGTACTTATCCGCTCGTTCTGAACTTGGGACGGTGCCCTAGTTGACGTGTTTGTTGTTCGCCATAATGTAGGGTTTAATGGTTTCATTCAGCAGATATACATAATTTGTAGTTTTGCTGAAACAGTACAATTATATAACTAAAATTCAATTACACAACTAAAATTCGATTTTTTCCATTCTGTAGAGACATCGAAATCACAACTTCGCTGACGACGCGAGCTCCAGAACCACACTTAGGCGTTGGCGTCCGACAAGGTGGACAAATAGTTACTGGGGAGCTTAACGTCAGTCCAGGTACCCCCCTGACAATGGAGATTTACCTCGACAAAACCTCTGCTCCTGTTTACGGTCTCGGCGTCACATACATGCAAGTTACCGACACCAAGAATCAAGAAGAAACAATCATTTTCAATGGGTAAGTTGTTGCTGCGAACTTTTAATCAGTCTCTTACCACATATGCTCCATAGTTGCTCAGTGGATCCGTATCTCTTCGACAACTTCAACACCGTTGATGGTGATTTTCTGAGTGCGAAATTCCGCGCCTTCAAATTTCCAGAATCAACCTACGTCCAGTTCCGTGCAACGGTCAACGTGTGCCTGGACAAATGCTCGGGAACTCCATGCAGTAACGGACAAATTGGATATGGCCGAAGAAAGCGTGAAATCAGCCACCATGCCGATCCAAACAAAATCTACGAAATCTCCCTGGCAACGTTCATTAAAGTTAGTGACACCGAAGGCGTTAACAAAAGTAAGTCGCTTGACCTACTCCTTTCAAGTTTTGAATGTGCATATATTATATTTCCTTATTCACAGATGAGATCCTGCAGCTGGAAGAAAAGCTGCGTGAACTAAAACTGGCCAACCAAAGACTAGCCCGGAACAGCCGTGGCAGCTTCATGGAACCAATGAAGAGCATGGAACAGGTGCAGGCAATTCCAGCCTTTGTTGTGGACGAAAAGGAATTGGCCTCTCTTAGTGGCAGTGCTAGATTAGTGATCGCGGCGAACTTGCTAATCATTGCGCCAATTGCCCTGCTCTTGTGTAAATTGATGTAAATAGATGTTTCTTCTGAATAATTCCGAAAGGGCGTGTGATTGCGGTGTAAAAAAAATACAAGAAAGCTTAAATTTACTAACGACTGCCATTTATATAATATTTTTGTCTAATTTTAAACAACGCTTTAATAATGATTCACAAAGGGAGGGAGAACTGTAAATTAACGATCGATAACGAACTTCTTTGCTTTATATGCAGGCATGGCAGAACTATATACAGTCCGTTTTTCTATTTTTTATTTTGTTATAATTTTCAACTGAAAACTGAAACCGATATGTACTTAACATCTATCTAAAAGTATTTTTAAAGAGTAATAAAGAGGAACGAATTGTAACTTTATAAGAACTACTAGTCTTCTAAGTTTAACTTGTAAGTTAATAAGAAAATGCAAATAAAAAAATAAATACCTATTTCTAATGTGAGAGGAAGAGCGTTTAATTTTATTTAAAGAGGCTGACGATTAATAAATTGAACGCCATCTGTTAGTAAAATGAACATTAAACATTGAACATCAGAATTTAGAAGAGACTGGACAAGTTCAGTCTAAAGTGTGACAGCTGGTTGACGTAAGCCGGTTTTGTTGGCGTAGGTCAATCATAGCAACAGTTTTTCTTTTCGTTGACACTTATGTGGTTTTCCATTGGACAAAAAAATCAATAATCTTTTAATTCGGATCACTTTTTGCAGATCTCCATATTTTTTTTTCAGATTTACACATACCAATACACTTGCACAGCTGTTTTACGTCACTTTGAGAAGTTTGCTTTTAAAACAAATGCGCATAACGTTTCGTGAAAACCAAAATAAAGAAATACATAAATAGCAATGGATATAATTCAAAAAAATACTACTCCATTTGTATCTACAACAGTGGAAACATTTTTCAAGACGATATAGCTATAGCTGATTTTTCCAAAAACTAATGTAATTTGAACAGCTGATATTGCTGTCAAATAACGCACTAATCCATTTGCAAAAGCAGATCAATTTCGTGGCATGTTCCATGAGCCGTATTAAATCTGAGATTTGTATTAAATTGTTGGTGGTCCCAATGGATTTGGATTGCGGGTTGAAAATCCTACTTTACTTTGCTTTGCTGAGATCGAAGCTAAAAAGAGGCCTATAATATAGGTACCTACCTGTAGTTAGTGATGCAAACCAATTATTTAATTTTTGAGTTCAGAGAAAATAAATGCTCCAAATCCAGACTAATTGAGTTGACTTCAATAACAATATTTACATAGGAATAGACGCCAAGAAGCTGGAAACGAAATATGTAGTTTGCTTAGTAAATTTATTGTGCTGGGAAGCACCTGCACTGCAGCGAAATTCTAATCGCTAATCGGACGAAGCACAGTGGATCTGAAACCTACAAGTAAAAGAGATGGAAGACGTTCGGATACAAAGTTCATGTAAAACTTCAAATAGATTTGTCTGGACTATGTATACGAACATGTTGATTAGGCAACTTAAATTGTTTTTGTATTCTTGCGGTTTATTTTGAAATCCGACACTTCAAAGAGTCAGACTTACTAAAATATGCATCCGAACGTCTCCATAGATAGGTACACTGGTCTCTTCATAACATAATAAAAAATAAGCATGGCAACTGAGCCGTCGAGGATCCTAAAAAAAGCTTCGCTCCAGAACCATCGCATAAAGGTAAAAAACAATGTCATGTAAGAATCAACTTGAATCTAGATCAAGACCTTAGTAAAAAAAATGAGATCGGGTAAAAGTGGAATGAATGTAGTATAGGTTCGTAATGAATTAAATACATTTTGCGAGTGTCGTCATTTAATCAAAATGCAATCGCAGCGCCATGCCAACAAATCTTGTGAGTGAACCCAACATATATTATGCAGTCCTTGCGATTAGAGTAATTTTTGCAATTACCCAAATCGGCCATCTCTGCATGTAACTGTCGGGTCATGTATGTAGTAAACTACTTAAGCTACGACTACACGTGCCATTTTTGTGGTAAGTTCTGACAAATTCGTGGCAAGAATTTTAACGCCATTAAACTAAATGGGTACTAGGTACTTATATAAAAAATCGCATCAAATCATAGTTGAAGCGCATTAAAAACAGCATAAATCGTTTTGTTCTATTTGCCCAATATTTATGTTTTTTCTTTCTAAAATAATTTTGACACTACCTACTACTTAACTGAACGCATTGCATTAGTTTAAAACTAAAAGAGGCTGAAAAATTCTCTTTTTTTCTTAAAATTATTTAAAGAAGTAGGTAAAATAACAGACGTTTTGTTTTATTTCAAATTTTCAACAACATTCTTCAGCAACATTTTCCAAACACTTTCTTTTGTTCGTTCCGTATGTGCTTCCCTTCGTTGCTGCGGATGACATTTGAACGTCAATATTTTGACAGATCTATCATTAAGTAGATTTTACAGCCAAATCGAAAAAATATACGTGGAATTAGAAGTCGTTTCTTCCAACAATAATACCAATTTGTACCTCATTAACACTTAGCACCTACAGTTATTTGAATGTGTAAATAGGCAAATACCGGCACCATTACCTCTGCACGAAATGGCCCAGTTCTATCGGCAGCCCGCGATTGTCCTGAAGAACAACCAGTAACAACATTTCTACAAGGAGGTTCCCTGCGTTGAACTTTTAACAGAAAAATAACTTTCTTTAAAACTCCTTAGCGTAATAATATGGCATTTACTCATCCGTAGCTTGATAGCAAATTCCCTAGGCTAATAGTTTCATTTATATTAAGTCTGGTCGAAGCAACACCAGACAGATTATTATACAGCAATATGCGATCTCGAAAAGTTCTTATGGTAGCTGGCTTCATAACAACATGGACCTTTATCACCTATTACTTCCTTCTCCGCAAGAATCCCGACATGCTGCTAAATCGACGAGATTTCAACAAAAGAGTCGAACTCCTCGAAAGCGGCGCAAAAGAGCAATACGAAGCAAGTGATAAGCTCTTCAAGAATCTTGTCAGTATTTTGAAGAGCAAACTAGAGGCTGACAATCAAAATGAGCCAAATTCCCCGATAGTGGCACCGCAGTTGGAGGTCTCAGCATTGAATAATCCACTGGGAATAGTTGGCGTTAAAGAAATCCCATTAGATGCTCCAGCTGAGAAGACTAACGTGGCCGTTCGTACTGCTGACGGCAAACCTATTATTCCAGTGTTAGTTTTTGCGTGTAATCGTGTATCGATAAGCAAATGTTTAGATAACTTGATACACTTTCGACCGAGTGTCGAACAGTTTCCAATTATAGTCTCTCAGGTGAGTTAACTGAATCGTTGGGTGCAAATGTTGTTGGTCTTTCTCTTGTAGGACTGTGGCGATGAGATGACTAGAAAAGTCATACTTTCGTACCAAGATCAATTGACGCTGATCGAACAACCCGACCAGAGTGATATCTACGTCCCACCAAAGGAGAAAAAATTCAAAGGCTACTACAAGATCGCCCGCCATTATGGTTGGGCGCTGAACACCACGTTCCAAAAGGGCTACGATTACGTTATCATCGTGGAGGATGACCTGAATGTGGCGCCAGACTTTTACGAGTACTTTTTTGGTACCTACACACTGCTGAAGAATGATCCGAGTTTGTGGTATGTCCAAGTCGCCAGGGTATAGTGTTTTTTTTCTTCTCTAAAGTCCTTTGATTGTAGGTGCATCTCGGCATGGAATGACAATGGAAAGGTTGGTCTGATAGACACAGAAAAACCGGATTTGCTCTATAGGACGGACTTCTTTCCTGGGCTGGGGTGGATGTTGACGAAGGAGCTGTGGAGTGAGCTCTCAGTTAAGTGGCCAAAATCGTAAGTATTGCTTTTTCTATGGTTGTCGTTCTTTTTCCCTCCTTGCGGGATAATATTTTGAGCTGAAGTCCCATCTCAACTTATTGATTCAACTAGCCGTCAAATTTTCACATCGGTTTCTGTCATCGAAGAAACATTGTTTCGCACTCAAAATGTCATCTGTACTATGACTCTTTTGACTTCCGTTTGCTTCACTACGTTCGATGGATTATTAACCGTTTATTATTTATAGCTTTTGGGACGATTGGATCCGTCATCCAGAACAACGAAAAAATCGAGTCTGCATTCGACCAGAGATCTCTCGAACTCGAACATTCGGCAAAGTTGGAGTATCCAAGTGAGACGCTGTAAGCCTTACCATGCATTCCCCTTTTTAAAGTGCTTTGTCTTCCGCAGTGGCCTCTTTTTTGATAAATACCTAAAACACATAAAACTAAGCGAGGATTTTGTGGAATTCACCAAAATGAATCTAACATACCTGCTAAAGGTAAGCACGCTCTCCATTTACTCGTATGTTGTTTTGAAATCTTTTCAAAATATTCCCTCCTACTAACAGGACAACTATGACAAAATCTTCATCAAGAATGTCTACGACTGTCCGATTGTAACTTATGAGGAATTGCGCAGAAATCTTATCAGCCGGGACGGGCCAGTTCGTATACAATATAGTACCAAAGAGCAATATAAGAGGACAACAAAACTGTTGGGCCTTATGGATGATTTTAAGGTAAATTGTTTTATTATTTTAGCTCGAATTGATTTATTTAAACTTGTCAACAGAGTGGAGTGCCGCGTACCGCTTATCACGGTATAGTTTCATTTTACTACAACAACAGGCGAGTGTTTCTCGCCCCCAATCTCAATTGGAAAGGTTATGATCTATCGTGGAGCTAACAATCTCCTTAGTTTCTAAGAGTGTTAATTGATTTATCATTTTCTAGTTTTTGTTGATTAATTGTTTAAGTTCACAAGCGACTTGATCGTTTATCTGTGTGACTCGTGTGCACACGTATGACGGCCAGAGCTGTCAAAAGGTACTGTTATCCTATAATAGGTAATTTTTGTTTTTATTTTATATGTATATTTTTTTGTTCAACAAGAATTTGGTTACGAAAACTATTCCTACCGATTGCATAATAGACAAATTTTCAATGAAACTCGCTGCCAATTACATCGCATTATTCATAACGGTTTTGATTTTGTTGGCACGTTTGTTTTTGTAGCACATACTTTGTGAATCGCAATAGAAATGACTTCCATTTTATTTTTTATTTACTTTTGAAGGACTGAGTTTTTGTAACTACCGGGGAATCTATCTTAGCAGTAGCTTCAGTATGCTCCACGTTTCTTCTTGCAGTACAATGGACAGGGATCGGTCTGATTTAAATTTGTAGTTCCATTGTTTTTTTTTTTTACTGTTTTGCATCACATTTATTAAGCCGACACCATTTTCAGGGTAAAGAAACGGTGTGAGTACTCCATGGCTTCTGTTAATTGATGGTTTCGAAAGCAATCTCCAAGTTAATGATTCGTAGTTGTAAAGGGGATCTTTACGCATCTAACTAAAGTACATAATTTACTCTTATTTACCACAAATTTATACAGCCAAACACACGATTCCATTTGGACCTTGGAGATCTTGCCGCTTTTCACAAATTATTATCATTCATGCGCGGTAAATTTTACGAACTCACATTGACGAAATTTTTCATATAAAATTGCTTATTGTGACCTAATATCTAAAGTAAGGGTTAGAATTGATTATTACTAAAACCTATTAAGTCTTATCAACAGAAGTTGCGGTTCGCCCTTATATTTTATTACCTTCTCCAATACGAGCCCGTATGGCAATCAATTGTAACGGCCCCCATTTGGCCGATATCATCTTCTCGACTTGACCAATAAAATTCTAAAGGTTCAAATAAACATAATCAAGAAACAGAATCGAAGTTTTCCATATAAAAAAAAATGAGAGCCAAACAACATCGGATGACTTCTTTTGGCCCACCCTGTACATCGTTCTTAGAGTAACTAAAACCAGCATTGAACTCCAAGCTCTTCTGGTGTGCCGCAGATGATTCTATTGCTACAATATCCAGTGACGCTCCTTGATGGGAGCATGTCTATCCTCCTTCACGCGATACTATGTCTGATATCAGACTTAAGTTGTCTCTGATAAAAATACCCAAATCGATGTAATTTGCTGTAGTTTTTCTGACTTTTTTTTGTGTCTTCCTCATTCCATTGACGGCACTGATTGTTACAAAATACTCAGCCCTATCAATACTCGTACTACCCACACAATAGAGTCGTTTTGTTTCAGTTTTTTTTCTTTATTTCTGTTTATTCTTTATACACAGCAATTGATTAAAATAATATTGAGGGTATCAAAAGTTCACAGTCACTTTAGAAAAAATGAGTGTTTCGGATTGAAAATTATTGCAGATGCTTTTTGTTCTTCAAAATGCGGAGTTCATGTCGAACATTCCTATTCCCTAAAAAAATACGACCGGACAATAACAAATTCATATTCTGGCAGTCATTTTAAAGAACAAACACACCAATTTTCAATCCACCTTGAGCGACTAGCAATACAAAGCAAATGTAGGACTAAGGGCATTATCTACCCCTTTCAAAGCGACTCAAACTGTTGATACGCTCGTACAAAATGCATATGAACTTATTTTATATATGTAAACTATGTAAATTAACACAAAAACCAGAGCATTACCATAGAAGAAGTTGATTATCTTCTCTTTGACTAGAACATAAGAAACATT
This sequence comes from Cheilosia impressa, assembly GCA_948293265.1. NCBI lineage: Eukaryota > Metazoa > Arthropoda > Insecta > Diptera > Syrphidae > Cheilosia > Cheilosia impressa. Next base: position 15,786,616 of record OX411883.1, read on the forward strand.
TAAATTTAATTTAAGAATCCAAGCGTTTAGTTCTAGAGCAGTGTCATCTCCGAAATAATTTTTAGATTGTTAAGGATAACTGTTGCTAACAAGATTCCATTCGAAATTCGTAGAACATTGTAATAACTAATAAGTTTTTTTTTCTAGCCTACCTGGCTGTGATATGTAAAAAAAAGAATAACTATACAAAATAAAATCAAATTGAATTGCAATTTTAAAGACGGTCTAGGGTTGCTCTTCGTCGAGCTGCTCGCAGTCGATGTCGCTGGACTCAGAGTCGCGCGGACTGCTGCTGCGGCAGTCGGTGTCTTTTTTATTCGAAACGGCATTCGCCTTGTGTTCTAGGAAGCTGCCATTGGAGTCGCCGAAAACGCGTTCCAACTCAGCCAATCCGTTTGACGTGTCACTATCTTCGCAGTTGTGTATCGAGTTGTATTTCAGCTGGAGGTAGGTATCGGTTTCCCCAGTCGTACTGCGGTATGCTGCAGAGTTCTTGGCTTGAAAGTTAAACTTTGAGGGATCGTTAAAGGACTGCATTTTTTCGGCTTCCATTTGATCAAAAGATTTGGACATAAGTGGCAGTCGAGGTGGCATGTAGGCTGATCCAGGTGGAAACTGCGGCGGTATAGGTTTGTTCATCGAAAACGGCAGACCAAAGTTCAAGGGTTGACCACGCGAAAGTATAGCATTTCGAGCGCTTTCTATGACGCTGCTTGGTGGGGTTGGTGGAGGCGGGATCGGCTGAGATGACGGCGGAAATGAACGCAGAGCCGGGTTTTGGTTTGGTGTCATACCCATTGCTGATGGGCCGCCATTTAGCATGATGGACTGAATGGGAGCTGGGCCTGACGGTGTCTGGCTGAAAAGCCACAGACGATCGCCGACTACCATTGGACGAGCCAGGCCTCCAATACCAAGTTGGGCGTAGTAGTGGGAAGCGAGAGTCTCAACATCAGCGGTGTACTTGCGCTTCCATTTAGTGCGTCGGTTTTGAAACCAAATTTTAATCTGTTAATGGAAATGCTTTAGCTGAGTGGGGGTGTTGTGTTCTCGAGGCAGGGGGTTACTTACCTGAGTTTCAGTGAGATGAAGTTGCTTGGCCAGTGCTGTTCGCTTCGCAACGGATAGGTATTTTCCTCGCTCAAATTCAGTTTCCAGGGCCTTTATTTGAGAAGCAGAGAACGCTGTTCGTGGGCGTTTCTTTCGGTCATCATTCAGATCTGGAAAAGATAGAAAGAGTTCATGGTAAGTAAATATAAAAATATGTACTGGCTAAAAAGCTGATTTTAAAATGCAATCAGACGAGACTTGGGGATTATTTACCATAGTCTAGTTTGAAATAACTTTTGAAGAGGACTGGCATACGCTCTTACGGCAGGTTATTTTTTTTATTAGTTTTAACAGAAATGAGGGAAGCCAGATGTATCCGCGTTATCCGTGAATGAGATATAACAATATGTACCTACGTTGACTCACATCGTTAGTAATATCAACGAACTTGTTTATAAACAAACAAAGCTTTAAATCGAAATAAAGAAAATGTTCATTGAAATAAACAAATAGTTCATAATAACAATAAACTTGCTCTTTCAAATGAACAGCCTGCTCATAAAGTTAAAAAAGAACGATTCTGAGTCACAACGAACTGACGCGCAGTGCTGATTGAATTACGAACATTTTTGACGCCGAACTCGTACAACGCGACTTATACATCAAGTTCGTTTGTCCAATGAACTCGCGTACATCAATCGAGTAGTTGATACTATATAATGACCCTTTCTTTTAAAAGAGCGAATCTAGAAGTGCTCTTTCTATATTTCATTGAAAGAAAGTGCACTTCCAGATCAATTCTGAACATGAAAGAAGCTTCCGGGATATTTTTAAAATAATGCCCTGATAACGCCAACATACCTACGATAGCAAAATGTAAATTGAAATGTGTGTTGTGTTGTTAAAATCACATTTTTTCGGTTATAAATATGAAAATAATCGGGCAATATGTAAGCTTTCATTGAACTATTTTGATCTGACAAAAATCAAAAATCAAATTATGATGTACTTTTGCTTTTGCAAAAGTGATCCAATGAATTTCATTGCAAAGAGGAATTCTGAATTTCGAAATAACTCTAATGTCCTCGATAGCCTCACGCTGAGGATGGAGAGGCTTCTCAACAATAACTCTTGGGTTTTCAGAGCCCCAGATGCGACAATTTTGCTTGTTGACGTAGCCACCGAGGTGGAAATGGGCCTCATCAGTCAAGATGATTTTTCGAAGGAATTCCGGATCATTTTCATGCATTTCAAGGACCCAATCAGCAAAGACACGACGTTTTTCCGCCATTTTTGTAGTGAATTTTTAAAAATTCAATGCGTTGTTGAAGCGTGTATCGTTCCATTTTTAGTAATTGCGTAGTTTCTACTTATCATAATAGGTTTGTTTGACGTGGGCCCTAGTGCGCACTAGTGCGCACTGGGTTAACCCTAATGCGTTCGATATAGCACTGAATTCGCCCTGGTACTGAAAACCTGTGTTTGACATGGCTTCTAGGGCACCCTAGTTGTACCCTGAACTGACCCCAGTTAATTTGTGGGGGCAAGAATTCAGTGCTGACCTTTGCTGTCATTTCGCTTGCTGTAATTTCTTTTTCAAACTCGTCATATATATTGCGAACACTTTTATCAACTATTTGCAATATACAAACCCAAATTCAGAATTTAGTTCACTCATTTTTAACTATAAACGGGAAAAAGTGTTACCAAAAGATAAATATTTGTCAATATCAACAGCTGACAGACTTAAGGGCAACATTTTGCGTTCGATAGAGAAGTCGAATTTTCAGGGTAGTGCAGTATTTTTGACAGGCTTGAAAATTAGTTGACACTTCTCAGTGCGCACTAGTGGGCACTAGTGCTAGCCACGTCAAACAAACCTAATGTCGAAGAATAAAAGCTTCAAAAGTGACAGCTACCGAAATAGCGGTTCATTCACAATAACACCTCTTATTGGAAAACCTTTTATCTGCAGATGTGAAATATTTTAAATTGTCGTATGTACTGTTGGGGAAATCGTCCCCGTCTCAACACATCTCACACATGCGTGTCTAAAAACCAAGTTAATTTCCTAAATTTGTAAAATAGTCATCTACTTACTTTGAAATATGAATTAACTAGATAATTATACCAATTGTAAAATTCAAACCTGGCGCCACAAAATAAAAGTCGGCCAACGTTGGCATATTTTCTGCTGTACTAAACTAGACTCTTTGTACTAAACCATGTAACAAGAAAATCAAATCTAGAAAACAAAATTTTTATCGTTGTCAACTCCAATCGGAAAAGAGCTATTGATTCATTTCTCTCGTTGCTTGAGCATTTTCATTTGTCGTCTCGTTTTTCAAGCTAACGTCGCACTTCGCTTACACTTACAGTATTCAATCCGCAGAATTTTCATATAACTATAGTATTCATCGAGTACTACGCATCCATTGTTTGGTGTCCCTTTTATAATGTTCGTATATTAAAAGACCTGAATCTGTCCAAAAAAGATTTCTTAGGTTTGCTTCAATGGGACTTGCTTGGGTTGATCTTAGTAACTTACCCACCTAATCTAGACTACAATTGATTAGTCTTCAATCCCTTGAGAATAGGACAACAGTAGCAAGTGCTATTTTTGTGCATAGAATTCATATTGGTGAGATTGATCCTCCGGAGATCCTGAGTCTTTTTAATTTAAATATATGTAGGTACCTCACCGTCACCTTAATGAAGAAGTAACAGATTTCTTCAAGCATACTCGCGAACAAATTATACGGACTCTCCTCTAATAATGGTTTAATAATAGACTATAATAATAATAATAATTTAATAGATTTTAACACATCGATTGCCACCATAAAAAGGAAACTGCTAAAACATTAAAAAATCTCTTTTTGACAGTTAATGCCTACGAAAGGGAAACAGAGAAGGAATCTCATAACCCATCTATAGATAAATAGGGGTACCTATACCTAATTATACTTTAAAATACATAGTTGCAAATGCCAAAAGAAGTAAAATTGTAATTTCATCAAAGGAGGCAACCTTGATAAAGGTCAAATATTTATTTCTAGACAATAGCCTACAGCCATCAATTAGGCATTTAAAACATATAACAAGGCAACCACAATCTTTAGTTTGAGCTTTTTGGGGGCTATTGGCCGACATTCGAGTTCTTATACCAAAAAACTTTAAAACAGGAATATTCACAATTATCTGACCTACTTGTGTTTTGTATAGATATTGACCCTATTGTTGGATATTAGTTCTTGTTATACCCTCCAGAGGAAGGTATATTCACTTTGCCAATACATTTGTAACGCAAAGAAGGAGTCACCGGAGACCTCATAAAGTATATATATTCTGAATCAGGATCACATTTTGAATCGATTTAGCCATGTCCGTCTGTCTGTCTGTCTGTCTGTCTGTCTGTCTGTCTGTTGAAAGCACGATAGCGCCCAAAGTAATTGACGTAGGTGAACGAAATTTGGTGAAAGGACTTATTTTTATCGGCGTCAGGTTGGTATTAAAAATGGGCTATGTCGGTCAAGTAGTTCTGGTACCTCCCTCACAAAACCAATTTTGCATGACTTGTATGCAGTGGAGGGTATCAAAGCATCGGCCAGGCCGATGATAACACTTTTACTTGTTAATACTAACTTGAGGACAATAAAAATAAGTTTTCTCACAAAATTTCACTTGTCTAGGTAGATTCTTTTCGACGCTATCGTGTTTTTAACATAATATGTTTTCTAATATTGGTTTTGCATGGGAGGTACCAGAACTACTTAACCGACATAGCCCATTTTCAATACCAACCTGACGCCGATAAAAAGAAGTCCTTTCACCAAATTTCGTTCACCTACGTCAATTACTTTGGGCGCTATCGTCCTTTCAACAGACAGAGAGACATGTGGGCCCAATATTGGTTTTGCATGGGAGGTACCAGAACTACTTGACCGACATAGCTCATTTTCAATACCAACCTGACGCCGATAAAAAGAAGTCCTTTCACCAAATTTCGTTCACCTACGTCAATTACTTTGGGCGCTATCGTCCTTTCAACAGACAGAGAGACATGTGGGCCCAATATTGGTTTTGCATGGGAGGTACCAGAACTACTTGACCGACATAGCTCATTTTCAATACCAACCTGACGCCGATAAAAAGAAGTCCTTTCACCAAATTTCGTTCACCTACGTCAATTACTTTGAGCGCTATCGTGCTTTCAACAGACAGAAAGACAAATGGGTCCAATATTGGTTTTGTATGGGAGGTACCAGAACTACTTGACCGACATAGCCCATTTTCAATACCAACCTGACGCCGATAAAAATAAGTCCTTTCACCAAATTTCGTTCACCTACGTCAATTACTTTGAGCGCTATCGTGCTTTCAACAGACAGAAAGACAAATGGGTCCAATATTAGTTTTGTATGGGAGGTACCAGAACTACTTGACCGACATAGCCCATTTTCAATACCAACCTGACGCCGATAAAAAGAAGTCCTTTCACCAAATTTCGCTCACTTACGTCAATTACTTTGGGCGCTATCGTGCTTTCAACAGACAGACAGACAGACAGACAGACAGACAGACAGACAGACGGACATGGCTAAATCGATTCAAAATGTGATCCTGATTCAGAATATATATACTTTATGAGGTCTCCGGTGACTCCTTCTTTGCGTTACAAATGTATTGGCAAAGTGAATATACCTTCCTCTGGAGGGTATAAAAATGGGCTATGTCGGTCAAGTAGTTCTGGTACCTCCCTCACAAAACCAATTTTGCATGACTTGTATGCAGTGGAGGGTATCAAAGCATCGGCCAGGCCGATGATAACACTTTTACTTGTTTTCTGTTTGTTGTTGCAAACGGCTCTCATGATAGAGCAAGTTGGATCACTAGGACTTTGAAAACATCCTACTGCTTCAACTGGTACCTCTACCTCTCGAAATGTGTACAAATAAAAATTTTCTTAAATGCACTACGCAGATTAAACCGGAGTCAGACGCAAAACCTATATTTAGTTCCACTGCAATTTGTCTCAATCAATACGCAAGATGCGACTTTTTGCAACCGTTGGAATTTGGCTCTTCAAAGAAACACAAATTGGGTGTTCTTCGCTTCGGAATAAATGCATTCGAATTAAGAAATGTTAATTGCAGCCAGATGCCAACGGTTTTCGAATGTCGATGAATCGACAATCGAGACAACCAAATGGATCAACCGAACCGAGCTGTTCAGTGGTATATTTTCGTAACTAAAAAGCGACGAACCGAACTATCCCCCAATGCTCCGAAATGGAGGTTTTGTTATTGCTCACTCTGTGAATGCGTTGGCAAACCAAATACAACAACTCGTCCGTGTAGAGTGTGGCGTTAAATGACAGCGAGCATTTTTCTTCAGGCATCCACGCCATTGTCATTCTACTGCGCGACATTGGTGGCAATAAATCTCTCGTACCTGACTAATTGTCGGCAATGCTGTCGAATTAATAAGAATTGTTCAGCTTTGTCAATTAATTGAAACAATTAGTGTGGCTCGAGTGCCAAAATATGTGGCCAATTTGAAATGCGGACCGTTCGTTTGTACAAATGTCACAGATCGTTATTTCAAGTGAAGCTGATGATTCGGTAAATGTGACAGTGTTTGTGATTCTCGGTTCTTTTCATGCGATTGGCTGTTCTATTTTTAAAAGCAGACTTTCCTAATTGGTTATTAGAGTTAGTACGAATCACGGCAGACGACAGAATGCTGTGTTTGAATGGACGCTCGCCCTTATGATTGCGTGCTAGTTCTATTCATTGGGCAATACATTTTGAAATTTTTTTTCATTCGCAGTTTGCAGAAAATATCCAATGCGTTTGAAACAGCTGATCGAACAGATGTCATAAGTCACAACTCACAACTTCAAATCATTTTTCACAGTTAATTAATGGGTGCAGGGGTCCCAGTTTCGAATCCCGAGAAAACCCAAATTCTAACTTAAGGTTTTTTTTCCACTAAGCCACCTCTCGCGAACACCTGACAAACATCCGAGAGTATACCTACCTGTCATGAAAGAGCTTCTCAATTAGCCGTTTGGACTCAGCATAAAACTGTAGATCCCTTCCATTCGTCCAAAAAATTAAAAACTCACACAACACGAATGGTTGTGAGAAGCTTGGCTCAGTTTCCTACGGACCTGTTGCGCCAACTATTTATTTATTATTTTATAATTAATGGGCTTACATTATGCTCTGAATTCATTTTATTTGTTATTTACTCCGATTGAAATTTGTAACCAAAATAGTTTACATAGAAGTTTCACGACTAGTGTATCACAGCCGATTGAAACGTCAAACAAAAACTGGTTGGTGTTCGGTGTGAATGCATCGACGAGTTTTCGACGAAAACACTGTTTCCGATGCGGTGTGAAAAGGGTGGGTAATACGATTTCATCGACAAATTCACGCCTTGGTTAAATCAGCTAACATCTTGATAAACACTGTAACCATGGTTAAATCGGTGTGATATCCACATTGAACGGTCGCATCGCCTCTCGGCGATATTGGCAGCAAGCTAATTCTTCCTGCTTTATTCGGCCATTTAACCCTGTCAAGAATTATTGTAATGGTGAAGGTGGAGGCTATGAAGGTCTCTGCCTATTGCCAATCGTCTCTTTGTAGTCCCTTCATTGTGGGGTAAAGAGACTCGTTCATAGTTTGAAAATTGATTAAAACCCTGCGTTGCGAGTTCGAAATTTCGCCTAAAAACGCTTATTTCACTCCGATATAGAATAGTGAAGAATCAGACCCGTATTGCTTTTGCCGATTATCATTCAAAATATCAAAAAGGGCTTTGATCGTTGATTTTGTTTCTATCGACATTTTTCAATCTACATCGCTAAATTGTGTGGTTCTTTCTTTATGCGCCAAGTCGCCAAGTTTCGCGCAATGTAACGTCTTCAAAGTAAGTCACTTTAATTATAGCGAACGAAAAGCCGAAAGTTTCTCGTCAAAGATCAACAACCGTGTACTCGTCGAAATATTTTCTTGGAACGATACCAACAACCGATCTACCTGTAGCACTACTGTGTATATCGACGGCTTTCAGACTTTTTTTTGGCGCTCTCCGCCGTCGGTACTCGGTATCTCACTCCATTCTCCGAAACTTCGATCGTTTCGGCCTTATTGGACCTACAAGCTACTAGGGTAGGTAAAAAAAATTAGAAAAACCGTCGGTAGTTCGCAAACATATTCAAAATGCGAAATTGGGATCTTCTTTCCAGGCCTCCTGACCCTGAAATATGGTTCAGAGGAAAGGCAACCTTTTCCGCTTTCAATTTCGGGATGGTAGGCCGTGAGTCAATATGAAAAAAGGAGAAAGTTGGTCTGTTCCGAATTTTTAACAACCATTTTGTGTAAGTTTTATTTTTTGAACGAATGGAAGAGACCCACCCTTCACGCCTCATCGTATATCTTTAGAAGATTGAGAATGAAACAAGACAATACTGATTCGTTTTGAAAATCAGGTTGCAATGGGCGGCTGTCAAAATTTGAATGACTGTCATCAACTACCTATATAAAAAATTCACTTCTTAATTATTTTTCATAATTGCAAATACTGAAGTGTATGCCGCCATCAAACTTGTAATTTTAGCACTGAATTGATATCTTTGGAGGTCTATCGCGTCGACGACAATCGTCTGTAAAGTTACGTGATTAGGGTCGATGCAATGTAAAATAATTTCTTTGAAATTTCCCTCAACTTACTGTTGCTATCCTCCGAAGCCGCTTCGCTACACCCATCTGCGTTTTCTTCGGCAAAATTTGATTCAGGACTTGACAATCGAATATCACTTGGAGAAATATTGTCAGGACTCAGTGAGGGAATTTTATTTACACCGAAACTCGAAATAATTTGATTGTGCACTTCACCATTGTCATTTCCCCGATCACTAATATCTTCGTAACGTTTATCGGGCTTCGATAAAATATTCTCAATTGAAAAACTATTTGGAAAACGTCGAACGGATTGTGTTTCCATTTCACTGCACTGATACTGTCCACAAACTTAAAACAAAAACACCGATCTTCGAACGATCCGCCAACGACATTCATCCGCGGAGTACCTTAAAAAACTGATCTCCTCAGCAAACACTTGGCACTTGTGTTCATGGTTTTCGAAATCATCGAATAAGACGCAGAGTTTCAAAAACAAATCCATCCCATTCCGACAGTGTGATGTGGGGAAAATGGTTTATTTTTAACATGTGTGAAATTTGGACGGCCTATGATGTGTTTTGTGGGCGTGGTAATTACCCAAAGAATTCACACCACACGCTTGTGGGTTGTTCCAATCGGAATTGCTATTTTTAGGGGGGTTGTATTTTATTTTTTTCTTTATAAACATTCATTGCATTAATGGGAACATTAAATATAACAAATAAATTAATGCAATGTATTTAGCTGAGTTCCTAATTTATTATTAAATTGTAATTAATTTTGTGTGTTGTCAGAAATAGCGCGCGACTTGGCTTTGTATTGTATACGTAGTACGTTTAAGTAGGTATTTCGCAAGCGCGTGGTATTTTTTTTTATTGTCATGAATATTATATTTTAAACATGCGCTTATAACTTTTGAATAAATCAAAAAAGAACAGAAACGGATATTTTGACATCAAAGTTTTTAATATGTTTGTAAAAATAAGTTCAAGGTGCAGCGGACAAATAATTTATGTTTTGTTTTATTTTTTCGAAAATTGCTTCTTTTAAATTTATAGGTAAGCCCACGGTGATTGATAAACAATGCAAATATTTAGTTAGTTGGAGGTTACAGCCTTCTGAGGGATATAAATCAATATTATTGTGCGCTCTTAGTATAAACAAATATTTTTGCAGGTAGATGTACATGACACTTTTATAATATTAATTTGATGTTTATATTCAAAAAGGCATAACAAATTGAAGAGAAAATAGGTACAGTCAGTGAATAGCAATCTGCAAGCTTTCATGAGCTGTGGTTGTTGTATAACAAACTACTTTGAATGTTACTTTATCCACTTCAGGGAGCACACGACTTCCTCTTCAGATTTTGTACGTCATAGTTCATTCTTATATCTAATTGAACATTCGCACGATTATACATTATATCACGTGTACAATATTAGTGGGCGGTAGGGGTCCGTTCTTTTTCAGTCATTGCTAAAAATGTCGTAGGAATGAGAATGCAAATCGACCATTGAATTTAACCTTTAATTTACCTGTATAAAATGTACATTGTTCTTCTACAACATATTTACCATATTTCTTTTTTAGCTTCTGAAACTACAAGCTGATGATTTTCTAAATTCGTGCGGTAATCAAAAAAAAAAAAAACAAAAGATGCACTCATACAAATTGAAAGTCATATATTTAGTTACCCAATGAAAAAGAAACCTTAGCAAGAATGATGCTTAAACCATTTTGATTAAATCAATTGTATGTGTATATCGATGGCTCTGTTAATAAACAGAATGTGGAAAACGCATAAACATTAGGACCGATAAAATTGTTTCCATTGCTCGAAATCAGCAGTATTACTGTGGTGCCAATAATTATTTATTTCTAGCCAAAGAAATATTTTGGCCTTATTTTTTCAACCACCGAGTCCAGAGTCTCTCTTAATGCTTATTAGTTATTACCAAGTGATAGATAGCAAATGATCCCTAATTTTTGAACCGCATCTGCATCTGCTTGAACAAACAGAACAAAAGCTTACAGTTGGAGTTTCAAGTTCCTATATCTTGGGCACCTCATAACCACATCACCGAATATTACACTTTCTTTTTTATAAAGCCTAGCTAGTACGGACCCGTTTCTGAACGAAATTTTCCGATGGTCTACAACAAGTTCGTTTGTGTATTGAGTTGGCCTCAAAAAATACTTTTTTTCATTTGCACTGGAAATCGATTGCAATTGATTTCATACAGTTAAACCAACCCATTTCGAAATATGTAATTGAATATAGAATCTCGTTACTAGAAAAGCCTCTCAATTGGTTTGTGTTGCCTTTTCTTTATTTAATTTAAAACAGTGTAATCAGAATTAGTGTGCTTAAAGAATCCATATAAAAAATGCGCACTTTTGATTTTTATATTTAAGTTTGGCTTTTTTTTTGGCTCCAAGATTTTTCAAATTTGGCTCCATACCTCCGCGAAATTTTTCGCTCATGATATCCTTGTGTCACTTTTGTATGCGATTTTTCGTTCTGTAACAGGTCCGTACTAGCCTTGAGCAACATAATCTGGCCCTAAAAGAAACATCCGCCTCGAAGTTGTCATAGACATATCATACCGAGACTGAAACCCTCAACTCGTAATCCACTCAAACACTTTTTTAAATTCCGCCATTTTGTTTTTCTATCGTAGGAATTGTCAATTAGAATCTTTGTGACATGCAAAAACATAAAAAAAATGCTGCCAACCGTGGAGGAATGATCAGGAGAATTATTTTTAAGGTACTTAGTGCTATTAGTGCTTAGTGCAAACACTGCCGTACCATCCTTTACTGGAATCAAGGACGGATCCAGGGGGTGGGGGGGGGGGGGGGGCACAGGGGCACGTGCCCCCCCCCAGACACAGGCCAGTCGAAAAAAAGACACTAACAATTGTATACCAACTGCATTATTACTGCTTCCTCATTCCATAATGAAAACGTAAACACTTCGCCTATAGGCAAAAATAAAAATAGCTTTTCCAATAAATGATGATAATCAAGACGAAAAATTACCCAAATCTATGTCTGCATATGCTAGAATGTGAATCTTGGCGTGCGTGAAATTTATGTGCACGTATCTCCTTATGCAAAACCAAGCGCGTAAACGCATGCGTGAAATATGCACATATACACATGATTTCTAGCTTTAAGGCTAATACGAAAAGGCAGCGGAAAGTAATTTTTGGAGAATCCCATCAGTTGATACACAAATAGCAGTGTTAGCAGCGCTGGCTATTTATCTTTGATTTGGCTACTTGAACTTTTCACTGGTTCCTTAAAATTTTCATTTGGGATTTATCCAAATTTACGCTATTCACTCCGAAGTTTAGCGATTTTTAGGAATTACCGGCTTAGGAACTTGTAAAAAAATTCATACTTCTATTGCGAACGTACTCTTTTCGTATAGGTGACTAAAACTTTCTAAAAGGTTATGTCGTTTTCGATTGGGAATTTCAGATTTTTGCTGCCAAACATAAAATCCGATTTGTACTGGTTCTTTTGTATATTGAGTTGGCCGCAAAAAACACTTGTTTTTTATGTCCACTGGGAATCTATTGTAATTGATTTTCACACATTTATTTTAATTTAATATTGTCGTCTTTAAAAAACAATGTAATCAGAATAAGTAACCCTAAAAAACTGGAAAAAATGCGCAGTTTTGATCTTTCAGTTTGCTTATTTTTGGCTCCAAGATTTTTCAAATGTGGCTCCATACCGGTTATAAAAGCTGCTAACGCATTACAAATGTCAAATTTTCTCAAGCAAATAATGTCGCGGACAATAAATATGTGCGAAAAGCGAGTAGATAATTATTGTACCAAGCAATCTGCTACAATTACCCACTTTTCGTCATCATTTCGCAGCAGCAGCGTACTGCAAAACGAAAAGGACATTCGTTGTGTCACTTTTGTATGGGATCTAGATGCGAAGTTATATAGACTACACCAATACAGAAACTTATTCTGGATTTAGTTCTCTGAGGTAAACATAGAGGTGCTCAACAGATTTATTATTTATTTTTTGTGAGTGAGACAATAGTGTTGGAGACCCACAAAAAAAGCGTTATTTTTCGAATGTTGTACAAGTTATAGTCTTACGGTAGACGAACACTCCATGAATTTTGCGAATAGTTAAGTTCAAATGAAATTAACGACATTAAAGAAAACTGTCATTACCTATTAAACATATAATTTTGTATTATTAAACCTTTATAAAAAGTATTTTTGATACTTATTTTTGTATGTCATTGATAAAGAATGGATCCCAGAGATAAATTGCAATGCAATACAATCTCCACCTATCTGGCCTTTGTGCCCCTCACAGAAATAAATCCTGGATCCGCCCTTGACTGGAATCATTTCGCCGCATTTTCAGGCCCCTATTTGAGAACCTCTGGATAAGACCAGAACGCAGAAATTTTCGTCATCCAATAAGCTATCATATCTCATATCACACAACATTAACTATAATAATAAAGATTGCAGTAAGGAACATTTGACTTGGCACGACTTTGTCTAGATTTCATTACTTTTTAGAGATAAACAAGCAGCTCCGTCGAGACTTGGCTAGTTTTTTACAGAATGTTTTTTGTGGGATTATATATACCTAGTTAAGAGGTACAGTGGCTTAATGGCCAGTGTGTTGGACTACTAAGCGATGGGTCCAAGGTTCGAATCCCGATAAAACCTGAAATCCATCTCGCGAACGTCTGACAAACACCTAAAGGTATAACTGTCATAAAAGAGCTTCTCAATTCGATGCTTGGAGCTTGGACTCGGCATAAAATTGTAGATCCCTTCCATTTGTCCCAAAAAAAAAATTACCCACACATAAAGAATAGTTTCAAATTTAACGGATAAAATTCTATTCTAACGCTGCCAGCTGCGAGTGTGTTATTAAACCTTCAGTCGAAGTTTTTAAATGTGTTTTTCGACGTGCTTTTAGTCGCCCTTTAAGTTTGCCCCTCAAGCGCAATCTTTTTGGAATGTTTTTCGACGCATTTTCACGTAAGTTCTAGGCGGGTTTTTGGACGTTTTTTTGGCTATTTTATCGGAGCGACTAAAAGATGTATCGCACTTAACCTTTTGGGGGGGGGGGGGGGGGGGGGGGTTTGGGGGGGGAATATATGGCATCGCTAAAACTTGAGTTTGAATTATGGTTTGTTCATTCTTAAAAAAACCGTAGAGCTTACCTTAAAACCTTGATATTTGCATTTTGCAAATGTGTAAAACCAGCTTCACAAAAAATTTCGGCATAGGTACCTACCTACTTTGCGAAATACCTACGTCATTGGAATACAAAATGAAAATATCCAAAGCTGCATGGGGAAACACTTTTTTTCACAACTGATTTTCCATTGCTATTCAAGTATACATTTTCTCCGTACTCATCTACGAAAAATTCTTCGTTAATCGTTTTCAGTGATCAAAATATAGCTATACCTAAAAAAATGCTCCCAGGAATCCACTGCCAGGAAGTAGACCGCAATTAATGGTTATTCGTTTCAGCATATTATGCTTTAAATAAAAACTAAATAAATCACATTGAAAAGGAACACGCAAACCGCTCGCAGCTATCCGGGACGGCATACTCATCCCGGTGCACAGGAAAATGCTTCGCAGTCGATCTTCCTTTTCTTTTTATTCCGCACACACGCTTTTCATTTGCACTACACCCGAGTGAGCATGTGACAGTTTTCGAAGGCAGTTGGTGCGCTTGCTGTTAGCCGCTTCTATCACAGAACAGAGCTGACGCAGTCGTGTACAACGCAGTGATGCACTGCATCCAGCGTCGCTATATGAGTTCCAAATAATTAAAATATATTTTTCTCAGAAGCCAAACGAGAAGGCGTCACTCATGAGGACCCATAAATTACAACCAATTATCAAATTAGAATATTACAAAGCGTGTTTAACATGACTGTGTCTTTCCTTTTGAACTGCTTGGAGAAGAAATTAGGCGCATAAATTTAATCGGTGCTGAGATGGTGGAGGGTTGAGCTCATGGTATGCGCAATATCTTCCAAATGCAGTTTAATTTGAGTGCTCGCCGTTTATTTGAATAATCGTTTAGCCGGAGGAAATTAAGGATGCTTAGGAGCTGGAGAATCTGATGTGAGATTTTCTAGTTTGGGGTGGGACGGGGGGCAGATGCATATTTTTTTTTACTTCTAGGGAATTTGAGATACTGTACTTACTGTTGTGTAGAAAAGTGATTTTTTGTTGGGTTCCTTTGGTTTGCGTTCAGACGGTTCTGAGCTAATTTTACAACTCCGCCTTGCCAGATCGCAAGGCGCTTTTTTCTGTTCAAATTGTAGATTTTAATGCTACGAGTATGTCTCCCTGTACTTTCAGTGTGAGTATTGTCCCGACGCCTTTGCTAAAGATCCCCATCAAGCGCAGACATGATCCCATCCCATCTGTACAAACTAAACGTCGCCTTTCATAGTCTTTTTAACACCAAATATCAACTCAGAGGGACTAAGGAGTTCTTCCAGTGTACTTGCCGACGATATATCCTTGACCAACCATTTGATAAATTTCCTGCATATCGAGCTCTTCGTGGAATGTGGTCATAAAAACTAAAAAAAAACATCTATACCACCCGGAAAAGTTAACCACACATTTTTGTCTATGCAAAGGCTTTCTTCCTTTTACCAGCCTTTTTAGCAACGAGGATACAGGTGATGCAACTGCGGATAATATTTGCGTTATTACGGCCCTTCTGGCAAATAAAAAAGAAACCTTTGATTGCCTGATCAACCAATGCTTCTGCATCAGAGACTTTGGGACTCCAGAAATGTCAAATAAGCTTCCAGTTGATAGGCTTCGTAAGTCTCACACTTGTCCTCACATTTGAAACGCATCAACTTTATACAACAGAGTATCTACCAGGTCAGCGACGATTTTTGTAATTTATCTCCTTTCGTCTTGTTTCCAATTTCCTTGCGGGCAGTTCAAATTTAAATCTCTAATTCCAAACTAACAGAGTAGACGTAGAGTCAACTTCCAAAAATACTCGCTGCAGGGTTTTTTATTGATTGACGTAGTCAGCAAACTAAAAACCCGCCATTTTTTGTTTTGTTTTTGAATCAGCAAAAACCCCGTCGGTCGTTATATGCAGCTAAGGGAGAAAATGCATGTGAAAAACCACTGAGCCTCGAGAGTCGGTCAACAGGATTCTTCCTGGTAACGACTCCATATGAAGAAGACATCTCGTTTTGTTTGATCGAATATTGACTTTGCATCGGTATGGAGCAGCTTGAGAAGAAAATTCCCAGTCAACCCGAGAAACGGACCGACACAAACTTGGCGTTTTTAAGAAGAAGAAAATTTGAATTCTCTGTAGAATTTGGGTTAATGCCGCTTAATTGCGTGTTCAATATCGCTTGAAAAAATATACTTTACTGTTTATCTTCATGTTCTTCTCGGATATCTACAAAATTTGCCTTGGCAATATTTAATATCTTTTTCTTCGTACCTGGCAGGGATTATGGCAACGATTTCCCGGCGTTTATTGTCTTAAAGAACAACGTCATCGCAACTCTGGGGTTACACAATTTATATGGGACGGTTATTAACTCGAAGTGGCCGTCGGAGATCACAAATGCGGTGTACCTATATCTAGTCTCTTCGGTGTATACAGGAAAGAGAACGCCCTTCATGGAGTACTTCCAGGATACCTATATCGATCTTTTTGGCCATATATCGGATTAGAACGAAAAGTTGACGCAGAGTCGCATCAAGCTTCTCTCTTGCACGCCTATATACGTCAAACTGGTAAAATCTTAACTGCTTTTGCAAGTGATCACACCTGTTTACGATTTCCTTTCCAAGGTAGGCTCATTGCCTTTTAACCTTGGTCACCTCGGACTTGTTTTTTTTTTGATGCAAGACAATTTTTATCCGCTCACAAGTTGTGTGGACTTGACCATAAAGTTCTGATGGTTCTCCAAAGTTTTAAAAAATTTTCGATGGCTCAGAGGGGGATGAGATTCCTTCGAAATTCAAGCCCTTTTACATATAATCTGACTTCGAAGACCAGTCCTGAATTATTAGAAACTCATAAGACACAAATTTATGATTCAACATTAATAACAAATAAAGTAAGAGATGCAATCGTCTAGGACATCTATTTTGTATTTGATGCTGCGACACCCATAACCCCTGGCTGAGACTGTTTTTGGCCATCGAAAAAATACAGGCCGTGTCGAAAAGACCTTTATAGATACCTAAAAATATTTGACAGAGTCACTTTGGTATTAATTTTTTTTTTGTAATAGTTGGGAAATAATGTTAGTAATAGCAAGGTGATTACAGATTACAGACAGTGAAGTTACAGAAAAAAAATCTTTTGGACAGAAAAGGTAGGTAGAAAAATTTAGTAATAAGCATGTCCTTAGATAAAAAAATAAAATCGTCCTTGGTGATGAATAGCAGATGTAGGTAAGAATTTGATGGATTGGGAGTTTCTTCAAGTCGCAGATTTAGACAAGTGGTTTTAAGCTTCCGAGATGTTAGTTATAGACCTTCAGGTGAAAATTGTTCGAAAAATTCCAGAAGTAAAATTTTTCGAAAGCGAACCTTTTCTACTCATTTCGAAAGTGGAATGAAATGTACTTCTGTCGCATTAAGAATTCCGAAATTATTACGGGGTACGGATCGGTAAATTAAAGTCGTCTTTGTCAAAGATTTTGTGTTTTAAACTACGGTATGAGTCTTAAATGTTGCAAAGTATGTAAAATTGGTTTCTTTCAAGATTTTCATTAGAAGCAAAATGGAAGACGGTTGTTTTCGAAAAATCAAGAAATCTTGAGACAAGGCGAGGGCGTCATTTATTGGCATACTCGCTACTTTTTATTGACGATCAAAATATAAATAGTTGGCGCAACAGGTCCGGTTAGGGACCTGGGTCTAGTTTCTCACAATCATTCGTTTTGTGTGAGTTTTTAATTTTTGGGACGAATGGAGGGGACTGACAATTTTAGGCCGAAACCAATCGGCTATTTGAAAAGCTATTTCATGTCAGTTACACTCTCGGGCGTTTGTCAGACGTTTCATGAAAAAAACCTTAAGATGAAATTTGGGTTCTTTTCGGGTCCCGACGCTTAGTAGGCCAACACACTAAAAACTAAGCCACTGTGCCTAGACGAATAGTGTGACCAAAAAGCGTTTTTTTTACTAATTCGATTCAAAAGGTGTCTCCTCAAAAATGTTTTTTAACGTTTGTTGGTAAGATGGGTCGTACTCAAAACGCAGACATTTCCAGGACTAATGTCCCTTCTCCGAACTAATTGCTTAAATAGGTATACTAAAGGGTACTTAGAAGCTGTTTGTTTTGCTTATCTTAATAGCCAACATTTAATCATCAGATCGAATTTCAAGCCTATTTGTCAAAGACGAATTCACCCCCAGCAGTAAATCACGGGTCAGTGCACATCTGCGTTTAACCGCCTGCAGCAGTGACCTCAAAACACCACAGAGCGCAAAGTGTAAAAAGACCCGTGCATTTGGTTGAGAGATTGATAAATAACTATTCATCCAGGGCGTGGGCGTATCAAAGAAGTCGACCTTATGCAATTAACTACTAGCCCAAGAATGCACTGCATGCATAAACCACAAATGGGCGCACCAAAGAACGTCTCTTGACATTTCCATTTTTCCTGCGCTCTCGCTGCCACGTATATCCTTAGTCATTTATTTGAGTTTCCCTTTCCAGCGTTATTTCAATGGCGCAAACACAAAATCGAAAGACTAATGCCTCGGCTGGCACTGGCACTTCCCGGGGGAAGGGAACGAGCACGCACAAAACCAAATAAGGGACGACCTAGCGGCGAGATTTATGAGTGTTTGGTGACAAACACTGAAATGTGATGATTTATAATGAGGACGTATTAATTATTTTGACACTGTTTAGCTCCATTTAAATTGAATTGTTTCGGTTTCGGGAAAGGCGCTGATCTCCCCGGTTCGGTTGGGCAGAGACCAGAAAGGTGCGCGCGCATACGCAAAACAAAACAAATCGAATGTGGATGGGTTTCCTCAATTAAACTCCCGGTCGATGCGCCGAGCAATTAATTTTGGCAATTATTCAACCTTGTCAGTGTCACTTGGCGCGAAGGCAGAACCAGCACGTTGTGGAATTTGCTGCTGCTGCACCTAGGGCGCCGCGGCAGTGGCAACTATTTCTATTTCAGTTCCATGGAACTGTGACTCGATTGTGAATTTAAATGATAACACATTCGATTGCGCACTTGTCGCTGGTGCGGCTCGGAGGAAGTCCTCCGAAAGTGATACACTAATTAGGATTATTTTGCGCTGTTCAAGTTGCTGCACGCTGCACCCCTTATTTAGACGACTGGTGGTGTGCAGTTGCACATAGTCGAATCAAATGTGATAATTGTGGTGGCAGATTTATGGCCCTGAGTGATGAGCATATGTTTTAATTAATTTCCAGGAAAGTATCCGATTTGGTTGATGGCTCGCAAGGATGTGTCTTGTAGCTGCTGCGACGGGTGATGCTAATTTTTTGTTGACGGCTGTTTAGTAGCTTCTCTAGTTGAGACTCACTGACGCTAACAAGTGTAATGTAATCTGTGAACAGTTTGGTGTGACAATTTGGGAAAGTTTTTATGTCACCCTAGCTGCATCTATTTGTGGATTTTGTAACGTACTAGACTTTGTTTCGTACTTTCGGCAGATAGAAAAGTTGGGTTCGAAAAGTTATACTCTTAGTTTTCTTCTGAATAAAGTTTCCGCACCCATTTCGTTCCAACGGAGGAAGGACAACATATTCTAAAATGCAACCAGACGTTCACACTTGAGAGCTCAACACAGATTTATCAGTCACATTAATTGCCGCTGAGGAAGTTCGATGTCAGCAGCCAGTCAGAGAACATTGAAACTAATTGATTGTCTAGCGATCAGTCAAAGTTGTGTATTTGTTGTCATTGGGTCGTATGAATAAAACGTAGCAATTGCTTTTACTCATGAGAAATGAGAAACTTAATGAAATTAAGTTTTGTTCGTGCAGGAAAATCAAGCAAAACATGCGATAAGTTTTCACATTATAGGTACCTTCAAGCAATTGTTTCGTTTCACGCGTGAAAACGTCGACATTTTGGCTAATACTTTTTCAAATGATAATTTTGAGACGCGTGGTGGTGCTCTTTTAAATATCCAGAAAATGAAATCTTTCCTAAGGTACTTAGGAGATCGGGGCTTTCAGGTAACAAGTGAAAAATTTATGTGTTTAGGTTGGTTTTGGAGAAGGTCTTTATGTTCATCAGTCAACCGTTTCCTAATCTTATTGATATGTTGTGTCTCAAAAAATAGTTCAACAAGCTGATGAGTGGATACATTTTCCGACAACTGAGGAAGGCAAATGAAATTTATGCTGCCATGTGCAATTGGAGCTGTAGATTGCATTCATACTTCTGAATTGTATTTATTTTTAAATTCAATTTCCACAAAATTCGTTACAATCTCAAGGAAAATTCTAAATTCCAATTTTACTGCTCAGGTTTGACATGAACTGCAAGGCAAGTATAGCTAAATATTTTCGAATTTTCGAACTTACTGAAGCAAACTAGGTTCTTATTAATACCGATTCAAACCATTTGCTAAAGGCTTTTACTTTGCTAAAACCTTTCACTCAAAGCAAATGCTAAGTTTTTATTCATACGACCCATTGGTGGGTATTCATTCGTGTAAATAAAGCACTTGGTTAAATGCGGGCTTTATACAAAAAATTAAGTCGATTCGAACACAACGTCAAAAGTGAAAACAGAAAACTTGAGGGACTAACTGAATCTCGTTATTTTCTTAGGTTGCGCTTTGCAACTTTGCTTAAAAAAATATTTACAAACTAAGCTCAGTGGCCTCACATTTCTTTCTTTCTTCAAAATTCTAATTTTCCTATCATTCTTTAAAAACACCCTTGAGCCTTTTATTTTTTCTTAAAAGAAAGTAAGTTTTCATAAAAATTTAGTGCAGAAGTTAGTGCCTTTAAATCAAGCATTTTCAACACGCTTTAAACATAAATTTCAATAAATCAATATTTTGCCAAATGAGCATTTTTTAAGAAAAAATATAGAACTTTTTTCTTTAATATTCTGACATAAATGGCTAACGAAGTGCACGCAGAAAGATGCGTGTACGAAATAAGCTAGCCTTGGTTTTTGCCAAGCCTGGAAGGACTGCAGTTTGCGAGCGTCTGGCTGCCAGTTTGTCATGCGTCACCAGCCCTAACTCGAAACGTTCCAATGGTTCGATGCGCCATAAGCCACATGGGTCTGTGTTTCGACAACGGCAGCAAGTGGGCATAGGTTAAAGAATGAAAGCTTAGCTTGAAAAGCCTATTCCAGCTCTATTGCAGATGTATGCATTTTCATGCACATTTTTCAAAGCAAATTCTCTGATAATATTATGAAATCAAAATACATTTCACCACTCGTCCCATAACTATACACCTGAACCACATCAGGTGATTGATGCCTAGAAATTCACAAAATAATATTTTCAACTGCTCGAAACTAATTAAAAATCGCCAACGGATGCCAGCATTCTACGTTAATGAACATTTAGCACCCATAAACTATAAACTATATCATTAAAATATAAATTATTAAATCATAATTCTCGTGTCATCATTCGGAGCAGGCTGTGCTGCTTTCGCACCCTTGCGCCGGAGGGAGAAGCAAATCAGGAATAACCAACTAATTCGAGACGACATTTTCATCGTTCAAAGTGTGAATTTTTTGGCCCGACGCCAGTCCAATGCTACTTGCGACAGTGATCCTAACGACAACAGCCAGATTCACGCCTGTGTCATGTATACAGTATAGTACACCCCATATGCGCATGCTGCAACGAGCTCCTCTAAGGATTGCGTATACAAATTAAAGTTAATTAGGATGCGATGCCATGATGGGTGAATATACTCGGGAAACTCGTCATTGTCAAGCGTCTACTTAATTTAATAACCAAATTTGCCGAGTGCATTATTTCCACGAATGAAGATGACATCTTAATTTTCCTAATTGCAGATAATGAATACCGGCGAATAGTCGAGCATACTTAGCATTGAGGAAGGTTTCGCGAAGAGTGACATTCTCGTGGAGTGATGCATTGATGATGTGATTGTAATGCACGTTGTTTATTATTTAACCGCTGTAAGGAGGAGCGTGTTTTATTGGAGGTTCAGTGGGGTGTAACGTGTCGGAAGTTGAAATGCTGACTTTGCCACGCCCCGTTTGTGTGGGCGTGATGCATCCATGCATGGCTTCGGTCTCACTATTTGTTCTAAGTTTGCCATCAAATTGAGGACGAAGTTATTTCCCAATCCATGTGTTCGTCCCATAACATTCAAAAACTTAAGGGTTAAGGGCCCGAAAAAAACCTCAAGCTTTCACGAATCTACGATTAGCGGAAGATAGAAAGAAAAATTGTCGTCAACTTCTGCATCAAGCTTGGCATTAGTGGAACGCCGCGTAAATCTGGGGCTATATTGGAAGAAATTTTAAAAATAGACTTTTCATCAGTAACTGTTAAAAATACTTCCTGAATACTTTCATAAATACTGTAGGTATTCAAATTTGATTACTTCCTACATCAAATTACTGAAGGAATTGTACCAATTGTAATCACAAAACGCCTGTCGTGCGGACCGACGTATCTTGGCCTTATTGTTAAAGCTCCAACTGCAAACGCATTACTATCTCCTAAGTCCCACTTCATGAACACAATCACTCGACAAAACTGTTTTCCCATAAATAATAACGACATGGAAATGTTTTCACAGTTTAGCGGTGGCGCCACGTTCTTCCGGTTTCTGCTGCAAGGATACGTAATTACCCAAATCCCCCATGCTGTAGGTATAACTAAAAGATCCCTTAACATCTAACAGGAATATGCGATATTCCTATTTCAAAAAAGGAATGCAGACAAAATGTGTTAAGAATTCTCTAAACATCACCGACGGACGATGATTATAACATCAAACGGCGCCACTAGTCCTAATTAGTTGACAAAAAAATAGAACAAGCCCTGACTATCATTTAACCTTCGAAATTGCGGGGGAGTATATCGAAATACGAGTATCAGCGTGGAAATTTTTTGTCTAATTTCTTATGCACTCATAGCTCATCAGTTAAAAAGAAATGAAAATGAACACCAACATCGACCACAGCCAATTAAATTCAATGATGACACCTGTAAATCGTTTCAACCTCGGAAGTGCTCCACCGCCCCTTCCGCTATACACATTTTCCATTTCCCCATGGAATGTCATAAATTTCAAAACCAACACTTTGAACGATAAATCGCAGCTAAATGCCACTAATTCGTGTCGGTTCACGATAGACAAAAACAAACATCACTTCGAAATGAGCTCTCTAATTAATTTATGATTTTCCTCACGGCATTAATCTCGATGCTATTCTAGCAGCATCCCTCTGGATGCCGATTAAAATGTCACATCTGTGTGGTGTTCATAAAAAAAACTGAATGAAAACAGAAAAGTATCTGCATAGAAGTCGGCGCTTAGATATAGTTGTTGCAGTCAGAAGTGTCATAGAGACGATTATGAATCGTGTTATGGTGACATCTGAAACATGCCCAGATGTATGAAGATTCAAATGTCATTGGGCAGTGTCGCAGCAAAGGCAAATCCATATGGTTGAATAGGGTTTTTTTTTTTAAAGAATTGTATGGAAATAGATTCTCTTCAGGTGTTTGTGTGACAGATAAATATTATTTTGTGCGGTTTTTTGTCATTTAAAGGCAGTTATTTATCAGTTAATTTCATCAGTAAAGCGTTCTACGATCTTTTCGAGAAGACGTATATTATGAGGAGCAAAGTAAAACTTGGTCTTGACGACTTTGAAGCTAAAATTAGAAAGTAGAGCCCAGAGCGTGTTCGGTGGCGCTGCAGTCCGATTCGGAGTGACTGTTTCTTTACCAAACTTCTCTCCAGTGTTGTGCACTCCAAGATGTTTGGGATCCGCTAGTGAATGCTACTATTAACAATACGAACTATGGCTCGAAGGAATCAGTTTAAGAGGAGAAGAAAAATGCTTAACAATTTAAATGTTGATTGCATTTTCAATTTTTGATTCACTTGTCCGCATCTATTTTTATAGATATTCTATTCATAGAATATTTCAAAATTCCAACCTTAACGGTTCGAACAAATTTACTTTCAGCCATTGTAAAATTCATAATTCCAAATGTTCCTTTGGCTATTAAAAATTCCGCTGTTTTCTACATGTAAAAAGTATAGAGATTAAAATAGGCTCTCAAAGTAGGTTTATCTCTTGTAAACAACACAATAGGTACTGAATTCATCTCATATTTTGAACCTCCTGATTGTTCATTTGGCTTATGCGTGCGAATCTGAAGAAACCCAATCCGAATACCACATTAACCTTCCAAGCACAAGAGGTACCTACACCGAAAGTCCATTTTCCCTCTGTGATTGTAATAGAATTTACTCAGTTCGAATATTCGTGACACAACCTTTGCAATCACTTTCGACAAACATATTATTTTATTTTATCGCTAGATGGCGCTTTTGTACTAACTTAACATGTACACAAACCATGAGAGCGCCAATATCGAAATTAATTAAGTACTGAATTCGCCAGACTGTTTTATATGTTTTTTCTCTATGTTTGGTGTTTGTCGGTTTATATTCGAAATCGAACAACTCGTGTCAATTATAATCCATTATTTCTCATAAAAACAATGTTTTTGCGGTAATGCTTCAATTGCGCTTAATAGTTATCTTCAGGAAATTTTCTGACACTGAGGCGAGTAAACTTTACAAAAATTATTACTTATCCTGAAATTTTTTTACTTTTGCATAAGTTTGTAGATCAGTATCAGTAACCCTTGGATATTCTTTTATATTTATATGATTGTGTGTTTTTTTTAAAGGATTTTCTTTTCTGAAATGGCAACATTTCTTTGTGGTGACAACCAATTATACAGCTTCTTACAGAAGATTGGTAGCCATTTTTGTTCAACATTTCATTATGAATACTTACTTACCCCCGTATTGCTATAGGCTAAGTTGAAGTTTTACCTGGTTACCCGATATTACATTAGTTTCGTTAAATTTTTGTATGCTAACTGACGTTTGCTATCTAACTAACTTGTGCACCTTGGGCAACTAATATCCAAATATGCTCAAGAAATTTGTCTATAACTAGACTGTAATATGTCTTTATGACCGACATCATATATATCAATGATGATATAAAATTGTGCCAATATAGCCAATTCGTGATAGGTACTTACATAATATAATCACACATTTTCGGAACTTACCTGGCGGAACTTTCCATTAGTGATGGAAACTACTATTTTTTTTTTATATCTATATATAGGAAAAGATTTTCGAATTCGAAATTGAGTCGAGAAGTAATGGTCGTACCTACACAAAAATTTGTTTTAATCAAAATTGTGGAGAATTTAATTTGCTACCAATATTCCTGTGACGTTTTGAGCTACAACTTAAAAATAAACGTGTGATTTAATAAAAACAAATATACGTCTCTGGTCTTAATTCGTAAAAAGCGGTGTTAGCTTCTTTGTTTGTTTTATTTTTTGTTTGCAGCTACAAGTGCAGTTCATATTTCAGAAGTTGGGGAAGGTCAATGCCACAAACAATTTAATAATTTTTTAATATTTATAAATCCCCAGGTTCACACACATGCCCAGACATTTATTAGGCGGCCTTCCTTGCCCGCTTGGCGATAACTTTATTTTCCTACGGCCAAATCACATTTTGCCCGTTTTATAAGCGCACATTCATAGTTCGCATGCGCCGAATAAGCAATCGAATAAAAATAACAAAAGAGTGCGTAATGCTTTTGGTGGCTGTGTATAGTCTATAGTGTGCAGTATAGAGCACTACACTATCATTGAGCGTTCGAGGCGATTGCCATTGTCGCTGTCGCTGCTGCTGGCATGACAATGATAATGAAAACAACACAAAAACAACTCTGAATTGATATTAATGTGCGCGCGAACTTTCCTTTTGATATGAGTTTTTATATTTTGCCGTGCAAATTTGTTCGAAGGTTCCTGTCGGTGTCGGCTGAAAAACTGAAAAACACCCAAACGTGATAAGGTCGCCAACGCGTTTACGAACTGACATGTCATATAAAGTAATGAGCAACAACAACTAAGTTTCATTGAAGTTTTTTTTTTGTCATGAATTTCCAATGAATGGGGTGGACGCTTCGAGATAGAATCGTAAAAAAAAACGGAACTAACCCAACCAGTATGAGAATGGGGGTCTTTTTTTCGAATCCGAGTTGGATGTCATTTTCCGGAATAGCGCGTGTATTTCGATCACGAATCAGGTAGCAAGGTATTAAATATTTATGCATATCTATAATGGCATATTGAGTAAAAAGTGTGCGCAATTGGACCGTGATGTGGGCAATTTTTTCAAATACCAGCACAAGTCATTATCAAGTGAGTTTTGAGTACATCGTGCGTCACTTATTGGTTGTCAAATAATTTACATTAATTTTTAATTTGCCTACCCACTTGTCATTAGCAGAATACTTAAAAAATGTAAGTACCTAGGTCTGACAGCTGAATAGCTTGAGATATTCCAGTTTTTACTGGCCCAGATTGGTCACGTGATAAGTTTTTTTTTCAGTTGTTTAAACGACAAACCTAGTCATAAAAATCCTGGCATACTCAGTTGACGTTTTGAAGTGTCAACGTCCAAAATAAACTGCGAGAGTACAAAAACAATTCAAGTTGACAAGTCAACGCGTTCGTAAACCTAACCCAGAGAAATCTAGTTTACGAACGTCTCCAATGAGGACGATTGATTTAAATCTAAATTCACTACTAATGGTGTGGTGAACGTTAATTGATTTTACACATTTCGAACAATTAAGAATCGAATAATAGTAGTGATCTATAGTTTACTGAGGTAATATTGAAAAGAAATGAAAAGGAGGACATGGTGAGAATATTTCAAAAACAAAGCAATCAGAGATCTTTGCAGAATTTCAAAGAAAAAGTTCTCGACGACACAAAGCAACACCAGCCATTATGTACTGGATGTAAATGCCACCCAATTGGATCAATTTCTCAAATGGATAGAACATGCTCGTGTCCTCATATGAGTGACGATTCCGACCAGCAGAATACAGCAAGTAGCCAACAGATTATCGACATGCGCATAGATCTCACATGACTATTGACACCTGGGGTGTAATGGTATACAAAAGTATGATCAAGTTCTTGGTAAAATGCAAACAAACATATTTTGAACTTGTGGAAATTCGCTGGCATTTATTTAAAGTACTTATCGCTTTGTGCTAAAATTCACAGATCTCCAAAAATTGCAGAAGTCCAATCTCCAATCGGTTGTTGTGATAAGTAACGGATATGGTCTTGTATGGACCTTTTGTCTTACAATCAGAAAGTATGCCTATCAAGCGTTTCCTTACTGCAAACAGGTTCAAATTTGTATGAAGATACAATCCTCATCGAGGAATAAAACTTGGAACCGTAAACGTAAAAATCTGTTAAAATATTTGATGACCAAATTTCGTGACTAAGATTCATAATTTATTTTGGACATTCCCAGACAATTTTAAGTCAGACTTTACGCCTTCCATATTGAAATCTGAATTGGAGATGCTATTCCGTTTGAACAATAAGGTTAAGAGCTGTTCATATCCTCTCTTTTGGGACGAAGATTCCCATCAAATATCTTAGCAAATATTGTTTTCTGGTCGCCACCTTAAATTCTAGTGACAGCATTGATGCCCATGGTGCCTCCTGCTAGGATTTTCAAAGCCCCTCACAAACTTCTGAAGAACTTCAATTGCCGCTGAAAAGTCCTCCATAATTGTGCCTTTAACTGCCTCGCTCAAAAACGGCGTTAGAGCTATTCAAACGATGTCATTCTTCTCAGCAGAGTGACATTGAAAATTTATGTCCACTTCACATATGGATATGGTAAAAATTAAGTCAGTTTTATAGACCCAGCTCCCATATCGGAGAACCCTTTAACCTTGCTATTAACTATTAAAGTTCATTCGCCCATAATCCACACCATACTGTCAACACCTATAAAAACTGCTTTATATTCTTTCTGCATCTAACTTCCATTACAAAATATCAACTCAAGTCCCCGCATAGCATATAGGTAGGTACCTACCATAAAACAAATTCCGTCTAACATAATCCATCCAAAATAGACACACAACGAAATTATTATAAAACAACGCAACTCGCCGATTCGTCGCTGTGACATAACGCATCAGACTATACGCGCACTCGAAAGTGTCCAATGAACCGCATCACCGCAGCTACAAACTACAATACAAGTCACAAACAAATCGTTAAATTAAAACAAACTGCCAAACTAACCAAAAACGCTGAATGTGACCCGAATTTAATTACAGCACTTACCTGTACCAACACTTGGAGCGGCACGGAACACAGTAATAGTGCGCCGCCAACAAACCAAACCGAACGCTTCAATTATAAGTTTAAAGTGCGTCACAGTGTGTTGCAACACTAGCGGCTAACAACAGCACAGCACCTCACCGTCACCGCAGCTTACAAATCAGACCAACCTCAGCTGGATACACGTCTTAGCTGCGCTGCAAATGCCCGCCAGGCACGTGAATTCATTTTTTTTTCTTTGATTTTCTAAGAGTGGGGTCCGAAACGAAGTCGTGAAATAAAATCCACTTTCACGAGACCTCCACCTTAATTTTGCGTTTTGTTGTACTCGTGTTACACAATACTGTTCCCCCAGAGAGTGTAAGGCGCGCAAAAACTCCAAAGCAAGGGCGATCAAGTGTATGATGTGTATGAGCAGCTTATACAAATAATCAAGATCATTGCTATATGTATGTATGTATGGGCGAGGAGGAAGAAGAAAGGAAAACCTTCATTGCATAATGAGTTTGTTTATTTTAACCGCATTTTGTGATTGACTGACGTCAAAAACTCTCCACTTTTTCACTTACAACAATTAAAAGAAAAACACAAACAAATGATTAATCATACAATTATGGTATAGAAAAAATTGGCACCTAGTATCTTATCTCAATAAGGATAACAATATTATTGTATTACAGAAAAAAAAAATAAAAAATATTATTTAAACGATTTATTTTGCGTTTGCCCACGTAAATTGCACAGCGCATATATAGAACTTTTGCAAAGGAAGTTTAACAACAAAAAATAGTTTTAGAAACTAACGGCTTACATACTTAACAGTTAAGAAAATAAATTTATTTATGTCCAACACGATGCAGAGTAACATCTACAAAACTACAACTATCAATATATGAGACGTTATATCAGCTATTAAATAAAAGAACAAACATTAATAAAATACAGACAAACGAAACGAAAAAAAAGAACTAAGCGTTTACATGTTAAATATTAACAAATAACATCATGGCCATACAACTACATTGCGAACAAAGTAAACTATTATTAACAGTTTCCAGAGGCATCATTACAATAACTCCCACAGAGATGTGGTCCCCTATCCTTTTGGTGGGTTTTGCACGAACGGGCGGGCATCGAATTACGACCTGTAAAAATAAAATAATTGAAATTGTTAATTAATTGAGTCGATGTCATTCTGCTAATTGGTGTTGTTTAAATGGGGGTTCTAGTGCTTGTCAAATTGCTGTTAAAAAAAAGGCTACGCGAAGAAGGGGAAAGCAACGAATTTTCCGCCTTGTGGTAGTTTGTATTCGTTTCAGCAAAGAAGTTTAGAAAAGTCCCTGTGGGGCTTAAAATAACTATTACTAATTACGGACAGTATTCCCAATGTGTACTTACAGTAAGTCTAGTTATGTTACACAGTTCAGTATAATTTTCTAGGGGGCGAATTTAGTTCGTGGTGAATTTTAGGCCAAAATTTTGTTAAAGGGAACAATTTAATTTCCCTCGAAATAGAATATGGGTAAAAATCGAATTTTCATCACTATAACTCACAAAGGCAATTTAGGCCGTTGTGCCGATCTTACTTACTTACTTAGGTGGCGCTACAGTCCGCGGTGGACCTGGGCCGTTGTGCCACATCATGCAATTTTGTATGGAAAATTAGTCCAT
Organism: Cheilosia impressa; assembly: GCA_948293265.1. NCBI lineage: Eukaryota > Metazoa > Arthropoda > Insecta > Diptera > Syrphidae > Cheilosia > Cheilosia impressa. Next base: position 15,816,512 of record OX411883.1, read on the forward strand.
TGTGAGTTCGAAAAATGTAGCCTGGACATTAAAAATGATTATTAATATCGCAGATTATGTATAAAATGTGCTAACAAACAGCAAACGGAACGAGTTTTGTAAACACTTTAAAATGCGTAATATGAATGCAATCAAAATGCAATAGCTCGGTCATGTACGCAGTCTTTCAGATTAACACGATTTATATCTGGTGTTTTATAAAATTCCACTCACCCACCACCAACCCCCAATGCATGAAGTGACGCCATATATTCGAAGATGTTTCTGCAATTCCGTGTTGGATTTATAAATAGAACAGACGGAACTGTGAGAATTCTTACAAAATAAATAAATAAAAGAAGTTCCCTATAAACAATTTAGTTCTCAAAGTGTACCATTTTGCAAACAAAGAAAGATGAAAACGTGAAAATAGATGCCTTCAATAAATTCATAAGATTTTCTGTAGGCCCTTCTCTGATAGGATAACTGGCACGTGAGTGACACGTTGCGACAACACCGCACCCTTAACCGAACATTAATGCTTTAGATGAAGACAAAAACTAAACAAAATGTTAATATCACATTTACTACATCAAGGACTAAGGACATAGGTAAATATCTAATGTCGAAGAGAGTACTCATTCAAATAATGTTAATGTCAAGATTAAACAAAAAAAAAATTATTTAATGCACGAGTATAAGGTGCATTTATTTATTAAAAGGTAAAATACATTTTTATACTCGGGTTGAACTTTACAAGCCCATCAATGCGAAAGTTTGATATAAAAAGTTCTATTGTGACCTACAAATATTTTTATTAAAGACTAAAAGTAATTATGTGGAAGGCCCATTCTCTTCAGTCAATTTCATGTTAGATCAGGGGAACTGTACAGTTTACGTCGACAATTTTTGATATGGGATCGGGATGTGTTCATTACATCGCCGAGATCATATATTGGGTGTTTTTTTTTGTTTTCTCTGCCACTGCTCTTTATTGCAATGTAATTGACTTCAATGAAATTTTGTAATGCTACTGAAAATTGTTATGTTCAAAATTGAGTTTTTCAATGCTAACTAACTAGCGTGCACTTTTACGCGTTGCTGATGATATTTACGGCTTCATTGTAGATCGCTGACTAGGTGACCAACCACAGTATTTTTGCTAAAGGGTGTACAATGAAGCGATGCATTAAATAGATATACTACTTAGCTAAATCACTCTGAAAACGTATGCCATAAAATATTTTAGTTTCAGTCCGCCTTATAACAACTGAAACTAAAGACACAAACAAATAAAGTTATTAAAATGATTGACTTAAAAAAAAAGTTACTATTACTACCCGACGAGTTCTTAAGACCTACTTTTGATGCAGGCTACTGCAAAGCTTCGTGTTAAATGCAATGAGCAGAATCCGAATACAAATACCTACATAAATCACAAACACTTACGATGTTGTTAATAATTTCTAATGACTATTATCATCGAACATAAAATCATAAATTCGATGCGTATTAAACAGCTGAGTACGACAAGTTCATTAATTTAGCACGGTAGTTAAGGATAACCAAATAGGAACCCAAGATTTTATTGTGCAATAGCAACTTCTTTTGCATTAAAACAAAAAAAAATTAAAAATGTTTTTCATTATCGTGCGTCATGGGGTGTGAGCTTTGCAAATAAATTTATCAATTGTTTGTAGGTCAGGTCATGGACAAACAATCGTTATCAAAGTGTTCCAGGTGTCTGGTGACGTTGTTTACGAACAAGACGCATAAAGTATTTGGAACTTTGCATGTTTTATAGCTAAACTTGATCACTTATTTTATAGCTTCTAATTCTAACACTGTTGTGCGGGTAAACAAATAAACAATGCTGTTGACTGACTCATTTTTTGTTAAGTCGCGGTAAACAAAACACCCATTTTTGAGGTGGGAATTCCAAGTTGGATTAATTTTGCATTCAAAATCAGATAAACCGAAAGTTTAGTGTGCAAAGAGTGTTCCACCCTATTTACTCAAATAAATGAATAAACCTGAGTGCGGAAAGAAGAAGTTCAAGAAATCAAGGAAAAGCGTAGGAGAGATGACTTGGGCTTAACTTAAATATATATTGTTTTTTTTTAATATTTCTTGGTACAATAACAATTTAATAGTTTATTCAATATATACTTTGATATTCAAGTTAAAAACAAAAATACATAATTGATTTTTGGAATTGTGTTCGCACTGAGTCCTACAATTCTAAAGAGTGATATTGTGGACAGCTTGTCGCCGTGATAAAGGTAGCTAGTAGATAGCACCATTTTTACTCATCCATATGCAATAAATTAGTTCTTTTACAGCAGGCATGTTGGACCTCATTCAAATGGCTTCGCGTTTTATATTTATTTAAGAGAGAGACAAAGAGACCCGACAATGGTGACTTGTATCGAACATCTCTAGAAATACTTGTACTTATTATTATTATTATTATTATTATTAAGAACTGTTTAAAACTGCTAATGAAAACAATAATGCAACGACTTACATCTGCAATTTTTTACAACTTAAGCTTATCAAGGACGAGTTCATTAAAAACAGTTGCTTTCTAATTTTAAATAGAACAAAAAAATATATTGAGTTGGGACAACTGTATCAATCACATTTAAGCTACGCATTTTCTTTACTTTATTACACATTTATTAATTCTGCATGAATGTACATTCCTACAGTACATAAAATTATTTACTAATAGGTACAAAATCTGAAAAAAAAGAAGAAGAAAAAAGTAAAAAATGTGACAGTGATCCACGAGTTGTATTCGATTGAAAGAAAGCAGACATATTAGTTCAGTTTTATATTAGCCCTTGATAAACACATTTATTACGGTAACATTGAACAACAACATTTCGCAACTGCAACAAAAATATAACGAATCAAGAAAAAGTTCCACAACTCTCAACGCACCCTGGATTTTTGGACAAACCGGCATATAGCGATTTTCCAAATTAGCTACTTTTTAAAAAAATAAAGATCAATTGACTAAAGGTTGTGTTCACCACAAAAGAAATACAGATTGGGCCTTACCAACAAACATTTCTCGTTTTGACCGAAAATTTTAGCAAATCGCAGTGTTTATATTTTCCATACAAATTTCGCAATTGTGAAATTCCAGAAATTTAAAGTCGGGGCCAAAATTAGTACGGCGCAATGTTTTTATTTTTTGTTACATTTTATTTCTGACACGCCCACTTTTTGGGGACTTTCCTAACCAAAAAAAATTACTGTTTATCGTTTCTGAGAATGCCAACCAAAACCAACACAAAACTGTCAAAAATGGACGGCAGGGCAATGGGTTTTAATGAGATGTTGCCAGATGTGGTCATACTGCCGGAGAAAGTATCGGCCTTTTCGAGAAGGTATTTGATGACAACATTGTTCCCAAATATGAACCTTTTGGCTAGCCTCCTAAATCGTTCCTTGTAATTCCACTGGACTTCTTTATGTTGAAGTATTTAAGCCGTGGGGCTATATATTTATCAGCCTTGGATGCATCTACCATTTGTGCGACAGGTCTTCGACAATTGATTAGAAACTGTTCCTCCCAGGATGCAGATGTTGGCCCAAAATATTTTTTTAAATTAAAATGGATAATTTGAAAAAATATAAGAATTTCCCTGTCTTAATCAAGGCTGTGGTACAGTAAATTGTTCACTTGTTGAGTCGATGTGGAGGCTTAAGTGTTTGAGACCGATACCCAAAGTGTAAGACGGTACCTATGAATAAAATAAATAAAATTATAGCACGGAAGCTTAGTGACAAAGAAAGTTGACACTTTGAAAAAATTTCGGCGAATTTTCAGCCAATAATAAAATTAATAGCAGTTCCTCACTAATTACCTAATTATGTTTGGAGAAATGCTAAACCAACTATAGGTCAAGTGTCAAGCAGTCAAGTGATATTGAGCGAATTCGCCAAAGAGGTAGTTGCGTGTTTTTTTTCCTGCATATAGGTAATAACGCAACAGACACGATCGATTCTAAACCAAAATCTAAAATCAAAATTTGAAAGTAAAGAGTAAAAAAAAAAATGCATCAACAAATTGTCTCCAGCTTTTTGTTTTAACAATAAGTTGCTATTACCAATTATTTTTTGCTTTTAAATACGATCAATACCGGCAACAAGGAAAGGCCACATGAAGGCTTTTATTTTCATTCTAAGCCTTTACACTGGTGTTACATTTTCCAAGATTCCAAGTTGAGTTCAAGCGGTTCTCCCCAATAACCGGTATTAAATGACCATACCTTCACTTAAGCTATTTAGAGTCGAGAAAGTCGAGTTCGAAGTTCTGTGTGATCCAATCGCGCACATATTTTGTGTTTATTTAATTTTAACGACTTGGAAAGAATTTAGCACTTAATAAAAATTCCCTTAGCTAACATATTTTGGATGCGAATTTAATGAGCAAATATATTCTACTTGAAAAGGTGGTAGCAAATGTCAACAAATTTAGTTCACAAAAGAGAAAGTAATCGCCAGGGTTCTCCCTACAAAAAAATTGGGATAAAACTGAAGCTGAGGCAGCTTGTTGAGTGGATAAAAGTCACATCTAAAAAATTTCAAAAATTAAAAGTTGAAACACTAGTTGTCATTCGTGAGCCTTACCTGTGTGAGAAAGCGTAATTGAAAAAAACAGATGTGCTTGCCAATGATAACTTTAATCACAAATTAAATTTGTCAAGCTGATTTTGAAATAATAAATTTTAATATTTCCTCCACCTGTCACATTTTCATAAGGGCAAGGGAAAAACAAAAATTATAAATAACTCACCTAGTTTATAAATTCGCACACACACGCATTTTCTCCCATTGACTGTCTTCTTTGAGTGCTCAATTCACAGGCGCCACAATCTGGCCGAATTTCCTTGCCCTCGAACCGAATCCTTTACTGCCGTCCGGTCCTATTGGTGTCCTCACAACGTTTTCAGCTTTGTGCGCGGCATTCAGGAAGCTGCCAGTTCGCGATCTCGGTGAGCCTTCGAACTCGGGGGCGCCGCCATTCTTGTAGGAATTCAAAAAACTGCCCGTTCTCGATCGCGGTGATCCCTCAAAGTCCGATCCAAACGAGTACCGCCTATCGTAGCCAGAGTCGGTGGATATACGCCGCCCGTTGTAGTACTCGTAGCCAGCCATCTTACATTTCGGATCGAAATTATTCGAGAACCTCCGATAGGTGTGGAAGTTGTCGCTGTCTATCACCATGCCCGGCGTAGCATCGGCCGATGGTTTGCGCGTGAAATTGAAATCGTTCGATGCGCGCCGTGGCATCACCATCATGTCATTGCTGGCATTCGAGTAGGTTCTCTCGAATTGGAACGAACCGTTGGAGAACCGCCGCTGACTGCAGTCGGAGTCCGAACCGTGGGACAGTTTGCGGTAGGGCTCTACGTTTTGCGAAGCCCGACGACTGCTCATGCAAGGACAGTTCTCGGAGCATCCCGAGTCGCGCCTTATCTCAGTTCCCTCCATGGAGCAGTTCGATGGACGACGCGACACCTCCGAACAGGTAGAATAGCCATCTGTGGAGCATGCCGAGTACCTGCGAACGGGGTTTGTATTAACCATTTCCGCAGTGTTGCTGAAGCGACGTGGTGACGACGCATAGAAATTCATACTGGCCGGAGGAGCACCGTTCGCATTGGCGTTCTCCAGCGAGTTGTTTCGCGACGACTGGCTGTGGAAGTGACTGTGAGCGTGATGGGCGTACTGTTGGTGCTGTGGCAGCTGCTGTTGGTGATGACCGTGCGGATGGGTGTGGTGGTGTGGCCCGTCACTCTTCACATGGAAGTCAGAGTGGTTGCGACGCAACTTGAACCGCAAGTCGTTCTCATTGGACAGGATGTTGCCACTGAAGCTGCCTCCTCGCGTGCGCTCGTAGTTGCTCTCGTAGTTGTAGTTCTTGTAGTTCTCCACCATTTTGGTGATCGGAGCGCCCACAGCCTTCTTTCCGGTCTTCTTCTTGGGCGCCACCATATCGAAGACTTGGAAGTTTCCTGACAGGTTCTTTGCATTCCTCGCTGCAGACGACTCGACGTATTCCACTAGGGCGCACTCCCTCTGCTGCATTTCGGGGTACTTGTTCATAAACTGACGCACGTCGACGGGGATCGCCATACCAGGCTTAAGGATACGAATGAGAGCGATTTCTCCGCACTTTGAGAATATGTCGGACACCTTTTCAATGCTCAGCTTGTCCAGAGGCAGGTCACACGCGACGATAGTGCGCGACGGCATGGTTTCGTCGAAATTTGGCAACGGGTCGATGCGACGCACTTTGCTGCACTCGGGATTCAACTCGACCTTCTTTCCTTTCCTGCGTACAGCATGGCCCACAACCCTCCACTCCTTTGTCAGCTGACGGACTCTCTTGAAACTCGACACCAACTTGAGGCTGACAAAGCCCTCCTTGTTTCGACGAACGTGCTTCAGCAGGAAGGCGTCCTTCAGGATGCTCTCGTTTGAGAAGTAGAACTCAACCTGCTCGACAATCTCTTCGCACAACTGATCGTCGGGTATCTCGGCCGGATCGAGCGAATCGATTTCATTGGCCTGACTGTCGAACTCACTGTCAATACCTTCGCCATTGACGGAGGGTGTTGGCACAGTCTGATAGTCCTTGACCTGCATTTGCATCGGCTCGATCTTGCCCTCAAAAGAGCCGCGCCTCTGTGCCTGGTCATCCTGCAGATGATACTGATGATAGTGATGCTGCATCGGCTGATGGTGGTGGTGGTGGTGATGCAAGCTGTGGTGATAGCGATCATTAGTGATCTCATTCAGCACTGGCACTTGAGTAATGTGCTCCTTGGGCAGAGGCTTCAGCTCGTCCTCCTCCTCGGACACGGACTCCATCGAGTCGCCACTGTTGCCCAAATCTATCAAGTTGTGGCGGTGATCGTACTGGTGGTGATCATTGGTCGTGTATACCTGCATTCCGTTTTGCGAAATGGCGATCACATTCTGTCGCTGCAGCGGTGGCGGCGATGCCTGCTGCTGGCGTTTTTGCACCTGCATACGCAGAATTCTCGACGGAAGCGATGACGAGATCGGTACAATCGCAGACGAGGTAGCCAGCCCCACTGCTCCAGATGTCTCAGATGCTTTGCCTGCCTCACTTTCACTTTCTTCAACCGCACAATACATCGCAGACGCTGACACGCTCGAGTTATTTTCAAATTCTCTGCTCTTGGCCAGGGAATCGGACATTTTTCGCACACTGACAGAAATACTCACTCCGCTCCGAAAGAAAACGTATCTTCGAAGTTCAACGAGATACTGATACCAGTTCGCTCTTGAAACCACAATTAGAGGTTCAGTTCCGATGTGCACAGCGATGTAATGCAACCGCAGAAATTGTGTGTGTTTTTTTTTCTCGTCAGTTTTTCTTTCGTGTAATAGAAGAAATTTCACTTTCACTTTTCAATTGTTTATGTACGGCTGTTTAGTGTTTCTATAATCCACTGGGCATGTAATCCGTTTTTATGCGCTCGCTGGGCAACGGCGGCGGCGGCGACGGTGACGGCGACGAAGACGACGACCGATTTAAACGTTTGGTAAAATTGGTGCGATCGTTGGAACGCATTCACATTTTATTTCGAAACAATTGTTTTATCATTACACAAAGATACAGTCCATGTTTGTTCGGGGGGAGGTGCTCACTCACTAATTGCGTTTAGATTTAGATACTTTTTTTTTTCTTGGTAATCCTTCGAGGGTTCTTGGCGAGGGATTTCGTCACGCGAAGTGTAATGGTTTTTGTTTTGTTGTTGTTTTTTTTGGTTTCTCCTGGAGAGAGGAAAGTTCGTGCCGAATGCAGTACGGTGATTAGACTGAAATCGCAATTTGATTTTAAGCCGGTTATATACCATCCGCTGTGTCTGGTGTCTGCTACGAGAATCGTCTGAAAGGTGTGCGCGCAGTCGACATTCTCCTTTATTTTTATTTCGCGAGAGTGTACTGGTACTGGTACTGGTACTGGTAGTTGTCGGTTGTCGCTGTGCCCCGCTGATCGTCCGCGAATGTACTTGCTGTTGCCAGCTGTGTAGATACACCGAACGTTTTGAATGAATGAAAGCTTGCGATGGAGCTTTGAGATTGCGTGAGCACTTGTGTTGTGCACGCAACGCCATCCGCTTTAGTTTTTGTTTCTGATGTCTGACGGATACGCACAAGGCGAGATACCTACCACCACTTTCTGTTTGTGCTGTTTTTTTGGGGACTAATGCCCACGTGGGATATACCTGGCAGTAGCTGATGAGAAAAGAACAAGGTATCCGAGGAAAAAGCTGAACCTTGACAAAGTACTCGTACATGATGCATGTGCTCTGGCGAGTTATGGCTGCAATTTCTCGGGCAAAGTGCGCTGGTAATTGAATTGAGTGAGGTGATGCCACCACAGAGCATCCATTATGTCAGAGTTTGTTTGTTACGTGCATGCAATCGTTCTAAGGGAAGAGGAACGCGTCGTGTAGCTGTTTGGCTTATGAGATGGGTTTATGCAATGCAAGTGGTTTCGTTTTGTTGAGGTGCTACAAAGGAGATCTTGTTTGTGAAACTTTCCCCCAGCAGCACCACTGGCCGGGGAATGAAATGGTGGAAAATCGGTATCGACCATCATGGGGATGTACATGAAAGAAAATCAAACATTGCAGGCAGTGGATAAGCAGGTAAGACTTTGCTTGTTGCATGATGGAAATCACAACGGCCGGCGTGCAATGACACCAGTTCCAAGTAGGGTTGGATGTGAGAAATTATTGCTCCCTAGTTGACGTGTGTCTGCCTCCAAAAGTGGTAAACCTGATGGCAATGGGAGACATTAGGGACAACGTAATAATTGTTTGGTTGGAGGAGCTGATCATACTGCTTTTATAACAAATACCCCTTTCCTAAATAGTCAGAGAGGTTTTGTGCGGTAATTATAAAAATAGTTTAGAACACGTAAACCGTGACCATATTTTAATTTTAATAATGAACAGTTCTGTATTTGAAGACGATGTTCACTATGAATTATTTTGAATACAAAAATATATAAATTTTCTGTATTTTAGAAGTTTTTAATTTTTTCTTCTGTATTTCATTTTAACAATAACTTAAACATTAAGAAAACCAAAATTAAATGAAAAAAACAACAAATGTGTTCTAAGTAGTTTTTTTTTACAAAGTGTCTCTTTGTTAAATAAAACAATTGAATAATTGGGATTTGTGTTGCAATTTGTTACTTTTTCCATAGTTAATTATTTGAAATTCCAAAATATGGTAACCCTAGGTATATCTCGTCTTTACATCTACCAACTTTTATACAAACCTATTAACCTAGTCTAACCTATCTGGCATTCCATAGTCAAACAACTTTCTATGCCAAGCAATGGCATCCGACGTGGCATCTACCATAATTTTGAAGGAGACTTCACGCTAGGAGATAATTCCATACATTTTGGACTCCAAATATTTTTATCGGAAGCCAACACCTTTATCATAAGTAAAGTTGGATAGTATATTCGTCGATTAGTTGGGTGGTAGTTAAGGGACCGAATCCCTTGATCAGTGACCGAGCAAATTGCCTCTCGAGTTGGAACAAAAACGTCGCATAGGAAAAAAAAAAAATAAGGTTGCGAATTCTCGAAAATATAGGCCCTTAAAAGACATATAGGGTATAGGGCGCTCTCGCAGTGGTGAAAAGCGAAAAAAAGACTGAGGCGCTACTCAGAGTCTATTTTCGATTATTGCAGTGTTGGGCCAAAAGAAGAAGTCGTAAACATACGGCCTCACATAAACTGCACTTGGATTGCGCTTCAGTAGGAAATGTATACACGCTTTGTTGTAGGACCACACGTATCCGCATTTGTGCTGGACCGCTTTTAGGCACTCAGTAATCACGTTTAGTTGTGGGATTTTGTGCAACCTTACTAAAGATGTAGGGCCCAATCGATTCACACTTTTCATTCAGCCATTTCTTTTTATCCAAGACCACATTCTTCCAGAGCTTCTCCCTGCCTCACAGTTAGTCAAAGAGCATGATGAAAGCGGCCACTCTTGTCGTTGGGCAACTTTTTTAGCAAAAAACTGGTAGCAAGCCTATTTTGATAGGTAGCAGGTATTTTACTGGGTAAACATCACCCCCATTGTCAATGCTAGGACCAACGAGTGTCGGATAAGGAGCAAGAAATTAAATATTTTGGATATCCATATAAAAGCGATTCAAGCAAGACCGGCGACCATTAAGGGTGGGGGTTTCCAAAACTCTTAGCCGCAACGTCGCATCTGAGAACTGAAAAAAACCCATAATCGACAATGGCTAGAATAAATTCCTGATCTTCAGTAGTGGTAGCGTGATCGATGACACGATCCTTGCCGAAGGGTGATAGATATGCAAATTGTAGATTTGAGTTAGATCTTCGCAGGATCATCTGCTTTTCATTACCCCGTAGATATTTTGGCTGAGACTCTTCTCATGGGATGCTCTTGGAGTGTCAACAGCTTAGTACGTGGACTCAAGACCTCTGTGTCAAACAAAGGTAGACTTAGACCGTGCTCTATGTATCTGTACAAACGGGTTCTTTAAAATATTTTATTATAAAGCAATCGAAAATGAAAAAAATCAATAATTGTTGTCAATCGGGTTTTCAAATAAAAAACACTTTTATCAGGGACAGCAAGAATACTACAACGTTGAATCTAAAACGAAGCATTTAAGGCAAATGTACATCCTAACTTCAGCCGTCAAGATGTAGCTGCAGCTATGGACTTATCATGGGCACATTTTGCAAAATACCAAGCAGGCTCTTTCTGATTAACCTAAAGATGCACATCACGAAAGCAGAGACAAGGAAAAAAATCGACTAATTATTGAAAGTGATGCTAGCTCCCATCAGCCATGCCGTTTGTAGCTTCTTACAAGCCTTGTTGTATGAACTATAATTAGCTATACCACATTCCTAACAAAATATTGACTTGAAGACTTGGGGTAATGACTTTTGTCTACCATCAGTCGGAAGATGACTATGGACTTTAACATCAAGTAAAAACTTAAAGCAACATACACTTCCTCCTCGCCAAATACTACTAAGTTCTAAAAATCTTTGCAGCCCGGGGCTGAATGTGCCCATCTATTCGAGAGGAAAACGTGATTGAAAATGATATTTGGCATCATAGTTCAAGAGCTCGTGCTTTGCGTATCATTATTTTTGTTTAGCTTCGGCAGTTATTTTCGCCTGTAAATGTATGAAATGTTTTAAATGTTCCCAGATTCATGTTATAAATACAATATAAATCGCATTCAAATATATGAGCAAATATGGAGTCGAAAGATTTGATCCACTTCAGTTGTTGTCACTGTAAGAGTCTTCAAATTCTTGCCATAAAAATCCTCCAACGGAACAAATTTCTTGTGTGCATTCGTATGGTGTCATCATAATTTATGTAAGTAGCCAACTTGATCACTGATTCGATAATTCGGTCCGAGAATAGAAAAAAAATTACTAACGAAATTAATATATCAACTCGAACTGCTGGCAACTCTTTTAAAACGCATTCAAAAATGTTATGGATAAAATCCACTTCACATTGTTGCGTGATAGCATTAGCAATCGCAATCTATTTGGCATAAAAATAAACAATTTCTTGTCATAGAAAAATAAATGATTTTTGCAAACTCAATGCAATGGCACACGCTCAGTCAGATTAAATAGATCAATTCGTGGCCTTACATTGAGGAATTTTAAAATATATTCGCCTTTCATGCAATTAAGAAAAAACAACTTTGATTTTGTTGTTTGCATTTCACTGAGAGCAGCGTGTTTATATAGACACAGGAAATCAATTGGCATAGTTTTACTTCCTGACGAAAGCTTTGTTTCAGATGAAAATGATTGCACCGAGAATTTACATTGCTTCGATCGAACAAATGGTCAGTTTAGATAGAGAATAAACAATATTTCAATTGCACGTGAGTGGGAGTAGCAAGTGGAGTATGCATAGAGTATTATTGTATGGTTTGGAATTAATGGAGGCCACTGACGGAAATAGAGGTACCTACTCACGCCATAAGTAAAAATATCCCCATCGCCATTATTTTATCTGCTCACCAATTAAATTGTTGAGTCTATTTTTGAATGGAATAAATCAATTTTTTTAGTGGATGTTTTACCCTTATTTGATGTAATTACAAAGTATAGATAACTGTTGACGTTTCATTATTGGCTTTTACGGCTACAACACTGACTTCGGGAGCATCGCTAAAAATACAAATCTATTCAAGGAAGCAAAGGATAAGACAACCCCACATGAATAAATGTGGGCTTTGTAATGCTGCAAAATCGGCGAATCAAGAAAGATACTCAAGGTGTACTAAAAGCTAACAGCTTGAGCTTAATGATTTTTTCCCGAGTGGAGATCAACTATAATTCTCGTTCGACGAGGAACGCTTTTACCAATATATGCTTTTCTCTACATCTACCTATATATATAAAAATTGAGCCTTAAAATTGTGTTCGTTTGTCGCCGATTCACGCCTCAACGCATTTACCGATTTTAATCAAACTTTCACACATTTTTGGTATTGGTCTATTGACCAATTTTGTAAAGTTTGGTTGAAATCGGAAAACGTATGCTGGTGTTGTGCGTGCGTGATAAACACATGAATTTCAGTACATTTTAGGGTTTTTCCACAGAGTCGATTTTGTTTCTGAAAATTTCATTATAGCTTTGGTGGCCACCCGAAAGGTGGCGCTCTCCTGAACCACTCAACTTTTGTGGATGGACAATTGGACATATTTGGTTCCATCTAGGAAGATAGAATAGTCTTCGACCCGATAGATGGCGCTGTTGTCGATCTCTAAAACTACTCAACGGATTTCAATGAAATTTTGTGGTGGTCGCGCAAATCGTAAGCATTAAAGAATATGTGAAGTTACATGTGGCCTATGTGTGTTAACCACTGAGCCACCGTGTTTACAAGTCGCAACTACTGATATTTAATTTTCTATAGTACCATTATCGAATGTGAAGTGGAAAAAAAATTATCCGAACGGTGATTCTTACTTGCTGGGCAAACTTCGAGGAACCGCCATGACAACCCCGCACGAAAAATGATCAAGAACCCAGCCCGGAAATATATGATGTTTCTATGAATTGAACTCAATTTAATTCCAAGGGAGTTTCATTCGTTCAATAGAAAGGTTCAACTATCAAAAGGCGGTACGAAGTTCGCAGGGTCAGCTAGTAAATAATAGAATTCATTCAAACAATTCGTGACAATTAGATCTGAATTTATAGACTGTGGCGTATACGTAATATTTTCTCAAAAACTCTATAGTTCCTTTTAATGAGAAAAATGTTGCCAAAAACATTTTTATTGCTTAGACTATTTACCTACGAGTTCAGCGGAGATCTAATACACTTTTGGAGTAAAACCTGTTGCTATCATTGGCATTGCCAGACTTTTAAAATGGATTCCACAATATTTAATTACGAACTGTACAAACACAATTGAAATCGAGTGAAAGATCGGAAGAAATTTTCTTCATTTTATTTACAACAAGTGGGTAAATAGCAAAAATTTACACTTTAGCCTAAGGTGGTCAGAAATCAAATTTAATTTGTATAACTGCAGCCGCCTGGCCGATTAGGCTGCAGTTGTTGACGGGATAAAGGAAAATCACCACAGACTCACTTGTTTTTCGGTTTGATGAAACCAACATCCATAAAATTTCAGACATTAACCATCTCCATGAAAAGCTTCTACAAATCGACCAAGCGGAATCAAATACTACTCTCATATCGCCACAGTGATGTAACTGCTGGAATTTGTAACGCAGATCGTCACAAACGAGAGCTCGTTCAGTGACTCAGAATCTCACCAGACTACAACCACCCAAGTACGTGGGTTATTGTTGCGCGGGTCCAACAGCAATAGCATGGAAGGCAATCTCTAAAAAAAAACCTACTTCAGTCGTCATTGGCATTGAATCGAAGCTTATCTGTTGAAAAACAATCAATGCATCTTAACAATAACGTACTCGAAAGTGACTGCCTCTCGAAACACAATTGCAAATAAATCTATACACAAAATGTTATGACACATTGTCTTAGATGCATAACAGCTGTGCTGTCACGACTCAGTCCCCACTGGAGGTCTAGCTTCGCATTCGCCTTATTTAAGCTGCAGGCAATTGCAAATCCTGTTACAAAAGTGCAGTCAGTTTAAACTGTGCGTAGCTGTGGACCCACCACGCCTACCCACTTGTAAATGGCTTTGGATTGGAACTGTGAAATATTGGTGGCGCGGAGCATTCAATGCATTCAATGCAAGGAATGCAGACATCTAGATGCCATAGCCAGGGTGGGTACGGTCCAACACGCACCACATATGTGTGTGGTAGATCGCAACACGCATGCATATGGCAACGCTTGCAATTCTCAGGAATCATAGCATTTTGTGGTGCGTTTGTTAGTCGATACAACAGCAGCCTGTGGTCATTTTGGGACCGGATCGGAACGGGTTTATGGAAAGATAGAGCGGTTTTTTGTCAACGTACTTGATTGAATGCAGCAAGTGCTACGCCATGTACTCCAAGCTAACTCCAACGCTTGATTAATCAGCGCTTCAGCGTTTGTGTGTGCGAGTGTTATCGAATTCACCGCTGACTCTATCGAAAGGGACAGAATTGGGTTAAGACGACGTATACGTGTATTTTTGTTACCAGCACCACGTCTCGGTGCACTTTTATTTTTGCACGAATTTTTCTCGAACGCAGCATGCAATTTAGTGGTAATAAGTTTTTGGTTTCGATGGAGCGTTATGCAACCACCAACCGGGCCCGAACTGTATGCTGATGTGCGTAAGTTTTTCCATATTTCTATGTGGGTTGGCTGCAGAGTGGAATTTGCTTATTCGATTGGTGAATTTAAAATTTGTGTGCCAAATTATATCTACGCACATATGTTGGATGTGAATTCACTTCGATAATATTCTCGAACTTATTCGAATTGAAGATTTAACGCTCAAACGATTTGCAAACTCACAGTTGCAAGGCCACCCAGATTATTAGGTATTCTGTTTAGCTCGTTATGGCGACCTTCGTTGCACAGATGCAAGTTTATGTTCAAGTTGTATATTCATTAAAGTTACACTCGCCGTCTTCCGGAGATGTAGTTGAACTTTGAAAGTTGCAGTCGAGCCGGAAGCAACTGTATGGTAGGTAAAGCACGTTCCTAGTTATAGAAAAAAGTAAAAAAATAACCGTCGAATGTGACAGTTGAATGGAGGAATATTTCAAAGGATCCGGATAGTAAGACGAAACCCAAAACTTACGATACTTCCTTGACCTAATTTGTCCTGGCGCATTAATATAGTTATTTTCGAAAGCCTCTAGTTGGCTACACATACTGGAGATGGTTTGTTTTTGTTTTTCCAACTAGCACAGAACAAAAAATGTCAAGACACACGTCAATTATGACAGTTTATATATCATAAGGTACCTACATAAAAAATTATTGCAGAAATATTTCAGACTGGCTGTCGTCAAATTTGAACGAATCACTCTCAGGGGCAATTTCAATCTCCCAATAGAGTGATCGTTTTTACCCGACTGGACACAGGGAGGGTTATGTGTTTCACGCGTATCCTATGTACGTTCTTAGGTGACGCGGTGTAGCTTAAACGGCTTGACCGATTTTGAAGAGTGGTGAGGTGTCATAAGATTCGTATTCTTCCCCGGAGTGTCATACGCTAAAAATATAAAAATAAAAAAAATAATTTAAAAAACCTGACTGACTAAAAAAAGGAACTAAAAATTAACAAGACGCATTCAAGTTTACCTAACTATTTGGCAATCGAAGGGTACTCATATTTTTCCTAGGCTGTGTAGGCAGAGTCTCCGATTATCAATTAGTTTGGTATATTTTAATGTGTCTTGTTCATTTTTAGTTTTTTTTTTTTTTAATTAGTATGGTTTTTTTGTTTTTTTTAATTAATTTCTTCGTCTCAAAATATTAAGTTTGACGCCTCTCAAGTGTTTCAAAATCAGTTACAAATGTTACTAGAATGTTTTAGAATTGCATGATTCAAACTCATCGAAAACAACGCGATAAACGAATACCACCAGGCCCTTTGAAAATATTTACAAACTTTCCCAACCCGAGAACTGGCATCTTAAGACTGTAAAATTTTTGTGAAAATGAAGGTAATATGTCATACAAAATCTAAAAAGAGACAATGACATTTGTGGAGGGGGACCCTACACTCTATATCGTCTCGAAAGTCAATGCTATTCGAATTCGCTTTTCGTTCCGCTTTTAAGTAGGTACTCCGGAATGAGATCCAGAGTAGGGTTCCTGCCTTCTTTTGTAGAAAGCTTTGAACTTATTCTTCTTTAGTCGATTAAGTAGGCCTGGGGCAATGAAATTAAAACTAAATCTAGCTCTTTATTAAACTAATTTTTTCTTTTTGGGAAATAAAGAAGGATTGCTTGAGTAGTTTTTCATGCGAGACCTCTCAATCAGAGACCCTATACCTACAGTTCTCCATCGCTCTTATTTACAGGTGGCCTTAGTATCATCGATTCTTTAACCTTTTGACCAATATTTCGAGCCTCGTTCTTGACTGAGATATCTTAATATAATTGATCAAGTGCTGCTTGTGATATTCCCTCCTTTATCTTTGAAAAAGTTTGTTTCTAAATCTTGCTCAAATATGTCATAAAAATGATTTCCTCTCGATTCTGATCCTTTTCGTGCATGGCTGGATGTATTATGAATCATGAACGTCGAACCATGAGTTCTTCTTGGTAGCACTTTTTAAGTTTTCCTTTTTGACCGTCCCGTTTGGATTTCTAGTTTATTAAGTCTGACAGCTGACTGAGTTGATGTATTTAATTTTTTATTGGCCCAGATTGGTCACGTGAATAGCTTTTTCAGTTGCCGAACTCAAACTAGGTTTGCTTTCTACTTCTCTGTTCGTTGGATGCGGTTGACAGTTTCCACAAATTGAAATAAATCAGTTCCATTGGCGAAATCTTTGAAAGGCCGATGACAGTTTAATCACAAAAAATTCTCTCTTTTTTTTTTAAATACGCTGCAAATTCTCTGAGTCAAATATCGAAGGTTCATATTAAGTTCCCCAGTCGATCGTTAATTGCATCTTGCCGACATATTAAAACCAGCCGCAGTATAAAAATAAATCTGTACCTGCGTATGAAAAAATATTTTTATTAATATTTTTGGGTACCGACACCTCCTACAAACTTGCCACAGATACAACAATCATATGTCGCACTAATAAACGCCAAAACGAATATAGCGAATAATAAATTACTTTAGCACTTGGCGCTGCACCTTTTTCGCTTTTCCTTCTTTAATCGAATTCCACTTCGGTTCAGTCGGAGTCTACCTTCCATGAATTTCCATGAACCTGTTCGTTACTCTGTGTCGCATCGAATGTCATTATAAAACTACAGTCGGTGGGCTCGATTGAGTTTCATTACCTTCTGCCTTGGCGCAAAGGGTTTTGCGAAAGTTGGCTGCCCTTCGCCGCATGCGGTTTCATCTCTCAATGCAACTGCAGTTGAAGGGCAAACTGCCGAAAAAGTGGGCTTATCACTTATTTACGATGTGTATCTACCGTCAATTAGTTGCTTGTATCCTTGATATCGAAGCGATCTTGTAGCTTGTCTGGTGTGAATTTAAGTGCACTCAGGGTAACACAGAAGCTGCCAACCGATCAAACATATGAAATCTAAAATTCGGCAGTATTTTAATTTATCCAATTCGTAATGAAATTTGAATTGCTTATTAATTGCTTGTGGATAATTTTGTGGCTTTAATTCTTTGCTGTCAGACATAAAGGCGAGTAATAGCGATTTTAATGAACCACTGTCGTGTGTATATTAAGAGTTAATGGACTCTGTTGGAAAATTAATACAACTCAATTTGTCGTTGGAGCTGTATTTATACATATATGAACTTTTTATTCTGCTCAATCTGTATTGAGAAGAATTCAGGTGCTTTGTTGCAATTTACAAAGTAGTTTAGAGCTGAGGTATTGGAAAGTTCTGTTGTGCAATGACTGCTTCTAACTGAGGTATAAACTGAGGCATATTAATACATTGTGGGTGGAGCAGTTAAAAGAACATGATCCTGACTCCGTTTAGTAATATCCTGCCAAACATACATCAATGAACTACTGAATTAAAGCTCCCACGAAACCCTACTCAGTCGCTTATTGTAATGGGTGGTCAGTGTTGAAATAATAAGAAGGTTAATTAAAAAAAAAAATAAAGCAAAAATTCCGATTGACTGACGGAAATAAGTTTTAAGATGTAAGCAAAGCACATTCAGGTATAACTTATTGGCAAACGGTGGCTGCCTACAAGGACTAACGGAAATATGCGAAGCCTCCGACTCCCAATTAATTTCCTGACATTGTTTACATCTTTTAAGTGCCATGCCACACAACCACAATCGGTCTATTCCGCACCAAATTCCCAAATCGTGCTATCAGCCGTCTTGATGATGTCAATTGACTGCCTCGGAGCTGCGATTTGACCCCATTTTTAAAATAAAACCTGTATTTGGCCCACCCTGTACAACTAAAACAGAAAACTCGTACAACAAAACAAGTCCTGCAAAGAACCATAAAATATACCAAGACTGAACCCTGGTACGCTGTAGCTGCCTAAAGTCTTGCTTAGACTTATTCAATTGCGACAGTAACTCAAAACTCTGATCAGAGCGCCTTACTGGATTACCCGATGGCAACATTCGCTCAGCAACATCTTTAACCAGACGGTACGGTGAAAATTCATTACCAATAAAAACGTACATGCGACCGTAACCGGAAGCGCAGTAGCAGCCCACGGAAATTAATTTCTCCCAAAAAGTCGCTATGTGTAACCCAGACCATTCACAACCGTTTGCTACTCCAAACACTGCACTTATAGCCAGACTCGAAGCTCATCTAAATAAGATATCCTTACCAAAGTTGCCAAAAGCAACACACGCCAAGTATGAGCGTTCACCTACTACCGATGCCATTAAACTCTTTTGACAATAAAACACGAATTTTCCTTAAGGAATTCCGACTTTTGTTCTTCTTCAGTATGCCAGTGGCGTCTTACCTTCATTCTTACGCGTATACTGACCTCAATAACATTACCCAATTTAAGTCTCAAGAATTCCCAATCGTTTCGGGACGGAAATCTGTTTTAAATCCCCGCGCTATGACTTCACCCAGTGTTTTTAGAAAACGAACAAAATTCGCCTACACAGCGCCTTTAGCAGTGAAATGACAATTTAATTGATGCTAACTATCAATTCTTCATTCTGTATTCAAATCAACGATTTGTCGCGATTTTTCGCGAGTAGCAATCAAATAATTGCAATTGAGGCCCACATAGACGTCAGCTAAGAACTGAATTTATTAACTGGTAGGTACCTCTGAATATTCGTTCGTTACTTGCACGACATGTAGTAAACAATGTCGTAAATATGTTTGTTCCAATTTCCACGAAGGTCAACGTGCATATATTTTGCAAGCAATTTTGTAGAAATTAACAAATTCATATATAGAGAAAACATGTGGCCATCTAGTCGATTCTAAATCAAGACCCTGACCATAAGAGAATCGCCAAAGTTTATCATATTGGACTTTTTTTTTGTATTTTAATAATATGTGTGTGTGTGATTTATTCATGCATTGGCTTACGCACGCAGAGCCAAACAAACAGGTACGACGTGCGAACGCATATGCACACCGTGACTCGAAGCCTTCAAGGTGAGCACAATCCGATTGACGAGATCGTATGAACAATTTTAATGAATTAGTCTAATGAGAAACAACTATTTATCATCCTTCTGCTCTTGCTTAGAGTAAGAATAAATCTTGAGCTGGTTACTCTTTGTAATTATGCAAGCGAAATTGAAACGTCAGGTCGACGATCATGGGCCAGTCGGAGCGCTGAAGGTTCGGAGTTTTATTGAATCATGTGTTTCAGCTCGTTTGAATCGGACTTGGAGTTGGTTTCAGAGGGTGGTATTGGAATACGGAGTAGTGTGTTCCGACTGCCATGAGGAATGGTGCCACACGATGAGGACAACTACTCGAAATTGGGACAATCGTAGTGTGAGTTATCGGAGGGTTGGTGGGTGTCTCTAAAGCTGGTAGAGTGGGACCGGTTTTGTTAGTAAATTTGTAACCAAAGAAAACTATGGCCATCTTTTTGTAAATCCAGAAGAGAGAGATTCATGTGGAATAATCGGAAATGTCTATCTTGTAGGTGTCCTCACGGGACACGACACCCTGCGATACCACATGAAGAATAGGTGATTGACCCAAGAAGAGATTTGCAGAGGCTGCGGTTAGGCGGGAGGGCGCAACCCACCTTCTATGTCACTGTCCTTTGAAGATACTTCTTCCATAACCTGAATGAGCTATCTGACTCAACAACAGGCAAAGTCATGAACATGGCAAATCATTTGCAACGACACACAGTAACTAATTTTAATTATTACAAGGCTTACAGAATAGATAACTACGGGTAAGGGATAAACCTCTGCCGCCTACGGATATCCTGAATGTCGCGAGGAATATTACTCGCCGGCTCACAAACCTAACATAACCCATTGGTTATGTTGGCTTTAAGGGCATCGATCGATTGCGGCTAAATGATATAGACATGTGACCTCAAACACCACAAGAAGAAGTCTAACGGAGTTCAATGCAGGGTCGCCAGTTTCCATGTTTTCCTTACAGATTTAGGGTTTTTTTTTTGGTCGTCGGGGGGAAATCTAGGAGGAGAAATTGTTAAGGGGATTTTTTTAAATTCAATTTTATTTGTATCTCGTTAAAATATCCTTTTTGGAAACCTTAAAATGTGCTTCCACAGAAAAACTTCAACTTATCGGCACTGTGCGAACGTAAGAAAAGCTAAGTAACTTAAAATTCAGAATGAGACAGCGTAGAAACTCGTCGTTCTGGGCACTCATTCCGTAATTTTTCAGACGATTATCGTCGAAACGATAGACCTCCAAAAGCAACAACTAAGTTCCAAAATTACGAGTTTGAGACCTAAATCCAATTCATTTTCTACAAATGTAATGAAAGCTGACGATAGTGAAACAAACTCGGGCAGAATATAACTTCTTATTGTCATCAAAGTTTCAAAAACGATATCGTCCCAACGATTTTTGTTTTACGGAATCTGCCCCCTGTTCTGTGCACAACCAAATGATTCAAAATTGAGAATAAAATCGAGGATGAAATAAATGTGTGTGTTATTTTTAAATATCGATCGATCCTCCAAAGCTATATTTCCCAGTGAATATTATTTGTTCTAATATCTTTGGCTACTTTTGTTCAGAAAACAAGACTTTAAAAAACAAAACAAATGTCAGTTTCACTGGGAAAAAGTTCTAGTTTTTTGTCATAGTTTCTCAAATATATTTCCCGATTTAAGCACCAACCTCATCTGTAAATTTTATAAACAACAATTTCATCAAAGTTCCCTATGGGTTTTGTAAATTCTTAAAACAATCTTTCAAAATGCAACATACGTGTATATATTTTCGGAAAATGCTTTCGTCTTAAAATCAAATTCCTAAAACATGTTACAAATAATATTGACAAAAGGGTTGGAGGTTTGCAGATTTATCTGGTCGAAATATTTTGACCGTCTGGCAACGCTGGTTAGGTCGCACGATCTTGGTGGTCAATTCACGTCACCTCTGCCAAAGATAAACCTACCCCCAAATGGCTTATGCTTCATTCAGAATTTCCATCGTGGAGTCTGCTATGTGTGGCAAGTATAGTCATGACAAAAGGAAGACACGATCGCACAGGCTGCCAACATAGACCCGTCCCAATTGAAAACCATTTACCTACTATATTTTTAGTGGTTTAAAATAAATAAATAGTAGTAAACACAGCCCAATTGTTTTGGGCCCCAGGCAAACAGCTGCTCACAACTATCCGTTTTCAGTGACTATTTGACCTACATTTCTCTGCCGTAAGTCTGAATTCAGAATCTTTTCTTTAATACCGATTGCGTTTCCCGGAGGTTAGACCCGCAATTCATCGCTCAGTATTTTAACAAACTGTTTTACCGATCTCCTGAAAACAAAAATTCATTAAAATATTATTTCAGCCAGCATTTATACTTAAATCGATTCAATTTCCAGATATTCATTTCAAAAGTATGATTCCTTTTCAAACAAAATTACGACGAAAACGCCGCTCAAGTAAATTATCCAAAATAAGTCCTCCCACTGAAGGCCAGGACACATTCAAAATGGAAAATAACCTTAACACAGCAGGAAACTTGGAAAAAAATAAGTTGACCCACTAATCAACTATCTCCGTCATAATTGAGTCTGAGTTCGTTCCACATGCCACAGTGTCATGATCAATTGCTGCGCTGAGAGGTGAGTTCAATTTACCAGTTGCATCATTGCATGTGGCAAACTATATAGGTGCACAGCATTATATACACGACTGATTACGATGCGCGCTCAGATAAAAGCGAAACCATTGGCTGAGTTATGCAACTTCTGTCCAAATTATAGCAGACATCACAAGGACTACAACCTGTACAAAGACAAACCTTCTGCGTGTTTATCACCGACAGCAACAACTCGAATATACATACAAAAGGACCAATTTAAGGGACCCCGACCAGCACAAATTGAAGGCGAGGCACCCAGCCAACAGGTACGCAAAACTCATTGGCTATGGAAGGTTGTTCAACTTGAAATTGGTAACCGAAAATTTCACATGTAGACTGTGTCACGTCATGCACAGCATTCAGCCTGAAAGTAGTCGTTTCCTGCTAACCCAATAAAAAGAAAACATGCCTCGTAATCAGTTTGCAACAACAGAGCAGTGGAACGCCGAAAAAGATCCTTCCCATTTCAACCTTGTAGTGCGACTTTTGGGTTCGCCTCTGTGATTAATATCGTGCCTCCCCACTTGTTCCACACGGACTGTAAGATGCGATGCGAGCTCGCGATAGCACAAGTTGACAATTAAAACAAAAAGTCGCTGCTCGAGACCTGAGGAGTAATAAAATTGCACGACCGCACTTGCGCACGATACGTTTATTTAGGTGAGTGACTTGAGATGACCTTATGCATGGACGGGACGGACCTGCAAGTGAATTACATGCCACAATGATCGAGTGGGTGTCTGATTGCAATAATAATTCGCGACGAGTTGCACATAAGATGCGATTTAGCGGTGGCATTTATCGCAGTTGATCTCATTATTTAATTCGCCCAAATTAGCACATTAATTGGCGTCATTGTGGGAGGCTCAAACATGCGGCGTTTGAGTTCCTCATTTCTGGGGTTTGAAAACGAGGTTGTTCAATCAAATGGCAGTCTGTCTTATCATGTGGGTCAATGCAAAATTCTAAACTGCTGCCAGCTTTGAAAGATAAGTTACACATGGTGCTCTTGAAACAGGACTTGTAAACAAACAATTGGGGTCGAGGTTGTCGGTTGTGAATTGGCAAGTTAATGTAAACAAGGAAGTCGGCGTGATATTAATGAACATTAGGATTACGGGCGGCGCCGGCAGACTGTTTAAATTTTGCAAATGTGTCAAATCGGGGAAAGATCTCTAAAGCCACTATAAATTTTGATAACTTCTTGATGGAAAACATTTGCTCAGCATGCTTGAACAAGGTTGATAGAGGAGGTTTTTTGCTCTGTAGATAACAAATAAATTTGTTTTGCGAAAGCCAAGAGCATTGAAAGATGATAGACGCATTTGGACGCTCTCCTCTGGGGGAAATATATACGTGCATCAGGCACGTTGGCAGATAAGCATATTAGTTTGAAGGTTGTAGGGTTCTACAGTAGATTTTTATCTATCGGAACTTATCTGTATTTCTATTTTTATCAATATTTACGAGTACATATGGTTCGCTTGCACAAACGTTTCTACATGTAATTTCGAAACGAATCTTTGAATTATTTATGCAGTAAAAAAACAGTTTGAAAAAATAGGGTGTCAAAAGAAAGAAGTTATGTTTACACTACTTCATGGCTGTGTATTTTCAACAAGACTTGCAGCTTTGTGTGGAAATACCCCTCGATTAAAATAAAACAAAAACTTAAACTTAAAAAGAAAACCAACGCTATGTGCAATAAAATGAACAATATTTGTACAGAACCCAAAAATAAGGCAAAGGTCCAAGAAATTACGTTCGAGTGGCGTTGTCAATAAAATAAGTTCCTTGAACTCTAAAAATTATCCTTAAACTAGGTTTTCATTTTATTTTTGCACACTTTTTAAGTTTTTCCGAATAGGAATATGAAAACAAAAAAAGTTACGGGAGCAAATTTTCACTTTCGCGTGATTGCTTTCGTTTTTATGAAAAGCAAAAATTATGTTCGATTCTTTGTATCAATAATATCAGCCCTAGAAACGGCCAAATTTTTTTTTTTTTAATTCAATACAAATTGATATGAATATGAGCCCCCCAAATACTTTCGAGAGTGCAAAACTTATCTTCGCAACTTTTAATTTGCAGAAATTGGGGTCTCTAGCTCTCTCTCTCTCCGTCTCGGTGTAGGAGCCTAGAAAGATATTTTTTTGAGCATTTTTCTACCCATTTAACGCCATCAAATCACTATTTTTACAGATCAGTGTCCAATCGCAAGATTTTTTAGACCTAGAACATTAAACCTTACAAAAATACATTTAGTTATTCTCAAACTACATATAAAACATTTCTAGATTTTTTTAAATGTTAAAAGTGTGCGTCAAGAAGCATGAGTTTATCTTTTCTTTTATTTTATCATTCATTTTAGTTATTTCCTCTTAAATTAATTTTTTTTTTATCTAAGATTTTATTCCTTTCCTTTTTGTTTGACAGTAAAATCATTTCCAAGCATTAAACTTAAAGAGCTGTCCTACCTACCCGATTTTTCCTGCAAATTTAAAAACAGAAATCGTATTTCTCGCGCTCTAAATTTGCCTGTCTGCGAATGCCAATTTTAACGGTTTAAATAATTATCATTTATGGGAACTAAATAGTATAGTGATTTTGTAATAACTCATATTTTATTTAAAATCTTATAGCTACTACTAATTTTTTGTCGTACTGATTTAAGCTTTATTCAAACCCGAAAAGACGAAAAGAAAGGTCAATTTCCTAATATGATTTATAGCATATGTTGTTTCGGCACAAGCGATTCAAAATAAACAAATTTATTGAATCTATATCTATATATTTTAAAACAAAAATCGAGAACGGATTGTCCGATTTGAGCTATCTTCTTTTTGGTTGAAACTACTTACGGCGGGAAGATTAGAAAATTTTAAAGGCAAATTGGAAAATTCGTTTTTCGTATTTTCGCAGGATACTTTAATGTTCAATAAAAATAAAATTCGTTGTTCCAAAAAGATGTTTTTTTTTATCTATTATTAATTTCTTCGATATTTTCAGACACGGAATTCCTTACTTAGTTTTATTTTAGATAATACAGACGGGCAGACAAAATACATGTAGATGAATGTCTCGTATAAAGGACAAAATAATATATTTCTTTTTAGAAAAAAGCTGATGAAAACACATTTTGTTTGGCCTTTTTTTTCTAGCTTTATATATTCCAGCTTTTTTTTGCAGTCTAGGCATTTTAACTTTTGAAATTCTGGCAACACTGATGGTGATGCCTTTTCCACAAGAAAATTACTTGAACTTGTGACTTTGTAAGTACAAATATCCCTTTTCCAAAATATTACAAGGGGTTTAATGATAAAAAATAGTCAGTGAGGACTAGCGAGGGTTGAGTTTAACAACTTAAAACGTTTTTTATATAACCAACGTAACTAGATAAGTGTATATTGCTCGTAAACATATTGCCAGTACATTTAACAGATGGGGCTTTGTAGCCTCCAGATGAAAAAACTGTTTGACCCGCATACTCCGTTTCTGTTCTTTGTCATTTTATTTTACAATAAACAACAAAGGTGTTTGAAACCAATAATATAATGTCACGATCGTGGACCCTTTTCCAGCCAATAGACACGTCATTTGTAAACGTCATCACCATTGACATTCGCCTGCTTGATTTGTGCTTTATTTGACAGGGTCAGTTAAGGCCACACAAATCAAAGCTCTGACATTTTAAATCATGCCATAAATCCCAGCACAAATTTTGTCATTCACATCACATGTCTATGGGTAATTGCAATAAAACCATTTTTGTAAAGCACCATTTCCCATCGAATCTGACACTGAAAGCCCCTACCATTACTACAGTTCCTCGACGCAGTGTAATGTGCAACTGTGCACGCACGCACAATCCATTCCACTCAATGGCTTGCCAATTAGTTGCAAATGCTGTTGATTCGAATCGCCCTATAAGGGTAAGCGCCTTCACCTATAAACTAATCGAGGACACCATCACGGTAGCACCTTGCAGTTCCGATCAACAATAACATTTCACACAGGGATCATATCAGAAATAGAATTGTCGCCGACGACGTTTCAATGCAACGCACTTGATTAATAAAACTCGGGGCGGAAGTAACATTGACGAACGAAAATAGCACCGGCCGTGCACAATATCACGCTGAACACACTCAGGAACACCACGGAAAAGCTCGCCAATTTCTCCGATGTAAATGAATAAAATCGCTATACAGACGGTCACTATAGCGTGAGCCAGACGCAGCATGTGTGTGCGACAAGTCTTGGCGGGCAATGTCATAATCGTAGTCATTGTACCCCGTGACATGATCAATGTTAGTCTCTCGCCGCGCCGTTGAACTTGAACGCCTATAAGGAAGTCATCCGTTTTTTCTCTTTCCAGCACCGAGACTGACGTCCACCCTCTTATTAGTGTGTTCATTCCTGCATGTGCAAGTGAACTATTAGTGCATCAACGCAATTACGGGTGGCTTGCGTGGAGTCGGCTAATAAAGGCGAGACAGCGTTCAAGATCACTCTGATCAAACGCTGCATAAAAAACGATTATTATGACTGCGGCTGATATGCATACTCGTGTGTAGTTGTAATGTCAGCTGCAGCAAATAGCATTTAAATGGTAGGTTGGTAATTTAATTCGTTTCCTGAGTTCCGCTTTTTTTCTCTCCCTCCAGTCTGAGTGGAGTCGATTGCAGTTCAAGTAGTAGGTTAGGCAAACACACTACTACGTAATGAGCTCGACCACAGTGTCGCCTGAGGTGGAGAAAATAGGGCGCTAGCTACTGAGTGCCGCTGATTTTCGTTTTTCAATTGTTTGGGTCTGTTTTTGGTCTTTCTGATAATTTGCACCCCGTGGATTATTTTTAATAATAACGACTCATGCTGAGTTTGGATCAAATATCTTTATTCATTATGAGGAATTGAAGCATTGTTCCAGACTCTTAGTTTTGGACATCGTTCAAGTTGGGTAGATGGCCTCAATATCGGGCCACTCTCTCAAGGGACCAATTTTCAGAATTAGTTTGAGAAGGCTTCTTCCATCGTAACTTTACTCATTATAAATTGTCAAACAAAATTGAATAATATTTTGAAGATAAATGTCAAATATGAGAGCACAGTTTAAGAACTATCCTTGTTAAAAGATCTACAATGGTCTACAAAACAACCTTTTCAAGCATTTTGAAGATGGATCTATACTGGCACTCTCCAAGCGATCGGAACATTCCGAGGGAAAAATTCCTGTTATATTTTGAGAATTTTAAGATAGAAGACTTCCTGCTATACTCAGTCTTGGCAATACTACAAACTCAAAGCATGAAATTCGTGCTTCGTAGACACACAAAAAGGAGGATTGGTTCATCAACTTAGACATCTTGTTAATGTGGATGATTGACCCCCGCATCCGACAAGTAAATCAAAGAGTACTCTTTTCCAATGGAGGGCTTACCCTCAGCAACCATAAGCTATCTCAAAGACTTGGAAATATTTGTGACAGTTCTTGGGCAAATGTTTTCAGCGAGGTAAAAGTGATTCTAAGGGCTGGTTTCAAATTGCAATTGCTCCAAGTAATTGCGGTATACTCGTATAGTATACACGTGGCAGCGCTCTTACTAAAACTGAAAATGAAGGTATAGGGAGCTGAACAATTTAATGGGCGATCACATTTATGTAAGCTCACAGGCTTTCCCAGATGATAGCCCAGAGCAATCTCCAAGTGGTAGATTCCGTATAACAATAATCGCCTGGAAGACATCGTTTTTGAAACTTTGATGACCATAATTAGTCATATTCTGGCCGAATTTTTTGACTATCGTCAGCTTTTATTACAGTTGTGGAGAATTGGCTTTGTTAAGCTCTTGAATTCGTAATTTTTGCACTTAGTTTCTAGTTTTGGAGGTCTTCATTTCAACAATAATCATCTGAAAAGTTACGGAATTAGTGGGTTGGTATATTTTCGAGTTGAGCTGATTTTTTGCATCAAGCTACGCAACGTATTCTGTATCGACCTTATTTTTTAAAGGATATTGTATTTGACACGACCCGTTTTTCAATACCGCCCAAATTTTCAAAATGCTTTCAACGTCCGATTATCGTTTAATTTCAAAGCTAAGCTGTTAGGGCTGCTAGTAATTAAAATGACTTTGCTGCATAGGAGGTATCACACCCGGGCTGTCAGTTACCGGCCAGAATTTAAGATTTTAAAAAGACTGCATCATTTGTCTTTTGCCTGAAATTCCAATAATGCCAATTTAAAAACCGGGCGTTTACGCCCAAGACCTATTTATAAGTTATGATCTATATCTGCATTTGAAGTACGATGGTTTTTTTGTAAGTGTGAAGGCCGCAAATGAGACTTGGACTGCAGAAATAATCAAAAATAAAAGAAACATAAAAGCTGTCCTTTTTTAGCTTTCACTGGAAACGACATTTTCTTTCATTTTTGAAGTCACACGACGTAAAACGTTCTGAACGAATTAAACGCACTCCAGATATTTTTTTTACCTAACTGTTTGTTTGGTAGAATATTGGACTGAAACTGAATACCTATTAAACAAGAGCGTTTGGTACCGAAGAGGATGGTAGCTTGCAGTCTCCAAGATTGGCCTTCTTTGTTTGGTCGGGTGCCCGAGAAATAGTTTCCTCATTTATTCCTCTAGGCGAATGCCGAGGTTTTCCTTTGCAAACAGTGATGCAATTAAAAGATCTGCTATTAAGTGATTTCAAACAATCATACGGTAGAAAATCCATCGACCACACAAAATTTTAAACCGCAAATAATTCAAATATAGTAATCGGCTGTTTGAAGCTGCGCCCCCACACAGTCTCGCCGGCTTTTGCATTACCCCTCGCTCCGGCCTCAGTCGTTGCATTTGAATTTCTGATTTCTCGATTGCACTGTAAAATACAATCCAATGCTCAGGCAACACGACATATTAGAAAAACAGAACTCGCTAAGGCCAAGGTCGAAGCTTTTCTCAATTGAGGCAAACAGCATTATGCGGCTCGTCATCGTTCACTAGAACTACACTCTCACAGCATCCATACAGTTATTGTTCGTCGAATAGCAAATAATTCTATTTTTGCGTGATACAACTATTTATGGGAAATTTATTGCAATTGGAAAAGATGACGATTCCCGTTCGTGTGATGCAAGGACGTTCAACAAACGATGAGTTAAAAATGGAATACCTACGTCGTCGTGCCGGCCATTGTATTCGATTCAAAATTGATTTTACTAATAGCTGAGAATACGCTGATTCATTTTGCCTCTTTTTATCTATTTATGTTTAGCCACACTCAGCTTTAAGTGCAATCAACAAATAAAGTAAGCATTTCTTCTTTTTCTTTGGTTTTTTTCTTGTTTGCCCAAGTACCAAAGTAATTATTTAACAGATTTGTCTCTTTATGTGTGCAAACGAGTTTGGGCGCGCGATTGAATGATTTGAACAATAATTGCGATTGGTAGGTGCTTGGTCCATATACTTTTACATCGCTAAAAGGTTAAGCATTATGATTTCGTCTTTATCTCTAAGGTTTGTTAATTGGATGGCCTTCGATGGTCTCAGATTATCGACGGCACTTTCGTACTTGTTGCTAAGGAAACACCTATCGCTAGCTAATTGGCTTCGCCAACATTTGGCACGGCTACTTACTCAAAAGAGATACTCTATCGACACACGTGTCCTTCACCTAATTCTTCGCTTTTGAAACAAATTCCGAAAATAAATTCGCGCTGTGTATATACACAGCACTAGGTGCCTGCCACTCGGAAGCCCCTATGATTTATTTGCAAATTCGAATGCTGGGCAGATGTAGATGCGGGCAGGGCGGTGCAATCGTGGAGACACTCTCACTTGCACCTACTTGTTGTATACTCGTAGTTCATTGTTTATGTCCGAATTCTAATTGCATAAGTGGAATGTTTCGTTGAAAGAAGGTCCAATCTGAAGATTTGGTAAAAATAATGAGAAAGATCTGAAAATAGATTCTAGCAGGGGTTTTTTTTTCTTTGCACAGCACAAAGACTGCTTTGTTGTGCATGTCACGAAGGATGTTCATAAGTATATTATTTACATCATATGTAAAGATAATATACACAAAAATGTGATACAGAGAATTTCGAAAAAGCGTACCTAGTGCGAACTGAGAGACCAAGAGGCTGTTTTAGCACATCACTTGTGAAAATGAATTTAAGGAAGGGAACTAACTTTGCCGTCGTTTTTCTTTTCGTGTATGTCATCGATGTTGCCATACATCTGTGCGGATTACTTGAATAAAAAGCTTTTATTTAATTATGAACAATTTCATTGAAAAATGAGCAGAGGTGCCCTTCGTATTGTTTTCTTAATATTACATGTTTTGTTTAAGTATAGTAGTTCAATGGGAGTAGACAAAACGCAACGTCCCTCTGACAGTGTTATAACTCGAGGACAACAGATGAAATTTACAAGTCTTAATTTTTTTTTTTTATTCTTCAGATTGGTTTTGGAAAATATTTTTTTATGAAAAAGTCATCCTTCAGCTCCATCCAGAAGCTGGTGAGCGAGCTATACTAATTCCAAAAAATGTGTTGCAAAGTGATTGTTTATAATGTACCATTGCGATCAGATGCCGGTAGCGTACCTACATACATACAAGCACTGAATGCCGTTTTTTCTGTTGCGGGGGAACGTGGAATAAGATAGACTTTCTATTTTGCAGAGTGAATGCCAGTAGCCGTCGAAAGGTAGTGATTATAAAATATGTTTTAAGAGGTTTGTTTTTCGTATTGGTAACACCTTTTCTAGCGTTCAGAGATCCAGTTATGTGCTGACTTTTTAAGTGTTATTCTTGTTCGAATAGTAAACCAAGGTAATGGAAATTTGATGGCGTTAAAGAAAACTTTAGACCCAAGGGTCTAGCAGTGTCCATATCCCGACGTAAACATATCGTCCTTCGTTCTAGCAAATTCAATATAGAACTGTACCCAAATTATGTGTTGAGATGAGTTTTCTACTATGAAAAGACCAGCGACCCTTTGAAGAGGACAGGTTAAGGCAATAAATTTAGAGCTTTCGACACGTAAGCCTTTGGAACTCATATATGGTCTCAAAAGTGTTGCAGCTGTTGTCTCATCTGTTCTGTTAGCCTGCTCTTGTTGTGGAATGGAAACTGCAATCGAGGGAGAAAATAACTTTATCGTTCAGAGAAAAATATTCTATTTAAAAAGGAGTATATGGAACAGAATGAAAGAGTTGACTAGTTTTTGGAGCAGCTGGAGGGCAAATAACTATACCGATTATGGGCTCAAATCAACTATCAGTTGTTAAATAGAGTTTTTCGGAAAGTGCAATCCATCACAGATGGGCTTTTATTATAGCTTAAACGTAAAAATGTCCTATACCGAATTGATAAGCCAGATTAATGTTTCGTTCAAATATTATTAAACAGCGCAGACTCTATTACTTTAAAATTTTAGCTTTTACAAATAAGTTTGATAGACACAAAATTAAAATTTTGCTAAATTTCTTTCCAGTATTTTGCATTTTATTATAAATTGTTCAGCTATTTTTAAACTATACTCCACAACCATATTTAATCTGCTTCTTTGCTACAAGTTTTTTGGCTGCCAGTTCTTTTTTTATTTCCTTCTTATTTGACAATAACTTTGTCAGGAACTACCCTACTGGTTGTCGTTGAAAAAAGCGTTTTCCGATTCGAAGAATGAAACAAATTTTCATCAAACTTTAACTCAGTAACCTCAACAAAAAAAACGAACAATTACTGTTCATTGCTTCATTTTAAACATAGTCCAACTGGATAAACATTTACCTACTTAAAATGGGTTTATAAAACAGTTTACACAGCACAACAGCCTAACAATAAGCCGTCGGCTAATCTGGTACATATTGCATAAAGTCTGAACAAACACAAAACCGACTGCGCCGCACTCATTTTGAAGTTCAAAGATTTCAGTAAGTATCTGCATCTATAGAATGTCGCAAGTAAGTATATAAATATGCAGTCGACTTATTGACAGCTGTAAAGAACAGTTTTTCACTTGAAAATTCCCACATCACATGCATAGGTCATGAACACATTATCTGATTAAACTGAAAGCCAATAGCTGCTGTAGAATAGTTAAACATAGGCCGACAACAAGCACCCCCAGTTACATGTGGCGATGATGCCTTTCACAACCAGCTTTAGCCAGTTACTACACAATTTGTGACAACATTCGGCCGACACTCATGTAAGTTTTGCCCATACTGAATTTCAACCAATGGCATGGAGCTTTAACCTTGAAATTGTAATTTATTCGATTTTATTTTTATTGTTTTTACTGTGGAAAACGGGGGAAGCGAACTCCACTTGTGCTGCGCCAAATGCAAGTGCGTTTGTCTGATCTGAAGTCTGACCCTCATTGAATGCCAAAGTCTATCAATCAACCATCAACTACGATCTATACGAAAAGTGGTTCTAGATGGTTAATCAAGAAATAAAAATTAAGAAAACAAATCTAATGATTTTTGTGTTTTTTTTACGTACCTGCAAAAAGTGTCTGTTATCAAATACGAACACGTAAACACCACCTGAGATCTTTGCATTAATTTTTGGATAACTAATATCAAAAACAAATCAAAGAAATTTTATTGTTTACTTAAGCGTAGTTCGCTGCTCGAACTAAACTAAATTTTATCTGGTCTCCAACTTTTCTCTCCAAACATCTGCTAAAGTCCTAGCTAAATTTTGACATAGCGTACGCCGTGGATAAGTGTCACAGAAAACAGCTGTTCTTTGCGAAAACTTCGTTCAAAAATGTAATTCTCTCTTATTTTAACTATTTCCGATTCTAGGTACTTTTCGCCCATGTAATAATTAAAAAAAGCTCATCCTTGCATACTTTTCCGCAACAGAACAACAAAATAAATTTGCCGACCCATTAAATGGGCGGGCTAATTTTTGACAGACACATGAAACACATTCTGAAACAAGTTTAAACTTACAAGGTTTGTTTATTTAACGAAAATTATTCTGTCACTTAAAACTATTCGGTTTATGAACGTTGGTTTAAAATTTATTTAAAGACGTTATTTGCTCTAAAAACGATCATTATATAAAGGTACAGTTCTTAAGCGTCCAGGTATTTGCTACTTCGAGAATTGCAAGATATCATCTTGCTACTTTTCTTTCCTTACTTTTTGCACATAATTATGCAGAAGGTTGTCAAGAGTGATCAATGGGGTACCTCTCACAAGTCTCCACTTTTAATACAACCCGCTTATAGCCGATACATTCACCGCAAAATCCTAAGTCCCGA
Source organism: Cheilosia impressa (assembly GCA_948293265.1). NCBI lineage: Eukaryota > Metazoa > Arthropoda > Insecta > Diptera > Syrphidae > Cheilosia > Cheilosia impressa. The sequence goes on from OX411883.1 coordinate 15,850,256, forward strand.
AACGCCAGGAATCGCGGATTTTCACTTCAGATTAGGGCGAAATTTCACGAAAATTGCAAAACCGAGATTTCCCAAACTGACGCGATAATAAATAAAATATCATTCAGACTGACTTAAGGGAGTTGAGAATGATTGTTTTACTTCACTTTGGCTGAGATATGACGTTTGATTTGAGCCGCACAAGAAAAACAATCGAAAATGGGCAATTTTTCAGAATTCCTACCTCCGTCGGTCTACGAGTTGGAGTCTTAATCTTTTCATGGACCAAAGAAGACAAACCCAGGGCGTCCGACAGAAATAAAAAAAACCCAAAAAATCGAAAAAAAAAAAAACTCCGGATAAACGTAACTTTTCCGAAATTCACCAGGAAAATCGTCAAAATGGCTAATCGGGCACTTAAAGCTCGTCCATGGTATTCTATCTGCGCCCGTGGTATAGGCAAAGTAAACACCTGCACGACAGAAATATGCAACAGAAAAGAAAAGTTTGCTTGGCATTATTAACATTTTTAATTTCCACAAAATTCAGTTACTTCTTTGCAGTCTGACAACGGCACAGCATGGCCTCGGTGGCGCAGTAGGCAGCGCGTAAGTCTCATAATCTTAAGGTCGTGAGTTCGAGCCTCACCCGGGGCATTATCTTTTTTTGTTTTATTGAAAATTGATTTATATTAGCTGTAGATTATTTTTATGTGTTTACTTCAATGCAGTTGTGCATGTTACGCAAGTAGCAATTAAATTCATAAATTGCTTTACAAGAAATATGCTCATTGATATCCAAATGCTAACAGAACTCGTCAAAGAAAAGTTAATGCGTATAACAGAAGTAAATATAACACTTAACGCCTTCGCCTTAATGGTAAAATATCTCGACTTTGAATTATAGAAGCCCACAACTGCGAAATTTGTATGGAAAATATATCTAGTGAACGTCTTGAAGTCGAAAGAAAAAATGCGATTATTAGCGTATTTGACATTTTCAAGGCCAGCTCACACTTCGTTCGCTACGAGTTCACCGAAAGAAGATTTCGTTTGCCGGTGAATTCATCATAACAGATCAGTAAATCCTGACGAAAAAATCAGTTGCGAATCGGAAAACCTACGCGGAAGAACAAAATGCGAGTAATTTAAGCACGGAAGTCTGTTATGCGAGCTCACAAAAATATATCCGAAAAATGAGCATTTTTTTAAATTTGGATTTTTTAAACGATAACCTTTATTTACACGAATAAAATTCTGCCCCAAGAATGCGGCCTTGCTGCTGCGGAAAACGATCTATGTTCAGGGTTACCATCTTAAGTTATAAGAGAACGAGCATTAAGTGAAATTTGAATTTATTATTATTTTTATTAATTAAATTTATTGAAGCTAAAAAATTGTACATTTGAAATAAAAATATAAGCAAAATCTTCTTAAAGTCATACCTGATTAAAGTTTTTTAAGTGAATGAAAGAAAATAAGAAAGTAAAGTGATGAACCAATTTGTAAACATAACAACTTTTTAAAGTTGACACCTAAATTTGCTTCAAGTGAAAACGAGAACAATCATTTAAATAAATAACGACTTTTTGTCAAAACTGTCAAAAAATATTGATTAAATAAAAATCTTGGTTGTTACAGGGAAGCAGATCCTCTCAGAATTATGCTATTATCGCATTACGTGGACTAAAAATTATGATTGTCACTTATTGCAAATTGCCTCAGCCTAACCTTTTATTTTGAAAATTACTATGACTATACTTAAAAATAGAAAGATATACCACTTGAAAGTACAATCTGTTCCAATCGAAAAAAAACCATTCGACCATTCATCATTTTTCCACTTCACTTTTTGACTCGATATCGCGGTTTAATGTCACCGGATATTTGATTTATCTAAAAAAAAAAACTCATCCGGGTAATAGCGGAGGCGCTTTAAAATGCACTGAAAACTGTAATCCACACCCAATAGTCGAGTATATTAACGCCTATTAAACGTTTCCGAAGGGTTGGTTGAATGTTTTCAAAGGATCGACTTTAAAGGACACCAGCAAACCCCTTCGTCCACAATGCCTAACAAAGTGCAATTGAGAGTAATGCAAACCCATCCATTGGTACACAAAAGGGTTGACGTTTTGTTTTGAATTTTCATAATGAACATGAAAGCGAACAAAAAACAGTTGGTCCTACACACAGAACCAGAAGAGGTGACATTAATGGTTTACCATATGAGAGGGGACAAGGACATGCATTTTGATTTTCGATTTTCTAGTGGCGCAAATGCACTTACTTTAGGGGGTTGAAAAAACTCGGATTTTTCTATGAGCGCATTTTTGAAACGAACACAGAAAAGGCAGATGTTTGTGTTGTGTTTTTTTTCAGTTTTATGTGTTGTTCGGTACGCTTCGCTTGTTGCCATGTCAGGTCCCAGTCCAGAAGATGCCAACGATGTTTCCACATTTGATTGATGGACGATCATTGCTGTGCCCTTTGTGCGCAGGGGTTGGTAGTCATTTTCTAGTAGAAAGGGTGGAATTCCTTCATCATATCACCGACAGTGCAGTAATTTATTTGTCGACAATTCCTCCTAATGCGGTGTCTGATTGATTGGCATATTCCCCTGAATTAGTGTGTTATCCTTCGTTTTTTTTTTTTTTTTTCATTTTTTACATTGTAATGGGCAGAAAATTAGAGATTGCCAATCTGCTGGGCTCTAATCGCGTAATTTATAAAACGATTGTCGTCGAAACGATTGAACACAACGATATCGTTTTTAGTTTGCTTCACATAACATCATCGTCGCATCGTTCAATCGAATCGTTCAACGTTCTCGTTTTCAACAGTTTGAGCATGACTGTAAACAAACTTTGACACCTAAAGAACTGAAAAAAGGGATGAAATTTTCTTTGTTTTTTTCTTTTCTTGAATAAATTTGTTTTGTTTTTCTTCGTTGCCATGGAATTGGGTATTTTATGCAAAAATAGATAGCTAGGTAGTAGAATTTTTATTTTTAAAGGGCGAATTGTAAAAAGAAATCAATGAATGCAATTTTATGATTGCATTTTTTTCTGATTGCATTAAAAATGCATAAATTAAAAAAACAAGTGGCTGAAATTCATTTGATATTCCCAATAAGTGCAATAACCATTTTTTTTTTTTGGCAAAGAATACATTTTTTTTACAGTTCGGATAAGTGCAAGTCGCCTCCAAAGAGAATAGAATGTGTGTGTTTTCCTTTAATATTTTTATACTTCTCTCAGAACTAATTTAAAGTGAAAAATGCAGCAAAAACGATGAAACGATAGCAAAATAGCCATCGTTCAATCGAATCGTTTCGACGAGAGTACTTGACGTTTAAATTAGTAACGTGAAGCAACAAAAAACGATGCTCGTCCAATCGTTTCAACGATTATCGTTTTTGGTTGCTACACGAAGGAGAAGCATCGTCGAGACGATATCGTTCTATCGTTTTGTGCTTACGCGATTAGAGCCCTGGCTTAATCGGTTTATTTATTTAAATGCCATGATTTTTACGGGGACAATGGGTCATGGATTTACGAGCTGATCCATTAAGCTGAATGCTTTTTAACGAAACAGTGTGATTATGAATTGGTCAAATTTTATGGGAAAATAGTTTTGTCAAACAATTTCAACCGATTGTATTTTCTCAACGCGCAAAAACTTCATCGAAAACAAGAGTTTTTCTATACATATTTCAGTTTAAAAAACGTTTTCCACGAAAGCGACTTCCAATCGCTGGGTTGTTGAAACAAACGCACCTTTTGCAATATTACGCTAATTTCGCAGAACAGCTGACCATACAGAAGTCACAGCTCACAAGTTAAAATCATTTTCCGCACACCTGATTGATGGACTCATATATTATTCAATGATTTGAATTTGTTTTAATTGTTAATTAATGTGATCAAATTTCTGTAACCAAAATAATTTACACAGAAGTTTCACAACTAGTGTCTCTCAGCTGATTGAAACGTCAAACGAAAGGTTTCGGTGTGAATGCATCGACGATTTTTGGACGAAACACCGATAGATACGTAGTAAGAGGATTCTCGTTCCTTCCTCTTGCCTTTGTTTACAATGGGGGCGTTGGAGTACATACCTAGTTAAGTCTGACAGCTGTCTGACTTTGTCCGCGTAGCCAAATCGAAATCGTGGCAGCCAAACTTTTATTACTTTTGAAAATTTTTTAATTACCAACATTTTTGGGATAAGTTGTTACAAATAAACGAAAATTAAATTGACAGTTGACAGCTTAGAGGTAATAAAAATGTACCACAACGTCAAAGATCACCGTGACTTATTGGCTTATTGTTCCATTTTTACTAACTCTTAGCTGTCAACTGTCAAATTTCTTTTCGTTTGGATGTTACAACTTAACCCAAAAATGGCGGTAATTCCAAAATTTTCCTAAATTTTAAGACACCCTTTAGTTAGGCCTTAAATTCTTTATACAAGTTCTCATTGCAGGTGGCTTTTATTGATGCACCAGAACCATAAGGTATAAGCTCGTATGGTGAATGCGATCTTCTGTAATAAAAACGAACTCATTTGGGAACATCCTAATTTTGCTTAAATCGATGAAGCCTATTTGACCAAAACCACCGTAATGACATAAAATTGAATTCGTCATGCTCCTGCTCTTGCACCAAATATTCACAGACACAGTCGCCACTTGAAAGGGATTTTGGTCAAATAGAATTTGCATTTTAATGAAGTATGCTATTTTATACATCCCGCAGGACAAACAAGTCAAACCCCAGGTGAAGCACAGGAAAATTGGAAACCATTAAATTTATTGGATAGTATCTAAAATCGAGAGGGGGAAATTGCTTCCGAAAATCAGTGAACCGATAAAAGTGAGACAATGAGTTCTGGTACACATTGCAGCATCCCTGCTGTCAGTGATGAGTCCTTTCATTCGATTAATTGAATTGCAATACGCTGCTGGGTTGCACGATGATAATGTCCCTGATTGAAGCCGAGTGTGCCATTGATGGATGATGTCAAGTAGGGAAACGATTTTTTATCTTAATCGTCACACGTTACGTTAACGACGCAAACAAAAAAAACTGTCATCAATGGCAGTCACAATATGCACATGCACAGCCATCTTCATCTTCAACGCATTGCCTGGGTTTTAATTATATGTTACCCTCGAGTGGGCTGGGAGCAACATGAATCAAAACAAAACTCGATGCAATTATTTAATCGCCCCCACAACTCCAATGCAAATGAGCTGTAAATGGAGGGAGAATGCATCCAACAACACGCAGCCAGACAGCAGATGTGTCGCAATGTGTCGTGGAAAGTCAATCAAAAGTTTTAATAACAGCTCTTGGGATAGGATTCACGATATTGCGCGGTAGAAACTGGGGCGCAATTGACATGAAACCCGATGTCTAATGGATTTACACCTCCTCGCGTCGTGTATCCATCGAACTGCGAACAAAATGCCTCTGGATGAAGAGAGACGCCAACGCCAAGTGACAAATAGTCACACACTGTATACTGTGGCAGGACTGTGACAATCAACGGAATGTTGTATGCAGATATCTACCAAATAGGCACGCCTTTGAATTGTTTGATAAATTTATATGTGCCATAAGTGAAGGGCGTACGATTGATACAATTTTTATTGTAAAACATTTCGCCATTCAGCTGGGCAGTGCCCTATTTTTAATATTGAAAAACATAAATCTTGTTCGGTTGCTGGCTCTTTCTAGCACCACCTTCGTGTGACCGACTTCATGGAGTTAATAAGGCGTGTGTGGAGTGATTGTTGTGCAGCCAACCCTTGAGACCATTAATAAGCAATCAAGATAAGGATTTTCATTTGCGGCCTAATTTTGATTTATGGCGCGTTTTCGGGCTACAATGTCGTCGCTAGAAAGTGTAACGATTTTAATAACTAGGTCGGTATCTACTTGTACCGCCTTTAGTGGGAGTATTCAAAGCTTATGTCTTTGCCGTTTGCTGCGAAAGATATAAGTTTAATACGCAAAAGGTCTCTCGCCAGGGTTTGAGGGACGAATTTCAATTCCTAGAATAAGTCCTATCTATAAAGATGACAAAATAAAGGAACGTTCTGCGAATCCTCAATAGAGACTGAGATTTTCGTCTGAATTCCGATTCAAGCGGGTGTGCACAAAAATTATTTACATGCTAGAACGTTTGAGTGGAATTGAAATCTAGAAAATAAAAAACCGGAGCGGTTTTTGAAGTGATAACTTCTTTAGGCGCGTTGGGGCACTTTTGATATGGGATAAAACCATTGAACTCGCGACACCAATGTTGTGTAACCAATGTTGCCGACACCAGTGTTCGTGAAGACTCTTGAGGCGCGTTGGGCCATTGTATATAAACATTTGTTGGGAAAAACAATTCTCTTAAGTTGTCAGATCAGCGGCATCGTTGCCAGCCTTTTTTAACGAAAAACTGCTAAACTTGAAAAAGATGCCTTTTCAATAAAAGAATGCCTAAAATATCTTTTTTTTTCTGTAAAGTGAAATAGAACCTAAATCAAAAATTTAAACACACTCATAGAAAAAATAAACAAAAAATAATTTTATTTAAACAACAAACAGTTTTAAAATTTGTTTCCAATTTCATTCATCAATCCAGCTTCCACTTCAAGTAAGTTGAATGAAATTGGAAACAAATTTGAAAGCTGTTTGTTGCATAAAAAAAAATTGTTTTTGTTTATTTTTTCTATATTTTTGTTTAATTTTTGATTTACTGTTCCACTTTAAAAAAAAAAAGAAATTTAGGAATTCCTTTTGAAAAAGGCATCTTTTTTTCAAGTTGGCAACGATGACGCCATCTCAGACAACTTAAGAGATTTGTTTTGCCCAACTGCCAACTAATGTTTATATACAATGGCAAAACGCGCCTTAAGAGAATTTACCTACAAGTGTGTGTGTGATACCAGTGTTCGCGTTGCCATTTGCCAACCACTTTTGACGACTCAGTATGTATGTTAATGTGGGGAAGTGTGTTTGCCTTTGCCATGCTGAAGTAATTTCAGACAGAATTTTATTTCTAAAATTTGCGTGGCAATCGGGTGTGCGTTTCATAAGTTTCACTGGTATTCATTTCAAAGAATACCAATTAATTGCATGCTTTGTAAATTTACGTTTTAAGCAATAGATTGCAATTTTTGTGTTTAAAATAGTCCATCCATCCATCCATCCACTCTATTATTATTTCTGTTTCTGTAGTAGTATATTTACCTCTTGCTGGTCACACACTCAACCAATCTTACACATACAATTTCAACTACGCAGTTGTGTACAAACTATGATTCAGGGAAAAATAATCTTTCATTCATAATGCCCGTAGCGCCGTAGCCGTAGCACAAAAGCCGCCACGAAAGAGAGTCAACGGCCGAAGAGAGCATAAACTAAGTATGAAATAGACTGACAGCCAGCGTTGCCACAAAGTGCCCGATCGGGCCATTTGGCTCGCTGATTTTTGTTTTGGCCCTTTGCCCGGGCCAATTAGAAATGGCCCGCAAATATAGATTTTAGAAGATTTAACATTTCATCATTACAAAACTAAATAGAAACCATAGCCATTACAATGTGTTTCCACCCCAAACAAATAATCATAATTAAAATAGCGTAAGCAATCCAATGAATTTAATAAATAATATAAATAAATACAAATATTAATAAATTGAATTTTTTTTATAAAGGATTTTTGTGTAAAATATTTGGCCACAACTTTTGTCATTTGGCCCGCAAAAAAAATTAAAATGGCCCTCTCTGTTTTTTTCTTTACGGCAACGCTGCTGACAGCTTTACTACGTCTCACCGATTCCCACCGCAATTTTTTACAATATAAGCCCCTCCCTCCCGCTCGCAATTTACTATCTGTGAATATGTGTGAATTCAGCGTGTTCCTACATCGTTGTATCCATAAACTAACTATTAAATAGACTGACAGCTTCAGCCAAAAAAGAGAAATTGCCTACAAGCTGAATTTGACCTTGATGTAGCCCAGTTTGAATTCATGTATTAGTGCCAATGTTAATCAAAGGGACTCACTCATACTTGACAAAAAACCAGCCTACACTCTTCCGGTTTAGACCGGATGTCGATAACCTGAGGTGGGGGGTCATTTCATTATCGTGTGTTGCGGCTGTGTTGGGCAAATTAAAGTTGTTCTTAGTTCCTGTTCGAATTCGTTAGTTATATTTTGAACGTCATTAAAGCATAATTATATAAAAATATTCGACTTGCTTATGTATGAATGTGATGTAGGTAATTCGTATGATTTTTTTTTTGTTTTCCGCAAATAAACGGTATTTTTACGAAAAGATCATTACTAAAAAATATTTCAAATCTTAATATTCGTAATCAATTCTTCTTTTTAAATTCTTCGGACAATACTGCGGAGTAATTTTTCGCCAAAAACAACAAACGAAAACAGACGCAATTATAATTATAGGAACAAAAATATTTTATTTGAGTGAATGAATTTTTTCCTTTATTACATTCGTTATTATACAATTTGTAGAATATGAGCGTGTATTCGTTGTGAAAAAAAACAACGAATTTGAACTCTCAGAACGCATCCATCAGCAAAAAGAAATCACCAAACACACAAACTATCAGTCAGTGTTCTTAGACGTCTCTCTTTATTTTTCCCACGAAGTGTGTTCATTTTCCTTTTTCACTAAATTTAAATTAAATAAAAGTAAAATTTGTATTGTTCGGACAAAAATCAAAATAATTAATCTTCAGTATAAAAATCGGAATTTGCTAACACTTTAATGATTATTTTTTGGTACTAGAAATTGTTGCTATAGGCAAATCTTCTTTTTATGTGCATTTAGTGCGTTTATATTCATGGTCAGCAAAAAGTTTTTCGAAAATATTAAATTCCCTCAAAAAGGTAGAGATACAACGATGTAGGAACACTGCTGAATTCACAAGTATTCACAGACAGTAAAATTGCGTGCGGGAGGGAGGAGCTTAAATTAAAAAAAAATTGCGGGGGGAATCGGTGAGACGTAGTAAAGCTGTCAGTCTATTTCATACTTAGTTTATGCCATAACATAAACTAACTATTAAATAGACTGACAGCTTCAGCCAAAAAAGAGAAATTGCCTACAAGCCTACAAGTTGTTCTTAGTTCCTGTTCGAATTCGTTAGTTATATTTTGAACGTCATTAAAGCATAATTATATAAAAATATTCGACTTGCTTATTTGTTCGTTGGTATCAAGTTATTATATTATTTTAGAACACCATGATATAAACAATTGTTGTAAACAACGAAACTACATTAGTCAAAAGATAAAATTTCAATTCAATGCCAATTTTTGTTTGTTTTTGAGTTCTTTTCCGGTGTATGTAATAACAAAATACTTATTGCAATTAATTTATCACCGACCGATTTCTTTTTAATGTTATCATTATTGATATTTGAATTTCGCCATCACTTTTTCTATTAATTTTTCCCTCACATTTTTTCTTGAATATTCGCTAGTGATTCCTCTGCATATTTAAATGTTTTGAAAAATCAGCGCTGTGTAAAAGAGACTAAAGGTGTATTAAGAAAGCCGCAAATTTTCAAACCTTTATTTTCATATAATCTTAAAATGTCAAAAATGAGCTGCCAGCAGCTGGAAAATATAATTTGAATGCGTTTTTTGATGTGTCTACATTAATAAAATTGGTGTGTACGCACTCACTCCCATTGAGAATTTTAGTTTTAATTTTTCGTACTGCTCTAGTTTCATTTTAAAAGCAGAAAAAATTAAAAAAAAAAAAAGGGTGTCATACGGGCTTTATTAATAATGAAACATCTAGTAATCAGACATTTTGAATGTGATGTAGGTAATTCGTATGATTTTTTTTTTGTTTTCCGCAAATAAACGGTATTTTTACGAAAAGATCATTACTAAAAAATATTTCAAATCTTAATATTCGTAATCAATTCTTCTTTTTAAATTCTTCGGACAATACTGCGGAGTAATTTTTCGCCAAAAACAACAAACGAAAACAGACGCAATTATAATTATAGGAACAAAAATATTTTATTTGAGTGAATGAATTTTTTCCTTTATTACATTCGTTATTATACAATTTGTAGAATATGAGCGTGTATTCGTTGTGAAAAAAAACAACGAATTTGAACTCTCAGAACGCATCCATCAGCAAAAAGAAATCACCAAACACACAAACTATCAGTCAGTGTTCTTAGACGTCTCTCTTTATTTTTCCCACGAAGTGTGTTCATTTTCCTTTTTCACTAAATTTAAATTAAATAAAAGTAAAATTTGTATTGTTCGGACAAAAATCAAAATAATTAATCTTCAGTATAAAAATCGGAATTTGCTAACACTTTAATGATTATTTTTTGGTACTAGAAATTGTTGCTATAGGCAAATCTTCTTTTTATGTGCATTTAGTGCGTTTATATTCATGGTCAGCAAAAAGTTTTTCGAAAATATTAAATTCCCTCAAAAAGGTAGAGATACAACGATGTAGGAACACTGCTGAATTCACAAGTATTCACAGACAGTAAAATTGCGTGCGGGAGGGAGGAGCTTAAATTAAAAAAAAATTGCGGGGGGAATCGGTGAGACGTAGTAAAGCTGTCAGTCTATTTCATACTTAGTTTATGCCATAACATAAACTAACTATTAAATAGACTGACAGCTTCAGCCAAAAAAGAGAAATTGCCTACAAGCTGAATTTGACCTTGATGTAGCCCAGTTTGAATTCATGTATTAGTGCCAATGTTAATCAAAGGGACTCACTCATACTTGACAAAAAACCAGCCTACACTCTTCCGGTTTAGACCGGATGTCGATAACCTGAGGTGGGGGGTCATTTCATTATCGTGTGTTGCGGCTGTGTTGGGCAAATTAAAGTTGTTCTTAGTTCCTGTTCGAATTCGTTAGTTATATTTTGAACGTCATTAAAGCATAATTATATAAAAATATTCGACTTGCTTATTTGTTCGTTGGTATCAAGTTATTATATTATTTTAGAACACCATGATATAAACAATTGTTGTAAACAACGAAACTACATTAGTCAAAAGATAAAATTTCAATTCAATGCCAATTTTTGTTTGTTTTTGAGTTCTTTTCCGGTGTATGTAATAACAAAATACTTATTGCAATTAATTTATCACCGACCGATTTCTTTTTAATGTTATCATTATTGATATTTGAATTTCGCCATCACTTTTTCTATTAATTTTTCCCTCACATTTTTTCTTGAATATTCGCTAGTGATTCCTCTGCATATTTAAATGTTTTGAAAAATCAGCGCTGTGTAAAAGAGACTAAAGGTGTATTAAGAAAGCCGCAAATTTTCAAACCTTTATTTTCATATAATCTTAAAATGTCAAAAATGAGCTGCCAGCAGCTGGAAAATATAATTTGAATGCGTTTTTTGATGTGTCTACATTAATAAAATTGGTGTGTACGCACTCACTCCCATTGAGAATTTTAGTTTTAATTTTTCGTACTGCTCTAGTTTCATTTTAAAAGCAGAAAAAATTAAAAAAAAAAAAAGGGTGTCATACGGGCTTTATTAATAATGAAACATCTAGTAATCAGACATTTTGAATGTGATGTAGGTAATTCGTATGATTTTTTTTTTGTTTTCCGCAAATAAACGGTATTTTTACGAAAAGATCATTACTAAAAAATATTTCAAATCTTAATATTCGTAATCAATTCTTCTTTTTAAATTCTTCGGACAATACTGCGGAGTAATTTTTCGCCAAAAACAACAAACGAAAACAGACGCAATTATAATTATAGGAACAAAAATATTTTATTTGAGTGAATGAATTTTTTCCTTTATTACATTCGTTATTATACAATTTGTAGAATATGAGCGTGTATTCGTTGTGAAAAAAAACAACGAATTTGAACTCTCAGAACGCATCCATCAGCAAAAAGAAATCACCAAACACACAAACTATCAGTCAGTGTTCTTAGACGTCTCTCTTTATTTTTCCCACGAAGTGTGTTCATTTTCCTTTTTCACTAAATTTAAATTAAATAAAAGTAAAATTTGTATTGTTCGGACAAAAATCAAAATAATTAATCTTCAGTATAAAAATCGGAATTTGCTAACACTTTAATGATTATTTTTTGGTACTAGAAATTGTTGCTATAGGCAAATCTTCTTTTTATGTGCATTTAGTGCGGTTATATTCATGGTCAGCAAAAAGTTTTTCGAAAATATTAAATTCCCTCAAAAAGGTAGAGATACAACGATGTAGGAACACTGCTGAATTCACAAGTATTCACAGACAGTAAAATTGCGAGCGGGAGGGAGGAGCTTAAATTAAAAAAAAATTGCGGGGGGAATCGGTGAGACGTAGTAAAGCTGTCAGTCTATTTCATACTTAGTTTATGCCACTAAGTATGAAATAGACTGACAGCTTTACTACGTCTTCGTAGTTTATGCCATAAACTAAGTATGAAATAGACTGACAGCTTTACTACGTCTCACCGATTCCCCCCGCAATTTTTTTTTAATTTAAGCTCCTCCCTCCCGCTCGCAATTTTACTGTCTGTGAATACTTGTGAATTCAGCAGTGTTCCTACATCGTTGTATCTCTACCTTTTTGAGGGAATTTAATATTTTCGAAAAACTTTTTGCTGACCATGAATATAAACGCACTAAATGCACATAAAAAGAAGATTTGCCTATAGCAACAATTTCTAGTACCAAAAAATAATCATTAAAGTGTTAGCAAATTCCGATTTTTATACTGAAGATTAATTATTTTGATTTTTGTCCGAACAATACAAATTTTACTTTTATTTAATTTAAATTTAGTGAAAAAGGAAAATGAACACACTTCGTGGGAAAAATAAAGAGAGACGTCTAAGAACACTGACTGATAGTTTGTGTGTTTGGTGATTTCTTTTTGCTGATGGATGCGTTCTGAGAGTTCAAATTCGTTGTTTTTTTTCACAACGAATACACGCTCATATTCTACAAATTGTATAATAACGAATGTAATAAAGGAAAAAATTCATTCACTCAAATAAAATATTTTTGTTCCTATAATTATAATTGCGTCTGTTTTCGTTTGTTGTTTTTGGCGAAAAATTACTCCGCAGTATTGTCCGAAGAATTTAAAAAGAAGAATTGATTACGAATATTAAGATTTGAAATATTTTTTAGTAATGATCTTTTCGTAAAAATACCGTTTATTTGCGGAAAACAAAAAAAAAATCATACGAATTACCTACATCACATTCAAAATGTCTGATTACTAGATGTTTCATTATTAATAAAGCCCGTATGACACCCTTTTTTTTTTTTTAATTTTTTCTGCTTTTAAAATGAAACTAGAGCAGTACGAAAAATTAAAACTAAAATTCTCAATGGGAGTGAGTGCGTACACACCAATTTTATTAATGTAGACACATCAAAAAACGCATTCAAATTATATTTTCCAGCTGCTGGCAGCTCATTTTTGACATTTTAAGATTATATGAAAATAAAGGTTTGAAAATTTGCGGCTTTCTTAATACACCTTTAGTCTCTTTTACACAGCGCTGATTTTTCAAAACATTTAAATATGCAGAGGAATCACTAGCGAATATTCAAGAAAAAATGTGAGGGAAAAATTAATAGAAAAAGTGATGGCGAAATTCAAATATCAATAATGATAACATTAAAAAGAAATCGGTCGGTGATAAATTAATTGCAATAAGTATTTTGTTATTACATACACCGGAAAAGAACTCAAAAACAAACAAAAATTGGCATTGAATTGAAATTTTATCTTTTGACTAATGTAGTTTCGTTGTTTACAACAATTGTTTATATCATGGTGTTCTAAAATAATATAATAACTTGATACCAACGAACAAATAAGCAAGTCGAATATTTTTATATAATTATGCTTTAATGACGTTCAAAATATAACTAACGAATTCGAACAGGAACTAAGAACAACTTTAATTTGCCCAACACAGCCGCAACACACGATAATGAAATGACCCCCCACCTCAGGTTATCGACATCCGGTCTAAACCGGAAGAGTGTAGGCTGGTTTTTTGTCAAGTATGAGTGAGTCCCTTTGATTAACATTGGCACTAATACATGAATTCAAACTGGGCTACATCAAGGTCAAATTCAGCTTGTAGGCAATTTCTCTTTTTTGGCTGAAGCTGTCAGTCTATTTAATAGTTAGTTTATGGTTTATGGTTGTATCTCTACCTTTTTGAGGGAATTTAATATTTTCGAAAACCTTTTTGTTGACCATGAATATAAACGCACTAAATGCACATAAAAAGAAGATTTGCCTATAGCAACAATTTCTAGTACCAAAAAATAATCATTAAAGTGTTAGCAAATTCCGATTTTTATACTGAAGATTAATTAAGTGTGATTTTTGTCCGAACAATATAAATTTTACTTTTATTTAATATAAGTTTAGTGAAAAAGGAAAATGAACACACTTCGTGGGAAAAATAAAGAGAGACGTCTAAGAACACTGACCGATAGTTTGTGTGTTTGGTGATTTCTGTCTGCTGATGGATGCGTTCTGAGAGTTTAAATTCGTTGTTTTATTTCACAACGAATACAAATGTTCATATTCTACAAATTGCATAATAACGAATGTAATCAATATAAATAATAATAAAGGAAAAAATTCATTCGTTCAAATAAAATATTTTTGTTCCTATAATTATTATTGAGTCTGTTTTCGTTTGTTGTTTTTGGCGAAAAATTACTCCGCAGTAATGCCCGAAGAATTTAAAAAAAAGAATTTAGGTATTACGAATATTAAGATTTGAAATATGACTTTTAAGTAATGATTTTTTCGTGAAGACTCCCTTTTGATTACGGAAAACAAAAAAAAATTCATACGAATTACCTACATCACATTCAAAATGTCTGATTACTAGATGTTTCATATTAGTAAAGCCCATATGACACTCATTTTTTTTGCATTTTTTTTTTGCTTTTAAAATGAAACTAGAGCAGTACGAAAAATTAAAGCGAAAATTCCCAATAGGAGTGAGTGCGTACACACCAATTTTATTAATGTAGACACATAAAAAAAATGCATTAAAAATGCATTCAAATTATATTTTCCAGCTGCTGGCAGCTTATTTTTGACATTTCAACATTATATGAAAATAAAGGATTAAAAATTTGCGGTTGCTTTACAAACAATTGCTATCCCTTTTAATATACCTTTAGTCTCTTTTACACAGCGCTGATTTTTCAAAACATTTAAATCGGCAAAGGAATAACTAACGAATATTCAAGAAAAAATGGAAGGGAAAAATTCATAGAAAAAGTGCTGGCGAAATTCAAGTTTTCACTTCTGTCGGCACTCCCGGAGTGCACTGTTGTTTTTTTTTTAAATATGGGTGCTTGGTTAACATTGCTAGCAGCCAACAATGTTAGAAGATTCCTCCTTTCTCACTCATCTTTGCACTAAAAAAATATTGGTAGTTAATTTTGCCTATTTTCTTCCATTTGAACCTTTGGGATTTGCAAAGCCATTTTTATCACATGCATACGGGGTGTCAAGAGGTGCTACAAGTTGTAACTATGTCTCTTCAAAGAAATTATTCAAAAAAATTTAAATTTCTGCCTTTTAAAAACTGAGAGAATTTTTAAGTCGCCTTGTTCTCTTTTTCAAATCAGGTAAGCCTATCCCCGTTTCCGTTTAGCAAAGTTGATTTAATTATATATGTCTCAAGCGCAGCGTTCAAATTTGTTGGGCGCCAATTAATTTTATTATCATTCTTTCCTAAATTTGAGACCTGCAAGCCAAACTATTATTTTTCTAATATAGTCGATGTTTCAAATATGTATAGCAATGGGTGCTAAAATTTATAACTGGCCATACAAAAAACTAACGAGGGAAAAGTATCGAGTATAAGAACTGTAGAATTGTGAATTTATGCAGTTGTAATCCTGCAAAAAGAGACCCATTTTGGTGTTGGCTCAGAGCCAACAGTGTCAAAATAGAAAAATTGACACTTTAGCACAACACTGCTCCAAAGATATGACGTCGAAACATGAAGCTTGTATGTTGTGTTTGTGCTGGAGAATTTATGGTAAGCGATGCTATCTCCTCAAGTTTATCACAGCGGTAATCCTCCGGTGCGATTTTTAGACGCAAGTAAATACGTGTCGCAGTTTAAATATTTAAACTCTGAAATCCATTGCACAGAATGTTGACAACTCAAAAATGTTTTGAATTAATAAAGGTATTATCGTGTCCGCACGCAGCTAAAAAATAATCACCCGAGATAAGCATTTGACTTCAGATCTTTCTTGTCTACCGCAGACAAATCATACCAATGGTAGAACTTCGCGTTTAGTTAAATTTTGCTTCGAGAATATGAATATATATTGCAGGATATCCTTAAAGTTAAAGTCAAAACTAAAAAAGGTTATCAGCAAGAGGCCTAGGCCTACTGTCTAGTTGACAACACAATGATGACAGATAAATACTTTTTTGTCTTCAAGAATCTTTATCTAAAGACGGCTAGATAGGTCTGCACTAGATGTAACCTTACCGCAAAAACTATTATGGTCGAAAACGTCAACCTTCCTACGTCAGCCACATACTGGGCACTCAATCATAATTTTTCAAACGATTATCGTCGAAACGATAGACCTCCAAAAGCAGCAACTAAGTGCCAAAATTACAAGTTTGAGACCTTAATCCAGTTCATTTTCCACAAATGTAATGAAAGCTGACGATAGTGAAACTATATAACTTCTTATGGTCATCAAAGTTTCAAAACCGATATCATGGCCATGGGTCGATTATTGTTATACGGAATCTGCCCTTTCTCTAGCTTTCAGCTACTGTTGACAGACAAAAAATATGCAAACAAATGAACTGCAGAGCAATGCAACTATAAACAAGTTTTGTTATGTTCGCTTGCAACCTGTTTTGAACAACTCCATACAAAAATGCAACGCTGTTCCAATTCCACTTTGTTCAGGGGTTGATAACAGACATTTTCAAAAGTATACCACGAAAATGCTCTACGTTCCGCCACCAGCACATCATGAACAACAAGCAACAAACGCAACGGAATCAAATCCACACTGCGGACTGCGGCATGCTTAATGCGTTTTGTGTTGTGTTTTGCTTCAGTGCTTGTTTTCTTCTTTCAACTTTCTTTCTATGGCTCTGCACTTTGTGTGCTCGTTTCGTTTCTGTGAAATCTAACCACAAACCAAACCTCTATTTCTGACTGAATAAACCATCCACCAACCACCACATCCACATTCGGTTCGGCGGTTTGATTTGAATCACTATCACACTCGCACCTCAGTTCCATTCGAACTTCTGCGCTGTTAAGTTCAGTAACGGATCGTCAGACGTTGGCAACAAAATACGAGCACGATACGAAAATTCGAATCCAATACGGACGTTACTTTTTGTTTTTTAATTTCCCACCACTTTTGTGGTCGTGTTTCCAATTCTGTATAGATTGTGTTGAGTGTTTATATCCTGTGTTAGAAAAACATCCTTTTCTCGGTTCCGTCGGTAAACAAAAACATCCTGAATTGACAGGCGAAGAAATTGTTTGTGAGTGTTCACCATAGTTATTAAAGATCCTTGCGTTTGGATCAAATTACTGAAGGAGTGGATTCAGTTTTTTTGTTTGCGTGTGCGTTTCAAAACCCTTTTTATGAATTGTGCGTACAGTGCAGTGATCAGCATCCCTGTGACACTCTGTGTTGGATTCACTGATTGAAAACCAAGTGGATTATTTTTACATTCAAAGGAAAGGAGCACATCATTTATTTTTTTTATTCTTTTCTTCCTTGTGGTAAGTGTTGTTGTTGTGTACACATATACGACGTCAAATGGTACGTGAGTAGACCGTCACTTTGCCATTTGACGTAATTATAGAACCAACTACTATCATAGAGTTTACTCACGTGCATCTATCGTAGTAATACACTTATTGGTAACATTTCCAAGCCACCGACTTATGTAAGGTTTCTGATCACGTTCAGGCAAGCAAGACTAGGTATCATTTCTCATAACATCGATTTGTGGCAGTTGTCCCAAGGATTCATATTGAATACGCAAAATCTAAAAAGGAAAACATTTTTCTTACGACAAGGGAAGAGTTGTCCGTTTAGAGAGACTGCGTTATATACCTTCGCGAGCGGACTATATTCGGCCGGGCAGCACAACAAGTTGTGAATTGAAATTAATGCGGCGAGTTAAGGGGGTTATTTATATTCACGTTGGGTTTGGTCAATTGAAGCTACCGAATGAGTCAGTATGAATGTTCAAAACGATGTGCACCAAGTGCGGGGAAAACTCGATTGAGGAGTGCGATATGAAGTAGGATATTTGGGAAACTTAAACATTTTGCTTTTGATGTTTAACTAGACAGGTATTGGTAGAAAATATCGAATAAAAAAAAGGGAGCTGCATCATAACTGACAGTTAATTACATCAAGTTGATAGGTGGCAATGTTGATCTTTTGATAACGTTGGCGTTATTGAAGTTATGTTATAAAAGCCTACATAGGGGATGATGTTCTCTTTCAGTTAAATTTGTGCACCTTCCAAGATTTTAGAGATTTATTTTTAATATTGCACCTGTCAATGGGACACATTATTATGATCGCACATTGTTTATCACATTTAGCACGTTTTTCAGCCAAAACAATGAAAATGCATCTGCAAATGACATCTGCAAATTTGTCATTTTCCTAAATTTTTTAATATTGGGCAATAACAATTGTATGGAAAATAGAGTAACTATGAATTAGAATTAAGAAAGTGGTAGTAGAAGGTTGGGCAGTAAGAAAACGAAATGTTGACGGCTTCTGTCAATGACAAGTAAATGCCTTTTCTTTGGCGTCAATAACGTGTTTTTGATGTCTACAGATGAGGGTTAGTATTGGACAACGTAAAGTAACGTGATTCGAGATTTGGCTGATTTGTTAAATTTTGGCATTTCCAAATATGTCACCTGTCAGGCAATTCAATGTTTTTCCATCTCTCTGAAGTTTTAGAAGTTTTATGCCCTATATACAGCAAAGCCAACACCGCCGGAGTGAAATTTTAATACGTCTAGGTGAAGCTTCTGATTGGAATGCTTACACAAAAGTTTTCTGACGACTTACAACAAAAAAAAATTAGGGAAAAACGAGCATTTCGATTTCTTTTTAATAGAAGTATAGAAGACACTTTTTTTGAAGAACATCTGCATTAACCCGCATATATTTAGATCCCGTGTTAGACCGAAATAAAAAATACCTATGAAGCTTATGGTGCTCCTGTTCATCACTTGCTTGCTAGTGCTGCCTAGATGCAACTTACCTAACCCCGACTGACAAGGCTAGTTTTTTTTGCAACCAGAAAGCGTGACTTGGCGACATTATTAACCAATATTAAACAGCCTCTGAACATAATCCTTCTATAAATGGTGTTTGTTACAAGATGGACAGAGCTTGAAGGCATTTTTATACTGATGGCAAGTTAGAGCTCACATGTTGAACCTATCTACGATTTCTGACCCACAACCTTATCACATTTGCTCTAAACTGAATGTAAATACTTCCAGACTTCAAAATCAGAATTTGGGTCTTATAATAATTTCTTCAATGAGTGCTTGACGAATGTACACTATGTCATTCAATAGTTGGGTGTCCGCAACTGCATATTTCCAGGGGGCCGATTCCGTATAACAATAATCGTCAGGAAGATATCGTTTTTGAAACTCTGATGACCATAAGAAGTTATATTCTGCGCGAATGTGTTTCACTATCGTCAGCTTTCATTACATTTGTGGAAAATGAACTGGATTAAGGTCTCAAACTCGTAATTTTGGCACTTAGGTGCTACTTTTGGAGGTCTATCGTTTTGACGATAATCGTCTGAAAAATTACGGAATGAGTGCCCAGGGCTAGCCACAATGAACGATAGGGATGTCACCATTCACAGCTGCACAGTAAGTAAACGTAAGTAAACGCTGTTACGTTTTTCGGGAACTAATTAAAGCGATTTTTTTCTATCACAATTTTTTTTGTCTAGTCCTTTATAAGTTTACCAAAATTGCTACGATTTGGGGGTTTGCAACGTAGGCAAATCTCACAGAGACCCCCAACTCGCAACCCTCTTTATCTTATACGTCATAACCGTATGCAGATAATTTTTTTTTTTACTTTTTATTAAAAGCACGAATTTAAAAACATACACGCAAAGGCAAGCTGCCATCGATGGATTTCGTTTCATAGAGAGTATACAGGTGTGGCAGCTATTTAACTATTTGCAACGGAAACGATGGCCGTGAAATCAAATACCACGCATAGTGTCACTCATCGTTCATTGATTTAAAGTTGGCATACGATATATGCTTTGGTGGTATCAGACTGTTTTCACTAATAAAGGGAGATTGCCAATTTCGGTACGCGGTGTATTGCATTTATAAAAGTAATGAATTTATAAGATCCCAGTGAGTACTGAATTTTTGAGAACTAAAAGCTGAGGGCCGACTCTGGGATAAAGCAGCCTAAAAGCTACATAAAACATGTTAAAAAAAAATTGTGGCAAAATGTTGTCTGGGGGGAAATATTTTGACCCTCTGGCAACGCCAGGTTTGTCACTGTTACTTATGACAAGTCCCCTTATAGCCGGTTATTCTTCTCAGTCCTAATTCACCCTTTACTTATAAATAACAAAATATATTTAATAGAATTTAACGTACTTAAGCTAAGACATGTAATTAAAATAGATATAATTAAATTACTCATGATAAAATTACTCAAAGAACTGATGGGTATATGTTTGAGCTGAAGTTGGTTACTTCCAATGTTATTAAAGTTTCCAAACATATCAATTGACAGCTTGCATAGCTTGTGGCGATGTTGTACACCAGTTTACCTTCCACCTTTTCTATTTTATTTTGAAATTCAATTGGAAATCATTTATGTACAACCAATTACTGCTATTTCCACGAAAAACTCAAGTATTTGTTACAAATTTAACGTTGAAATGGTAATCAATATTAACACATCAAGTCGATTTCTAAATCGCCAAGTTAAAGTTACACATTGGTAATCTTTTTTATATGCAACCTGAGCCAGTCACTGAGGATGACAGCATTTTGAAATGTGCAATTACCTCGACGCAAAAGAACGCGCCCCGCCAGTAATACGGTACTGGAAAAAACACTAACAATTCGATGCCATGCGATAGTCATTCTCACTATAAATAACGACGAAAAGTATAAACACAAAGTCAGAGCAGGGAGCAGACAGGTAAGTTCGATTTCGATATCAAGAAGCAAAGTGCGCTCTTGCTGTTGTCTTGCTCTCAGACAATTTGACCGCAATTCTGATTGTTCTTCATTTGCCTGTTTGGTTTTGTAATTATTATTTTAAATGTTTGTGCGGGCATAATCTTCAGTCATGACTTGTTTTAAGGCATTTTCAGACAATACGTTCAACAACAAATCCCACACAGAATGAAATTTCACGTCGATGAATTCATCTTCAAGATAGTTCTGCCTTCTGTCATGTCATGCGTCGTTCGAGACGAGTCACAGTGTATGACACCTACTCATTATTACAGTCTTTTAAATATGAACGAGTCCAAATTTGTGTAATACCTACCTAGTATAGCCGTTTAACTTTTCGCCTGCCAAAATGTATTGTATGACAGGTAATTTATGATCCTTATGACATGATTTTTACGATTGCGCAGTATATATTATGAATGCTTTACTTATGCTAATAAATTGACATTTCGAACTGGTGCCACACATTCAATGCATTTCTATAGAAATGATGACCTTCGGCATATCATTCGTTAAAATATTAATTTGAAATGAAAACAAAAGCATCGCATACATTAGTCGCAAATGAGATCAAACTTCACAAGAAATAGTGTGTCGTCAGCATCATGGTATGCAAATGAAGCAACAAACTGTAAAACGAATGTCAGCCTAACAATAAAACGATGTTTTTACATATTTATTGAATCTTATGCTAAGTATTGATATGCATTCGTTATTTCATTTGAAATCAGTTGTTGAAAGTAGGCCAACTGTTTCTGTCATGCGTTCTGGTTTCTGTACAAACTACAAACAAATGTTATTTTTGTTTTTAATGTGAATAGATATGCGTTCCGTATAATACTCGTAGCCTGTTGTGAAAGTTAATATTATTTAACGATCCATGCGAGATGTTCTTAAAGTTGTTGTGATAGGAATCGCTGTCTATTAAATACGAAATGTTGCTTTTAGAGAGCGAAAGCATACGGATGGACGATCTTACAAAGTGGGGAAATACTCGTATCTGGCGCAATGGCAACTTTAGCCCAGTTTAACACTGACATTTGTGTGTGTGAAGTGTGCGCATAGATAAGGCAGGCATGACCCGTAACAACCTAATGATTTCCCCGGAGCAAATCCATTCAATATGTATACCTATAGTTTTTTTTATGTTTTACAAGAGGCCTGTTTCTTTGAGCTTTGATCTCAGCGAAGCAAAGTAAAGTAGGATTTTTAGCACGCAATTACAAGAACTACGCTCTACTTGACACTTCGAGAATTCATGCGTTTGGTAGGGTCTATAAGGATGAGCAATATACAGAACTATGTCTTGTTTGTGGATCTCAGTTTTTGCATGTGATTTCGACAAAATGTCTTAATCCACAGTCCAAAATTCAGCTAAAAACTCAATCATATTGCATTCACAATTTTTGGAAATTAGCAACCGCAATTCAATATTCTTCAAGGTAGTCAATACCAAAGTACCAATCTATATGGTCAAAGAGGGATGGCTGTGTTTAGAAATGCACCCTTACTTTTAGTACGACTTCTAGGATTTAGAACACTCATACAACGTAGCTCAGACGATTGATCGGAAAGACCAAAAATTTGCAATTCGTGCTGTGAAAAAAGTGACAGGCGAAAAGTATATCATTTAAAAGATAAAAAGTGTGCATTCAAAAAACAAACACCTTCGTCATGGAAAACGATTTCAACCACATAAGATATCTTTTGAAAAGCCCAGAAAATGCACCAGAAGAAAAAAATGTAATTGTAGGTATTAAAATGCTTCACAACAGCAACATAAGTCAACTAATCGCATTCGGATACAGCTCTTTTAATGACAGCTTGTCAGTCGTCAAAAAATAGTCAACTAAACAATTTATGAGAACATTTCACATACTTCGTAGAGTTGAAAACTGAAAACAATAGCAAACTTGACCTTAATAGTAGTAGCATAGGTCTACTACCCCTCCCCCATTTCAATGACAAATTTATAAGTGTCTATAGTTTTATTTCTTTTTCCACGCCGCCAACGACACCGCCCGACCTTATTGTTCTTCGCCATTAAGCGTGACTGTGACATGACAACCAAATGGCTGTAAGGTAATTTTCGGCAAAGTCAACGATAAGCTATCTTCGTTCTGTTTTGTAATGCGCATAATTTGCGTATCTATGTAATGTGGATGAGAGCGGGGACTCGTCGCCCGAAATTGTACTAAACGGTGTGGCAGTTATCCAGCAAATGTAGGTGCATATCTATCGTCGATTACAAAGTTGCTTGGTGCGTGGGTTTTAGTTTAAGTTGAGAAACTCGTCAGTCATCTGGGATGGGCTTTATATCGAAGCGACAAATCTTCTCTCTTTAACTAGCACCTTGGCTTTCCCCTCCCTACTCCGGGTGTAATAACCACAGTTGATTCATCACTTTAGCTACCATATACCTATTCGTACAGCTTTCGTTTTCATAATCATCTTAACATGAGGCAAGTAATTATTAAAAAGATTCAAACCTAGTTAATTGGCCAAACAGAAAAAGAAGACGAAAATATTTATTCTCCACTGTAGTATTTTACACTTGGATTGCGAATTAAGGCCCGTAAAAGTCGGGTAATAACTTTTTTTCTAGGCAGCCGTACTGACAAAATTCAGTGCTGCAGGTCTATAGCCATACATCTCTCTCTAATCATATGTTTGTTGACGTTCAACTAAAATCGGGCTTCTGTGTCATTGTGGTTGTGGTGGAAATGGTGGCTTAACCTGCTTTAACGAATGTTATATTATTTGCAAACAGTTTTCTCTCGTTGTGAAGCAGACAATCCTGTCGTCAACTTGAAGGACTATAAATATTTTTAATATAGTTGTTTCACTTAAAAAACTTAAAGGAATTTATTTAAAAAGCTCTAAAAGTGTTTTGACTGAAAGAAAAGGTGTTTATATTGATATTTCCAAGCTACAGAAAAAGGATTTTACCTCTTTTCACTACTTTTGCTTTGTATTTATGTTAAAAGGTAAAAAAAATTTTTTTAACTTTAGAAATATTTACAATAATAGCAGCTAAAATTTAGAGCATCCATCTGACCTCTGGGAAAATCACAAGTTGTTTCTCATCCCGTTTATAACTCTCGAAAAGGTGTTGAGATCTGTTGTCTTTAAAGTGTAACAAATAAATACGAAAAGCGTTTGTAATGTTTCTTTTCCATTTGTTGTTGCAACGCCTATTTGTCGTAGTTTCACTAAATTTCAAAGAAACTCTCTCCTTGCAAATTTCAGCTTAATCGGTTTGGTGTTTTCGAAGTTTATAGCATAGGTTCACAAAAACTAACAACCATAGGTACATAGACTTTTGGATGTAAAGAAATCGATTTATTCATTTGTTCCTTCACAAATAAGCAACAAATAAGGGTTGAGACAAATCGTAATAAATACTCAGCTATCGGTTAACTAGACCCAACAAAAACAGAGCTTTTAGTGTCGCTTTTAAAGTCAAACTTTTGATTTTATGTGTCAGACTTACCCCACCTTACCTTATAAATTCTTATACCTTCTGAACAATGGATTGAAATCTATTTTTTATTTTTTATCAGCATGTTAAATAGTACATAATTGTAAGCGTTGTAAGACGTCGAAGCCCTTACAAAAAGAAAATATAATTTTCCCCTGAAAGAGGAGGGAAAGGGGTAAAGGGTCGTTTTGCAAAATTGTAAAATAATCCTAGACTTTATCAACGTTCTTTTCAAAATGAACGACTAATACATCAAGAAGTATCGCGCACTTAAAAATCACAAAGGCTTACTTAGTACAAGTAGCAGGTTCAAATTTAAAAACCCACATGCTTTAAGTATATATTCTTGGAGCTTTAAAAGCCTCTATTTTATATATACCTATTATTCTGTTGTCGAGAATTCTATCAGTTTTAACTACAAATGCCGGGAACACCAAGATACGTATCGATCTTTCCCAAAAGTAGGTATAGCTGAATAGCAGTTTTTTTTATTGTCATTCCATTTATATCTAGAATCGAGGCCAAAATTGACCAATCTTGATATATCTTCAGAAAACAAGTCTCTACACCAAACTGAGCTCTTTTAAAAATTAGGTCCCCAACTTGTTGCTACACTTTAACCTCTCTTTTCAACAGCTGAAGTTATAGCTACTGGCCTTCAAAATGCGCATATAACCGGTAAGCTGGTGACATACTTATACTTGATTGTAGTTTCTGACATTGTCAACTCATAAAATCCAACTTTTTATTACAGTGGACACCCAGAACTGAGTCGTCTTCAAAGGTCACTATGTTACAAGTTGCGTACAGCAATAAAGCAAAGCATTAACCAAAACCCACATAACCGGTACAGAACTAATGAAAGCGTATCCCAATGCGTACACCGTAAAATTTGGTAACGTCTTTACACTTCTAACCCACATTAGTTCCCTGGTTAGTAAGGTAGCCTATAGCGTAACGGTCGAGGTTAGTTAATTAGTATAACTAGCAGCCTGTAAAAAACACAAACGAAAATTATTGTGCAATTCTTAAACACCAAAGTGCAACACCATCGTATATATAGTTGAATACATTGCACCGCTAGTGTCTTAAAAAAAATAACAATTTATGTTGTTTAACAAATCAGTGTAGCTGTAGGTCTTGAGATAATTCCTTGGTCTAATGACTTACTTACATTGGATCGAAATAGAGTCAGTGAGTGTGCGGCTTTGCGATAACACATTATTGGCTAATTTACAAAAATTTTGAAAGCAATGCACTCGAATGGCATTGACCCTCTTGCACAGAATAAGAAGAGTACTGTCAAAGAAATGGGTCGCCTTGTGAAATGCATTTTGACAACCGTTTTGGTACCGCCATCAACTTGAATGTGTAAATTTCCACATATGCACAGCGCTTCTGATCTGAATGCGTTAAAATTGCTTATCGCTGTTGATAGTTTAACATTTCTCTTTGCACCTATCTTCGGGTTGTTAAATTGCATCATTTCACATTTCAGTGCATTTCGAAAGTGAATCACAACCACAGGTGTGGTCTGTGCGAATATGGGTCGCGAAAAGTGTTTTTATTTTTCATTTACTGAAGCATCTGTAAACGGATTTCGAAATAAAACGACACTCCTACCCTGAAGTGGCAATCGCTTTCAATTGCAAAACCCAATCAATGATCAATCAACTGCGTGAAGAATTTTTCATTTACAGTTTTCTATTGATTTTTAATTTGTTTTCTTAGTTATCCGTCTTTTTAAATCTGCCTATATAAAGGTGGATACGTAATACTCTTAAACAATAACAAACTTAACTAACGATGCCTTGAACAATTTCTGATGTTGATGATGAAAGTCAGTTATAAAAAAGTCACATCTGATTTGACGTCACAGCAGTCCTCATTTCGTAACATTGACGCACGACTTGAAAAGTATTAGTTTACTGTCATTTGCACTACCTATGACTTATGTAGTTCAGATACTGAAAAATATGAATATTTGAACTTTTGATTGTGGAATGGGTGCGAATAAAACTAGAAACAAGTAAAAGTGTTATCATCGGCCTGGCCGATGCTTTGATACCCTCCACTGCATACAAGTCATGCAAAATTGGTTTTGTGAGGGAGGTACCAGAACTACTTGACCGACATAGTAGGTTTTCAATACCAACCTAACGACGATAAAAAGAAGTTCTCTCACCAAATTTCATTCACCTACGTCAATTACTTTGGGCGCTATCGTGCTTTCAACAGACAGAGAGGCATGGGTCCAATATTGGTTTTGTATGGAAAGTACCAGAACTACTTGACCGACATAGCCCATTTTCAATACCAACCTGACGCCGATAAAAAGAAGTCCTTTCACCAAATTTCATTCACATACGTCAATTACTTTGGGCGCTATCGTGCTTTCAACAGACAGAGAGGCATGGGTCAAATATTGGTTTTGTATGGGAGGTACCAGAACTACCTGACCGACATAGCCCATTTTCAATACCAACCTGACGCCGATAAAAAGAAGTGCTTTCACCAAATTTCATTCACCTACGTCAATTACTTTGGGCGCTATCGTGCTTTCAACAGACAGACAGACAGACAGACAGACAGACAGACGGACATGGCTAAATCGATTCAGAATGTGATCCTGATTCATAATATATATACTTTATGAGGTCTCCGGTGACTCCTTCTTGGCGTTACAAATGTATGGGCAAAGTGAATATACCTTCCTGTGGAGGGTATAAAAAAATAAATTTAAGTTTGCCTCCTGTGAGGATTGAACTCACGACCCCTGGTTTACAAGACCAGTGCTCTACCACTGAGCTAAAGAGGCACTTGAATCACCCTTCTCCTAGAAAAAACGTGAGACCCATTCATACTGAAACCCAATTCATTCTCGCTAATGTTCTTTATCTTTGGTTTGCCAACACGTTTTGAAATGTGAGGGAAATTAGATGATAGATATATGATAGATACGCAAGGTGTAGATACATTCAAAGATAGTTGCATGGTTCTTCAATATTTATTCTGATACATAGGAAACAATATATAACATTACTAGTAAATATATAAGTGTCAGAGAAGCACTACTACCTTTATTGTGAAATTGCTGCCGTCTTTCTTCGGTCAACCTTGCCAGAAAATAGCAAAAGTAGGGTTATTTGTTTTTAACTATCGTAATAAATAAGTTTAACGACTCGGCGAACATTCGATTTAAATGCAGTTATGATAATCTGCTTAGTCACTAACCTAATCAAATCGGTGTGTTGTTAATAAGATGCAAATTCGTTACGTCAGTAAAACTTAGGATTGCCAAGCCGAATAATGTCATCGAACTAGTAACAGTTTTATGTTGGCAATGATAATAAAACAACACATGTTGAGGTGACTTAGATGGCGCTAAAGTCAGTGGTGGTCTTAGCCCTCTCTGATCCTTTTAATTTAAAAGGACTTAATGCACAAATTAAGTTGTGTTGGTGAGTCTTAGTACAGCTGCAAAAAAAGCATATTCAGCGTATTGACGAGCAATTGCGAAATATGCTGACATAGATTTGTAGATTATTTACTGCAATGATGCAGCTGTATAGGGAAACTAAAATTGATTATTTTCCTTGGTCTTGAAAAAGCTGTTGCGCGGTCTTGATTTCAACCCAAAGGTCATAAATAGTAAAGCAGTTTCCATTTAATTTTGTACAGTACCTACTTCGTATGTTTCTTAGAGCGACCAAGGATATTGCGGACATAGGTGTCTTTTTTAACAAAATTATATTCAGTAAAAAAAAAATACGCTATTTTTGTTATCTGCAATAATCTTTATTATATTTTTCAATGACTATCTCGATTTCGTTTTTGAATGAATTTATGTTGTTCGAAAATCATTAGGTATTAGGTACGGAGCAGGTGCTGATGTTTATAAATCTGTGGTGATAAGTTAAAGTAGCTTATGTCGACATAACTATTTGCATTAACATAATAGCTTAACTTTATATTGAATACAAACCATTTAAATCTTTAAAAAATCTGTACATTGTCAATATCACTATTCTGAAAATAAATTTCAATTACCTAGCACCAGCACTTTTTCCGAAAACAATGAAATACACTTTAAAAACCAAATGCTAATTTGTTTCTTCTCGTTCTGAAAAATGTCAAAAAATGACATAAGCTACTTTAACTTATCACTACAGAAATTAGTTACAATTATTCAGGTATTGCATTTACAATTCTCACCCTTTTTGTCTTTTGCGCTATAATTTTTCTTTTTTTATACTTCTTTTGTGAGTTTCCGCAACCAACTTCAATGATATTCATACAAAAAAACTGCTTCCATATAAAGCTTACAACCTCCACTTACAGTCATCAATGGCGTGGTAATTTTGTTGGAATCTATTGGAATGTAACACTAGATTCTAACAAACACACCCAGCACTGCAAGCAAATAATGTTGCCGCTCGCTCACACAAGACCCCAACATAAAAAACAACATCGACACATACATCAATGTTCAGGTATTTAAAAAGGAAACGGTATCAGAATCTGTCTCACATCCGTTGCAAAGAATTATTTTTTGCTTATTTTGTGCAAAATAAAACCAGATAATATGTCTGCCTAAGTGGTCAATGGTCATCGGCCGACGGACATTTCAAAATGTCTACCAATGAATATGCTTCTAAAACCGGTCAATGGACTTGATGACCAGGTCGTTTTGAAGTTAGAAAATATAGCTGTCATTCGAAATATGATAAGCGTTTACTTCACGGACTTGCATAGATATCTTTATTTTGACCTGAATACCTGAATCGTTTCTGGGACGAGGGCCCTCATTGGCTGAGATTCATGTTTTCTGTTTTAGTTGTTATATTTTGAATATTTTGAAGGGTGCAGCTGTCTTTCCAAGATATGGGTAATGCCTAAAGAGGGGTAGAACCACGTGCCATATATTTCTTTGTTTGCCAGTCTTGTTTTGAAACAACATTTCGAAAAGTGTAAAATTTTTCTAGCAAATAAAGCAATCACCGCTGCATGATATTTTAGCAAAGAACCAAGGTTCCCATTCTGCTTAAACAGATCATGGCACCCAAAACGAGAAAGAAAAAAATAAAGTTCTGTTGTAGAAAATATACTTCCTCTTGTTACCAAATCTTTCTCTATTAGGGTTGTCATTTCGATACATCGGCACACGTTTTTAACTGCGTCACATATTTTGCCGAGGTTTAAAATGTAACGTTCTCCGCTACATCAGCTTAAGGTCAATTTTTAACAAGCTTCAAAGGGTCTTGACTTTTGGCTTAGATTTGTCCACAATACTTCTGTTAATACCTGGCTATAAGACACAACTTCTGGAATTCTATAAGAGTCCCTTTTGTGCCTCAACAAATCAAGGTCGTTTAACCAAATCCGTCAATGTAGACATTCCTTGTGCATTCTCAGGCTACTTGTGCAGACTTTTTTTGCGATTATTATAAAATGCCCATAGTAGTAGGTTGCATACCTGCACTCACTCAACTAATAAATCTCTTTTAAGGACAACTCCGTCTTTGATGTGTCTATTTATGTCCGCGATATGTTGCAACTAAGCAAACAACTCATATTCGTAATACCAATGCGTTTATGTGCCACTTAGCAACTGGGCGAGGGAGGGAGTGAGATCTCTTAGCGATCTCAAGAGAATCTACGCGGATTCCTGCTCGAACAAGGAAGACCATTAGAGTAGAGGAAATATTTGAAATTCAGACAACGTACTAGCGCAGAATTATTACAACCGTGTTCCTTTACCCAGTTAGGAGCACTCCAAACAAATGATCTACCGGGCGGAGATATGTTCGCAATGCGTTGCCCCACAGCGAATATTAGATACCTTTACCAACTTTGAGGCACATTTGGAGAAACATTGATAGCTGGTTAAACAGGTTCGCGCCTCATCAGTGACCGTATCAAAGCAATGTCGGCGGAAGCCTTAGAAGGAATTATATAGTTCCACCAGATGATCCAGTGATCAGCCAGATTCCGCTGCGAAATCCCATGGCCTTCTGTTCTCGCATTGAGTTCGGATTGAATGTCATCTCGCATTTTATGTCTCTCTTTGGGTCTTCGGCGCAAACGTGTTAGGCTTGATTAATTCTGTGGCGAACAGTGTACAATGGCCACCCAATACGCCCCGGCTGACGATGGCTACAAGTGCGTTTGCGCGTTCTACTTTTATCTTCCGCTTCGACTGCAACTGATGCATAACTGGATTCGAAAGAGCGTTCTGTTCTAATGCAATGGGAATGGGATTCCTTTAACTGCCACCGTCGACTTGTGGCTGGGTAGGTATTCCATGACAACACTTTGACTTAATTGGCAAATGGGAATTTCTCAGGGAAATTCAGTTATAAAGTGGTCGCCTGTCGTGTGATGGTTTAGTGTGCACCTGTGGAACGAACGGTTTCCTGGATGCATAATTGTTGGTGGGAGCCAATTGCAGAAGTAGAAGAAGGCGGGTTCCACAAAGTATTCATAGTTTATGCATTTCGTGTTCCCTGGGGAAGTGCTTCCCATAGTGTGGTGTCGACTGTGGATATTCCAAAGGAGAAAAACCTTGAGTTCAACATGTGCAACATGCTGTTGGGAGAGCTCACTCAAGCACAGCGAAGGGTGAGGTTAATTTATTTTACAATCTTTTGATAGTGCGCGTTAATCGATGTAGAAAATGTATTCCCTTCATTAATATCTTTGGCAAAAAGGGGGACTATCTGGAAGATATTTTATTCAAGTGTTTTCCGTGTGATGATTTCGAGCATGAAATTGGGTTTCTGTGAGGAAACTCTGACTAAAGGGACTAAAGAAGCTCGCTAGAAATGGAATATGTGTATGTGGCTTGGAAAATTAATCGTAAAGTGCGTATATGGTTGACTTTCTGTCAAAGAAATGTATTTTCAGAGAGAACCTTCGTTGCAAACAACCCTTTTGGGTGGACAAACCTCTTCGAAAAGACTTAACAAAATTGTTTCTATATGTTTTGCAAATTCCTTTCGAAAGCACCTAACTAAATACCTTACAGCTTCAGGGCGGTTTCTATCAGACTTTGACATGAGCGTGCGTTATGCATCACATAAAGAACCATATACAGCGAGATTGTTCTTGCTATGAAAGCTCTATCATTGCCTCTGTTTTTTTTTTTAAATCCCAAAAAAGTATTTCTTGCCGTCTGCATTTTAAAAGCGGTCGTAGGATGTGCCTTTCTGAAGACTGTCCTCTGTCTCGGGACTTTTAAGCTACTGAGGGTAAATAACCTCCACAAGAACACTCTGAAAGAGCCCTATTTCGATGCAAGTTCGACCAGTGAGTTAGCAACCCGCTTTCAAGCTCTTGAGCAGTCGTCTAAAAATGTATGCCCCTGCATATACTCCATGTCCATAACCCCATCGCCTACATATTTCGCAACAACTTAAAATATAGAAATGATCATCTAATTGACAGTCAGCAGTCAAATTCATGTCACATTCAAATCCCAAATGAAAGCAAATACTCGCACTATGTATTTCATAAATAAATCTGCGAACAATATTGAAGAAGACTGCATGCGGTCCATTCAACCGGTGAAATCCACTCTTCGACCTAAATTGCCGATCTGGATTCAGACAAGTTTTCAACTCAAATTCAGCACGAGCTTACATCTATCGTTGTATTAGTCGCCGTCGTACGTTTGTTTACTGTTCGAACGGGTACAAATCATCATCATTATCAGCTCAACAGCTCATTTTTTTTTCTGAAAGTGAAATGCGTCTGCCAAACTACTTTGCGATCTGTTTTGGTTGGGCTTATACAGTTTGCTTCATTATTCCGGATTGTATCGCATTGTCCGGACACCGTATTTTTTGATTGCTTTCCCCCTGTTCTATTGTACCTGTTCGTATTGTTCCTGGGAACAAAGAGAACTGTGGCACATTCATTTTTCATTGTAGCGCGGTTGATACCGAGGTGACCCTAACATTTTTGAAGATCCATTGATCTTGTACTCGCATTGTGGTGGTTTTTGAAGACAGCCAACGGAATCAAGGCAAATTTGATGTTTCTGTTTTTAGACTTTGTAATTAAATGTAAATCAATTCCAAACGAACACGATGCGCACTATCTTTAAAGTTGAGTGATTTCTGTAACTTGTATTGCATTTTATTTGTTGTAGCGGTGATGGGGTGTGAAATGGTTAATTGCACACTTTGCGTTTGAAGTCACGCTTCCATGACCGATCAGAGTGGTTAGGCATGTTTATAACGCACCGTAGAATCATGTGTAGTAGTTGGATGTTGTGTAACTTTTACAATAATTGGATGTTTTTCGAAATGGCGCTGCGCAAGTCAATTGCACATATAGGTAGTAGATTAAACGGCTAATTTATTCAGATAAAATAAGAACAATTTAAAACTCGTCTCGACTAATTTTTATTGCAAATCCCATCCAACAGGTGTTGGGAGGTATTACTCACCACGCGAATATAGGAATCGAAAGTCAATACTTCACGCTTCGATAAAATCCCTGTCATTGGCTGGTGTTTACTTAATGTTTTGTCTTGTAGAAACCCGCCTGGTGTTGCCAACAACGATTTTGTATAGAGAATATCAAGCGGTTGTCCGTACCTATTCCAATCCAGTCCGGTGTGAGAAACAGATTGACACATACCTTTTGAGAGCCACAGCGCACTTTTTGAGCCACTGGTTTTTAATATGAATATTATCGAATAATATTTGTCTCTCCTGCTGAAAACTGTGATCCAAAATTAAGTTCTAAAACGTTTCATTCGTTATCAACAACTGTGCCTGTTTGTCAAGCAAACTGATTCCAAATTAAAAGATAACGATGACCCAACGAAATGTCAACAAAATCTCAACAAATTTCAATAAACCTATAAAGTATAATCAATATCCAGCTGCGGTATTCCAAGCCTTCCTCAGGAAGGTTTAATCTTTTATTTGTAACTTTAATCTTAAAAGATGTTAGCATTCAAATAGGTAGATCGAATCGGTATAAATATCTATATAAAAAAAAACACGTTACAAGTCGTTCACCTCGTTAATTATAGCCGATAAGTTGCTGACCTTTCTTTTCGTTAGTTAATGGCATCCGCTGCGTATAATTTTACAAATGGATTTTGACTGATGGATTTCCGACGAACACAACTAGAAATGATTATTACTTTTCCCATCCCAGTCCATTTTGCAAACAAGCAGTTAGATTGAATTTATAATTTTAAATTCTATTTGAATATTGTTTTTTTAAATAAACAGATAGCTGAAATTATTTATTCAGATCTTTTTAACAGAATGAAAAGTAAAAATGTCTCAGGTTATTATTATTGTATAGAATTAATTGTGAAGAGAAAGCCTATCATTGGTTGTATTTATTTCATGACCTTATTTAACAATGATAGCTCGCCAGATGAAAATGCACGCTCTTGTGAAGCTGTTTGACATTCGACTAGATTAATTAATTCCCTTGATTGAATTGTAGAAGTGCAGTGATGTGATTATCATAGGGCAATGGAGTTCGTATTCTGTTGATTTAAAAATACTAGATTTGATACAATTTATGGAATTATTAAAGAAGTCCGCTATGCGAATGATGATTGAAATGAAATATTTTTATGTATTCCAATAATCGGATTACCTAAGCAAAAGGTTTTTTTCCTATACAAATCGTAGTTTTATTATGCAAATACAAATATTTATCGAAACTTTATATAGGTTCGTTCGTATACTTTCAGCACAGAAAAATGAAAAACGTCAAATGTCAAAAACCGAGAGAGAAATCTCTTAATATCAAGAGAGTACCCGACCTGTTTTCTTACAGAAAGGTTAGGAAATGTCATTTTGACATTATCGTTAAATGCAGCATCTACAAAATGAGTTGGAATTGAATATTTTATAAGCTAAAGGTAGGTAGTAACTTAAAATTTTGAATGCGCTGCTATGTTCTAGGAGAACATTCAATTACAATTTTTTCCGCTGACATCGTTGAAGACAAAAATAAATAGAGTTTTATTTGTCAAACATTTGACCTGTCACTTTTTTCAGTAAGTCGCAATTCGGCGAGTAGAAAATTACGAAAAAATTAAAAGAGGGGAAATGGATTGCTCTCCAATTTTTTTCAATTTTCTTAGTAACATAACTGGCACCTTTAAACCATAAAATTGAGACTTGAAATTTTCGAAAACTGAAATGTCAAAATTTTTAGTTTTTGTTTCACCGAATTTGGAAATTGGCCGCATTCAAGAATCTAGTTATCTTAAGTCGACTAGGTTGGTCTCAGATGTAACCTGAACGCAAAAACTAGATTGGTCGGGAACGTCATTTTTTCTGCGTCAGCCACATATGAGAACTGTCAACTTAGTACTCAGTCACGAATTTCTTGACTAGATTCGTCGGCTACCCCTCCATAAACGTCAACTTAAACAGCTGCTCATTTGACCGATTTCCCCCAACCGAAACCGATATACATACATCTAGTCAAATGAGCTGTCAGACTTACTAAACTAGATACTTGAATGTCCTCATTGGCTTTCACATTAATAGTCGTTTGGATCCAAAAGAGCATAAAATCTTGATTTTCAGTTGCACATTTAAAGCAGTTTGCTCTCGGCATTTAGTAAGGGTCTAGTGTCAAATATGAAATTCAGTCAATTGTTTGAATTCTGTCACTAATCCTATTAAGACCACGACATACAGTTTGAATTCAGTGGCAAACTGGCTCTTAAGCTGGATAACTGTACTAACAAGAGATAAGTGTACTGTGTGATAATTTATTTTTGACCTAATTTCAGACGGAACAACCAATGTATGGTAAAACATCGAAAGTATGAAAAAGCACTGAATTTACTTTGCTGTTCTTAATAATAGCAACCATATCACCAATGAAAGAGGGTTTTCGAGCCCAAGCGCGCAAGCCTAAATGTGAGTCATAAAAACCAACAACCATCGGAAAAACGTTGTGTTCCATCCGGCTAGTACATGAGAGGTTATAATTATTATAAGTGGAGTTTATTAGCGCCCGGTCTTGCGTGCTAGAATGCCTACTTATTTGTTGAACCAAAATAATAACGTCAGATCCGAGCCAGCGTTTATACCTACTTCTTTTACTCGTAATCGGCGAAAAACGCGTTTGGTTTTCGGTGTAATTATATAGGACTTGTTTGAAGTATATAACGTCGATGAGCACTGCTGCCCATCACCAGTGGCGGTGATTCATCTACCGAAACTGAGCACTTAGTTTTTGCACCGTAGCAAAATGTGCTTCCTGAACAGTCATTATCACTCGATAATCAAATTTATAAACTCACATTAAAATAGTGCAACCCGCGTTTCCAAATATTCTCGACATGTGTCACTTCTCTCAAACTTTACATACTTAATTGCAAATATGTGGCATAGAGAAAATGTAAACACTAAACTCAAAAAAAGACATTTTCAATCCATCTGCCTCGTGGCAATCAATGTCAGATCCATCAAAATGCAAATACCTGCATAGTTTCGCAAAGCGTTTCCACCTTTATGTCATTTTGAACTGTCACTCCCCCCAGGCACATATAGCTTCTAATAAAAGCAAATCATAATAACAATCCTTGCCTCTGCCTAGAACAGCCAGCAGCGTAGCGACCATTAACGATGACACACACTGTTGCAGAGGGTCGATCTCGGATTTCATTTGCAAGCGCGTATATCATTACAAGACACGGGGTGCCGTTTTGTAATTTTAATTTGCATACATGTAGTTCTTGTAAAGGTGTTCTCTGCAGTGCATCCGTCACTCATTCATGTTGTAAGTGCATTGAACCCTCGTTTGTTGGTTCATTTGCATTTTGATTTCGGCTGGAGCGAACATTTAATTCTGCTTAGAGGATTATTGCACAGAATAAAAATGGCCTTACAGATTACACCTCAATTTGTCAGAACGTTCCGCCCCTCAACTGAAATGTATTAAATTACAAACAAAAAAAAAAAAGAGAAAAGAAAAATCTTCTTAATAACTGGGTTTTTCGTAAAATAAAACTGGATTTTCCAGCAAATTATTCATGGGAAAAAGGGAGGAAAATAAATTTCAATTTCGGAGAATAGCATATTTTTTCATATCCAGTTGGTAAATTTTTGTAATAAAAGTTGCTACCTACCATTGATCAGAAAGCAAAACTTTCCAGATTGATTGTTGGGCTTTGGCCGAAAGCTGTCACAGAACTTATTGAAGCGTTTACACCGAACATCAAGTAGGAAAAGATTGTTTGCACAAATATGATGTTTCCACCAAAAACCAACCCGTGAATAAGTAGACATGAATCTTTTACAAACTCAGTAGAAATCAATACGTTTTCTATTTATTTACCACACTAATAAGAAAATAACAAATGATGCTCTGTTTGCATTTTTTTTCTGACAATTCGAACTGTGTGTACATAAATATTCGCAAATTGGACTCTACATGTAAACCTGGTTGGTATTTAATGTGGTTTTCCATTGGGGCAAAAATCAATATTTTTTTGATTCGGATCACTTTTTGTAGATCTCGACATTTTTTCAGATTTACACATACTGCCACAAATACAAATATACTTTGCATAGCTGTTTTACGTCATTTGAAGAAGTTTGATTTCAAAGCAAATCCGAAAAGTTACGTGAATACCAAAATAAAGAAATACAAGGTGGGCCAAAAGATATCACCGTATTGGAAGGTGCTCTTATTTTTGCAAATGTCCGCCAATGTTAGATCTGTTTTGACATTTGTGGACTAGACAGATGTAGAATACAAGTGAACAAGCCATGGAGCGATACACTCCCCAAGAACTCCATGGCCGTCCGACACCGACTGCGCAAACACTGCGCCGTTTGGCCACCAACCTTGAAGAGTATGGGACCACACGAGACCCGGAGCGCCACTTCGAAACATCGACCAGAAGCCGTGCCTCGCAATTAGCCATCAGCCGGTCGTCCCTAAGGCGAATTTTGGTCAAAGACTTGCGCATGTTCCCGTACAAAGTCCAGTCCGTGCATCAGCTGCTGCCTGTCGACCGCCAAACGAGTGTAACCTACGTCCAAGCCATCCTCAATCTCGAGGACGATGAGGCTCATTTCCATCTCAGCGGGTACGTGAACAAGCAAAACTATCGCTTCTGGGGCACCGAAAATCCACGAGGAGCCATTACACCCGCTCAAAGTTACTGCATAGTGCGCTGTTCATGGAGTCATCGGCCCATTTTTTTTCGAGAACGCCGCTGGTCAAACGACAACAGTGGACGGTGCCCGCTACAGGGCCATGTTAACCGAGTTTTTTCTACCGCAATTGGACGAATTAGGACTGGAGGACTTCCAACAGGACGGAGCTACGGCACACACTGCGAGAGCCACAACCGATATTCTGAAGGCGGCGTTCCCGGGTCGCCTCATCTCTCGTTTTGGCGATTTGCCCGATTTAACCGTTGCAAACCTTTTTTTTTGGGGGTTTTTTGAAGTTACGTGTTTACGTGAACAAGCCCGAGACCCTAAAAGCCCTCAAGCACAACATTCGACACGAGTGCGAGAATCTGTCGCCCGAAGTTCTCGCCGATGTGATGAAAAATGCCATAAAACGAGCCCGTATGTCAATTAATTGTGACGGCGCCCAATTGGCCGATATCATCTTCTCGACTTGGCCAATAAAATTCTAAAGGTTCAAATAAACATAATCAAGAAACAGAATCGAAGTTTTCCATTTAGAAAACAAAAATGAGAGCCAAACAACATCGGATGACTTCTTTTGGCCCACCCTGTATACATATGTAGATATCGTCTGACATATGAGGAGCCCTCAAACATTTCAATGTCAGAATATCTATAGGATGGGACTACCATTTTTTACCATTTTCGATGGATATCTACTTTTCATAAAAACCAACACTGCCTTACGAAATCAACACAATCTCGCATATATTAAACTTTTGCGCTTTCACTCAAATTCACAGAGCAAACAAAATATCTGTCAACTATTAGGAAAGATATGCACAAAAAAAGCATTTCCTACTTCCCGGATTTCTTTTCCACGTATGACTGCAAACAAATACGTACATGTAAGTACAGCGACCGCGCGCCATACAACGTAATCCGATGCATCTACATATGACAGAAGTGTACATTAAAGCAAATTAATTGCAGTAATTGTCTGGAAAACGTATATGCAAATAACATCAAAGTAGCGCGGTACAACGTTTCTGTGTCTGCTCAGTTGATTCACAAAAGCCCTCACTGAACACGACAACAAGTCGACACAATTCGAACGAGCATTCTAAACTAAATAATTGTTCTAACCCATCAGACCATAAAAAGATAGATACGAACGTGTATACGACCGTATATCTTCTTTTGGCTTACATTTCAAGAGAGTCCCCGGAAAAGACGTTGCATCGGTTACATTGGAGTTACTATATTCATACAATACCAATGGTTCACTCCTCTGCTGCTTCGCGTCTAATTATTTCACAAAAGATAATGGCTTTGGACGAAGAACTTACAAAAACGAGGTTAAACACCTCGGTAGAGATGGGGGTACGGCCTACGGCCACACAATGGGTAACCGCGAACCACGAGCTGCGTCTCAATTCAACTCACACTTCCTACACCCGGTGTAAGTTTGAGTAGGTTATGTGCTGTCAGTGCCACCTGCATGTTGATTATTGCTTAGATACAAGTCAGTTTTGGGTTCAATCAACCAAAGAGGTGTAAGGTGTAACCATTTTTTAAGCCTCGTCGAATCGGAATGCAATTAATAATCATGCAAATGAACCAATTAAAATAAGGTCGAGGGACACGCTAGTTGTTGTGCTTAAACAAAAGCGCTAACATCTGAGCAAAAAGAGTTTGGCCAACATGTTTTACATCAACTAGTCATAGGTACCTTACAAAATAAGCCACCCATTTATTTTGGTTTATGCATAAACGGAAATTGAGATGGAGCACAATTTATAATGTCACACCTACATTTTCAACAAATTTAAGAATTGCGTCACCTTTTCTTTAAAAAAAATGCAGCGTGATAAAAATGGGAGAAGCAACAAAATTAACGCTCTTTCGTTGACATAATCTACGTTGTATTCAATAATTTTTGGCCTGCCTATGTTCATCGCTCGATTGACGCAACTGGTGTCTGCTTGACAAAATGCCAGGGAAGAGGAGTGAAAGGTTCACTTCCTGACAGGGGAAAAACAGAAGTGTTCTTGCAAGAGAAATATAAACGGAGAAATAAATGTTTTGGAATTTAATGTAGTTATCTACGCTTGTCAAACTTAAATGGTTTCACTCCATATAATAATTTTCTTCTAAATGCATATGACGTTTGTTATAGAGCTTTACGCGCATAGAACGTGTAGTCATTTAACGCTTAAAAACCAAAAAAGATGATGTGCCTTGATTTTGTGCGGCTGTCAGTTCTCAAATCCACTCACACATTTATAGATTCGGCTTTGTGGAAAAAACTGCAAGAAAATCAAATCACTGACTGCCCCAAAAGATATTTTTTTTCAAGTCTTTTGTCAGTTTGACAATGTTACAGCTTTTGGCGCTTCCATCCAGATAAAGATATACTTATTAACCATTTCTGATTTTGCTTTTTTTACTGATTTCATGATTTTCTTGCCGCGAGAAATCAGATTTTTCTTTAATTGCTTAAGTGTGCCAGTTGACAGTTGCTCAATCGCAATAACTTTGTAGATGCGCTATCGAAATCTCAAGGGCGAAAATATTAAGCGGCCGTTCTTCTGAACATCTACTTTATGATTAATTCCTTTCCTTTTTTGTATTGTGACCTACAAAGTATTAGGGCTGAAGGTTAAAAATGATTGGTAGTAAGTCCCTATTGGGACCCGGTCAGCAGCTTTCAGCCCCAGTCACTTTCAGTGTGCGGTGACTTGGAAAAAAAAGATGCGTCCGGAATTAAAAAAATCACTTCTGAAAACGTTCCATTGGCACAAAAATTACTCTTCTGGTGATGAGTCCAAACTATATATAGGTATAGGTATATTGTTTGCAATATTGAAAATGACGCCTACTTCCACAAAGCTACACAAAATGATTTGTCACTTATAACGCTTTAAGTCTAGTATGCTGCTCGCGATTAAATTAAGCCCCCATACAAAAATGTCTCCAAGATAAAATAAAATAAAGCGGTTAAGCCAATCAGTACGCAGTTTAAGCTGAATTTGTTAGCCACTGTACGGAAAATCTCTACAGAATTAAAGTAAGCTTATTAATGCAAAATACATTTTTCCACATCTAAATTTTGACAGATCAGAGAAAATATCGGTATTCGCAACAAAATTTCAAACGAAAGCAAATTAACAGTAGCAAATCAATCAACTTTACCAACACAGTTCTATTTTTTTACGGAACTTACACTGTCAAAATTAAGCGAACGTTAAGCGAAGTGGTGGAGAGAAACGTTGGAGAGGAGCTTAATTTAAGGTTTCCGGGAACAGCATACTAGGCTTTACTAAAAGCCCATTTTGGTTTAAATTACAAAAGAACTATTGTTTAGAAATCCAAACTTCATTATTTACTGATTTAAAATTGACAAGTTGTTTTAAATGAAATGAAAAAACTTGTCTCTTTTCATCTTCCAATATAAACTACCTGTCCAACAAATAAGGAAGTTCAAACTCAATCTAAAATCGCTGTACGAAATAGAATACCACTTAATGGCTTAGAATCGTACCATACTAATCAAAATTGAGTGGGAATTCTTTTCATTTGTGAAAGGCCATAATAGACTTTTGTTTTCTGTTGTCGCCGATAACATCACCCTCTTCACTCATTTACATATGGGACACAGGAATGACTTCTGATCTTATCTCCAATTATAGGCACAAAAAACGGAACCGGCAATCAAGGTGTTGCATTGTTGCACCAAATTAAGAACGTTGGGGGAGTTCTTTCGTAATAAAAAATCACCTTAAGTGAGTTATAGAAAAAAACTGAATGACTACCTAGTCCTGCCATAAGTTCTGTTACACATTTTCC
Organism: Cheilosia impressa; assembly: GCA_948293265.1. Classification (NCBI taxonomy): domain Eukaryota; kingdom Metazoa; phylum Arthropoda; class Insecta; order Diptera; family Syrphidae; genus Cheilosia; species Cheilosia impressa. Next base: position 15,892,027 of record OX411883.1, read on the forward strand.
AGCGCTTATCGTTAAAAACTTCTTGTGGGAATTGCACCGGTAACTTTTTTTTCGGAACACATGCATTGATTAGTAAAGAAACTTGCCAGTTTGGTCTCAGCTTGCGATCTATTAACATGGGGTGGGGCGTTAAAGAAAATCGAGTCGCGGTAATTGCGTTGCATAAGTGCGGGAAGAATGCTGGCCAAATTTTTGAGTTGCTAAAACCACTCGGCATATCGAGAATTTTTGTATATCGGGCTATTGGTCGTTTCTGCGAATTGTCTGGAGTGGAGGACAGGTCAAGAAGTGGCCGCCCTCGCGTCGTTCGTACAAGTGCGGTAGTAAAGGCAGTGCGTGAACGAATTCGGAGAAATCCACTTAGGAAACAAAAGATCATGTCCAAGGAATTGGATATATCAACCAGATCCATGTCAAGATTGATTCGGGATGATCTTCACATGAAAGCCTATCGTCGGTCCACGGGACATCTTCTAACTCCTCAATTGAAAAAAATTAGGCTGGAAAGATGTAAACGACTTCTGCAGTGGAACGCGGCCAATGGGCATGAAAACATTCTTTTTACGGATGAAAAAATTGTTTACCTTGGAAGAACTTTTTAATCAACAAAATGACAAGGTCTATGCCACGTCATCTAAGGAAGCGAAAAAAATCGTTCCCAGAATTCAACGAGGCCACCATACAGCTTCCGTAATGGTTTGGTGGGGGGTATCCCATCAAGGTGTCACATCCCTCCATTTCTGCTAAAAAGGCGTAAAAACTGGGCAAAGGTTTACCAAAAAGACGTGCTAGAAGGCGTTGTGAAAGGTTTGACCAATTCTCTTTTGGCATAAGGCCAAAACCACACAGGAGTAGCTCAGGCTCAATATTCCTGGCTTTATAGCAGCAGAAGATTGGCCCTCGGGGAGTCCAGATCTGAATCCACTGGATTATGGTTTGTGGTTAGAACTTGAAAACATGGCCTGTAAGACTCCCCACAGAAATTTGGAAAGTCTTAGAGCAGCATTGACCAGAGCAGCGTCCACAATCTCTATTGAAACCGTACGTGCCGCTATAGCCCAATGGCCACTACGTTTAAGAGCTTGTGTGAAAGCCAAAAGCGGCCATTTTGAGTGAAATTATTTTTATTCTATTGCCAATAATGTAAGCTAATAAACAAAACTATTTTCAATACGATATGTTAACTAGTTTTTTTTCTACAGCGCTTTGTATTTGTAACAGAACTTATGGCAGGACTAGGTAGATTGTGAAATTTAAGCAAGATTTTGGGTTTGGTTGCTGTAACTGAAATTAATTTTCTTTTTCGTATATTTAGATAGTTTGATATATTTTTCATTTTAACTAACCAATTGTATTTCTTTATTTCAGTGATGCAAATCGTTTAAAATGGACTCCGGCAGTGTAGCGAGCGAACCTATAAATACAAATCATCGATCATATGGAAAGCAGAAATCCTCATCGATGGTGAGTTTTAATATTTTGTTTACATAGGAATTTTGATTATTTTTGGTGAAAAATTTAATAGAAACTCAATCCACCAGAGTCACATATTTTAAAATTTTCTTTTGTTTACACGAAATTAAAAGTAAGAAATTTAATTTAAAACGATGATCGTTGAAATTTTGGTCTCAGGGCCTCACTCGATATTTTTTTGAATGAAGGTTGGTAATTCGTTTTATACCTAACCATTACCTAGCTACCGATTTTTGTCTTTTTTAAGTCATTTAACTTTTAATCGTTAAATGAATTTAAAGGTTCCTTTACTTTTGTAGTAAGAATGGAAAAGACTGTCAAAATGGCAGTGGTGGGGATAAATTCTCTCACAGAGAGAGACACTTACGAAAAATTAGGGAACGCTTGTGTAGTAATCTAAGAAAACGACTGATGTCATATAATTCAAAAAAGTTGGATGAAAAGTCGTTAAAATATCGTAGAAACTCGAAGAATTTGCTTATTTACTAACAAAATTAGTTGATTCATCTACATAGCAATGAAAGTGATTCGGAAGTAAACGAACTTCTTCTTCATGTATCTGGAAGAATTTGTACTGATTGAACTACAAGCATTCGAGAAGAGGAAGTGATATGGCATTAAAAACTTCGTGGACACGTTTGTCGTTTCTTACTTCTTACAGCAAAAAAATTTTGTCGCGACTTTCGAAAAGAATCTAAGGAGTATCAAGGAACATTGAATTTTATTTTTTCGCCTCTTGATACCATTTTAATACACAAGAAATCAAAACAAATGCACTCATATGTCAAATAGGACAACAAATTTCAAATCAGCTGTTAATTGAAAGGTGACTGACAGTTTTTTCAATTCTTATACCAAGAAATTTGTTGAGTAAAAATTTGTAAGATTCTCATGTCGTTTTCCATTGGGACCACCAAAAATCTTTTTCAGATCTCACATTTCTCGCGGCTCATGGAACACGCAACGAAATTGATCTGCTTTTGTGAATGGATTAGTGCGTATTTGACAGCAATATCAGCTGTTCAAATTGCATTTGCTTTTGCAAAAATCAGCTATGGATATCGACTTGAAAAATGTTTCCCCTGTTGTAGACACAAATGGAATAGTTTCGGTGATTCGTAGTTTCCAGATGATGAGGAAGATAATAAAGATAATAATTCCTCCAACATTATATCAATTGCTTTTTATGTATTTCTTTATTTTGCTTTTCACCAAACTTTGCGCATTTGTTTTCAAAGCAAACTTCTTTCAATGACGTGAAACAGCTGTGGGTATTTGTGGCAGTATGTGTAAATCTGAAAAATTATCGAAATCTGCAAAAAGTGCTCCGAATCGAAAAAAAGATAGATTTTTTTTCCCAATGGAACGCGAAAAGTGATTTAGATCAAAAAAAGATTGATTTTTTGTCCCAATGGAAAACCACATCAGTGGAGGGGTTATATCTCTCTCGATGATGCTCTCTTTTACGAATTTTTCGAGTTGGGGAACGGCATTGAGTAAAAATTCATAAAAATTCGTAGGACTAACTAACTGCAGCCAGTTGTGCAATCCAAGTTTATTGATGACTTCTTCTATATGACAGTTTATATTACATTTGTGGAGACTAAACAGGATGTTGCCCTAGAATATCTAGTTTTAGTATGTACTGAGTTTTGGTGGTCTATGCCTTCGACGAAAATCATTTAAAAAGTTTCGTGTTCAAGGTCTACCTGAAGTCCTCGGGCGATATGTATAACGCAAAATCCCAGGCGGCCACCTGCTTCGATTTGCAGGATTGGTTTTCTTAAAACTATTTACTTGTTGTTTTTTCCCGTGGTAGAAATCTTACCCCAAACTACATTTCATATTTCACAAATTCACCAACTTCACAAACCAAAGAAGAAACGCATCGCAATATATAACGAAAGCTGATTTCCTCTTCTTCGGTTATGCGTCACTGAGCCGAGATATTCATCTACACTTCATAAATTTAATTCACTTTCGTTAATAAGTAACACTTTCATTTAAATCAGGCATTGTGTTTATGCACTTGCTGCCTCTTGAAAGTTAACAGAGTACAAACTCTATTCAGCAAACAATAAAATTGTCTACATACTCTATTAAGCTAGTTTACTTTCACTATTGACTCGCAATTAAAACTAAAATAACTTCCTCTCGGCTGATGTCTGTATCTTCTTTTATTGTTAACGTCATTTCAAACCTAATCAGATGTTTGTTCTATTGTTGGTGAGATTTCGCCAGAAAAGATTACAAAAAAATGGAAATCGCTCAACACTGCAAACGGCGCTAACAGCAAATGGGATCCTTTTGTTACTCTTTTACTCTGGGGCTACCTGTGGTGACTTTAAGAAGACGAGGGAATCATTTTCCTCTGTTTTGTTGTTATTGTTAATTTTAAATGAGGATATAAACACATGCCATCATACCCATCATGCGTCTTACTTAGTGGACGAACATCCTAATGGACTTCCTCGGTTGAGAAAAAGGTGGAAATCCAATTAGGGCGAAAACATATGCCATGATACAAACTGTGAAGAAGAAAGGGCACCCACAGATTTTTACCAGCACATGTGGCCCAAAATGGAAAGCCCAATGCCACATGGTGGGCACGCGTTATCTACGATCTAACTACATATGTGCGACTATTAAATTACTGGGTCAAGGCACAAGAACTGAGTGTGGCAAATTGATTTCGATTAAGGAAATGGATAAAAAGGGTCCATACCGCAAATAATGTATTTATGCCTTTGTTGTTTGTTTCCGTTGCATATACAAATAAAATCGAACAAGGATATCTCCCTAGAAATACTCTCATTAGGTAAGTGCACCCTCGGAGCAGGATTTTCTTAGATAACAAATACCTGTTTTAAATTATAAATAGTTATAATGGAAAATGTCTGTCGAAATAAGTCCAATTTCGGTTTTACTTTTGTTATTTAAAGACCCTACTTTGTTATCAATGATAAAGGAAAAAGTTAATGGCTTTTTTGGGATCTTTTTGAGTTGAGATTGGATAGATTTCAGGTCTTTAAGTGCAAGTGAGTTATCGGTACCTATTCTTGGTTTTGTAGCTGCAATATTGGGATGAAGTAAGTAAGTTAGATTTTTTCTTCGAATACTTCCACCAATTCGCCGTGAAACGGGGCTTTCCATCTTCTTTAACCGTAGGTCAGAAAAATTGTCGATACTTTAAGCTGTTGAGGATCGGCTTCCATTTGCGTGTGTTACTGAATTCAATTTAATTTTGAGAACTAAGAACTTTTCGAGAAAAGTGGAGAAAAGTGTTTGCGGGGTTTGACGGAAACATTACGTCATCGTATCAAGATTAAATATCAAAAAAGGAAAAAATTGTTGAAGCTCCACCACAATTGATATCTCCTTTGGGTTTCCATATCTCCAGCTAAAATCAAAACCTACACGAGATGACCATGACGTTACAGCTGGACTTACCTCAACTAGCGGTCGTATCAAATAAATATAATTACATCATGCCAGCTTATACGATGTTTTCTTATTGCAGCAGCTGCGCCTGCGGATAGTGCTGAATATTATCCACTTTATTGTTAGCTCTATTACATTTGTAGTTATATTCAATGCAATTACCTTCGTTAGAGACCCGTAAGACCAAATTTGACAGGCGTGCCTTTTGCATAACAAACTAATTGAGGCCGCCCACTAGGTATGTGAAAGCGGACGCTGCTGCCTGGCAGGGACGTGGATTTGTATAAACTACACATATGAAGACGACACAGCGTGAGTCTAAATCCTCCGTCATTATAAAGACTAGCTATAAAGAACCTGTATCTGTATGTAATCTTTCTAAATTTCCTTTCAACTTTTAAATACCTACCGACTCTGTTCTGTGTGCAACATCGTTGACAGATTTACATAATTCTTCAATTAGTGTGTTTATTTTCCACAATCGGTTTTCCGAAGATGTCTTCAAAGAAAGGAGTGATGACAGAATTTTCCTTTCTCAAGGAAGAAACACGTTTTACCATAAAATTAGTTTGACTTTGGGTTTATTTATTTTATTCATTTCTTTTTTATTTTCTTCAGTCACTTTGTCTATTACATACCATTCGTACTCCGTACTACAAACAAAATCACTGCAGGAGATAAAGATGTCAATAATCAGAATTATGTATAGGTATAGGTATTCGTTTGTAACAAGGGTTGAATAGTGTAAATCCAGTTTTAGAACAAATTCATTTGCGTGTGCGTTGATGTTTTTGTTCAGTGACCACCACAGATCACTATAATTGGCTTTTTGTACGATATTCCGTATGTATGTGCGCAGCAGCATAAAAATAACATGTTGCCTTTGAAATTATACTACATAATTGACTTAAATAATTGTTATTGTTTCACTATTAATTGCAATTGTACAAGATTTCTTTGAAGACAAGCTTGACTTTTGCATTGAGCCGATTGACGTAATCATTATGATCTAGATTTTTATAATTTTGGTTAATTAATGTCGTTTACCATTGGGATCACCAGATATTTTTTGTCAGATGTCAGATTTTAAGCGGCTCATGGAACATGCAACGAGATTGATCTGCTTTTGTAAATCGATTAGTGCGTTTTTTGACAGCAATATCAGATGTTCATTTTGTATTGGTTTTTGGAAAAAATCACAATAAAAAATTAAAAATGTTTTCCCTGTTGTATAGATATAAATGTAGTAGTTTCTTCAGATGACGAGAAAGACGAAGAAGATAATAATTCCTCCAAAACTTTATGCATGGCTATTTATGTATATACCTACCAATTTCTTTATTTTCGTTTTCACGTAACTTTCTGAAAAAATATGGAGATCTGCAAAAAGTGATCCGAATCAAAAAGAGATTGATTTTTTTGCCCAATGGAACATGAAGAGTAATTTATACCGCATTTACACCATCACGCACGTGCATTTTTGCACGAGACGTGACAGAGAAATCCGTTTTCTCGCAGTCAATGCTAGCAAAGGAGTAAGATCACAAATCAGACGCCTAAAGTGTCATGGATGTGTTGCCCATAATTATAGATACCTACGTAAAACGCAAATAAACACAAGTTCCGGAGAATATAATTTCTGTAATCACTTGAAAATATTTCTATTCCTGATTTACAACATGTGAAATGAGAACAATTTTAAGTTTCAGTAAATTAAACCAAAAATGCATCAATCAGTTATACGAAGTTTAAATAATTGTCGGTTCATCACTTCCGGAAGGCATTTTGTTTTATAGGAAAGCGAAATTTCGTGAGCCGTCGCTATAAAAATATAGCTTTTCCATAATTCCTATCACTTAGGATGGCCGACGAAAAAACGTGTTAGGTAATGCCGTCCCTTTCAGTCACACGTCTATTTAGCATCTCTTTAATTTTCCGTGTTAGGAATGTGTTACCGTGTAAATGCGGCATTTATACAGATCAAAAAAAAAAATATTGATCATGCTGCTCAAGCACAAGCGTAATAATTGTTTTATTTTATCCTCTTTGTTTTTATTTTATTTCAAAAAAATCAACAGCAAAAATGAATCTTCCCACTTTTTTTCTCGCACTCACTCGCTTCAAAAAGTGGTCAGAAGAGTTTGTGTGCGAGAAGGATGCGAGAGGTTTGCGAGAAGCTCGCATTTGTCGCATCAAAAATCGCTCCACTGTGGGCGCGTACATAAAAACACATGCGAACAGTTTTCTCGCATCGCATCGCTTTCTCGCGCCACTGTACGTGCGGATTAGTTGACAGTTCCAACCGGCTATTATTTGTGTGGTTGTTGTTCTACTCACGAAAGCTCCTTTTAAAAGCACTATCGTTGTGTCATAATCAGCTGACGGCATTTTGTATTCTATTTAAAAATGTTTTTGCCAAAGCTTTGAAATGGGGTACTGATTGAGTACCATTCTTTTGGACAGACATAAACACAAAGCAAAACAAGAATCTAGTCGCTCCAGAGAATTCAAAAGATCCCCTTGCATGGTTTCTTAACTCCTTCCGCGATAATCCCACGTTTTTGTAACCACCAGAAGGGAGTTAAGCTTTCGCTCAAAGGTTAACATCAGTTCATTGTTTATTTACGTGTGGCAAAGCAAACCCCACCCCATTTGAGGTTGTGATAAAATACATATTTGAAATCCTAAATCACAGGTAAGTGGAAGATAATAACACAACATTTTAAGCATTTGCTTTTATTGTTCCATTTCCAGCAGTGATATCTATATTGTGTGTGGTTGCTCTATACCATTTCAAGACAACTTATCACAATGAACGTACTAAGACCGGTAGTCAGTATACAATCAGCACTGAGGGTATTCGCAACTAAAAACATTGTTCATCAAGCGTCTAACACATCACTGAGACCCACAGCAGCTGTTGTAAGCCCTATTGACGTAAACTTTTGCCGATTACATCATTGTGAAGCGGGAACCATGTCAATCGCACCACGTATTCCATTCACTTCGGATTTCTTTTTCCGCCAGGTAAGTTTACAGTTTCTTTAACCGAATATCAATTAATCGTGCTTTCAAAACTGATCTCCGGCAGCTATTTGACACAGTCAGCAGTACGTACACTTATCTATTGGCGGATGTGAACAGTCATGAAGCTGTGATAATCGATCCAGTATTAGAGCATGCAAAACGCGATGCACAACTCATCACCGAGTTGGGTTTCACGCTCAAGTATGCAAGTAAGTTGGACAATACTTTTTGAGGATTTTGCCGTACTTTCCATGGAAACAAATGATACCAAGGCTTGTCTACAACGACTTTGCATGATTTATTAGCGCCAAGCTAGTTTAATCTCCTAATATCGCGTATAGATATGGGTTGCGGTATGATAGTTGTAAAGAACTTGAACAAAACTTCGTTCGCTAATTTAATCAAGGGTGTATTTCAGCGATAACGCAAAGAAATGTCAATGCAAATCAGGGGACGTGTTCTTAGTTCCAACTAGGGGGCTAGAGGCGCGTGTTATTGTAACTTGTATGTGCCGTGAATAAAAATACACATTTCAAGGCTATGGAGATATTCGTATCTGTATATTTAAACTGCGTTCTTGAAATGCGCTAATTGGTGGAGTCAGTTAGAACTGTCAAAAAGAAACTTGTGTAGACGTAAAAAATGCGAACTATCTTGAGGATTATCAACTCAACATTGAGGTCAGGCTATAAGAAATTATTGAAACAACTGTTTGTTAGATTAGGGAGCGAGCCCTTTTTGCATGGCGTTCAGAGTTGTCCGAAAGCAAGGCAAAGATAGCTATTTCCACTTTAGTATCAACATTTTCTTGGTACATCCCAGTCTTTTATCGATCCATGAGTTTGACAAGACTCTCCATACACTTGAACAATGTTAAACAGACACGACATTCAACGCCACTTGATGTTTCGAATTTGCACCATGGAAGGTACAAGCACTTTACTCACCTATCAGTCTAACTAATTCCCATTACAGTGAACACCCATATGCATGCTGACCATATCACTGGTAGTGGCTGGTTGAAACAATTGCTTCCCGGGGTGCAGAGTGTTATTTCGGCCGAAAGTGGTGCGAAGGCAGATCGACTACTAAATGATGGAGAAAAGGTTAAATTCGGTCGACACGAAATTGAATCGGTTTCAACTCCGGGCCACACCAACGGATGTATGTCGTTCATAATCCACGAGCAGGGTGCTGTATTTACTGGAGATGCTCTGCTAATTCGCGGCTGTGGCCGTACCGACTTCCAAGAGGGAGATCCCCGAAAATTGTACGACAGCGTCCACTCGCACATATTTTCTTTGCCCGATAATTTCCGTGTTTATCCAGCTCATGATTACAAGTAAGTTAAACGTTATGGAACAGATGTTCATTTGATTAAATTTAAATTTCTAGGGGACAACTTGAAAGCTCAGTTTACGAGGAGAAAACCTACAATCCCCGCTTGACCAAGGACCTTGAACAGTTTGTTGATATTATGAACAACTTGAATTTGCCACCGCCCAAGCAAATTGGTATAGTTCTTTTATACCTATTTATGAAAATAAATCTGTAAAATTTGTATTTTTTTTGCAGCCAAATCTGTGCCGGCGAATCGTGAATGCGGTCTCTACGATATTCCAAAGTAGGACCTCAGGAATACATGTTAAAGAAGTGATGTCAGACGATTCCATAGGAAGCTCAGGAAATATATTTTCAAAAATATTTTTCGCAAATGAAAACAACAAAAACACAATTTGCTAAAATTAGAACATTTGTTTGGTTTGGTTTCAAAAAGTTGTGAAATTTGCGATGACGGCAAGTTGTCAAATATTGACAGCTGTACTTTTTGTTGTAGTGTAGTCATCTGATGAAAAGAATCGATAACATGGTAGTACAGTACGAAGCAATATTTTAAAAAGAAAACATTTTTGTATTTTTACATTTGCATAGGTAATAAAATTTCTGAAATCTACGAATTTGTTTTTAATAACGCAACGATTTTAACGATTCACATAGCCTATTTTTTGCAGCATCGGTACAGAAACAGGTTGACCTGTATCTGGAGGCGGAAACAGGTGAACCATCATCATCGCATTGAAAGTTTGGGAGCACCTTTATTTTGTCAAATGAATATCGTTAAATATAATTTGAAGGCAGTAGAGTGTGTGTTCTGTAATCAAAATGTTAAAATTGGAACATAAAATGATCCATTTATTAAAGGAAACAAAATAAAAGTTTTAATTTCCGTTGACTTTATAATTGATTAGCCTGCTGAATAAAAACCTGAAGTAGCCTAATCTAAAAATCTCCGATAATTAAATAAAAACGTACTAGAATAAAGTCTAAGAATATTATTCCTAGCAGCGTTTGGCATGTTTTTAATATGTTTCCCCTTTTTTGTTGCAGACTATTTTATCACCAAAGAACTATGGCTATTCTAAATACAACTCAGCACAAGACAATCTGGAAGCGAAGGTAAATAAAAAAAAGTAAAAGTGCTAAGGTAGAAGTATGGAAGTCAATTTTTCATTTAAAATAAAACAAAAACAAAAGACTCTGTTGTATTTTTAAATTAATCCTAATTACGTATGTACGGAGCGGACAGGAAATAAGGAAAGAAAACAAAATGGCGGATTTTGAGAAGAACGTAGGGAAGTACCTATCGGGTCTAAAGTAGAAGTATACCAGGAGGAATCATAGATATTTACATACTTTTAGGTTATTTTATCTCTCTTACAACTAAATAATATACTACTTATACATTCCTTATAATCAACGTCCAAAACATGTATCTCCTATAAAGGTATCGGTTTTTTGAAAATGTCACAGAGAAAGATAAAGGGTATTTGAAACGATACGTTCTTGGGTAATTCGCATCAGTGCTTTACATCTTCCGAAACCACTAGTGCACCCACCAATTTAAGAAATAATCAGACTTTTTTTATACACACCCTTATTAGATCCACAAACATAAAACTCCTTCAACCTACCCAATTGCCTACAACCCACAATCTAATGAATTAATTTTTACTTTAGATGTCCAACATCGAGATCTCTTTAAGCTCATCGAATCTGTCAAACGGACGTAGAAGGAAGGGCCAGTCTCTTGGGGGTACACTATCATCTCGAACAGCTAGATCAGAAGCAAAGGAGCTCCGTTCTGCACTACAGGACCGCGAAGCTGTTATACAAAATCTTCGAATTCAGTTGTGTTTGGGAAAATTGCCTCGTCCATCGGGACCACCTTTAGATGACTCCGAAAAACCAGCAGCCGAACAAAAGCTTTCGCGCTTGAAGGCTGAGGCAGAAAACAAACGAATTGCCATTCGAAATCTCAAGAGTGCTCTTGACAAACTGGATATTACTGAGTAAGTTTTAAAAAACAGACCCTTGACGACCGATTACTACTATCAGTTCTCTGTTTTAGCAACATTGACATACGAATAAGACAGGCTGAACTGGAGTACGCTCTGGGCCGTGAAGAGCTACAACTACTGTCGATAGTTGAGGAAGCGAGAGCTCTGCAAACGCGGCTCGACAAATCGAAACCAGAGTGTAACTCTCTGTACAGGTAAGATTTTACAAATATTCCCATCCGACAGAGCATTAAAATAACACTATCCTTCTAGCCTTGTATATTCGGGTGTAAACCTCTGCCTGCATGCCGTTCAAGCGACCGTTGGTCGGTGGGACGCTCAAGTTAAACCAGAAGCTCCAGGACTGTACGTTGACTGGGCGTTAGAAGGCGAAGGCCTTTACAAAGGTGATCGATTGCTAGAAGTCAACGGCAAACTGGTCACTTGCAGAACAAAGGAAGAGTTGCAGAAGGTAATCGGTATCTCTGGCGAATGCCAGCTGGTGGTGCTGCGAAAGAAATCCGCTACAATTCCCCAGAAACAACTTGACCAACAAAAGGAGGATAACTTGCGCCTGCAACACAGGATTTCATATCTAGAAGAACAAGTCAAGGAGTTGCAACACACGAAGGAAGCGCCCACAAACGGAACATCCTCGGGACATGTTACCAGTATCAGCATATCATCGCCACCATCTACACCACCTGAAAAGCCGCTGGTATTCCAAAGGGGTAGTTACATCACTACCTTAGTTGGCGGAAAGCCAATCGAATTGATAGGCACGCCACAGAACGGGTCGACCCACGTGACGAAGACGATGATCAAGGATCTCAAGCAGGAGAGAGATCGGGTTGGTTATTTGCCCACCAAATCCTTGTCTGCATCGAAAATATCGATAAACAGCGATTCGCATGCGTATTCCATGCAAAAGAAGGAAAAGGACCGAAAGGAACGCTACGGAGAGAGATCCCTTCAACGACCCAGTAGGCTAACCGAACAACATCGAAACAATATGCATGCCAGAAGTGTGGAACATTTAAACAATTATAATGGGTGAGTTAAGCTAGATAGAACTATTATTGAGATTTGATTAGTGCGGTCTTTTAATTTTAAAAGCACTTAAAAAAAACTTTCCATTTCAGGCAAGACAAGCGACGGGAAGCACAGAGATCGGAAAATGTCCGCAAACACTCAACAGATGCCAGGAGCGTTAAGAGCTTGGATTTTGACAGTGAAAACGAAACACAAAAAACATCGAATGGGAGTAGTTCATCAGATGCTCGTGTTCGTCCGACACCACCAAAGAAACCACTAAGATTATCCTTGCAACGTGCCCAAAGTCTTCAGACAGTCGAGCTGAATCCAAACAGTGAAGCGGATAAGAAAAGATCCCTAAAGCGAGCTCATTTCACAGATAAAACGCAGGAGGCAATTCTCATTGAGAATTGCAGTCCCTTGCATATGCATACGTCTTCGCTAGGGCGCCAAAAGCAGAACATTTGAAAATTACTGAATGTTCTTTTCAAGAAAAATGACGACAGACCAAATTGATCACAACGAAAAGAACTGGATAAATGCACTAGGCCTACATCGAGCTATAGTTTGTCTGTACATCATGTACATAATGTAGTTCTGCAATATAAACCCACCATGGATGTGTAAATACTACTTTAATTTAGCAATACACACTTTATTGTGGTTAATATAATTAACGATTATATACAAAAATTTGGAATATGTATATGGAATGTGGAAATGTGCAAGCCTAGATTTAATTAAAGCTTAAGCTTAAGGAAATAAAAATGTTTAAATGTTTTTTTTTTCAAATGCTTGATGTAAATAAAGTCAAAATATATATATATATTATTTTTATTTTTTAAGTAATAAAAATAACAGATTTGAAACTTGTTGTAAGTTCTTGTTGCTTTTGGAAAATTACAGAATTTTGAGTAAAACAATAAAAACTGTATATTAGACTATATGACCAAAATTACCAATATGGTCATATTTGCCTTGATGGTCATTTAAGGCATTTGTTATTATATTATCAAATATTGTAGTGAGGTAATGCTGTAAAGGAAAACAAAGCACAAAGTTGAAGTTTGAAATATGTATTTATTTATTTACAAAAATTTACAAATAGATAGCAAACAATTTCTACACAAACAAAATTTCACAACAGGAAAAAAGTATATATTAACACAATTATTGGAAAAAGACAAGACCACTTTCTAAACCTAAACAAATTACAAAGAAAAACGCAATTAAATAATTTACACAAATGATAGATTGAATAATCCACAAAAAAAGAGAACGAAAATGAAAATAAATCACAATTCCACGAACTCAAACACTGATAACAACAAAATAATTCGTGTTCTATCAAAAATGCCAGCATTGCCATAACGAAATTTCAAAAAAGTGCATATGGGCATATAGGGCTTTATGCTGGCATTCGTGCTTATTGTCCGATTACACTATATGCTATTTGGGCATTTTTATCTGTCAAAATCAGCCTGGTCGTATGTGGCATTTAGGTCATTAGAGCATATGAGATATGCCCATTACATTGTATGACCATATTTTGACAAGATAACTGTCAGAAATTGGCATTTTATGACCACTTGGCATACAGTCTAATCCAACCTTAAGACCCGTTCTGGCAGCGGAAATAGTTTAAGGACACACATCATATAAACGCAGTAGGGATGACATGAGTCGCTTTCTTACAAAAGAAACTCAGCAAAATCCTGAAACCGAAAACCCTAAGGTCTTAACTGAACTAGGTAAAAACGAATAAGTTCGGTAAAAATGTTTAACAAATTGAAGCGATCTCTTAAATTAAAAATTGAAAGAGCGCCTGATTTTTAAGCCCGTTTACTTAAAAATATGATTTTCGTCTTGTAATAACCTATACTAACCTTTAAAACAAACTGAACTTATCTGGTGATAGCCAAACAGCACCAAGCATGTCGCACACGAAAATAACTCTAGCTTTTGACTGAGCTAGTATTGCGCTCAATTCCGGCAAATAAAGTGGACATCGGCTTAGTTAGTTACATCGAAGCTCATAATTTCAGCTATATTCCTTCCCGTATAAAGCAATTAATTAAACAAAAATCAAAAAATAGTAGCATTTTTTATTGCGAGTCAAATTTTGGTCTCGCTTTTTAAAGTATTTTTGTGCTGATTAAGAAATTTCATAATGATGATAAAACTTTATCTAGCGGCGATTGGAAAGCAGCGGATATCGTTTTAAATTTCCAAGTTCATTTTTACGAACTCACTATAGCGATACTTATAATAAAAAATTATACATAGTGACATAAAACATTTAAGGTCAAAGTCCCAGCATTGCACTAGCTCTTGCTCAACCTTGGCGAATGCGTTCATGGGGATCTCGCTGTCTTCACTACGTGACTAGGTTAATTCGCGTACCCGATCGCACCAAGTCTATACAGATACACGTTCTCATCAAAACTGACAGAAAAAGAGAAAATTAGCAAAATGACGAGTAACGAGCAGGTCTTTCTTGGCTCGAAACAGTTTTTTTTTTTTTTCTTAAAATGTTAGTACAAGCCTTGTTTGCTGCTCGCGCTTATATTTAGCCCCCAAAAATGTCTGCAAAGATAAAAATTAGCAAAGCGGTTAAGCCAAGCAGTACGCAGCAAACTAAATTTGTTAGCCACTGTACAAAATAAAACTCTACAGAATTTAAGTAAGCTTATTAATACAAAAAACATTTATCTACAGCTAAATTTTGACAGATCAGAGAAAATATCGGTATTCGCAACAAAATTTCAAACGAAAACAAATTAACAGTAGCAAGACAATCAGCTTAACCAACCCAGTTTTTTTTACGGAACTTACACTGCCAAAATTAAGCGAACATTTAGCGACGTGGTGTAGAGAAACATTGGAGGGGCGCTTAATTTTAGATTTCCTGGAACAGCATACTAGGCTAAAATTCATAATAATATTTTACAATTTAAACCGGCAAGTACTAATAAATATGTCAAATGCGCAAAGGTGACAAGAAACAAATTCAAAATCCGTCTTAAAAATCAATTGCACTCAAAAATATGTCTGAAAATAAGGTCGAATGTTCTCTCAGGTCGTTTAATATTTTGCAGAAAAGTAAGTGATATATTTATTTGTGAAAAGGATTAGATGTGAAAGATGTAAGTGGCTCAAAGTCTATCCACGTACTTTGGACTGAAGCATATTTTCAGCTCTCTCGTTCCACACATTCGCCTTCGTTGAGCGAAAGGAAGTACCTATACCTAGGTGGAGCTTGTTTTCACTATTTTGCATAGCAGTTCTGAATCTGTATGAAACTGACGTTTCACTATCAGTTTATTATGTCGTTTTCCATTGGTTTCACTCGGGGATCCACTCATTCTGAAATCCAATGGAACAGCAAAACTGCTTCTGAAAGGATTCACAAAAGTATTGGTGAAATGCCAAAAAATAATCTACGGCTGCTGTCAGTTGACTTGTAATAAATACATAAAATGCACTTGTGTGAGTGCTTCTGACTTCAAATCGAGAAGCGAAATTCTCTTTCAGAATCACCAAAAGAGTATTTCTTGTGCCAATGGAACGTCATTTTTTCGATTCCGGACTCTCCCAGACGCTTCTTTTTGTCCAATGGAAAAGGACATAATATATCTGTTATTTTATTGTCAACATTAGTAAATGTCAAAGAATTAGGTGTCTCAAACCTCAAAGTAGCTCGAAGTTTATACATAAACGTTGGAACATTGTTTTGTCAAAGCAGTAGGTACACTAATGTCGTTTTCCATTGGGACCACCAAAAATCTTTTTCAGATCTCAGATTTATCGCGTATTTTGACAGCAAAATCAGCTGTTCAAATTGCATTCGCTTTTGCAAAAATCTGCTATGGATATCGACTTGAAAAATGTTTCCCCTGTTGTAGACACAAATGGAGTAGTTTCGGTGATTCGTAGTTTCCAGATGATGAGGAAGACAATAAAGATAATAATTCCTCCAACATTATACCTATCAATTGCATTTTATGTATTTCTTTATTTTGCTTTTCACGAAACTTTGCGCATTTGTTTTGAAAGCAAACTTCTTTGTATTTGTGGCAGTATGTGTAAATCTGAAAAATTATCGAGATCTGCGAAAAGTGATACGAATCGAAAAAAAGATTGATTTTTTTTCCCAATGGAACGCGAAAAGTGATTTAGATCAAAAAAAAAGATTGATTTTTTGTCCCAATGGAAAACCACATAACACTATACCTATATTCCATTTGAGAAGTCATAACAATTATTGTCGCTTTCAGCGTTTATTTTCCTTCCTTTCAAAGGTTTATTGAAACAGAAAGTCAAAGTCTCTTAACATTTGATTTGATAAATCCTGCATGAGAATGTAGGTACATGTATGAAAAGACATATGACTTCTATCATCGTGTAAGGTGAGATTGAAAAGTTACACATTGTACTGTATAATTATTTACAGATTACAGTCTGCCATATGCGCTCCCCTCCGACAGAATCACGACAACCTGTACTTAACAACTTTATTCGCCGAGACGAGCACTTCAATCGCACTCTCATTCGCTTTCGATAGAGTTCTTTACATTCGCCTACGTCACAACTCCCACCTTCCCAGTGACGCAACTAGGCATCGGTTTTTTTTTTAAATAAATTCAGCAAGTGCACTTTGGCTTGGCATGGACCCAAACCAGATAAACCATAAGCAAAACGAGTCAAACCAACACAAAGCGAGAGAAGCCGTAGCAAGCTAAATAATTGCGATCAAAGCGATCTGCCAGTCAGTCTCACATAAGTACTCGCCGCGAATAGATATACCCTAAAAAAGTGTTTGTTGTAGGTTCAAAATAAAAGTCATACAAAGTGAGTTGGTATTTACACTTCTATTAAGTATGTATTCACCAGGTGGATATTTAATTTCTTTGTAATAACAAAAATAGTATTGTCAGAGGCAAATGCGGCCATGTAGCATTATTAACTCGCTCACCGCAATCTCAGTGAACGTGGATATTAGACCAAATATAATTTTTGTAATCATAAAATTTTGGACATGCATTTCGAAACGTGATTCATAACGGTTTTCGAAAGTGAAGTTCTGTTAATTGAGTCGCAATTCGTTGTTAAATTTAGAGTCTCCCGCTGCCGAGGCATGCGGGAAGAGCAAAACGGGTTTTCAATGTCACAGCAAAATAATTGTTTATCGATTTTATTTATTAAGAAAGGAAAAAAACATTTGGCTAAGGTATTAAATTTGCTGTTGAATAATGCATTGCCATTTGAGGGAGATGCATCTGATTAAAATCGTGATTCAACTAGTTGCCGGTACTAACTGTGGGGTTTCCATTGCGCGACATTTTAGCTGACAGTTTCGACTTTACTTCGTATTATATTTTATATCGTTGAAGCAACTCGCTTGTTAGCTGTTGTTTATTATTACGCACATAGACAGGTACTTGGGACTGTTACGGCCTACTTTTGTTGGTGTTCCTATTTGAAAAATCATATCTCCTTAACTGTTCGCTGTGATAAAACATATTTAGAAGCATTCTAGATTGTAAGTACGTGCCTACTAAAAACAAATGATTTGTTGAACGATAGTAGCTGTACATAGTCACTCAAATTATTTTGGTAACATATTATCAGCGTTGTGATTTATAAGGTCAGGTAATACTGTTCAAGTTTTTTTTGACAAAATTATGCGCAGATTTTGTACAATATGTTTCGGACTCTATCCTTTTTGAAAAAATACCAGCCTTGCACTGATCCGTGTATTTCTAACCATTGAAAAGTCAATCAACAACGATCAACAAGACCGTGACATTGACGCGAAGTTTTGTCGCTGATAGTCACTCGGAGTTTGTTTACAAGTGGCTGGTTTGGCACGTTTGGTGTAAACAATATAATCTCTTGTTGGCTATGGAAATCATAAATTTATCTATTGTAATAAACTACTAGAATGTTTTCCATTCAACTAAATTCTTTCCGCAATTTAAGAGAAGCTTGTTAATGTTTCTGTCCCAAAGTTGATGCACTTGATTTTAAAACGTCTGTTGTGTCGGAGCTTCTAAATTTTTCGATTTTGATCTGAGATTTCGAGCGAGCGAAGCGAAACGAATAATGAAAAAAAAAGCTTTGACTGCGCAAATGTAACAATAACTCTCCGCCGTCTCTACCTTAGATAAAAAGTCTTCCCATGGAAATCAAGGATTTTCGATATTTTTGTTTATTTCGCATATGCGGCTTCCTTTTTGGGATATTTTGCACAAAGAATGAACAATGAAGATAATGCTCTTCTCGAATGGAAAAGCGTATTATAGCATTTTTCACGCCTACTGGGTGCGTTTTTGACCAAAACTCTCCTTCTGCGATTAACTTTTTAAAAAAACAGAAACGGAAAAGACACAGTTGTTCTTATAAACTTCGAAAGTACGCCCACGTCCATTACAATGATGTTACCATATATTCCAGAAAATTCTGGTTAACAGGTATCCGAACGTCTGTTTCGTGTTTTTTTGAGCTTCGATCTCAGCAAAGCAAAGTAAAGTCAGATTTTCAGCACGCGATTGAAACAACTACTGGGAGTCTCGAAGTGTCAAGTAGAGCGTAGTTGTCGTAATTGCGTGTTGAAAATCCTACTTTACTTTGCTTTGCTGAGATCGAAGCTCAAAAAAACAGGGCTATTGGTGTTTTATTAGTAGTTGTATTTATTTTATTTTACTTTTGTGCCCTGTTTCTATTCTGCGACCAACCTTGCGTACGAGAACAGAGTCTGTTCAAATTTGTTCAATTTCGACTAAAATGTTCGTGCGGGAACACATTCAATCAATTCATCCAATGACATCGATTCCAGTTTTCCATGGTAAACATTTTGCAAAAAATACCAAAAAGGTATTAAGGACTGAAAATGACTTGCCGTCAGCCGTGTATAAGTCAGAGAAATTACCGTCTAACGAATATAGTTTCCCCAGCGATATTTATAAAAATAAAAGTATCACAAATCTACTTTAATTTGAGCCCAGAAATGCCTTTGCCCAGCGGTTGTTGACACAATAAATTGTCTTGTGACTTTAGTATATGAATTTTTATCCATACTAAGTACTGACGGTGACGACAATAGCGTTTAAAAAAAAACATACAATCAAGAAGCGAGCAAAACTGCACACGCGACTTTATCGTACAAATTGCTAATCGCAAAACGTGCAAGAGCCCATACACCAATACTTATAGCCAACAATGAATGTGAAGCGCTCGTTTTCAGGCCTATGACGGACGACCGATCATGGGCACCTCCGCCATGACCCATTTATGTAACTTAATTTTTAGTTATGATTCGATTCAATTGCCGACCTGCCA
This sequence comes from Cheilosia impressa, assembly GCA_948293265.1. NCBI lineage: Eukaryota > Metazoa > Arthropoda > Insecta > Diptera > Syrphidae > Cheilosia > Cheilosia impressa. Next base: position 15,911,682 of record OX411883.1, read on the forward strand.
CCGAGACCCCCCTTTAGCGAGTGGTACAATTTGGTGGAGGGGCTATTCAATGAAAACCTCATGTGGATAGTGGATTGTAGCAGATCTCACCTTTGCTATCACGCAGAGATAGCAGCTACAGGCGATAGCGAGACTCAGTCAGCCTCTTCACCCTTGGAGCGGGAGGACGGACAGCTCAGATGACGTTGATTGCACTCGAGTGCCGAGTGGTGCCGCGCCGTTATTACGACTGCTGCGTTGATTTTGTTAAGACTCGTTTTGTTGTTACCGCGATTGAGAGGGAACCGCCGCGAAGGCACATTTTTGATATCAATAAATTTCGTAATCAAGTTTTTATTTTCGTTTTTACAGAGAAATGGTGTCCGTACAATTTGTGGTGGCAGTTTTGGCCTTTGGTGCTGTAGCAGCTTTAGCTGAGGTAAGCGACTTTAACTGATTGCAAGCAAATTTATTAACATATTAAGTTTTTTTCGCATTCAGCAAAAACAAACTCCAATTGTGGCCATAGCCAGCATTGCAGGAAGCGAAGGTAAAGTTAAAGGCAACGTCACATTTACGCAGAACGCCTGCGGGGAAAATGTTTACGTTCGAGTTTATATAACCGGACTGGAACCAGGAAAACATGGATTCCACGTACATGAAAAGGGAGACTTAACTAATGGATGTGCCAGCACTGGTGGCCACTACAATCCAGATAAGGTGGGTTTTATATATATTTTTTGTTGATTTCAGTTTTTTGGGTTTTGTTAAAGTACCCATATATATTTGCTTTAACTTATTTTGCTGACTTCTAGTCTGTATTAATCGGCTAATAGATTATACCAGTTGATAAAGCATTAAGAATTTGATTGCATTTACTGTTTATTAAGGAAAACATTTTAAGCAATTTATTTTACACCCAAAAGTACCTCACGAAGGATATCTACTGCTTTTGACTACAGAAGCCTTCCCTCACTTGATCTACTCATAATTATAGATGCGTATTTTGCCACTTAAAAACATTTCTATTTGTTATTAAAAAAAAGTGAAATGAGAGTTTTAATTAGTGTCAGTAAATCAAACCAACAATTCATCAGAAATACGAAATAAATATAAAAAATAGTACGTTCATCACTTCCGGAAGCCATTCTGTTTTTTAAGAAAGCGAAATTTCGTAATTTCATGACTACAAAAATATCAACATGCTGAACTTTCCCATATTTCCTTCCACATAAACAAGATGGCCGGCCAAAATATGTAACATGTACTTTTGCATGTTGATAATGCTGTCCCTTTCAGTCCCTTAGTATTCTGCGTGCCTTATTATTCCGTGTTAGGAACGTGTGATGTTTTAAATGCAGCATTATGCTGAAATTAAATCTCCTCACTGGTAAAATAACAAAATTGGGTCCAATTGCAAGTAAAAGTTGACATTTGTTAAAAATGTTTCATTTCTTTGAAATGCGAGATGGGACTGTGATTTAACAATGAGGACATTGGAGTCGAATGTTGTAGCTGCTGTTTCTAGAGACGGTTTACCAAGGTCTATGACCCTTGAAGAGGGGTCAATTAAGACATTAAGGTCCAATAATTTTTTTTTTTTTAAATCTCACAGTCCTTTACAGATGATAGAATTTGAAAGTTATTGGAATATATTTGTATTTCAGCACAATTATTATACAACAAAGATAACCCCCTTAAATAGGTTCACTTCCTGACAGGGAAGAAAATACACAAAATTACCTCACTAAAAAATCCATACAGAAGAGTAAGCCTCGTTTCTAACAACTGCTTACCTTAATTTTTAAAATGTCTAAAAAGGACCTTCAACTCTATCCGCATTCAAACTTTCTCAGAACAGTGTGCTTTAATTTTTTACACGTGGGACAATGGAAAGAAGAAGAAGTTATATTTTGTGCCTATTATTTTATGCATAAAGTGGTCCTTAAAGCACACCGTTTTTCTTTAGGTGCATATTAAATTTTATAACAATTAATCAAATATAAAAACTGCCTTGAATAAATTTTAACGAAGACCATTCTGCTTCCAACAGGTCGATCACGCTGCTCCCGAGGATGAGGTTCGACACGTTGGAGATTTGGGAAATGTTTTGGCCGATGAGAATGGCATTGTGGATACAACTATTACCGATCGTGTCATCACATTGACTGGTAAGCGCACAATCATTGGACGCGGTCTTGTCATCCACGAGGGAGTCGACGATCTGGGTAAAACCAATCATACGGATTCAAAGAAAACTGGTAACGCCGGTGGCCGTGCCGGATGCGGTGTCATCGGAATCAAGTAAAGCTTCCTGTTTCCCTACTTTTGTTATTTCCCGATTCCATGCCCATACCTACACCTTGAATACCCTCTGTCTTTGAATCTCTGTGTTTAGTTTTAGTCAAGGCTTAACTTTTAACCATATTTGTCAATATCGATGTTGTGATCACTGTTTTGCTAATCGGCACTCTTTGTGTGTAACTTTGTTTTCAGCATAATTCATTTAGTCTTAAACAAAAATTTGCTTAATCTACGGGGTACGCTTAAATATAAATCTGACGCTGTCTATATTTCTGGTGTTGTCATCAATTTTTTTTTAACTAATAAATGTGTTTCGTCTTAATGTAAAATACAAAAAATTGTTTCGGACTTTTCATTGAATATCGTTTGGTTAGATCGGATCTGGATGAATTACCTCTATGCAATGCATCAACAAGTACCCATAAATGGCTGACTTCCATCTTCGTGGTTGCAATCCTTTCAGTTGTGAAGGCTATCCTGTAACAGATGCCGCAAATGCAGAGTATTATAAATGTAAAGTATTAAATTGTCTTGTAAGTGTTTTTTTTTTATTATTTTGTGAAGCTCTTCTGTGGAAACAATTTAAGAATTACAAACAATAAAGGAACTCCATAAATACAAAACATTCGATTTTGCACTAATTTTTAAGGCCCATTTTAAATAACTTAAGCAAAACACAGCTTTTCTTAAAAAGAACGAGTCAAAGGATTTGATATTCGTCTTTCAGGAACCGAGCTACCAATTCGTTGAGCGAGTACTTCTCAATAGACACCTGCCGTGATTAATTGTTCGCTCACCGATACAATTAGAACTGTTCAAAGACTGTTTAAGCCAACAAGATAATTCGGCAACACCAAAAACTACTTTACGACCAAGATTCAGCTGCGGACAACATAAACTTTAAAGCTGTATGCTTGGTATAAGAAACAACGAACGCAATTGCAATCGTCCAAAGTGCATACACGTTTTATTAAAAATGACATAAAAATATAAAATAAGAAAAAAAACGAGTAACGAGTAGTTAGTAATCCCCATTTTGGCTTTCGGTACTGTACTGATTAATTTGTCAAAATAAAAAGTTGACAGATTAAAAAATATATTAAAAAATTTCCCGGTCAAACGTTACAAGCTTAAAAGCAAAATGAAATAATGATAAAAATATGCTCAAGTGCATAACTGGCTTGATACTTTGGCTTCAATTGAACAAGGGCTTAAAAGTGTCACTGTAATGACTTGAACTTGATTTGTTCTCTCTATAAAGAGACTCCTGTCGCAATTTACAGTAAATGTAATCCACCACGGCGGAGAAAAATATTACGATATCAATTACCCATTTATTAGAACCAACGGCCTATAAAGGTACCTGTGCAGTAAAACAACCTCATTGCTTATCAGCGATTACAGAGGCTTTAATCTTAACTACTTTCCATTCAATCACAAAAGACCGAATGGCACAACAAATTTCGAACTCGTTGTGAAGTAAATAATCGATATGTATAGTCACGCAGTTAGAGAGCTATAACTTTTAGGTTCGCTAAAGTCGATAACCTCTGTGAAGCTTCATGTGTCAAACATGAACTAGACCTTCACAACGAATACAAACCGATGTAGTTATGGTAATTGTATTCAATCCTATAGATATGTCATTTCTTGAATTAAATAAGCAATTGGCTGAATTCAACTACCGACTTAATTAGTATTGATAGGTTTTGTGCTTTTTCAGAGTTAGGCGATTTTCGATTAGCGGTTTATTCGTGAAAAAACCATTGAGCTCTTCTACGAAGTTGGGTCTATTTTCTTTCATGTTGACCCAACCCCACAACCAGTAAACCCTCAAGGACATTGTTCTTTGCCACTTCCAACTGTGAATTAATTGCGTGATTTCGGGTCAGTAATAGTTGTGCTAAATAGTGCCTTGGTGGCCTGTTATTTTTTCAGGAAACCTAGGGTGAGCTCATTCATCTATGTATCACGACACACAAGTTGTTGGTTTCTTTTTTGTAATTCTGTTAATAATTATTTTAACTCTAGTCCTTAACAACTTTGCAAGCAACGAACTAGGTTAGGTGAGGTAAAGTTAGCTCCTTTAATTAGGGGTATCAGTTTTCCCGAGCAACCCCCTGGCAGAAGGCATATAAGAAAGAGTGGGGTAGAGGATGTAACCAAGTCCTGCCTTTAATATGCGTACTTATAAGCGATTTTGTGTGTACCTTTGCTGTTTAGTTGAATTACTGGTCCGAAAGCAAGCCGCACTGTTCATCCTTCAACCTTGGTAAAGACTCTTTCGAGGGAACCAATTCCTTTGATTTCCTTTCTTGCAAAAAGGATATTCACCCTCTATGAATTTTCCAGGCCAAACTTGAGCACCGAATTTGATTTGACGATCAATCAAGGGAAGAGCTTGTATTTATAAGTACATTTAGCAATTTGATAGGTTAAACGAAAGAGCCTTAGCAATTCCTAGGTTAGGTATTTACAAACAAGAAGGTGGGACTGTATTTTTCCAAATCATGCAATTTAATTAATTGGGCTTTTGCTAAGAGAGGTCACTGCCCACTGAACTCAGTTCGAAAAACCTGTCGACTGCTTCAATAACAAGATCTACATAATGAGTTCCGAACTCCAATAATGGTTGACTATACTCTGCATGGTCTCTATATTATTTATGATGTTTAGGTTTTCCAAAGTTCAACGGAAAATTGAATGAGTGGTCACTCACCTGACCTGCTTGGGTAAGGGATTGTAAAGAATAGTAAAAGAAAACAGCACACATTGGGTGTTGGGCCACCTGTAAAGGAAAAGTGAATGTAAAATATTTACCACTACCACAGCAGAGGTTGCTAGGCATTGCCACAAGGATGTCGAACTAAAACAAATCCGTTAAACTAATTTTAGATATTACTTAATTTTTTGCTCGACCTCCTTTCGAAAGCAAGAGAAACTTAGCCCGAAGTGCCTTCTATGGGAATGGTTAAGGTGTTAAGGATATCCGTGATTGGCAGATAATATGAGCTCTGGCCCTAAAAATAAGTTTATAGATCACATCTGAATATATTTCGTTCGCGGAAATATTTATTGGAACTACGAACTTAGAAATTATTTAAATTTAGAACAAGACGACTATGAGTTGTTGCTGGAATGGAACCATATAAAAGTGTAAGTCTAGTATCAGTTAAGCAGTTAAGTCCAACATAGATAGATAGATAGATAGATTTAGCTGATTATAAAGTCGAATATCAATGAAACTATAGCATTCTCCATTTGAAAACAAATTTTAGCCGAAAACAACCGATTTCTGTTTTCGATTTACTACGGCCATGAAGCATCAGACTGTATGCCGAAGGAGCAGAATGAACATGCTGTTTCAATTATGATAACACCTCATCAATCGAACACCACATTTTTGTAAGCTTTAACAGAAAAAAAACGTCAACGAAGGTGTACACAAAATCTGTGCAAATATAGTCCAACGGGGCAACGGGGCGTATACGTAATTTTTTTATACTTTTTCCTTGTTGGTGCAAAAGAAATTTATTTTAGCGAGAGGAATTTTTTGGACTCGACTCTTAATCAAAGTTTGTACATGCAAGGTCATACTTCGGAGCGAATTTCTATTTTTCGCCGTCGTCGGTTCACAGGTAAAAAATTGTTTAGTAGGAAAAAATGAAAATTCCAATTCAAAAACATTTAAACTATGACCCCCGTATTAATAAAAAAAGGTGCACAAGTAAGTTAACTAGTAGACATCAGATAGCATACAAAAATTTGACTTAACTGCTGAATAATGAGTTGATAACTTTTACGCAGGGTTTATTAATACGGGGGTGAGCTTCATAAACTTATTTTCAACGAACAATGGCGTCTGTTTGTGAGACATCAAAAGACTTATGAGTAATCCCTCTCACTCCTAAAGTTAAGAGCGATCTTATATTCAGTTACTCGGATTTGAATATGAAAGCAAAGCACGCGCTATCCAATACTACAAATTTCCAGGTTTGATTATTCGTATTGCTATATTTTTGTAATTTTTGGTATATCTTTTTTTAATGGTTTTGTAGTCAAATAATTTAATTTTACAAATTTAACAGGTATCTATTAGGAACGACTAAATTTCTGGGTTCTACAAAGTTATATATTCCAAATAAATCATAAATCATTTTCTGGATAGACAGTGTTATAGTATCGTGGGATTTTTTTTCCTGATTATTATTATGGTCTAGGTAATGAAATGAAAAAAGAAAAACAAATGCAAACCGAACTACTTGTGTTTGCAGTACAACGTATATTGGATATTTCCATGACAGTAGTCCCTTTTAAAATATTGCTTTGCTGGAAATAAGTTTCAGTACAAGTTCTCAATTCCGCCATCAGCCTTTCTGATTTTAACAGCAAACACGGCAGATATTTATGTTAGATAGGCTTCGCGGACAATTATTGCTACAAAGAACAGTAGTAGCATCTTTTTTAGTCCGATTTTTCTTCATACTTGGGCAAGACGATTGGAGCTTCCGAGTAAACGTTTTATAATAATCTGGAGCATGGCAAAAATTTGCTTCCATGTATCTGATGAGCTTGAAAAAAGTCGATGAAACCAAGGACTGAATATGAGTAAAGTGCTAAGTCCCTCATTATCGCTAATTGATTAGCCATATGTCTAACAAACTTCAGAATCCATATAAATAACGTACAATTAGTGCAGATGGCTTTTGAATAAACAGTTTTGCAATAATTTTACGTTTTGCACTGGAAAATGGAAAACGCGATCGGTGATATCGTTTTAGCTTCTCTCAAGCGTAAATTTACGCCAGTTTTATCATGGACGAAAGGAAAACAAAAAATAAGTACAAGAAAGGTTGAACGCATTTTATAGGTGCCTACACAAGTATTGTACGTTTCACTTAACTGCTTAGAACGTTGTTACGTGAACCTATATACCCACATTACCCACCATATCCTGACCTTTGACAAATGCTTTTCCATTCTGTATAATATTTTCCAAGAAATAATATACATTACTCTACTTAACCATGCAATTAATACAAGAACTGAAATTAATTGCTTTCCTGCGATTTTCTGGATACCGAAAGGAACTTTTTTTTTGCATGTCAGCATGAAGTTTAACTTCTATTCTATGTCAGCTTATGTTTGTGAAATGTTAAAATTCGACCATCACCCAGTGTCACTTGAAAACTCTGCCAGTAACCGCTTGAGAAGGTATTTCGTAATTATGTACACCTCCATCAGATCAGAGGGTGGGGTACCCTACAATCTACATACCATCGAATTACACGAAAAACTCGTAAGTTCCATTCATTGGAGCAACCCTCTATGACATTCTTTTGACAGTTTTTTTTTTTTTTATTTTTTTAACCCCCCAGACTGACCAATATTTGTGTTGGTGGGCTTTCCACTTTTCCTTCGCTGTTGCTGGTCATTAGCTTTTCCGTGCCGACGCTCAGGTAAAACATTTCGAGTCCAACAGTGGTCAGTTGAATTAGAGTCGCGACTTCGAACGGACTGCAAGAGTTTCTAGTGCTTGGCAGAAACCCTTAAATTATCTTAGTTCAACTAAGTATTTTGGTTGTTTATTTTGAAATCTGTGTCAACGGTTTTAAATGAAAATTGTAATGAGGTCCTGTGGAATGAGCACGATTAAATATATCCTCTTTGGATTTAATGTTATTTTTGCTGTGAGTATTTATTTTAATAAACTGGAATTAAAAAAACAATGAGTGGAGTTATGGTTTCGTGCAAAGAGGGAAAATACATTTTTCAACTTCAACGCAGTGATTTATGGCAGTAGAATGTTCCATAAAGCACATGCATGTCTGCTACGTGGTTCATGTGGGGAAAACTTGGCGCCAATCTGTGACAGAATCTGCAAACTTTACATTTGAAGACACAAGAGGGGGTTGGTTTTAAGGGTTTTTATTTGTATTTGGTGTCACAAAGTAAAACAATTCAACAACTTCTTTTGTAACACAACCAAAACAATTTTAAAACATCCCTACCTAAAGCATACGTATTTTTATTTTTATTTTGTTTTAGTTAACATTTTTAAATTTAAATAAAAGCGAATGTGATTAAATATGGGGTTTCCTGGAGTAGCAACTCTCAATGTTTTAACTTTTTATGAGGAGCCCATCTTCTCGTCTCTTTTGCTACTAAAACTCGCTTCGCATTAATTATATTTTGTATGGTAACCCAGGAGGCTTAACTTACTCCACTATATAGGCAAATCCATATACATAATAAAACTTTTGAGGGCTTTATGTCTGCAACCAGTAGTTGACGTAAATATTTTTTACTCGGCAGATTTCGGTGAAACTTTTTCTTTTAAATGTTTCTTTTTTGAAAGTTTCTTAAGCCTATACGAGAAGGTTTTAGGTTATATCGTTTATTGCCAAGTCGGCTTTAGAGAGTGTTTTTGACTTCACTGCCATTTCCTTACTCAAGAAATTCTTAAGCTATATAAACAAAACAACGTTGCGTACATAGGAAGCCCACACCTATTAATCTTTGCAATTACTCTACCAATTGGCATGCAGTTATATAGTATGCTTCAATTCCCAAAGGACTTAAACATTTTATTCAAAGATTACTAAATTAATTTGTGTTCCTGTATGCAAAACAATGAAAGAAGGTACCCAACAAAAAGATAAGAGAAAACCAGTTCTCTTCCGTAAAAATTAATGCATATTTTATTTGTTTCAGCTATTTGATCATAATATACTTCCAACTGTCATATGTCAAATCTTTTTTAAAGCCGATCAGTAACTGAATGTTAAGTAATGTTCTAATGCTCCTTGCAACTTCAATAAGAAACAGTGCAAAGGCGCCACAAACACACTAAGCGCCGTTTGCTGATACGACTCATAGCAAATTAAGTTCCACTTAAACTCTTATGTGACAGTTTATGACCTGAAAAAAGTAGCCCATACGTATTTAAGTAGAACTTAAATCGTTAAAAGGCGTATGAGCAAACGGCCCTAAGTAATTTAATAGAATTAAGAGAAAAATCACAAAAAAAAGGAAACTTCAAAACGGGTGACAGCGTTCAAGTATTTGAGATGTGATATTTTGTAGGTCATACTAAGAGTTTACAAACATTTTGCAACAAGTTTTACAAACATTTTTCAACATGCCCCATTATACGAGTATATACACCGACATCCAGGGCAACTGAGTTGGGATATTTAAAAGACTCACAAGAACTATACCTACCCATCCCAAAAATGACGTAAGGGTACCTACATATTTACGGCGAATTTTATTGAGGTAGAAAAGTAGTTAATAATAGTGTATTTACTGCACTGTGAAAATAAAACAAAACAACATTGACTATTGTTTCCGGTCTCTTTTAGTATTTTTGGTCAGGCTAACTACTCGATAAATTTTACGCAGCGTTTATTAATAAGGGGGATAGTTATTAAAGGTTCAGGTTTGGCAAGTTTTTCAGAATATGGCTTCATAATAAATTTCCCTCCTTCAGAAGTGCTATGTTGTTGGATTGAAAAATCGACTTATGGTGACGTGGAACATTCTTATACCGACATTCATAATAATATATTCTGTAACACGACATTTGGTTTATATTTGTCCGTAGAAAGAACCTACGTCAGTTCTATTAATTAGTAATATTTGTGGTAACGCGCAGTTTGTTTTTATTTTAGATGACATTGATCGACGAATATGCTGCAGGAATTCAATATTTCCATCGTCAAATTTCATTTCCATAATATTCACTGTCCATGGATTCCGTCAGCCTATTGGCGGTCTTCTCGAACACATATTACCTATTTGACAGTTGTTTGTATTCTTTTTCCAATAAATTTGTTGTATAAAAAGAAGTAGGAGTCTGTAGATGGTATCGATAGCGCTCTGATTTGCAATTTTTTTAGGTTAAGAAACAGGATGGAGTTAAATTTCGTACAAGTGTGGTACAATTTCGTAATTAGAGGAACGGATCTTTTGCAGAGCTTCAATTTAAAACCTACTGCTAAGAAGTGAAGTTGGCCGCGGGTCTTTTAAAAGCTGCCACATATTCATGAACTCTGACCCCCTTATTAATAAACAAATGTGCACAAGTTAGTTAGCTAGTAGACATCAGATAGCATACAAAAATTTGACGTAACTTCTGAATAACGAGTTGCTAACTTTTACGCAGCGTTTATTAATAAGGGGGTGAGTCAATTATTTTATTTAGAGGTTTCAGAGCGGTTATTTTGCCGATTGTCAGATCAATGTCTTGTCTGATTCTGGGTCGCCCTTTGGCGTAAGTACTTGTGCTCTTATCAATAGAATTCGTTGGAGCATTTTTGAAACAGTGGTAGACACCTTAATGTGTGATTAAATTTTCTGTTGTTATTTGTTTTTTTTTTGTTTTCTAAAGTAAATATGAATTTTTAATAGGCCAAATCAATATATTTCAATTTCAGTTCACATTTTGCACTAGTAATTGTATATTTTCGAAAAATTTGTTTCTAATAACACAACGAACATTTCAATCTGGCATTTTGCTATTGCGTGTTGGTGAGTTCAGGGCAATTCTCTCAAAATATTCCAGACACTTCTGTCGTGTTAAGAATTGACCTGGAAGTGCACTTTTTTTTCAATGAAACATAGAATACTTACATAGAAAAAGCACTCCTAGATTTGATCTTTTCATAGAAAGGGCAATTCTTTTCTTCAATCGAAAACGCCATTACAGTAATGTGTTGACATAAGCGCAACCATAACTCTGAGCTATATAAACAGTATTTGATATTCATCAAGCGATAACACTTTGTACATAAATTTACTATTCAAACCTAATTACACGAAATGTATTTATGTACTTCGTGGCAGTTCACTGCGTTCTGCGGCTTAATCGATATCGATTCCTTTTCAGATATCGGGTCTTGGCATCTTAATAGCCGGCGCTGTGGTACTAGCTGACGTCAACGAGTTCAACCATTTTATCGAGGGCAATGTAACGGCGCCCCCAATAGTACTCATTGTAACCGGAACAATAATTTTCTTAATCGCATCCCTTGGATGTTTCGGTGCAATTAAGGAGTCGCCATCACTCCTGATAACGGTAAGACATCATCAATTGTGTAGGCATTGAGCGATTAATACATACCTTCTTCCTGTGGACAGTATGCCGTGCTGCTTGGTGTTGTTTTCATAATCGAGCTGGCCGTTGGCATAGCAGCGATAGTCTTCAAATCCGACCTGGAAATGGTTCTGAAGAACTCTCTGATGGACTCTATAAAGCGGTCGAATGACGACGATCTGAAGGCCTGGGACAACATCCAAAGGAAGTTGATGTGCTGCGGTGTTGATAACCCATCGGATTGGCGTGGCATCAGTCGAAATAAGACATTACGAGCAAGTTGTTGCCGACCGGAATTCATTGACGCAGCTCTGGGCAACTGTGCTGACGCAGCTCCTTTGGGAAAGGACAAGTACTTTCAGGTGAGTTGACGCTTTTTTCTAGAATTCGTCTTATGATTTCCTCTTTCAGGATGGATGTGTGGGCAAGCTGAAGGATCGTATCGATAAAAATGCAGTCATTCTGATTGGGGTTGGAATTGGCATTGCATTCATACAAATTCTTGGAATAGTGCTGGCGTGTTACTTGGCTTCAACGATACGCCGCGAAAGGGGCAAGTAAACCGGTGAGTTGTTAAGTTCGCCCCCTCAAAGACGTGTAATTTAAATGCCATTAAGTCCACTCTGGCCTACATTCTGAGGAAGTTTGATCTAAAATTGTTTTTCACAAAGACGAACGGAAGAAGACCTAATTTATGCAGGGGGTGGAAATAGGGTTGTTTCTTTGTAATGCTTTCTCCGCTGACCTACTCTGAAAATGAGTTCTCATTTGTGTACAGCTGTACAGCGACAAAAGCTGATTATTATTATTGATGGCATTCATTTTACACATTTAGTGAGTGTAGAAATAACAGAATAATTGCAGCACGTCAAGGGTGATTGATTAGGGTGCAAATAGGGAATTCATGTTCGTGTTTATTCTACCTGACATTCAATTCAATTATGCAGACTTTTGAGACTTTCTGTCTCATTACATTAGAGTTTTCATTAGATTTGAATGCGGTTATGCTGAGTCTATATGTTCAGTGATAAATTATGAGCTGAAATAAGTTGACACGAACGGTTAGCTTCCAACAGGTCATTTCAAATATTCTTGGCTAACATGAATTACGTGCTTGCAGGACATTTTAAGTGCTAAGGGACATTTATTTTTCGTACTTCTTTAATCACATTCATTTGGCTAATTATATAGTATAAACGCTGCTGCGCCGAGCAAGCATACTGTACTTACCATACAGGCTGAAAATGTTAATACTCAACATTCACGAGACACTATTTGGTTCACAACCACACCCACACCCTTCCTACTTGCTTTGTTTGTTGTATCCTTTGCTATAATTTAGCCCAACTGAAATAGCTCCTTGCGGTATTGGTTGGAGTGGAAAGTTCACCTACATAACAGTCATTAGCTTCTCGCAAACACTCGAATGTGCGAGTTAAATTTGTTCAAAGATTAAAGAAATGTGTACTTTTTACCCGAAGCAATCATATTTCGAAATAGAAATGAGAGTTAAAGGCGATAAGAACCTTTCATCAACATATTTATCTTAATATGTTTTAATATGTTTTGGCCACGCTTTCTTTAGGTTGCTACTTCTGCAAGATTGTTTATTTTTGAAGTTGTTTTTGTCTTTCAGCCTTTACCAAAGTCACGCCGTGCATTAACTTTCAAAAATCTGCTGTCAGTTTGAGTACTCAACACGTTGAATAAAAATGGCGAGCGTACATTAATGTTGACACCTAATATGACAACCACTCACTAAACACTTTTAAAATTCACAACAGTTAAGATTTATGAATTTAGTCACTGATTGCATTGCAAAAGGCATCAAGTTATTTAAACAAAAAGTTGTCGGTTTCTGTTGTTTGTACTACCTAAAAAATAAACAAATAGTTGGCGCAACAGGTCCGTATAGACCCTGATGGGCCTAGCTTCTCACAACCATTCGTTTCGTGTGAGTTTCCATTTTTGGGACGAATGGAAGGGATCTACAGTTTTATGCCGAGTCCAAACGGCTAATTGAGAAGCTCTTTCAGTTATACTTTTGGATGTTTGTCAGACGTTCGCGAGAGATGGCGCAGTGGAAAAAAAAACTTTTAGTTGGAATTTGGCTTTTCTCGGGATCTGTACTACCTACAATCACAAAATATTAGCAGTTTTTACTAAATATAGATTTTTTGCAGGTACCTATACCTGTACTGATTTTGCCCCTACCTTATTTCTTTGCAGTTGCACCAAGTTACTTAAGTTATAGTCCAACCAACGAACAATAAAGTCATCCAACATTTCATGTTTTACGTGGTTTTCCTTTAAATTATACGAAATAAAATAGTATAACTAAAACGCAACAATAATCAGGGAGACCCATGGCACCTTTTTAATTATCTTCCCAAGGGCACACACTATGTACATTGGACACACCATAATCCCACCCAACTTTAAATGCGGATACCTTTGACTTCACCTGGAATGGCCGGTTGCGTGTCGAAGTCAGGAAGAATAGACATTTTCATCGCAAACATTTTTGTTAGATTAGACTTTTATAATTTGAACAACAAATAAATTTTTTAATCCTTTTGTATTTACCTGTGTAGTGAATCAGTAATGACACTTTTATTAGTAAATTTGTATACCTTATACTTATGTAATGTAGTAGAATATACAGTCAACTTTCTATGCTGCAATAAAAATAAATATTTCATGTACTGCTATGTCCACAGCTATTATTTGTTCAGTCCAAGTACTATAACTGTTTTCAAAATGGTTTAATTGAAGATGATTTATTTTTTGGAGAGTTACTTCGTAAGACACGCTGGACATGGGAACTGAGCTGGTAAATATGTTACGGAAGCGTTACGTAGTGTGACTGGCGAGGCGAACGGAAGTTCACAAGGTGGTAAAAGTTGGTAAAGACAGAAAGAGAACGAGTTACGAGCGCACATGAAATACACAGTGCAGGGCTTTTGATGCATTCGGACGCATGGGAACATCAGTTTATTTCGGATGCTGGATTTACAGATTGCACTATTTGGCGGTTCTATCAGCAGCTATATGTTTACATGCACTGTGTGTCAGCTTAAAAAAACTTTCAGGAAATTTGTTTGCCTCCATCAATGCCAAGATTCTACGAAGTTTCTTAGAGTCGGAGTACATTCGCGAAAGCACCGCAGGACAATGGATATCACAAGATCAGCGTCCTCTAAGTTAAGTTAACTTTTTTAGAACAAAGAGGTACTTAGGATTAAAACAAGTATTTGTAGGTTAAGTGAATTTCTTCCTACACATTCAATGCTGACTTTATTATCGCTTGTCGACAAATTGGCATAGCATATGTCAGCTAGGTTCGTGGAGGACCCTGGGCTTAGCTTTCACCATTTCCTGGAGTTAGATTCTTTTTTTAGAATGAATGGAAGGACGCTACAATTGTATGACAGTAAATAACTTTTGGGTGTCAATAAAACTATTCTGATCTGTTAATGTATCGTTTTATATTTGATTGCGAGATCACGAAAGCCGTCACAGGATCGTGCCTCCATAGAGGAAGACTAAATAAAATAAGTTCAAAGCTTCTTGCTCTTGTTTTTGTTTTTGTTGTTTTTTTAATATTGGTATATGTTTATTTATATTTTTAAATCACAGCAGTCTTTATATTTTGTTTACACTTTTTTGTTATCTCGTTTAAACTAATAACATAAGTGTTGCTATTATGTATGTGTAATTGAATTTGTTTAAAATATTAGAAAATAATGTTCGAATAAAATATTTTACAACTAACTGAAATAAACAAATTTTTACATTTAATGCAGCATATTAACGAAACAACGCAATACCCACATACAAAAAAAATTGTGTAACTACACGTATTTAAATTTTACACTCGTTGAAAGTATTGCATTGAAATAGCATATTATTAATTTTATTTGATTCCTTACAATATTGCGCCATTGGAACCACACATTGAATGATTGACTCCGCATAAAATAAGAGGAAACAATCATTGCAATGGAATTTTTGTTTGTTTCTGGCGAGCATAGGTTGTTCTTATTATTCAATTTGAAGTTTAATTTTTACATGTAATATTTTTAAAGTAATTTCATTTTAGGGGCTTTCTCACCCGCTTGCTTACATATATCGAAGTAAATTTTCTCTATTGGAATGATAAGTTGTTAAGATTTATGAATAAAATTAGATTCACAAACGAGTGTGTTTTTGTTATGTTATGTTCTAAAATTACACTTTGTTTTTAAATAGCCGGAATGAGAAAAAGAATAGAATAATTATTAATTTACAGTTTACACGTCTCTAGTTAATATACATACATATTTTTATTACATATAATTGAAAAAAGTTTCCTTTGCCATTGATCACACGATGAAAAGGGACAGTGAAACATGGGAGGACACATCTCTAGGAAGTAAAATACTCTAAATTCATTGGACATTATTAATATTAATATTTAATGTTTTTGACAATCACTTTTACACAATTAAACAAACGAGAAGAAAGTGTAACGCAATTAAACATCCAAAAAGAAATTTCTTATTCATTTTTAAGTCTACTATCAGTAGGGATTGATTTTTCTAACTACAACTAGTTCGTCTAAATATTACAGTATTACAGTTAAAAGTCGCAAATTGGATTTTGTTTTGTCTCCTATAAATTTAAATTGTCTTTTTGTTTGTGTGTGTGTGTTTTTTTTTTAAATCAGAAGAGGAAGGAATTTTTAAAGCAACTGTAGTTCGTTTTACTTGCTACACAAATACAAACATTCTTAAAGAATAGAGTTATGCGGATTTCCATCTAAATTGCTTAGTCTTCTTCTTGGTTTTATTCATTTTAACAAATACCATTATTATTATTATTATTAGTGAAGACAAAGAGAGTTTTGGTTTTGAATTAAATTTACTTTAAACTACTAATTATACAAAATGTTCAGTCAGTATATAATTGTGTGATTTACTACATTTAGATGAATTCGTTTAGTATTAGACTTAATAAATTTGTTTAGGGTCGCGATTGCGCCAAGGAAACACGATGAGAATAAACTTTGTTTAAACATTATTTATTTAGAGGAATGCATGAGAACTTTACTCTTGGAAATTTGATGGCATTTTCGATTGTTTGTGCTGTTGGGATAGTTGAGTTTGGCGATAGTTTTGGGATTGTAAGATAAATTTTATCGAAACCACTCAACAGGATTGTTGTATTTTGCGAAAAAAAGTGTTCATACTTATTTAATTATTATTATTTTTATTGTAAAGGGTTCTCCAATAAGAGGTGTTATTGTGAATGACCCGCTATTTCGGTAGCTGTCACTTTTGAAGCATTTATTCTTTGACATTTGATAAGTAGAAACTACGCCATTACTAAAAATGGAACGATACACGCTTTAACAACGCATTGAAATTATTAAAATTCACTACAAAAATGGTGAAAAAACGTCGTGTCTTTGCTGATCGGGTCCTTGAAATGCATGAAAATGTTCCGGGATTCCATCGAAAAATCATCTTGACTGATGAGTCCCATTTCCACCTCTACGTCAACAAGCAAAATTGTCGCATCTGGGGCTCGGAAAACCCAAGGGTTATTGTTGAGAAGCCTCTCCATCCTCAACGTGGGGCTATCAAGAACATAGGGCAGCCACTTTGCGATTTGGTTATGGAAAGTTTCATGAAAAGAATATGGTCCTGTATGCGTGCTCGTGGTGGCTAATTGGCTGATGTTGTTTTTCATTATTAACGGCATACCTTCCTCTTTATTATGAAATAAACATCCGATCATTTATCTCAAAAAATTACATTTTTCTTTGAATACTAAAATAACACCTCTTATTGGAAAACCCTTTATTACGAAAAGCAGCTTTACTCCGAATCGTATGAGCAATTCATTTGTCAGCTATACAGAGCAAAAAGAGGAAGAAAATCAAAATGAGGTTCTGCCTATCAAAAGCTGCTTCAAAAGAAACCAAGCAAGTTATCGACTGTTCTAAATGGATTTCTAGACTTCTGGACTGGTATTTCTAGTGGTATATAACTCACAAGCTCTTTTCGAGGCTAATAGTTTGTTTAAGCTGTCGCTTAATGGTCACAAAGGATCTACGCTGATCTAAGTGTGGCGTGTACAGTTTTACCATGTCTCGCAAACGCACTTACTTAACCTAACCTAGAAATTGAATCTCGAAAGTGTCAATTAAAGTGTAGTTAGTTAAGACACGACTATAGTCTAATAAAGTTTGGTCCTTTAGTCTTGTGGATATTCTTGCTATTTTCAATTTGCTTCCTCATTTTTCAGTGAATTATAACTAGGCCGGCGCACATTATACGCGGCCCATTTACCAGAATCGTGAATGAGCTATAATGTCTCGAAATTTTGTATATTTTACTTAAAAAATAAAAACATATTCTGTCACATATTACTCTTTTACCACTCGAGGCAATTGAATTAGTTCTTTTCTACAATTTAACACGGTCTTGCTGACTGCTCTTGTCAAAAAGAGTAGGTGGTGATCCAACATTTACCATTTTGATATTTTAATATGGAACATCTCCCTCGGACGTCCTGCAAAGTACAAATCTGAGTGGTGCAAGTGTAAATGACACTCCTATTTTCGTGATGCATGTCTACACCTATTCAGCCATTACACTTCAGCGCTGATGAAATAGTTCCCGATTCACCTGAATATCAGGTACTCACATGGACTATGATCCGCAATTTCATCTTCGAGGCCCATCTAACAAAAGGCATACGTCTGATACCAATTCGAGTTACAGTCCGACTAGCACAATTGCCAATTATTAAATCAAACTAAAACTCCTTTAGAAAGAGCACAGCGAACACCTCTTAAACAACTCGAGCGTGTACAACTGTGCAGAGCCACAAGAAAATGTAATCAGAAACCAATGTCTTTCATTCTCAGTTTTTGACAGCTTTGAAGTCCGGAGAGCATTGCTAATTTGTCTGAGTTTAGTGTTACTAAGACGGAGTGAGTGTTAAAGCAGTTTAAAGGGGGAACTGCCAGTGTGGTGGCATTTTGTCGGACATTCATAGCCCGACGACAACTTCGAAGCGTACACTACATTTTACAACCAAAAACATGAAAAGGGATTTCACTTTTAACAACTCAGTACATAAACTCAAAATGCACCATTTTAACATATCGCTGCTTCAACTTCAACTTCCCAGACAGACACGAAACAGATTCGCAAACCCTATCACATACAGATTCCCATCTACCCGAATCAATCCAAGGGGATTTCCTAAACTCATAAGCGTTGCACTTACGTATATCACTCCTCTTTCTAAACAGTCAGCGTGCTAATCAATTGCTGGCACAATTTTCCATACTCGAACTGATCGCCGGAAATCCTCCTCAGCTTGATTCCCTTGTTGTCCTTATTTCTACCCTCACAAACTTGCAACTCTATTTGCAAT
Organism: Cheilosia impressa; assembly: GCA_948293265.1. Taxonomy (NCBI): domain Eukaryota; kingdom Metazoa; phylum Arthropoda; class Insecta; order Diptera; family Syrphidae; genus Cheilosia; species Cheilosia impressa. The sequence goes on from OX411883.1 coordinate 15,930,493, forward strand.
CCTCCCGAATATTCCAAACTCAAATTGGAAATATCAACTGGCATGTCCGGGTCACCAGATGCCGTCGAGCTTAAACTCATACCTGTGCCACTGCTACCGGACGATGACGTGCTGGATTTTGCACTATTGCCCTCGTATCCATCGCTAACGTTCGCTTTGTTCAGAACGAAACCCTTCGGAGGCATTGTAGAATCTATCGTCTGCTTCACCATCTGGAGAATTCGAGTCGAATCCAAGTTCGAGCATTCGTGCGGTAATGGCACCTCGTAGCACTCATCGGACATTCGAGAATCACAAATCGAATCGGGACTAATGCGACCTTCGGTTTGATCGCCGATTTCGGAATGTGAATCGCTTTTAAAGCCGGAACTAGCCGAGGGTTCCTGGCAGGGCGATAGATTGTTGGAATCATTGCTTAGACTATCGTCACTAAATCCCAGTGACTTGTCGCTTCCTCTACGGTTCGAACCGCTGGTAGCACCGCATCCAGACGAAGTGGGTTCCGTGTCCAGACGGGAGTTGTTCTCACTCTCAAGGCTTGCCTTACGGCCAACGCCTCGTGTTATCGACGGCATATCACTCGATGGTTCTGTGATAATCAAACCCTGCAATGCCAGCGAAGGTGTATGCGGCTCCAATGAGTCGCAGTCACTGTCTCGGCTGTTTTCTGACGACAGTGCGACCAGAGTTATTTCACTTCCCTGGACATCGGTTAGGCAGATCTGCGGGTGTGACGGCTGGCAAGGGGACAGGTCTTCGTTGACAAAACCCATAGCGCCATATGGAATACCAGCCGTGATTGTGTGGCTTGTATGACCGTTGGCGTTCTCCTCTTGGATTATACAAAGATTTGGCGAAGCGGGTGGCGTTGGAACTATTCGCACCGGTTGTGCAGGTGATAGGTTCAGCGGTTTCAAATCGTAGTACGACGCAGGCATAAACCAGTTCGCACCAACCATTGAAGTCTGCTGAGATGGACATGCGAATATGTCTGCAGACATCGCGTCCGAGGAGCACACGTCCATGGACAAGTCAAGCGGCTGATTGGAGGCAATTTCACTAGCTGCTGATGTACCTCTCGTTATAGATCCACCCCCTCCACTCGTCGTAAGGCCGCTGATACCCTTCGTTATCTGATGCATTGGCGATGTACCGCCAGCATTAAACATGTACGGATTTGGTGATAAGCATCCGCTAAAGCTGCTGTACACCGGCGATTGGCATCCACTGCTGTGACCACTACCAAAGCCACCACTGGTTAGGTTGATGTTGCTAAACTGACCAATCAAACTCGGATTGTGTTGCGACAGACTGCCAAAGTTTGACGGCGAGTTCAACGGGCCGAGCATAAATTTTGGATACGCCGCACTCGTTCCCGGCTGTCCAACTCCGATATTGTTGGTATTACTTGGCGATGGCATCGATATCGGAGAAACACTATAGCTGTGCATTTGATGCATGTGACCCTGCTGTCCGGAATGTGCTATTAAACCTAGGAATTGCGCCAGCTCCAAGGGCACAATGCCTGTTGACACAATGCTTTTAGCAATTTCAGCGCTGATGCGATGCTCCTTCACGAGCCGATTCAGTGCGGGGACTAGATTCATTATGGCTTCCTGTGGCACTTCGACATCTTGCCCTCGATGCTGTATCATGTTGAGGATTGGTTTGCCATGGATTGGGGAGCCTGAAAAGAAAAACAGAAACAACAACGAAAGGCCTTTAATGACTGCGAAATATTGCAATGCCTATTTAAAGATAGAAATATAGAATAGAGATCAGTATTGCGACTGAGAGAAAATACAAAATCAAAACGAAAGGCAATTTATAAGATGCTTGACTCTACTGAAGGTCCTTATGTGCAAAATTTGTTTTTCCATGAATATTTGTTCGTTTAGACGGAAAATTTCAGTGTTAGGAAGGGCACATGGCACATAGCGTACTAAAACTAAACCTTATTGGCAACCATCGCATGGTGATAGTTAAAGAAAGATCTTTAGCTGTGCATAGTAAAAATGCATGCACATTTTTTGATGAAAATAAAAATTAAAAATTATAAATGAAATCCAATTGCATAAATCTTACCAGGCAAGCTTATTGAGTTTTCTAAAAGCGGCGGACTTGGAGCAACCAGTAAGTTCCGCTGTGCAATACCTTTTTGTAGATATTGACACTCTTGCAGTGGTCCTTGGAATTGTGCTTTGGACCCCTCAGATGCACGGCGTACTGGACTGTAGCGACCTGTTGATAAATTAGAAATTTTTTTAGTACTTAATCGTTTTTAGGACTGTGTAAATTGCTTATGTATTTGCAATGAAGTGCTGGAGTTCACACTGATACTACACAACGCTACTTAACCGGGCACAACAAGTTTATGAATTGTAAATGTCTTACAAGTTGTTTAGCACAATTTCTTCAACGAGACGGTGTTTGGAATGAGGTTCTTTAGTCACATACTTGACTTATGCATATTTCGAAAAGGGACATCAGCAAAAATCATACTCTTCTCAATAGCTATGAAGTCTGTTTGAAATGGATGATGATTTTTGATGTTTCCTAGAGCTTTTGCCAACTACGTAAATTCACTGACATTTTTCACTGCGTTCTGAGTGCGCACTAGGGCTGATCGCGTCAAGTTAACAGATGGATAAGAGATTAAATTGACAAATAATACAGCCATTAGATTCAATAGCACAATAGGCAATAGGGCGTAGGGCGTGCTACTACCGGAAAATGTGAGAATTGGTAATTCACTCGCTATATGTTAACTATTTCTAAATTGAACTATTAGATAGGAAACGGACTGTTTATGTTTAGAAAATAGGTTCCTTTTGCAAGCTCTCAGTCCATAGAAACTAACCGAACAGCAAACACCGAGATTAAACGGAGAATCATAAATGCTTTCAGACTTTTACATTAGAATTGTTGTACCAATAATGGGACTAAAATTTATTTAAAGCGTTTAATGGATTGAGACTAGCCGCAATGATTTTAAATTGGATGACGCGCTTAGGGACAGCATCAATCTAACACTTCTCGAAATGAAATCACAAGCAATTTTGCATTTTACTGCCAAACATGTCTGAAATGATGCACTGCTACCATCATTTAAACCTAAACAAAAAGAGCGCTGTAGTTGGAATTTAATGAAGTAAACCAGAATTCAACTGAATCAGTCTCAAATGTCGGTTCATTCTTCTCGCAATGAGCGACCATTGATGGTCCACCAATCAGTACTCACTATTAAGACCAAATATGTATATATCCTTTTTAATCAACAAAAAATACAATAAATTACTACAGGTACAACAAATACAAGTCAACATCAAGTTAAGTAATAAAAAACATAAAACATTAGACGAAAGGTAACTGTTAAACAAAAATATAAAAAAAAAAACAGAAAAAGACAAAATAAAATAAAACTTACCAACTTCTTGTACTGTAGGTAGCAACTTGCAAGCCCTACCAAAGCGTCTACTGTTTAGACTTGCCACTGCGACTGCTGATGTTGACGCAATTGCAGGCGAACAAGGCGGATTTGAGCCGGATTGTGAACCAGTTGGCGGACTTTGACTTAGCCCGCCACTGGAACTTTGCATTTTTAATGCCGGCGGAAGATAGTTGCGATTCATACGCGACTCCACTTCTCTGATTAGTTCCGGGCTAATCACTGTTGTTGTTTTTTTTTTCATGGAACAAGGATAAGGAATAGGAACGAATGGCATTTGAATATACCGTCGGGGATAGTCATATACAACACGGGTTTCAATTTTGGGAACAGGTAAGGGCAGTTACAATTTGCAGGATTTTATTTACCGCCGCAAGGCACACATCCAAGCAAAAAATATAACAAAAATGTTATAAAAACCGAAAAGAAAACAAAAATTAAGAGAAAAATAAAACGTAAGAAATAATAGTTAAAAAATAACACAATTATAATTGAAATGATTGCAAGACTTTGTTTGCTAAGTGTTGCTAATAAAAAGAAAACGTGCAAATGCATGCAGAATTAAACGGAAGCTAATATACGCTTGGCCACAACAGCTTACCTGGCGGGCGATCCATTACAGTCAATAGACCAGTACGCCTTGTGCGACCACCTCCCGATTGCGGTGCTGGCGAATGTGAGAGATTTGGTTGCTCAAGTCCACCTACATCTGAATGGTGAGATGCAGACAGGTCGTCAGTGCAGCCGACAGTGTGCCGTTTTGTGCAGCCCCGAATTTGCATATACCTGCAAGGAGAGTTGAATGTTTTACTAAAAAAAGAGTGTTGCTATAAATAAGATGAAGTGGGGGATCTTTTATTAAAAACCTTATTGGCAGAGCTAGATGTGGGCATTTTTAAATAATAGTAAAGCTTGCCCTGCAACGATTTCCGCAGAAGCGCCATAGAGGTGCGAGAAGTGAGCATCAAATACTTTTTGTGCATTTGCCATGCCCTCGACATTTTCATAAAGGCTTATCTAGGAAACTACTTCCTCAACTGATACAGTCAGAGCGACATTGCGCTTCAATCAGACTGCCTCTTCACTGCGGTCCATCGCTAACTGCTGGCAATTACGGCCCACCTAAAGTTAGTTTAATCATCATCATAGATCTTAAATACGCGCCGAGTTCTTGTGCGTTTCCTGTCCGTAAACCGATTGAGAGACTATTAAAGACGAACGAATAAAGCCTGAAACTTTACCCGAAGATGGTCTTCGAAACCATTTACAAGCGAAACAATTCTGATCCATTTTTCAACGATCCACCTACTTACTTAACAATAACTAATGAAATTGCCGCAGCTTACCTCTGAATTTCATCGCTTGACTCCTCGTTGCCCTCTGCTGTATTGGACTGACTCATAACTGCTTCCTGCATCATGTTAACATGAGCTTGTTGTTGCTGTTGCTGATCACATGTAATCTGACCCGTTGTCCCATGTTCGGCACCCGAACCACAAACACCTCCGGCAATGCTTGTGTTTGGATAATATCCCTCCATTTGTGGTTGTGTCTGCGGTTGCTGGACATTGTTCATCGAAGACGGATAATATATATGAAGGTTCGCTCCACCATCGGAAGCTCGCCTTCCAAATGCACCAGCTATAAGAACTGCAGTCAGTATCGATTTTGAGCCAATGAAATTATCTAACTTACTTGCACCCATTACTGTGGGTGGCTTTAGTAAATGCTGATCCTTAATTGTGAGGTTGTGCAGTGGCTGGTTCTGCAGCATAGGCAAGTTGATTGGCAGATAGGGACCCTCCTTGTCGGGACACTTGAAATTGATTGGATTTATTGCATTGGGATTGGCTAACGCTTGTTCGTGAGCCACGTCCCCTGGCCCGACTGTGTGTCTTCGTGTATTGCCACCAGTTGCTCCAGAATTGCTTGCACTTAAGTGGTTTTGATTGTTCGTTTGTGGCTTTAAGTAGAAAACACAGAATGCTCAAAGCAATAGTTTTTCTTTTTTTCTTGTGAACACACACTCACCTCATTAGGTCGCGCTAAACACTCTAATTCCAATTCACCGAATTTCTCTAGATCCACAGACACATCGGCCCACCCTAACAGACCCGCATTGGGGCATGTGGCATTTGTTAGCGGACTCAGTCTATCGACTGACTCTTGTTTGATAGGCTCAGATCTGTCGACAACACCCGTTGTGATGCTTGTCTTGCGCGACCTACAAAGGTAAAAGTTCTTCCGTTTACATAATAGCTTTAGCACAGAGTGAAGGATAAAATATTTATTAAATAAAAATCAGCGCGAATTATGCGCGGCCATTCATTACCATCACAATGTACTAGCTCACATACTAACGAAATACAACCCATTTCACAGTTTCTTGCCGCAGATGACCTTTGGCTGCTTACAGTCTCTCTGCCACACACATACTGTGCTATTGTTAAAGCAAAGCAACGGCACCGGAAAAGATAGCGCCGAATGGTCAGCTGTGTTGACAGAGAAACAACCAGTAAATTGCGACGTGTGTTGGCCACCATGACACAACATATACTTTTATCGATTGTAGTAGGCACATCTATCTTCACAAATGAAGCACAATATCTGTATCTGACCTAAATATCTCACCTAGAGTAGGCCAAGTTGGCATGATGCTGCAGTCTTTGCTGTTCTCTTCGTTTCTCTTGAAGTTTGTCATAGAGTAGGTTGTATATCGCATAGATGTTATCGAAACGATTTTCATGCACCGATTGGGCAATCATGTCAGCTGTGAGGCCGGGCAATTGCAGCATTTGTGTCATAATCACCGTATCGAGATTTGTCGGTTCGTTGACTGATTGTATGCGGGTGGGGGTTGTCTCAATGTCGCCAGACCATTCACTCAGCCATCGATGCTTGATTATTTGCCTGAGAGTGTAACGCCGATCTGGTTCGACTACAAGCATGTTGCGTATTAGATGTTCACAATCTGGAATAGAAGGGGAATGCATTATTTATAAGGATGCTAATGTGTGTGTATGAGCATGTAAAATATAAGCTAACTTTATTGACAACAGAATAAGCAGGGATTCGGACTGTTTAAAGAATCCGGTGTGGTGGTCAGACTTCGTAAACGTATTTAACATAAACAACATTTGGCTACTGTTTTGAATAGTTTACTCGACACGACTGGGCACCAGACGCTGGAGCAACGGGATAGATGGTGCTCAGCGCTTCAGACCAAAGTACCATCAAAAGTGAGTGGTTTTGTTTTGCAGGTGAAGCTCACATATTTACGTGACGTATTGGTCGCTCACGGCTATTGTAATTCGATCGTAGAGCGCCGTCTAAGCCATCATTGTTGTTAGATATTGTAAATACAGAATTCATATCCTATATATTTGCAATGGTCAGCCTTTAAGACACTATATAAAAGGAAAAGCTAATAGATGGAAGGACATATAGACCCTATGCGAACGAAATACTTCACATTTTCCGTTTTTTACATTTGTGGCATGATGCATGCCACAGAGAAGTGTCCCTCAAATAAAATACACAAGGCAAACTAATTAAGAGCATGTGCGTGTCTCTCAACCTAAAGAAAAAACAAATAATAAAAACGACTGCCACATCATGACGACCTCAACATTCAATTAGTAGATAACTACTCGACCAGCTGGCAAACTAATCGCCAAAAACTGCAAATAAACAGAAAATTATTAAAAAAAAATAACAACATCCAGATAACACCAGGTGAAATTAGGCAACAAATCTTTGTTGTATCTACTGCGACAGCTGTTGACAGTCACATCACGTTTGGTAGATATCACAGGAAACAGAAAAACAACAAAAGTCCTACGCTAATGCAAGCAATCAAGTCGCATCCCGGGCATATCGTATCCATTCAACATTGACTCATCGGAACCATTGAACAATGAATGACGTACAGAAAATATTTTAGGTATTAGGTTCAAGGCTGCAAGCACCAAGCTAATTTGACAGAAGATGCCAAAACAGTTTTATTTGAGTTATAACTGCAATAAATGGGACCAAATTGATAGCTTCAATTAACGACTTCCAGACGATCACGAATTCATATACAGCTGGCACCCGACCATGACGGTTCAAACGAGAGCATACAAGTCTGATGCAGATTATAGTTCAACACAGACGGTGATCTACATTAGTCTTTGCAATCTGGCTTTAGTAACCTTGGAGTGGCAACCAGAGATTCTACTAGAGGATGAGCATGAACTATTTACAACAGCGCGACACAAAAGGGTGAAAATTGCGTACGGGATTGTAGTTACCTTGTAGCTGAACAGAATTAAGAAAAGTCTTGTGCTTGTACCTCCATCTATTACTCTAAATCAACATTTCAACAAGCTACAAAGCTGGCGTCCGACAGAAGGAAAGCGTTCTATTTCTTGATATCGAAATACCGATTACTAGTAAATACAAATAATAAGGTACATTGTTCGTCACCTTCCAAAATCTTCAAAGAAATATACAACTCCTCTCTCAATCACAGAATTGAAAGTCTATCACTTTATCGTCTTACCTTGCGACATGAAATACGGAATGCGAAACTTCCCAAGCACCACCCTGCTCTTCAAGTCCAACAGGGTTTTTCCATCGAACGGTAACGCTCCACACACCAGTGCGTAGAGGACAACACCCAGACTCCAGATATCCGCCTTCGGGCCATCATACTCGAGTCCTTGAAACACTTCCGGTGCAGCATACGGTGGTGATCCACACCACGTCCTCAACGGCGTGCCCTCATCATACCTATTACTGAATCCAAAATCCGCCAGCTACAAAGAAACACAAAAATAGTTTCAAACCTCACAAAAAAAAAAGAAGCAAAATCATGCAAGCAACTCACTTTTATATTCATGTCTTTGTCGAGCAGGACATTCTCTGCTTTGAGATCACGATGCACCACTCCCTTGGAATGGCAATATTGCACAGCGGAAACCAACTGGGTGAATACCCTCGCCGCTTCCGGTTCCTTCATTCGGCCATTCTCCACTAAATGATCAAATATCTCGCCCCTCGCCGCATGCTCTGTCACCAGGTAGATCATTGTCTGAGATTCCATTACTTCATACAGACGTGTGATATGCGGGTGTTGCAGTTCCTTGAGTATTGCGATTTCCCGAAATGTTTTCGCCAAGTATTCCTCGTTCAGGCATGTCTTGTCGATTATTTTTATTGCCACCTGCAAAGAGACAGAGGAGGTAGGTAATTCTCAAATATTTCCACGTGCGTTATCATTAACAGTTGTTTTAATATACAAAAAAAAATACAATGGAAAGGTATTTTTTGAGTGTGGCTGTGTATATTCAAAATAAGATGCTTAGGAACCTGCTTGAACTGGTTACGCGATCGAGACGATGATATAAAAGTGCAAGTGACCTCTGGGGAACTCTGTGCACACAATTCGAACTTAATTTCATTGCAAGGTTGGAGATAATTTGCAACGCGCCTGAAAATTATATCGTAATCGCACTTTTGAGGGTCAAAGACATTTGCGGCAACATTCCCAAGTCTGTGCCGAGGAAAACAAAGATACCGATGCCGAATTGTCTGGTTATAAACTGTGCAATTTCTTATTAAATAAAGCGCAGCAAATTTATTCGATGAATTATTTAATTAAGTTCTTGGACGTAACAGAGATTGGTTTTGAAAAGTACTCTGACGCATTGAAAAACTAGGGGAAACACCCATGAATTACTTTGTTACTGAGGTGGAAATTAATTTTCAACAACGCCATCCTACAATTGAAATAGAGCAGATGTGAGAGGTAATAAACCCATGAGACACTCACTGTAGAGCTGGTTTAATTAAGTTGTGCATTTCTTTTGCGGCCGTTCAGAGGTATAGCGAGCTATATTTGCCTTTATGGCGCTTTACTTGGCGAGTTGTAAGCCATCATAGCACCTTTCTTGTACGTTAATGAATGGTAAATTATCTAAATTAAGTATAAAATTCTCTACTAAAAATGGTCATGTTTGGTTATGGCACACAAGATGTCTTTTTTTGAATTCGAAGGGACGTCCAAGAGGGAGCTCTGCCTCGACTTAGCAGGTCCAAAAGGCTTTAAGTTCAATTCGTGTTTTCGCTGATCATGGCACAGCGCCTCAGTGTGCGATACCTTCCAGGTTAAACCTCCAAATACTTATGTCGTTTGCCGCTGTCTTGCACCTAAAAATATCAAGCTCTGACAATTGAAGAGTAGAACTTCTCTTCTAAGGAGACTTCTATTCGCGCCGAAAATAAAAACTCACATGGGCCTGTTGCGCCCATTATTTATACATTTTTATAACGCCAAGCCCATTTACCCATTTATTCAAAAAAACTTATAATTTTGTTATGCACATAGCTATTTTTATTTCAAAAGTATTTTTGTGTCTTTTTCAATCGCCTCCAAGTTGCGTTGAGCTTCTTGCAATGTCTGCCGATTCCTTTCAGACAATTTGCCAAGCATTGAGTTTATCGAAAGTATCCTCTCGCGAATGGATTGCATGGTGTACTGTTTCAAGCGCTCCTTATCGAGGACATCATCCCGAATGGCATGGACAAAGATCCACATATTTTCCACTTCACGTTTTGCCGACCGCTTTTGGTCGTCCAATTCATGCGATAACGTGATTTTTAAATCCTCAATGTCGCGTATGGCCGCTTGAATGCCACCATCGCCGTCCTCATCGGTGAAATGGTCCGGATTCAGTTTGATTTGGCTGCATTCAAGATACTTTTGTTGCGATTTCAAACGTGTCAGCTCGCACAGAATTGTCGTGCAGGACTTCTTTAGAACTTTCTGCTCGTCCATTGGTTAAAGGTTACTGTGGGGCTCACGTGGTTGAGGAAGTCCTTCATGCTTCAAGGAGAAAGTGGCTTGTTTTACGATTGGCCCCTTGTTTACTATACGTAATCAAACGTGTTACTAAGCCGAACAGACGACGTCGTGTCGTCGCCGTCCTCCTTCTTGTGGGTAGTAGTCGCACTCGTTTAATCAATATTCCTTGGAATTTGTGTTGCAAATGGCTGTTACTACAGTGTCCTCCTTTTTTTTTTTTTTTTTCTTTTTTTGGTTTTGCTGTTTTAACTGAATTGAAAATATCCCCCCCACAACGAATACGGGCGACTCAATGCAAACTACGGAACTTTCAGAATTTTTTCAAGTAAAAGTGAACCACATGGAGGTATGGGGTGGGGGCGAGTTTATATAGGCATTTCGTGGCAGGCACTATTTGCGGATAAAAGCAACCAAACCCAATGAAAGTGTAGGTAAATGTGTGTGGAATGGACGTGGATGTGTTTTTTTTTCTGTTTTGTTTTTGTGGAGGACACGGTTTTACGACTGTCCTTCTTTGTCTGTATAAGGTATTTCAATACCCAACTATATGCATTTGCATTCGTTTGAGGACGACAACGAGGACACAGGAAGACTTAAATGATATTTTCATTTATGAGTCGTGAAATTGATTTTTGAGTTCCACCCTGCTCTTCGTTGCTGTCTGAGCGAAGGAAATTGCTTTGAGACCGGGTATTCTAAATAGAACTACACCCCCGTCCGTTGGATTTCGAGTTTGCTGTAAAGGAAGTTATTACCTTGGTGGTTCCGTCACACCGTTTTATGCAATTATGCTGGGCGCGGAATTAATCATTTTTTCATCCAAAGCGGTTTTTTTTCAGTAAACTGCTAAAAGTAAACAAACAGGCAGGGGGATGATTCATTGGCGAATGAATTGGAACAGTGGGTGTAGGGCCTTGCTATAAAACTAAGACAGAAAGTTATACCCAATTTAGTTCTGAACTACAGACCAAGCTTACTTCTTCCCGCAGGCATATTTGTAGCGAAAGGGCTTCAGCTTACAACGTAATCACAACTTTAAAAACCGTCATCTTCAACAATTCGAAGTTCAGCTCTTCAAAATAGATTATCATGCAAGTTCAGAACAAAAATATATCACTGAACAAAGGCCTTTAAAGTGTTCTGTTCCTGCTTGCGGCTTACTATACATAAACAAATAGTTGTCGCAATAAAAGCTGTAAGGGTTTTCAATTTATACAATGCTTCGCCGAGTCCCAGCGCCTGATTGAGAAGCTCTCTCATGTCAGTTATACTCCCGGATGTTTGTCAGACGTTCGCGACAGGTAGTGCAGTGGAAAAAAACATCAAGATGTTATACAGCTATAGTACAAAAGCCGTGTCAAACAACGACAAGCTTTGTTGCAGATCATAGCTAAAAACAGGGTCCAGTTTTGACACCAATCGCACTGCTGAAAGTCTGAGCTGAGCTTTGGCTTTGTGCCGGCAATTCAGCAACAATAAGTATCCATGGACTTTGGTGAATCAAAGTTCCAAACCAACCCAAAATGTACTAAAAAAAGAAGTATAGTGCTCTGCTGAGTTTAGACAAGACTCAAGTTAGAGTGGGCTCATACTCACTCAATCCAGCCGGCGTCCACAAAATGACACAATACCGCTCCTAAGAAGTTTCCACTTCTAACCATAAAAAAAAAAAAAAACAGAATAAAAAGAAACGCGACTACCCCGTGAGAATGGTTCAAACATTTAAACGAGCACTTCAGATCTATCTAGTGTAAACAAATTTCCAGCACTTGGTTGTTCTTTTCGAAAGAACATTTTAATTGACTCCCGTAATTAACCACTGCAAGTAAGCACATCACCCTGTTGTTCTTTTCAAGTTTTAATATTTCTCAGGCTGTATTTGTTCACCCAGCTTATCTCAAATTACACGTTTGACTAGAGAACAACACCGAAACCGAACACCATATGCGTCAGGTAATTTTGGAATTCAACAATTCACGTGGTTATCTCGTGATTGGCCGCGTTAGACTCATTTTCGCGGGCAAACAGCACAGGTAGCTATGCTTCATTTAGCGTTTACGATTCTGTATTCTGTTTGCTTGATCCGTGACGAATGTGCACCAGACGGCGGTTGACGCTACTCTCGATGTATATATGACAATTCAATATGTTACAGAAATGTCACTTGAGCGTGCTTTAATTTAATTTCTTAAAATCGAAATCAGAATTTGAAATATGAAAATCAACAACCATAAGGTTCACATATTTGCCAAGTGTACCGCAAATGCTTTGCCCGTAGATAAGGATGAGATAACAGCATAAACAAATACACAATATGGCGTGAATGCGAATGCTACAATGGCTTTGTTAATGATAGTTAGCGGCTCGCTAATTATATGAGAAAATTAATGCGAGCTACGATGAAACTTGTGGCGGAACCCATTTTGAGCGTATGAAAGAAATTAGCCACTAATTTCACCTAATGAACTGAAAAATTTGCACATTGTCGTCTTTGGCGTTTATATATCCCTTTAAAGACAACCCGTGATACTATTAATCATTTTTGGTTTCATTTCGTAACTTTTCAGACGATTATCGTCGAAACGATAAACCTCCAAAACGAACAACTAAGTGCTAAAATTACAAGTTTAAGAGCTTAATCCAGTTCATTTTCCACAAGTATAATGAAAGCTGACGTTTGTCAAAAAAATACTATCAGAGACGATCGTCGATATACGGAATCTTCCACCAGGCTACATTTTTCCAACTTACCAAAAAAAAATCGTAGCTTAAGATTTCGTTACATTCGCGTCGAACAAACTAATGTGGATCCTGGAAATAACATTTCTTCTAGTACTATTTGAAGGTTTTTTTTTCAATTAGAACAGGACGATGTTGAAATGGAATTTAAAACAAACTTGTGGTCCGCCGCTTTTCACAGTGCCATGGGTCCGAGTACTCCCATTTTTGGCTAATTTTCAGCGTACTTTGGAGAATCGACTTTGAAGGAGCAGAACTCACGTAACGTTTGCACTGACAAAAAACTAGTTTTGATTAAGGTTTAATCATTTGAACGTGCTGCTGAATGTTACTTAGCTTGGTAATTTCATCAGCTTCCCGACGCCATTAAGCTGCAGTGAATGCCAATGCGCCGTACTAATAATAAATTTTAGTCTTGACTTTAAATTTACTCACAATTTCGTAATTTGTATGGAAAATATAGCCACTGTGAACTATTAGAATAAAGAGGCCCAATGCCAAGCAATCGGAGGTCCATTGCTGACCAAAGTGCTCGGCGGACATAAGTTTGTTTCATCTGTGCAGCTGGTTCAAATTTGTTACAAATATTCACTTCTAGCACGGCTGGTGTTGTTAATTTGTTGCAAACATATCACCCAGCTTTATCCGCATTTTCCTTAATCCAGTTACAACAACTTTGCGTTGCACTAGGCCTGTCACAAGTCACAAGATAAGAAGGATATGTTATAAATCACAAATCAGGAACCTGCTTGCGACAAGACTAATTTTACTGTAAATGACTATTTCGGGCATGCAAAAGGATTCTTCACAGAACATTGTGGCGTTACCCAAATGTGGACATTAAGCGTTTTTTATTATACCCACATGATCGAGATCTTTGATTTACAAGGTAGGATTATCCAGAAAACCAATTCCAGTGTTCATAAAGCTAGCAAAGTAGAGCGTGCATTTCGTCCTTCAAGTCAGAATCTCCATACTAGGGTGGCGGTTGTGAGTTTAGTCCGAGGTTTATTAACTTTTTAACTAGCTCGAAGCTGTTGTTATCAATAGTGACGTTTGGTCATAGACTATGGATGCTCGTTTGTTTGATTATAGCATGAAATTACTCTCGACATCGTTTACTTTAAGTCCAACTTCCCTTGTCCTTCACTTTCACTGAAGGCCCCTTTTACATCGTCCACAACAGCTGGACGTATCTTCTTAATTTAGTGCCTTCGTGGTGACAACTTCCCTGCGGAATGAATATTTGCTTCAAAGGCCTTTTCCAAGATTTGGCTTTATGTGAATATTTTGTTTATTGTCGACCTCCCGTACCTAAGCCCATACTAATAAGTACCGATTTGTGTGTTGCAGAACGGTTTTAGACGGGGAATAAAAGAAAACCTTCAACAGAGTGCGTTGACCGGGAAAATTCCACTTTCAGGCATCCATTTAACATTGACAATGGTTGACACGAGTTTAGACAACGAAAATAAATTGAAGGCAGTCGTTTATGTAAACTCGAATCCAACAAATAATCTGCAAAAATTAAAGGCTGAAGGGCTGATTTTTGAAATATGAGCAATTGAGAATAAAACTTGTCTAGAGAGCGGAACCAACTTGCCCACCAAATTTTAGTCGATAAAATTAAGTCCCACAATGAGATCACAGTATGGTTTTCAACTTTGAATCTTAAATTCTTTCAAAGATTTTCTGTGAACGCTTAAAGCTTTGATTGTCAACAACCTAAATGATATTGTCTGCACGGTTTTGGGGTGTAAAAGATTTCCATTCACAAACATTTTCGCGTTATGACCAGATCTCGTATAAGATTTAAATTCTAAATCTACACCTGTTGTTTTTTCGATTTTAAAGTTGCCTCTAATAACACATATTGAATATGATGATGTAGAAAAATAGTTCTGTAGAAGTCGCAGGAGTAGACAACCAAGAGAAGATTCAATGTCAGAAAATGGCGTGATTCCTTCAACAATTTACATTTCAAAAATTATTTCAGACATTGTTTTATTTACACTACAAAACTAAGTACGCCATCTATGTATTAAAAAAGGAATGACAAATATGGAGTACATAAATATCCGCAAATATCTTACAACCTACTGCATCAATTTAGAAATTTCTTTATTTAAAATGAGTAAAATGTATATGTGCAGGTCTTTTGTTTTAAAAATGCAACATTTTCTATTTAAAAAAAATACATTTTACGTGCATATTCATGAATTAAAATTCTAACGCCTAGTTAAGCAGTAAAAATAAACAGTGATGTATGTTTAGTGTCAAATTTGTCAAAAATCGTTTTCGACATATTGGAATATATTTTTTAAGGTCTTGGTTTCCAAACCATCAACTCACGGCGCTGAAAAGCATTCAGCACCCATCGCCATCAGTGCTCACTTGGAATTCGAATAACACCGGCGACTATTTTCTGTCACAAATGACACCGGTCCAGTCCGGCCTGTGCACACAAACAACTCCTAATAGACAACCAACTTGGCGTGCGGCTAATAATTTTTGTTTCAGTTGTTAACGAATAATGGCTAGAGCACGTTCTTCAATCAATTTCTGCACTTAGAAAAATAATTAACTCTAGCACTTTGCATAAAAAAATGTCTATATAATTATTAATTCACGTTTTACTTCTGTCCATGTGTCTGTGCGCGAGTCTATCTCAGTCAGAATTGTTGGTCTAGATATCGCGCGGCAAATATATGAGTTTGCTAAGCAAATGCACGTGACTTCGATCAACCCCCACTAACATGTCGGTCGTCGTCTTCCTATGCCCACATTCGATACATCTCTGATTTATTTTATTGCTATTTTATTCGTACGCGTATTTACGTTATGTTTTGCTTCGGCTATTTGGTTTTGTACAGCGAGTCGCTAATTAAGTTTCATTATTTGACACAGACATCGATGTTGATAATATTCTGCAAATTTGTATATGACGAATTTGCCAACCCTGTTCGTGTGTATATCGTTATGACGAATGGTATCAGACCCTTTCTAACCTCAAAAAATTAAATAAAAATAATAAACAATAACTTTTTTCTAATTCAGTTTTAAGCTCGGCTAGGGTGGTTTTTTTTTTGTTTTTGTCAGCAATTCAGCAGTTGTGTCAATATTGAATGTTGTTTTGTTTGGCGGTCTGCTGAACTGATCTGTGAAGTTGTGATAACAATGTATGCGCCAATAGATAGATAATAGAACTGATTGCAAAGGAAAGGAAGTGTATGAGCATATGTAGAGAAAGAAGGAAAGAGTGCGCGGCCTTAATCAACAGCCAGCAGCACTGAGAAAACTACATTGTTAACGCGATGATTTATGCCGGGGCGCGAAAGCGGATAGGCGGCTGGAGAGGAGGGTCAAACAGTCATGTGGCGGGCACGAGATAGAATTTAATTTTTCTTCAGAGTGTATACATTTACTCATACACACAGAAATTAGACTGTAGAGAGAGAGAGAGCGACCGTCCACCGCCGATATATGAACGTGACAAATACAAATTGTGGGGTAGTTTGTGGGTACTTAAGAGACTACTTAGTTCTTGGCAAGTATATTATACGTTTATGTTGACTACAACTACATTGGCCGTGGAATCTGATTAAGAAAATTAGCCACATGAATCTGATTTTGTAAATTTGTCCAGAGATTGTGTGTTGTTTTCAGCTAGGATAGATAGTTCTTTTTGAATAATTTTAATTACTAAGTATAGGTTCTTCAAAAGTTGCCAGTTGAATGCAAAGAAAATATACGCATATTTTTAGCCTGCCAGAGAAAATTAACAAAATTGAGTAGATTTCAATTAACGTAGGTATTAACTTTGCTTGTTGATTTTTTAAATATACCTAGGATTTGATTGGCTAGTTTATGCTAAGTTTCACAGGACCACCGCCACGTTTGGCAAACAATTTCCATTAGCAAACGTCGCGATTAACAAGAGGCACAGAAGTAGCCGAATATACATCGAATATCAGGAATCAGGAAGAAAAAGAAAGAGCTCAAGCAGCGTTCTGTCAAAAAATTTAAATATGCTTTTCCCAGGATCAATGTAAGGAAGTTTGACCAACAACAAATTCCGCATCAGAAAAACTTGTAAACACAGATGCCAAGGAAAGAAAATCATTTCCCCCAGGATGTATCTATAATTGCGACGAAAAAGCATAAATTGCTGCAGGGCAGAACGAATCATCGAATTAAGACGGTAATAACTTCCGTCAACCTTCTCAAAATAAAGTGAGGATAGCGATATCGAAGCTAAAGACCAACGAAGCTGCTGGGCATGACGGTTTACCAGCAGCTTTTCTAGAGCATGTTCCATCTCATTTCCAAAACTTGATCAGATCGATGTATGCCTGACCAATGGAATCTCAACGTCGTTAGCAGAGTCGACCAGTTTAGCTGCGCCCATACCTATGTATAAATTTTCTTAACACTACGTACAATATTCTGTCTGTCAATGGAGTTTTGGACAAGGAAAGTCCAGCGATGGTACAATTTTCACACTTTGACTGATTCTGGAAAAAATAACAAAAAGTTGTCATCTTTTCATTGGTTTCCAAGCCGATGATGTCATTGGTAAAGCGGCTAAACATGTTAAACGTTCAATGAGGTCAATAATAAAGGTACACCAAATATCGAACAACCAAACTAAACGTCACAATTTACAATTGAAACGCTATAACTTCAAGGTAAGTAGTCAGCGACTTTGTCTACTTCGGCTATGGTATAAACACCTGAAAACGACATCTCATTAAAAGTCAACCAATGAAGGTTTTTCGCTGAAGATCCTGTATAAAAACATAAAAGCCACCGGGGCTTGTCCTACAAATCTGAAGCATAAACTCTTTCAAAACCGAAAGTTTGTTTCGAAAGATTTATTTCTTTATTTTATCTTCAAGAACATTCGATACATTAATTTTTTATATGGCCTTGCCAACTTCGCTTGACGGCGGTAGGGTTCATCGGAGAGGCCCAAATTTGTTGGATGTCTCGGGCACGTCAAATGCTGACAACTAATTAGCACAGAGCAAAGACTTAACGTCACAACAGAGAACAAATTCTAAGGACAGCGACATGGCCCATGAATCAAAGAACTACAAGATGACAACATTTGGCCCGTTTCGTTGACGTACTGTATGACTGCTTCATTAACCACAGTTTCTTTAAAAGTCGCAGAAAGTCCCGCGAAAAGAACTCAAATTCCGATAGCAAATGTTTACGATTTCGATGCGTTGTTGAATCAGGTAGCGCTAGAACACCAGTGACAGCAGAATGACAGAAAAACATATTGAAACATGGCCCCAGTCGGCCGTAAAATTTTATAATAGCTACTAACCAACCGTTTATCTACGTTTAAAAGGTTGTTTAAAATTTTACATTCCCTGACAATCATTGAAAGTTGACGGACTGTCATTTGCTTTCCCCTCAATAAAACAACAACAACGTTTGTTTTTTTAGACCAAAAATTCATATAACCTCAAGAGAATTCTCTGATCGATTGTATAGCTAGCATCTTACCCTCATTCAATTTGATATACCTGTCAGCATCATCCACAACCACAGTCAAGTTGTCTGACAGGTTTGGGTTTATTTTATTCTTTTCATAGACTTTAGGGCGTTCTGCTTGGCATATAGCCGCTATACCTTCTCAGCGAATTTGTTTGTTAATACAAAACCATTGGCCAATTGCTGTGGTATACATTAAGGTTAAAAATTATAACAATATCACTAAAGAATGGTACTTAGTGCTAACAAACCGCACTATTTTGCAGTTTCAACTAGAAACGAGCAGTTTCGGTGGCAAGGCGTCAAACATACACATAAAGTGTCAAAAGCAAAACAACAATAACAAAACTGCGTCGAAGTTTAATTGTTTGTTGTTGTTGTGGCGGCGGCGGCGTCATCCTCATCGTTGTCGTTTCGAATATCATAATTAATTTATAGAAGGCATGTGTCGTGTGTGGCGAAGAGTTATTTTTTTGTAGATTATAGGTTTGTTGTTTGTGCGAGATAAAGCAAATGTTTTCATTTAGGGAAAAATTTGGGTATTTTCTTTCATGTGACATAATTTACAGCAAATATTCAGAGGTATAGCCGGACTTGCTGTTTTGAGTCATTCAATTATATATTTTTTATTAAAGCTGAGCTCTAAAGTAAAGTATTATGAAGAGGGTGTTGAGTACTTAGTACTCATTTTGTCATTTTGTGTTAACATAGACGCATTTGCATATAACTTTCAAAAGCATGCCTTAAATTATGGTTTTAAGCGCCGTTTATCATCAGAGAGTTGTTCTGTTTTTCCCTTTGTAGGTCACCGTCAGATAAGGCCGTGAAGGTCGCAGTGGACAATCTCCGAACATAATGGGACCACACGATATGTTAACTTCCTGTCATTATGTATTTGCAGAAGTGATATTTGCTGGCTGTAAATTTATGCACTGAAGAGAACATTTTGCTGCCAACTGCGATCGTTTTTAGTTTAGAAAATGACTTTCACGGCACCCTGTATCAAGTGGCTTTCACTCGCAAAACTCAGTCGTCTGCACAAACATGTAGATGTTATCCAAATGGCTAACAGTCTATAATACTAGAATCGCTGTAACTACAGACTGTAATCGAAAGAATGTCCGTTTTAAATCACTGAAAATGTCAGTCACCAGGCAGTATGAGCCATTCAACATGAGAATGAACACGAATTTCTGAAAGAATCCACAAAAGAATTGGTGAAATGCCAAAAAATAATCTACGGCTGCTGTCAGCTGACTTGTATAAAACAAAAACACATAAATTACACTTGTGTGAGTGCTTCTTGAGTGGATTCTGACTTAAAATCGAGAAGCGAAATTCTCTTCTCAGAATCACCAGAAAGATATTTTTTGTGCCAATGGAACGGTTTCAGAAGTGATTTTTTCGATTACGGACTCTCCTGGACTGTTATTTTTTGGCCAATGGAAAACGACATAAGTAAGCAGTACGCATCAATCCATTTGGTCGGAAGAAAGTATGCCCGATGAATGGAATTTCGACGACGTCTTTTCGGCCCTGAAGAAAGCTATCCTTCAATCGGCACCAAGATAAGCTTTGACAGCATCGATCACAGGATTTCGTTACCAAAAAATTTGGCTATGGTAGCAGAAAGTATATTGTATTTAGTTTATCCCAGATAAAACTGAATGGCAAAACTGTATGTCCGTACAAATTTTAAGAACTATTCCACTGACTTCCAATTGTTTTTGGTTTAGGCTACATTAGTTTTTAAAATATATACATCGTTTTTCATTTAACAAAATTATGTTATGTTAATTATGTTATCCGCTAGTACAATATAGATCAATTTAGTTAATTTAAGAGAAAGTGACATAGGTACTTCGTATATCCACATTTTTCTGACAAAATTTAAACAGCGAGAGTTTTACCAATAGTAAAACAATGAAAACACACTTGATAATTGCAAATAAATGACAACACTTCTCAATATGTCCTGCAAGATTCGGCAGGAGACTGTAAGTTACCTCTTTTCATGCGAGACATGCCTGCCGTTTGCACTGAATTATGTTTTTCTCTTTCTGATACTTAACCGCCAAATCATATCTTGTTTTCTTTCATATCATACATTAAATTTAACATGATAAATCATAATGTCCGGCCCCTCGTGTTTTTCCGCAGACAATATTAAGACAGAAAGATAATTTTTACAAACATAAGGTGTACGATTATAATGTCATCCTCAAGTTCATATGTTTTCTCTGATAAAATAAAAAGAGTGCCTAGTGTCAAAATAAACTAGTCACATGGGGTTACTACCTGATATGTCACTTTTTGACAGAACAAACAAGGATTTCTATATATCAATTCATTTTAATTAATTAACTTAAAATTTTTTAAACTGGTAAGTAATAGAACTATGGCAAAAGGAATAAATTAGTTCACCGCATTGACTGGCCAAAGAAGTACTTGTCTCTTGTCTACTTGTTATGAGATATAAAAAAAGATAAGTTATATTTGATTGAAGAGACAGGTGTGATTGCTGTTTCCCCGTATGACAGATAGTTGAGTCTTGTGCCAGAACATTTCCTTAAGTACAATTTTTTATATTTGACTCCTTGTTACAATGCACGATATTCAAATGGAGAGCATTATGTAGCTTGGGCCTGACTTTTTAAACAAATATTAGTGTTGGAAATGTCCCTCTTACACGAACTTCTGAAAGTTGGCCCCTTCTATTTGTGCTAAAAATATACCCCGTAAAGAAGTCAAGGTTTGCAAAAATTTAAGATAGGATGTGGAGCGTTTGCTACCTACGTACGTTCATTAATGCCAAGTGTTCACTGAGAAGATTTAGCAAAAAATTATACCCTATTCACACCGAGCCGAAAACCGGGTTTTCGCGAAAACACTCGAAAACAAAAGTTTTCCCATACATGTTTCAGTTTTCACAAAAACAACTTCCAATCGTTGGACTGTTGAAACAAACACACCTTTTGCAATATTCAGCAAAACAGCTGACAGCTAAACAAAAGTCACAACTCACAACTTAAAATTATTTTCCACACTTAATTAATGGGCTAATATTTTTTTAAATGCTCTGAACTCATTTTATTTGTTAGATTTTCAGCACACGATTACAACAACTACTGCGAGTCTCGAAGTGTCAAGTAGAGCGTAGTTGTTGTAACTGCGTGCTGAAAATCCTACTTTACTTTGCTTTGCTGAGATCGAAGCTCAAAAAAACAGGGCTATAGTTTCGACAGAAGTTTCACGATTAGCATCACACAGCTGATTGAAATGTCAAACGAAAACTTGTTGGTGTTCGGTGTAAGTAAATGCATCGACGAGTTTTCAACGAAAACACGGTTTTCAGTGCGGTGTGTCTGGTATTAGAAATTTTGCCACAAAGATCTTAAAGTTAGCTATAAATGGCGTATCTGTCATTTCGACCATGAGCAGAGTAAACTCGAACGCACGTATAATTCAAATTCAGCACAAACGTACAGAACAACAAACTGCTGAACCGTGCGACTTTTTTTCCCAAATGTTTTAAGCATTAGTTTTAGGTAGTTGTTTTGAAATGTTTGCAAAAGTACAACAGCTCAGTGTGGTATTTGAAGGGTTTGTGGTTTGAATCCACTTGAGAGATTTGGATTCTCAGAGAATAATCTTGGAAAGAGTTTGACGAGGAATTTATACGACGGTCAAAAATCTCCAAGCACTATGCTGTTGAACTTGATGTTACAGCCTTGGCGAAGAACGTTTTTAATTGGGAGATCTAAGGATAAATCATTTGCTGTTTGATGACTACAAGAATCTAAACTGCAGCGCGTCAGTTTAGTCATTAGAGTTGAAGCTAGGTGTCATTGAAAAATGTTCCTAAGATCGTGAGACTTTTTCGTTGCATTGCTGGGGTGCTCTCAGATATCACAACAGCTACTTTTTCGAAGGGAACAGTCCGTGTTTGGGGTAGACTGTTCAACTGTGATTTAATAAACAATAAAAAAAACTTTGGCCGGTTATTTTATTTTAACCGTTTCTCATAATTATTTTTTACAATCCAAACGAATCTCATAAACTGGATATATTTCCACTGTCTGTCATTTCAAGAAATTATCGTGCAACTAATAAGCGAAATGCAATTCATTCTTTATTAAGTAATTCCAATGACCGACGGTCAATACCCTTTCTGTATACCGGATTCCAGAAGCTCTACTGACGCATCCTTAACAAAAAAAAACATAAACGTTATTTAACAAAAAATTTAGGAGAATATTAACTTGACGTCCGAATTTATCTGATATGCATTTTGAATACTATAAGCGAGGTCTTGTTCTCCCTCTTAAATAGAGTTTAAGTCGATCATGCCATACGACACGAAAGACCCACTACGACCTCAAGTACAGCTGCCTTCACTACTTTGGTGAAGTCTTCGAAACAGCGACATAAACAACCAAGGTGAGTCTTTTTTTAGCAGAAAAAACTGTTGCAAGGTAATAGTTGAAAGACCTAACTTCAAATCACAAAAACCGCACATAACTTACCACTTTGCTCTTCAACTGTTTGAAGGCGACGATTTAAAGACGACCTATAAGACCTGTGCAATGACATCCACCTGATACTATATACATAAGGATGACTAGGACATGTAGAGCGAATTGACATTAATGTATGGAGTCTTCGATTACAACACGGGGTATCAACGCAGTTGTAAAAGATCTTGTCTCATCTTGTCTAACTTAAAGTGTTCAACTGGACGATCGGACTATTTGGAAAGTCCTGTTGATAAAGGCCCAGGTCTACCTCATACTGTTACCGGCTCAGCTAATAAATGCAGATGCAATCTCGGCAAATTCGATCAACATTTTTTTTACTACGCTTTTTAGGCGGTGCTGTTTTTCAGTTATCAGCACACCAAAAGATTGTGTATCCGACTTTAACCGGTACTCTTGCAGAACTAAAAAAAAAACCTGACCACTCTAGTGCTGATAAGGCGAAGACTTGTAAACCAGTAAGCAACATCCACCTCCGCATTTTGAAACAATAAAGCTGTTGATATCATAAGACTTTTCTCTACGCCCACTACTCTGATCCACTGTACCGCATGGATGCCACAAATTGAAGGACAAACCACTGCCGTCCATCAATGCTCAACTGCCGGCTAGCAACATTAAGGTCAGCATAGCGCATCACAATCTGTGGGATGGAGGGGACATAATAATGATATGCTCGCCAGCTAAGAGGAGTCAAAAAGGAAACAACAAAATAAAAGAAGCAATAAAACTTACCTTCGTCTTGGTAACAATATTCGAAGCTAATTTCACTACAGCAAAGTTGCCTTTGCCAATTGTCTTCTCCAGCTCGTAGTAGCCAACCCTCAGCAGTTTGTCCACGGAGATTTTTGACGTCGACGGAACCTTGTAGTTCATAGCCATGATGGTGTCGATCTGTTTTACGAATTCGCCTCTGTCTCTATGGAATGACGCTGTTGGTCGACTGGTCGGTCTGGGATGATGCTGTTCTACCGGAATCTCTCACTCTTGGTGGTAGGTGCGCTTCTGCTCTCGAGGTATTTGTAAAGGATACAAACAATATTCTCCCACTCCTTCGGCAAACTGCATTGGCGAACACTAAACAGACGACAGACTAAACTGGGAGAGGGAGGAAAGGATTTTTCGTTTTGAAGTCGATCCCTGTTTTTTGTTTTATTACACAGCCAGACAGGAGGATAAAAACGCCATCAAGCAGGAGGTTAGAAGGTAGACCTTGTGCTTTTTTCTTTTCTTTTTTTATTTCGGGATGACAAACGAGAACACGGCAACGGCAACGTAGATATACGAACAAGTAACCGCGAAACAAACAACAAAGAATAAATAACTTTTACGTTTATGCCTCCTTTTTTGGTGTTTTTGCTCTCTCTCACGCGCACGCACACCGTTTTCCACGGGAAATTATTCAAAGAAAAAATTTTCTTTTGATACGCGAATATTTTTGAGATTTAATTTTTTTTTTTTAATGATCTGTCACTGACCGACGACTCTCGCTAGACAGACAAGAGGAGAATTTTCTCTTTTCACTTTCCAATTAGAAACACACCGACATCATACAAAACACAAAAAAAAAAATAAAAATAAAAAAAAAAAAAACGAAAACAAGAAAATTTTTAACACAGAGCCAAGGTGAGTTGTGTGACTTGTGAGTATGGGAGTATGCCACCTCCTCTCCGCCTCCTTTTTGCGTTTTTCGTTGAAGTTCTAAACTTTTCTTTTTCGTCGTTGTTTTTCGCTATTTTGGCGATGTTTATATAGTTTTTTTATCTCCCAGATTCGCTTGTTTCTGGTGCATAATTCAGCAGAGTGACACACACAAAAGCACTGACGGACAGATTAATTTCTGATTAATTCTCGGTTTTCGTTGGGGGGAGCACTTGAAAAACTTTAATTTTCACTTGGTTTCGACGTTTTTTCGTCGCGTTTCTTTGCACCTGCCCTTCGCGAATTTATTTGCTTGAATAATCAATTCCGGAGAACACTCGAGGGCTGTGCTGACGATGATCTGCTGGAATTTTTGTGGTTTTCTCGTTTTCCATTTTACTACAAATTGGTCGACTCGTTGTTGCTTCCGAATTTCGATTGTGAGGGCAGCGATAATCAACTAATCACACAAAACAGGAGGAAATTTCGAAATTATCTGATTGGAATTAATTTTTTTTTTTTTTTCGTCACTTCTCGGTTTCTTGTCAAATCTGTATTCTAGCGAAGTGAGTGAGTGAGCGAAGAGATTAAGCACACACGAGAAGTAAAAAAAAACTTAAAAACCACTACGCGAGGAAGGAGTGTTCACTGCTGTGCACTAACGGCGTCAAGTCAACCACAATCAACGACGACGTGAACATGAATAAGAAAAATTCAAGTTGTTCATTTCGTTCTCCTTTTCTTTCTGCGGCAAGCAAAGGCAGTGTGGGCGAAGCGAATGGTGTGCTCCGGCAAGTGGTTGAGCTGCTTACTCTGAGCGAATAGCTGTCAACGAGGTGAATGCTGTAAGTGGTGTGGATTGGATGAATTGTCAGCGAAAAGGGGAATAAAAGTTGAGCCGAAAAGCTTTTTTTTCGCACAAAATCAGCGATTTTTTTTTTCGTTTTATGCCGCAGAAAATAATGTTGCATATCAATGGGCGCCATAAAAATGTATATATAGTTTTTTTATGGACTATTTCTGGGGTCATGCATTTATATTTTTGAATTGAAAGAACATTTTAAATGACGTGGCTTCTAGGAGAGCTGAATAATGAAACAAAAATACCGATTCGCCAGGATTTTCACGATTTTCCTGGTGATTCGGAATAGTTACGTTAATCCGGAGTTTTTTTTGTTGATTTTTTTGGGTTTTTATTTTTGTCGGGTTTTTCCTCCTTGGTCCATGGAAAGATTAAGACTCCAACTCCTAGGCCGACGGAGGTAATTTTTAAAAAATGTTCCGTTTTCGATTGTTTTTCTTGTGCGGCTCAAATCAAACGTCATACCTATCTCAGCCAAAAATGAATGAATGCGTAAATTACCGATGCCATTTATTTTCTACTTTATCGCTTGACCTGGAGTGGTAGTCTCATATAAATACATACATTGACTTGGAGTAGGAGTATGGATAAACCCCACATATACATATAAAACATCTCATTGATCTCTTTCTGAATGAATTATTTAGCAGAAACAAAAAATCTCATAAATGTAAAGTACCGGTGGGAGATTTTGCGCGTTTCCGGAACCACCAGTCTCTCATGTGACGTCATTGGAACATACATCCCATACTACTTATACGACCTACAAACAAATGAAATAAGAGAAAACAAAACTTCTCGACTTTTGATGGGGCAATTTTTCGCTAAGCGCATGCATATCTCCTTGGGACTTGAAATAGGAAATCGTCCTTTTTCTTCCACTTTTTTAATGAATGAACAGGGACCTGTGCGCTCAATGACGGGCATGCGCATGCGCATTCCGTTTCCAGCGAATGACGCGTGAACTATACATAATGTTCCGATGTGGATGTACTGCATCTTATGGGAACAATATCATTCCGCCGGCTTTTTCAGGCATTAGACACCGACGAGGACGAGAAAAAGGAAAAGGTATATACATATAATAGCCACATCAACGTGCGTCTCCATTCATGAGTTTTCGCATCAAACGAATTTTGCTATTTTTTCATTGATAACACTGAGTAAAACGCGGTGGAAATTGTCTAAATTTAGAAATAAGTGGAGGATGGAAATATATATTATTGACTGAAATAAAGACAGATGTTTTGTAAGGTTAGGGTGGAGTGCCACATAAGGTAAAAATTTAATAAGCTCTCACTTGTTACTTGTTTTTATCAATTTTGGCAAAAGCTTTTTTTGTTACGTATGTGGTTGATGGTACTTCCGCCATTCAACTGAATAATGATTTTTTTCTTTCCTGTTCTCTTGCATAAACTTTCATTTTCGATCAGTAATTATTGTGTAGACAGATCGCCACATTCACTAGTAAGTGACACTTATGTATAAGTGACAACACCGATTTCATATTGTAACGGAACAATGGCAACTTGGGGTTTTCATTTCATTCATTCCCTTGCTTGAACTTTGTTTCAGAAGCAGCCCATGCTTTACTGATTCGGCTGTCAATATTATTTTTGAATGACAGTTTCCGGTCTCTCAAACAAAACGAAAATGTTCATCCAAAACTTAATTTTTCCTGTCACTATTTCAGTTTTCAAAAGAACTTGTTTATAATAGTTTTTGATAAAAAACTAATTCGCAACCTACTGTCCAACATGAAGTTGCAGCAAACACACATTTAAAAGCGCAGAGCGCATTCAGCGAAATTGGTGTTTCAACCAGGATTATCGCGAATAAATTCCGATGGAAATATTTCTTTTGTCAGCAATGTAAATCAGATTGCTGAATAGAAAACATTTTTTAAGAAATTGTATTCCCGATAGGGGTGAAAATCTTTAAAATGAGAGCACTGCCAGGCAAAACAAAATTGTTTTTTGCTGTTGTATTGATTCAGGTAGTTTTTGTGTTATGTTTTGAACTATAAATTAAAGGCTATCAAGCATCTGAAAATTTGGTATTTACTCAACTTATACCTGCACTTAAAATTTCACACCTAGTTGTACAGCTGACAGCTAAAAAAAATTTAGTAAGAGTCCAATAAGCGTTTTTTTTTTGTTTTTTTCGAACCTCGTGGGCACTTCAAGCACTTTTGCGAATCTGAATTTTTTCTCAGGGTTGTTTCAGATTTACCAATGCACAAGTGCGTTTGAGTTTGACTATTGGAGTGTGATTGTTTTCGTGAAATTTTTCAACTGCAAAGAAAAGCATTATTGCTAAGGCCCACTGTAACCTGTTTTACAACAACCAACAGGTTGTTTTCATTCTGAAGTGTACGTCGGAGCAGTTGTTCGTCAGTATACGCATCCACTGTAACCGTAACCTTAAAAACACATAAAACAGGGTTGATCTATTTTTGTAAGTTATTTATCTACAAATGTTTCGAAATCAATCTGGGCGCAAGTTTCGATTGTTTTAATATTCAATTTAACCAGTGCATGGAAAACTCTTAGAAAAGTGTCGAATCCTACACATATTCCAATCGCACAAATATCAACACAAAGGAGCAAAAAAGAACAAAAAGATCGATAAGACACGGGAAATCTGAAATCTGAGAGCGAATCTGAAAAAGCACAATCGAATACTACCACGACATTATCTAAGAAAGCAACACGACCTTTTTTTGACAGTCCAGGCTCAGTCTACCTTGACCTAAAAAAGAAAAACTCCTAATGCAATTGTGAACTAGGTCTGCTATGTCCACAGCCAACCAAATGTCTTGAAGAATTTTTTGTCACAAACGATCAAATAGAGGACTTGTCCAGCCTCTGTATGACATTCGAAAAATGTGCTCCTTGCAAATCAAAACTACCGGAAATGAACAATATTTGCAGAATATTCCGCGCATTCATTGCAAATCGACTGTAATGAACACAAAAAGCGATTAAAAACTATGGAATTCCAAAACAAACAAACACACATTAATCCTGCGAATCCGCATATAATATAAGTATACATATAAAAAAACAAATTACACAAAGGAAAACAATAATACATATATTCTCTCGCCCATCCCGGACGTCCATCCTCTTCATTGTGTCGCACATTGTCGTCGGCACACACAAAGCAAAATTCTAAGTCACACATCGTAAAACAACTTGATCCTTTTCGAACAAGAACTTAATTGCAATCACGCTGTGAATGTTTAAACTGAGTTTCCTTGCTTCTCTATGATGCTCGCTCGGGACTTGTACCCAAATAGCTGGCCTGCAAAATAAAATCCGAGAGGAAATGAAATCCTTTCTATAATTTCCTAATCCCAGTGAAGGAATCACGTATACTTTTGAGCATTGCTTGACATCGATTTCTTCTCACTTGCTGTGTGCATTTCCATTTCAGGGATTCAATTCACTTTTGTCATGGAATTACTGTCATGTGGTGCGCATGATGTTCGATTGATCTGCACGTAGTTTTCCTTTGTACAAGCATAGGAAATGCGAACAAATTTTCCAATGCACAAGGACGAACACAATGTAACAGAGGGTTGGTTCAAATATTTGCTCTTGCGCTAGAAGGCTGAGACCTGAGACTGCGGTGCGGATGTTAGTCGCACTCGCACATACGAGTATATCCCGATCCCAAATGAATGGAATTGCCTACCATTGACTCCTTTGTGCAAGTTGACTGACTTCCTCTTTCCATAGCTGTGTGTAAATTATTATTATTGAAAGAAAGAGGGAAGTGAGTAAACATAAGGGTATTTAAGTTTTGCACCCAACCCGTTGTATGGTGGCAAACGGAAGTGGCTTTTATATTTGTTCAGCTCGCATATGTCGATTTTTGTAGCACGCTTGATGTGCAATTATGGTGTGTGGAGACAAATGCTTACACAGCGCTATATTTGCTTTAAAAGGAGAATACAAACTGTATCTCGGTCTTTTTTTATCTATATATTTGCATACTGTTACTAAACTATTGCTTACTACTAAAGCGAAGCACTAAAGGGTGTTAGTGATCGAAAAGGTAATTCTGAGCTTTCTTTAAAATAAAATGAAGAAAGTAACCGAACTTAGAAGATATCGGGCCTTTTCGCACACCTTTACTAATGCCGTTTTTTGTGATTAAAAACCTGTATTCGATTCATTTGTATAGATGTTATTGGCTCGCAAACAGAGAGTCGATTGCAAAAATGCAAATGACAACAATCGATCGCAAACCCAAAATCGAAAATCGACAATCGACTATCGTAAAAACAGAATTTAAGCCGATCACCAACACTCACAATCGGTGCATAACCTTTGCATACTGCGTCTTCTGCAAACTGTAGAGCAAGTTCTAAATTCTAAGTTATAATTCCACCAAAAGGACTTTTAGTTTCACAACCAGCAAACTATTGGTCATAGAGGAACTAAACTAGAGGGCCGACTTTCAGCACACCTACCCGATTTTCCCCGCAAATTTTGAATGACAGCCCTCTCTCGCGCGCTCTTTTTTTTCTGTCTGTGAATACGTGTATTAATGGCCGCCGGGTGGAACTATTTCCAAAAACAAACAATTTGTAAATAGATTTATAACAATAAATGTAAAAAAGCAAATGTTGATTATGGTTTTTTTAAATAGCATAATTTCTTCTCTACCCATTTTCGTCACCAAAAACTGTTCATCCATTCACATTTCAGTTTTTTTTTAATTTTATTTGTATGAATTCTATTTTTGACAGCAAATTTCATGCTGCTGCATAAAAGGGGTTGTTCCAAAAATTATGCATTAAACCCAAGCTTTCACTAGGGCATAAGTGAATTTTCTAAATTGTTTATAAACATTCAATAAATTTTTATAAGGTTTGGTGAATATTTTCAAATTTGTTTATTTAACACCATATTTGTACAAATTCAAAATATGATTGGAAATTCTGTAGTTTAATAACACTTACAGTGTTGAATAATGTTACTTTGGTATTTCAATCGAACGTAAAAATACATATTGTTTTGTTAATTGTTGGTATTTGCATGCTATATTTCGTTTTCTGTGCATATATTCTTTTATAAATTTTATAACAATGTATTTCGAAATGTGCACTGAATTTTTTTACAAACCCCTTTAAATTATTAATTAACAAAAACAAGTGCGTTCTTTGTGTTTTTGGAATACAAAAAGTGATCAAAACTTTTTTTTATTGTTCCAAGTATTTCTTAGGTATAAATAAAGGGCGATGTACGAGGATTTTTATATTATGGCTTTTACCGGAAAAAGCCGAGCGCATACATAGTTAAATTTGAGAGCAATATATGTAGTATAAAAAAATAAAAAAATATCGAACTTATTTTTCAATTTAGCATTATACATACTTGAATATTATTACTGTACAAGTATGCATTTGCTAAAACTAAAAAATCTTTTTCACGAAAAAAAATAAAGGATTTTCTTAAACGGTGTTCAAATTATTGTTTCGATATTTCGAAATTAAAACCATTAAAATCAACGAAAAAAATGTTCTTTCCTTAAAATATACAAAAAAAAACTTGAATTTACAAAATCTCTTTTAACAAAAGTGAAGAAAACGTTAATTTTTCTCTGATTGTTATTATGAGTTAGATTTCTGCAAGATATTGACAAATTATTATTTCATTGTAACGAAATTATAAAAGGTATTCCATTTGATTCCAACAAGTTCATTGACATTAAAAACTCTTAAATTCGACTGTGATGTGAACGCCGTGTAACTAAATGGCACAAAATATGACGAACACAGTCTCCCAATGGCGGCTCGATTGACATAAAGCTGTAACCTTATTTTGTATAAGTATGCGTGCGGCATTAATGGCGCTCCTTTGATTTGTACAGGCACGAACACTTATGCAATTTAAGGTTACACAGGCAGCTTGTAGGCAGATTTCCCGTTTCTGCTCTCAGTTGGCCCTCTAGTTTAGTTCCTCTATGCTATTGGTCGGCTCGTTCTCCTAAGTGAATATACATCGCGAGCATTTTATTTGATTAAGAAACCAGTCATCTCCCTCTTAACATTGTACATTATGAATACGACACAAAAAAAATGGTTAGAAGTCATCTTACTTCAGCTAAAAAAAAACCTCAATACTCGCATTTCATTCTTCTGCGAATCGCTGCCGATTCTTGACAATAGTACAGTGCGGTTTTTCGTGAATACATACACATAGTCACAATGAGATTGGTCCAACTTAAGCCTCACGGTAACAGTCGCAGCCAAGCAGTTTAAGGCCTATTCTATAGATTATCACGAAAGATGATCCTACCCAATATCAAATAGTCGACTGATAGTAAGGAACAGCAACTAGCAAAAATTTGTGGCACTTATTTTGGTCAGCCATCTTATATTTAATATTTCCATACACGCGCTCGTCTGACAACTATCCGAGAGTATAATTGGCGTGAAAAGCATAAGATTGTGCGTCCCTTGCGTTCGTCCCAAAAATAAAAACCCTAGCAAATGAATGAACTAATTTTTAAATACTTTATTTTCATACGAACTATTTTAAATCAATAATATGTAGTAGCAAAACTGCTGAACACCATGAATTTTATTTAAAATTTAACATTTTGCGAAGATCGTTCATGAAGCTACGATTAAACATGTCAAATTTTGACATGCCGATATCATTATGACATAAACATTTGTCCCAAGTCTTTCACTACATGATATCACCTGTCAAACGTCTAAGTGTCTGGTCACGCGGGCTGTTGCAGCGCACACAAGTGACCACCGAACTTTTAGTAATGTCCAGCAATGCAAAATTTGTCACGAAAAATAAAACGTGTAATCGTAGCTTAATACCCTAAGGGGTTGCTTCAATTCTTACGCAGTTATTAACATTGGATGCTGAAAATCGGACCTCTATCTCTCTTTCGCTTGTGGATTATATTTCCTGCACGGGATAGATCGTATAAGTGTCCAATTCTATAGCAAATTTCTAAATAGACAGGCAGTTGTGTCAATTAAGAGAACAATTTCTTAGAACAGTTGTGCTTCCAACTAATTGGCGGCTACTTTTCCACCTGATATCAGCTAAGCTAAAACTTCATTGCCTCCCCCAATCAAAAGATACTTAATTCCAATTGCATTTTCAGCGCGGTACCTCCACATTTTCTTGAAGCGCACCAAATTAAGACATTTTGATTTATCCCACGAGCTTCTCTAATTTAATTTCCGGTAGTTTACTACTACTGTTCCGTGGAACTCATTGTTTGTTGCTGTTTGACGTTCAATGATCCGTCGAACGATCGGAAGTAGTTTCCCCAGTTTCGTGTACCGATGCCGAATGCGATTACTTTAATACGGAAGCGTATTATTACTTCCAACAATTACATACACACGTTCCCATTGGGTTGGTTGGTTGGTTAATCTAGCTACAGGCGCGAAGGAAGTCACTCTAAATAAGCCAGCGATTTATGTCGATCGTTTTTATGAAGGTGTAAAAATCGGTTTACAACAATTATTATGACAGATGGTTGTGTTGTAAAATCCCTAAAAAAGAAGATGTATTAGGTTTGTTCGGAAATAACGCTGGGTTCCCCGAGGTTCAGCCAGACACACCATACGCAAGGGATTCCCTAACACGTTTCGCCGTAGCTGGCGCATTGCTTCCGCACTAATTCATCGTAAACCAGCAGGTGGCTACTGTCAACACAAGTAATAAGCATAGCGCTGATTTCGACTGCAGTGCGCAGTGCATGTGTTTTCACGGAATGTATCTTCGGATCCTTGTTTATCTACCTGTTGCTGGTATAGAGTAACGCCGACGACAAGCCTCCTTTGCAACCCGAGGACACCACTGGTTCCATTCACTTTGCTTCGTCCTTTCCAATGTGGTTTGTGTGAATTTTTCCTTTTTGTGAAGTCATGACATGTCCTGTGATTGGGGAACAAAGAAGAGGAAATTATTCCGTTTAATCGGTTTGATGTTGGTTGTGTTTCCGTTCATTCTGGTGTGGGTACAACAATCGGGGATGTGTTATATTTGGCGGTAGGCTTATTCCGAACACGATAGGTAAAGAAACAAACCGACGAAGGCCATTTCCGCACAACTATTATCCTTTAAGGAGGATCAGCACAATTTTTTAAAATTCTAGTGCTATGGGAATATATTTGATTTGGAGGATGTATAGGGATCACAAACTGCGGAAGGCATTACAATATAGTTGCTGAGGAGGCGGTTTAATTTCAGTTTTTATACATACTTAAAGGATTAAGACATTTGAAGGATTTCCGCTAGAAATGGAACATAATCTTTGACGATTTTAGCAAAATATTTGGGAAAAGGCGGCAGGAATGCAATTACGTCAAACATGAGACTTCCAAAAAGTGGACTTACTGGAAATGAGTTCACGTGATTAATTTAACCGTGACTTCAACATTTAACGTCACATCGGGCAACCTCTAGATATTAAGGATTTGCAAAAGGAAAGAGAATATCAACCTTTAGAACTGGATGTTCGGATCGGAAGCTTGAAGGCGTACAAGACCTCAAAGCAATATACAGATATGAAATTGTTCATGCATATAATAGATTCATTGGAGCCTACAGTTCCAAATAGAGCTTTAAGCCTAGCTTATGGAATAACTCTTATTTTTGACTCGAATGTAAGGAACCTAAAACATTCCAGAAAACCAGGCGATTCTCAGTTCGTTCATTTTAAGTTCGCTGGAAGATTTCATTCGCCAGCGAGTTTATCTGAGAATCCGAGGCGAAAGTCGATGGCGACGAAAACATTCGCTAAAGCCAAGCGAAAAACGTTGCGAACTTTGTAGAAAAAGTTTGTGCAAATGGAAGAAGGTTATGCGAATGTGCTAAGTTGGTTCGTGGGGTAAAGTGGTGCCGCCCTCACTTCAGAAAATTAAAAGGGGAGGACAGTGGCTCGTTGTTGGAAAAAATAATCAATTACTTTTATTTTTTAAATAAAAATAACGACGTTCGCGATACATTCATCTAGAAGAACGGAAAATGCATTCGCCTGTGCTTTGTTGGATCGCAAAAAAAAACTGTATCAGATAAACTAGGCATCACTCCGCCCTTCACCAAAGGTGGGATGGAAACAAAGTTGTTTTACATTTCTGGAGGTTCAACCAGGAACTCACCTATACACGATGTTCTTTCTTTAAAATCACTTTAATTCCAAGTATCCCCTTTTCTCTATCTAAGAACTATACAAGCACCGCAACTTTTCTATTAAAACATATAATTATTCTTATACATTTGAATTGGACTTGTGAAAGATTGTGCTAAAATATGATACCGCTTATGAATATTTATATTCCATACTGCTGATATTGATCTTTGTGGAATGCCGCTGTCTCATGGGGATGCATCGTGACAAATGACTTGTTTTTGCATATCATTTTGCAAAACAAGTTTCACAACCACACACAGCCACAATAAGAAATAACTTAAGTTGATTATACAAATTACAGATCGCAACCGGTTTCTTCAAAGTGAATTTCAATCATTATTTTCTTGGCAATGCTATATGGTTAGTTTCATAAGCAGGTTAAAGCAGAACGTATGATTTTTGTTTTATTTTACTTTTTGAAAATGATACAGTTTAAAATAAAGAACTTTCCCGTCAAAATGATTGACGTCTAATTATGCAATTTAACAAGCGCGGTTCCTTACTCGTTTTATGTGAGTTCTGCTTTCATTTAATTCTTTGCCCTTTTTATGCGATCCGAGGTCGCAAAATTTAATGCTAGAGACAAAATTAATACGTGACGTTTGGATTAAATTCCGATAAAAGTGCATGCAATATAATTCATTTAACAGATAAATTGATGGAATTATTTCCCAGGCAGCCACTTTATTACAGAGACAATAGGCTCTAGAAGACATTTCGTTCACACAAATAGCTCGCCTCCTGATTGATGAGAATTGTTTACATTCACTCAAAATGAAAACACTTATACTGGTCTTAAGAAACTTCTAATTTGACAATAAATTTATTTGAACCCATTTTGACCCTTTCCAGAGAGTATACAATTATACTGAAAAGTTATTAATAATCCACGAGACTTTCTATACACACTACACCACATGCCAGCCATGTGATCATTAATCAATTTCCACCACCCTAGTGATGTTAATAAATTTTATTCGAACCAACGTTATCCGATCTTCAGCTACCAATGCTTATAGCACATTATGGGGTTTCATACATCATCGTCATTCATTAAACAATCAACACAGTAAATTTTGGGAAACGAAATTCGAGTATACTTCGAATTATATAAATGTTGGAGTGGAGGAGATATTACAATTCCACACCATAATGTATATGTACAAAATACGAGTATGATAAATGTCATGCCTTGATGAGAATTAAATTTCATCGACTTGAGAAAAAAGAAATACCCTTCAGTGTTTAATTATACATTTAATAATAACGAAGGTGGTGATTCATTTATTTCAACCTTTTCATATTGCACTTAAGAAACTGAGTTTAGGCAGATATTATTCGAAAAAACATCATAGTTCATAACGACCGCCAACTACCTAGATTTTGTTTGACATTTCAATCAGCTGTGAAATGTTGGTGTAGTCTAAAGCCAGAGATCGGAAACGGAAGAAGAACGGACAATCTGTTTTATTATGAAGAAAGATCTGTTTCTTTTTCCATCGTTCGCACAATTCGAATAGCTTCAGAAAATGGACAATGGAGCTACCGAGTCTGGTAATAAAAGTTTATTCTGCTAAATTGTATTTCATTCTGCAAAGAGCACTCTTTTTCTGTTCCAATAAAATAAGTCAAACATGCAAACTTGGACTTGGACTATATATACCTTGTATACAAAAACTATATTTGTCGGTAACGCTACTTTTCTTACGTCAACCACTTATACGAACTGTCAACTTAGTGCTCAGTCACGAAATTCTAGACAGGTCGGCTACCCCTTCATAGCTGTCAACTAAAAAAATACTGTTCATGTGATCGATCTAGCCGAATCAAAACTGAGAAACATCAAGTCAGCCAGCTGTCAGATTTACTAAACTAAAAACTTGAACGTCCCAATGAATACACGAAAATGAAATTTCTGCAAAAAAGAAAGAAGACGGTGTTTACATTTAAAAGTTCCAAGTCACTGGCGAATTTATGAACGCATGACGATGATTTTAATTAATTTTTTTAAAATTTGTTTAATAAGCTAAAATAAAATGATAAATAAAACTAACTTGCTGTTTCTTATCCTTAAAATCCGTATTTAGAGAGAAAATCGTACGACTATCACTAGAGGCTAGTTGGTTCGGTTACTCCTCCTTATGTGTCAACTAAAACGCATTTAAATGAAAGCCAATACAAGCTTGGACAAATCTTATCAACCAGCTGTCAGACTTTTCTTGTAAACTAGTGCTTTGAACATACTCAACTTTTAATAAGTTTGACAACTGTCTGACTAGATGTATCTCCGTTTTGATTGGCTGAAATCGGTCATATGATCAGCTGTTTCAGTTGACGTTTATAGTGGGGTAATCGACGAATCTAGTCAAGAACTTCTTAACTGAGTGATAAGTTGACAGGTCGCATATGTAGCTAGCTCAGAAAAAGTGATATTACCGACCAATCTTGTTTTAGCGTTCAGGTCACAACTAATATCCAGACCAATCTAGTCGACTTAAGATAACTAGATTCGCGAATGTGCACATTGCTTAAGTTTTAACTGTTGTACAGAAAAATTTCGCACAGATTTTTGGCAACTCAAATAGGTATACCTACCAAAAAATTCACAAAAATTTAGTATCTTATTTTGATTCTGAGAAATTCTTGAAACCAAAACTGACTCGCCCAGGTAAGGGAGTTTTGAGATGAAATGTTTTGATGGTGAAAGTCCTATTCCACAAAACAACTTTTCATGTTTACAATTTACAAAATCGAAGCACAAATGTAGTTCGAGCATTAGGTAAGTCAGTCCTTAGATCAGAAAAAAGTTGTATGAGCCTATACGGTATACCCCACTGACAGACGACCAACTAAACAAACATCAAAGTAAATTGACTGACCCTTGTGATTTTTGAGAATTTTCCCAAGTGTTAAAAGGAACCGTAACCACCTCAAACATCCCTCTGGATATCGAATTTCAACGGACACCACGACCGGCGCACAGAGTGCACTCATATTCGTGTCATATCCCTTTTCGAATGTTCCAAACTGATAAGCATTCAATTTCCATAACGAAAATAGAATT
Organism: Cheilosia impressa; assembly: GCA_948293265.1. Taxonomy (NCBI): domain Eukaryota; kingdom Metazoa; phylum Arthropoda; class Insecta; order Diptera; family Syrphidae; genus Cheilosia; species Cheilosia impressa. Next base: position 15,968,317 of record OX411883.1, read on the forward strand.
TTTGGAAAAATTCTGGGGCGACCTACCGGCGACGCACGGCACGGCACAAGTCCTGTTGGAACCAAAATTTGGTGTCCTTATTGTGCACGAATACCAACGGCAGGACCTAATGCCAGACCGCTGCATTGGCTTATGCTATGCTGTCATTGAAAGCATGACAAACATGGGCGTGTGCCGGATGTTATTTCTGACGAATTCAACGCGACCTACATGACGACTCTTATCCTGTTAATCGCGCGCATATAGGGGCTCATTTCATTTGAAGGGAAACATTTGTACACACGCTCAGGAATTAACATTTCATTATGCGCTGGCTGTGTCCTCTGAACTTCCCTTCCTGGTTACGAGTTCAATGACTTGCATGTCGATGTACGTTTGATTCTCTCCCCCTACTTGGTTGTTGTCATCGGTCGTTGTCACTGCGAAAGCGAACTGCAGTTCGATTTCGATATCTAATTTTGGATTTGTATTTATTTTTTGGATTACATTTCCGAGTGAAAGCGTGTCGTTTTTATTAACACTTCTGCCGATGATAAGTACTTTGACAGACAATGTGTGTTATTTAAGTAATATAGTGGGGGCGACAGATCCCTTAAAATAAATTGACTTGCGGAGGGTAGCGTCAAAAGTGTTTACATAATAGAATTATGGTTGGAGTAAAAGTAGGTAATTCGTTTCTAAATGCTGCTGGGGTAATAAAATTTAAAAGCTGTTTTGTCGTTAAGAAATAAGAGTAAAAACTTAACTACGAACAAAATAAAAAAAATGTTTAAACACTAACGGCCATATTATTCACTCCGGGTGTAACTCAGGTTTAAGTTTATTTTACACCCGATCATAAATCCGCATTTTTTAAACCCGATAATTTAAACCTGCGTCCATATTATTCACTGAAAAACACGCATTAAACCCGCTGGATTAAAATGCGGATTTTAAACACTTTAACACGTTTTTAATCCGTTTTAAACCCACGTAATGTCAAAATTCACAAATAATGGCATGTTTGTTTTGTTGTTTGTCACTTGGAAATTGATTTGATTTGTAGTGTGCCGATTTTAGTTTTTAGTGCATTAGTCGAATCATTGAATGTATGTAGCCTTCAGAAATGGGCATTCTTCAGTCGGATATATTACCGAAAATCCACCACATCATAATCGAGGACGACGTTGATTTACTATCAACTCTCCATTTCAGGAATGAAATACAATTTTTTTACCTCTTTGCTCCTTTTTGTTATCTATTTCACTTTTTTTCTTTTCTTATTTCTCACGTCTTGCGAGAAATAAAATGTCATAAATTATGAAATTGAGCTTTAACCCGAGTTAAGGAACTTAAACTGGTTTCAGGAGCGCGTTTAAATCCAATCGGATTAAACGCTGTCAAGTTTAAAAAAATGGGTTTATGTTCGGGTTAAACGACTGAATATTATGGACTTGGGTTTAACTTTTGGGTTAAACTCACTTAAACCCGGGTGTAACGTTTAACCCGGATTAAAGGTAGTGAATAATATGGCCGTAAATCAGAAATCCAATAAAAAATATATGGAGATGTGGTACAATGTCGGAAATGGAAAGGCCATTCTTAACTCTTTACGTGTAGCACAAAAGTATTGAGCTGAATCTAAATGTGAACCACATTTAATTAATTTAATTAAAGACTCTATTAGGAACGAAAATTACCAGCAAACTACTGGCGAACGTCAGTTCGTATCGTTTCTTTTTCGCAAACCTATCGTTTCCCGTTTTCCGAATCTACAAAATATACTATTAGTCGTGTGGCGAAGTACCTACGCGAATTACAATTCGTTCAAACCTTACCTCAAAACAGTAATTGCAACCAGAAACTGACAGCTGAAATTCACGAATCGCTGCAATCACAAAGAGTGTTTATGTGAAGGAAATGTTAACGACCCAACCTATAGAATCGTGTCCGATGGGTCAACAGATACGTCAACATTAACGTATGCAACGGGAGAAACAGTTATAAAATAAAAATAAATAGTTGGCGCTACAGGTCGGTAGGGACCCTGGGCCTAGCTTCTCGCAACCATTCGTTTTGTGTGAGTTTTTAATTTTTTTGGGACGAATGGAAGGGATCTACAATTTTATGCCGAGTCCATACGGCTAATTGAGTAGCTTCTTCGTGACAGTTATACTTTCGGATGTTTGTCAGACGTTCGCGAGAGGTGGCGCAGTGGAAAAAAAAACCTTGAGTTGTAATTTGGGTTTTCTCGGGATTCGAACCTGGGACCCCTCGCTTAGTAGTCCAACACACTAACCACTAAGCCACTGCGTCTACAACGTGAGAAACAGTTAGTTCTATAAAGTCCGTCTCAAGATATGTCTGTATCAGAATAACAAAGAAAATGCTTTGTGATTTAACTGTCGCCGATTTTCAAAGTTTCCATACCAATCTATTTATATACCCAATCTAAAGGTATAAAATGAATCCAAATTTATCAGTCGTATTTTATTGAAAAAGTGTTTTTTTTTCAAGTTAGGCATTTTTTTCCGTCAAAAGTGGTTGGCAACGCTGCGTATATATCGCCTTCCATAAACTGGCGTCGTGGCGTGAATCCTATATTCATCTGTCAGTTGCACGAGCAGGAAAATGCTATTTTTTTCCTCCTACGCAACTCAACTCGAAGAAGACTTTATCTAGGAAAATGGCCGCATTCAAACCTGAACGCAAAAACAAGATTGGTCGGGAACGTCACTTTTTCTGCGTCAGCTACATATGAGAACTGTCAACTTAACCTACAAGAATTTCTTGACTAGATTCGTCGGCTACCCCTCCATAAACGTCAACTGAAACAGCTGCTCTTTTGAACGATTTCCCCTAATCAAAACCGAGATACACTTAGTGAGAGAGATGTCAGACTTACTAAACTAGATACTTGAATGTCCCCAATACTTCTTTGAAAATACTTGCTTAGTCTTTAATATAAGAATGAGCCACTTGTCTGTGATTTACATTAAGCTCCTATTCGTTGAGCGGTAGATTGACAACAGTAAATGATCTGGTACCACAATGGAACTTTTAGGGCCTAAGCCTCCCACCAGAACCTAACCTAATATTCATGTAAACCGAATGCGTTCCAGTCCAAAATTGATTGCAATTTTTTAGAGCGGAAATGTTTTTTCGAAAATTATATTTCGGTGGACCTTGGATTAATAAGAAAAGATAGCAGTTAAAATCAAGGGAACAACATAACCTATCCCTTTACTGATCATTTTATGGAGTACTTTTTACCCGAATTTGGGACTGTCAAATGACTGACAGTTGACAGATTAATTGATTTTTGTTGATAGGTTTCTTTCTGCGATAGAGTTTATTTCCGCTGCTGTCATTTTGACTGTCTTTTTACTCTTAAGACATATGACAGCAGCACTGGGATGAAAGATTTACTAATAAATCAACTATTCAGTTAGTGCGAATCGAATGGTGGATATCGACTATTTGACATTCAAGGCTGTTTCCAAAATTTATTCCTTATAATATATTTACTCTTCTTATTTTTATTTTTTATTTTTTATTATTTTTAATTATTTTTAAATTTCAAATTTTATTCATTGCACTTAAGACAAATGTGGCTGCTGAGAGTACAGGTAAATATACACCTACTTTAACGCTATACATGTAAAAGCAAGCAGCTTGTAATCTTACGTAATTTCAGTAGAAGCAGCTGATAAATACAGCACACATGTGCAAATAAAATTATTTTTATTATTATTATGGGTTTAAGTAGCAATAAATTCAAATATTGCAACAGGTATACCGCACGATCTTGTCGTATCAGCAGCGATAACACGAGACGCCCCTCTTAATGTGCAATGATGTATTTAGTTACACAAATGGAAAATATTTGTGAGTGAGTAGGTATATGCATGAAGCATGAACAGTGAATGATCAGATACTCGAAGAGGCGAAGAAATAGGTACACGTGTAACATTCTCTTTCACAACTCCATTTTTACAGTCCCAAATGTTTTGAACAGTAAATATAGAATAGTAATTGGTAGGTGTCATCTGATTGCATAGTAGTAGCGTCCGTCGACGTTAGTGTCAACAGAATGAACCATGTGACAGTTTAAAAATTGTAGGAAAGATTTTATACAATTATCTGAATTTTAATAGGCAATATGCAGATGAGAACAAATATGTATAGCTATTAGAGAAAATAAAATATCCCGATGACATATCAACTCGTTAGCAACAACTATTACACAAAATTACCCCACAGATAACTTAACAATTATATGGATCTTATATACATCGGTAGTCTAATCTTAGCTTAAGTGGGCATGTCCTTGAGATTGGCAACAAGAACTCTACTATCAACACTCAGCGACTCTAAAACAGGAATTTAGCATCACCTACACAAAAACCTTCTTTTTAAATTGTGTTTTTGTGAAATTTTCACTTCCAGCCAGTGCCAGCGTAGGAATTTTGATATTAAATGCCTGGCAATGCTGTATAAATGGCCTCGTTTTATGATAAAGTATGATTTTCCGCAAATAGTGAAAGTGCGGACGATATATACATTTCGAGTAATGGTTTGGTCGGGTATGTCAAGAGATAATTATCTGACAGTTGCTGCTTATTAAGTAGCTACTTTTCTGAACGACTTGTCTCGTTATTAGATGGTAGTGTTATCCATAGTTCACCACTCAGACCTCAATGACTACAGTAAACTGACATTCAGCACTTCAGTAATTTAGGAATATATTTATAAAATTCAAAATGACAGATTGTGATTGGTAGGTGCCAAAAAATTTACGATTCTGTTTGTCGATTATATTTTCTTGTTTTCTGGTATTTGTTGACAAATACGAAGTTGTGGGACATTTTCCGAGCTATTAAATTGATCAATTCTATTAATAGACAAAAAAATGTCTTAAGTGACATACATTTTGCCATAAAATAAATCGAAATTTAGTATAGGAGAATATTTTGTTCATGCATTTTTATCATCTTAACTTTGGTAAGAACTTGATGGATGAATTCAAAATTGATTTCTCATTAATTTGACACATTGTCCCTACCGAATGTTTTCACCAAATTCGACTAAAAGAATCATAGATCCCTTGGTCTTTACTGTATGATATACCTTCATTACTAACTATGATTCGTCTTCAAAACTCAATTAGAAAAAACCCAAAAAATTACTTAGCTTTACAGGACGACTGCAAAATACAGCAATTATGTGCCTTTTACGAATTGAGGATTAGTGAAACATTTACAAAACTTTAATTGAGTGCCAATCCGGAAACGGAAACAATCTATTTCAACTTAAAAACAAATAGCCGACGAAAAATAATCGCAGTTTGTTAATGAATCCAAAAACTAATGATCGTAATTATTGGTGAAATCCGAAGAAAAAAGGAAACTCATTTCGAACTCACATCTCTGCCGAAAGGATAACAGACAGCACACCCGTGCACTTCAAAGTAAAACATTTCGTGACACACAATTACAGACAGCTCGCTCTTTTCCGTTCGTTTTGCCAATGAACATAATTGATTGGCATGTGACCCAAAACGATCGATAGTATCTCTGCATCTATAGTGGATGTGTTTGTGTAGGTTTATCTTAAATTGAAAATCAAACTCAGCTTCGAACAAACATGTATGCACTCGTATCTAATGGCAGTGGTAATGAAAAATTGCTAAACTCTCCTCTTGACAGTGTCACATTTCTGTGGATTCTGTTTTAGATTTTCCAAGGAAAACGGACACCGCACGCATAGGGGTTGGGATAATGCAGTCCAAGAGGATGAAACTATAACAAATTCAGTAATGAGTGCATGCAGACATTTTTGAGAAAATTAATACTAATCAGGATTCAGGATGCACCGCATGCCAGCAGCTGCCGGGCGTTCTCTTACAATAATTACATTCTATCTGTTGGCACTTTCCTATTCGGGTGATAAGGGATTTAATTATAGGATCTCAAGGATCACCTCTTGACGACGAATTATGTCCTGATCATGTTCCTCACATCGACCCATTGATCGAGTGCTGTTCGATGATAAGATTTCTTTTTGTATTTGACTGTGGATGGGATACACCTTGCGCCTTTAGGAAAGGACAGCTGAAACTCAAAGGTAACTTCCACTTTTATCGAAATTCAAATTTCCCCTGATAATCCGTTCCCAAATTGCATACTGCAGCTGCATGGTCGGTTTTTCGTGTCACGAATGGTTGATTTCCTGTTTTCCTAACACACATCCATATTCGAATATCTATAAGCTCCTTAGAAGGATTCACTTTCGTTCACGGCAGTTATATGCAAACAATAAACAAAGTATTTTCCTGTTTATTTGTTGAATGGGTATGGGTATGGGGATTGAACGAACGTTTGAGATACGGAAACGTGCGTCCGATAAGTGTATGCAAGCGCGCAACTACCTTGGTGTTCGATAAATCCGTGTGCAAAGGATGTTTACTTAGGATCAGGCATCGATTCCAATTCGGTTTGGTTCGTTTCCTATTCCCATCCGAAGTAATTGACAAATTTTTTGCATGCGATCGTGATGGTAACAATAGATTTGTTCCTTTGTAGCTAAGAGATCGTAATCAGCTACACGTACAATTCGATCTGGTGTTTATTTAACATGGGATTCGGACAAAGTCTGTGTTTTTCTTTCATTAAGTAGAAAATAGCTGGGGTTTCTTATTCGGCCGATAAATCGGTTATCGTTAAACAAACTTCCTATAGGAGAGAAAACTGAAAATTGGAAAAGTGCACGTTCAGCACGTATCGATAATTAGGCGCTTAGAGTGTTCGGTAATCGTTTTCTTAATTACCTAAACGTTGGAGGCAAAGGAAATTCAAAATCCAGCCATTGCCGCCCATGTTTCAGAAAAGGTGCACTTAATGCATTAGCACATATGCAAGATATCTTTGGCTGGATGATGTGAACAGTTCCGAACTTGGTTGGAACTGTCAGAAAAAACGTATTTGGACTTCTGTTCTATCCAAGCAAACAGTTGAATGGACTTTGGGCGTCGGCCAGTGTTGATATAAGCAGTGTAAATACAGACGGAGTGGGAGTTTATAAAAAAAAAGAGGGATGCTTTTCTGAAAGACGTTCTTAAAGCCAGGCGCAGACATTCCAGACACTGTGAATAATACATCAAGTTTTGTTTTTATTACAAATCGTTGTCGGTCAAATAGAATTTTCGGAGTTTTCCTTCTGTCGACAACTTTTTGAGATTGGTTGCGTGTGCGATCCGCAAGATGAAAGCTGATTGAAAAGGGGACAGTGACTTTGTCAGAGCTGCTGTCAGACAACTGCTTCAGAATGTTATGTGGTATTCGATTGGGCACTCTCATCAGAGCGCTTTTCTGCCCCAAGTCACTTTTTAATGTTCGTTTTGGTACGAAACAATCTTTTTCCCATTTCAGAGCACTTTTGCGAATCTGGATTATTTCTCAGAGTTGCTTCAGGTTAAGTGGAGTGAAGTTTTACTGGGTGCTGATGATTCTATTCAGTCTGCCTTGATCTGTTGTGAAAAATGTTCAATAATCCACTCTATATTATTTCTGTAGTTCTATAGTAGTATATTTACCTCTTGCGGTTTACACGCTTAACCAATCTTAACAAATTAAGTGTCAGATAAAAGATATTTTCTAGGTGCTTATCTTTGCATTTTTACTTTTTTTTTAATATTAACAATTGAAAAAGTTGAATTTTACTACATTCAATTACAACTACGCAATAGTTGTGTACAAATTTTCTTTCATTCATCATGCCCACAAATGACGCCACGAAAGAGAGTCGACGGCCGAAGAGAGTACAGTCGTAAGAATCACAGTCACAGAGGACTAATAGGAAATTTAAGAAAAAAAAGTTTTATTTTAAAAATTAAAAATTTGCGGAGGCAGCGTACCAATGTTTATAGTCAATAAATATTTTACCAATGAACTTAAATGTGTAGGGATAATTGGTTGGCTTGAAAGATAGGATATTTTAGGACCCGATAAGTGGCGCTGTTGTTGATATGAATATTTTAATTGAGTTACTCGAAGTGCTAATTCTACGCAGACGAAGTCGCGGGTACCAGCTAGTAAAATATATTTATCTTATATATTTCTGACGAGTGCTGGACGATTAAGCAGGAAGGGAGAGCTGATACTGGGCTCCTTCGAAGGAAAAATTCTTCGGCGGATTTTTGGCGAGGAGGGCAAATGGAGGAGAAAATACAACCGCGAACTTTATGAGCTGTACCAAAATGTGGATGTAGTCCAAAAGGCCAAAATACGTCGCCTACATTGGCTTGGCCACATCGAGCGAATGGACAATAATGCTCCAGCTAAGAGGATCTTCGAATCCCAGCCGCAGGTTCGAGACGACAAGGAAGACCGAACACGGATGCCAGAGCGCTTGGTCTGGTTAACTGGAAACAGCGTGCCCGGTATCGCAGAGGATGGAGGGCTACAGTGTCTTAGGCAGAGCCTCTTCACGGGTCGGCAGCCCGTTAAGTGAGTAAGTAAGTTTTTCTATGAGAAACGAATTATAAGGAATTTTTTTCGACCAACACATATTGGGTAATGGAAATGACAACTGGTCTGTTTTGTTAAACAATTATATCTGCAAAATCATTTATTCTGCAGCAGAGGGAATGTTATTAAATAATTAAATAAATAGTTGGCGCAACAGGTTCCTAAGGACCATTTATAGGCCTATCTGCTCACAGCAATTCGTTTGTGTGAGTTTTTAATTTTTGGGGTGAATGGAAGTGATCTTCAATTTTATGCCGAGTCCAAAAGGCTAATTCATGTTGGGCATTTGTCAGAAGTTTCTCTAGAGGTGGCGCAGTGGAAAAAACTAAGATGTAGTAGTGTTTTTTCGGTAATCGAACCTTAGTTGTCCAACACACTAACCATTAATGACACTGCGCCTAAACAGAGGAAAAGGTATACACTGATATACTTGGTGTATGTTTTCCACATGCTTCGGTGTGCTTGGGATTTTATTGCTCACAATTTGCTCCAGCTTGAGGTATATGTACTGTGAATCTCAGAAGTATCAAGTGAGAAGTGGTCGTTATTCTGAAAGTCACGAAAACCGGGAAATACACTTTAAAACAATGAAAACGCTATGCCGTTCACGAACACAGCATCCATATGTTCGCATTATTTCAGAAGGTCAAACAACAAACTCCATTAAACGAGACTGCAATTTCACAATAACTTACAAACGTGCCCAACGCATGCGAACACATGTTGCATGTCTAACGGAAATTGCGTATACTCTCTCCCATTAAACAGCTTAGACACGCATTATACTCGTAGTCGAAATTTCCGGGGAAACGTGTACTCGTATTATATTCGTTTGAAAATGGCGGGCCCATATAGGTATCTAGTTTTGTTAATTTGTGGGAAACCATTATAACAATGTCATGGCGCTGCCTAATCGCTTTACATGCCTAGGCTTAAAAAAACCCCTCTAGGCTCTAGAGCATCGATAGACAATAGATGCGAGTATATAATAGTACTGCCATATGAATAGAAAAGAAAATTTCCATTTATATTGTGATATTGAGAAAGTCTTCGAAGCATACTCTGTTCATCCTCCTAAGACGGTCCGTAATCCGGGAAATTATGCTCAACGGCATTAGTGCGGGTTAAGAAGGCCACTTCTTCCATTGATTCTCGGTGCCCAACACTCGGACAGTTTGGCGGGAGATTCATATTATCTCATTTAATGCGATTAAGATTTAGTGGGATTTGATGAATTCAATACGGCCGCTACTATTCGTATGCTGTGCGCCTGTTGTTACTCATCGATTTAATAAGAAGACAAAGTACAGTACACTTTCAGAATGTCAGCCGATGACTGCATCAGCCTTTGTTTAGATGCTAGACACGAATATTGTTTTATCAAATGAATCTTTTGACTCTATTTAGAGAGATAATCGTATTGCTAGGCGTGTTCAGACATTTTCAGTCGATTAGTGAAACTTTAAATGCAGTTACTTGACATTGAATTATCAAGCAACCATTTCAATGCTCGTGTTTGAAATCTACAACAACAATTAACAATAATGCTTTGAGAAAAACAGGTCTATTGCGATGTAGAATTATGGGAAGAATATTAATTGAATGTAGGTTTTCATGCACCTAAAGATTTTTAGTATGCATACGCGTTATCTTATAATTAAGTACCTACCTACAGCTGTGTTCTAGAAATTCTGTGGAAACTTGTTAAAATGTTTAAAGATGAAACTGTAGGTACTGGTCTTCCCTTTCAATCGAGGTTTTCTTGGGGGAACGATTGTCTTTGGCGGGGCTAGTGGTCTTACAAGGAATGCACAGGAAGTGTCGGCAGAATTTCACCATTTCTCAATGAGAGGAGAATAGAAATATCTAAGCTTATGTAAGGCTTTTGGCATACCCGCCAAACTCGTGCAAAATGATATGTTCGCTGCTACATTTAAATGCGAAACAAGCTCACCGCAACCTCTCTGATCTCAAAAGAGGATTATACAACATCAAATTTAACTCTTAAGTTAAGTACAAAAGTTGAAAGAGGCAGCATTTTTCAAAAGTCTCTGCATTACATTGATATAATTATTATCGGCACAATAAAACTAGCCGTCACTGTTGCATTTACAAGTATTGAGATAGAAGCAGCGGAATTTATTTAAATTTAATGAATTTTCTATAACAAAGAAATTAATATTAGATATAGAAATTATTTAAAACATATCGAGAGGAAGTCTTGGTTTCGCTATAGACTCTTGACGACATCAAACTAAGCTCAGAGTTACGCAAGACAATAGCTGTTTCTTTGGTCTTAACATGGAATAGTTTAGTAAGGCCTCGTCAAAAATCAAGCTCTATGAAAAAGCCATATTAATGAGTGATTTTTAGTCGAAGCCATTTACTGAAAAGCCGGTTTTGAAGGGTAGTGATGCGATGTCATGAGAACACAAGCGTTCTCACCTAGCCTCTCACTATCAACTCCTACTCTCACCTCCACGTGGTGACTGGTGGGTGCCTAGTACCTCGACTGGAGATTGGGTAACCAACCCCATTGGAAGGTCGTTGGTGGCAGCAGACGAGAGAGGGGGGAGGAGTGTTGTTTTCTCACTAAGACACCTCCTCTATAGAGCTGCTCTGACATATTCGGATACCAGGTCTATAGGGATTTCCATGCCCAGCCAGGGTGTTGGAGAAGTGTTGGTGGCGGATGAACCCTTAATGGGCCAACGGCAGCGCTCACATTCCAAAGTGGGTTACTGGCACCGGAGTAACCGGCCTGCTGTCATACGGTTGCATGGCAAAGATATTCCTAATTTATTTAAGGGGCTTTTTCCTCTATGAAATATGCCACGCCCCCGTAGCAATAAAAACCTTTCATATTGAAAAAAAAAAATACCGAAACTTTTGCGGACAGAGAATTATAGTTTTTTTAACTACCTATCCGTTAATTCTTTTGAATTTGACAAGTTCAGTACCGGGACCTGTAGGTACCTACTTGCAACATGGCGGAAAAATTCGGAAAATTCTGTGAGCTGTTTCAACCCAAGAGCGTCGTGGTGCATATTATTTACCTACCATCCACGTCATTATTAATAGTCCTGCACTGAAAACAGTTTTTTTTTCTAGTATTTCTTTCCAAAGGTATCTACTATCTAAATTAAATAAATAAAATAATTTATGCAAAAATATCGTTTAATTTTTTCCCTAAAAAAAAAATTAACGCAGCCTGCCCACTGCCTTATAAATAAAATTCAATATTTTTCTTATTTAACTATTCACCAACAATCCAACAGCCTTATAAATAAGATTCAAACATTTTCCTATGGGATTCCCACACTTCACACTCTTACACACTGTACAGTGCAACTCGCTTCATACCAACAACTCGCACGAACTCCGTTCATGTTCGATACGGTGGCACTTTTCTCGATTTCAAAACAAAACCAATTGCAACCGTCTGTTTGCCATCAGTTCATTCGACAATTTCACGTGGAACGTTTCGCATTCTAGATACGATCGGGCAGACGACAACACGTAGTACGGATATTCTGAGACTACAAGTTCAATCTACCCTATACACTCATAGATACAACCTCAGTTCGGTGACGTACCACACGTTTTTATCGGTCGAAAACTCCCGGTGTTCAAGTATACTTGGAATTTACGTTTGTGTCGCATCCGTTAGATATAAGATATCTCAGAAGTCAGTACACACAATAGTGCAAAATAGAAGAAATTTAACCAAACACGTATAAAAGATACACATTGTCTTCCAGTGCATAGCGAATCATTCGGTTGTGAAGAAAAGAGGAAAACCAAGAAAATATCTGTCTCTTGCGTTGTTTTTCTGAGAAAAAAAAATAAAAAAAAATATATTTTCCAAAAGAAAATAGATTTTCAAGAAGAAGGAAAAAAATATATTTCAGTGAGTGAGTGTGTGCGGTTTAGTGTAACAGAGCGAAAATCACCAAGTGGATTATAAAAGGGATACAAACAAAACAACAATTATTGTTACTCACATCTGCAGCAAGAAGTATCTCGCAGAGATACAACAAAAAAAATCTGAGCTCGCAGATAACCTCTATACCTACAGTTAACGCCGGAAGTCTGCTGCTGCTGCAAATTCAAAATAGCAACGCCATCCGTCTCCACCATCCCAACAACAACATCGCTGACGACGGAGACAGCGACAGCGACAGCGCCGTACGACACCACCACCGCGAGCAGCCACAAAACGTTCGCCGGAAGTCCTTCAGAAAATACGAAAATAATTCGGTTTTCGTAATTTTCGTGCGATTTGGTGGATTTCCTTCGTTTAGCGCGCAGCGACAACGAACCGCAGCAGCTTTTGAACAAAATTGCCCAACCGGTAGGTAAATTGTTTATTTTGTTTTTTCACGATTAAAAATATTACAATGTTTGTTGTAGCATTGTATTTGATTTGGTGTTTTTTTACCGTGCTCATTTTTAATTGCCGCAATTATTTTAATGAGCAAAGTAGGAAGTGGCATTAGATACAGATAGAGAGGTAGCAAAGGTTACTTTAACTAAAAAAAAGGTATAATTTCTAAGACTTCCACTGTACGACGCATGTCAGAAAGGCATGCACACGCAGTAATCGTGAGTACATACCCAGCACAAGAGTGTGTATGCGCGAACAATAGGATTTGGTCTGACTGCGGTGGTATGTGGAGGGGGGGCGGAATTGGGGTCGGTGAAAATTATTTTCTTCGGCTTCGGTGTACTTGTACTTGGAGTAACTTTCTTTAAGCAGTTTTTTTTCTGTTCGTTCATTTTTAATTGTGTTTTTCTTTTTGTTCAATTATTTGTCACGGTAGGAGGTTTTATGGAACACACAATGATAAGGCCGCCTTACCGCTAATAGTTGCCAGGTAATGTGGCACCTGGCACAACCGACACGATGTGCTGCTAGAGATATTGAGAAATTGGGTGTCGATTCGACACAAAAAAGACAACAAAAACATGCCGAATTATTCACGGGTATTTACTGAAACACAAAAAGTAGTAATCAAATGATAGTGGTGGTTGTAATTTGATTTTTGGAGTGAGGAAAACTCGGAAAGGCCTTGCAAAAAGTGCTCTTAATGTCAGTCCAGTGGCCTGGAAGTCCGTCCCACTCGTTTCGAACACGGTATAGTGGAAGTGGAGTGCAAGAAGATCGTACAAAGTTTTGATAGAAAGGATAGTCGGAGACCATGTTTTGCTAGACTAGAGCCTAGGAAGACCTGGGCCAAAGGTAAAAGAGTTAAAAAGTAACAAGCTACCAGAGGTAGGAAGTACCCCACGATGTCCAGTTTCTTAACTTAAGTTTACACCCCAGTTGCCGGGGTCTACTCTTCGAGTAGAACACTTAAGGTCACACGCGGCTCACTTTCGCACTTGTAATATGTTTTTTGTATGATTTTATAGCTTATCCCCCAAAAATCTCTTGAAAGTTGGCTTTCGATTTCCCCTAAACGAAGAAACTAGATTGCTCAGTCTTACGATCGAAATGCCAACTAAGTGCAGACGCGAAATTCGTGCGACACAAGATTTGTCGGTAATGCCTTCACAAACGTCAACTGAAAAAAAAAATAGTTCACATATATTTAGTCTTGGTCAATTTGAATTCAGGCATATGAAGGCTGGACATACGCGGCTGCCTTCTGTCAGAATTTGTAAGCCAACGTTTTAAATGTTCCCTTTGTGGCGTTATGTACTGTATGTTACTGGCGTCAGCTATATAGTGCTTACACCATGCCTATACTTAGATCACTTATGCACGAATCAATGACAGCTCACAGAGTTCTGACAAATATCTTTAAAACAGACTTTTGAACTCTGGCTCAGGTGTTGGCTGACTGGTTTCGTATAATTGTCTCGCATGATGTCGAAGAAGTCACATAACAAGAACAACGGTCATCTTGTCTAAAACCTTGTTGAGATCTGAGGTACCTTCATGAAACAGCGAATGTTAATCCTCATCTTTCCGCTTAAACTGACAAGTTTGAAAGATATGCCAAAACCTTTATAAATAAAGTTCAGCGCCCATTACATTTGCGAAGACTGAACTTGGTTAGGTAGGTACGTGATTGGGCTCCGAGTTTTTTTTCCTGCAAGATTTTGCATTAACCCAACTGTTATCTGAAAACTGAAAAGTCCATGAAGTGTTATTTAATGGGCTTTGGCAATGTCTGAAAATTTCGGAATTTTGAAAGGAATTTCCAATAAGTCGAAATCGATAATAATAATTGATGTTTTCTATACACATACAACATCAGAAATTTGCTAATACTTTTCACTTGCAAGACTACTTACTTATTTTTGTTTGCGGGTATATGCGCCGTCTATCAAGCCTAGAGCCCAAAGCAAGCCGCCACACAATAACCACCTTCAGATAGTGACAAATGGCTTATATATTTAGATATATATTTGGAAACATTTTTTTTTTTAATATTTATTTAATTTACCAACAAGTGCATGACGACAATTCCACACACACCTATAGGTGGCAGGGTAAATGACACGGCATATTCTTATCGTGTTGTGGGGTCTTCCTACATCCGACAGAGCGCACTACAAACATGGCCCACTTTTCGACTCCGAAATGCATGGCTATATAAACAGGTCTTATCAAACATTAAATATAAATGAATGTGAATGTGAATATGAATATTGTTTATCTGATAACTTTTATCAAGCTTTACGAAATACATTACAAATACAAACACTTGTATGCGACATATAAATATATATTTATAGTTTTATCGATTTATTTTCCTCATTTTTTTTTTTACTTTGAACAAGACAACTGGGGAATGTCGGTGGAAATGAAGTATGAACTCTCTACCTATACGGGTAGGTGTGACACATTTGGGAATACATATAATGTTAACTTTTCTCGATTGCATTGCGTATTTCTGGCAAAATGAATCATGAGCGGATTGATATGGATCGAATTCGAGTATCCGGTAACATTGGTTTAATTGGGTGTTTAGTTGAGCTTTGATTTAACAGTCTTGAATGTTTTATGGTAGCAGCGGGTTAGTCATGAGTAAGGAAATGCCTGCTGTGTGACGACAACTGCTCGAAGTTGGAATCTAATCGCACTTGAAGTTAGTCCAGTCACTAACGATAGTGGACGCATGTATGAACAGGGGTCTCGAACGTAATGCGGTATATATATATATATTTTTAGTGTGAATCGTAACTAAGACCGTGTGTAAATTGAATCAAATATATCTAGCGTGGTGAGTAAACGTCAATAACTTATCCTACTTTGTGAAATCGTTTAGAAAATAAACGAGTAGTGTTGGTTTGTTACAGCTTCCAATCAATTCAAGGTTTGCTGCAGTGGCTTATTTTTGGTTTCTGCTCGGTTTGGGCCTTAACTATTTAATTGGTGTAGGTTCTAGTACATCATCTATACAATCGAACTTGGGACTCAGTTGAGAGATTCGTAACTACATTCGCCGGCTACCTTTTCGTAAACGTCAATTGAAAGAACCATTGATGTAATCAATCTTGAAACATATGAAAATGTAGACACATGTCGACTGCCTGCTGTCATTTTTTAAACTGGAGCTGTGAACTGTGCAGAATTTCTCGCTAGACTTAAAAAATAGTAAAAAACACGCACAAGTTGTCATTGTAAATAATTAAACATCAGTCAGTCCCCTAAACTGCGTTTCGTCTCTCATTTGCCGCTAAATAACTATCGAGTAATAAAGTGACATTGGAAAACGAAAAAACGCCAGTCGGCTGTAGAAGAATTGCAAATGGCCACGTTCCACTTGTCGCTGGATCGTTAAAGGAACGCAGCCATAGATGACTAAAGTTTATGTGATGTGATGACGTTTGACAGATGTAATACACTCTTGTGTATTCTTACCATATAAACAATAAATTTAAATCTGTTTTCCAGTGGCTGAGATATTACAAATGGTGGGCGTTCGATAATCCATCACATTATGTGCCAAACATCTAGCGGTCAGTGGAACGCGTTAACTTTTCTCACGCAGGTACCTACTTTTCTCCAGTTCTCATAGCTTTGTCCAAAACTACTGTCAATAAAAAAACAATTCTTTGTAAAGCTGCGATTTTTCGTGGCAAATTTTGACATGCCGAAGTCACGATATTCAGCCATTCGGACGACACCCGCGTGTCTTTCGTGAGAGTGCGCCGCGATAGCCCGTGTAGGTAGGCGATCACACGTAGTGACAAATTTAGGACACATGTTCACGTTATAATAACGTCTGCATGTCAAAATTTGACATGGAAAGTGGCATGTGTAATCGTAAATCTTAAACAGACTACGATCTCAATTTGTCGATACACCATTTCCAAAGTCGCAATAATCTCAGCTCACGTGACACTTGAGCCATCAGTCAACTTGAGTAGAACTATATGATTTAACAAAATGCTCACAAAACCTGAGTGCCACAATAATCGGGGTACATATTCCTATCAAAGTGATTTATGAGCACTTTTGAAATCAAAATCATCCCCGGACCTAACAAACTATGTTCCTCGACTGTGACAAACAATGAAAAGTCACACCAAGATACCGTTTAAAAATGTAAACAATCAACCTCCCACATCGTTTTGGCGCACTTTTGTTTATTTGTGTATTTTTTTCCTTGCTGTTGATCCCCCTTTGGTTTGTTTTTATGCGGTTTGTTCTTCGGCGGGGAAACCTTTTACTTCAGCCTAATTAACCTAACCAAAAGCTATCCATCCATCAATCCCTTCTGTGTGTAATCCGATGCAGAATCTTACAAACACGCTCCACAGTTTGAACGACGCACAAACCAACAGCAACAACAAAAAAATAGCAAAGCCTGACAGGCATAAAATCTTACATAATGAGTTTTGGTATAATATCCTTCTTCTGGCTCTTGTGCTATGGATCACTATTTTTACGTTAGATAATGTTTTGAACTTGTTTAGCCACCCGTATCGCATGTGCCAAGCCAATGTGCTTAACGCAAATTGCTCGTCATCTGCTGTCGATTGCGTGCGTCCTATTTGTGTTGCGTCATCTGCGCACAGCACTACCTACTCACAGGAAGGCTACAATTTCCAGAATGCGTGTTATTATCAACATCTTTTGTGTCGTCCCACAAGGATGATGTACAATATAACCAAAAAGAAAACACACTAAAGTAAAACTCACTCTCAACAAAAGGACTTTTGTATCGTTTTTCAAGAGAAAAATACTTTCCAACCAACAACATCCTTTCGAGTGCATTCGACTGATAATCGCTCACCTTTATGCGGCGGCAAAGGTAAACGTATATATCTCGCCCGGATAATATACAGGAGCAGATGTTTATTTTCTATCTTTCGGCTTCGGTTTGTCTGTCTGTCTGGCTGTGTCTTCGTATAATTTGGATGCACATCGATCATTTGAGAGACCACCACATCTACATATGGATAGGGGACGAGCGACCGTTAAATTAAATGCAAGAGCATGGATTTGTTGTTCGTGTTTTATCACCTGCCTTCCAAGAATGTCTGTACCTATATGCGAGATGCGACACATCTATATCTCTTTGTTGCTGAGTGGTGTACTTCCTGGTTTAGCAGCAGTTGGGCTCAACAATGCACACTTCAACACGAAAAAAGGAAAAAGATTGAAATTAATTTTTAACATACTGCAGTTTGATTATGCGGAGGATGCCATACCGTATCTACATCTAAATCCCGTCCCAATATCGCATGCTCATTCATCTATCGGTTTATCGCATGATTGCATATTTCATTTTGCGCTATAAAAATATCTCTACTTCAGATGAATCTTCCGAAAGTATCTTTTTGTTCGTACTATACCACTATAGCGGGCATGGGCACAGGGCACCTCAGCCACATCGTGAAGAGATACACCATTTCGTGCATTTACCTCGTTTGGTGTTTTATTTTTATTATTTTCACTATACAGGTAAAAATATATACGCGGTCTCGCTTTGGCTGTACAGCTCTGCATCTTGCTCTTGGCACATCCTTTTGTACGTGGCTTTTATTGAAAACGTTTCGTGGAATGTGGAAGACATTAATTCTTAGCCGGTTTTGTGTTTTTTTTTTTTTTGTTTTTCGTTCGTTTGTTCGTTCTTATTTTACCGAGTAGGAGAAGGAGGTTTATATTGGTATATTTTTGATTCTACTGCTAGCGCCCAACGCGACGCGGTATACTACTATACTCGTAGTTATTCACGTGAAAATAAAATTTTAAAAATAGATTTATGTTCCTAGGAAATATAGTTTTATTACGGGCTGTTTATTATGCTGTATGAAATGGCAATGCCAACAGGTAGCGCGTTGTTCTGTCAAAACTGAAATGACATTTGGGACTAAAGTCAAGTGAGAACGTACTTGTGATGGTGTCAAGTCACTCTTTGAGTCAGTTTTACCAGAGGAATTGACAAGTTTTTAAAGAATCGTGGTCTGAGATTTATAGGTATTGTCCGTATGGCAATCAATTGTGACGGCGCCCATTTGGCCGATATCATCTTCTCGACTTAACCAATAACATTCTAAAGGTTCAAATAAACATAATTAAAAAAACGGAATCAAAGTTTTCCATCTAGAAAATAAATGAGAGCCAAACAACATCGGATGACTTCTTTTGGCCAAAAGATTCTGATGGCACTAGCTGTCGTATCCAGTAGTTAGGCTGAATGTGTTACAGGATTAGACTTTCCGAGTGGAGGAGGCGAGTGTCACTGACCAGGAAAACTGTCACTTATATCTGACATCTTCCGCTTCAAATAAATACCGTTCATGCCTTTTGATGGTTTTTATCGTTTCAAAATGCGTCTGCATGCGCCCTAAGCAATTTCACATGAAACTCTTAACGCCACCCAAGCAGTCCATCAACAAGTGCAAAGTGCTTTAGGACTTTTAATGGCTCACTTGTGTGACCCCATGCTATACGTAAGTGCTACAAACAGGATTTCACATTTCCTGTCTTCGATAGATAGGTACTTGCGCACATGTCTCATTTCCAAGCTACACTAATTGTTTAGCATCGAATTGTTAATGTGCGTGGCAAACATCCAGACCAGCAAACCACCACTCGTAAGTTGGTGTTAAACTGATTATCACTTACTCCAAGCACAACACCAAAAAAGAAGAAGACAACAAACCAAGAGCTACTGCTAACAATGACGGTGTGTACTATTATCCAATGGGATGGCAGGAAATGATAATTTAATTAGGAACGATCCGAACGCCGCCGCCGCCGTGCAGACAATGAGTTGGAAAGACCTGAAAGTGTTGTTCACACAGACAGGATACGGCAAACATATCATTTGCTTTTTGGGTTTATTCTCTTCGAGGATAAATTATTAGCGCCTTGAATTTCGTTTTTTTTTGTTCGGTTCAGTCTTAACAACAACAACAGCCAATTGAAGACGAAAATTATAACGACAGACTGTAAATGCCGATTAGATCGGCATAAAAAAAATGAGCGACTCTCTCCGACTCTTCCTGTTACACCATACGAACGACGATCACCGACAAAACTACATAACTGTAGGCAATTTTTAAGGGGGATCTCTCACTTGCGTAGTTCCATTTATGTCCCGCATTCAATGGAAACAGACCGAAAACAAAAAAATAATGAAAACGAATGAAAAGATTCGTATTTCCTTTCCAGTTGGTGGAAGAAGATCTTTTTTGGTGCGACTACGACGCGAAAACCGACGCAAAGAATACAAACGCTTTTTTTTTTGCGGAAATGCGTAATTTTTGTATGTGGTAGTCGTTTTTGTCGGCTTTAAGTTGGGTAGTTGCCTAAAGATGATAATTACGGGAATGGAGTGCTGAGGAGATATGTATCTGTAAATGGTGGGTGGCAATCGGAGCTATCGTGGAGGTGAATCTCCTTTGCAAAGCGGAGGGAAACGATCGTGCGCAAAGTGCTTGATCAACAGATTCTGAATTTGTTTGTTTTTTAAACCAAAGATAACGCATTTCTATAGTGACAGCAATTGCAGGCATTTACCGTAGTTGACCTTATAATAAATTGATGAATTTCCAACTGATAAGCAGGATAGCAGAAACAAAAAACCTACAGATTTCGCAGAGTGCTTTGAGCTGATAACAATTCGATCATTTACTGTGCGCGGTTGAAGTCCAATTGTTTTTTGCCGGCCTTGATGGTTCATTGGCTATTTCAAGTACGTATACGGCAGGGATTCTCCTATCCTGCTGAGGCGATATGCGAATTTATCCATTGTTTGCTCAATGATTTCGGAGTAATTAAACATGATTAATGTGCATTGAGTTCGTTTATTATCAATCCAATATGTTAATTTTGACCTGGCTATAATTCGAACTTAAGCACTATTTCGTCTTGCATTTCATATCAGTCTACACATCGACTCACTTTTTTAAGCCAGCAAAAATTAAAAAAAAAAAATCTTAATCGACCCAACTGCGTTCATCCGACCCAATTGTGGTATGTTCATTATAACCACCTCACAACAACCTAGGACGTATTAAACCACACTTTAAGGCCGCTATCTGTTACAAACACCGCACCGCGACATTGACATGGTAAATTCGAAAGCTTTCATCGAAACAAAGAGGAACTTTCTATAAACCGAAAACCAATATGTCAATTCATGACAAGCGATTAGCTTTGTCTCGACGACATTATATCCATATCGCCACTGTAATCGCTCGTCCATGATATCGTTTAATATCCGTTCGAGTTCATTTCTGATGTCATTAGCATCTGTCACAGTTACAAAGCGCTTTTCTTTGCAAAACGAAATCGATCGATCAATGACCACACAGAGTATCATTCATAAAGTGGCAAGTATTCTATTACCACCTTGTTGTATTTGTGAGTGGCATTATCTTGACGGGGAAGTGTTTAATTACACCAATTACCCGAAAACATAAACAAAACCCTCAAAATCTGAAAACGGTCGATGCAACTGCGCAAACATGTATTTTTTTTTCTTGTAATTATTGCTATTGTTTCGTCGATAAAAACAAAATCGAAAAATATGATAATAGAAAAAGGAAATGACAACAAAAGGAAATCGTTGCCACTATCACGACTGTCATTCCAATTGACAAATAAGTACCGACCGCCGGTGTTCGTGTTTTTTTTTGTAAACAGGAAAAATTGCTTCCTGTGCGCGTCAAGCATCAAGCGACGAACGACGGCACGACCATGCTGGCGGTAGTGGGTGTCATTTGCGTCGACAATGAATAGATGGCGTTACATCCTGGAAATGGGTAGACAACAAACAAAAAAAAAAGAAGAAATTATCCTTGTGTGACCAACGATCAGACTCCGATTCTAGTCGATTGTCGCAATTTAAATTCCACGTCTTGTCAAACGTGACAGGCGTTTGTAATGACAGATTGATTTGTTTCATTGACATGGATTCCAAATGCCCAAATCGATTGGTATGTGTTGCGTTTATGACTCATAAAACTTTCCATAATCAAAGTCGTAAAAAAATAAGACACATTATTGTTGCTCAAAAGAAGCGGTTGACATTTTTGGTTTACGTTCATGGAAATAATTTCTGTGTATGCTGACTGTTAATCAAAATCTAAAGGAAATGATGCGGCTAATAGTTCTGAATGTGGGCGCTGCATTGCCATTGTACTAAATGGAACGCATTGTAAACATATTTGCGATGTATTTTTGTAATTCTGTGCCGATTAGAGAGGAGTACCGCACAAAGGATCTGTCTGTATGTGGATTGTAGAAACAGATTGTGTGTGCGCGGTGCGCGCACGCTCGTGCTCGTAAATAATGAAATTCCACTTGGTGTGGTGCTAAATGGCAGCGAGAAAACTCAATTCAACTCCCACAATGAGTTGGATTTGGTCTTGGATGATGAAGCGGAAAGATAAATGTGGGTAACTAACCGCAAATAAACACTTAAATGCATCCTTTTCCGTCGTCGCGTCGTTTGAAAGGAAGTCGTGGGTTGATATGCTTGTAAATGTGCCTGTTCATTAACACCAACAGGGATAGGCGTAAATTGTACCGACGGATGATCTCTACCAATCGATTGGTCAATTGTGGAAATGGAATATAGTATAGTGCACGTTGCGCACACAATATCGGTTCGGTGCTGGTGGTGTGGTGAACGGAAATTGCGGATTGAGGTGTGGAAATGAGTTTTATTCACCTCCAGTCGTACGAGTTTTGAACTTTCTCTATGTTGCGTTCTTTTGAAATGACATTTGGGATCGTGACACATCGAAATTATATTTTTTTGTTTATTAGGTGTGTCACGCGTTTGCCTGTTTTTTGCGTCAAACGATGTCTACGGATAGCCAGCACTGTGGTTTGACTAAAAGTTTCTTTATTTTCAAATCGATTCAAGATTCCTCTTCAATCGCAAATCTATTTTAGTAATATTATATTGTTTTGTGAAGTTTTGTTTGGTACCATCCAAAAATCCCTTCGAAAGTCACGAATGAGGGAAGAAAACGCAACTAGCTATGGAACTGAGACTTGTGAACCGAAGAAAGAAGTAAAGTTGCTCGCTGAACGGATTCATTCAGTGGGTTTTGACAGACAGCAGATTAAATTTTGTCATTGCTACGTTCCATGTTGGTTGTTCATTTTTTGCGCTGTTTTGCGTACCGCGAATAAAGAAAATTCATTGGACTTAACCCTTGTCCAAGCAACATTTAATAACCTGCGTTCGCTGTTTCAGAAGAAATTCGGCAAAGTGCCTGAAGGTTCAGTTTTATCTTTAGCGTTGAGATACTGAAATCTGATCTTATGAAAACATTATTAAATATTTGTACCCTTGTCAAATTAAATAAGAGGGCGCCGGTCGACACAATAAGTTATATAGTTATCAAAAAATGACAAAAGTTAGCTAGGCAGCTGAACGTACTAGATTTTAACGATTGAGTGTAAGCACCAAAACCATTCAGACGTTTGGATAATTCAAACAAAGCTGCTTATAGTAGTTGGCCTCTGTCAATGTTTTAAAACTAATTTTTGCGCTCTCCTTTTCTTGGGTTTTATTGTTTCTTAATACCTTGTTTGTCAGATTAGCTTACTAACTGTCAAAATGCACTAATCATATAACAAAGGCAT